>JAJJHQ010011965.1:2780146-4096108 GCA_021223825.1 Drosophila ironensis
TTATACCATGTACCTTAAGGTACAAATGGTATATTAACTTTGTGCAAATGTATGTAACAGCCAGAAGGAGACATCTCCGACCCCATAAAGTATATATATTCTTGATCAGCATCAACAGCCGAGTCGATATAGCCATGTCCGTCTGTCCGTCCGTCCATCTGTCTGTATGTATGAACACCTCGTTCTTGAAGATGGTAAGAGCTAAAGGTCTAGTTTTTTTTGCTTTTGATGTGTTATTATTGCAGGCAGATCAAGTTTATTTAAAATTTTTGCCACGCCCCTTTCCGCCTTCGTAATTTGCATAAAACTGTATTTACTTCGACACATAAAATAAAATAAAATCAAAGAAATGGTTCATAAAGAAAAAAAAGGTACATGGTATCTCGTTGTCGAGAAATCTCGACTACAGCGTTCCTACTTGTTTATCATTAAAATAAACCCTGTTCGTAGTTAACAAAGAAATGTGACTACTATAGACAAGATGTATACAAGGTCATCAGCATACTTTCCATTTTATAAACATAAATAATTAAATCTCACCTCGTATATCCCCATGGCAGAAGCAAATAGTTTCCGTAGGAGTGCAAAGACAGGTACCACGTGAGCCTTCCGCTGTAATGGAGCATCACATCTCGCAGGACCTGGGTCTCGGGCTGATCAAACGGCTCCTCGCCCCTGTAAGTGTCCTCGCAGGGATCGGACGAAGAGCCCACGTCGTGACCCCATTCGTAACCGAAATTCCGGTTGATGTCTGTCCCGATGCAATCAGGATCTCGGGTCGGTTTCCGGGTTTTGCGGAAGTATCGCTCATCAGTATGCGTAAATTCATACCCGTCCGCATTGACCACCGGCATAATCACCCAATCGTTATCATCCAGGAGCTCCTTGTTATCTGCATAATTTTCCAGCAGCTGTTGGATGATATACAGAGCCATCGACGGCGAAATCCACTCCTTGGCATGAACAGTTCCATCGATTAAAATCACCGGCTTATTCCGCCGTCCATCGCCGTTTGTAATGGTCAAAACCTTTAGGGGACGTCTCTCGTAACTCCAGCCAAATTGTTTCACTTGAGCCCGTTTGGGAAAACGCGCCGGAAGAGAGTCCAAGTAGTCATTAATTTCGGCGTGGGTGTAAAATGCAGCCAGCACATCCAGATGGGGCAAGTTCAGGCGCTGTTTTCTCCTTTGGTTGTCAGCTCTTTGAGCCATCACATAAGGTGACAAATCCTCGACCAGGACCTGATACTCCAGGTGGTTTTCCATGAATAGTTTCATTAAGTTATCGATTGATCCGGGCGGCACCATCACTCGAAAACTGCTGCCATTCGAACTGTGCTGGAATTTCTGAAAATCCCAATCCGAATTTTTTCGGGCCAGATTTCTAAGCAAATCATCCTCTTTAGCTCCTCGGGCTTTCAGTTCGAGCACCTTGTAGCCCTTGTAATTCTGCCAGGCCAGGAGAAACAGAGGCTGCATTAACAGCAAAATCCAAAGACTCGCACTTTTGGCAGTCATGTTCTCCCAGAAGTCTGATACCAACTGGCTTAGCAGCAAAAGTTTCTTGCTTATCGAATTATCAAATAATTATCGTATTATCACTTTATTGGAGTCGCTGCCGACGATACCAATTTATATGCTTCCATTTATGGCTTCGAACAAAATATAGTTCTCCAGTCATATTAACAGGGTTGGATCAAAAGTTTGACAAAAACAATACATTCTAAAAACCCTTTAAAGTTCATTTCGCTAATTATACGCGGTTCTTAAAAAATAAGGGTATATTGAATTAGTCGAATGTACAAAACTAGGGCAATGATTAAGAATATACCCCGCTAGATTGTGTCTTTTCTTCCTGGTCGATATCCTTGACATCCGTGCTCCAATTGAAAACACGCGACTACTGCACTGGGTTGGATATCTTTTTAATGCAGCGGATCGCTTGGATGCTCTGCTTCAGATGAGATGATGCAGCTTTGCTTTGAATAACTTCCAGCGATGCTGACAGTCGATTTCTTAATGCGGGGGGATGAGGTCAAAGGGGTGTCCTTTCGATTTCGATCTCCTTAGGGTTTCCATATCTCTGATGCCGCGGATCTCCAAGGTTAGGTGAGAAAATGCAGCAGATTCTTGGATGACAAAGGTGGTGCTATGAAAGCGACATACACACAACAGCCGAGTCAATATACCCATGTCCGTCTATCCGTATGAACGCCCTGATCTTGAATATTACGAGTATAATAAATAGACAACAAATTATTGCTTATTCTGCTTCTGGGGATACCAGTTGCATACTCGGCTGTTGATGCTAATCAATAATACCTATAAAGTAGGTCCGGAAAAGCACCTTTCTTTTTGTTATATACTTTCGTGAAAATTCAATTATCCTTTTTCTTTTTAAGAACCGGTTATAAAGACGCAGTCACTCCCCTCCGCACCCCTGCAAACAGGTGGAAACCAAAAACCGGGTATTTATAGTCGAGTCACTCGACTATAATCGTTCTTACTTGTTTTATTATTTTTACGAGGGGGGACACCCATTTTTTAAAAAACTCTCGCACGTATGCGATCGTTTTTATACCATGTACCTTAAGGTACAAATGGTATATTAAGTTTGTGCAAAGTATGTAACAGGGAGAAGGAAACGTTTCCGACCCTATAAAGTATATATATTCTTGATCAGCATCAACAGCCGAGTCGATCTAGCCATGTCCGTCTGTCCATCTGTCTGTCTGTCCGTCTGTCCGTCCGTCTGTATGTATGAACACGTCGTTCTCGGAGATGGTAAGAGCTAGAGGTGTCATTCTTTTTGCTTTAGGTCCGTTATATGTGTACGCAGGTCGAGTTTATTTCAAATTTTTGCCACGCCCCTTTCCGCCTTCGTAATTTGCATAAAACTGTATTTTCTTCGATAACTTAGACAAAATAAGAGCTAAAGACCTGTTTCTTTTTGCATTAGGGCCGTTTAACTATTATGCAGATAATGACATTTCCAGATTTTTGCCACGCCCCTTTCCGCCTTCGTATTCGCAAAAAAATCGATATCTCCAAAATGATAAAAGCTAGAGACTTAATTTTAGGTCTGTTAAATCTGCTGATCGTTTAAGACGTGCATGCAAAATAACGTTCAGATCGGACAATAAATATAGAAGTTATGACCAATTAAAATGTTACCCACCCTTCCCCCGGCAACGGCAAGAGAGGTACATGGTATCTCGTTGTCGAGGAATCTCGACTACAGCGTTTCTACTTGTTGTTATTACCCCTTTATTTAAACATAGGCCGCTTGGACATAAGCTTCAGTGGCAATAAACCTGAAATCAAATTGGTAATGAAGTCTTTGTTGAACTAATGAAATTCACTTTGAATGGGGATGGAAACGTAAATTTGTGATAATCATAAACTAATGAATTTCTGCCTGCCATTAAGCGTTGTCTATCAGCATTAAAATAAGCAACAAAATAATGAATCGAAAAATCCTCCCATAATTAATTGGTTGAATTTAATCAAGGAGTTCAATTTAGCAAACGGAATATAAATGTCGCCAGAATGCTTGTGTGCCATTCAATGGAATTTAATACAAAGAACACCGGATGCATAGATTTGTTTTCAATACTCATCTCTTTAATGCTTAACAACGATGTCACTAATTAGTTTAGCTTTAACAAACAAATAAATTCAATTGCTTAAACAGAGGAATAAGTGCATAGAAGGAAAGGGGGCTTTGTTGCTTTGTTTTTTTCCTTAATACAAGCTGACGTGCCGGATGAACTCGACGAAGCCGGCGAATGTCTCCTTGCAGACGTGGATGATGTCGTGGGCCGGCACGTGGAACTCGTCACCGGGCAGCTCGAGCGTGTAGGACAGGGGGATTCCCAGGCTGCCGTAGGCAAAGTCGTCCAAGCTGCCGGAGGCCTCGTACAGAATCGAGGCGGAGGTGCCGGTGGTGTAGTGGGTGCCGCGGTACTTGGCGATCTGGTTCGCCGCCCTCAGAGCCACCGAACGGAGCGTTCCCACCGTGGGTGGCACCGTGTTTCTGCAGAGACAAAAAATTTACCAAGTCTGGTTAGAAGCATCTGGAATACTATATTTTCAATACATGCCTAACTATGGGGGTTACCGGATTTAAAACAATATCTTGAATTTGAAAGCTGATGGCATACTTTTATAAAACCATTTAACATTTTTTCACTTCTCCATAAAATTGTTCAATATTTTTGTGATTGTTGAACTTATACAAGATTTTTTTAAACAAAACTAATAAAATAAAATATTATTCAGATCTTAAATACCAACATGTTTTTTCTCTCTACATAAAAGAGAATGAGGCGACGAATTAAATGGATGCAGTAGCAGAAAATATTCGGGTTTAATTGCTTTTAGCAAATAATTGAAAAGTAAATTGAATTTCTTTTGGGCACCCCCGGCGGGTCCGTTTCCCGGATTTTCGCCATCGGACATGGAAATGAAAAAAAAAATGGAGAGTGGATGTTTCTGCATACTCACTTCGCATAGCCGTAGGGATAAAAAATGAATTTGCCGAATGAGTGAACATCCAGGCTGAGTTTCACACGATGCCTATTGAATTCCAGATATCGCACCACTGCGGATGTTTCCGGCTCCGAGTTGGGCGACGTTCCGGAATAAACCTCCGAGCAGAGCTGCCGATTGGTGGAAATGGAAAACATTTCAAGGGTTATCATCGAGGGTCAATAGCGAAGGTCAATGTCGGGTCAAAGTCACAGGGGGACTGCTTACGTTCTGACTGGCGCCCTGGTAGTTCCAGTGGTTGCCAAAGTTGCGATTGATGTCCACGCCGGAGCAGGCGTGTCCTGCATAGCGATGACGGTTCTTGCGCCAGAAACGATCCTTAGAAAAAAAACAATAATTAATAATTAAAAAAGAGGTGTTTTAATCAGTTATAAATTATAAAGTCGAAGCAGCAACTACTCTTAAATAGGTTTCAACAAAAACAAAAGTTCTACAAATTGTACCTCATCTCAATGCTTTAAATAAAACATTTCAATGAAATACCATATATTTGTTGCTGGGAATAATAATACATTATGCCAAAAAAACATTTATACGAACTCGGGTCGAAGAGGAAATACAAATGAAAATCATAAACATTAAAGAGAAATACTAAATGTTTTGTGGGAATGAATAATGACAATTTTAGAATTCATTAGCAGCCAAAGTGGTTTTCACAATTTCGTGTTCATTTTTCGTCATTCATTTGGAAACGCAAGATCAGAAAGAATGTGTGGGGCTTGTGTTTGAGGGGGTTAGTTTACCGAAAGGATTTGGCCCTCTTGCGCCATAAATAATCTCTTGTACTTCCATCAAACTTACCGAAGTGTGTGTGTACTCATAGCCATCGGGGTTGACGAGTGGCACCAGGAACACCTCCACATCCTGCAGGACGCGCTGGAAGGCGCGCAGATTGCTCAGCAGCTCGTAGGCCAAATACAGGACCGTCTGCGTGGTTATCCACTCCCTGCCGTGGGCAGCAGCTTGGATGTAGGCCACTCGCCGGTGGCGCACCCGACTGTTCAGAGAGATGGTCATGGCGGCGATGTGGCGACCCTCGTTGGAGCGGCCCAAGGACTCGTAACGGCAGTACTGCGGGTACCGTGCCGCCAGTCCGCTCATAAAGCTCAGGACTTCGTGGTAACGCGGATAGTGGGAGAAGAAGCCTCGCGCCTGACGCCGCGACCGCCGACGGGGCCGCTGTGAATCTCCACAATCGTCCTGCTGGCACTCCTCGGCATCGGAGTCCTCCGCGTAGGAACTGTTTGCCTTCAGCGCTGCCATCAGCTCCATCAGCGGCTGCATCTGGAAGCTGACCCCCAGACTGGACAGCCGGGACTCGAACTGACTCTTTCGCCGCGGACTCACCGTCAGTACCGATGTGTTCCGGGTCAAAAGCCAAAAGTCCAGATCGGCATCGTTAGTCTGCAGGTCAACCATGTAGCGGAAAGCATCCTCGGCGCCGTGCTGCACCGTGTATTTGGTGTACCTAAACAAAGGAATTTAAATATATAAATTACTTAAAAAAGCTTATGTTTAATTAATTAAAGCTTGGTGTAATCAAAAATGAATGTTTTATCTGAATAATCTGATCTTTAAATATCGTTTAAAACGCACTCTTAATAAAGCGGGCTTGAAAATAAACGGTTTGAAAATAGTAAAATTGGTGCTCGATAAATAAATAAAATAAATAGGAATTGTAATCATAAAACACCTTCTTATCAAATAGGTCACACCTGCTGTTTCTTTGAAAAATATCTACCGTATTAAAATAATATCTGTCAAAGCTGATTCGATTTTCATTAAATTTATATTTGAGAAACGTTTTGAGCAGCCACAATTTCCAAACACTATGTCAGGGTCACAAATCCATTGTCCCAGAGAATATGTGATAATTAATCTGCTACATGTGAAGCGTGATGTATAAACAAATAAATATCGGCGTCCAACGGACAAGCACTAAATTAATATAACGCCAACAACATTTTGACACTTCTTGGCTGGTCCCTCTAACATCTATCTTTGCGATTTCTTGCCAATCCGTTTTAATCGCTTGGAATTTGCAGCGCGATGTGATTATTAGCGACTCATAATTGGTGTGGCTGCTAACAGACTAGATATTAAATATTAAAAGGGGAATTCCCGATGATTGCTCCACATGTCTCAAAACTAATTGGACAAGAAATTAATTTATGGCGCACCCTCGCCACCGCCGCAGTCGTCGCAGTGCGGCGTCAAAATGAGATGTTGATTCATAAATTTATGCAAAGCGCTCCCATCGCCGTCTGTTGGCTCTTTGCCACCTCGCATGGCTCGAATCGGTGGCCAATTTATCATCTCGTAAAATTCCACAACCGACTAACCGCGAGATACTGAAAATATGAAGCAACCGAGAAGAGCCCAAAGATGCCAACAAATATCGTATTTGAGCCCATGCAAATGTGCGCCTGCACTATGCGATCGTAGGCGGGACGGAGGGGAGGCAGTGTTTTGTTATTACTTATTATAGAGTCGGCAAACAAAGGCGCCGGCAAACGGCTAATCACGTGTGGCAGCCAACGGCATTCAATGATAATTTAATTAAGCGCCCCCCGCTGTCGGGGCTCATTTTTCATCTTGCTGCATAACGAACACGAAGACGGTTTACATGTATGAATTTTTAAAATTTCCCAAAAGCATTTTTAGGCAAATCAGCGGCCATTGTCGATCAAATGCCGCTGGCCTTGGGAAATCATCTAAAGCTCTGCATTTTTATCTTTATATTTTCAAACTTGAAAATTTTGTGTTGCAATCGGGGCGGGAACCAACAAAGGATAAGTTCTACAAAACATCAACATAATATTACTTCCTTTTAATATGCCTTGGACATTAAATTTTTACGATTTACGATTTCTAGTTTTTAATCAACTCTGAATTTACTTCGCTCTCCAAGGGCGCATCTCTGGGGCGCGGCGGCAGGAAGCTGCCAATTGGCTTGGCTATTGACACACGGAATTCCAGACAGTGGGTCAGAAGTTCTCCCTCCAGCGACCACCAAGCGCTCATCCATCACTCATACGACACATGGGCCCATACATGACAGACGGGGTGGCCAGGGACGGAGAGGGGCGTGGCAAACAAACAATTCGCACTGCGATCGCACTTGGCAAGTACAAATCGCGCAAGTTATCAACGGAACAGCTGCTGTTGTGTTTCGCCGCTGACCAAACGACAAAACGTTTAGAGCCACTCATTATGATGGCTTCTAATTACGTCCATTGGCCATGGACCCTTTAGGGCCATTAGCTGCAGACAATTATTTCGGGGCTTCCAACAAATAGGATATTTATTTAGAAGCAATTCCAATTTCAACGGCTCACAGCTGTTTACAACAAGTGAACAACCATTAACTAAATGTAAACGCAGATTTAAAGTGTAAATACTTAACAAACATTTTTATATCCAGTCTTTTCATTGATCAATGGTAGATGTTTTCATGTGAAACTGAGTATCCCTAGCACCACAATTTCAAAACATCATTTTAACAGTTTTAAAAATGTGGGAATTCCTACAGGATTTTGCCGAATGGTTTTGGAGGATACATCCCTACTTGTGGTTCGCATCCCTGATGGCCATTCCGTATTTATCGTACCGGGCCAAGCAGGACGACTTCAACAACCTTGACATCTTTATAATGTACACGGCCGTGTTTATGGGCGCCCTTCGATTGTTCAAAAACCGAAGAAGGATGCAGTAAGATGGCGTGCAAAATCAAAGAGAATTTGTCCGTGCACTTTTAAAGGAGGTACCCGCTTCAAAATTTCGATGCTCAAATATAAAAATTGCTTGCTTAAGAGGTACCCAAGATTGATGCTTGTCCATTTAAAATGTGCTTGTAAATTATAATTAATGTGATTACCCTTCGTAGCCGGCCAGGTTGTTGGCGAGGCCAAGATCCGCGAAGCCGATGAGATATAAAGTCAAGATGCACACGATTCCCTGCCACATTTTTGCGATTCACTAGCTTCCACGCTCTTTGTTCACTCAAGTAGCCAATTATGTATTAAAATATGCAGTTGCATGGACCAGCACAGGTTTTGTTTTTATTTTTATTTTTTTGCGGTGTTATGTTTATTTCGTATTTGCCTTTAAGATGCACTTTTTGTGTAGTTTTGTTCGATTGTTTGCACGCTGCACTTGAAACGATTATGCAACCACTTCGGAAGCTTTGTCGGGATGATTGGCTATTTAAAAATCGTTTCTTCGAATCCCACAGTGATTTAGTTGAAGCTCAAGCTCATGCGCGATCCGTGCGCTCCATCTCCGATCCGGCGGAAGACTAAAAGCCAGACCAACGGCCCGCCGAGAAAGAAGACGATGCTGGCCAAAAAAGAGACCGAAAAATGGTCTCGGAGCCGCGTTTATTGTTTAGAAAAGTGAGTGTCAAGGTCGGACTTTGCGACCAGTTTCAAGTTCCGAGCCACAGCCACAACAAGAAATGCTGCAAACGCGTCACGAGACGAGTTACGGGAAGCCGCCTCCTCAACCTAATCGATCGCGGCACGCGTCTCTATACTCCAATATTATTCTAATATTATTTTTCCGATGTCGCTTAGAATTTGTTGTCTTTTTGCATAATTTATTCAGCGCTCTACTCCCTTTAATGGGAACTTTTTCTTTTCAATTAATTGCGTGCGGTTAGTTTTTGATTGGTTTTCCGAAAACTTGTTTTTGAGATTTTTTTCTTGCCGGCCAACAATTTGATCACCGCACTAACAAATTGTTCGCTTTCGTTCTGGCTATTTGTGGATTTTGCATCCGCATGTGGCTGTTTATGAATCGATTCTGAAGCCGCTGCTTGTTTTTTTCTGGTTTTTATAGAGGAACTCGTATTGCGGAGTGACAGGCAAAGGGGCTTCCTAATGCCCCGATGGGTTCTGTGCGGTCCGATTTGAAAGTTCAAGATGTGCTCGTGCCGTGGCTTCTCCGATTCCCTAGAGACTGTGGAGCACTGAACTTTCGATTTTGGCCACAAACAGGCAAGGTCACGGGCCCATCAAAACAGCCGGAAGCCACCGCCATTCAGCTTGGACCGCTGGGAGCGGTGTTGGTGGTGGCTCATTACAGTTACCATAGCCATCATCATTTAAAGACGCATTTATTGAGTTCATTAATTCGTGAAGAGCTCAAGAGAGATCCACATCATTATTGTGGATCATCAACAGAAGCCAGGTCATCCAACATCTCGATCTCGATCTCAGCCGCGAGCCTCTTCAGATTCATTTTTTTTCAGTTCGCTGATATTTATATTTGATCGTTTGACATTGCTTTCGGTTTGCTTTTGTGTGTAATTATGACACTTGGCTGGCCACGGCTTAGGGCACTTCCGCTTTGGAGCGATTTGAGTTGCATCTTCAGTAGGAATACCGAAATATACATACATATGTACGTACTATACATCGGTCTAGCAGTTGCGGCAGATGAACAAATGAGCCGCCGCCAATCGGATGTTTCCGGTGGACTCGACTGCGAGCAGAACTAGTTTCGCCAAAATAATTTACATTTAAAATTAGTGCGGCTACTTTGTCCAAGCTAATGTCGCCTGACTAGCCGAGTTCTAAATCATTTTGTCTTATTTATTAGCCGACTCTAATGCAGACACCATCTCATAATAGACCGGCCAAAGGGCATTCAACCTTTCCCGCACGCGGCCGCGCTCACAAATCAAATTTACTCGCTATCTCCGTCCGGCGATCGCATTAGCTTAAAGGCTTATTTATTCGCATAAGGAAAGATCTATTTCGCGGCTCTATTGTTTGGCTCAAGGCATGGGATTTGCATCTGAAAACCTTTTGGCGGCAACAGAGATGCGTCTGGCCTTAACCATGAACATGAAAACTTGTACGTAAGTTAGGTATCTCTTGTTTTCGATCGGAACGGCGGAGCATGCAGAAAACAATGCTGAATATCGATTTAATGTTTATTGTTTGAATGTAAACATTGCCTAAAGTAGCAACAAATCGCTTTTTTTAGTAGCGGAAGCAGTAAGTTTATGAATACTCGCATCAACCATTAAAATGCCCCTACAAATGCCTTATGCTGAGTAAGTCAATTTAGAAAGAAAGGCTTACTTAGATAAACATCAGATTATTCGTTGAGAACCATTTGAATTGAAAGCCACATTGGGTCCCTCGTTTCTCCGTTTGTGGCTGCTTAATAGAGTGTTTATTGGCTTGTGGGGAGTGTGGTATATTGTTTCTGGGCAATCAAAATAATCAGAATATTGCCTCGCAAAGTATGCCCAAATTGCATAAACTTAAATTGCCCTGCCACATGACAAAATCTTATCGAGCCTGTTGGGGCAGGTCCTGGCCGAGTTTCCCAGCAATCCGGACTTTGTTTGGGCATAATTGTTTGGAATTTCGTTAATTTGTAAACAGTTTTATGGTACATTACATTTCGTCATCCCAACAGGAGACAGCCGTCAGCCGGCAGGAGCAAAATAAAACAGATGGCAGAAGGCAGAAAGCCCAGAATTTAACAAAGTTTGGCCCTTTATATTTGCCAACATGCTAATGACATAATGTGCATACTTCAAAGGCCTTCCCCCGGAAACTCTCTCCCCGAAAATATGCGACCAACCGACTGACTTACTGACTGGGAAAGCCTTCACTTGTCCCCTTCATTCACTTGCTGCGGAACTTTGCGTGTCTGTGCCATGTTAAGTAAAAAAAACTGACTAAATCTCGTTTAAAATACTATTAAAAATCGACTTTGTTATGTTCTTCTACAGGAATACCGGGTATTACGAATTCAAATATATTTATGTCATTGTTTGAATTGCACAGAAAGATAATAACTAATAGAGAATATTAGATTCGAATCTTATTTATGAAACAAATAAATAATCATAGCTAATATCTATTGTCGGGGAAGAGTATTTCAAAAAAGGAAAAGGAGTAACAATGCATTATGTAGACATTGCCAGACGTAACGATATGGCAGTCGTTGTGTCAGGAAGTTGACTAAAAGACCGTTAAATGAAAATCAACACGAACATGGTTCTCGTATAAATCAACTGGTTGCGTTTCTCCCTCTATATGCCATACATATTTATACCAATTTATATGGACTCAGTTAAGGAAAGGGCCCACGGTTGTTTGGCTGCGAGTGTGCTACACCGAACTGCCGCGCACTTTTGACTTTTGCGTTGACATGACATTTGCCAGGCAATAAAAAATACATTGCACTTGGCAACAAGTCGTTGGGGAACACAAGTCCTTTCTCATAAATATTAAAACGCTTCCAGCTACGGAAATATTTCAAAAATATTACAACATATCTATTGTAAATTATGAAAACCTTTCCATGTTACTTAGATAATTGCATTTAAAGACATTTTGTTTGGAGAGTCAACGCCAGGAAGGCAGTAATTAGGTTGCTAAACTAAAACACACCCTGCTGTTTAGTGTAATCCGGAAGCCCGGATCCCTAAATGAACTTCGCTGTAAAACGCTTAATGGGAACAGGGCTAGGTCTGCAGGTCTGCTCCTCCTGCTGGTCCTGCCGCGTTTCCCGGGCTGCACGCCAGCTCCAGGATTTCTTGTTTATTTGCATTCGAAGTTGCCTGCGCTTTTGGACGCCCACGCTGCTGCTGCTCCTCCGCTTTCTGGTCCTGCTCCGTTTTCTCCGGGTCTGCTCATTTTCCTGCTCTACGCCCACCAGGTCACGATACCTTGGCCCCTGCGCCTGCCTGACATTTAGCATATTTGCGTTTTGTGGCAGCTGCAGCCGGGAAAGGGGATTTTCAGTCGGAATCCAAATCCAATTCCGCATTACATGCTACCGTGCCCAACTTATTAAACGTTGACGCTGTCCCATTTACCCACTGCGAACAATACACTAAAAACATAATATCTTGTTGTTTTAAATATCGTACCGAAAGTGTCTCAGACGTTTACCCCCAAAATGTTTCCCCTCCAAACTTTTTTTTGGTTTTTGTGTTAATACAATTAATTTGGACTCCTTGCTGCCGCAATAATTCAGAGTTACATTCCAATTGTGATCATGATTGAAAATTTCATAAATAATTTCACTTACATTAAACAAAAAAATACTTTTTTGGCGGGACGTTGTATAAGAACTGACAGGTTTCGGCATTTACCTAAACCCTTTTTTTAAGTGCATCCCAGGACCCGTTAGATGGAGGGTTGGAGCTTTGAGTGGGAATACGGTTTGTGCCATTTGGGGAAATAAAACCCCGGCTGCCAATGGTTAAAGCCCGCACAATGGAAGACAATCCCAAGCAGAGCACACGGTTCGCTTTGCTCGTCGTGGAGCGGTTGCACCTGAACATCAAGTGCCAGGTGAGATGCGAGCCAAGGCCCTTTTCAGTGTTCAGTTTTCAACATTTTTGTCCTGCATACCCACTAAAACAATTTAATATGAAGAGGGAAAATAAAATTTTAACTCGAACAGAACTGCACTTTTATGTTTTTCATAAAACTGCCACATTCCATCAACATGCTAGAGTGACTACTCACGCCAACTGCTCAGAATAAATTTTTGTAGACACATAGCAGGCCTGTTCAAGTCCCAATTTGTCGAAATGACAATCCGATATCCCAATGCCATTCCATTCGAGACATTCCCATCCGCTAGGTATAAGCTCCGGAAATTTAACAGTGCAAAATCCGATTCTCCAATATTTTCGTTCGTTATTTTAATTTACCTTTTTGTTTTTTAAATACCACCAACTAAACATGCTGAACTCAACACCCAAACGCACACCAAAGACTACAAAGGGCCGTGGTGTCCGTGAGGCGCCAAAAACTCCGCTGCGCCGGCTGATCATTCCGCGGCCGGACGTGCTTCACACTTATTTGGAGTACAAGCAGGTTAACCAGTATCTGGAATACCTCGCCAACCGATACCCGAACTTTGTGCAGATGTACACGCTGGGGCTGACGCACGAGAAGCGCGAGGTTCGCGCCCTGGAGATCAACTGGATGAATTCGGAGAATACGGAGCTCTCCGCACCATTGCGCGAAATGTCCCCGCCTCCGTTTGAGGAATCCCCCACTGGCCGGAACCATGTGCCGGTGGTGGTCCAAGGCACCAACAGCCGAAATATCGTATTCATAGAGGCGGGGACCCATGCCCGCGAGTGGATCACTATCTCCACGGCCCTGAATTGCATCTACCAGTTGACGGAGCGGTACACACGGAATGTGGATGTGCTGCGCAAGTTGCGCTTTTTCATTGTGCCCCTCGTGAATCCGGACGGCTATGAGTACTCCCGCAACAAGGTAAGTAATTCACCCTTTATCCCAAGAGCCCATCCCAGGGGTCGTCAGTTAATGGAACTGAACATATTAATCAAGT
Source organism: Drosophila ironensis (assembly GCA_021223825.1). Classification (NCBI taxonomy): domain Eukaryota; kingdom Metazoa; phylum Arthropoda; class Insecta; order Diptera; family Drosophilidae; genus Drosophila; species Drosophila ironensis. The sequence goes on from JAJJHQ010011965.1 coordinate 2,794,039, forward strand.
GCTGAATAGTTAGTTACCAATACAATTGGCTTGGGTTTGGCCCAAAGCGGTTGTTGTCTTGTAGGAGTTAAACTCTGTTTAATGATTATATCTTGGAAAAACGTCCTTTCAGAATTCAAGTTGGCGCAAAAACCGCAGGCCACAAAAGAGCTCAAGATTTGTGGGAACGGATTGCAATCGCAATTACGACATCTTCTGGGCCAGCGGACCAACCAAGGGCAACCGGAATACCTTCAAGGGAGAGCGTCCGTTCTCAGAGCCGGAAACGCGATCTATGCGCAACATCCTGGACCGGCTGAGCCCGAACCTGTTGTTCTTCCTCTCCCTGCACTCATACGGCCAGAGCATCATGTATCCCTGGGGCTATTGCCGGGATGCGACGTTCCATTGGCGCGAACTTAGCTCGCTGGCCAACTCCGGGCGGAATGCTATCAAATCGTACAACGGCCGCGAGTACCGAACAGGCAGCATTAGCTGTCTGACCAAGCGCACCATCGCCGGTAACGTGGTTGACTATGTGTACGGGGTGCTCAGGATACCGATGGCGCTGGTCATGGAGCTGCCAGCTCGGGATCTGGGCTTCCAACCGCCCGTCGAGATGGTCAGCCAAATTGGCCACGAGAGCTGGTACGGGATACGGGAGATGTGCAAGCGCTCCTACGACCTGCGCTACCAGATCAACCGAAACAATGAACCGCAGCTACCGCGTCCGCCTCGCTTCGTTCCCGAAGAAAGTAACATAGATGGCACCATCCACGAAGCCTTTCTCAGGGCCTCCATAGAGGAGACCAGGGCCGCAGGCGGAGGAGATCATGCCAAGCCGTCGCCGCTAAACACGCCACAAAAGACCCCGCAAAAGACGTCGCAAAAGCCGGCTCAGAAGACAAAAAAGCGAGTGAAGCGAACGCTGCGGGCTCAGCATGAATCCATTCTCCGGATGCAGGAGAACGCCAAGAGAAGCGCCAGGCCAAATAAACTTACTTCCGCATCAAAAAAAATGCCCCCTGGACCCCAAAAACTGCTCCCAGGACTCTTTCCCAGACAAGTAGCCACCTCGGCACCGCTGAGGTCGGGACGAAATAGGGATCGACACGCTGCCGGTGACGCGGAGTCACTCGTCAAACAAAACGACCCGCGAGCCTCTGGCCCCATTCCGCTGGATCTAATACTTTGAAGTAGTGTGCCCAAAACGAGTGTGCCGTCCGTACACGTATTGTTTATAGTGTGTTTTAAATTGTTGGTATTGGCAGGACCAGGTGCCACATCCAAAGGGGCTTAGATAAATTTTACGTCATACAAATTTGAAATATACGTTTTGAAAAACCCATTGTCTGATCTGTTGGCCTATAGGTAGGGGACAAGCAAACACATTTTAAAATACGAAATGATTTGTAATGAACCTGCTTTATTAGCTTTGTGATAACAAAATGGCGATAAAAATAAAATATACAAAATGTTTTCCATTATATCTCTCTTCAAAAGGTGATGGCAAATTTGGTGATGGTTTTCACTCTACGTGTAACTCTGATAAATCTTTCTTTTCTAATACAAATTATTTTCTTTTTCTGTGTTCCCCAAAAGGTGAGGTCTGCGTTTTCTTATTGGTTTTACAGCGTAAATTATAGGGAAATTTTTACATTTCTAATTGATTTTATAAACTAAAGCAACGACTCCATGATGGTGGAGGGCTTGAGTCACTTGTCCAGGGTTGGCACCCTTGGGGCCGCGTATTTCTGGCGCAGCCTCTCGTACACTTTGCGGTCCTAGAAAGAAAAAAAAACACCTTAGAAAACCTTTAAAGCTGCTATTGACAAGCCAACCAACCTGCTCGCTAACAGAAGGACGAAGCTGTTGGATAGCCTCATTGAAGTGACGACTGCGCACGCACAGATCGTCGTTGCTAGCATCGCCGTCGTTCAGGCATTGGCGCAGGGCGAACATCGACGCTTGCTTCACCAAGCCAGCCAGATCGGCGCCGGTGTAGCCCTCAGTCTGGGCAGCAATCTCCTCGAGATCCACATCGTTGGCCAACACAGGGCGCTTTCCGTTCTGCGGGTAAGATAACATCAATTAATGCAATGTTTCTACACAGCCGTATGCTTTCGCAAACCTTTGTCGTAGCCTTGAGAATCTCTGTGCGCTCGCTTTTATCGGGCAGACCCACATACAGGATCGTATCCAGACGACCAGGTCGCAAGATAGCCGGATCAATAATGTCCGGCCTGTTTGTGGCCGCCAGGATGTATACTCCCTTGCGCTCCTCCACGCCATCCATTTCCGTCAGCAGCTGGTTGACAATGCGCGTGCCGGAATTGTTTCCATCCCCGCCGTCGGAGCGCTTGGGGCACAGGGAGTCGAACTCGTCAAAGAAGATGACACAGGGAGCCGAGTTGCGGGCGCGTTGGAAGCAGGCGCGCACTGCACGCTCACTCTCGCCAACGTACTGTGAACAAAAAGGATATTTGTTAACAATGCACATTATATACAGAAAATTGCTACACTCACCATGTTCATCAGCTCGGGTCCCTTTACTGATATAAAGTTAATGCCCGCCTCGTTGGCAATGGCCTTGGCCAGAAGGGTTTTGCCGCATCCCGGCGGACCGCAGAGGAGGACTCCCGACGGCGCGGTCAAGCCCAGACGCTCCAGCTTTTCCGGGTACTTCACCGGTGCCAGCACGGCCAACTTAAGTTCGTCACGAATGTTCTGCAGGGCTCCAATGTCGGCCCAGGTGGTGTCTGGAACTGTAATGAAGCCCTCGCGCTTCGCCGAAGGCTGCAGGACCTTGATGGCATCAACGAAATCATCGAGGGTTAGGCAGAAATCGGGATCGACAAACTCCTCGGGCGGATTGTCTAAAAAGTTGGTAAGCTCGGCCAACGTGGGCTCGTAGAAAGTCGCAGCGTTTTTATTGTCCACTTCCATGGGAGCATCTGGGACCAAGGCTTTCTCAGGTGCTTTCTCAGGTGTTTTCTCAGGGGCTTTCTCCGAGGTTTCCCCATTTGAGGTTTCTGTATTCAATTTATCGCTGTCCACTTCCATGGCCACACCACCATCGGGAGTTTTCTCCGATGATTTATCATCAGCCACGGCTGATGCTTTATCCGCTTTGTCGCCATCAGCTTGCTCCTTGTCGCATTCTTTCCCCTCCGCATTCTCTTTAGGATCCTTCGTAACCGCAGCCGCTGCTTTCACTGCCTTGGATTCCTCCTGCTTTCCTGCCTCTTCGCCCATCTCCTCGGAGGGCTCGTCATCATCCAAAGTCACAGTGGTCATATTTTCCTCGCTGGCCGCGTGCAGCTCGCGGAACTTGCTGAGGGACTTGCGCTTTACTGCTATGGCGGCTGCACGGCAAACCAGGGCCATCAAATCGGCTCCCACATAGCCCGGGGTCAGCTCGGCGATCTTGTCGAAATTAAGCTTCGGATCGATGGCCAGGCCGTCGCACTGGATGCGCAAGATTTCGCGGCGCTCCTTGCGCGAGGGTATGTGAATGGCGACCTCGTGATCAAAGCGACCGATGCGCCGCAGTCCGGGATCCAGCACGTCCGGGCGCGTGGTGGCTCCAATCACCACCACCGATTGCCCGAACTCGTTGGCCTTCAGGTTGTCGAGACAGCTGATTAACTGGGACACCATGCGGCGCTCCATGTCCTTGGACGCCCACTGGCGGTTGCCGCCGATCGCATCGATCTCATCGATGAACAGCACGCATGGCGAGAAGTTCATGGCCTGCTCGAAAATGTCCCGAATGCGCTCCTCCGACTCGCCGGATATACCGCCGATTAGCTCCGTAGACGGCACTTCCAGCAGGGGCATCTTCAATTGCTGTCACACAAAACATTGATTATTAGAAAGAGTGAACAACAAGATCTGTGATTCGACAGCTTACCCCACTGATGGCACGGGCCAGGAACGTTTTGCCACATCCCGGGGGTCCGTGCAACAGAATTCCCCTGGCCGGCATCAATCCCAGCTGGAAATAGAAATCCGGCGACTTGATGTGGATCAGCATCTCGCAGAGCTCCTTCAGGGTGCTGTCCATGCCGCCAACGTCGCGGAAACTCTCGCTGATCTGCTGCAGCTCCAGCTCCTTCTTGAATTTCCGCGAACGCGCCGAACTCAGCTGATCGCGAGAGTGCCCCTGCCCCTGCCCCTGGCCGTGGCTCGCCTGCGGGTGCAGCTGTTGATACAGCTGCGATGGAGGGTGTGGATCTCGACGGGAACCCGGGGTGTCGCAGTTTTTCTTCCCCATGGGGCCGGCATTGTCTATAGGAAGAGTCACACAGTTAGGCCATGCATGGTCTCTGAGAATCAACATACTTTTGATACCGCCAACTGGTCCTTGCAAGGCATTCGGTTTAACTGCTATTTAAATGGAAACGGTGTAAATAAAGACGTCTGGCGCTGCACATGGGGCGAGAGTCAACTTACCTTTCTTGGGAAGCGACGGAGGTGGCTCCGGCGAGTCTTCCAAGAAGCGTTTCAGGGCACTATGATGGCCTCCTCCCGATGCCAAGGCCGAAGTTGAGGCCGCCGACTTGCCGTTTATGGCCTTATTAGGGCCATGACCAGGGATGTGGCCGGGAATATGGCTAGGGCCATGGCCATGGCCATGGCCAGGGGTAGGGGCAGGCGTGGGGGTATTGGAATCGGAGCCGTCTTCTTCGCCACTTGAAATGTCGATGGGCTCACTCTCGGGCATGCTCTTGGTGGCCACCGCCCTCTTCGGCGGCTGGCCGTACAGGCTGTTCATCATGTTCATCACCTTGTTGGTGGTTGGCGGGGCCTCGGTCTCCTCACTGTCCCCCTCGTCTTCGTCGTTTGTGGAGCTGCTCGCCTTGTCCAATTGGTAGCTGTCCGAGATGATTGAGAAGGCTACAAGGAGGCAGGACAGGGGAGAAAGTTTTTTGTAATAGACTAAGCGGCAGGAGAGGAGAGTGGGTGGACCTACCTTTGTGCACCAGCTGCTTGAAGGGCCCGAACTTGCGACGCGAGTACTCTGGGTACGTTTTCATCAACTCCCTGGTCATCAGCTGCACATCCAGGTACGTCTCTCCGATGTGCTCCTCCAGGTACTGCAAGCCAGAATGCCGGACAATCAGTCAAATTGACAATCCCTGCACCCTAACCCTGATTTGTGTGCCCGCCAAGCAGGGCTCTGGCCCTTGTCCAGGCCCTGCCGTGCTATTTGCCGGTTGCACGTTTCTCGCGGGTCCCCCGCATGGGACTGTCCTCCCGGCAGCGCATCCGGATCCCCACTGTCCGGATGACGGAGCGAACACCTTACCTTCCTCACGCGATTGGTTATTTGGTGGTCGTAGAGCTCCGGCTTCGCTTTCTTCATATTATGTTGTGGCTTGAAGCATACGGAACAATTTACATTGCTTTTACACAAAAGAAACGACGCTCCGCCGTCTTCGATATTTTTATGAATCGTCTCTCCACGTCAACTATCGATAGTTATGGAACCAGAGGCAAAATATCGCTGGGGTACGATTGGCCCGCCTTTTATTTAAGGTTTTATGAACTTACGGTTTTACTGTATCAATAAAATTGTTTTCCTATTTTTTACTGTTTCTGCTCAGCTAATAAGTTGTGGAACACAAACGAAGTGGCCTGCCTTTTGTTTGCGGTTTTATGAAATTACGGTTTTACTGTATCAATAAAATTGTCTTTCTATTTTTTACTGCTTCTGCTCAGCTAATAAGTTGTGGAACACAAACGAAGAAGTGGTACAGGTAAATTTGACTCACTTTCAGTAAACATTTCAGTAATTTTGCTACCAACGGCACTAGATCAGCGATAGGCACAGATTTTCAATTTGGGAGCCGGCCAAGAAAGAAAAAAAAACGTCTTCGTCTGATTTTTGGTTCTAAATATTTTGTTTGTGTAATTTCACACGTTCCCTTTTCACCGTCAACTTCGGATGACGTCAACATTTCGATTCCTTTTCGTTCAAGTCCATCGGTGTCGAGTTCTGGTTTCACCGTTAAATTACTAAACATGTCGATACCCTTTTGTTCGGGATATTTACAGCTTTTTGTTTTTGGGTGCACAGCTTGTTCCGCTTTCGCTTACTGATCACGGGGATTTCGCCACAAACTGCACTACACTCAATAAATTTTAGAGTTTTTATTGCCTTTTTGTTTCAAGAAAAATAAATGAAGTCGTATGACTTATTTATTGTATGACTTTCCCCTCCAGGTTCTGCTTTCCATGTGATTTTCCCTTTTGCGACTTACCTTAAGTAAATATTGCAGAACTTTTCCGTAGCTTGTTCCGCTGTCGCTTACTGATCACTAGAATTTCCTTGCAGCTCCTAGCTATTATAAAAAATGTACCTCTCTCTGTTTCCGCTTCTAAGTTTCTTGCGACTGCCGGCAGGATAGCTTGTAAGTTCGACTTCTACCGGTGGGCACAGGGATGGGCTATTTTTAAAGTCAAATGTATCATTTCTTTATCGATAATTACTTATAAACTATATGTTTTCCGAAAGTTTTTGCAACTTTTTTTAGAAACATTATAAGCTAGCTGGATTAGTGATATGAACCACGATAAGGGACTAACCATTTTTGGAGGAAATACGTTGCTATTTGTAAAAATAAATCTGCCAGCAAAATATTTAATTTATCTGATTCGCTGCATTAAAATTTCCCCTTTCGTAGCAAGCTTACCTAATTACGACGCACTGAATTTTCCAACCGATAGTTACTAAACTTTTGCCCCGCACTGTGTGCCGTCAACGTCAGTTATCGATAACGCTCTTGACCAATCAGCTGGTCCCAGTCGTTCTGCTCTCGCGAGCGAGCTGAGTAGTCGCCTGGAAATTACAAAAACCAAAATTAAATGTGCTTTTACATCAACAAACGCAGCACGCGCAATTACTGAGACCGAGCAATGCGCCGCAGTGGCCGTCAGACGACTCACTCCGAGCCCTCCGTGTGAGCAAGCGCCGCTGATTGAAGCGGCAACAGCAGAGTTGCTGATAGCCGCCGAAGAGGAAAGAACCCGCAAACGGAAAGCAACAAACAAAAAGAACGACGACGAGGCGAAAAAGAAAGCGCCGCAATGTGCGACGGTGAAATTTGCGAGCCCGTGACTCAGCCCCCGCAGCCCCGCTCCGAGGGCGGCGCCTCCTGTCCCTGCCCCTGCCCCGGCCCCGGCCCCGACGAGGCTCAGGCTCAGACGCAGGGCCAGACCCAGAGCCAGGTCAATGGCAGTGGCAGTGGCTCCCGCCCGGAGGCGCCTGTGTGCGAGCACAGGGAGGAGCCGCTGCCGCCGGACCCGCTCAAGGCGGCCGACTGGACGCTGGAGGAGGTGCTGCAGTGGGCCGCGCAGACGGAGCACCTGTCGCGGAACCTGCTCGAGTGCCTCCGGAGCGAGGCGATCGACGGCGAGGTGCTGCTCGCCATGACCGAGGAGGACAGCCGCGACCTGCGCTACCGGCTGGGCCACAAGCTCACCTTCGGGGAGCTCAAGAAGTTCTGGATGGCGGTGGCCAGGCTGCAGCTCCGGATCAAGAACAGCGCCGTGGCCTGCGTGGTGCTGGGCATCGAGAGCCGCACCGGCAACTCGTGCAACTGCGCGCCCCCGACGGCGGGGCCAGCGCCCGTCGCCTGCCCGTGCCCGCAGCCAGAGTGCCCCAGCTATGTGTCCGACTGTGTGATGTACCTCAAGGGCGAGGGCCGCTACATAGCGCCGGAGTACTTCAAGACCTGCGTGAGCCTAGGTGAGTAGTGCCAGTGTCTTTCTCCGGCCCCACATCGCACCACACACCTCCCCTCTCTTAATTGCGAAGGTCAATTGTTCATTGATTGTGGGGCCAGCTTATCGGTCGTGTGCCACTTACTGCGAGCTCTCCATATCGCCTCTGATTCAGTTTCAGTTTCCATTTCTTCGCAATTCAATATGCGCAAGTGTGCGAGGCATAATCTGGAGGGTGGGCGCGAGGGTTCCCCAAGTTCAAAGTCTCCCAGAGCCTCAGCTTCCGCAGTACAAACGCCCCAGAACATATCCCCATACAGTATTGCCTCCTAACCATAAATCGGAGAATATGAATTCCTTTGGGACTATAAAACCGGTGGAAATAGAGATTGTGCAATATACTTCTAGTTATGCAAGGTCATTAAATCAAAGACCGCACACTTGTTCATGGCTTTTTTTATTGATTGCAAACATTTCCCCTTTGTGTTCAAAACGCAAAAGTTTCCAAGGCATATGGATAATTTCATACGGAATTCAGATCGATCTTGTATCATTTACGGAAGATTGACGCAAGATCAAATCAAAGAGTATTTTTACTCTGGTTGACCTTTGCATTGAAAGGTCCTAAATTGTAGTTTCTATGGGGAAAAGTTCCTGCTGATATAGCAGGAATCGAGCAGGGATGAAGATATCCCCAAAGTTCAATGCCACTCGTACTTCATGCGTCTTTAGTACGTCACTCTAATTATAATTATAGTTTTAGTGTGCTAGTGACGCGATATTGTTATTTATTTTGAGCATTTTGGAGGTTATTTGTGGAGACGCCGCTCGCATTTATTTAAACACCGCCTCTACCTTACCTTACCTACATACTCGTACATACGCTCGTACTCTGGGGAATGTCGTCGTCACCCGTTCTGGCCCACGGGCTCGCGGTTTGTGTAACTTTGCGTGCATTAAATTTCAAATTCCAATTTGTTTATGCTTACCCTTCGCTCGACTACCTTACTTTACGGGGAAGTCGGCGACGGGCCAGCCAGCACCCGAGGAGAACATAAACAGTTGACATTCGTGGACCGGGACAGTGGTCAGCGCTTTGTTTAGATTTATTCAATAGCTTCGCATGGAGTTTATATGAAGTTTACATAAACTGCGACAAGACTGCGATGCAGGTGTACGTCTTGGCACCGTGGTTTCCGCTTTCGCTGGAGTATCTCTTTTCATTTGAACCAAGTCCCCGGCTGCTAGTACACCAACATACATATACTGTATTCCTATCAGCCCATTATTTTGGCTCCTATTTATCGTGGCCATTTAAATAGATAGGCGCTACTTTATAGAGATAAAGCACAAGTAGGGTTAGGTAGCTGGGGCAAAATTCATCGAAAATACTGCCTTTGTCTTTTATATGCCAATCAGAAATGATTATTGCAGAAGCAAAGGCCCGAAGACGATTGTTTTGCGATTAAAAATGTGTTTTGCTTTGTTGTTTTAAGGGGCTTTATTTATTTATTCATTGATACAACTCCCTTTTGCGTAGGAAATCCACTTATTAACCCTTTGCATAGGCATTTAGTCACAGTCAAAGCGCTTGGTAACCGGCTTTTGTTTTCCCAACTGCAGCATATTCGTTCCTGGTCACCTGGATAACGTCGTTCGTCATGGTCATTGTACACGAGCGCGTGCCGGACATGAAGCGCTATCCACCACTGCCGGACATCTTCCTGGACAACGTGCCCCACATCCCCTGGGCGTTCAACATGTGCGAGATAACCGGCTCGCTGCTGTTCAGCATTTGGCTGGTTGTCCTCATCTTCCACAAGTACCGCATGGTGCTGCTGCGTCGCTTTTTCGCCCTGGCCGGCACCGTTTTCCTGCTGCGTTGCGTCACCATGCTGATCACCTCGCTGAGCGTCCCGGGCACCCATCTGCAGTGCAACCAGAAGGACTTTGCCATCGACGACCCAAACATTGATATGATAGGTGCCCTCGTCATTCGGATGGCCCGGGCCTACCGCATCTGGAGTGGACTGGGCATGTCGATCCAGGGAGTTCGCACCTGCGGGGATTACATGTTTAGCGGTCACACAGTGGCCCTGACGCTGCTCAACTTTTTCATCACCGAGTGTGAGTGCCCAACGCGCAGTTAATGCGTAGTACCTACTGCAATTGACCGTCTTATCCCACAGATACGCCGCGCAATCTTTATTTCCTGCACACACTCTCCTGGCTGCTGAACATGTTTGGCATCTTTTTTATTTTGGCTGCCCACGAGCACTACTCCATTGATGTCTTTGTGGCCTTCTATATCACCTCGCGACTGTTTCTGTACTACCACACGCTGTCCAACAACAGGGTACTGATTGACAAAAAGCAATGTCCTGGAACAGTATAAAATGTGCCCTGTTTTTTTGCAGGCTCTGATGCAAAGCGACTCTAAGAGGACGCGCATATGGTTCCCCATGTTCAGCTACTTCGAGAACAGAGTGGATGGGATGGTGCCAAACGTATTCGACACGTTCGGCTCCCTGGGCCATGGCATACTTGAACAGTTCCTGTACCTCAGAGATCTTTTGGTCGTGCTGGTCAAACGGGACTGGCTATCGCATAGCCGCCCATTGGAAGGAAAGGCTGTGCCTGAATCGGAACACCAGGTGCGGGTCACCGCAAACACGATGCTCTTTCCTGCAGTTAATTCGGAGAATCCGCAAAAGAGGAGCACCACCCCGCCTTTGAACGCTGTGGTGAATAATGTTAATACAGTTCAAGTGAAAACGAACTCACAGAACTCGCAGACGCAAAAGAAATCCTTTAAGGACGCCAGCGTGGATCCTTATTCGATGACAACGATGCCTGATGTCCAGGACTTGGCCAGGGAGAAGAAGCTGCTCTGATCACCACACTCAACCCTATCGATTCGCTCTTCCACATCAGTTTTTATTGCAAAAGCAGAAAACAATAAACCCGACTGATATTTTAATTTAAAAAAAATCCCCTCGCTTCCCCCACGTCTCCCTACTCCTGTCCCCTGTCTCCTGCCTTTGCTCCCCTCTATCCAGCCTTCAAAAACATTCGTAGTGCCTTCCGGGTATTCTCCCAACCTACAACAACCTATTCGCAGCTTTGCTAAAAAATCGAAGATGATCGAAGATTCTCGCCGAGAGACGCTCTCAAATCGGGCTGGTTAATATTGATAAACCCTATAATATCCCTCCTCATTCCGTTCAATTGATTCTTTGAACTAAATGTATTTATTATTGAAGAAGACTTCTAATGCATTATTATGTACTTGTAAGCATGTGAAACAACTGTACTTTTAGTTAATTAGTGATAAGTTTGGGAAGTTTTTGTTGAACGCACAAAGTCAATAAATCAGAATCCATTGAATTGCCACCGTGTTTTGAATGCATCCCGAATTGTTCGGCATTCGAATTACTCGAAGAAGCCCAAAATAAAATAAAAGGTCCAGCGTGCTTCTACACTCCATCATTTTATTTTTCTTTGTTTTAATATAAAAATGGCATTTCTTTACTAATTTTAAGTTTAAATTACTAATGTAAAGTATGTATGATTGCGGTAATTGAAAAATATATATATCATTCATATATATGTATACATATTCTTGTGTATATTCTTCAAAGGTGTGAAAAAATATTGTAATGAACATGAAACGTCTTCTGTAAAGCGTATATATTTTTTTATTTTATGTATATGAAAGCGTTCAATTTGACTTAAAGAATAACGTTTTTTGTTTTGTTTTCTTTTTTTCCGGCATTTGTTTCCCGTACGCGTATGTAAAGCAATTGGAAACATTTCAGTTGTTTGGCGTGTTTACTTTTCTTTGCAATAATCCATTTCAAAGGAAGAAACAATTAACAAACGAGTCTCGAGAAATAGACAAAGAATCAAGCGTTCGTTTCTCGCCTTAGTATAACTAATTGCAAAAATAAAATATGAAACGTGTTCTTCATGAGTAGTGAGTGTTGTGTTCTTTGTGGATTTTTAATGCTTCTTCCCGGCGTAGGACCGACCGTCAACTTCTCATAACTTACTATTCCAAAAACAATATAGTTGATACGTTATACATCATACCTTACACACTACACATATGCGCGCCTAACATACATATATATTTACCAATTCTGCCTGTTATGCACGAAGCTATTATTGAGGTTTCTTTGAATCGTTCGCTCTCTACGGATGATGCACCTTCATGTCGCATTATTATTATTCAGGGGTCGTTATTATTAGATCTGCAGTGTCTATAGAGTGTGTATATAGAGTTTGTTTGTTTGTTTTTCGTATTATATATTTGTCATTTTATTTAGAATCTTCGTTATGCAAAAACATAAATATAACAAGATTATTATTTGTTGGTTTGTATCAATCATTTCATTCGTTTTGTCTCTTGCTCAGTTAGCGATTGTTTCATCCCATTGCGGCTAACCAATACAATATATATTTGTAATTCTAGGCGTAAACTATAACTGCTTCCTTCGCATGTATATTTCAAAATATATATTAAACACAATGTTTGCTGTAGTTGTTGGTTTTTTTGCTTTGTTTTTTTTTTTGGGTTTTTATGTTTTTTGTTTGCTTTTTAGTTTCCTTATCTGTTTCTTGTTGGTTTTTTGTTTGTTTAGTTTAAATGAGGGCTGTTGTTGTTGCGGTAAGTCTACCGTCACATAAGATCGTAGTGCAATTTTTATTTTCTGCATTGTGAGGCACGGGAACTTCCCACGGAGCCTTACGACAGGTCTGCAAATAGAAAAAACACATCGTTAGATTGAACACTTAAAGACAGGCACGAGGGTTCGACGGGATACTCACAGCTGGGCGCTGCCTCGTAGCGACGCTGTATCTGATCGTATGTGAACTTGACGAAGGCGTCGTACTGCTCGGCCAGCTTGTTGGTCAGTACGGACTCGTAGCGCTCGCGCAGTTGGTTCTCGCGCTCCTTGATCATGCTCTCACAGATCAGCTGCACCTGCTTGAAGGTGAACAGGGCCTTCTCGCCGTGGCGCATCAGGCTCAGGCTTTGGGGGCTGTCCGGGCGGCGCGGGCTCTCCGGCCCCATCTCCGATCCGCTCGACTCCGAGTCCTGCATCCGCTCCAGGGCCGCCGCCGTGATCGGCAGCTGTTTGCGCTTGTGCAGTCTCTTGATCTCGTTGCACAAGTTCTCGGCCATTTTGTCTGCAAACAAGGAAGGTGGAAGGTGGAAGGTTAGTTGGCGATCTTCTCAAGATCTCTGGACAGGGCGCTCTCACCTGGCGACATTTTGGCCAAGGATGCCTCACTGAAGGGACTCGGCTCGGTAGTGTCCTTGGCGAAGCGGTTGCTGGGCGTGTGCGGAAGGCCCGCCGAGGTGCTGGGGCCGTCACGATCGCGGGTCGAGGGCGACGCGGAGGGACTGGCGCTGCCCCCCGACTGGCCAAAGGGATTGCAGCGACGGCGCTTCGGCGGGCGCTGGTTCATCGACTCCCAGTCGACGCTGCGTTTCAGTGTTGCGCAGGCCATCGCTATGATTGTTAATTTCCACGAGGAGGTTCCTTCTCAGAAAGCTGCGCGCTTGATTGTTGTGCGCCGATTGCCTGCTGCTCGCTGCAAAGGACAAGACAATGGATGAGTAAATTGCCGAGCTGTGCAACACCTAGCCGGGAGATGGAAGACCACAAACCGGTTTCAAGGGAAAACAGGATTCACTTGCCGCACGCGCACGGGGATGCGATATAAAAAGGAAAATGCAGCAGCAATTTATGACCAACCAGAGTTGAGAACTTGACTGTTTTCTGGCTTACTTCCACCTTCTGTAATATTTCTTTATCTTATCGTTTTTATGCAGTGATTTTTAAAAGTAGTAACTAGCCCAAGAGAAAAGAATGTTTTAATGCTTACAACACAGCTAGTTGTCAAACTGGGTTAGAAGATGTAAAAAAAAACACTCGCCAACTACGATTAACTAGTGTGCCCAAAATATGTTTCAGAAAGGGATTTTCAACTAAATAAAAATACCCTAAAGGGCTGGACAGGGTTGCTTATTACTTCAAACTACACCATAAGGAACGGGGAGGTATATTGGCTCATATTCAATTTATTGATAAATTCTTGTCTCGACTACAAATATCCTGCTCTCAGGCAGCGCCTAATTTTTTGGATATAATAAAATATATAAGGGCTAAATCCTTAAATGCAGAATCTATATTTTAAAAGCAAAAATGAAGAAGGGATAAGTAAAATTAGATTCAAAATTCCATTTACTTGATTTTTGTAATTTATGGGTCCATTAAAGCAATATATTTAGCACAATTTACGCGATAAAAATGGGTAAATAACATTAGATTCAGAAACTACTTAATTATTTGGGTTATTGGATGTTGAGGGTCAATAAACGCCTTTAATTGAGCAAAATTTATGCCTTTAACGCAAATTTAGGTCTGGGTTCATGGAAAGCATAAACAGAATTTGGAAACTAGCTATTTTCTAGCCATTTTGAGGGCACCCCTAGACCGCAGGGATCACCGCCGATGCCCCGTCAGCTGCTGCAGGAAAACGAGGAGGCGGAGGAGAGGGCGAGGACCCGAATCGGGGCCAAAGAGGAAACGACAAGCCAGTCGAAGGAAAGTCGAAAGGCGAAGAAACCACCACGACGCAAATGCATAGCAATGCACGAAAGGGCAGGACGGGGTGGGGAGAGTGTAACCCGATAATGCCAGAACAACCACCGAAGCAAACTACGCAGGATAAAGTGCGTGCACCCCTCGCCCTCCCCTGCTTAGTGCTTGTCCTTATCCTATACTACGACTCCTTCTCCTTCTCCCCCTCCTCCTCTTTCTCCTGCTGCGTTGCAGCGGCAGCTGTACCAGCTGTTTTCCCACGCACACCGACACAAAGGTGCACCGCAACACGTGCGTGTGTGTGTGAGCCTGGCCTCTCCTTTTTCACCGTTAATGCGTGCTCACCAAATAACTCGAGATACTCGGGCTTTTTACGTGACGAAAGCCGAGCCGTGCGGAGATTAGTTCCGCGGAGGGAAGAATAATGAATAACGAATAACGTATAACGAGGAATAACATAAAAAGAAAAACCAAAATGACAGCAAGCTAATGCGATCACAGTGGTTGTCTCGCTCTCGCACTACCACTCGCACTCGCACACGAATGCGAGTTGGAATGTTGACTTCATGAAATTTTAAAAATGGTCGAAATCGCATATCATTATCAGCGCTTTCCTCTCGCTTTTCACGCCATTGCACTTACGTTAATAACGCTATAATGTCGGCGCTTCCGCTCGCTGCTCACTCGCTTTCTGCACCACTTCACACGCGCTCCGTCCGATTTAATATGTACGATTTTTTATTTACGGCCTGCGGGATGCGTACGTACGTTCACGTCCACACTTGTGTATACAATCGCAACTCCAAAGGCTCTCGCTAAACTTATTTTGTATTATTGCTTATTGCTGGGATTGTTGGCTGGTTGACGCGTTGCTGTCGCTGTTGCTGTTGCTGGTGTTCTGAGCAGTATTTCAAAGGCCACTTGGATGCACGATCGATTGAGTGTGTGCGTTTCACAGTCCTTGCTATTTCATTTATACAAATTTTTCGCCTCGTCTCGATTCTTGGGAAAATGGACGATGCGTGCGTGACGAAGATTTGTGAAACAGAGAGGGGCTATTGGCCGCACTGATGCACCATGAGTTATCGATGCCTCTCCGACGTGGCAACGCTGGCAAACATCGATGACCAGCTGAGGATTTTTTTTTCATCTTACAATAAGCTGGCTAGCTAATCAATAACAAATAAATATGCTCAGTTAAATCTATTTCCTTTTGTTAGACATTTTTTTTTACAACTTTTGAAATATTCCCAATAATTCCTCATTATTCTTCGATGATTTTGAACTTTCATTGTTCATGGTCCAGCTCAAACAGTTTATCCAAAATAAATTTGAAACCCATTAACACTCTACTGCATGAGCACAAAAATATCAAAGAAAAACATTTTTTTTTTTGCTTTTTTTTAGCTTATTAGGTTAAAAATTATATGTATTTCGACTTTATATATTTGAGGGGCGCATAGTTTGAGGGGGGAATAATAAAGCCATATATGGCTTTCTATGCATTTACGGAAAGTGTATGATGCTGGTAGATAAAGTATTATTCCTGCTTTTCCTGGGAGATGAAGTTGGTGTCATCGTAGGACGTCCACGCTTCTTAATCGACGTTAAAATCTGAAGGCTTGTTTAGGGATTCCACAAAATATGTCCTGATCTCTATAAGGAATATTTCATATTCATTGCAGGGACTACATATTCCTAATATACATAATAGAAAAAATAGTAGACGTTAATTTGGGTTTTAAATTATATTACATTAACTGTCATAAGAGGACCGTAGTCGCTTGTAGGCGTATTTCCGCAAACACTGAACGGTCACACTTGGTCGCCGCTGAGTGGTCATACTGCAAGTGCAAATAATAATTCAAATAACCCTGTCTTCGCCCCATAAATACCCAATATCGTTGCACTTTTGTAAGCTCATCATCGAGCCCCCCCCGCCCGCGAGCAGAGAGAGCAAAAGCAGACCAAAAGCAGCTCCACCGATCCCGGCCATTTGCACTGAGCGGCGCTCGGTACAGTGAAAACATTACGTAGGAGACGGAAGGAGGATCTAAAAATATTTTAATCGCCGAGAAAGTAGCTAGCTGGCCAGTTTGGTGCGGGCGAGTGTGTTGATCAGCGCCCGAATAGCTTGAAATTGCTCGAAACCCAATCAGCGCGAAACTACTGCGACAATGGTTCTCAAAGTCTACGTCAGTGGCATGTCCGGCAACAAGGAGGTGAGTGAGTGTTGTGGCTTTGTCACCGCGGAACGGAACGCAAGGGCAGGGAATGGGTTGGGGCGGGGCGGGGCTCTGGTGGGTGTGGGTAGTGTCATGTTATTGGAATGTTTGGCCCTGTTTCTCAGCATTGGCAGCAAACATAGAAGATAAAAGATGTGCGGGGTGGGATGTGGAAGCACGCGCGGGGCGGGGGTGCCGATATGCATTGCAAATTCTATTTTATTCTTCCACTCATAGCGTATTGTGTGTGCGTGGCAGCGCTGTCACTTTGGCTGTTTTCCAGCCAAACAAACCAGCTGGGTGTTGTCCAATTGGCTGTGGGCTTGTATTACAAAGCAAACATATGTATGTCTAAGCTTGGATTGCGCACAGCTCGTGTTGCGGTAATAGACCCGAGCCTGATTTTATTTATTGTAGCAAAACCTAATATTACAGCTAATAACTTAATACTGTTGAAAAACCTCAAACCCTTCCTGAGGAGTGTTTTTTTTACCGATAAAGAAACAAACCGCATAAGTAGCTGGACAGTTTTACGAAATGGTGCTATCGTCACACCTTTAACTCGCCCTAAGGTGTGGTTTTTAACGATAAATAAACAAACCACAAAACTAGGTAGATTAGACTGCTTTTTGACAAAGAGTCTTTAATAAAACCTGTATTTTAAGTATTAAACATAGGTTGGAGAAAAAGATGAAAATATACTTGAGATATTTTAACACACTGGAAATGGTCGGAAAACAGCTTTTTTTCGTGTATGATTTGTGCCATCACTGGTGCGTGATGATGTAGCTCGAATGTTTGTGTGTACAGTCAAAACTAGGCAGCAAAACAACAGCAAGTGGGCATTTTGATTGACTCGGTGTGCGTGCGTGTGTGTGTGTGTGTGTGTGCGTGCGTGCGTGTTGGTGGTGGCAAGAAGAAGACTCCCAACGACCGCAAACATTTCATTGCCCATATAAGCTTATTTGTCTGTGAACTGTAATTGTACATGGAAGAGAGAGAATTCCTTTCATCCATTGATCCGCAATTGCGTGGGCCCCTCTTTTCTGGCAGTGTGTGCGTGAGTGACTCACTCTCGGCGGCTGCCGGCTCTCCTTGGCCTCCTCCTTTGTTCTCCAATTCGCACAAGTCGCCAATAAGAACAACAACATAACGGTCATTGTGCAGCGACAGACATAAAGCAACAAAGCGCTTTGTTGTCAATAAACTTTTCCACTCTGCAAAGGAAATCAAAGGAGGAAACTTCATACCTCCAACTCTTTATCACAGCTTAATAGTCGAGTGCAACAACCCAATTCATTGGGTTTATCTTCCCATTTTATCATATCGCTCCGGAGAGTGTATCGGTGGAGGCTCGTGTGGGTCTCCGGGCTTGCCGGCAACATTTCTCAAGCAATAAAAACAATTGGTGGTTTGTACAAGGGAGATGGCAAAGCAGCTCTTAAAAAACATACCATCCACAATTACAATTTCACTGTCTGACCAAAAATATAGTTGCCAACTAAGTCAAGCAATATATATCATTATTATTAAATAATAGGGTTTTATCCAGATAAGTCTTCGTGGTTCTGAGTACTAAACCATTTCCTCATACCTTCCTTGGAAGAATGTATTGAAAATAATTTGGTACATTCAAGCGTTTGTCCTGGACATTTCTGATATTAGTAGCATTTTATAAGTTATGTACCTCTATGTATTTCCTATGCTACATCAGCTACCAAGGCAATACGACTAGCGTTGGACCAAAACAACCAAGTGGAGGACGTACCAATTTTGCAACGTACCCTACAGTTTAAAAAAGAGGTTACCGCTCTAGTGGAAGCAAATAGTAGGTGGGCGCACACCTCTAACTGCAGAATTTCTAGAATCCTGTGCGAATCACAATGTCAAAAACTGACATCTTTCGTACTGAGTCTGTAGAGGCAAGACTTAAGACTGATAGTAGTCCTACTCACAGGCCAGTACTACCTGTAAGTCCATGCACAAAGGAAACAGGCGAGAAAGAATCACTAGGACACATCCCCTGCTTCTAGCCAGTCCTTATCACAAAACGACAGCGATACATGAACTCACAGATCCTCACATCGTTGGAGGAAATAGGTCAACTGGACCGGAGTAGGCTTTTGGCATTCGCAAAAAGCACTCTACTTTTACTAAACCTCGTTAATTTTACCGGAGTAGCCTAACTCAACCTAAGTACATATGCAACATTACTATATAGAAAGGGGATATCTGGATTGCTTTTAGTAATAGAATTCGTATTCCTTTGATTCTGTCAAGTACTCAACCATATATACTCTCTCTAACTTCCTTGGACCTATGTTTTACAAATTATTCGGTACAATCAAGCGTTTGTCGTTGTACCCCTTTTGCTAATGCTTGGTTACCCAATTGGTAGTGACAATTTCTATATTTGCGAAGTAGTTTATGCAATGTATTGTATAGACTAATAATATTGGACAAAGATCGGGCTTATCGGGATAGGTTTTAACCCGTTTTGAAATTCACTAACCAGTTTTCTTGTGCCTTGCAGGTCAAGAAGCGCCAGCAGCGCGTCCTGATGATCCTCGACAGCAAGAACATCCAGTACGACACCGTGGACATCACGGAGCCGGGCAAGGAATCCGAGAAGGAGCTGATGCAGAACAAATCGACCAGCAACGGAGGCACCGTCAGCGACCCGGAACCGAGGCACCCGCTGCCGCCGCAGATTTTCAACGACGAGGATTACTGCGGTGACTACGACGCCTTCGACATGGCCAACGAGATCGACACCCTGGAGGTGTTCCTCAAGCTGGCGCCCGCCGACACCACGGCTGTGAGCACTGCCCAGATCGAGCTGAAGCAGGAGAACGGCGATGCCAAGGCGGAGGAGGCCGAGACGGGCGCTGAGGCGGAGAAGGAGAAGGAAAAGGCAGAGGGAGGCGAGGGTGACATCAACGGCGAGGCGGAGAAGGCGGAGGTTTGAGCTTGAGCTATTTGCCCGTATTTTCCGTTAACAGTTGCGAAGCAAGAAACACAACAAACCGCAGCATCTGCATCTGCAATCAACAGCAATAGAATTCTAACAACAGAACTATAGCCGTAAAGTTAACAGCAATAACCCCTAAAGCTATCTAACAGCACAGACACTACCAACTCTCTCTATCTATATCTAAATCTACATATTTATATCGACTCTTTTCCGTTGTACCTTCCTAACATATTGGTCAGATTTCGAATGAGTCATTGCATTTGATTTCCCGGTCACTTGCGACCAAAATATTGGGAATAGAGCGGAAGAATGGATTATATATTTTCCAAATGTGTTTTAATTTGTAACGAACTCACCCCGACGACTGCGGTTCTTAAGATAAGTTTACGAGCGTATTTAAGCGAGGGCTATCGATCTACTTTGTTAACCCTGTGGAAAAGACAATTTTAATCAAAATATTTATATTCAATCATTGACCCACATCCAACACCTTTGTATGTACCATTGATACCATGCGCCAGCACTTGTACACCTAAGTTGGATCGTGTTATATGAGAGTGTAGAGAGCTGAAACTTTTGTGCAGCCGTTATGTTAATGCTAAAACATAAAAATACGCTGCCCGTGTAATAAAAGGAAATATATTTGTATTAACTAAAAATATAACAGCCAGCTTGTTTTTCTAACACTGCAATGCACCAATAACACAGCTAAAACACGTAACACCGTCAACAACGGACTTAACACAACGTTTTTCAACGCAACAACACTCACAGCTAAAAGCAGTCTAAGAATCTATCGGATGCCTTTATCCGGTTTGAAATTAGCACTTCAATATTTCTACTCCATGTTCTTTTAAACTTTTTGGCTTGTGAGTCATATACATCATAACTAATGTCCTCGTGATTCTTCAAAGAACAAAGACGAAGACGGCGAGGATAAGGAGAAGACCGAGGCAGACGGCGAAGAAGCCGACAAAAAAGAGGACACTAACGAAGAAAAGGTAAAACATTGTGCGGCTGTGCATGGAAAAAGTTAACACTAGCGTTGTAAGTGGCTTCCAGAGGCTAACGAAGGCATGATTCTGCTCACTAGAGACCTGCTTTAGTAGAGATCCCACTGATTTGACTTGTATATATATTTTCCGCTCCCACCTACAATTTTATGAAATTTAAAATCCATCCACAAAACATACGCACGTACCACAATCCAAACCCCGAAACTATCAGACTGAAACTGAAGAATCCGATAAAAAAGAGGAGGAGGACACAGGTAAAGATAAAGCAAAGTCCCAGGATGCTAACCGAAAATATATATTGATAATCTTACATTATTTTCGGATTTAGACAACAAGGAAAAATCTGAGCAAGAGGAAAGTAAGGAAAAATCTGAGGAAGATGAAAGTAAGGAAAAATCTGAGGAAAAGGAAAGTAAGGAAAAATCTGAGGAACAGGAAAGTAAGGAAAAAGCGGGTGGAGAGGAAACCAAGGAAAAATCGGATGCGGATGAGAACAAAGAAAAACCCGCAGAAGATGACGACACCAAAGATAAGTCTGGTGAGGAAACCAAAGAAAAAACTGAGAAAGAGTCAGACGAGGAAAAAACTGAGGACGAAAAAGAGGAAACAAAGGAAGAGTCTGATAATAATAAGACCGTAGAAGATGATGAGGAAGAGGAGTCTTCTGATGAAGAGTCAGCAACGGAAGTTACTAAGGAAAAGAATGAAGATGAAGTTAAAACCGACGAAAAACCGGAGGAAAATGGTGATGAAAATAAGGTCGCTGAGAGTGAGAAAGAAACGGAGAAAGAAGTAGAGCCTAGTGAAGACACCAAAGATGACGAAACAACAGAGGAGACTGCTAAGGCAGATGAAGACAACACAGAAAATGATAAAGTTAAGAAAGAGGATGTAGAAACGGAATCTGAAGAAGCAAAGGAACCAGTTGCGGAAAAACCGGATGAAACTACAGAAGAAGAGAACAAGAAGGAAGGCTCTGAAAAAACGACAGTGGGGGAAACCACTGAAGAAGCCAAGAAGGAAGAATCGGAAGAATCTTCCACAGAAAAAACCAAAGAAGAAAGCAGTAAAGAGGAGGAGAAAAAAGAGGAGGAAGATTCTTCCTCAGAAGAAAGCGAAGAAGAGGAATAACTGTAAAATGTCCCAAAAGACGAACGAACGACAACAAGAACACTGGCATCCACATCACAACACGCACTCATAAACATAATACTGCACATTTAGCCAATAATATTGAAATGTTTTGTAAATAGAAACAACAACCCAAACTAATATCCCATCTGGTGACGGGTAACGACGAACCGCTTATTTTAAGGCTTCATGTGACAATTATTTTATATTTTTTCTCGTCCCACCAACAACCACCGACGGACCTATCGGCAGATTGCTGTGACTTCGACCACCTCGGCGGCGCCATCTGTCGGAGAGCAGGCGCCCTCGGCCCTCCTATTGGACAGCGAACGGGCAGCGGCAGCGAAGTAGATGTCGACTTTTGGTGATTTTATATTATCGAAAATGATTCGGGCTCTTGCGGTTTTCGCAGATTGTAAGCTTCCATCTATTAAAAATATTCAAAGCATTACAACCAATCTGAAATACTTAAATTATATGCGATGGCGCTTGTATTTTCGTCGTCCAAATTTAAAATCCAAAAGTAAATTCCGCGCAATCTTTTTGGTTCAGATGCAATCTGCAGTCTTGCTGAAAAGATGAAAACCGCAGCCAACCCAGAGAATATTTTCTGTTATTTACCATTTTACAAATAAATAGACTTTTTGTATTTACGCGTCTCACTTTTAGTTTTTGTATCCAAATAATTAAATATACAGTACATTATAATTATGTTTAGTACAGTACACGATAAAATGAAGTTGTTTATAGTAATTCACGCTCCAGTTCGGTCTAGGTCTTTTCCATTACAAAACTAGTAAAAATGCGAAGGAGCCCTCCTCCGTCAGACAAAACTCATTTACTAAAAGGAAAACAAAGATGAATCCTTCCGTCCCGAGGAAGGATAGAGAGAGAAAGAGATGGTTTGAGAAGTCCTTCGTCCGTGCATCCGTCCGTTGCCTGTCCGCCTGTTCGCCTGTCCGTCTAGACGCTGTCCTCATCGTCCGACGTGTCTGTGGTGTAGTCGCTCAGGTTCTCCTGCTGGTCATTCAGCTCCGGCTCCGATTCACTCAGATCCCACTGGGGATGGTCCGTGGGCGGTGCGGGCGCCTTTTGCACATCGAGCTTCAGCTCTTGTTGCTGGTCCATGCCCAGATAGGAGTCTGGAAATGGTGAAAACATGGTTATTACATGAAATTTATCTAAATTTCGTAACTGTCAGTAGTTTTTCCCTTTCAAAAAAGATATTTCATTATTTTGGGGTAGTAAACAAACTTGATATATCACCATCTATCAATAGTCAAACATTTTTAGAGACCAACTATTTCCTCATATTATCACAATAAAACATCGGAGTGTACACAACAACGGACATGTTTTAACTCTTCAAGGGGTAAAAGGATCTAATCTATTGAAACAACCTTTTAGATAAAGCATGACCGTCTACAGGGATTATAACCAAAATCCAAACCCAATTAATTAAAAAAAAATAAAACTTTAAGAAACCCGGTAAGGTGTACAACGACTTACCAGATCTCAGGCACACGGTAAACGTGTAGACGCCGGGCCAACGGGGCGCGGTGAACTTCAACTGGATCTCCTCCTTCTCGACCAGATTGGTCACGTGGTAGGGGGCGGTGAGCAGGGTGCGCGACTTGCGGTCGCAGATGTAGGTCCACCAGTACTCCTGCTTCTCCTCGGGAAAGAAGGGACAGTGGACGGTGTGCGAGAGTCGCGACTTGCCCTCGAGACGCTCCCGCTTGTTCAGCTTCGCTTGGAGTCGCTCCCACTCTTCGTCATCGTCGTCGTCCAACGAGGAGTTGTTCTTGTTGCCCTTCTCCTCGTCCTCACTGCCGCTGGCGGCCGCCGAATCCACCTCGCTATTATCTGCTGCCCCGGCCTCTGACTCGGCATCCGAATTGCCAGCCGTCTGATCCTCGGAAGCAGTAGAGGCCGCCGCGGTGGCTGCTGCTGCCGCCTTGGGCGGGGCCTTCTTCTGGTTGTTTTTCTGGTTCTGGGCGGGCTTCTTGCCACCCTTGCCCTTGCCTCCCTTGCGCGGCTTGGCCCAAGCGTTCGTCTTTTTGGCTGGGACGGCTGCCGCTGCAGCGTCTTCGTCGTCACCAGCAGCCTCTTCGTTGGCCTCGTCGTTGATGCCCTGCTTCTCGGGGGCCTTTGTGTCGCCGAACAACGTCTTCATGTCCTTGCGCTCCAGGGTAACAGTAACGGTAACGATAGCGCCCGCGGTGACCACATTCGTGTTCTCGTCATCGATCACCTCGCATCGAATGGAGAAGTCTATCAGCGGCATCTTGCCCAACACCTTCATCGTGTTCTCGTACTCAAAGTCCGTGAGATTCTTGAGCAGCGTTCGGCTCTCCTCGGGCTTGAGTTGGGCGAACTGTTGCAGGTTCTTCACGTGGCGCTTCTTGTTCATGAAGTACAGGTGATCCTCGGTGAGGTGCGGCAGCTGCAGCAGAGGCGACTTGAATTCCCACAGGCCCTGGATGATCATCGGCGACATCTTCATGCAGTTCTCGATGGTTTCGATGCTCGGCAGGCGGGGCACCCGTCGGGCGTACGCCATCATTACGAGTTGGTGTACGCAGGACACCATTTCTTGTACCAGATAAGGACACTTTTTCACCACAAACTGGCGATCCCGCTCCAGGGTCTCCGGGTTCAAGGAAATCCTCGTCAGATGCGCGTGTAGAATGGCGCGCGCCTTGATGGAATACATGCGACACAGCGGATGCTCCTTGCACTTTTCGTTCAGGTGTGGCAGCTGCCTGATGAGCTATATATAAGACGCACGGAATCTATGAGCACATGATCGGATGGATGACCTTTTCCAACTCACCGCTGGCACCTCGTCGTTGTCCGATTGGCGCTCCTGCACCTGCGAATTGTGACGCTTGTCGAACTCCAGGCTGGCCGCCAGCACCATGAGGGCGCGCTTCAGCAGCATGTGCGGAGTCTTGTGGATGAAGTAGAAGTACATCTGGGTGGTGTCGAGGAGCACCTTGTCCCCGCTGAAGCGGATGGACCGGTACCACCACACACCCACCGCCGATGGCATGGCCACCATAAAGACTAGGCCGTACAGGCCCAGAACCCACACACTGTTCTCCTTCTCGACAATCCACGAGGGCAGTGCAATGCCGAAGGACATGGCGCCGGGACCGTCGGGATTGCCGTACTTCTCGTAGTTCTCCTTGGCCACTTCGTCCGTGAGCGCCTGATAGGCCTTGCTCAGCATCATGAAGGACTTCTCATCGCCCGTCTCCTTGTCAGGATGCAGCACCTTGGACAGCCGATAGTAGGCCTTCTTGATCTCTGCCTGCGACGAGGTCGGCGGTACGCCTAGAATCTCGAAGGGATCGAAGCTGGCCATCTCGTAGTCGAACTGCGAGACGCGGTACGTGAGGAAGAGCAACAGGGCCCACCCCAGCACGATGGTCAGCTTGATGGCCCATGATTTCAGGGCTCTGTACGGTTCCGCGTTGGCCAGAATCGTCTTCTTTTTCAGGCAGTCGGCGCACTGGCATTCCTCCTTTGTTTTTCCGGGATCTGTAGAGAAGAGCACGAGGTTGTATTTAATCTGTATGCGATAACTTTTCTAAGAAATCGTCAATCGTCTTATAATTACTGGCTTATCTCGGTGGGAGAATCGGTTTTCTGAACAATTCAGTTAAAATGTGTGTGAAACGAGGGGTAATACAATATTATATGCATATGCTGAAGATTACAAAATGTTCAACAAAAAATCTCCAATAAGGAGATAATCGCTGCACCTGTTAAATTTTTAAATTGATTAACCTCTTATGAATTTCGCACATTTAATCAGACACTAAAATCTCCCGACTCATAATATAACTTAGTTATGCTTGCATTAGGACTGTTTGGGAACACTACAAAGATAGACAAAGTTATTACGAAAACTTTGTTAGTAAGCCGATTACGAGAACATATTTGTCCATGCTTTGCCACCTCTGGGGATACCAACTCTGAGGATTTTCAGATCTCGGTCGCTTTCTTTTCACTCGTCTCATTTAATTTAAGGGTCTTGGTCTTGGTAGACTCAGGTTCCCCAAAGTTGCATCCGATCCGCTGATCGCAATGCCAGTGCAGGCATGAACTTGACGATTCGTTATACTTGGTTAACCAACACGATCCCAAAAACATGCTCCCATATCTGAGACTAAGTACAAAAAAGTGACAATATTTAGTTCTAGAATCTAGATAAAAGTACTAAATCAAGGTATTGCCATTCGGAAAGACATTGGGGATACTCGGGATAGTAGTTCCAACTAGATCGATTTTTTCGATTGCTTTCTCTCCACTAATTGCATTTAATTTCGAGATTTTGGTAGACTATGGGACCCTAAATATGTGGAATAACTGAGGTTTTGAGCTATATCAAAAACATTAAGATTGGTTAACCACTTCCGACCCCGAAAACATAATTCTCCCACGTCCCATAGTCATATCTGAGTCTAAGTAGAGAAAAGTAAACTTATTTCTGAGAAATATCTAATATCAGACTCTAGATCGAGTATGTATAATTTATAAAGGCACAGTTAATACAGGTTTTGTAGAGACGTAACAGTATTTATTAGTAATATTAATACGAGACTCTTGATCAACTATCACACAAAATTTGAGGAATAACTTAAATTTTATCGATTTAAGGATCATGATGGGGGATTTTAGAAGCGCCTAGAACACAATATTAAGGGGATCCCTATCTCTCCGCTGATCGCGACATCAGGGAAGGCATAAACATCAAGATTGATCGACCCGCCCGACCCCGACAACATACATAATTCTCCCACGCTCGCTAAAGTCCACTCTGGAAGTTATTACCCTCAAGATTAGGTGCACGGCGAGTGCTTTTATCAGTATCCCGATCTGCAACTCTCCACTGATCGCGGTATCAGATTTTCGGCATAAACTCTCTCCGCGCGGAGTGTCCCAGTTTGTGGGAGCATGCAGAGAGCCAGCGAGAGGGAGAGAGCGACTGTGGCTCTGGCGTTTCTGGCTTGCGGTAATCGCAGCTTTCACACCAACACACTCGCACTCGCACTCGCACGCGCTGCGACTGCGATTGCGAGACACTCGCCAAGTTTCCCGACTTTCTGAGCTGACGTTGTTAGAATAAGTTATTGGAACGTGTCCACAGTGGGCAGTGGAGAGTGGAGAGCCCGCACACACACACACACACACACACACACACACACACACACACACGCGCGCGCCCTCAAGGAGAGAGAGCCAGGCACTAACCTTCTTTCTTTTTACGTGGCCAATAGTAAATGGTCGTGGGTATCAGAACGAGGGCTAGGAATGATAGCACAAAGTAGTAGAAGGTGCCCCCGCTCTCATCGTACTGGAACTTTTGGCCCGCCATCGCCTGCGACTCCTTCCTCTGCTCTCTTCCACCTCTCCACCAGCTGATGCGCTTGCAGATGCAGATGCGGATGCGGATGCGGCTGCTGATGCGGTTTCGCCTGCGGATGCGTTCTGCCCGCGATGGGGATCTTTTTCGGGGATCTCAGAATGCGCGGGACCGGTGGGCGGCGACGGGCGGTGGCGAGAGAGCCGTTGCCGTTGCTGTTGTTGTTGTTGCGGCTGCTGGGGAGGCTGCTGCGTGTTGTACGCCGCAGATTTAAAAAAAACTATTTACACCGAAGCATGAACTGACACGTAGGTAGCCGTCTTCCGGAAAAATCCCAAAAAGCCGTAATACCAAAAACTACCAAACATCGAAATACCTTTGAATCTGAAATTCTCATTTTGGTTTTTTGAATCCCAAGGCTGTCAACTTTGGGTTCGTTATAAGTTATAACACAAAACAATACCTAGTGTATTTGATCACTTCTACTTAAATAACTTTGGTTGGTATTTTCAGGTATTTTTTCAAGCAAGTTGGCAACGCAGGTTAGGATATATTCAATATTTTTAATATTTTCAATATGAATTCCAAGTTTTGGGGAAATTTGTGTAATATACTAGTTTTTATATCATGTATAGTAATTGTAGAACTGGTTACTCATATTTTCGAAACCATTCAAATAATTAAGTATTTACAACATCAAGGTATATAAATTTAGTCCAAGCCTGCGAATGTGAAATCTTTTCTTAGAACTTAAATTTCATAAGTACAATTGTTTTATTTGTGGAGAAAATAATTAGACACTAGTCCAATGGAATGTTAATTTGTAGGCATTCGTGTTATTGCGTAGAATATTTTCCAATTTACTCAATTTGAATTTCGAATTGAAAATGATCGGCAAGATTATAAAAACTATGTGTTTCTAATTGCAAACTCACTTTCTTAATGCCGAAATCATAGTAAATGTAGTTATATTTTAATAAGGATTAGGTTGAAATCCATCAAAGGTTCCGTTAATCGCCTTAAATAAGTTTTCTGGAATTGTACCAATATTTAGGTTTTTTTTTTAGAACATTTCGAGTGGACATACTGAATTGCAAATATACTAGCATTCCGGAGATGGTAACAACAGATGGCGAGATGTGGTGACAATAGTTATTTTTCCAGTGCCCCGACACGGTAACACTAATCCCACTATATATTATAAAATTACCTAGTAGAATCCAAAAATCATGTTTACTCCCAGACCCACGCGTAACGAAATTTGATGTGTAAGCACAGGAAGCACCCTCTAACATGTAACCAGCAGCCGGCTCTCACCGAATCGCAGCAAGCAACTTCTGTCGTCGCCCCACTGGCACACAACAATTCGGAAGCCCGGAACCGGGGCCCACATAAACATAGCATCGTAGCCCTGCCACTCTCTCTCGGCCTTTGCGCGCGCCAAGCGGTCCGCAGGTAATCTTGCCACAGCCCGCCCCCTCTCTTCCAGGCCCCCTGCACCGGTGGCTCGTTGGCAACCGCCGAGGAACCGCCAAGTGGATACATACGCAGCCATGCTGGAGAACTTGCGGGGCATTTTCCGCAAGCGGCGCCGCTGCGAGGCGGACACGCCCCCCGCAGAGCACCCGCCCCCGCCGGCCGACGGTCCGCAGAGGGTGGCACAATGGTATCGCGAAGATCGGGCAGATCGGGAAGATCGGGAGGATGTCGAGGAGCAGGCGGACAACGGGGGCTGCTGGGTGTCCTGGGCGGCGCAGGCTCCTGCCGATAGGTAATTGCACACTTGCCATTCACGCTCCCCTCCTCTCTCTCCTTGCAGCCAGCGTGTGAGTGTGTGTGTGTAGGATAGAGAGACAAAGGTGAAACAGAGTAAGCGAGAGCAGCAAACACTTCCCCGACACCCACGCGACAAGCTTAAGACATTCCAAAAAGAGTAGAGGCAGCTGCTGGGGCGCCAAGACCCAGACAAAACAAAACGCGCCACCAGTAGCGGTAGCGGCAACCACCAGCGAGTTCGATACCGGGCGCAGCGACAGGTGGAATTCACCGTGGATCAGTCCCAGGATATGGACGTTGATGCGCCCACAGCGCAGCAATCCAGTGACAGTAATCCAGGCCACCACTACCGGCAGCGGGAGCGCGAGCAGCAGCGCGAGCGCGACCTGGAGCGAGAGCATCCCAGTAGTTACCCCTCGGAGTCCTCGATGAACTTCGATTACTTACAAGACTTGCGCGGCGGCGCCTACTCATCGGCCTACGCAACGGCAGGCGGATCGAGAGCGGGCACCAGCGGCAACGGCTCGTACGCCCTGGTCGACGACAGTAGGACCCTGGACAGGTTGTTATTCCATCCTACATAAGCCCATCCAATCAGAAACAGCCAGAAACCGTAGTGACCACAACACCTTATCTTTTATTTCTTCACACTGCTACCAGCTTCATTCGACTCTTTTGTTCCATAACAGTAACATGGTGATAGCTAAAAGTATCTGCGGTCCGCCCACACAACCCCGAAAAAGCGTTGTGCGAGCGCCCGCCTAGTGAGTTTCTCTCGTAGACCTATTCTGGTTAATGTTAAGTGGGCAGCCGATCAGCAGCAGCGCGGTCTAACAGTCTAACGTTGCTTGTTTCGTTTCATGACCTAACCAACCATCAACCACGGACAACCTTTAACCAACGCGCGGCAGGCCATTTAACGCTAATGAGAGGTAAGCGCCTGCGGTTAGCGAGCCATTAAACGAGCGAGTGACTAATGCGCCGACCTCTTGCAGGTTCGTCAACATACTCGACCAGCTGGATGCGCGCGTGGAGAAGCTGCGCAAGGATGCGCACGAGCTGCAGGAGAAGAAAGACTTCCTCTTGATGTCGATGGATCTGATCAAGAGCAACGAAATGATGCAGAACCTGAGCGAAGGTAGGGCCTCACATTACCCCCTGCTATTGCACCCTCTAACCAACGCATCTCGTCTTCCCTTGCAGCTGAACGGGAGGAGATCATGCTGTACATTCAGCGGGTTAGCTCGCGCCTGGGCACCGTAGAGCTGAATGTGCGCACTGTGCGCGACAACTCGCAGGAGGACTCGCTGAGCCAGATCAATGCATTGATCGACACCATGATCAAAATGGGCGATCCCGTGATCGCGCGCCAACGTTGTCAGCTGTATTTAAACGCCTGCTGCAGCAGCCAGGGCGATCCCTCCGGTCACTTGGACACCGTGCACGAGGCCGATGTGTTCCCCATCGACAAGAAGTTCGAGAGCGCTCTGCTCGGCTGCACCCTGGACGATCAAAAGAACATCAAGAAGCGACTGCAGGCCCTGATGGGATATCTTAATAAGCAAACTGTTAGCCATTAAAACAATTGTTTTGGTCCATTATTCATAGCATTATTATCAAACCAAAAGTGAACGACATCACCCAGCCAGACAAAACGAAAATATAAACACACTAATGCAAATCGAGCTTCGTATGTCAATAAATAAATACTTTATTCGACTGATGGATCAGTTGGGAAAGCACATGTCCTGCGTCTTCAGAACACGATCGCTGAGCACCCACAAGGCCTCGTTCGAGGCGAAGAATATCTGCTGAATGTTCTTGGAGGTTAGATAGATGATCTCATTGCCCTCGGCCGTGACATTGGCCAGGTGGGTGCAGCGCACCACTGCCCCGAACTTCGGGACTACGTAGTACAGCGTTCCGAGACTGTCGGTGATCATGCTCCGACTGGTGCCGAGAAGGTGGCCCAGGGCCGTGAGTTGTACGTCCTTGGCTACGGCTGTTTTCCCGTCCATTTCCAAACGCCCGACAGTGCTGTACAGACCTCCGTCCCGTTCGGCGAGGATTAGTTCGCCCTGAAGGCCAAAGGTGAAGTCCACTGGCGTGATGGGGAACGATTGGTTCATCGCCTTGTATTTGAAACTCGAAAGGGATCGTCGGTGCCAGGTCTGCTCCAGGATGTCGTAGGCCACAATCTCTGCTAGCTGGCCGAGGACGAAGTATATGTGACGTTCCTGCTCGCAGCCCGACCCCTTTGGACCCATTTGCACCACCAGCGATGGGGCGTCTGCCCCCCGAATGTGCTGTCCGCAGTCGATTCTCAGCAGCTCCGCGTTGTTGCGGATCAAGTCGAAGACGAACAGCCGGGCCGGGCACTTGCTGCCCGGGAAGCCGACGTCCAGGACCCACAACCTGCTCAGGCCGTCCACCTGCGACCAGTGCGCCTGCTGCAGCAGCGAGCAGTCCGCGTGATCGCCGTTGGCGTGGACATTGCGGTGCGGAAAGACCACCGTGGGCATGGGAAAGTACGAGACCGGCCACTGGGCCTCGATAAACGTCGGCGAGACGTTGCCCTCGACATTAACGCTGAGGAACACCCGCGAGAAGTGCAGCGACAGATGCCGCACGTGGTAGGTAGACTCGTTGAGGCCACCTTGGGCCAGCAACCAGGCCTCGGTGGCCAGGGCCAGACCGATTGTCGAGAGCCAGAAGCGTAGGACACCTTGTGCGGTCATCGTCGAACGCGGATTAGCACTAAGCTTGGAGCAGCGCAGCTCGTTTGCTTACGTTGTAAGTGGCCGGTGCGGTGCATCAAATTGCCTGAATCAGCACTCGGTATCGGATGTCGCAAACAAACTCGTAGGTATTGTATTGGCGACCTGCATTAACGGCCACTATTACTATAGTGCGTTCTCCGCTGTCTTTCATGGGCAGCCATGGGACACTCTTATTCAAATGGGGGAATTTGTGTGTGCAACCAAATGGCTCAATTCATTTTGTCCGCACAAAAAATTGGCCACCAGAAAAGATGTAGGTCAAATTTAGCAATTCATTGGCTTTTAGGTCTTCAGAGAAATTGTGTTATTATGTGGAGTGCTGGTATAATCGATACTAACATTATTTTTATGAGCTTATTGCGAGTGTATTGAATGTTTACCAATCCTAGTTGAAATGAATTAGATTTACAGGATTGTGTTTCAGTCACAAACCAAATTTGCATGCTGGGCTGTATTTGGTAAAACAAAGCCAAATTCGCCAAAGCTTTCTGTAGAATTTTACAATTGGTTTTGCAATAGGCAATCAATTTAAAATCAGACATGAAAATAAATTAACCTACCTTACATAGTTTATTAATACATAGTTAATTAAATTACGGCTTAGTGATAACCAAAACTTATCAGAACATTAAGGCATTATGGGCCATTTTATTATCGGTTTATGAGTCTACCGATTGGAGGGCGTTCACTTTGAGTTTGGAATCGCCAAAAAGCTGAAGTAAATCCCCCAACAAAATTAACGCTTGGCCTGAAAACGAAGCCAAGAAAGTAAAACCTTTTTCTTATCAATGTTTAATCACTGATAACGGAAATATGCTAGCCTGGTTAACGTTTTATAAATAGGAACCAAGTAAGGGGGAAAACCAATGTTTTCTACCACTTTGCTTTAAGTCTTTAATCAATCTACAGTGTATTGTGGCTTATCTGTTTCCGTGGGGAAGCTATTTATCACTGTCATGGACTGTCTGTCCCCAAAAACTCCCGGACCATTTAGAATTTTTCAGGATGTAGGTAACTCCGCCACCATAATAAAAACATGAAGGCAACTCCAAGTCGTAAAGTGGGGTAAGGATTGAAATACCTAATGTTTCTACTGCCAATCAGCCTTAATAAGTTTTGGATTGGGCTTTAAGTCGGGATGGACAAGTCACGGGAGCCACAATCAGGGAGAAACGCAACCGCGTCAACCTCACGGGGGTGTAAGCTAGTTCACCCAATATCTCCCACATACTATCGCCGGAGCGGTGTTAATTATAACCGACTCGTTATCAGGCCATTGTTTCTGCTCCCCCCGATATGATTAGAGCTTTCAATACCTGTCGAACCGATTCGGGCGTTACAGCCCTCTCAGTTGTTCAATTGTTTTGGTCAAGACCACACCGAGCTCCGGAGGAATTGAAATTCAGCTTTTGGAGTCGTCATTCCGATTACAAGTGTATCATACTTTTAATACCATACCAATCGGTAATCCCCACCTAAAGCCACCATGTGCAACGCCCTCTGTGAGTGCCTGAAATGCCCAGGCAAAGTAGTGTGCTGGTAAGTTTCCGCCAGGGGCTGACTCATTAATCACCTGCGTTATCGCTACCGGATGACCGGGATCTATTAATTCCGGCGATCCTTCTCCAAGAGAAAATATGCAACGTGATAAATGGATTACGATAGGAGAAAGGAATTTGCCAAAACAAAAGCATACGAATCTAAAAATATAAAAATATTGAGATAAAGCTATATCAATTATTGCGTAAATCTTCGTGGAACACCTGTTGAGGATACCTAGCGACCTGTCTCTAATAAGAAACTGACTCATCCTTATTTTCTAATCCCTTCAGCTGCTGCAACTGCGCCTGCAAGATGCTGATGAGCATCATCTTCTCAGCCCTCCTGATGGTCGTGGTTATTGGATTAATCGTCTACTTCACGGTCTTCTATCACAAGGACAAGGACTCCGATGAGGTGCAGAAACAGATTGCCAAAATGGCACCCGTTGTGAAGCGCAGCATTCGCGACTACTTTAATAAGGAGTACTGATCTGAGGCAATGAATTTACTACCGTAGGCTATATTTTATACAATAATAATTCCGAAAAAAATAATCGAACCACGAACAGGCCGTTGTGTCATTTAATCTTATCAAATCTAATGCCCATAATGGGATTTTTCTTTATCTATATTGACTGTTTGCGACCAAACTGAATGAGCCTTTTGGAAATTTGCAATTTTATTTACTATACTTCAAATGGGTTAGGCAGTGCGACGGCAAAGTGATTCACACCTTTTGTGAGATTTGTATCGGCGTTTTCCGGTGTGACGAAGAACCGGCATACAGGGAAACTTCCATACATTCTACAGGAAATCAAACCAAATAAAACGAGTATAGTGGATACAGAAAAGGATAAAGGTTACTATGACGAAAGTTCACATTTGTTATTAAAGTGCAAAGGGAGAGCAGTCTGTGTGAAGGAGACTGCCCGCAGGGAAACCCCTCATTACCGCATTCCCGTACTTTTAGAATTTCCAGCTGTTTTTCCAGTCTTTTCTTGTGTATACAATTGTAGACGATCAGGTAGCCGGGAATCGAAACCCGAGGGTTGAAAATGACCCGGGTCGGGTCTGGTGCTCTGTGCACACGCATTTGAAACTCGCCCCTGTCGTCTGGCTTCAATCACTCTTCGATTCAGTTGCTTGCCAGCATCAGGTTCACAATGTCCTCCGCCGATTCCACTCTCTACTTTACGGCCTATGACGATATGTTCAAGGAGCTTCTAGCAATGGACGCCGAAAACGGGGCGGAATCGGAATCGGAAACTCCCAAGCGATGTGTGCGAATGCGTCAGCAAAAGCTGTTCGCCCAGGAATCCACAAATTTTGTGATTTGTCGCCGATCTCCAAATGTCGAAGTTGGAAGTGATTTGGCAGCGGACGTGTCACCCAGCAGGCGTCGGGAGTTGCTGAGCGACGAGATGCTGCGCCTGCGCAAAGATCGTGTGGAAAAGGAGCGGCAGAAGCCACTGAGACGACAAACCCTAAGGATTTAACCTGTTCCATTCGTGCAACTATCTTGATCAGAGTGCTTCCCTGTTGTATGCTTTAGGCTAAGTGTCGATAAGTTTAAGTTCTTCTAAGTATGCAAAGGTGATTTTGTGCAGAGCTCGTTGGGGTTCTATGTGCCATCAATAAAAATATATTATTCGCAAACCCAAATTAGTTATTGTCTATAAGTGGATAGAAAATTTGTAATTAAAATGTAGCTTATCCCTAGTAAAGAAACTAGTTTAGGATGCCTTCTAAGCGCGTGTTGATATATTATTTTTACATACGGAAAGTATTACAATTGCGAAATACCAACTCTATTCGGTGAGGACTTCGCATCTTGGGAGACCCCAGAAGCAATATCCTTCCTCGATTATGGAAAAGGCTGATCAAATAATGGAAAATTGGTATATCATATTTGGGACATCATCAACCTTACCTGGTAGGCCTTTTTTTTCGCGATAACAGGACTGGAGTTGGACAAAACATTTGTTTTTGTTTGAGTGGTAACAGTTGCCGTCGTAGCCACAGTGAGCATCAAATTCGTGGGAGCAATTATTTGGGCACTCGATGCATCGTCCCTGTTCAAAGAAAACTTGTGGAGACTCCAAGTAATTCTAAGAACATGTTTTAACTTTCATATTTATCAGATCTCACCAAATAACAAGAGGACTACGGTGCAGAGAACTCTCATGATATGGATTCCTTTGAGTTGTCTCGGGTAGTAAGTCGGTTTTGAACGAAGAGGAGCCCTTAAATAATAGTAAATCAGCTTAAATATTCAAATGGATAATGTTTATGCGCGCAGGCTTTATCTGTTTCCAGCTCTAAAGTTGTGAATTTATTAATATTTATAGGCAATTTACCTTGCAATGAGCAGTAGATTAGGATTGTTGATAAGATATTTTGAATGTGGAAGATTCACAATAGAGGTTGTCGTCATGGTTCATCCAGCATCTGAACTAAGTCAAACTGTTGATCCCCAGGAGTATGCCACAAATTTTGTTATGATTTCTTCGAACTTCATCCAGTTCAAGAGTTGGTCGTTGTCGAATGATGTGTAGCAAAGTAACTATTTTACATCGCATTCTTTACAGTAAATTATCCAACCTATCAGAATAAATTATACCTACAAAAATGTTAGTATATTGTAAAAATTATTACAATAAAGCATTTTTTAGTTGGACAAATGAAATCGTAACCAATTTGTATAACTACATAATTTAGTCTGGCTACAGTCCAGTGATCATATCTTACCCAATCAAAAGTATAGCTTTATTTTTTAAAAAACAAACAAGTGTAAGGCACTTAAAGTCGACATGTTTTGGTTACTCAATTCTCATGTTGTTTCAAAATTATTATAGTTCATCGATGATTCATTGGTGGATATCAATATAAATGATTGTGATCGATTAACAGATATCGAAATTATCACATATTTAACCTGCTTAATGCCCTTTATTCATTGGGTTCCCACAGCTCGTTATATTTTGCCAAATCCGCCAAAAGATTATGTGTGTTTTGTCCTTCACCTTATCTAAACAATTTTAGCCTTGACGGACTTAACTGGGCTTAGTAACTGCGAATGCTAATGAACTGTAAGTCACATGGCAGAAAGGGTCTTAATCTTCACATAGATTATCCCACCAGCTTATTCAATTTTGCAGGGACTACGGCTACTCAGATTGACATAATGGGTTCTCTTTGCCCGAAATATTCCGTCGCAAGAGTCACTTGGAAAGATCCCTTTTATAAATTATCAAGGAGCACCTTTTATCAGAAACATGACTTTCAGAATTTTCAATTTCCTCCAAATCACAATTTTTAATTGTTTTTAGATGCGCCCATTTTGAAAACAAATGATTTGCTCAAAAGGTTTCGCATGAATTGATTCGCATATTTGCAACTCATTTTGCTTGACCTTTTCCCCGAGGAGGGATCGCAAATCTTGTGCAACATGTGCACGGCGCTTTTTTAGACCCATTGATTCGATTAGTTCACCCGGCCCCCGCCCTTCCCCCGTCCCGATCGTCTAAATAAACTACAAACTATTATCAGGCATTTGACTAATACACGGCCCCGCCGCCGTCGACAACTTTTGATTGTTTGTAGTTGTTGGCGGCTTTAGTTTATTATGTCTATCGCGCGTCTGATGAACGCAGCTCTTCCTCTTGACGGGGCGAACGTATTACGGAGAATCTTGTAAAATTCGCCACGGCCAGAGTTTTCCATATTTTCACCTGTAAATGGGTCAGTTGGTAGAGAGGGTTGCGAACTATGACATGGGAGAAAATTGAGCAGATTGCCAGGCTGGAAACCCCTTAAACCGCAAATGTTTGTCACCCGGCAGGGAATGCTCCGATTTTTATGATTCAAAAAGAATCAGATACTGGGGCACGAGGGCTACCAGTGGGCCAAGTTATGGGCGATTCCAAGCACCCGATCGGGTGTAAATCAATTAACAAAAAACATTTTAAATCTTCTGCTCGCTGTAAACAAAAACGCTTTGCTTTTCGCCATTTGCTTTGCTTTGAGTTATCGCCAAACACGCGGCGAACCGGCTTTTGCCTTCTCAGCGGAGAGAGGCTGATAATTATAGTAGCTTTCTGCCTTGGCATTCGGTCGGGAGACCGAATAGTGCTCCCCATGTGCTGCCCCCCAATAAAAGATAATAGAGTGCGGTCAAGTCGGCCGAATTTTGGGTTGAAGGACTGGATACAATCATTTCTTATTGTATGCAGACCGTGCGAATGAGTGCCAATTAAGGTACGAAAAGGAATCAAATGGCCTTGATCTAACTAAACGTGCTAAATATAACAGCCACTCCAGGCATTTCACCTAATCAGATCTCCTGCTATGACTAGGTGCATTTCTTTCTAGTTTCAACAAATTAATGCTGGTCATTCGGGCCATTAATTTATAGGCCCTCTAATTATTTGTGAACCCACAAGAGATTAGATCTAAGCTGGTGATTTCCAAACGTGATAGGTTCGAACTATTCATTCATATTCCACGCAGTGAATAGCAGCGGAAAAAATATATTATGGGCGAACTATTTTTGAAACACTGCAAAAATCTTCACGAGTTCATCACCCGGGCCGGTGTCCTTGGTTGGCATCTGCGCAAAGAACATTCTTCCCAAGTACACCTAATTCGCTTTGCTCAAAAAAGTCAACACATGTTTCTACAAGAATAGAAAGTTCACCAGACTTTCTATCACAGCTTTAGAGCTCAATAAATCCTTAAAGTTCTACGCAAGTACATCTAATTCACGTTGCTCGTATATTGGAAAGTTCAGCGTAATTTCGATCAGATCTTGACAGCAATGCAAACTCATTAAAGTTGAATAAACAAGTGACCTGGCAAATCGTTATCGCCTGTTTGCCGTAGATAATGCAGGATCCTGGACAGGAGCCAATTATGACTTGCAAGCTGTTTATCATCCCAGATTAGTGGGCAGCTAGCAAAGCTTGTTGTTTTGTATAAAATTTCGCAAGCGTCGCGTCTGCTTTTGTGGAAGACTTTCTTTTATCGGTCACAACCGTTTCAAAGTGCCGATTTAGGCAATTGTAGACTTAGTAAACCCGACCAAGACAACCCGAGAAACGTTATTCGCCCGCAAACAAGTTCGCGAATGTTAAGGTGAGATACTTTTTATTATTGTAATAAAATGTAAGCTTGCTAAATGTTATTCTGAGTTATACCTATGTCTACGTAATACACACTTTGTTCGTCGCACAAAATGAAACAGATTTAAAAATTACCCCCCTAGGTGTACGATCTACGCTTAACGTCTATGCAGAGGCGGCCGTGTCAGCAGTAGAGTCCCTGGCCCTCGTTCTGCTCCACGTGGTAGTTGCAGTACTGGCGCTGGGTCGGCGTCAGGCCGAAGGACTCCACCTCCGCCTTGAACTGTTCGATGCCGCCGACGCCGGCGAGGTAGCCGTTCAGCTTGGTGGCCACGTAGCTGGTCTGCAGCAGCTGGGGGCTCAGGTTCAGCGAGGAAGCCAGGTCCTTGTGGCCCTGCAGCCTGTACTTCTGGTGGTACCTGCGGGGGAGAACACACAACCATCAACATCAGGGATATGTAGACTAACCAGGGGGAGGGGACACCTACGCTTCGGCCGCAAAGAAGTTCTCCTTGGGCGCAATCTCAGTGGTGATGACCTCGGGCGCCCGGCGCTCCTGCTCCTCCAGCTTGGAGGCCTCCGCCACCTGCCGCTGCTCATCGTCGTGGAACAGGATGAGGGAGGCGTACTGGCGCTTGATGGGCGTGGTCAGGCCGTACTCGTGGTTGTTCCAGAAGAGGTCGAGCAGCTCCTTGAAGCTGATCAGCGTGGGGTCGTAGTCGATCTCCAGCACCTCCGTGTGGTCGCCCCTGTTGAGATTTGGTGCGTTAGTGGCGCGGTCGGGTGTTTTTTGGGGTATTGTTGGATGGAGTGGGATGATGCGAGGTGGCAGAACAAAAACGAGAAACGGAAAACGAAATGCGCGTGTTAGGATGACCAGTGCTCCGGCGCCCATTCTTACATTTTACGGTACGTTGGCAAGTCCGAGCTGCCGCCTGCATAGCCCACCGTGGTCCGCAGGACGCCCCTCGTGGCTCCGTACAGGGACTCTGCCCCCCAGAAGCAGCCCATGCCGAAGGTGGCCGTGGCCCGCGTCACATTCACATCGTGCACCGGGCTGATGTTCAGTTCCTTCTGCTCGTTGCGAACGGTGCTCTGAAAGTATGAGAAAAGCACAAAAAATTCAATGAAACGCTCTGGTTTCCCTTGGCAGATGTTTCTTTCTAGGGCGCACCAGAAACAAGAAGGTGAGCCCGTACCCAAAGCCCGGAAGACAGCGCATTTTTACACACAAGAAACCATATAAAAAATGCAGTATTTGGCAGTTTTTTGGGGGAGTTTAAATGAATTTTTTCGGCCGCTTTGTTCGACGAACGTCAGCAAAATAACGCCGCACTTTGCTCTCGCTCTCCGCGGATGCTTACTATATATACGAATGTGTGGGTATATACATATGTCGCCCGGCTGCAGTGCTCTCTGGGAAATGCATTGAAACAGCTGATTCCCTAGCAGCGCTCTCCCAAACACAATTTCAAATAAAATTGCAAAATCAAGGTCATGCGTAGGAAACAGTTTGTGGAAAAGTAAAAGCGTCTGTTTGCTTTTCTAATAGGTTGTAGCAACGAAAACTTAAGTTTCAACATAAACATAAGAAGCACAGGGCGAAATGAATACTTAACTTCCTTGAAAAGCACCTGAGACTTGCCTTGAAATTACGAAACAAGCGCGCAAACATTTCGTGCAAACGGCTCAGCTGTTGGGAGGCAACTAACTTGGCCAAAACAAAATCATCACATAAAATTCGTCAATGTATTCACTCGCCCGAGCTTTAATTGCGCTCGGGTGAATAATTCACAACATTAGATGGCGGAAACTGGCTTTTGTGAGCAAGCGAACAAATATTTTTGGCCATCCGACCTTGGAGGAGTTCAAGAAACTTGAGGAGGCGGCCTTGGGCCCGGTTTATTACATTCGGAAGCACTAATTAAAGGAGGTGGCCTCCTACTTGGGACAGGATGCGAGGAAGTACTCACCAGGTCCTTGAGCTCGGGATGCGAAACGGTCGGGGTGATTGTCAGAGACATGTTTTCACTTTTTATTAGCGTTGGCGAAATGTGTTGCTTTGAAAATTGAAAGCAGAACTGATGCATCTGCAGACCGGTCGCCCCAATTTATAGCGCCGGCTCTCCGCTTTCTACGCGCGCTATCTCTATCAATTCTCCCGGTTCGCTTCTCCCGCTCTCGCGATTCTTCGCTGATTAAAACTGCGTATCGCAGTGGATCGTCCGGCTGTACATTTGATCGGGTTTATTAACTTGGTGGATTTATTAGTCTAATTTTTAAAAGTAAGGTGGCCTTTTCAGGCTCAGGATTAGGTATAGAGGAAACATTCCTATGATGATCGGTTACGCAGAATTTGGGAGCTCCGATGGTTGGTAGAGTGGCTAGGTACAGGCTCAGTATAAGGTCCAGCAGAAACATTTGTATCTTAACATCTTTGGAGATGTCGGTGATGTAGAAGCCTGAAGTCAAAAAGCATAATACATATAGGGGTCCAGGGAGAAATGTAGATTAAACGTACCGGCGGACAGGTTTATTAACTTGGTGTGTAGCTTAATCCAATTTCAACTAGTCAGGTACAGTCTCTGTGACCTTTTGCGATGTCAGTGACCTGGAATTTGGTCCCTCTGGTAGAGTGGGAATAAGTTCAGGCTTCTGCCTGAACTGTAGATCCCGAACATTTGATAAGGTTTATGCTTTCACTGAATGGTTTAGTCCTCTTTTAACAAGTTCGGTGTAGTCCCCTTGGTTTAGGTCCGGAGGAAACAATTGCATATTGGTCTCTTAGGGGTTTTTGGTAACGTAGAAGCTGGGAAGTCGGCTTATTTGTCGAGTGGGTAACGTAGAGGGATAAAAATGAACTTGGCAAGTCCTGGCCAAAGTGGGGATCAAATGTACCGGGTCAGGTTTATTAACTTGGTGGATTGTGGCGTGAAATTTAAATAATTCAGGTGTGGTGCAACTGTGCAGTGGCTTCTTGGCGGAGATCCGGCACATTTGATCGGGCCCAATAACTTATGGGTGGTTCAGTCTAATTTAAACGGGTCAGGTGCAGTCCTCTTCGGGCCCCACCTTGGGGCTTAACTGTTATTTAAGCGGCTCGTACTTCAGCCGGCTGAGACGCAGGATAAAGTCGAGCAGGAACATTTGTATCTTGATCTCTTTGGGGTTGTCAGTGACGTAGAAGCCGGGAACCCCGGCCTTTTGCAGAGTGGATTGCTGGTCGGTGACCTGCGGGGCGGCATAAAATCAAAGAATAAACTTCAATGAGTCGGGGGAGCAGTGTGGGAGTCACCTTTTGGTCCAGGATCTCTATGATCTGCTTGTCCGAGTCGCGCAGCTTCCTCGTGTACTTGTTCCTCATAAGGCCTAGCAGATTGTCTAGCTCCTCGGGGTCCTTGATCTTGCTCCGCCACTCGGCCACCTCGATCTCGTAGCCGTTGGCCACCTGCTCGCGCATCTTGACCAGGTGCTTCTCCGTCTCGTGCTGCAGCTCCATCAGGGCCTTGACAATCGCGAAGATGCCCTCGTTGAGGACGCAGTTGGCCAGTTCGGTGAGCAGGTCGTACGAGATGCGTGTCTGGAGGTTTCTGCGCGTCGGCAGTGGTTAGTTTAGCGAGGTTAACACTCTACACTTTGGAGGGGACAACATATTTACTCTGGGAGCTCGGAATGCATGGCCCGGAGGTGGTCGACCAGGAAGTAAATTTTACGCTGTAGAAACTCCGGAGTCGGTTGCTGGACCAGCTCGGGAAAGGGGGAAGGCGACTCGTCGGTTGCCATCGCGATTCGGGTGTTTTTCTTGGGGTTTTCTTTAATTTGCCGGCGCAAATTTCCTTGTGCAGCCGCAATCCAAATTCGCCGTCTTGCCGCAGTTGCAGCTGATGGCCAGGGCTACCAAGCACACGAGAACCAGGGATGCCAAAACAAAGCGGAGTGCACTCATCACGATCCAAGAAAAGGCGCAAAGTTTGAAAATATACGTGTTTTTATTTTATTGTTCGCTGCGAGGAAAAGTAGTTGTATTCGATTTGAAATCAAAGCTGCTTATGACTAAAGTTAGGTACGATTACATCGGGGCACGGAGTGATTAGAAATTCAGAGACTTTCGTGCCTTGATAAAGTGCTGGTCCGCCTCGTACGTGTAGATGCGGTTTACTTTGTTTTTGCGGCGTTTCTTCAGCTCCGTTTGGAACTTCCCCATCCCACCGGTGCTGGGGGTGGCCGGGACCATCAGGAACTTCTTGCTGTCGAGTGAGTAGCACTCCCGCTTGCCAAGCTCCGTCTTTTCTTTGGGAGTTTCCACGATCTTCAGGCTGTTCAGGCGCTGCAGAATTTGGCTGGCTTCGTGGCTCGACATCGTTTTCGGCGGACTAGTTGGTTGAGGATGAATAGTTGAGTACTGCTCTACTTGAAGACGTCGGATTGCTACTGATTTTCAGTTCGCCCCCAATCCAGCTTATATACAAATTGAATGTGTGTGCATTTTCCGGCGAGCCGCAAATATCCGTGCGGAAAAACATTATTAGATAGTGCATCTGTCACTTTATGGCGTTACCTGCTAGTAATTTGAATTTTCTGAGAAATCTGTCGCTAATCCGTTTTTAATGCGTCCGCAATTATGAGTTCAGGTAGCGAGATTTCCGTCTGCCTTTTCTACAATATAGAGTTTTCGGTAAATATGCATTTTTATGGCTAAACCTTTGCGATTTGTGCAACTTTACGGCGACACTCGGTATACCAAACTGATACGTCAAGACAGAGCGTCTGTCGCAAAAAAGGCCTGTAAACTGATTTAAATGCATTTCAAATTGAGCGCGCAGGTAGTCTAACATCTTAGCATCGATGAAATGCATATGGAGTGCAATGCTGATATAAAGTTTGACAGTGACTATCACGTTTCTGCTAAACTAGGGGATAGACAACCTAGAAAGTTGTATTATTTTGTATTAATAAAGATTCCTCATCTAAAAATGTTGCCAGGACTTTGATATTCTTATCCAAAAGAAGCTGCAAAAAACGTTTATCCCCTGGGTTTTACAATCATGTAGTGCTAAACATATTTGAAAATGTAAATCGTATTGGGTTTTTCGCTAAAGTCCTTGTCCTTAGATACATTGTTTAATTGCCA
The DNA here is from genome assembly GCA_021223825.1 of Drosophila ironensis. Lineage (NCBI taxonomy): Eukaryota > Metazoa > Arthropoda > Insecta > Diptera > Drosophilidae > Drosophila > Drosophila ironensis. The sequence goes on from JAJJHQ010011965.1 coordinate 2,837,428, forward strand.
TTTACTTATGTTTGTAACATTTTCTCTTATAAAATAGGTACTTAAGCTAATAAATGAAATACTTAAGCAAGAGTTTTTTGATTTCTGTCAAATAGCGTAAAAAATGGTTTGGTTACCCCTTCCTTTAAAAAGTTGCCAAAAACATGTTTTTAATCTTAAAAACTAATACGAGAAATCAAGATTTTTCCTTGTGAGGCTTAAAACTTCCAAGTTGCACCCTACTGCATTTTTTCAGCTCTATATTCAATTATTGGTAGGTAGGTCTGAATTACGCCAACTTCCTCTGCTTCTCTCTGTAGTTTTATAAGTAATTGCAACTTTGGGAGTTTTGAAATATCCTTAGAACAAGCATTGCAGATGTTTTTTCATATTTTCAAAATCATATTTTTTGAATTAAGAAAACCGCTCACCATCGAATCGGACCAACCCAGTGCGGCCCAGTTCGCCGGCCGTGGTGGCACCACCAAGCGGAAAAACAATCGATTTCGAACCGGTTGCTAGCGGTTGAGCGGTTAAGCGGTTAAGCGGTGCGGTTAGGGGGCCGGGTTGTGGGAGCACCCTTGGACGTTTCATTATTTGAATGCAGCCGCATTGGAGCTGCAAGCGCCGTCCGGAAAACTTCGAGCATCTTCCCCCCTAGGAGCAGCCCCATTGCCGGCGAGCAGAGTCAATTGAGCCGAGCCCCGTCGAGAGTCGTCGAACAAATAGGAGGCAAAGTCCCCGCCAAGTGGGCGATATTGTTGTGTAACAATGACCGGCGGTCCCAAGGAAAGGTGGTGGCGCAGTGGAGACGGGGAGCAGTGATCACGGGATTGGCCAAATAGAGCAAACGGCGCAGAATACAGCCAGCGAAGAGCCAAAAACGGGCTAAAAACAAACCGAGCACGGAGCAGGGGAGCAGTTTGTTGCCAGAAAGAGGCACAGAAACACAGAAACAAGGGAGATTTCGGAAGGACTCGACGTCTCAAACAACGATGTACACAATCAACAAGGGGCCCAGCAAAATTGTTGCTAAAACGCGTCGCGGTGAGTGCCCCGGTGGAAGGAAGAATGTGTAAAATCCACTGCAAATCAACACCCCCCGAAGCCCTGCTGCCCTGCTACCCAGCTGTTATGTCACAAGCACAACGCTCATTTGTTTTGCCGGCATTTCCACCGCGCTCTGACGATTTCATCATCTTTCCCCCCCGCAGGTCTGGCGCAGAATTTCGAGAAGTTCGAGAGCATCAAGGAGAGCAGCCGCCGGAACGGCAGCTTCGACCTCAACAGTCCCGAGGAGCACAACAAGTAAGAGTCTCTCTTTCCCTTGCTTATGCAAACGAAACGCACATGTTGCCGTGGCCAGGGACGGGGGGGTGGGGGCAGGGTCAGACCCTCGTCTTATCTTTTTGACATTTCGACGAAGGAGTAGCACCACCATGCTAATTGCAACCTCTCCGGGAGCCAGCACCAACACGTGTGTTATCGGCCCCACTTGCCCCGGAGGCATTGACTTTTCCGTCCGTTACGTCACTGATTTCTAGGGTATTCCCGGGGCATGCTACTTCTGTCAGTCGGCAGATAGTATGTGCTCACCTAGAGCCCGTTGTGCATGCACACCTTTTCGCATTAAAATGCCTCAAGTGTTCCCGGAAAGCGAGTGCCCCACCTCCTTGAACGATTTATTTTCGTAGTCTGGTTCTGGTTCTGGTTCTGGGAGGAGGAGGAGAAGGAGGAGGAGGCCCGGCGGGTCTGCATAAGTCATTGTCATTACAATTTGTAATAACACTTGTCTCACTCCTGTTTGCTTCTGAAAACAGCATACCCCGGCCCGTGTTCCAGCAGAGCTTCGCCTCCAAGCGGATAGCGCCGACCAAACTGATCGAGGATGAGGTGATAACGCCGCAGCACGAGGAGATCATTCGTTACATAAATGACTGTGAGTGGCAACAATCGAAAATGAGTTTCAATTGTCAATGCGACTCTTTGATTTTGGGAGTTTCCCTTGGTGACTGCAAAGTAAAGCCTTGTTTTGTCTCCCCACCAAACAGCCTGGAACATGTTAGTGGCGGAAAATCCCTACGACTCGAGTTCCTCCGCCAAGCCCGCCGACAAGCCGCAGGCGGATGCCAACAACAACAACAGTGCCGCCAGTCCCGTGGAGAGTATTTTGGCCAGCACGGCGGTGCCCTCCGCATCCGCATCCGCATCCACCTCAGCATCAGCTTCAGTGTCGACCACCGCCGCCACCGTTTGGGTGGAGCCGCCCAGCCCGGCGCTGCAGGACTTCAAGCCCTTCGACCTGGAGTCGTGGTGGGGCCGTCGCCTCTTCCATAACATTACCAAGAGCCTCTAGACGAGCCGGGGCTTCCCAGGCGACATCACTCTAGACTTAGATACTCTAGACCGCTTAGATTTCGGTTAGTAGCTAAGTAAATATCAGGCGTCGGGTAGCTTGCCTCGAGTGCAGTAAATTAGGAGCCGCCTCCCCTGGCCGCCCATGTAAATAACAATGCAATAATATTCGTTTGCCATTATGTGTTATAGCGTCGTAAGCATCGAATCTGGCTTGCCGGCCAGAGTTTTAAAATTAACTTTTCGAGAATTGTGCAATGAGTGTAAAACAAAATTGTCAAGACATATTTCCTTCCTGTACATATTTCAACGTCAAAATTGTATTTTGTTTTCGCGGACTCTAGTTTAGTGTTACTAATATCAGCAATAGTAATTGATTAAGTGCCTCGCCACAAGCATTGCGTGTATTTCTCACATTAGATCGCTTTATGTTTAGCGTAAATAAAATCATTCGTAATTGTGGACAAGACCTGGCGAAAGAGACTTTTGAATTTCCCGCAGCACCCATTTCGATTTCCCCAAATACCTATCGATTACCCCAAAGCTTTGGTATATCGCCGGCGACTCCACCTCTAGCCCCCGAAAGCAGACGAACAGCAGGAATTCTGTTTTCCCCAATAAATTGAAATAAAACGAAATGTCCGACGCCGAGAAAGACAACGAGGGGCTGGAGCAGCGCCTGGCGGAGGTCACCCTGGAGGACGTGGCTGCCCGGCACCGCCGCGAGCGCAAGGAGCTGCAGGCCAGGCTGCAGGCCATGAAGAAGAACGCCCCGAAGAACAACAAGGGCAAGCGCAAGGAGTTCCTCGAGGAGATGTCCCGCCTGGAGGCCGATCTGGAGCAGCGCCAGAAGGCGGAGCTGCAGGCCCAGGAAGCGCCGGCCCCGCAGCAGGCCTCCCCAAAGCCGCCTGCGCAGGAAGAGCCCGACAAGGAGGAGAAAGAGGAGGACCAGGAGCAGGAGAAGGAGCAGGAGGAGCCCTCCAGCCAGCGGGTGTCCAAGGCCCAGAAGCGCAGGGACAAGAAGGCCAAGGAGGCGCGCGAGCGGGCGGCGGAGATCCGGGAGGAGCTGCAGAACGCCGCCAACCAGCCCTCGCCCAAGCAGATCGAACTGCAGCAGATCTCGGCGAAGCTGGCCGGCCGGCAGCTGGCCCTGCACAACATCGCCTCCGACGGGGACTGCCTGTACCAGTCCGTGCGCCACCAGCTGACCGTGCACGGCCTGCCGGCCCACAGCGTCCAGGGGTTGCGCGAGGAGACGGCCAACTACGTGCGCGCCCACAAGGAGGCGCTCATCTGCTACATGACGCACCCGGACACGGGCGAGCTGCTCGACGACGCGCAGTTTGAGCAGTACTGCCAGGACATTGCCCGGACGCACGCCTGGGGCGGGCACATCGAGCTGAAGGCCATTTCCTCGCTGCTGCGCGTGCCCATCGAGGTGATCCAGGCCGAGGGGGCGGCCACGCTGCTCGGGCAGGAGGAGTTCGGCGGGTCGCCCTTGGTGATTTGCTACCATCGCCACATCTACCAGCTGGGCGCCCACTACAACTCCACGGTGCCGGCGGCCTGAACTGCGCGCAGCAGTCTCTTGTCCCCCGCTCAAAACAACGAGATTTCGTTTGCGTTATTAGTTATGTTGGTTTTATAAATACGTATTACGTATGTATGCATTTGGAAGATTTGAATTATTGTCAAAAATTGCAAGTAGTAGTTATGTACAATAATAGTCAATACGCGAGTACATCATATGTAATAACAACGTTAGTTTAGCTAGCAACCGAGTTAGCTGATTTGTTCTAAGAAAATATCTCTTACATAGAAAAATAATTGTCTAGCTCAAATTTAGTTTGCTTCTCTGGCGATTTAGTGTAAATTCAAGCATTCTTTTGATTATTTCCCGAGCCTATCTACGTATTACTTGGTAATTTGTTGTTCAACAACCCATTATTTGTCCTTTTTGGTTATCATAGCCTTCGTTTCGCTTATTTGTCCTTCTTGCTGTCCTTGCTGCCCTTGCTGTCCTTCGCCTTCTTGGCGGCTGGCTTGTTGGGGTAGATGGCGAACATGGAAAGCTGGATGCCGCCCAGGACGAACAGCAGCAGGTTCTGGAGCTACAATGATCAAGGGGTTGAGGTATTGGCTTGATTTTCAATCCCCAACGGGGTCCGGGCCTGCACTTACCACCATCACCGTGTTCTTGATGGAAATCGCGTAGAGCATCCAGGAGGCGGCCACCAGGTTACCGGCCAGAATAATCGGGAACGGCATGCCCTCGGTGCTCTTCTTCTCGATGATCTTGGGCAGGTGCAGGAGCGGCGAGCCCACCAGGTACACCAGGATGCCCGTGATCAGCATGCCCAGGCGGAACTCCACCTTGGTGGGGTCCTCGAAGTTGGCGTAGGCCGTGGTGGCCAGCAGGAAGACCGAGGAGTAGCCGGCCTGCTTCCAGATACCGCCCCGCTTGCCGCCCGACGCGTAGAAGTAGAAGCCGCTCAGGAAGACAAAGTTGATGACCAGACCAATTAGATTGGTGTTGATCATGGCAGCATCGTTCATGATGTAGGCCAGCTTCAAGCTCAGCACGGTACTGGAAAGGAAAACCAGATAAGGGTTAATGTCTTTCGGGTGCATACGCATGGAGACCTCCCCCAACAACCAGTTTTCTTTTCATTTCTAGCACTACAAATTCAAACATAGAGAACGAAAACTAGTTTCCCTGACCATTAGCATCGGATAAAACAAGTTTTCGGTAATTAATTATGTATGTATATTCTGTTGATAGCTGCGTATCTACTTTTGCAAGTGCTTGTGATTCAATAGGTTTTTGGGGATACTCCAAACCAGTGTGGCTCCGACACGTAGCACCTGATAACAATCCTTAAATCATGGGAAAACAAATAAACAGTGCCAACATCGATTAACTTATCATGCATAGTGCCAGCACAATGGTGAAATTCGTTGAACAAGTGCGAACTGAGGCGGCAAGTGGCCCCGGAATCGCCCTTGACCTACACCTTGGGCGTGGAATTCGTTTGGCCCACAACTGTTGCTTCGCTCGCATGTCTGCGGGTCCTTACACTTGACACAGTCCGAGCGCACACCTCCCACCCCCCCAGCGAAGAGCAACAGGGCTGGGAAAAGTACCAGCCGAGTGGGGGCAATACAACCTGCGCAAGGTAAACAGTAAACAATGCCGAGCGAAACCAGTAATTAATATGGCAGAGTTTTTACCGCCCCCGGTGATTAGAAGGGTTTGTTTTGGTTAAGGTTTGAAAGGGAATACCCCAGCATTTGGTGTGATTTCTCATATTTCTGCAATGGCCCGTCTTTGATTTGGGAAGCTAGCATAGGGAAAGATAAGTACTTTGTAGTTATCCTAGCAATTAAGCGAGTTATTGTTTTGTTGCTTGTCCGAGACAGCATGCGGCACTCCCTGGCTAAATTCCAAGCACGTGGCGGAGGCGAGCCGCCAATCTTTCACTTGTCTCGTCAACGATTAGGGGCTCTCCCATAACGTTGGACAGGCCGGCAGATCAGCATTCTTATTACGCGGCTCTAGATTATTACCCCCACTTCAGATAAGCGTTACGTGATAGCTGCGACCTCGCATCGATAAGAGATTCCGGCAACGATAATTCTCAGATTTCGGGGCCAACCGTCTTTTCAAATCGTAACGGCTGCAGATGATCGAAATGACAGTTTGCCTTCCGTTCAATGGTGCAGTGATGTAACCCCTGCCCATTGGTATCTTATTGAAATGAACGCAAAACCGATTTGGGAACGTCCTTGACGCAAAGCGATTCTGTGGTGTCATGGCGACAGTTCAAAAATTTAATCAATTCCCACACAGATGCGCCGCTTTTGTTTTCCCCCGCATAGTTTTCCCCTATGTGTGTGCAGCCAGTCAAGCGTGACGCGGACTTCTTGCCGCACTCTCGAGTACTTACAGCACCACTCCGCCCAGGAAGGGACCCACGGGGTAGACGTCGCTGCTGCCCTTCTTCCGGATGTCGTTCATCAGCGCCACTCCGGAGAGGAACTGCAGGGTGGTGATGGTGCCGGCCACCTTGGCGATGAGCTCGCTGTGCGGCGCCAGTAGATCTCCCAGTGCCTCCATCTCTCAGTGCTTGGTTTTTTGCGCGACTGGGTGTTCGAAGTAAACGGGTTCGGAGCTGCGGAGGCGCCGGCGGGCGGAGGGGCCGGAGTCGCTGGAGTATAAACAAACGGAGAACGAAAACAAAAAACGACCGACCGACTGGCGGCTGCCGTAACAACAAGCGACTGAGCCCCAACGTCGGGGCTGGCAACCTTTTATAATCGAAAAGCGCCACAAATCGACACGTCTCTCCGGTTTTGTTCTATCGTTTGCTCCGTTTGCTATCGTCCGGCGGGGCTTATCGCATCCGAAATGTATTTCGAATTTTCCAATCCTGACTATTTCTGTGCGTGCCTCTATTTCCCCTTCCCTTTTACGAGTGAAAAATCCCCGTTTGATCCTACAAACGATTTTCCTTTATTCATCTAAGCTACAACGGGCTAAACCTAACTAGACCTCCTCCTTGAGCACGTGCTTCTTCTTCTCGCTGACGTAGGGCACCTTGCCCTTCTTGGAGTGCTTGCGCACATTGGCCTCCTTGACCTGCTCCTTGTCCTTGACCACGCGCATCTTCTTCTGGGCGTTCATCACGTGACGCGGCACCTGGCGATGCCTTGCGATGCGCTTGATCTGCGGATGGGCGGCGTACTTCTGCTTGAGCGCCTCCTGGTAATTGAAGTTGACCCGCTCGCGGGGCCGAATCACGCCCAGCTTCTCCGAGGCGTTGGCCTTCCACATGCGCACGTTCATCTCGTCGGAGCCGGAGAAAACGTATCGATTGTCCAGCGACCAGGCGACGCACACAACGTGCTGCATGCGCTTCGTGTGGTAGATGTCCCGCGAGTGGCTGTGGTGGGCGTTGTAGATGCGGATGGTCTTGTCGTAGCTGCCGGACACGAACTCCTTGCCCGTGGGCGAGTAGTCCACGTCGGTGACGGCGGAAACGTGATCGAAGTGCACTTTCAGCGGCGTCTGCAGCTTGCGGGTGTCGAAGGTGTACAGGCTGAAACGATTCGATTGAAAGAAAACCGCAGAGGATTCCCGTGTGCAGGCCACTCACTTGCAGTCCTCGTTGGCCACCGTAAAGTTGAACGCCTCCATGGGGTTCCAGGACAACTTGTTGCTCTTCATTGTGAGGACCACCTTCCTTAGCGGCTGCGCCTCGCGCTGGTCGTAGAGGATGATGCTGCGGTCGCTGGCGCAGCAGGCCAGGATGTCCGTCTCCACGGGATTGAAGGCGATCGTGTGCAGGGTGTCCACGCCCCACTTCAGCGTCTTGATGGGGTCGTTGCGCTTGTCGTCCCAAATGGCGCACACCTCGCCGCAGGTGGCGAAGCCGTTGCCCTTGCGGTTGTGCGCGATGCCGTGCAGGCCGTAGCGGCTGAGGATCGTGTTCACCGGCTCCTCCTCCTCGCCCACGGCCGGTCCCTCGGCCCGCCACACCTTGATGGTCTTGTCGTCGCCCACCGTGTACAGGCGCTGTCCGTCGCGGGCGTAGGCGATGCCGCGCACGAACCCGTCGTGGGCCACGAAGTGGCGCGTGCTGGTGCGGTTTGCCAGGTCCCAGACGCGCACCTCGCCGTCGTAGGCGCCGGTGGCCAGTTGCGAGAGCTGCCGGGGATGCTTCCCGAAGCAGGAGACGCCGTCCCGGTGCCCGCTCAGGCTGCCCACGAAGGGCTTCGCGAAGACGCGGTCCAGTTTCGTGGCGTTCATGGCGCGCACATACTCGCGCGGTCCTTCCAAGGGGTGCAGGGCAGGATCGTAGTTCCGGGGCACTGCAAAAAGGGGGTTTTACAAAGGGGCTGCAGGTTTGTGACTTCGCATCGGCGACTCACTTTTGTGCTGCTGCAGCTTCGTCTCCCGGACATAGTTGTCCGGGTTGCGGCTTATCATCTTCACCTTCATCCTAGCATTTACTTAAAGCGGCGCAGGAACCCAAGTTTCGTACGAAAACAGAAGTAAACATGTGCGTGGGGCGATACTTCGATGGACCCTGGCCCATTCATCGATAGTAACAGCCGATATATTTGGTAGAAAAAAAACCGATGATGTGGTGACACTTTCCAGCGCCCGCACGGAAATTCAAATTTAAATTTAAACAAAGTACGTTTTTTGTTTACATTCACGGTTGACCTTATAGCTGTATTCTCAAACTTTGAATTTCAATATTTATGAAATAGCATAATTATGGCTTTCGAATCGGTAAAAAGTGTTGCTGACAACATAGCAAATAAAAAAGTTTCAATGGATAAACACTTTAATAATGAAAAGAAATACCAGTTCTTATAAAAAATAGAATTTTTTGTTGGGTTGATAGCTTATTGTTTTTAAATTCATTTTATAAAAGTATTAGCGGGTTTTGAATAAACCTTTTTTTTCAATTTTAAGTTTTTGAACTCAATGAAGAAGTTACTGAAATTAGCAATTTGTGTTCCATAATATTTAAAGCATTAGCCTTGTTCAAGTAATGTTTTGGTTAATTTTACGCATTGCAACTAGTTTCTCTGGACAAGAGGCCGCAATGTTTCTCGAGTCCTGAAACAATAACCTTAACTGTCCACGTATCATAAAATTTGTTAATCTATCTCATGTTATTATTATCTTGTTATTATCTGTATCATCTGTTATTATTATCACGCCCAACGTTTTATAGTCATTAGTTTGGCTGATCAACGTTATTAAAATAAAATGTTACACTAAAAAAAAAAAAAAGTTTCCTTTAGAACATACAAATACAATACACACACAAACACATATTTGCCGGGCAATTCTCGATCTGATTGCTTCATTCACCTCGTTGGACTCGATTGTCTATTTCGGTACAATCGTTTTCGATCATCATACCGACTATCATCATTATCATATCAGTTTGAATCAGTAAGCAGATTGAACTAGTTCGTTTTGTGGACGAAGCGACCGAACAATTTTGTAGCGAACCACTGTGATGAGTTGTGACGGTTTTGAGCAAGGCTGATCGAACCGATTCAATACATTTGTCAATTTGAAGACATCTGAACAGCTTGCGGGTTGCCTGTGGACAACAGTCTTGTTTAATAAGTGCAAAGGGAATCTGTTACAAGTTACTCTATGTAAATAAGTGCATAAACATGGACGGCAAAGAAAACGACGCTTGTGCAATAAACTCACAAGATAATGTAAGTTTTTGTCATAATACATTATGTTTTGTAACAAAGTATATGTGTTGTTTTATATGTTTGTGATTGTCTTTTGTATGTTTGTCGTTATTTAGTGCCAGAGCCCCAGGGAAAAACAGTGATTGTTAAATATATGTACATATGTTGATTTGTATTTGTATTTGTAGTATACATTTTGTACACATTCGTATTAAAAGAAAATTGTTTGCTATCAGACGCTGGGCCCACCAACGGGCTCGTCATTTAGAAAGTACGCTGCCACAATAAAATCGAAATTATTGGCTGGTGAACTTAAGCCTATCGATTCACCTGGTCGGAGCAAGGTGTGGAACACCTTTTCACGACTGGTCAATAAAAACGGCATAGTGGTGACTAATACAGTAGTGTGCAGCACATGCAAAAATATTTATAAATTTGAGAAAAGCACATCAAATTTAGTTAAACACAAATGTTACATTATGTCCAATATCCGAAAGCGGAGTCTTCCTATCGTTGATGTACCATCAGAAACCAAAAAGAAATGCACGAATCTGGTAACGCAGTGGATAATAACGAATGGTCGACCGTTAAATCTAATTTCGGACTCTGGATTTAAAAACTTTCTACAGTATTGTATTTCTATTGGTGCGAGACTGGGAGAACACGCCAATATTGACTCTGTACTGACGCATCCGATAACTATGTCGCGAAACATCGATGCGCTCTATGATTTTCACTTCAATGAAGTAAGAGCCGAAATTAAAGAGCAGAAAAAATATGGATACAGCATAACTTTAGATATATGGAAGGACGATTTCTTTAAAGAATCTTATATTTCACTGACTATGCATTACGTCAAAGAAGGCACCCTTAAAAACCGCCTGCTAGCAGTGAGATCAATGGGCGGAGTCTCCTATACCGGTAAGTAGTATAAAATGTTATTGAAATAGAATATAAATTTACCAGAATACATGTATGAGTTGATAACTTTTTTATAATCTTCATTCAACTCTTTTGAAAAAAGAGCATAAAAGGCTATTTTGAGCTGCGGCAGCATAGGCCCTTTGTCTGAGACGGATAATGGCGTAGCTTGATGTTTTCCGTTGTTTTACATGGTCATAAAGGGTGCGCTACCTACTTTTTGGAAAACATCATGCAACTCTTTAAAAAAATAAGAGTATAAAACGGTTAAATGATCGCGGCGAAGACCCTTTTCTAATGGGATATGTCGCGAGTCCTAATTGTTTTTCGGCGCCACTTGTTGTTTGCCATATAACCCTTTTATGCCCTTCTTTCGAAAGAGTACATGGGGTTTTCCAAAAAGAAGGTAAAGCAATGTTTATGGCAAAGGCAACCTTAAAAAAGAGTATTCAATCATTGTCATATTTCTTAAAGAAAAAGGGTCGATCTTGACGCAGCTCAAAAACATATCTAACTGTTTTAAAAAACAGTTTGCTAGAACGCATATCTTATGGCGACATAAAATAAATAGAAACATGAAAAAGAGTATGCAATCTTTGCTGCTGTTCTATAATACATATACATACATATATATATATATATACATATATACATTTTTAGGTAATGAAATAAAAAAGGAAATGCGGCAAATTTTACGTGACTTTGGATGCGATTTACTGATAGACGATCCAATAATTGTTACCGGCCGAGGAGCTCATATGAAAGCAGCATTCAACGGACTGAGCACAATACACTGTGCAAATCACTTGATCCACAATGTGATTGGCAAAGCTGTGGCTGAAGTACCAGAATTACTGGATCTGGTTGATCGCTGCAGCAAGCTTGTTAAGTATTTTAAAAAATCTGGACAAAACTGGAACCTAACAAGCGCCCTAGAAGGCTACTGTCCACCTCGTTGGATCACTATACTTAACCTCTTGAAGTCGGTTGAGTTAAATTGGATGGAAATTGTGCAGATTTTGGAGGAACAAAATGAAATATCAAGAATTACGGATATAAATTTAATTAATATTAGCGGAATGGTGAACCTTCTTGCACGTTTTGAATATTGCTCCAAAGAGCTGGAGGGTAGCAATAATCCAACATTACACTTGACTGTTCCATATATAAGTAAATTAAAAATTATATCTTCACCAAATGAGAATGATAAAGAAATAGTTAAAAAATGCAAAATTTCGCTTTTAAAGTACTTAGATTCAATAGTTATTGAAAATTTAAAAAAATATCACAACATTGCCTTGTTTTTGTTTCCACCCACTAAGACATTAAGAAAATTTTCGGAATCAGAAAAGGAACAAATTTTTAAAGACGTAAAAGAAATGATGGTTAATTTTCATATAAATAGCCAAAATGATGGCACAGAAATATTAATTGATCCTACAGAAGACACCGATGATGTATTTTCATTTGCAGAACCCGATGAGAGCACTGACACTTTTTCAAATATTCAGGATGAAATTACAGTATATAAAACTAGAAAACAAACGTACAATAGGGAAAATTTTGATGTTCTGCAGTGGTGGTCAAACAGCAAAGGACAGTTTCCTCTGCTTTATCAAATTAGCTGCAGGATACTAGCAGCTCCCGCGAGCAGTGCAGCATCGGAAAGGGCGTCTTCTGTTGCCAAAAAATTAATTAGCGAAAATCGGTCGAAAATTGCCATCACTGAAGACATGGTAAATAAAATAATGTTCCTTCATTCCAATATCGATAATTTAGATATAAATTCTTTAATAACATAAAATAATTTGTTTTAATCAAAATATTTATAATATCTTATTTTATAATAAATACGACTACATTTGAAATGAAATTTTAAAACAGTTTTTTAATCGTATTCTTTCTATGACATACTATACATACAGGCGAGAACTTTATATGTACATATGTGCGTATGTATCACTCATGAAATTTCACTCACAGTGCAGTAAGTCGACTAATTGCACACCAAAACACTGAACAGGGTTGACTACTGCACACCAATTTTTTCACTTTGCAATCGGGCGGTGTTTTGATGATCACCTCAGCCACGGTTGAAACGTCAAGTCGACTCTGCTCAAGTCAGTTCTCTGTGTTCGCAGTTCTCAGTTCTCAGCCTTGTGTTGCAGTCGTTTCAGTATAATTTTGAGAACATTAAAATAGTTTTTTCAAAAAACATCACAATCCGGCACGAGGCATTTTGTAAGTTTCCTTTCCCTTTTCGGTCAGTCATTTAATACAAACAGGCGCTCGCTGATCCAGAATCACCATTCAATCCGTTCGTATCAAGATGCCCCAAATCGTTGAAGTGAAGGGCGAGGAGGTGCCCTCCACCTCTTCCGCCAGCACCACCTTCGTGGAGGCCAAGGCCGAAGCCAAGGGCGAGGCCGAGGAAGTGCGCATGGAGGATGATAGTAGCGACTCCGACTCCGGCTTGGAGGAGGCCGGAGCAGCCACCTCGGAGCTGCCTCTCGACCTTTTGGCCAGGGGCAAGCTGTCGCGCGGCGAGAAGAAGGCCAGGAAGATCATCCTTAAGCTGGGCCTGAAGCAGATCCAGGGCGTTAGCCGCGTGACCATGCGCCGCTCAAAGAACATTCTGTTCGTAATCAACAACCCGGAGGTGTACAAGAACCCCCACAGCGACACCTACATCGTGTTCGGCGAGGCCAAAATCGAGGACCTGTCGCAGCAGGCCCAGGTGGCCGCCGCCGAGAAGTTCAAAACTCCGGATGGCGCTGGGGCCTTCGACGGCACTGGGGCCGGCATATCCGGGGCTCCGGTCGCTGACGAGGATGAGGGAGATGTCGACGACACTGGCGTTGACGAGCGCGATATTGAGCTGGTCATCACTCAGGCGAACACCACTCGGGCCAAGGCCATCAAAGCCCTAAAGAACAACAACAACGACATTGTCAATGCCATCATGGAGCTGACCATGCTATAGAGGCAGACATTCCTGCAGTCTCAGCCAACCAGCCAATCCACTCCATTGTTTACACGTCTTGTCATCGAATCTGACGGAGCGTCTCCGTTTCCCCCCTGCCGAGCAATGAACACTACACTAATCGATCGTTTAATTGCTTTTTAAGAGGATGTTTTAACCGAAAATGTTTTGGAATGCACACATTACTTTCTTCAAGCGCGGCTTCCCTCCCCCTAGAACTAACTCTCCTCCCTCCCTCTCTACAAAACAATATTATAAATGAAAGACAAGTTTTGTCACACGGGATAGAAACAATGAATGCAAATAAAGCCTCTCTATGGTTCAATGTAGAACGACACTACATTAGTTTAATCTGGAAAAAAGAAATGCCTGTATAGATCCTATTTCTGGTTCGGGGGATATTGAAGGGGAAATAGGCAAAAAGACTTGGCTCCCGGAAACCTTGGCTTGAGAAACAAACAAGAGAAATATACTTCAGTAGGACCTGTCATATGCGAGTATGTAGCTGTATTTAACATTTTGTAATATAGTAAGTATACAGTGAGGTGAGGTGAAGTTAAATCGCCCAGCATTCGTTGTGGGATTACATTTAAATTTGATCAAACTCCATCAGTACTGGTAGACGCCGAAGACAGTAGCAACGCAAACGAAGGATCCGCCATCGAAGGTGTAGGTCAAATAATCGTCGGCAAGCATGTCCCAAATGGCGCGGGCTCCGTAGAAACAACCTGCTCCCGTCTGCTGGTACAGCATCACATTGACCACGTGCTTGTACCTGGCCACCGTTAAGCCCTTCATCTTGAGGTTGATCTGGTCCGCGATGTCGCGGGCCCACTTGAGCGCATCCTGCTGATTGTAGCTTTTGTTGGATAGCTTTTCCTGCAGCACCTTGGAGACCATGAAGCGGATGAACGGCAGCGGGAACTTGTTGCCGAAAGACGGCCCCATGTTGTACGTGTTGTAGATTTTGCAGTCACGGGCCGCCTTCGTCTCGCCCCCTACTTCAGGTGCTACATCGTCGCTGCTATCGCTGGATTCGGAACTTTTCTTTGCGGCTTGCAGCATTTTGATAATACACGATTAGAGTGTTGGGGAAATAACTGATTTTTGTTTGAGAAAACGTCCGAACAGACTTGTATGTCAACGCTTTCTGATTGCAGCTAGCACGGATGAACTTTATTCGCCGGCTTTTAGAATAGGCTTTCAGATTTTATACACATTTTGATTATTTGTTCCCATAAAATTGTCTGTTCCGATTGCTGATCAATTGGTACTCAGAACGGTGCGGGATTTGACAGACAAGTCTAAATAGATACAACTTTTCAAATCTTTTTGACCGGTCAATAATACCTGTGGTTTGCGATCCTCAAGATTTCTGAACAGACCTTTCTGAGCTGGACCCTAAAAATAATGCCTCGGAGTATGGAAATATTTGAAGCCGTATTTTGAATTTCAAGATTTGCGATGCGAAATAGTCTATACAGGTCGATGGAAAGCCCTTTGTTAATGCAACAAATAATAAGTAATGACGCCTTAAAAAACGGGGACTAAGATGCCAGAATTATTTCTTTCCAAAGAACTGTTTTACTATGATGAAACGATGACGCAGATAACATCATTAACTACAATTTATTCAAACGATGACGCAGATAACATCATTAACTACAATTTATTCAAATTTACTTAATATAACAATTAATTTGGATTTTGAATTATTACAAATTTTTACAAATTGATTTCACAATAATCCTAACGATAAGGAGTAACTTAAAGTGAAGTTTTAACGAGTTAAACGTTTATAGCATGGATGAGATCTTCGCGGTGATTCCGGCACACAGGTATCACAGCTGGAGAGGGAAGATGTGTCGTCCTCGTCCTCATCCTCCTCGCCCTCGTTGTCCTTTCCGTTTCCGTTTCCGTTTTCCTTTTTCGATTTCTTTGTTGCAGCGTTGTCCTGTGGCTGTTGCTGCTGCTGTGCCTGCTGCTGTTGCTGCTGCAGTTCTTCCACCTTCTTCAGGCAACAGCAATTGCGCAGAGCATTCATAAAGAATTCGAGATTTTTTTTAAACTTCCGTATATGATCCTGCACAATAGGCGTCCTGTTGGCCGGCTTTGGGCAGCACTCCTTGAGGGCCACCCGGGCATAGTAGATGCACTCAGCGGCATAGCTGAGCGTGTTCTTCAGGGCGAAGATTTGCTGCTTCTTCCTAATTTGCATCTGAAGGTATTGAGTGCACATTATCTCGAAGCGCCGCTGCTCACACCTGTATTCGTCGAACAACTGCTCGTACTTCGAGTTCAGCTGCTCCTTCTCGCACTTCAACAGCTTCAGGGCCTTGTCCTTCTTGGCCAGCTGCCTGCGACTCTGGCGATGCGACGCGGTCAGCTCATCGTAGCTGTGACATAAAGGGATACAAAGTTCAAGCTTTGCCGCCCGCCAATCCCTCCCACAGATTGCTCACCGTTGCTGCATGAGCAGCGGACTGATCGAACCGTAAATATCACCCACGGATGCTTTGAAATTCAGCTCCTCCGGGTCACTCTCGCTGGAACTGGCGGAGTCGACGCCGTGCAGCAGCTGCACCAAGCGGCCGTTGCGCTTCTTTTCGGCATCCAGGGAGTAGGACAGCTCCTGGGCGCGCTCCGTCTGCCGATCGAGGGCCATTCGCAGTTTGAACTCCTGTTGCTGGTCCTCGTAGAGCGTGTGCTCCAGCTCGCCCACCTGCCGCAGGATGTGCTCGATGATCTGCTTATACGGATGCTGACCCTTGCTTAGCCGAGCCGACGCCGCCGCCAGACGATTATCACTCGCAGTCTCCTGCTCCTCCTCGTCCGAGGTGGTCAACAGGTTTGAGAAGAGACTGAGGGTAGAGCTGGTCGAGCCCCTGCGAGGGGAAACGGGACTTCTACAGGATGACGTGGTAGTGTCAGAGCCCGATCTGGAGGAGCTGCTGTAGTCGCTTTGATGAACTGAAGAGAGCGTTGGCGGCTTGGCGTGCTCGCGAATTTGATTCTCGTGGGCGGTTTTGAAGCCAAGACTATTGCTCACACTCTTCAGGATGGTGCCCAGGTTCATCCTTGCTTCTTGGTCCTTGGTCCTTTTATCCAGTCCGCGTCGAAATGTTCACGTGTGTGCTAGGGTTGTGTGCGTGCTCCGGTTGTCAGTCCTTGAATACTTACTTGGGTCTACTACAGTCGGAAACAAAAGGTTGATAAATCCAGAGCCTACTTCAATATTCTTTTTAGATGAGAAATCAAAAGCACTAAACCTTTTTTATAGGCCTGGATCAAAGATTTTATAATTTCCCTTTACCTTGTTTTTTTTGCAATAAACATACCGACTGTAGATGATTTTTTTCGAGTACAGGACGCCTATCCAAACGTTCCTTCGTCTTAGGCTCTCACTCACTTTCCATATGGTTTCGCACAACTTTTTAAATTGGTTTCAGTTTTAACACCTTTGCCTCCAGTTTCCCGGGCACTCAATCAAAGTTGTCGTTCCTCCGGCTCCCCCTCCTCCTTCCGAGTCCTTGTCTGCGTTCCTCCGCATATGTTTTGAAGTCCGGGGTAACACCCCGCTCCCCGCCTCACACGGCTGCCGGTGTGTTTGTTAGTCGTGCGTAAATTGCCATTAGCCAAAAAGGGTTTCCAAGACTTGATACACTTATTGCATTTTTATGGGCAAAAGTTTCGTTGTTTTTTCAGCGTCTTCTTTTATGTGCTATTTCTTTTTTTGCTGACAGCAGAGAGTTGCATGTGTCCTTGATTAAGGTAGGACTGTCGCAGTGGATTTGGATTTTAAACTTGATTGAGGTAATTTTGCAAGTTTTCTTTTGGGCAAAAAAATCATGCTCATTTGGGGGTATCTTAAACTCAGACTTAAGGGGTTCACATGGATGGAGAAGCAACTAAAAATAGGCACAAATATGTATGGGATCGAAATTGTACATATAACTTTTAAAACGCAGTGTGACCAAACTTTTCCTTCTATCGCTCGATAGAGCCCTGTTTGCTAAATTTCAAGCTAATTAAACGCATGTTTAATATAACATTTTTAAACATTTCTCGAATGCCCATTTCCAATAAACTGATTTCGCTTTGGTTACCAACCGGCACTATTGATATGGTCAAATCTTATCTGTGCAACCTGATAAGCATGATTATGCAACAATTTAGCTGCAGTTTCAAGTTTTCTGAAAGTAAAAAAGTAGGAAGGGCATTTGATTAGGGTCTCGACTATGAATACCCGGTTCTCAGAGGAATTTCAGAGACTGGAGCATGGTTTTTTTAGCGGCCAAGGGTTGACACAAAATTTTATAATTTTCTGGTGGTCGAATGTGTAATTTCTTCAACTGTCAGACGGGTATATTGCCACCTTTTAAAGTTGATTATCAGGAATATTTTAACATTTGTAAATATGAGAGTTTTTTTAATGAATTAAACTTAAAAGAGCTTTCTTTGTGCTTTCTCTTCGGCTTTCTCTTTTCCGGTATCTTTATCTCTTTCCGCGACTCTCAGTGGCTCGCTGACTGTCTGCTTGTAACAGCTGAGCTGTAGTTTTGAGTGGAATTTTTTCGTCAGTAAAGCTCGGACACCCGCAGGCAGCTGGCTGGCCACACAGAAAGCTGCAGAAGAATAACAATATACCATACAAATTAAAGCCAATCAAGCCCTAGAGGAAAAGCAGGAAGAAGATGTCGCGCCTGATTTCGGGGGTACGCTCGGCCTTTCGTCGCTATCCTTTTGTGACCAACAGCATCATCTATGGCAGCCTGTATGTAGGCGCCGAGTACTCCCAGCAATTTCTGTCCAAACGCTGGCTTCCGGTAAGACAAGCTTAAATACGAGCCTACCTAGATATGCAATTGTTTTCGGAGTGTCGGGTGATTGTCTTTGGCAGTTATCTGGCGATTTCTAATCAGATTCACGCCCTTTTATAGCCCGCGGCCGAGCGAGAGGATATCGATTATGCCACAATCGGAAGATATGCAGTGATGGGCACCGCGGCCTATGCCCCTTCGCTGTATCTTTGGTTTGTGCCCCTCGTCCATATATTAACAATTGTACATATCTGTATATACACTCATATGTAAATGCGTACAGCTGCGGTCAAAATAATAGTCCCAAATGGTAAATAGGATTTTTCTTTAACGTCTCATGAGTTTGTAGCAGTAAGTTTTGTTTTTCCGTGATATTTATTGATTATGTAAACATCAGATTTTTATAAGCAAAGATTAGATTTAATATTTTTAAATAGAATTTCTAGATAAAGCCATTTGGGGTTGACAGTGTCAATGCTATTATTTTGGCCGCAGCTGTTCTGGCACCCTCGCCTATGGGCGCCTTCAATTTACTCATTTTAACACGCTCGCCTCGCCATTTAACCATTCTTCGTTTTTGCCTGAACTTGTAATTTTGGAAAACTATTGTATACAAAATCATATTAGTTCATTTAATTGCTTCAATTGGATCGTCGTACGCTTCTTCTGTTGTTGTTGTTTGGCTTTTATCAATTTGTTTACAATTCCGTAAAAGCTCAGCCAGGCTAGCACGTGTCGCCGCACTTCTCTTACTTTCTCTTCACGTTTCTCTCTAGAAGCACCGTCGAACTTTTTAAAAACAGAGTGAAAGCTCCGAGAAAGCACGCAACGCACTGAAGAAAATTGAGGCATTTGTGCACGACAATGTATAAATAAAATGCAATGTAAGTGAAGGATAAGAAACAAGAAAAAAAAACACTATCCACACAAACAAGCAAACACACACAGGACACGGCAGACACACGAGGATCTGAAAATTTTCCCATCTCCAAAAATTACACTTGATGGAAATATCTACACCATATGAATAATAGTACGCTATCCACATTTTCCCATTTGGCTGTTTTGCAAATATCATAAAACTGATTATCGAACTTATTTTGGTTTAAATTTATATGCTAATTAAAATACAATGAATTGTTCCTAGGTATAAATGGTTAGATCGCGCGTTTCCGGGCACAACAAAAACGATTATCGTTAAGAAGCTGGTACTGGATCAATTTGTATTGACGCCTTATCTATTGACTGTGTTCTATGCAGGTGAGTATTTCCCATGGCATCTCAATACGAGTAAAAGAACAGTTTCCAATTCGTATCACTGCCTAGGTTTTTTTTTAACATTTGCATAACTAAAAATTATTATTATTGAATGAAACCCTGAAGGGCCCGACCTTTGATTCAAATTTGAATTCGTTTTCTAGGAATGTCAATAATGGAGGGCTCCGAGGACATTTTCCTGGAATTGCGCGAGAAGTTCGTGCCAACTTTTGTGCGTTCCTGTGTTTTCTGGCTGCCTGCTCAGGCCCTCAACTTCTCCTTGGTGGCGCCCCGGTTCCGTGTCATCTATATGGGCGTTTGCGGTCTGATTTGGGTGAACATTCTCTGCTGGACCAAGAGGCAGAGCCTCACGGGCGGCCAGAAAAAGATTGCAAACTCCACCAACGCTGCCGAAGCGGAGACCTCGCTGTAGACCACATCCTGGGAACCGCATATACATGCATACAAGTGTATAAATCCATGTTGTATATACGTATATAGATAGCCTTTTAGATAGCATAGTGTACGGCAATTGGAATCGGCAACAAATAAAGACAGGACGTGAAAATATTGTGGCTCCGGCGAGTTATTCATTTGACCTGCCTGCAAAGCTGTTGGCATACAGTGCGTATGATTGATGCTGCCGTAAAAGGAAACCCATCAATTACTACTTGCCCCCCATTCATCTCTACTCCTTGTGCTTGTGTGGGTATCTGCTGTTTATCAGCGTGTGTAAACGTGTTTAATTGTGTGCGTGTGTGCGTAACTGTTTCCATCAATATTTGCCTCGCACAAACAACAACAAAAAGCATATACGATTCCTAGTTCCACAAGATGGCAACTATTGCGCTATCAAATGGGGCGGGGCACTGGCGGCCGTAAAAATGGCAAGACTCATCTTGGCGGCCAATGAACAACCTGATTTCTGAATACTAAACAAAAATCAGATTAAAAATGACTTTACTTTTAGCACACAGTTTGAATAATCACCTTGAAATTTTCCCATAAGCATCTTTCTTTAACTTCCCCCTGGCTTATCTAATTACTTATCCAATTATTAAGATGTGTCCTTATGTAAATAAATCTATTATAATTTATCTGTTACGCTGGACATTGGCCCCGTAATTTATGTCGTCGGCTTTGGGCCAACCGCATTGTAATTCCCCCAACGCATTAACTTTTTGCCTAATTATTATTGCTCATCTCAAGCATCTCAGCCGATGGATGCGGACGCCCCTTGACCTCCCCGAGCGCCGTGCTAAACTAATTAGACGTGGCGTGTTTTTGGCTGCCCCAAGCCACCCTTAATGCGTTGTGTGTGTGCGTCTGTTTAACTTATTGCTGTCTATTTAAATTGCAATTTGTCAATACGCGTGTGTGGAGCATTACCACACGCCCATCAGGCGCCGTCCACTTCGTTTCATTCCGAAACTACAGTCCTGTTTTCCTCACTATTTCCCATTACACGGGAATAAAAGGGACTGTCCAAGGATTGGATTTTAGTCAATCAATTTTCAACAATAGTACAGATTTACAAACTATAATTATTTTAAATTAATATACACAAGGTTCGATACCTCTATTATCAGGGTTTTAGTAGAATGCTAACCCGCAACAATTTCCCTGGAGGTCGACTTAAAAGTCTTTGCCACAATATAAAAATTTCGTTTTATTATGCAAAAGTATTCATCCAAAAATCGTGAACATTCTTAGTAAATTTATTATTTAACATCGATCATATTTGACTTTATTTGTATATAATTTTACACAAGTGTGAATTCAATTGGTTCAAAAGACTCGTACTTTGTTGCAAAACTATCAATTTGAGAGTAGATTTAATTTACTTTCCTTTTGCGCCAGTGTAGGCAGTCGTACAATTAAAGTTCTTGTACAGTCATTAACAGCACATAACGTGCGTCCAGCCCCTGTCCAGACTAAATTTGCTAAACTTGGCAGACATCGCAGCTCCCGTTCGGCGGCGCCTCCTGTGTCCTGCCTCCTGAGTCCTGCCTGCTGCCTCGTACCATCCTGCTCTTGTCCTAAGCGCCAGCTACTTCCTCCGGGCCCCCTGGCACCCCGTCCTTTGCCTTTGACGGCGATGTCTTCGCTGGTTTCTCTAGGTTGCTGCTGCTGGTTCCATTTTTGTGTGCTGTATTTTTTTTTTATTTACATCCGCTTGTTTGTTCAAAGCGGAAAATTAATTCCATCTTGGCTTGTTTCCGTTTATCTTGAAAAAGTATTTCGTCGTCTTTTCGCTTTATACTGTGTTGTAGCGTGTCCCCTCGCCTCGAACGCCGTCTCACTTTGTTTTACTTTTATTTTTTCGACAGCCTGCTGACCAGCTGAAAACTGCTTTTCCTACTTTTTATTTGAGTGTGAAGCCGGGGCAAGGGACTATTTGCTTCATATACTCGTACTGGTACTGGTCCGCGAAGGTTTTCTGGTTGCACTGTTGCTTTTTTTTGGGAGATGAAGGGTATATCTGCGGCGGATAGAAAGATTTCTGTGAATAATTACCAAAATTTATAGTGATGCAATAATAAATGCCATGTCCGTCTATCCGTCTGTCTGTCTGTATGTTTCTATTAGACTTCTGCACGAATGCATCCAAAACGACAAATGAATCACTCATTCTAGGTTGCGCCCGTTTTTTGTTCATCACAGTATATTTGATGTGACATTTTCTTCCGGCCTATAGAGTATAAGGTACAGTAAAGTGTGAGTGCAGTGCACTACTGTACAGATCTGTCATGCTACAAATGAGTACATTCATGCAGAAGTTTAGTGCACATCGTAGCTTGCACTGAATTAAAAAAACATTGTCGCTTATACGTATTTTAATTTTTAATCGATTTGGAGAAACCCCTAAGTCATTGTTTTCACTTTTCTATTAGACGTAAAATTCTTAAAAAATACAAACCGCTGTAGAGCATACCCGCTTCAGTATTAAAACCGTTCCATGTTTGGCTTTCCACTTTTGTTTTGTTTTGCCTTCGCCGCTGTTTGCCTTGACTTGGTGGGCGTTGGGTGGTGTTGGCCCTGCCCCGCCCACAGACTCGTCTCAGCCGCGCCCCCGCCCCCATCCCCCGCCCACTTCCTGTCGCTCCAGCCATCGTGGCGTGAAACTAGCGCGTTGCCCACCACACGTACATTAAATTAAAAATTAATTTACAAAAATAAACAGAGTTATGCCAGAGGAAGCATCTCCGGAGCGATACCAGCGAGCGACCATAAGAAGCTAATACTAATGCTGCTTCATTTGATTCAATTACCGGAAGCAGTCCGTCTCGCAGCCTGTCCGGCGGTGCCAACCGGAACGGAATGGAGCGGAGCGGAGTGGAGCGGAGCGGACTCTTCCCTCGGTGGTACTCGGGATTTTTCGTGTTTGTCTTGGACACGCGGCAGGAAGTTGGCCGGGCATCACTGGGCGGGCATCCGTCCGCCGTCCTCCGTCCTCCTTCAAGGACTTGTCGTAATTACCGCACAAGACAAATAGAAAATGGCGTAAAAACGAGAAATTAATCAACGTTTGGCGCGCCCACCCACGGCCCAGATGATACATATACATACTCGTACACTCCGTGCAGTCGATCCATTGAGTCCCGATTGCGAACCGATGTGAAGCGCTTGGCAAATATGGCAGCCGGAACTGCTAAACTACTGCCGAGGGACAAAACGCTGAGCGACGGCTCTTTGGGATGGAAATGGAGATGCGAGCGTGACTTTCATGGCCATGGATTGCGAATTAATTGAATTACTTGGAGTGGGCGATTAGGGTGGCGGATGGGAGTGGCGGGTTCTTTTGCAGGTGAGAAGGTTACGCTTAGAAGCACTGCCTAACATATTTATGAAAGTGTGCAAAAGGCCCGGGAATACTTCAAAGGTCAGAGGTTGAGTGCCTGGGTTCGCAATGGGTTTCGCTGGGTTTCGCTGGGTTTCGCAATAAAACGTTTTCGGTTATAGTACTTGGAAATAATTATTTGGCCTTAAATTAGTTCCTGTTGGCTGTATTTTGAATGTGATCCTTTAAATTAGTATTTTAAAGAGACACCCTACACCGATTAATTAACACTTCAAAGGCGTTATTGCCATTGTGTTTGGATTCTGTGATTTGCAAAGTCATCTCTGGCGTTGATTTGCGAGGCGCTAATGATGGTCCTCCAGGATGGACGGATGGATGGATGGCTCCCTCTTCCGCTCCCTCGATGCGGCATTATAATTTTAAACTACTTTCCGCACCCTTCGCCCCTGTCCATCCCCTCCGGCAGCGTCCATCCCTTTTCCCACTTTCCTTTCGGCTGGGGGACATCCTGGTGCGGCACATTTGTTCGCCGGCATGTGAAAATTGATTGCTGTTGTTCATAGCTGCGGGATATGGCCAAAGTTTTTAAGTTCCCAATGCTTGGCCCCCTCTGGGCCATGCCCTCGCTTCTGGAAAAGCCCCCGCCGCCCCAAAGTCCACCCGAAACGCCCAACGCCCACCCCCAGGCTTTCCGCTTTCGGTTGTTGTTTGGGCGCTGAAAAGCCGAAAACAATGCGCATTTTCCTCGCGGGTCTGCGTCGCCTTGGACCGGGCTCGCTCCTCCTCCAGGGCCCTGCTGTTTTGCTTTTTTCTGCTCGTTGTATTATTAAGAAAGTTTTATATTTTTTTGTCGGTTTGGCTGCTGAGTTGGGGTTGGAGTATATTTACATTTGGCAGTTGGCTGCGTTAAGCGGCTTGCGTTGCTAGGGAAGTTCTGGGCGAGTGGGGCTATACGTATATCGCCGGACGAACTCTGGTCAGGAGATTCTGATGGTGCTGGCGGTGCTGAAATTTTTAATACTCTGTTACCTTGTCGTGCAGACAATTTGATACCAATGGGAATATGAGTTTCCTCCTTGTCTCTGTAGTGCCAGGAAAACCTACATATACACACTCAAACGCGCTTGGAGCTGTGAGTATGCAAGCTCGGTTGTTGTAGCTTTATAATTAAAGAAAGCCGAGGTGAAAGCAATGGAATAATAGCCAAAATAAGAGCCTGGCAACTGTTGGCAATGGATTCCGCTCAAAGAGTGAGTGCCTGTTGATATGGCTCACATTAAATGGCCCAAGGGCCAAGCCACAAATTAAATTTATTTGAATAGTTTATGGACAAGCAAGGTGTTGGCTTCAAAAAAATTTAAAACAGCTTGCTTCGTTTTCTCACTGCCTTTATGTGAATTAACTAATTGCCAATGTGGGGATATTCCTATTTAACTGATTCCACAGAGTGCCCGCATCACTGGTCGAATCCAAGCCCGGCAAATTGAAATTGCAATTATGCATTATCTACATCAATGGCCATTGGATAAATTAAAAGCGATAGCCTCGACAAAGGCTAACCCATTAACCCACTCAGGCAGCAAGGTCAGCTAAGCAATTAAAAGCGAAAACGGGCCGTGCATAAATGTAACAAAATAACGCACAAAACTCACAAGCGCCCAAGCGCACACATTGTGGTTTTTAATGACGACCAACCACCACCCAACCGCCCCCGCAGTTTCAACTTAGTTTGACCTAACCACCCCCAGAAAGCCATAACTTTTATGGCACGCACGCAGTTTTTATTCTCGCTGATCTGCAGCTTGAAATGCCATCAAATGTTTCAACTGCCAGCCGACACCTGCTGTCAAAGTCAGCCATGTAAATATCTGTGCGCCGTGTATCCCCGTGTATCCGTACACAAAAAATAATAATAAAAAAGGTCGAGGTTTGTCCCGTGTTTGACTTCTGCCTTTATGTGCATGCAAACGCATAATCAAGCGTGAAGCGCAGAAAGCAGAGGCACAGACACACCGGCACTCCGGAAGACGTCGGTCCACGTCCACGTCCACGCACGCATACCTATGTGCCAAGTGTATCCTTGTTGGTATCCCTTTTATCCCTTATCCTGCTTACATTTAATTTCACCTTCAGGGCCAGAAGCTGATGCAGGAGCCGGAGCAGGGGCAGGACCGCCAAGACGCCGCGTCGTCTGCCATCCAACCCGACGCAGGGCCTCGCTGCTCTTCCGCTGCTTTATAATGCTCCTTTGCTTTTTGGGTGGTATCTACACACTTTCGTGGGGTATTTTTTAATTTTCACAATCCTCGGGGGATATTCCGAATTTCGAATTTTTTATGTATGTTTATTAACGTAAACTGAGGATAAATTCATTAATTATACCTCGCAAAGGCTTATAATTTATCTAATGGTTTTGATTTTATGACACACATCAACCAAGGCAAAGCAAATGATGGTTAACATAAAAATTTAGAATTTGCCAAAAAACAAACCTTAATACTTACGTAACTCCTCATTGTGGCGCCAATTTAATCGGATTACTAATGCATTTTAATTTGAGATGAGAGTATGAATGCTGCGCATTGGCGGCAACGGATTTGTAATGTCCTTTTTATTTTATTTCATTCGGGGTTCCTTGTTGTCGTCTGTGCATTTGACAGGAAAAATTAGTTGGCTACGAAAACTTTTGGCCTTGCCGCTGTGCACAGGTACAAACGTGACTGCGACGGTCGAAAAGGAGGAGGGTGGGCGGAGGGCGGCCGGCGTGTGTGTGCTCTATCACAGGCATCGTCCTGGCAGTTGTAAAATTTTTCCCAACGAAAAACCATAAACAGGTGTTGTTTGTTGTTGACGCTGCATGTGGCCTGCCGCACAATCTGTTCGGTTCTGTTCATATGGATGTGTGCGTCTGTTTTCTACATAATCCTCTCGCCAAGGCTGATCCTGGTTTTCGCATCGCCAACCCGCCTACCCGCCGTTCCTCCACTTGCCACCCGACACCACATCTCGCACCTTGGATCGAACTTCCAGGGCTTGTTCGCCGGCTGGCAGACATTTCGTAACTGTTTTGGGCACAGAAAGTTATTAAACTTAATGCAGTTTAATTGACCTTTTTGGGGGGCCAAAACTTTTGCACCGTCTGCTGTTGGCTGTTACGGCAGGCAGGCAGGCACGCAGGCAGGCCAGAGGGCGGGGGGACACGGGTAAGGACAAGGACTCGCCTTCGCATTATTGCTTTTAATTACGGCTTAAACCTATTGACTGGAAATTTTAATATGTTATTTATTTACAATTAACGCCCCAGCAAATGCTTTCGTGTACAACAGGGCGTATGATTTATGGCATTCTCGGCCCCTCCACAGCAATTGTAACTATTGTTGAATGCAATTTCCTTTTGTTTGCGATTGTACATACATGGCTATACTCGTATTTATATTTGTGCGTGTAACAGTTGCCTCTCGTAAATTACAGGTTTAAGGGGTTTTCCTCCAAGGGCTGGGGGGCGGGTGCGTGTCACTGTAAGCCCCCATCTCTGGGCCAAAGGGGTTTGGGGTTGGATTGAAACCGAAATGAAAATGAAATTATTTATGATGCTCATTCGATGCGACATCTTCAAGGCTTCGAGACCGAGCGGATCCTTAAACTTTAATATTTTTGGGAATGTTAATTGTCTTGTTTCCTTTTGGGGGCAATGCTGGAGTTACGAAAAATTCTAGCTCCTAATAATAGCTTGAAAAGTTATTCCAATATGCTCCAGCACATAATTTAGATCCGCCCTCTGACATTTCGAAGGGGACACTATTCGTGAAACCCTGCATCTGTCCTATGGAAACATATATTTTAATTTGTTAATTACTTAGCTGGCTTGTTTGCTGCTGCACAAGGAGAAGGCAGTAAATTTATACACCGAATAGCTGCAGCACGGACAAAGTAATCAGCATATACACAACCATGGCTGCGGAGCCGGGAAATGCATAGGAGCCATGACCTGATCCCCGGCACTCCGATACAGACGCCTTACTTTAAAAAATGGCTGCTGCCGCAGGCTTATTCCCGGGCTTCCTCATCCAGGCAAGCAACTAACTTCCTTCCGTCTGTTTGGAAGGGAGTTCTCGGCCCTGGCCCCGCCGAGGGCATCAGAAACATATTAGCAGCCACTGAACTTATGCAACGGGCAAGGACTAACAAAAGTACATATAAATAAATATACATGTATACCAAAGGAGGCACTCAAACGCAAACTTTCAAAGCAGGAGCGGTTCAAAACTAGATCAATGAATGAAGTTTCCAAGATGTGTTTAGAAGCTGTTGAACAATTTACTCATATGACCTAAATTTTGAGTCGACAACTGTTTGCATCAAATATTAATAGTTGGCATTTAACTTGAGATATATTATTAACCTTTATTATCGTGAAGTTTAAATGCCAGTTTGCTTCATTTTTATGTGTCTCTCCAATTTGGCGGCCTTAAAACAGTCCCCTACGACAGTCAGGTGCCTTATTAAGCCTGCTCCAAAGTCCTTACAGGACCGTCCCGCTCTCCTTTGCCCCCGTTGCTCTGGTGCTGCCTGCTCCTTGCCAGACACTGCACATAAGCGCTTAATGAGTATAAATGAGCTTGATTGCATATTCCAAGGCGATGGTGTGTTGTGTGTATGTGCGAGTTGTTTTTTAATAGCCTGCATATGGCGTTGTAAAAGTTTTCATTACACAAACAGCAGCAGTGGCAGCAACTACAATTTACCGTCAACGGCAGCGGCTGCGGCAGCGGCCACACCAACACAGCAACAACAGCAGCAGCAACAACAACAACAACTTATTGGCCTGACTTTTAAGCGCATTTAACACACGGCGTATGCGTAATGTGCGGAGAGAGGGAGCACAAGAGGCTGGCTGGCAGTCAAATTGAATACAGTCGCTCGTAAAATGCTTAAGCACCTGCACACAGCAACAGAAGCAGCAACAACAATTGCAAAGGCAGCAGCACACAGCAAGCGAAAAGGGGACAGCACAAGGACTTGGCACAACACAAGAAGAAAATTGTGTGACCTATTGGAATTAAGAACAAATTACGAGTATGTTGGGGTTTGTTAAAAAAAAGGCAGGTGTTGTGAATGAATCTATACATTTTATACATATTTTTTGTGATTTGGCTTAACAATTAGAGTGATCATGCAACGTAAAGGTTTACTTCTGTCTGGAAACATTATTGTTTCAATGGTTAAAAATTGTTCCAATTTTGTGTTTTTTCTTCGGTGTACACTTAACGGTAATTTGCCGTTTTACCATCGAATGATTTTTGAGCATACGCAAAGTTACATGGCCACACACACTGACACACAAGTTCGGGGAATTTTCGGCGTAGAGTTAAAAATGTTTTTGGACTACGGATAGCGTTACCCGTTTTTGTGGAATTTTCTGGGCGAAATTTCATCTGCGGTTGATTTTGATTGTGAAAGGATTTGCCAAATTGCTGTTTGCAACGGTGCGGCAAAAAATCAAAGGGATTTTCAATACCAACACACCGATACATTCATGCGGCGCAGATCCCAGCCCCCAACACATCCCATATGCTGTGTGGTTCAGTTTGTGGCTCACACAATGGAAACACCCAATCGCAATCGCACCACCCACCACCCACCACCCCCAACCCAAGCACCCACAACTCCCCCCTCCCGCGTCATCATCTTTCGCCCACTGCCAATGCGTTTAAACAACAGTTTAACAGCAGTTTGCCTGCCTTTTGTTATTGGTGAGGCTTTTGCTTTTGCTTTCGCTCCGCCAGTGCTTCTCGGATGGGCTGCTTCTGTTGTTGCATTCGCCGCCTTTGCCCGGCCATGTGTGGGCGGGAAAATCGGAAGAGGCGGCCGGAAAAACTGCTGCTCGATTTATGGAAATTGTGCAATATTTTTTTGGGAGGCTCCAATTTTTGGTCGGCTCTTTCCCCTTTGGGGATAAAGAAGGCCTTGTCGAATGGTTTTCTTTGTTTATTTTTGTTATTTTAAGTCCTGGGCTTAGCCAAATTTAGGTGTCTCTTTTTTGAGACAAAAAGGTTTACGACATATATTTGGCAAAATAATATTCGCTCCCCAGCATTTCAAATATTAACATTAAAAGGGTTTACTATTTTGATGTTTAAATGTTTACATTACCTATGTAAACATAGAATTATCGTTTATACCTGGTTTCTAAAAATATCAAGGGTATATTGAATGCCTACGAATGATTTTAAAAGCGAGAAGAAAACGTTTCCGACCTCATATAGTATTTATTCCTGATTGTCCGTCCGTCTGTCCGTCCGTCTGTTCGTTCGTCTGTTCGTCCGTCTGTTCGTCCACTGTTCCTCCGTCTGTTCGTCCGTCTGTCCGTCCGTCTGTCCATCCGTCTGTTTGTATGAGCACCTCGTTCTCGGAGTTGGTAAGGGCGAGAGGTGTAATTCTTGTTGCTTTTAGTGAGTTATTATTGGAAACGCTTCCTTCTCCCTGTTACATACATTGCACAAACTTAATATACCATTTGTACCTTAAGGTACATGGTATAAAAAGATATGTCTCCTAAATGCTGGATACATTATTTTGAGTCCGCGATCGCCTAACACGTGCGTGCAAATTACTTCCAGATCGGACAATAAATATAGAAGGTATGGCCAATTTAAGTTTAACCCACCCCTTTCCACGGCTACGGCATTCCGCTGCAAATGATGTCATCCGTCTCATCTTTGACTTCGATCTGTCCGCACGTGTTTACATACAGAATTGTATATTTTTGTCATTTGCGTGGGCGGAATTTGGCGTAACCGGTTGATTTTCGCAACACAGGAAGCCATTGGCTCTCCAATATGCTATATACATTTATTGCCTTTAGAATTAAAATTGCGGACGCTACAGAATTTTGTGGAATGCTGAGGTGCGAGAGGGGGAGTTGACACAATTCTAAATATGCAATTGTAGATAGAGAATACTATTATAGTCTCTAAAATTTAGACGGACGGACATGACCAGATCGAATCGTATGTTAATGCTGATCAATAGTATATATATTTTATAGGGTTAGATAACCCCTTCTTCCTGTTACATACATACCGTCATACGAACAGAGTATAAAAAANATAGAATTATCGTTTATACCTGGTTTCTAAAAATATCAAGGGTATATTGAATGCCTACGAATGATTTTAAAAGCGAGAAGAAAACGTTTCCGACCTCATAAAGTATTTATTCCTGATTGTCCGTCCGTCTGTTCGTTCGTCTGTTCGTCCGTCTGTCCGTCCGTCTGTTTGTATGAACACCTCGTTCTCGGAGTTGGTAAGAGCGAGAGGTGTAATTCTTGTTGCTTTTAGTGAGTTATTATTGCAGGTAGACCAAGAACAAGCAAAAATGCTGTCTCCTTAATGCTGGAGACATTATTTTGAGTCTGCGATCGCCAAACACGTGCGTGCAAAATTACGTCCAGATCGGACAATAAATATAGAAGGTATGGCCAATTTAAGTTTTACCCACCCCTTTCCACGGCTACGGCATTCCGCTGCAAATGTTGGGTGATGTCATCCGTCTCATCTTTGACATCGATCTGTCCGCACGTGTTTACATACAGAATGGTATATTTTTGTCATTTGCGTTGGCGGAATTTGGCGTAACCGGTTGATTTTCGCAACACAGGAAGCCATTGGCTCTCCAATATGCTATATACATTTATTGCCTTTAGAATTAAAATTGCGGACGCTACAGAATTTTGTGGAATGCTGAGGTGCGAGAGGGGGAGTTGACACAATTCTAAATATGCAATTGTAGATAGAGAATACTATTATAGTCTCTAAAATTTAGACGGACGGACATGACTAGATCGAATCGTATGTTAATGCTGATCAATAGTATATATATTTTATAGGGTTAGATAACCCCTTCTTCCTGTTACATACATACCGTCATACGAACAGAGTATAAAAAACATAATTTATTCAAATCCACACTATTTAGCCATGTTTTAAAAATCAGGGGAAATTTAGAAGCAAGACACCCGACTATACTAGTTTTTAATGTTTTGAATTCATAAGACACTACCACATCCCAAATTCAACCCAATTGTCCCCCCTTTTTGTTATTAAAAACCTTTGACTTTGTAGCAACAAAATACGCTTTTAGTCCCTTTCCGGCATCCATGCCCAGGGCCATGAAAAAATAATGGACGGAGGAGAAATTGGTTCGACCCGGGCACTCTCAGGCGAAAGGAATGCAGCAAATAACTTGGCGCTTAATTTTTGCACAATTTTTGGCCGCCAAAGGCTAAATAAATAACTTGCGATAGCCAAAAACGGGCGCAACAGCCGTTTCCTCTCTGCCCACTGTTTTGCGTAATTATGCGAAATGCGGACGCATTAAAAATTAATAACTAAACTGCCTTTGGCAGTATTTCCATACGCTTTTGCCGGGACGACCGCCTTCGCCTTCCCGCCAATGGGGGCGTGGCCGCTGCGAAACTAAAAGCATATTTAATAAACTGCAATTGCTGCAGACTCAGTCAAAGCAGCAACAATGAACGGCATTCGAATCAGACTGCAGCGGATAAAAGACGAGATGCTGGCAAAAAGATAGGGATGCTAGCAAGCTTATTAAGTATACGGCATGTCGGCCAAATAATGGCAAAAAGAGCGACAAGAATGTGCATTAAAATAATGAGAAATTAAAACGGAGATTATGGGAGATGGGGCGAAAAAAGAAAATTCCAAAAATTTATGAAAATCCAACGCAAGCGATTCTTTGACATCAAATTCAATAAATTTAGGGAGCACTTTTTTGGGGCAAGTGACTTGCCAACGATTAATGTTAATTTATCGAAACCATAAAAGCATTTAATTTAATAGGATTATAGTAAAGTGTACAAACGTAAGACAAACATTGTGTGTAACCTTAAGGGCTGCTTAAATGTAACTTTATTTATTGCTTGGGTAAATATCGCTTTAATTGATTCCATATTTCTTGCATATGTGGGGCAATCAAAATATTCTTTGCATACTATTTAGAGAGCAGGGATAAATCTTCCACTAATTCTGGACCATAAATGGCAACGAAACATTAAACTTTTAATCGATTGCCTATCCAATGGCATATTCATTATTCATAGGCGAGTTTGAAATTGAAGCACTTACCATAAATTTGTAAGACATCCCTTTGGGGATGCATTTTTATCCCATTTCTCTTGCCAAACCGGGCAAGGCCGGGCAGAGAAGAAGTCAAGAGGCGTTATTAATAAATACTGAAATGGAGAGGGGAAGATACTGTGGCAGCTGGTTTTCATTTAACTTTTTTCAGCTACTTTGCAGTTCCTCCAGCGACTTTGCCCATTTGGGCCAACTAACGCCATTAGCTGGCCCATTGAGCGCTTTGTTGGCTTTCAATAAAAATTTCCATTAAAATGACCCGCCGCCCCAGCGCTTCCACTTCCGTGCCTCCATCATCCTCAGACCCCTCGCCCTCCCCCCCAAATCCCCATGCCTTGCCCATTTTCCGCCGATTTGCCCTCCTTTTATCCCCCTGTTTGCTGCATCGCATAAAATGCGTATGCATATTGCCAACTTGCAACTTGCTGTGCTGTTTCTGCAGCAGCTACTGTTGCCTTGCTGGTGGCTGGTAGCTGGTAGCTGGTAGCTGGAAGCTGGAGGCAGGGTAGTAAATTTTAACTACTGCCAGGATACGAATCCTATTTCCCCGTTTCCCCCTCCAGATCCCTGTTTCTGTTTGGCGGCGCTGCCGCAGTTAGACAGATAAATGGCGGCTAGTTTTGCGTTTGCATGGCTAATGGAAATTTGCATCCAGTTGGCGGCTTCCAGCAAATGCGCTAAGCGTTCTTTTTCACGAAACTTGGCCCAGAGCTGCAACAAACGCGAAATCATCTGCAAGGCTATCGATTGCCTTGATAAAATAATACACGCTTGTGAGTCGCGAATGGGCTTGCTAAAATGTATACAATTTCAATCAGATTTCGAAAAATAATGGAATATACTCGTACATTGTAGAGCATTTGATGACTCCTCTGGCCAAGCCCACAGGCCTGGCCACAACGAGTGCTTCAGAGTGCAGCTCGATTCTGTGCGAAAACCATTCGATATTGACTGTTGTTGTTCTGTGAGTGCGCCGCTGTACCTCTGTGTGGGTCCGTATAAATCTTAATTATGTACAGTGCACATTTTCTAATTGACTGCACACACTCGCTCGCACCACACTTTCCATGGTAGGCTTCAGCCAGCCCGTGCATATTACGTTATGTCAATTATGTAAGAAAAGTTGCCGCTTCGCACGGAGCCGTTCAGATAATTTCTGCGCAAACACTGCAAAGAATCCAAATAATGGAGTTTATAAATTATACGAGTATCCGAATTTCCATACTAGATTAATAAACAAGAAAGCGCGATTGTAGTCGAGTATCTCGACTATAAATACCCCGTTATAAGTTTCCACCTAATTTTTAGAACATGGAAAAACAATTCGGATGTGAATACAATATGCTTTTTCTATTACTATATCATTAAAATTGTGGACGGGTAATAAGTGCGCTGCTTGATTCCATGGAGAAGCTTGTAGGCGCATCACATTTTTGCCATTTTCGCGGGCGGAAGTGGGCGTAATCGGCAGATTACGGCAGAAACAGACGTACTATCCGAATTTAGTGCCTTTGGAGTTAAGATTGTGAATACCACTGTTTGCTGAACTGGTATCACACAATTCTGAATATGCAACTATATTTTCTCTATCTATTACAGTCGCAAATATCCAGGCAATCAAGCGGACAGACAAACGGACGGAACAGGCTAGATCGCCTCGACTGTTAATGCTGATCAAAATATATAAAATATACTTTATTGTGTCTGAAAAGCTTCCTTCTCCCTGTATGAATTTAATATTCTCTGGTATAAAAAAGCAAGTTAGCATAATTATAAAGCTTAGTTGGTTGTGTTTGAAGCTGAAATTCTGTATAATAAATGCTCTGATTTCGCTGAGTGTCTTTGCACTAGGAGTGGGTCGCGTAATTTGTTTACCGGGCAACCACTATTGGCGCTCGACGCTTCGTAAAATGTCCAACCAACTGTTAAATTTACTATTATACGGGCTATTATCCTGGTCCTGGACGGCCTCGGCACTTACTCCTTGTGAAGCCACGGCTTCTGATGCTGCTGCTGATGCTGCTGCTGCTGCTGTTACGGCTGCTCCGGTTGCAGCTTCTGCCTCTGGCCCCGTCTGCTGCACCGTTAATGGGCGTTTGGCCATAGGCAAATTTTTTGGCAGACTGAGAAGAGGCATGGTCTGGCTCTGACGTAAAGTTTATGCGCACATATGAGCTTTTAATTGCAATTTAATGGCCGGTCATTTATTATCTAGCGGCGACGACAACAACAAAGAGAAACAACGACAGCCACCGAAAGGCAGCATCTCATTGTCCATGGGCTTGAAAACTTTTCACTCGCTCGCCTTATGTAAATTGTACAATGTACGAGTACATGCAGTTCGCAAAGCCGTTTACCCTTTTCCCTCTCCCCTAGCTTTACTTCATGGGTTTTCTCCTTTTATTGCAGTTATATGCTTTGTTGCCGTCTGGCTAACTGGAAAAGTTGCTAATGGTTTGTGTTTCGGTTATTGTTTGCCATTTTCAACCAATTTCAAAATTTCTATATGTTTTTTCCAAATGCATGGCATTTGTTTGTTTGCCCCAAAAATGCAGCATGCTAAAAATACACGTATAGTATACATTCTATTTCTTTTTTCCCGAAAGGCTGGCCCGGGATGTTTGCTCGGGCCAGTTTTGTTTCATTTAGGCCACTTTGCTCGTAAACTATCAAAACGCGATGAAGTGCGACTGCAGTGCAAAGGACTTTTATCAATATTTAATAATTGAGCTGCGAGGTACGTCATGAATTAGTGCTCTATCAATTAGTTGATCCCCCGGAATACCCGAAAATATTTCCCTTAAAGCTACGATTTTGGCCGGCCCGCCAATTCAAATCACAACATTGACACATTTCGGACAAATAATTTCAGGCGCACGGGGCTGCTGCCCCAAAACAATTTCTGAAATTGTTTTCAAATGCGCTTATTTTCTGGAGGGGGAGCAATTTAAATTGGCAGCAACCATAACAATTGTCAGTCACATGCCACATACAAGCCATAACACACTCGTTGGGCGAACGTATTAGCCAAACTATTTCAATGAGACAAACTTGGACTGACCGCAGTGGAAAGCCAAACAGAGGCAGCCAGGACGCGGACGGACCGGGACGGAACTGGACAGAGGGCCCAGGACAATGTTTAAATATTGAAATTCGCGTTTAGCAGCCAGAAATGATTTATCTACCGGCCCTCGCCCCATCTGGCCACGCCAAAAATGGAGCCTAAAATGAACTTTGTCAATTAATTGCTCTGCAATTTTTCGACTGTCGACTGTCGACTGTCGAATGCGAACGCACACACATGCAATCAGAGCCAGCGCACGCACACGAGTGCATTGTCTGTGGGCCCGTGTCTGTGTGGGCAAATTAGCAATGTAAATATGGCAATTTAAAATGCCGTACAATAAATATGAATACAAAAGCGCCGAACAAAAAACAAACGACGATATCAGCGGCAAATAATTGAATTTACCCACAGAAAGTGGAATTCAGGGGGCGGCCGGGGACTGGAGCGGGGCAACCTTTGTTGGCCAAGGGCAGGCTGCAGCCCGCATTCCATGTACTCGAACGTATAGTACACTCGCAGAGCGTCAGACAGACATATTGTGTGCCTTTGTACGAATCTAATAAACCGAATCGTGTATACATATATGCAAAAATAACTTCAACTCTCCGTGTATGCAGGGGTGTGTGTGTTGTTGTCGGTGTGGTGGTGTATTTGCATACGTGTGCGAGTCTGGCTCATCTCATACACTGGACAACACGGTTTCCAGGTCCTAATACAATTAATTGGGAAGTAAACTAACAGATATTTAAGGGTTCCACAATAAGCCGTGTCAAATGATTCTGAAATTTGTATTATAAGTCAAATGAAAAACTTGTTTATCCTAGTGACTAGAATCATAATTTATTACTTGACTGTTTTTCAGTAGAAATCACTTTCAATTGTTGATATTCGGGAGGCAGAATCCTTGCTTCTGCTGCTTAGTTTAAAATGCCAATGAGGCTGGTTTTGCTTGATTATGGCGGCCAATACTCATGAAATATTGAAAGGAGCCCGTGTGACAGAGACTTGGCTGATCAAGAGTGGCCTGGGCGGCGGGGGCGTCGCACACATGCGATTGATGAAATATGCATGAAGTTGACTTTTGTGCCAAGCCAAAATCACAACAGAGCAACCTCAACCACCTTAACGAGTCTGCATCCGCACAACCCGCCATCGCCCCGGCCCCGGCCCCCACCCCTGTAACCACTGCCATTGTTTGATGTTTGGGTTATGTAACTTTAATTGAAATGTAAACTGCAAACCGCACGCGGCTCCAGCGATGTAAAGCGATGTTTTAATGTGACAAACAATGCAAGCTATTCCACAGCCCCACTTGGCGAGCGACTGACTCTGTGCCCATCCGATGTGATTGTGATACAATATAATTTTCGTGTTTTATGTGTTGCCCCTTTTAATTGCGTCAAAAAGTCAAAACCGTTCTCATTCGGCCAGAGATCACAGAGGTTGCTCACTTTTTGCAGCGATGCGTCAGATTGGCGGTAGCGGTGACGGTGGCGTTGGCGGTGGCGATTAATTTATTCAGCCGTTCATTGTTTGTGTTTTTAGCTGGCTTTATCATGCATATAAAATGAGCAGGGGCCAAGTTCTATGGCCGACTAAAATGTATTCCCAAACTGAATGATTGAATGGAGCCGCCAGAGCCACCAGAGCCGCACGGCAAGCGTGCAAACATTTTTTAACTCGCACCTGAAATACTATATATAAATATTTACCACTGACGGATAGTTGTGGAGCACAAATGTGTCTAGATTTTGTTTAATTTGATTGTGAAAATTGGCCAAAGTTTCATTTGTTGCATTCTAATTGTTTGTCAGGGAACAATTGATGTCAATATTGTAGCACAATACAAGCATATAATGTTCATATTATAATCTTTTGTAAATCAATATTGGCAGGTTGTTCCATTGCAGCTTTCTATAAATTGACAAAATAATAATAATTATCAGAACGCCCAAAATATTGGAAAATGCCTTGATCTTGAAAAACTTTAAATCGAAGCCCCATTATGTATGCTATACTTTTTGTAGCTCCATACAATTTATTGCTTCTTGACACAGAGACTGCCACTTGCCATGCAAAGTTTCCATTTTCTTTATCTATAAATTATCCGGACATGCATCTCATACTCCGGTGCTTATCGTGGCTTATCCTTCCTGACTTGAAAATGTTTTTATAGTCATCGTCTGCTTTGTCGCTGCCGTTGTGTCTGTGTCACGTTAATTACCCAATAATTTTGCACATGACGCGACTTTTTTACGAAGAAATTTTCATAATCGTTTTCTTCTTCCAATTTTTTCATGCTGAGGAAAGCTCCTCCCCAGACATTTTGACGCTCCCAAATGAGGAGATGAGGAGTGGCCGGGGGCGTTTCCTTCCTACTAATGACGGCGACGCCCCATGAAGTTGTTACTTTGTTTAATGTCTAAGGAATTCCTGGGTGCTCACATGCAAAAAGCTAAAATCGACAAAGTAAGAGGAGATGCAGGGGGGGCTGTTGGGACTTTCCTTTGGCTTTCCATTTTTTGCGTCAATGAGCGGATCAATCAACGTGTCAAATCGTCTTGAAACGATGTGGATGTGCTTGGCTGGAAGTTGGAGGGGCGGCGCACGTGATATCCGCTGAAAAACCGCTTTAACAAATTACCACAGCAGGCTTTTTGGTTAGTTACATTTTTTTTCTGTTGGAGGGACACCCCGCAGATATGTCAGAACTGGCTCCCTGGCAATCACGAACGACTTAAGCGCCTTGATTGACGTTTGATTGAGAATTACCTTAGCCATTGTGTCAATCAAGGTGTACGAGTGTGTGTGGCTGCCTGGGTGTGTTGTGAAATTGAATTTGTCTTGGCAAATATCAAAATATGCCTAAGACCCCCTACGAAAAATTCAATTGAGGTGTCAGTTGGTAAATTTAATTTGCCTGTCGCATCTCGTTTGGGGAATTTTCACTCGCTTCATCTTTCCTCCCTTTGCAAAATTTTAAAACGTTAATCGCTTAAGTTCAGTTTCGTTTTTCTTTATTTTGTGTTGTGGATGTTGCTTTTCTTTCGGGGACATTGATGAATGGGACATGGACAGTGGCTGAAGGTGGGAGGGGACGGAGGGCGCGCCGGGAGCGGGGTCAGATTGGAAAATAAATTGAAAAGTTGCTGCGTTAACGTTATTTTGTACTATTTATATACACACCGCCCGTATAAATAAAAGAGAAGCCGGCGTCTGCCGAGTGTTTGCCAAAGCGTAATTGAATGGTTTCGAAAGCGAATTTAGGTTGGTCAGGTTCCAGCTTTAATTGACATCCGGACTAGATTGGATTGTGAATTCGGGCCAAGCAGCTCGAGCACTTCAATGAGTACAAGAACAACGAATATTTACTATTCTGTTTGTTCCCGTAATAGGAGAAAAGTAACTATAATTAACTGCATCACAGAACCTGAGCCGCTGTAAAAGTTAATCGTTAATTTGCATTGTAACTTGCTGATCATTTTAAATCAAACAGAAAACTTTTTCTGCCCAGTGAGTTCTTTTAAATCCTCACCTTCTCTTGTGTATCTGCATTTCCATTTACTTTATGTTGCTCAAACTTTTTGCAAGTATTATATCCTAACGCGAAAAACAATGAAATTAACGAACCAAACACGAATAAGAAAATCGCGATGCGAATCTCCCTCTGCGCCGTCCCTAAGAAATGCAGAAGATATAGCCGCTTGAGTAGGAGAATTCTTATCCTTCGACAGAGGGGCGCTGCACAAAGCAAAAAAATGCTCAAAAAAGCGTAAAATCAAAGCGCCCTGCAAACGCGCACAGATGGTTCCATAATTAAATAAGCATCGACTGGCGGTAGCTAAGGGATGCTAAAGAAGGTCTGGGGGGTGGACGGGTACTTAGGGGCCGGGCGGGGCTAGGAGAAGGTGTTGGAGGAGCGTCTGAAATGGTGGCAATACCGACACCATTTTTAAAGTCATTTGCCTGAGGGCGTGGGGTGTTGCTGACGCTGAATCTGATGCTTCTGCTACAGTTTTTATACACTCGAATATAAAAATTCACCAGCAAGCAGTTGAATAAAATAAAATTCTGCGGATACTTAAGAACACTTAAAGCTATTCAGTCTCTTTCCGGTTTGAAAAATGTGTGAAATGCATTTCACAATTAATATACCGATTTTTGCCTGTGCAGGCCACTGCTAGGATTGCTTTCCACTGCTTCGGGTCTCACATTTCGTGCTCCTCCTCTTCAGACACTCACTCATTTTGCCATTTTACCTAATTGGTAATTTTTACTCCGCCCCCTCCAACCCAACCCATTGCGGGGGAGCGAATCCCTCGGATTCAGATACTTCTGCCCGTCCGTCCGCAATTGATTTCGGTTAGTGTGCGAGTCGGATGGGCAAGGACGATTGACAAGATGCCTGGAGGACACTTCAGCGCGACACTTCAGGTACGTTCTGTGCATTGGCCTGACTGCTTTTCACGTGCTCTTTAGCCTATTTCCCGTTTCCCTTTCGGGAGTCCTGTCTGGCGCTGGTCGAGGCCATAGCCACGGACGTTGAGTTGTTTTTCTTGTTGTCGTTCGTTAGCCAAGGGCCCGGCCCATAGGTCCTTTATTCGGGGGCTGTGGCATGCGCATGCTAATAAGTAAATCCTGCGATCCAATCCGGAGAATAAATATTTGACAAACGTACGCAGCGCGCTACGGCGGACGGACGGACGGGCGGACGGACGGACGGGCGGAAGGACGGAAGGGCGGACGGACGGATGGGCGGGAAACTTGGAGTGTAAGTATAATAAATGCGATTTTGAATTTGAGTCCTGCTCCTGGTGGAGTAGTGTGGTGTCTAGGGGGTTGGTGCTGGGTCCGCAGGAAGCAGGACTCTCCGGTACGTGCCACTTGTTTTAAAATTCAGCGTCAAAATCGTTTTATTTGCCAATATTTCAATGTGCGCCGAGCATGGCGCTGAGTCCTTCGCCCTCCGTCCCCAAGTTCTTTACGTTTTTTCGT
Source organism: Drosophila ironensis (assembly GCA_021223825.1). NCBI lineage: Eukaryota > Metazoa > Arthropoda > Insecta > Diptera > Drosophilidae > Drosophila > Drosophila ironensis. Next base: position 2,877,995 of record JAJJHQ010011965.1, read on the forward strand.
CGTCCTGCGCTGTCCTGTCGCTCAGTTTATTAATGGTGTTGGTTTTCGGATTATTTAACGGTGTATTATTTTATTATTTATTTTTGCATTAATTTTTGATGGCCGTCTCGATGGTTGTACCCTCGTACTTTGTCCCATCATCATGGCCGAAATCCCGCAAACCTCTCAAATGGGTTAAGCTACGGGCTTCGTTCCCTCTTTGGGTCTGTTAACCCTTCAATTATATACTTTATTGCCCTGGAGTTTGCATCGATTTTCGGTTTGATTTCTCTCATTCGGCGGACAGCTGTCCGGTAATTATTTATGCATTTCCTCGGCGGTGTGAGTTAAATGGGCTTGGGATAGGTTTTGCTCCTGTTTCGCCGTCGAGTTTGTGACAGCTTGTGCCGGTCGCCGGTCGCGCTTTTTAATTGTGTGTCTCTGGGTTGACGGAAAAAAATTGAGCTCTATTAGCTATTCAGCCCAATCAATGAATAGAATTATTGGCAAAAGGCGGGCCTTATCGGGAGTTTTTAAAAATTCCCCACGTGCTTGTGGATTAGTAAAAAAGGCTTAAATTGTTGACAACTTCAATTGGCTGTTAAAGGACTGAGTTGGGTTTTATTGGGACTTCCAGTGCACGTTGTGTATTCCCATTTTCACAAAAATATAAGAATACGTCATGGAACATTTGGTTGTTCTTTTTATTCTATTTATACCAAGTACCTTAAGGTACAAATGGTATACTAACTTTGTGCCAATGTGTGAAACATTCTTACCAGAGATGGTAAGAGCTAGAGGTGTAATTCTGTGTGCTTTTAGTGTGTTATTATTGCAGGCAGATCACCTCTTGCCTAGAGGTGTAATTCCTTTTCTATATCTTCCAGATGCTAAAAGCTAAAGACATAATGTGGGGTACAGTGTTGGCCCTGGCTTAGAGACATCTTATTTTTCTGTATAAATTTCCGTGTTCATAATTGCATTTTTCCTCCCCAGACCCCTCGGTCGTTCGCTGTCTTTCGATGCCCCAAGTTCAGTGCCAAGTGTCGGGTGGCAGTTTGTCAAAGTGCTCGCTCATTAGCAGGGCCAATGTCAAAGGCTACGTGTCGCAGACACATATAACTCGGAATTCCGTAGCCTCCCCCCCTCCTCAAACTCGATTGCCGGCAAGTCTACATTTTTTATTTGGTCCTTTTGGGCGGCAGGATAAAATTTTACAGGTGCCGCGCTCCATCACTCTATCTATCTGGCTTCTGTTTGCCGACTGTCTGTCCCAGAAGCAGAAAATATTAAAAAATGAGCTCCCATATTTTTTTACGTTCCACTCGCCCTCTTCATGGCGCTGTCATCTTATCATATTTCTCGCAGACGGCGCAGAATTTTCGTTCCTCTCCGCGGGAAGGAAGACCTTTAGCCGTGTAGGGGTTAACATTTTTTGGAACCAAGTTCAAAGGCGCACGCAAATTGGCTTGGTGCAAATTACGGCATATACTCGTATGAGCATCAGAAAAAAGCCGGAGGTTGTGGCGAGGCCTCCGGGGGTTCCGTGTTTGCTTGCATATGGCTGCCAATTTGGAAACACTTTTTGCCAAATTTGATTAAAAATATGGGAGGGCTCACATTTTATTCTTCTCCCAACATTTTCGTCCCTAATTTGTGCAAACTTTTTCGCGCGCTACAATAGGGAGGGAAGTAGGAAAATTAATTTACCAAATTTGGCAAATACGCGAAATTATTTTACCCAAATTACCATAACATGAAAATCTTTCTTTAACCAACAAAAATTGCCAAATAAATGCTTTCATTAAATGATATTCCAGGGAACGCTTGCACCCAATCCTTCATAAATATCCCTAAGCACCTATAAAAAAGTATTCCGTTTGCTGCCAACTTAATTTGTCACAAAACGCAAGTCTATGCCAGAAAGCAGGAGTTCGAGCAGGGAATCGGAGTTGGAGTTGGAGCTGGGGCCAAGCCGTGCAGGGAAGCAAAACAATTCATGCTAAATAAATTGCACAACAAAAAGCCAGCTAGCAATATAAAATGAAAATATTTCGCAACGCAAATACGTATGCAAAATATATAGCTTCTTCGGTTCCAACAGCTCTTGGCTTGGCCCTAAGTTCCTGGTTCTTGGCCCGGCTCAGTTTGCCACTTAAACTCCGTGGCACGACTCCTTCCGGGGATCGGGAGCGAGGGACTGAGGAGCCAAAGAAGTTGGCATTTTACTTTTCTACTTTGTGGCTTACTTTGCCTTTTAGCTTTTAGCCATTTGGTTGACTGTTTCTATTTTTTCCCGCGCCCACATTTTAATAAAAATGTGTATAAAAAAAGTCGGGGGGTATACGTATAGTTATAAATTTGTTGCATGGGCGCAGTCAAAGCGCATTGTTCGCTGAATGAGGGGTGGAATGGCGCTATCCGGCAAACCGGGGATCCGGGGGCTTTTAGTGGGCGGGATCTGCACGCAAGTTAACCATAAACAAGTTGTCTAGACTGTGGGAATGTTGAATGCTCTTTCGCCACCTCTTCTCGGTCGTTTTCTTGGGGGGAAAAAATGTGAAACTTTTTGAGGCGAACATAATAAACATAATTCAAAATTATTTTCAGGTGGTTTGGGCTTAAAAGGGTCGACTGCTCTTGTTGTCTTGTTGCCTTATTTTGTTTATGTTTTATTAAGGTAAGATAGACAACATTAGTTGTGTCTACGCGTATTTCATTTATCATATTTTTCAGTTTACTTGGAATTCGGTATTCGACAACAGATGGAACTATACTACATAGTTAAGCCCGGATTTTCTAAGGAGCTGTCTAGGTAATCGGCCAGGTGAAGTGAAGCACATTATCCAACTTCCTTGCCCTCAGAGTAAAACCTCAAAAATTTAGGATTGCCGCCCAGGCCAAGGAAATTCGATACTCAATTACATATATATATGGAGTTGCAATCAAAATTCAGCCAAAGGAAAATAATAAGAACCATTCAATTTGAAAAAATTGTCCGGGCACTGCAGAGAACCCCTCCGACAAAGGAAAAGGAAAATTATTCAATTTGTAACTTTATGCCTCTGAAGCCTTGACAAGCCACAAAACAAAATGCGAAACCGGAAGAGAGCAAATAAAGCACACACATGCGAGTCACACATGGAAAAACTTTAAATTAGCTGATTAACTAAGTAGTAAAACAAAACCATAAGCCAGAGGCAGAGGCAAGGAGCTGGGAGCCGGGAGCCGGGAGCATCCGAGGGAAAGATTGTCATGTCCAATGTCTACATAGGATTTGTGTCTGCCAGGATAAAGGACGTTGTAAGGAGCTGTGGGAGGAGGGAGCACCAGGAGCAGGAGCAACAGGAACAGCGGACGGAGGCAATCACAAAATACCGAAAATAATATTTTCTCTACTTTCGGTACCCTTTATACTTGTGGTTTGGGTATACTGTGTCAGTATTTCATCCATGGAATATTTCCTATAATTTTTACTTATAAGTGATTCTTAATTGGTTTTGTAACGGGCTATTTTTATCGTGTTGGATTATAACATACATATCCTTGAGCAAGTACCAGGTATCCCCTTCTCGATATTTTGGACGGTGCAACACTCTCATTTGCTTTTGTTTCAGTTGCGATGCGCTGTAGAAAATGGAGAAAAAATCAGGCGAATGGGCGAAACAGAGCCGGGCTAAAAAATCAACACAACCAGCGCCAAAATCAAGCCAACAAAAGTGGGGGCTCTGGGGGGCTGTGGGGGAGGGCTTGGCCGGGGAAGTTAGGAACTGCAGCGAAATGAAAAACGTATTTTATCTTTCCGCTGGCGAGAGGCGGGCGCGAAAAGCGAACCAAAGCTCAGGAGCAACATGATAAAAGAGCACACCATTTATCAAAAAAGCAACAAAACCAACACACACACCCCATACACTTACATACATATATATATTTCCAAAAAATATAGCCAACCAGGCCAAAAAATATATGGCGTACAGTGGGCCAAGCGAAGGCAAAGGAATCAGCTCAACAAATGAGACTTTTAGGCTGGCAACTTAATTCCGCAAATGTTGACTGTACCTGGGTACAGTTTCGGCACTCTGGCTAATTTCTGTTGCAACCCAGTTACGGCGCAGGGTTGTCACGCTAATTGGCCTCGCGTTTCTTTTGGCGAAATTTTCCCTTGACCACTGTGGAAACCCTGGCTTGCTGTCGTGGCCCCTTAGTTTTGACTTTTATGTTTTCGCCGCTCACACACATAAAAATGTGCACAGTCACCCACGCAAAAATATCCTTATTGTTGGGTGTATACTCTGTTGCTTAGGTCATTTTAGAGTTGTGTTGAAAATTTAATAAATTTCGAATATTTATCAACATACTTAGGAATATTAAGGTTTAGTTGGTGGTTCCTTCCCAGACTGCCAGAAGAATTGAAATAAACCATACCAAAAACACCAAAAATTTGAAAATCAAATGGAATTAGATCTTCCAAATTGTGAATTAGTTCTGTCAATTAAATTTATTATAACTTTAAAGTCTTTTTACGTGATGTGTATTATATTGCTCATAATTTGTAGTATTTTATTTAGCAGGGCTACCACCTTCTTAACGGTTAACTCTTGCCTTTTGTAACATGTGCTTTTATTGTTCGCTTGCTTCCTGTCGAGCCAAAAATACTTTGTACGCTAACAAAAATAACAATAAACGTGGCTCACTAACATTTTTGCTGGCAAGAAATAAGAACGCACAGCGAGCGAGGAACGGGAGCCATGGTGGCGAGTGGGATATGTTGTAAAATAAAGCCAAATATGAAATGAATGAATTTTTGTTACCCACTGACACGATTTATTTACGAGTGTCCTGCCATTGTGTGTGGGAACGTGTGACCCCATCTACCTCCCGATTCCCCCAAAAAAGCATCCCCAAACTCACTCGCCCACCCAACAACACTACTGCCGGAAAGAACAACAATTTTTATTATCGTATGGTCGCTGGATGGCCGTACTGTGTACATCATTATACAACAATTGAAATGTTGTTTGGCGTCGTGTTGGCGGTGGCAAGCACATGAGATGCGAGCTCACAGATGGGGCTACAATCGTAGATACCTTTTTCATAAATATGACATATATTATATCAAATAAAACTTAACAACACCCATTTCCCAAGCCTTTTTTAAGAGCGTTAATTTTGAAGAAATTCCAAGGCAGTAAAAGTCAAATGTCTCATTTACCATCTTGAACTAGATTGAATAATTGGTATTATGTCCTTATTTTCTGCCGGTCGCACGAATTATCCTTATGGTGTGACCGCTGGTGTTTTTGGGGGGCGGTCCTTGGACTTTGGCGCGACGCTACTGAAAGGGGAGCCAGAGGGATCCCAGACTGGAAAATCACTGCCAACTTTTGGGCAATTGCTAAGACGAGTGGTGGGGACCTTGGCACCAAAACAAAATAAAACACAAGCCGATTTTTTTCAATTACCAGACAAAATATATGGGTCCTATATGCTGTCATGACCTTTGCACGAAATTAGATGGCTCCGGCAGGACAGGAGGGGTTGTTTCGCTAAAACCAGATGAAGTGCCGAGCGTAAGGTGATACATATCAGATATTTATGTTACCGGGTTCTCTCACATTATGGCGAATTGATGTTGTTGGCCAGCCAAGTTATCTCGACAATTGTCATAAATTTCGGCAGGACCGAATGTTGTGTAGCAATACACTCGTATGTAGGTACAAATTACAAGAAAATTAGATTTGTTTATTTGTTGTTTTGTTTGTTTAATTTCTTTGTAACTTTATTAAGCCCATTTCATAGTTGTAATTCATTGCGAACATTTTCGTGGAGCTTATTTGGGCCACATAAATTTGGTACCAATCCTATAAAGGAAAACTTTTGCCGTAGGTATATTAACCTCATGTAGTAGTTCCTCAGCCAAAAGTCCAACCTTTTCGTCTACGTCTCACACTTCCGAACACTGTCCATCAAGATTCCAAAGCCCAATTCTTTTGGTTCTGAGGAGCTCGCCGGCTTTCATTTAAATTCATACAGAATGCGAAATATGAAAAGTTAATTTAAGTTTCACTTACAAATGGAAATGAAACAAAATGAAATGAAATCCATCTGTGTGCCCCACGCCAAAGCCCCGAAATACAGCCAGCAAAAAGGGCCGGCTAACATCATCCGCTGTCTGGGATCCCGGACTCGTTCGCCCAGAATCCTTTTGCCGTATTCGTGGCCGTGGCCAGCACGGAAAAGGAAAAGGGTTGCTCTTTGCTAATAGATTTCGCATAAATTTATGCGCCCCTTTTTCTGAAATATGAGCTCCCGGACGAGTTCACGACATTTGTTTAGACAGCAGAAATACGACGGGGCATGGGGGGAAAATGGTGCGCATGTTTTTCTCTTTATTTGCACAAAATTAAACGCATTGCCAGCTGCCAGCCGGAGCAATTGTCCTTCCTACAAATTCATTTGCCGCACTATTGTCTCATGCAATTAACAACAACGGCGAACGACGATTTTTGATAAATGCCCCTAGATAAGCGGCGAAAAAGGATGCGGGGGCCTTGGAGACTCAAGGGAAGCTCCCTCGCTGCCGTTTTTGATGTCTGCCGTAACTTTTGGTAGCTGGATTCTGGTAGCTTTACGGCTTTCTCGCATAATTGCTCTGTCATTGTCGACTCTGTTCGAAGACGTCAGAAGAAGCTGGCGAAAAACGGATCTGGCGGCGGGTGGTTGGCAGATGGGATGCTGAAGCCGAAATGCGAATTTAGTTATAAAAAGCAAATTGCGTTGGCAAATTAGTTGCCATTTAAGAAAGCATCGAGCCAACGTTGTCGTGGCAGCAACCATAAACCGAGGAGTAAAGTCGGGGTTACGATTTATTTTCGGGGAGCAGACTCCTCGGCTACTCTCTCCCACTGACAACAGAGATATAGAAATTTTGATAAAATGTAATTGCACAGGAATTACATAACGCCTGTTAAATGCTATTTTGTGTCTCTAAATCAGGTAATTTTGGAAATTCCAAGTTGAAAAGAGTCGTACCCAATGTTGCTTCAAATATTTTTTAGTTTCCCGATATTGTGTTTCTGTTTTTTTGAATTTATCGAGGATCCTGCATACCCTTCCTGACCACTCAGTTAATACCATAAAACCTGCTCTCGAGACGGGCGAACTGCTTTCCATTGGGCTCTTTGTCCTCGGCAACAATGTGATAAAACCATAAAATTTTTGATTTGACAAAATGCATGTTTGAGAGCACGCGGAAATCTCAACGCAACCCATCTCCAAACGAAAGTAGCTGAGAGATCATGGATGGAAAGCCCTACCTGAGTTCTCCCCTTTTTTTCGAGTTGTTAACAAAGTTTGTCGCTAACAGAGAAAAATTCAGTGGGGTGCGGTGGGGTGGGAAAAACTGGAAAGCGGGGAGAAAAAGTTAGCAGTTAATGCGACAAAAGGGATTTACGTAGACAAAGTTGGGCCGCATTGCAGTCATCGCTGGCTTCGCCCGGTCCTTGGGTATATTAGCTCACAGAAAAGTGCACATGATGAGTGAGCGAGGGATTGGCGGGGCGTTGACGAAAAAGGGGGTAAGCCGACGGGGAAGCCCCTTGAAACATAATAAAGAAAGCGCACGCACATCACGCCGTCAGCACTGGCGCACTTCAAGGCTCTAGGCATCCTTTTGCGATGAAAGAAGCACGAAGGATCCGGGATGAGCTGGTAGGCCTGGAGATAGTACACCTAGAAAAACAAAAGGGACAAAAATTTTTGGCAACAATTTGTTAGCAAAGAGTATAATTTTGGTTATTGTTGGATGGAAAACCCGGATTCAAACTGGATATTGATTAGGTTACGCCCGACGTGTAAATACAATTACATTTTGGCTGGGATTGAGTTCCCCACGATATCAATAACTGGAATTTCTCCCGGTGCACTTTCCTCCTCTACTGACTTCGGCTCTTCCCGCTCTCATTTGCAGTTTGTGGTTTGCGGCAACATTTCACAAAAGGCGGCCATTGTGTTGCTTTAATGAAATGAATTGCTCCAAGGGATGGGGCAAGGAGTTGCTCAAGTGTTGAGAGACTTGGCAGCGGTGTCATGTAAAATTTAAAGCCACTGAAAGATGCAGCAGACCACGGAACAGTGCTGCCCACAGTGTACACATGACCCACAATCAATCAATGGAGACAATGACGAAACAGTTCGGCAACGAATCTCAAGGTTTCGCAGGAACAAGCTCGCACACAACTTTTGTGGCTGCTCATATGAGATTAAGCCAAGACATTCGCCTACGCTTAGAAAAATAAGCATAAATGGCAAATAGCTAATACTTAGACCTATCGGCAACGAGCTAATCCCTCAGAAATATCCTCTTTTAACTTGTGATGAGTTACTTTCCAATCAAATACTCTTTGCTGAGTGCAGAGAAGTCTTTGAATTCACTTAGCAATTCGGGCAACCACTCATATGCGTATTCCTTTCCGCTTTTGGCAACTTCTTCCATTCGCAGTCGAAACAAAAGCCACAAAATAATGTGCCATGAAATAGAAATTGTTTGCCTCCAAAGCTGCAACTTGGGTTTCACAACCTCACCCTGCTACTCTGCCCCTCCCTGCCCCTCTGCTCCCGGCTCCTTTATATATTTGCGAATTTTCTGCAGCGTAACTTTTGGAGAAGTCTCCGCAGCTTCTACTTCTACTTCGCCGGTCCCCGTTCGGCCTGTCACTCTCACTTTGGACTTGACTTTGGTAGAATTTTTCAATTACACTACATTCAACTGCGCGGGAGCGTGACTACGGGGATGCTTTGGTTTGCACACGGAAAAATCGGAATTTTTCTAATATTTTCAAGCATCAATTTGCAAATAAAAATTTTAAAAAGAATTATTTAACTTCCTATTTTTTTGTACACCCGCACCTACAATATATTTTATTACCGCCCCTTTGAAAATAGACCTGAATTCATCTGCCTATGAATACTTACTTTCTTTCAGTAAAGGTGGCGCGGAAAAAATAAACGAATTGGTAACGCAACACCAATGTGGCACAAAGTGGCCTTTCCCCCCGGTGTCCCTTTTTTAGTTCTCAATGTCTGTGCAAGCTGGGAGACATTTTTTAAATCTTAAAAATACTTTCGATTGGTGGGAGGGGGCTGGGGAACTTACGGCGGAGCGTGTCAGGATGCGATGCGTGTTTTTTGCGCCACGCCGCCTCGACTGGAATTTGGTTTCGCATTCGTTTGGAAAATGGTGGCAGGAACTCAGACAAACCGGACTCCTATTCCGATAACTAGAAACAAGGGATGGAAAACGAGTCGGGCACACTTTATTGATATTATTATGAGCAAAGTTTCGTGTTACCTCGCAAATTCGCCTTTATTCCACGTGCACTTGAGCCGAGTAATTATAAAATATGTTTCCTTTCCGTCTGCCTATCTCAAGTTTCAGCGAAGCCCCATTGGTAGCCCTGGAACTGCCGGTTTCCCCCTCCTTTGGCAGGATCGCACAGTCTGCTTTTGCTGGCTGGAAATTTGTTGCGCAGGCTATAAAGTCAGGTGAGCCGGCGGGGAAATGGCAATGGAGTTGCAGGGGCAGCAGCAGCAGCAGCAACAGCAGCAGCAGCAGCAGCAAGTGTGGGGAGCTGCCCGGGGGAGGCGGAAGCAGGGCTCAGCTTTCGGGAGGACGTCGCCCCATTTTGGGGCACGTGATGTTGCGTTTGTCGCCGTTGCCGTGGCGATTTCCATGTTACAAAGTCGCCGTCCTCAGCCATCGCCATTTCCCTAGCCCCATTTTCCCGCCATCGTCATCGTTGTCTGTCGCCTGTCGTCTGTTTTGTGCAAAGAGTTTTCCTCCGCAGCCTTGCCTCCTCCTCCTCATCTGCGCTCCACCCATCGCTCTGGCTTCTCTTTATTTTTCCAGGTTGGTAATTTTTGGCGCAATGGGTGAGTCCTGCGGTGAGTCATGTGTCTGCCCATCCATCTCCCCATGGTCTATGTACTATATCTCCCGCCATATCTGCCGCCCTGTATCTCTCCGAGTGCCGTGTTTAGAAAGGGCTACAAAATGCGTAATTAGCGTTATGGCAGGGCACTTTCCTGTTTTCCTCGCAGCCCCGCCAACAACAAATACGGGGCGTGCCTAATGGGCGTTAGCGGAAAATGTGGTGTTGTTAAGCATGCGAACTCTGGCACATTAAGGTGGCAAAAAAGGGCTTTGGTCAAGGTTTTGGTCAAATGGGTGACGGAAATAACTACTCGTACATACCTGCCATTACTATGTATACGATAATAAAAACCTTAGTTTTAAAACGATGAAAAACTAAACGCAACAAAAGTAAATCTGATTTGTTCTTGCAATATGGAAATGCTTGGAAATCTTTCCCTTAATGAGTTTAATATAGCTACACTTGCTGCAGTAATTAAATGTTCAAATAAAGTAAATTTAAACGTTGCTATTTGTCAATATTTTATCCTGGGCAGAGTAAGCCAATAAACAACTACAGTTTTATGCAAATTTCGAAGGCGGAAAGGGGTATGGAAAATAGTTTAAATAATCTTTATCTCCGTACATTCATAGCGGATCAAAAACTAAAAGAAATACATCAAAGAAATACAAATACAAATACATCTTTTACTATCGCAGAGAACGACGTGCTTATACATGCATACGGACATATGGACGGACGCTGCTGTTGATACTGATCAAGAATATATGTATATAGTTTATGGGGTCGGAGGTGTCTCTCCTGCCATTCGCACAAACTTAATTTATCATTTGTACCTTAGGGTTACAAAAAATAGGTACATCGTATCCTTTTATCGAGTAATCTCGACTGCAGCGTTTCTACTTGTTTTGGTCCATCTTGTTTCAAATTGCCTTGGGAAAGAAATATTTTACCATTCCGTTTTATCGCTTTAAGTTTGCTGCAAAATTGCTTTTATTGTCTCCGGATTTCAATCATAGTCCAAGGCTTAGCCCTCTCAACGCAGACACCCACATAAAAATCGAATTCAATGTTTCTTCTTTCACATTCAAATTAAAAATGACCAACACGCCCGCAGTAAACTACGAGTATACTATACCCTTGTGTAGATCTTTCTGCGATTGGTATGTACGGGAATTTCACGCATTTTGTTTGTCTCGATTTCCCCGTCTCCGAGTGTCTGCCTTTCAGTTTTTTAATTCGTTTTTTGTGCTCGCCCATGGCAGGAAATACAATAGGAGAAGACAAGCAGGAAAGGTGGTGGCAGGGCGGTCGGGGTCCTGGCAATTTCCGTCTGCGTTATCGAAAACGTATAAACAATAAAAAAGAAGCTGGAAAAGGAGGAAACTATGCTCCAGACTGACAGTGGAACCTGCTCAAAATGTCAACCCTTACATGGGGTAATCTTAACCATTCCTCTTCCCCCGACCTGCTGATTCAAAAGGGCACAAACTCAGTCAAATACAATTCCAGTTGATGTCACCAAAAAATGTTTATGGCCTTATAGCTTTCGGCTCGTGCCTTAAAAGTGCAAACTTGTGGAAAGGGTCAGCAATGGGTTGGTAAATGCGAACTAGCATTCAACTCAACAAGATTTTAAAGAAGTTATTAAAAGTATTGGCTTAATTCCAAAAGCTCTCCTGGATATGTCCTCAATTGAATAGACTGGTACTCCATAATTGAATTGAATCAAGTGTAATCACCCTGTTGTGACGAACGCGCTGGCTGACCATTCGAACACTGGAGATGATTTTAATTCCAATGGGTTCCAGACTGTCATGGAAACCATCAATATCAGAGTAAACGGGCCCATGTAGGGCCCCAACCTTTGCCTTTGCTTCTTCAGTGTCATTCTTTTTTTAGCTTAACGTTTATGTGGAAACTGGCGCCGAATTTAGTATCAATTTTGTCTGCCGAAACGAGCAATAAAATGTATGAAAAAGCTCACTGACAGGATGTGAGAAGAAACTGAGGAACTGCCTTAAATTTACTTCTGGGCACTTTCGTAGTGTTTTGGGGCTTGGCAATTAAATTGGATAAGCCTTCTTTACAATATTCGTATTGATTCGATCCCGGATTAATTGAATTGCGGGCTTGGGCTGGCATTCAATTTATTGACTGATTTGCATAAATTTCCTGAAACTTGTCAACCGTTCGAACAACCGTGGGCAGAGCTAGAGGTCTGGATTTAATCAGCGGACTTTCGATTTTAGATTGCGGTTAGCTGCAATAGGCCCTGTGTCCCCCACCACCGCATCCTGTGGCCCGATGTGGCCCACACTGCATTCCGTGTAGAGCAATCGGCAACCCAGCGGACATCCGCTCCGTCTGATTTCCGGCATGTGATTGAGTGCACAGCCATTGGGAGTGTGCGATGGATGCGATGACATTGCCGCGATGACGTGAAACGTGTTTGGTTTCAGGGCGAGGTGGCTACATCTCGCTTTTGGGGGAAAGGCGCCTTGGGACGGGCCCTCATCAGCAGCGTTCATAAAGCGATTAGTCAGTCGGCGAGCGTGTGCCGATTAATTTGCTGCAGGGATTCAGATATGCGACAAGGCAATCATTTTTGTGTCAGCAGAATCCAACAAAAAAGCTCAAATTACATTTTTTCGGGGCGTGAAGTGTTATTCAATGCCCATTCAGGGGGTAACTCACTGGTCAGTTGGGGAGGTATTTCTGCTGCGGGTAGTTCAAAGGAAATCACATCAAACGGCTGCAGTGGTAAGCGATAAAATGCGACGGGGTGCGATATTTATTCATGTATAAATAGGTGGAAGAAATTACAGATTTATGGGGGTTATACTGGATTTAGTTGGCAATATTCGATCCTAAATTCTGTAATATAATTCTTAAAGCGCTTCGATCAAAATGTTATTGTTGATATACATTTTTCATTTCCAAGTAAGGCACCGAAACAACAGTGTTTTATCTGGTTTCTCGCTTAAGTTTTTCCCACTTTTTGCCACATTTTTACACTGTCGGTGCTTTAGTATTTTCCATCTTTTTCCACTTAGTTTTTCGTTCTTATCTGTTTCATCGTCTATGCTCATTTGCCATTCATCCTTTTATAAATATTCCGCAGTCTCCCAAAACGGATTTCTTTTTCCGTTTTTGCTCTACACTTTTACGGTCTCTGCTTTCTAAGGCCCCACCTTCCCCGAGTGGCAGCCCCTTCGGAAGCCCCGAATCCTCGGTGACAATCTCTAGTGTCTTAAGCGACTATCAACAGATTATGCGATAGTTAAAGCCCGCCATTTTTAATTGCCATGGCAATGACATCTCATGCCAATCTCTCGTTATCCTCTGGCCCCACCTCCCTCTGCCCGCCTCCCACGGCTCCTGTTTCTCGTTTTGCACGTCGGTGCCATCCTTGCATCCGACCCCTTTGATCCAGGCCATCCAAACTATCCGCAAAACTTAGCCACATCATAAAAAGTGCTGGCAGGCACTGTCGCTGCCAGTACCTACTTCCATTATGGGACCATCAGGCATCAACTACACTGAGGGAAAATCTGCATGGGATCATTTAAATCGATTTTGTTTTATTAAATCAGGAATACTACTTGATAACTAAACTGTTAGAAAAGAACACTTGCTAGCTACTGCGTGGCTAAAGTGGCGGACTAAAGTCTACATACGACCTTTTATCTTGTTTTATTTAATTTTTTTATTTTATTTTTGTGTATTTTATCCAATCCTATATCATTAAATGGTATTGTAATATAAGAACCACCTTTATTGTTTTATTAAGCATAACCTTTCAAAGTTATAAACAAAATTCTTAAAAATGGCACATACGATATTTGTCAGAACAAGAGAATGTTCTTGCCAAATAAAAGCTGACGGTTAAGTACAGCTTTGCTTTTATTTGGATTTGGTTTAATTTCATTACGTCATTTGGAAAATGTTACAATCGCGAAAATGTCTCCTCGATATGAAATTTCTGTGTTTTTGCGACAACTGCTCGTAAAACATCGAAAATATAAGAAACTTTTCGGTGAAACTGCAAGATTATAAAATTCAAGCAAGGCCACCTTTTTGTAAATGTAAGAAGATTTTGCGGTGTATGGTGAAGGTAACTTAAAGCCACGTTCCAGCCAGCTCGTGGCTGCTTCTGGCCCCCACACCCTTAACCCTCCGCAACCCTGCTTTAACCCAACACTAACCCCAACTATGCCCGCGCGCCGCACTTCATTTGAGACTTTGAACTGCAAATAGACAAACGTGTTTCGCAGCAGATCCAACGAGCCGGGGAGACGGTGTCCCATCTGCTTTTCACTTTTCACATTTCCATCATCACAACCTTTTGCGCCGCCTTTGCTTTCGTTTTTTGCTGTATTTGCATATCAAATTAAAAGCGCCCGAGTAATTTTAGCGCTTTCCACACAGCAATGGAGATCTCGGAGGGAGATGATGATAGATGGGAGGCGGAAGTTTGCCGGGGTGCACGGGGGTACCGAGGGAGATGTATGCTATATATCGGGGGTATATGGCAGTGGGAGCTACCCGCACGCCACAACATGGCGCGTTTTCCGGTACATTGTCTGATGAGGGCACAGCTCGTAGCTGTGAAATAAATAAAATACACGTTAGACGGTTCGGCATTTAAAAGCTATAATTAAAAAGCAACCAAAACCAGAAAAGGCAGTAGATGGTGGGTGGTCGGAGGGGAGTTTGTAAAGCTAGACAAGCCGGGATTTGATTTGCTTCTGGTCTGGCATCGCAATCTCCCGGACTTTGCTTTCTAAAATATTCAAATGGCGCTCGCGATGCGTCGGCACACAAACTGGCATTACGGCCGTGTAAGAGCGACATGCTATAGCGTGTGTGCTATCTATATCTGTGTCTGGGTCTGGGTCTGTGCATTTTAAAGCAACATGTTTTTGGGCCTGAAAAGCATGTTCAGTACACAAATGCTTCCGATGTGTTTTATCAATGAACCAACAAGTGGTTTCGGGAAGCGAGGGGCTTACACTCAATTATTTCGAATACTTGGAGCATTTTCCTCAAAAACCTACAGTTTAACCAACTCTGTTTACATTTTTCATTGCTAATGTGAAAATATTTACATGTTTAGGTTTTTAAATACATTTTTAATCAAGAACACATTTAAAAGTTAAAGTTTAAGTGTTAACCATTATGAAAGCACTTTTTGTCACATCGTTTTCAACTTGTAAGAAATATTTGAGTTTATATTTTTTTGCACGGTGGCATTCATGATGAATAAATTCACTTTTAATATGTNATTTTTCATTGTTAATGTGAAAATATTTACATGGTTAGGTTTTTACATACATTGTTAATCAAGAACACATTTAAAAGTTAAAGTTTAAGTGTTAACCATTATGAAAGCACTTTTTGTCACATCGTTTTCAACTTGTAAGAAATATTTGAGTTTATATTTTTTTGGACGGTGGCATTCATGATGAATAAATGCACTTTTAATATGTCATTCCAAGTGGTAAAATAGTTAATAGCTTAAGGTTTAAGCAGTGACATTGAAAATATCCGTGCTTTTATTTGTAAGGGGAATATGGGGAGAAATATTTGGTAAATTAAAAATTTTCGATTTGAGAGTTTAAATTAAATATTTATACGAAAATAAAGCTGAAATTAAGCTGTTTTTGCATCTGCGTGCGATTTTGTTTGAGTGCCGGGAGTTTAGGGGCTTGGGTGGGTGGTCTTTTATTATTCAAGATTATCCTGCGGGTATTGAAGTGCCGTGCGATGTGCTGCTCCGCTGCTCCGTTGCTCCGTTGCTCGCTGCCTCGCAGCCCAGAGAGTCCCCAATTCGATGACATGTTTGCGTCGCCAGCATGTCTGAAATTGCCCCACCAAACCGAGCCACCACCGGGAGCACCTCCTCCCACGGACAGCCATTGAGAATCACGAGCAACTAGAATGGTTAAGCTCTTCCATCCACTGAAGGCTCAGCCACTCCACGCCACGCACTCTCATCGCGAAGATTTCACTAACTGCGCTGCCGTTGATGTGATCACTGAAAAAAACTAAGCGTAGTTAAAAGACAACTGAAAAATGATGCATTCGCTCAAGACAACCCTTGTCAGCCTACTTTTTATTAATGTTTATTTACTAGTCCAAAAAAATCCCTTTAATGATTGCAGATTGTTTTTCAGCTTGAAGTCGTTGGCTCTCAGTGTTCGATTCTCCCGTGATGGTGAAATTTTAGTTATATAATTTGATTAGTCGCTCCTACAGTTTCGAGCCTTCATCATAAATATTTGAAGCGCAAGCGGGAAAAAAGATGTATTTACTGATTATAGGCACATGATTTATGATTGCTGCCTTTGTTATACCGACTTGCCAGTTAGGCAGTCAGTCATTCAATCAGTGGGCCGTGTGATTAGCCCTGACATGTTATGTCAATTTTCCAAATCATTTTCTCCTTCTCGCACGCCGCAAACGCCGCCAGGAATCAAACAAAGGAATCAAGCGGACAGAGAAGGAGAGACATCCCAACCATATACAAAAAATCCTTAAAAAACTTGCCCAAACAGCGTTCTTTCATTAGGCAAACAAAAGCAGGACGCGACGCTTGATGGAATTAGTTTTATTTTTTTTTATTCTGAGCTGTGTGCTTACGCCAGGACGCTGGCCTCTCCCAATTTTCCCCCACTTTTCGGGGACTCGTGCAAACCATTTAAAACGCAGATTGTCATCCATTAAGAGATTAGAAATTTTCAAGGTTGTTTTTTCCAACCATCGGTGGTGTGCCTGGGAGCTTGTGTGCGCTGGTGTATGAGTCCTTTGTCTCACTGGCCAAAATGGCATGAGTTTCGCAAACAGGATATGGACAGGACATTCGGAGCTCGGAGCGGCTCCGTTGATGATGGTGGTCGTAAAAAATATCGACGCCGGATTTCAGGAAGCATCAGCAACTTTCCCATAAAAATCACTTCAAATGTCATATTAGGTTGTCGGCTGTTGGTGGCCAAGAGTGGCTGGGATGGCAAAGGCAATGACAAAGGATGGTTAAGGATTTCGGGCCAATCCCCTTAGCCGAAAGGACAATTGGGCAAAAAAGCGAATTCACATCGTATCGCAACGTATCGGCAAATTGAAATCTGTGCGCCAGTGAGTCAAACGCATAAGTTTGGCCGGAGACGAAAAAGAAGTTCGTTCAGCCATAGAATACATATGCTTGACGTAATCCTTTTTGGCCGGCAGTGTCCTGCCACTTTGTCCTCCGGTTGTTCACAGGATTTTCGACAAATTTTGTCTGTTTTGACTCTGCCGCTCCCAGCTCACCCCCCTCCCCCCGCTCATTTTCCATTTTCTCCTCGCTTGTTGTCACTCGAAGTTCGTTGTCGTTGTCGTTGTCGTTGTTGTTGTCGTTGTTGTTGGCGGGCGTTTCAAATCATTTTCAATTGCTTGACCAGAGGAAATGGGTGCTCATATTTTAAGTAGTGTCTGGCAATGGAGAAACTTGCTCACTGTTACGCTTCAGCTAAAAACCTTACCCGACAAAAGGACCTGAAATCCACTCGACAACAACACCCAGCGGATATTAGTAACAGAATCCTCCAGATTGTTTCTAAGGATAGGGATAGAATTGAGGTTACGACCGAAAAAATATCTTTTATGTGATTTTAAATTAATTATTTCCAAAACTCTACAAATGTTTTGAAGAAATTTTGAATAGTCGGCTAACTGATATCCTGTAAGATGAGGAGAAATGAATATAAAAATACAAAAATATCTTTTGCCTTATAATTTTGACCACAACTGTACAATTTACTACAAAGAGCTCGTGCGTGCATCGGAACAAGAATGGCATGCAGCTCTCAAGTTAAAGTGTAATTGCATTAGCAAAGTGGCTGCAACATTTAAATTACTGCATAGTGTTTGGTTCGCTTTAATGCACAATTCAATTTAAATTCAAACAATAAACGATATGTCTTTGTCGTTTAAAAATGAAAGAGTGTAGCAATTTGACTTTAATTTGTATTGGGTATTCATTGTGAGCAACCATAAAAGATGGGTCAATTAAAGAAATAATGTCACATATGTATATAATAAAGAAGCAAAATACCAAGAACTATAACTTAAATGGTCACTGTAATCCAAGGGGAAATACAACATAGCAAATAATGCTAAGCTCTAGAAAAATTTCAAAATGTTGAAGCACAAAAGGCAAAAGCTCGGGGTGACTGCTGCGTTTTTCATTTTTAACACACGCTGTGTAACTTTTCAGCCAACAGGACAATTTTGACTGCCTCAAACGAGTACGAAAGAAAAAGTGTGTTTTTTTATACCCGGTTCCTAATATATTTAATTGTCACGAATTTATGTAACAGGGATAAAGAAGGTTTTCCGACACCATAAAGTGCACATGTTCTTGATTAGCATCAACAGCCGAATCGATCTAGCCATGTCCGTCTGTATGCCTGTCTGTCCGTCTGTATGCCTGTCTGTCCGTCTGTATGTATGAACATGTCGATCTCGGAGATGGTAAGAGCTAGAGGTGTAAACCTGTTTGCTTTAGGTCCGTTATATGTGTACGCAAGTCGAGTTGATTTCAAATTTTTGCCACGCTCCTTTCCGCCTACGTAATTTGCATCAAACTGTATTTTCTTCGATAACTTGGACAAAATAAAAGCTAGAGACCTATTTCTTTTGCATTAGGTTCGATTAACTATTATGCAGATAATGTCATTTCCAGATTTTTGCCACGCCCCTTTCCGCCTTTGAAATTGCAAAAAATCGATATCTCCGGGCCTGTACACGAAGGTGGCCTTCAAGACTGGCAAGGGCGGCCCTGCCTGATCGCCGAGGGCGACGGGTCTATGCAGATTGATCCCTTCTCCTGCCTGCAGTACCTGAGAAGGGAGGCCCCAAGCAGCTACTGGCTGCTCCGTGTGGAGAAGACGCGCCTACAGAACGGGACCTCCGCACTGGAATACAACACCATGGTAAGCGAGCTGATTATGGCCCTCGGAGCAGGCAAGAAGGTGGTGCTGAAGGATGGGATTTCGTGTATAGCATCGACAACTGGGTAACAGTGCGCATGCCATCCGACATTGGCGCGGTACTCGTGGATCTGCGGGTCATAAGCATTGAGATGGCGCAGCTGATCGAGAGGCGCTGCATGGGCAATCCAAACAGCTGGGTGGGCCCAAAAGTCGTTAGGACGACGGTCCTCAAGGACATTAATTCCCAGATCCTTGACGAAAAATAATAAAAAAAAAAATTATATCTGCCGAAGAACTGGTCTATAGTATACTTAAGAATTTCAACAGGTGATTTACTTATTGTATGTTTATTTTGTTCCCGATTATATGACAAACACAAATCTAAGTCTTAATTTTTTGGAGAACATAAACTACACTTATAAACTAATCCCTTTCTTCAATAACATTTTGCGTTTATAAAAAGAAAAAATAAAAATAATAAATAATTATTAATATAATACGAAATTTGGAGTACACACACCTCACCGACGAAAGAAAAATTGTAAAAGCGCATACTCGTACTAGTGACATCATGGGTTGCAATAAATTCGAACAATCGATATTTTTAATATCGATATTTGGAACTAGCAAAATTTTTTAGGGCTACTAAAACATCGTTGTTAATACCCATGATGGGTCGTGCTTGGAAACTTCTAAATTATATTATTTTCTATTAACCTTAAGGTACAAATGGCATATTAAATGGTATAACAACAAAAATGGTCAACGTCTCTTCTTAGTGTCAATGCCGGAGGACGTCATATAAATTTTTGCTATGACTTCAGTCATTGTTAAAGAAAACAAGTAGGGGCGTGGAAAATATTTTAAATATACTTAGTATGCCTGCAATAATAACACACCAAATGCAAAAAGAATTACACAAAGATAGCTCTTACTATCTTTGAGAAGGAGGTGTTCATACATATAGACGGACAGACAGACAGACAGACGGACAAGGCTATATCGACTCGACTGTTGATGCTGATCAAGAATGTATATACTTTATGGTGTCGGAGATATCTCCTTCTGCCTGTTACATACATTTGCACAAAGTTAATATACCATTTTTACCTTAAGGTACATGGTATAAAAAGTGCAAAAGAACATGTGGCATTTGTTATGGCGCCAATTAGGAATATCTAGTATCTCGTAGCATGTTATGCGAGTAAATTTACGCTTCGCTTACTTAGCGTAATTACTTGTACTTGGATATGAAATAAATATAGTTTTGTTTGGTTTTTGACATACTATTAATTTCAAAAAAGTCAAAGTTCATCAGGGGCTTGATTAATACGAATTTAAATACATATGTATATGTATACCTACCTCTTTTCGCAGGAAAAAAAATAAGTTGCCTCTTTTCCCCAGCGAGTATTTGGCGAATGTCTTTGCATGTAAATTAACGGAGCAGCTAAAGTTTTTACACAAAATGTAGTTAAAAAACTTTCCTGTTTATGAATTTATCTTTTGCCAGGAGTTTGTGCACCTGAAATGTTGATTTATCCGCTGCCGGCGAGATTTCGTTATTGCACTTGCGCGCTTGTTTTGATTTAATGGCCCTGCTGCCAGCTTCAAGCTGCAGCACAGTTATCACTTTAATAACTTGTCAATATACATACCTAAAATGTTGGTCGCTGGGGTTCGGTTCGCTCCTAAATGCCGCGAAACTTCAGCTCTCCTTGGCTTAAGCCAAGACGGCAACGTCGGCAACGCCGTCTCGTGTCTACTTTTAGTTTTCATCATGAATTTTCAAAACTTCACTCGCCAAAATTGCAGCAGCGGTAGCAGCAGCAGCAACAACAGTGGCTACGGGAAAGTTGTTATCGCTGTCGCCGTTGCGTTCCATTCGCCGTCTTACTTATCTTGGCATAAAATTTGTTTCCACAACGAGCAGGAGCACGTGGAACGGGTCGGAGTAGTACAGTAAATACTCCAAGGTGCAGAGGATATCCTAGAGAATTCGTTCACCAATTGCATGCTTACTTCATCCATAAAAACCAATGGATTATTGAATGAATTGATGTGTTTTGGAGTCTTACTTTCCCTCAAAAAAATTACATCAATAAAACAAAATGCGTTTTCAGACTATGAAAACCTGAGCAACCTAGGACACAAAACACCTGTACCATAATATACAAACATCAACAATAATATTCCTAAGATAAACAAGCCTGTATCATATCACACATTATACACAATCACCCAATACCATTAACACTACACTCCCACAACAGATTGTACATATCTAGCAGTGGGCCCAGGTAGCCAGCGCTTTTTTAGTGAGGCTACACTTTTAAGACATCCTAAAAATTTGTACGGCTTGTGGCAAGGTATTCACATCCGAGTGTCCACTGTGGCAGGACTAGCCTTGTTTGTTGTTGGCTTCCCTTGCCGTCCGTCTCCCATTCTTGGCAACTTATTCTTGTTAACGGCTCTTTGCTGCTACCGCCACTTTTGCCGCCCGCGTTGTTGTTGCTATTGTTGTTGCTTGCCGTCTTGTTGTTTTAGGTGGGGCAAGAATTCTGCGGCAAAGAACAAAGTGCGGCGGGGGAGGTTGGGGAGCCAGGGGAGCTAGGGGAGCTAGGGACCGCCTCTCATTTTAATATGTCCCTAGTCGCGCGAAATTGCTCAAGACATGTTTGTTTTTAAACAGATTACATTATTTTATGAACGCATTTCGGCTGCTGCCGCCTCTGCCGCTGATAATATGCAAAAACTTGGCAAACAATAACAGAAAACGCAACCCAGAAAATCGTCAAATTCCACCGAAAAGTTACCCACACTCGGCGCGGTGGCACTTTTCCACTTTTCCGCTAGCACACACACGCGCGCCCGCCCCGTAATGCTTGTGCAAACACAGCCTGGGAATATTGCCATAAGTTTCATCGACAAATTAATGATGAAAAACCATAAACATGCATTACATAACAAAACAAAAGGCCGGAGGAGGGAAAATTGGCGCGAGTCTTAGATGAGTTTTCAGGGACTTTTGGCAGAAGGGCTTTTATCGCTTTTGTCCTTTGTTATGCTAAATGAAAAGTTCACTCCGCAATCGCACAGTTTGTGACGGATTGGGAACAAATGGAAATCATACTGAAAATGGGTATAAATGAGTGGAAATTACATCAGTTGCCACTGTGGAAAGAGCAATTGCACAGACATTGGCGACGTCGGCTGCAATATGAGGTTTCCGTTGGTTTAATTTTGTGAACTGATTTGTTATTAGGGTGCACAGAAGTTCTTAAGCTCCTTTTGCGAGAAATGATATAAATAAAACAAATTTCCCATCCTAATCACTAAGGAAAACAAATTTTCAGTCAATCCAAAATTTCTCCTCACATGTCGCTGTGCTTAATTCTTTTTCCCAACTAAAGTTTACTTTTACACTTTACAAAAATGTTTACTTTTTCACACTTTTCACTTAGCTTTTGTGTCGCCTGACGAGAACGCACACTAGCGCCGCCAAGCTAAGGCATCCGTCCACAATCCCCGCTCCTCGTTGATTCAATCCCATGCCGACACACTTCAGACGCTTTACACGTGCTCCATGCCATTCAAGTGCCGGCGCTCAGGTACGGCAGACTTGCGGGTAAAGGTAGCGCCACCGACGTCCTCGGAACTCCTTGGCATAATCGCTCAACAGCTAAGGCAACAACAAAGCCGCCATCAACAACAATTGCAACAACAGGAGCAACGGAGGATGCACTGCACTAAATAACCAAGTAACAAGCTGTGTCGTATACTTGCAGATGGTAAATAAGCACATGTAGATGCGATTTTTTAATGAATATCCTGATTGGGTTGAAGTTAGTAAAATAAAGATGTAAGAAATAAATAACTTCATAAATTGAACTTGTTAATACTATTTTATATTATTTATTTAGTTGTTGCATTAATATATATTTTTTGGGATTTTTTTTTACAAAGCCCCATAGGCAATATACAATTCTGACTTGCATAGTCCAGTTGACATAACCATGTCCTTGGGGTCTGACGTGCGTCGATGTCTTTTCAGAGTAGGGAAACGGATGCGACTCTGATCATATTGTATAATGTGTTGATCACCACTAGCACCCGAGTCGAACTATACTCATAGATCTCTTAACTCATAGATCTTGGAAAATTACAAACTAAATTGCAAACAATTAAACACGCAGTTTATAATTTAATTCGAATATATATAAAATGAAGTATGATAATGTTTTTTATACATATATTCTCTAGGAAGAACTCTGTAAATAATTGAATTTTTGTTTATTTTAATGGAATCTATAGGTAATTAATTTTTTGGCAGTATCAAAGTGAACCTTGTTCTACAATTTAAAAAATTTACATAATATTTTTAACCATACTGGAATACAGACGTTGCAACATTGCCTTGTTTCTGCTGGTTTTATTATTATTTAATTCCTTTTATACAAAATGTATCTAATTTGAAAGGTAAGAAGAGTAATTTATAGCCGTGTATTACCTGGAAGCTAGCGTCAAGAGCTAAGACATTTTATCTGCCTTCGCCTTTGCTTCGCATCTCTCGGTGGCCATCGACATCCACATCGACATTGCCATCGCCATCGCCATCGCCAGCGCCATCGCCTTTTGGCGTGGCGCGTTCCGTTGCGGATGCGGAAGCTTGTTGATGCTTTTACCATTTGTTAAGTGCTGCTTGTTGCTCCAGCTGTCGATGCTGAGGTCAACTGAATGCTCCAGGTGATGGAGCAGTGGAGCAGTAGGGAGTGAGCCAGCGAACAGGTGGGAATGTTCTATGGTGTGGCAGCAGCCGCCAGTTGTTGCTTTTGCTTCTCCTATTGGTTTAGTACAGTACTTAGACATGCAGAGACGACGACGACGACGA
Organism: Drosophila ironensis; assembly: GCA_021223825.1. Taxonomy (NCBI): domain Eukaryota; kingdom Metazoa; phylum Arthropoda; class Insecta; order Diptera; family Drosophilidae; genus Drosophila; species Drosophila ironensis. The sequence continues at coordinate 2,901,772 of JAJJHQ010011965.1, forward strand.
CGAGGCAAGAAGCATATATCACAGGCTCAGGTTAGATTTCCCACCTGCTCCCCCGCGCCCCAACGCTTTCCCCCTTTGTGCCTCGGCATTTCGCTTTTGTCGGTGCCTTGGGATTTTCCACCTTTACTACGTGCCGTGGCGTTTGCTTTTAGTCGCGCTACACGCTAATGCTAAGTAACTGTTGTTTATAGAGAAGCGCAACGTTGAGCAACTACCCAAAAAAAAATCGGAAAAAACCAAAAACTAAGCCAAACACACACGCAAAGATCTCCCCCTTGCTGCATGCAATTCAGTCAAAAGTTTCCAAGTTTCGGGGAAAAAAGTTGCATGCCACTGGGGCTTGCTGGTGTGGCGGTTGTGTTTAATGCCCTGCTGGCGAGAAAAGCGTCTTGACTTTCCTTATTGTTTGACAAGAGAAATATGCTAATCTTGATGGCTTCTAGTTTACGCACGAGCCCTGGGATTCTTCGTGCGGGAAGGGGCCTAAATTGGTTGACCTGTTGATGTAGAGTAAACCCTGTAATGGTTTTCCCATGCATAGCTATCTAAAATAGAATTGAGAGTAGAGATTTGAATAGGGAGTCTCGAACAAAGAGTATTTACTTTCCCACATTTCGCAAAGTCGCAACAACCCGTCGAATCGCATCCCATCAAGCTCTCCCAAAAAATATCCTGACAGATTGCATCCAAGGACTGGCATAGCTTAAAAGTGCATTTCTCAGTTAACGCCAAATGGCAATTTGTGTACACACCTTTCGCCTCGCTCCGCTGTCTCCATCCGGAATTACAGGTTTATAGCGAGTATCGATATCTCAATACGCCAATACCAATGCTCGGAGCTTGTGACTGTTTGAATAATGTGCAATGCATGTCAGCGATTTACCTTTTACACCTGCTGATCTTCCTCCGCCCTTGTTTACAACTCTGGTTCCCCGACTTTTTGCATCTTCCGCTAGTTGCCTTTGGTTTGCCAAACAAATTGTCAAGGTGCCAGAGCGTCAAACGCTGCGCGCTCTCTAGATACATTTTTTGCGAGGGCGTGGCCCCCATATCAATATCCATTTACATGGCGTGCAGTTCGAGGATAAAAATGCGAGGCGACTTTTTGCGGTTAAGCTGAGTGCGTTTCGAGTGGCTAAATAAATCGACGGGTAGCACTTTAGGTCTTTGTTTTCTACTTACAGGTAGGTGGCTGGGGAGATTGATGGATCGCTCTTTAAATGGTTGTCTGGGGACGGAAATGATTGAAGAAGAGCTTGGAAAATACCAGCCAAATAAAACTAAAGCTATACGCCGTATTTATTGGGCACACAGTTGCAGTGGAATGCTTCCAAAATAAATACCGGTAGTGTTGCAAAGTTTGCTTAACTTTAAGGTAAATTGTATTTTTAAATGTATTACTTGGTTATTGATGGTTAATGGTGGTCTCGGAAAATTCCACTCAGCACACGTTTTAAGTTACTATTTGTATTTAATAAACAAAAAACTTAACAAAATACAAGTTAAATGCTCTTAAAAATGATACAAATCAAATCTTTAGATAATAAATAAAAAAGATACAAGGGGATACAGAGATAACATAAAACAAGTAGAAACGCAGTAGTCGAGATTTTTCGACAACGAGGTACCATGTACCTCTCTTGCCAGGGCAAGCCGTTGCCGAGGGAAGGGGAGGGTAAAACTTTAATTGGTCATATCTTCTATATTTATTGTTCGATCTAGACGTAATTTTGCATGCACGCGTTTGGCGTCAGCCAAACTTAGCCGACTAAAATTATGTCTCTAGTTTTTACCATTTTGGAGATATTAATTTTTTTGTAAATACGAGGGCGTAAAGGAGCGTGGCAAAAATCCGAAAATGCCATTATCTGCGTAATAGTTAAACAGACCTAACGCAAAATGAAATAGGTCTCTAGCTCTTATTGTGTTCAAGTTATCGAAGAAAATACAGTTTTATTAAAATTACGAAGGCGGAAAGTGGCGGTCCAAAAATTTGAAATAAACTTGCTATGCCTGCAATAATAACACACCAAAGAATTAGACCTCTAGATCTTACCATCTTCGAGAAGGAGGTGTTCATACATACAGACAGACAGACGGACATGACTATATCGACTCGTCTGTTGGTGCTGATCAAGAATATATATACTTAATGGGGATGAGATTTTGCACAATGCTATTACCTTAAGGTACATGGTATATACATGAACATGCAAAATTAAATGCGGATCGGACAATAAATATAGACGATATGACCAATTAAAGTTTTATCCACCCCTTCCCTAGGCAACAGCATGCCGCTGCATATGCTATGGTGACGTCATCCGAATCTTCCGTGACTTGAATTCGTTCGCGCGGGTATACATACAGAAGTGTATGTTTGTGTGCAAGTGCTGATTGTTTGGATGTCAATAAACAAAAAATTTGAAAAATTATTTGAAAAAATAAAAAGACGTCGAGAAATCTCTAGTACAGCGTTTCTACTTGTTTTGTTTAACAATGACGAAGTCATAGCAAAAATGTATATGACGTCATCTGGCATTGAAACTAAGAAGAGACGTTGGTATACCATTAAATATATACCATTTGTACCTTAAGGTTAATAGAAAATAATATAATTCAGTAGTTTCCAAGCACGACCCATCATTGGTATTAATATCGATGTTTTAGTAGCCCTAAAAAATGTTGCTAGTTCCAAATATCGATATTAAAATTATCGATGGTTCGAATTTATTGCTACCCTTGATGTCACTAGTATGATGCGGTTTTACAATTTTTCTTTCGTCGGTGAGGTGTGTGTACTCCAAATTTTGTTATTTTATTAAAATTTATTTATTATTATTTTTGTTTTCTTTTTATAATCGCAAAATGTTATCAAAGAAAGGGATTCCTTTATAAGTGTATTTTATGTTCTAATAAATTAAGACTTGGATTTGTGTTTGGGAGATAATCGGGAACAAAATAAACATACAATAAGTAAATCACCTGTTGAAATGCTTAAGTATACTACAGTTCTTCGGCAATATCATTTTTTTTTATTATTTTTCGTCAAGGATCTGGGAATTAATGTCCATGAGGACCGTCGTCCTAACGACTTTTGGGCCCACCCACATGTTTGGATTGCCCATCGCTCATCGCCTCTTCTATAAATTCAGTGTTATTATTATATTGTTGGGATCCACATTCTTCCTTTTGATCTGGTCTTTTCATATTCTTTTGAGCGAAGAGCGCAGGAGAAGCGATCAATCTGCATAGACCCGTCGTTCTCGGCGATCAGGCAGGGCCGCCCTTGCCGGTCTAAAAGGCCACCTTCGTGTACCGGCCCGTTATGTCTCTTTTACCATTTAGGAGATATCGATTTTTTGCAAAGTCGAAGGCGGAAAGGGGCGTGGCAAAAATCTGAGAATGACATTGTCTGTGTAATAAGTAAACGGACCTACTGCAAAAATAATTAGGTCCTAGCTCCAAGTTATGGAAGAAAATTCAGTGTTATGCAAATTACGAAGACAAAAAGGGCGTGACAAAAATTTGAAATAAACTGCCTGCAATAATAACACACAAAAAGCCTGCAATAATAACACACAAAAAGCCAAAAGAATTACACCTCCAGCTCTTACCATCTCCGAGAACGAGGTGTTTATACATACAGACTGACAGACGGACGGACGGAGAGACGGACATGGCTATTGACTCGGCTGTTGAAACTGATCAAGAATATATATACTTTATGGAGTCGGCGGCTGGCATGCAATTGCAGGCCGACCCACGCCTTGCGAACTGGGGTCGGAAACAGTTCTTTTATTTGGATTAAATGAAACATTGTACTAGTAACTAGATCCGTGTATAAATTGATAATTACCATTTTACAGATTTTATTAGTTGAAAGGTGTATTGTTTCTAAAATTTTTTCCACAATTTTAAGGGGAATACAATAAACCGATTTAAGTTAGCTCTGGTTCACTTTAGCGCCCAGACAAGCACTGAACATTTTAGCAACCCCTATTCGTATTCCCTTCGCTTCGTTATTTATAAATATCAATTAATGACGCACCTTCTTAATGGCGCCCGCTTCTTAATCGCAATTTGTTTTGTTTGCATAACGCGGGATTAGGTTTCCTCGGGAAACCCTTTTTAAATGCGTTCCCCAACTCTCTGGCCAATTACGTTTTACAGTTGGCGTATGTTTACACGATTTTGCCGCAGTTAAAACGAAGTGTTTATGTGCATTCCAGCCGCAGACTTTCAATTAATTTCTATTTGTTTTAATTGAGTTTCCTTTGGCTGAGCACCACTAAAGCAAAGCAAAGCCTTTGATTGATGCAGTCCGGGGGGAGCCAATGGGAAAGTGAAACTTTCGGCCCCGAGCACATATTCTTCGCACAGCTTTTCCTTTGCAATGGTGCAGACAAGGTCACGGGGTGACCGGAAAGGTCACAGGGGGCGCCATCTCGGATGCAGCGAAATTGAGATTTTGGCCGCCTGCCTGTCGGCCCTGTCTTTTTGCGCCGGGTTAATTAATTTCCTTTGGACCCGGTTTGAAAAATCGACGCCCTCGTCGATTTTGTTGCCAAAAGAGACAGAAAAACCTAACGAAAAATGGAAAAAATCGTCCCCGACCACCTTTGATGGGGCGTGTCTGTTCTCACCCTCTTCTATACTCTATCTCCATTACTAATAAATTACAAACAAAAGTCAATAAAATCATTGAATTCATTACTCTGGCTGTGGGAAAAGGAAGCTGGCGGGCGGGCGGGGTTTGTGTGTGCGGTTTTGGTAATTTAAGGCTCTGTTCCAGTTTCTTCTTTGGTGGACACGCCCTTAAGGTTGCCTTCGCATCAAGGACAAGATTGGATGCACTGCAACAGAATAATTTACTTGGCAGGCAGCTTTACTTTGCATATGAAACTTGAATGTGAAACAAATTTCGAAATCTCATTTCCATGAGAATTTAAAAAACAAAATAATGTTACTCATTCTGTGTTAGAATGTGGATCATAAATTTTTGCCTGTGCATCTTTTCCACTAAATAAATTAAATGACCTGCGAAGAGAAATTCACGTAATTTTCTTGCTCAGCATCGAGGACATTATCCGTAAGCGTATTTTCCGAATGTCCATTCATTTGCATTGGTCACACGCCCCAAAAGGCCTCTGGCCGCCCATCTTTGACACTGTTTTGTCCTCTGTCCGGTGCAAATCGTCAACTAACGATGCGCGTAATTTTATGGCAAAGATACAAGCGGAAAGCGGATGAAGAGGTGTCCGGGGCATACCGAAAATTTCTACTTCATTTAAAGTCGGAAAACACAGCAGCAAACATGCTCACAAACACACACACACCCTGTACCCCATAGCGAATAATGCCTTTGGTCTGAGATAAAGCTTAAACCCAAATCCTGATGGGGTCGCGTTTGGCCTCACCTCCCTGGCTCTGTTCACACACTTTGGTTCGGTTAGATAATAACTTGTCCGGCTATTTTCTAATAAATTAACTTTGAATGAAAAATAAATCAGCAAGAAGCTTTAGGAGACATGCTTCTGCATTGAGGGAAGCTGACAAGTTGCGGTGGTCTTCAAAGTTAGGCAAATAGGACAATGGAAATGCGCTACGAAAGTGGAATTTTTGGAATATTTAACAAATAAATACTTTGGATTACGCGTTCAATTACATAATATGTAAAAAAATAATTAAATAACCACTTGGCAGCGAGAAGAAAACTCCTACAAATGCCTCAAGGACTGTTCGACTTCCCTTTGGTCCCGGCTTTTGGCAGGCTTTTATCCGGAGCGCTCTCTGTGTGCTTCGGTCTTTCAATCCTTCGCTTCATCATATTGCAACGCAACTTTCTTTCAGACGACACGACTTCCGTTCCATGTCATATACCTGCAGGGGATTGCGAAAAGTCCAAAGTTTTATCCGCTCATTCTACACTCGAAAATAAGTCGCCTTTATCCTCTATTTAACAGTCAATCCAGCCGGAGAGGAGGAACGACAGAGGAAACAGCCGCTGGAAGGGACTAAAAGTTTGAAAATTTTTTGAGTTTCTCGTACCGGAAATTGCTGGGGATTGTTCTTAATTTCCCAGACAACAGCCACAGCTTTGGCTTTGTTGTTTGTGCTTGCTGATGACCACATGCTTGAGATGGCATCCACTTCCGCATCCTCGCTTCTCAGGCGCAAGAGTGCCATCCCTAGAGATGGGTCTGCCTGTCACATTTAAATCTGTCACAGTTTACATTGTCCTAATGTTTATTCTAAAGTACCTATATTTTCGGTCCTTCCTGCCGTCAATGTTTTCACATTATTGGGAAACGAAAATCCGATTCCGGGATATTAATAACTAGTTTACTTAAAAGCTATTCTGAAATGTTTTTGTCATCTCTAATTTAGGGATCCTAAGCGACACATTTTGAGTGATGCACACGCACAGTTCTCACACTTGGCTAGGATAATTTGTTAGTTGCAGCCCCAGGGGATTGCCTGCTCATCTGGTCTCGAGTATATCCCTTTGGTCCTGCCGTTGTGCGTGTGCTGACGACCAGCTTTTGTCTTTGTCTCGTTCGGAGCCAGTGCATTGATAACTGGTCTGAGGAGGAGAGTCCTTGTGGAAGACACTTCTTGGTCCAGCAGCCAGCAGCCAACGTCCTGTGCCCAAATGCTTCCAGCTTGATGAGCTAAAAAAGTTACACAACATTGCCGTAGCAAGCTTGTAAGGTTTTGGGGGCTATTTCTGGCAATTGCGACATGAACACCACCAGGCAATGGCTAAGAAAGGGTTAACGAAGTTGAAATGCTCTTGGGTATTATGTCTCTTTTTGCGTGTAGTTATGCAATCAAATTAAAAATTAATATTTCTAGTTTTTCCTTCTGAATTTGGCAACAAAGACGCCTAATCCCCCTTGAAATAATTGAGTATTATCTAAGCCTAGAATTACTGATGTTTGGCCTGGTAGTCTCCGGCATTACAAGCTCCTTGATTAACCCGTAATACCCCCAAACGCTTTTGCGGCTCCATAACAATTTAATGCGCCCATAGTTTTGTCGACGACTGTCAATGCTCATTAAGTTGCCTGCTTGAGCACCTCGACAAACACTTTTGCCACATTTGCACCTATTGCCACAGACAAGCCAGCCCAGCCCCCCGCTCCGCAGTCCTTGGGCAAATCCTCCTTTGATCCCTTTGTTCGGGGAGAGGCTACGGCAGAGGATGTTGGGATGTTGGGGAAGTTGTCGCCAATGTTGCGTTACATTTAACGCCCGCCCTGCTTATTGATGTTCTAATTCGCACTTAATCCAATCTAAGATTCGAATGAGCAATTTCAAATTATGATTATACCTTCGTTAGGTGGGAAAACTTCTCCAGGGACCAGTCAGCCGCAACAATCCGAGGGGGGCGGCCCGCACGGGCCACTTTCTCACTTTTTCTTCTTCTAGGAGGAGGGATAAAAAAAGAGCAGCAACAGCGGCAAAAAAAAAAAAAAACGAAAAAACGAACACAAAAAAGCAGGTCGCAAAAAATACGAAGAAAATTATTTGAAAATATGACGCTAATGAAATTTTATGGGCCATGCGAAGGTTTATTTTTATTTTGTTTTCGTGCTCCTCCCCCCCGCGCTCGGTTCCGCACTTTTTGCATTGTTGCAAAGCTGATGCCCAAATAACGGTAAATTAAGCGAGATAAATCTGTGTGGGTCCGGGGAGTGGCGTAAGGACCAAAGGACTACCGAGGGGCGGAGGGGGGGCAGGCAGCTGAGCGGAATATTACAGAGTCAAGTGTTTGGCTGGGATTAAAATTTGTTTTTGTTCTTGCTCTGCTCGGCCAACCGCCCGCCGCCCGCCGCCCGCCGCCTCCTGCTTTGTCTAATATCGGGGCTATTTATTTGTAAACAAGTTGGGAATTTTAAAAAATTTACATCATTTTTTATGTGCGCTTTGTTTTGTTCGCTGGCCCGCGTCCCATGTTCATATGCCCCCATAAAAATTGGTTATAAAAATTGTTTTTGAGCGAAAATTAAGTTTGGCATCTATACGTATCTTTTGATGAATTTCGTTTTTTTTTTGAGTATTTCGCAGCTGGGTATGATTTTTATGGATTCAGTGGAATTGGATAACTGCCACGAAATGTATTTATAATATGGCTTGGGTGTTTTCTTTCTAGCCGATGATTCACCAATGTCATTAATCCTCTACAGTCCTTACCAAAGAAAATGTAAACAGGCTTCATACTGATTACGAATTGTTCATAAATGTGGCTGGACTGATTTTATTCGTTAGTTGATGAGTTTACCAACACACTCATCGAATTAAGACTAAAGTCTTACAAAAAACCAAAACAAATTATTAAGACATTTCAATCTTTACGCGACCTTCCCACCAATATCGGGGTGATCAAAATGCAATTTATATTGCCCATAATCGCTTTTGAGCTTTCTTTTCTCATGGTCGACATAAGCTTTCCATTAACCTAATTGATAGTTTCGGAAATGCAAAAAATTAAATAAATCTAGTCATGACTGATTTTGCAAATGAAGGGGATTTGCTCCGCCATTAAAATTTCTATCAGTGAATATAATTAATCTAAATGTTAAATCAAATTACAACCTGATCCTTTTGCTGTCCTTGTCTCCACTCTGTCTCCCCGTCGGCGGTCCCCGGGCCCTGTATTTGTTATTTTAAATTGAAATGTAATAGAAAATTCATTGGGTTCACATTAAAAATGCACTTATCGGCTTAACCTCGGCAAATTGCATAGCGGAAAAGCGACACTTCCCCCGCTTCTCCTTTCCCGCCGACCCCTTTTTCAGCTTTATCCGCGCCCGTCCATCGTTTTTGCTCACCATTTTTTCCTGCAGGCAGCCGTTGCCTTTCTTGTTGTTGCTGGTTGTACAAATTGCATGAAATTAATTAAAAATGCAAGTGTGTATGTAGTATGTTGAAGGGGCCTCCGCGGGTGGCGGTGCGAGTGCGGTGCGCTGCGGCATGCTTTTGTCAAATGGGCGGGCTAAAGTGCCCCACAGGCTGTTGCAGAAGCAAAAAAAGGGTAGCGGCTCATGGAGAGCTAAGGGGGTACACCTCATGTCACAATAATGGTGCTGGGTATCCAAAATACTAATTTCTTTTGAGTTAATCTGTCCTAAGATTTAAGTTTATCACGTATGTATAATTTACACTTTTTAGTGCTTTACTTCTTTATTACCGATTTTGATCGTTTTGAAATAATGTTGACTTAAAATAACACAGTCTCACGATCTACCTTAGCGCTTTTCTCAAATAGTGTTGACATTTTTGGTTGTATATCGCTGACGAAAGATAGCTTACATCTAGTGGTAACTCTTGCAATTGTACTCCAAAGCTCCAAACTTTCATTCTTATTATATCCGGTTCTTAAAAAGAACATATATTGAATTCGAACAATTGTATGTATGAAACAGGGAGAAGGAAGCATTTCCGACCCTAAAAAGTATATATACTCTAGTATATATACGCCATGTCCGTCTGTCCGTCCGTTTGTCCACATGAATGCCTAGATCTTGGAGATTATAATAGATAGAGAAAATATAATTGCATATTCAGAATTGTGTGATACCAGTCCAGTACAAGTTTTTATTAAAAATTGGCTACCTCCCCCAGAACCCCCGCAAACCGCGAAATTCTGTGGTATCCACAATTTTAAATCTATAGGCACTAATTTCTCCATAGAAACATGCCGCACACTTCTCATACACACACACACCTACAATTTCAATGCTATTATAATGTTCTAAAAATCAGATGGAAACTCAGAACCGAGTATTTATAGTCTAGACACTTGACTATAATCGTCCCTTCTTGTTTTAGTTGTGATATTTGCAAATTTAACATTTCTGCTCTGTTCCATTGTCGTTGGCACTGTGGGCACATTTCTCCAATCGATTTATTCATGTCAGGGAAAGGTACAAACATGCGTCTTGTAAATAAATACATCTTTTATGTTGGAAGAGGTTGCAAGGCTTGGCTGCTTGGGCTGAGGTGGTTATAGAGATGGAAGTCGGCGGTTGTGGCAGCAGCATTTTTTGACGGCATCCATCAGTTATTTCCAATTTCGCTTGTGCAATATTTATGCACGCAATGCTCTGCGAGCGAGTGGAAAGCACGAGGGGTGTTGCAGGATGCGTGTAGCTGGTGCTGCCGCTGATAAAAATGCAACGAAGCTGCAGCAACACATCTTTGTTTTCTTATTTTGTTTTGTTCTGCTCCCGCAGCCAGGGTGCAAGCTTTTGGGGCAAGCGGACAGCGGCGCGGGGCGTTCAGGGGTGGCAGGAGCGGCCGATGGGGCGGATAAGCCAACGAGAGGCACAAGAGTGAGTGATAGCGGCGCTGAAACTATGGCAGCTTATGCCACGTGCAACGTGGGTGGTATTAAAAGTTAAAAAAATTATACCAGAAAATCACTTTTGAACTAGACTTCTGTATGAATGCATCCAAAAGGACAAATGAATCACTCATTCTAGGTTGCGCACCCTTTTTTTCATCACAATATATTTGTTGAGCCATTTTCTTCCGGCCTATAGAGTATTTAAGAACATTACACTACTGTACAGATCTGTGGCGTTACAAATGGGTACATTCATGCAGAACCAAATTTTGGCAAAAAGGATAATTAATTGAAAACGTTTTCAAAAGTGAAATTAGACTGCCTGACATTGTAAAGTGCATGGAAAGTTGCATTTCTTATTATTATTATTAAATTATAAAGAAGTATTAAGGAAACTTCTGGATCCGCTCTCTTCGTTGTTTGACTGTGTCACTCCCTTCTTTCACTTGCAGTGCACATCAGTGCTTACTTTATTTTACTTTTTTGTTATTGTTGCTCCAGTATTACACTGAACTGCTGTTATTTTAAACGTATTGCTGCCGTTGCCGGCTGCACTGAAAACTCCCTTCCCCTCCTCGTGTCTCGCACTATTTTTTTTCCCAAAGAAAAACGAGACAACGAACGCAATTTTTGCATAACGCATTAAATATTCCGGTTTTGTATTTCATTTTTTGCTCTCGCGTTCCGGGTTTCAATTTAAGCTGCACCCGGGACGGCTGCCTTCCAATCTCCCGACTTCTGGGTACAACTTCAATTCCATGGGGAAAACTTCAGTGGGGCTGCCGCACCCATCCCCACTGCTTTCCACCTATAGTATCTGTTTTTTAGTTGCGAGATGGCAGGAGGCAATGCAATTTTTATGCAGCTTTTACTTTCCATGGGAGGGGAGTGGGGCTGCGGGGTGGGAAGAGGAGACGAACTGCTCTACTTTTTACTTTTCACGAGTTGTGTGTTTGCTGGCCTGGGGACAAATCTTCACACTGTATCCTGTTGTCTCCAATCTTTTTTGCACACAGCAATTATATCGAAGGTGTCTGGCGTTTCAGGGTTTATTCAGCCTCGAACAAACTAAGGCATCCAAACATATTTCTGTACCCCCGAATGGTATGCTCGGAATTCTAGATATTTTATTCAATTTAAATATTACCGCAGTGCGTATGCTTATTTCTTTCTGTGCACTGCACATGCAACTGCATTCGAGAGTTAACAACCGAAATATTTTCATATACCTACCGTCGAGCAGTTTCAATCACTGCCTGACTGTCAGGTTGGTGGTCCCGCGTTCTCCCCTGCTTGACTGCAACATTTGCATGACAAATAATTTGTTTTTTATTTGGATCCCCCGATGGTATTCCCACTGACTTGGTGGCTTCTTTGTTCCGCCGTTTGTCTGCTGACCAGTAATTCGAAGTTGAATGCTTTCAACGACGCCGTCATTTGGATGTTAACGCTAATAGCTTAGGACGACGGCGACGGCGACGCAATTTATGAAAATTACTGCACAACACAGTAGTGCTGTTTTCGGCGGACAAGGACATATAAAAATCCAAGCAAGTAGAAACGCGGTAGTCGAGGTTTCTCGACCACTAGATATCATGTACGGTGTACATTTTTGTTCGCTCAATCTTCATTGTTTATTGTCTGATCTTTATAAAACTTGACCTATTGCTAGATATTAAATTTGATAGCTGTAAGCAAAACTATTTGTGTCTCATGTATTTACCATGTCGGAGATATAGATAAATTAGACAATAACGTCTCTAACTTGTATTAGCTCGGATAACGACGACTATATATTTACAAAAAGACGGACAGACAGACAGACATGGCTAGATCGACTCGGCTGTTGATGCTGATCAGGACCTTGTAGGGTCGGAAGCGCTTCTTCTCCCTGTTACATGCATTTGCACAAACCTAATATACCTTTTGTTCCATTAGGTATAAAAAGAACCAAGAGGAGCCACCAGAAGACGGCTTTTATTTTTGTGGTTGCAGTGTTGGGCCCTTACGCTGGTCATGTGCTGTCTTTGTTTTCGCTGCTGATGTTGTGACACCATGTGCGGCAAGTGTTGAAATATTTTTATAACGCACAAACTTTACAAACTTTGCGTTTGAAATGGACAATACTCTACAGAGACAGCAGCTTTTAGAGATTTTCTATCCATTTCGTTACTTGCAAAATTGAAACTTTTATTTGGATTCAATAACCAACTTTCCCATATTGGCTAAACAAATTAATGCTCTCAATATTGTCAGCCAGGAAATAATTTTATTTACCCTCGAATACAGTGAAATTAATATAGGGTATCTTTTCTGACACTCGTGGCACCATCAACTTTCCCTTTTCACTCTTGTTTTTTATTTTTGAGCTTTGGGATAATTTCTTTTTGTAGCTCGTTTTGGTTCATTTAGTCTGCCGTCGCCATGCTAAATGTGTGCAAGAAAAAATGTCTGCCAAAGAGCGAAATAAAAAAGTACGAAAAACAAAAACAGGAGCTGGAAACTTTATATTTTTTGCGCCATAATATTGCGTGGCAATTTTCGTTCGTCGGGGTCTCAGAGTCCCTAGGATTCTGCTCACGCGGGTTGATAATAATTTTATGCTTACCCAACGAACGTTCGCGTTTTTTGCGCTCTCATTGCGCGCTGTGGCAAAGTTTTGCTTAAACGGTCATAACATAAAAAAAACATTCTGCACTTAAAAAACACAACAAAAAAGTTTCACAAATATTTATGCATCAAAAAAATAGAGAGGGGATTGGTGGCTGGCAAAGTATGCTATGAAAATTGCATTGTGCATTTTTTTAATGGTCGCTGCGGAGTTGCGTAAGTGAAAACTTGCCACACATTCGCAGATCGCATGCAAAGCAGGGCCACAAGTAAATGTGGTTGTCGTGCCACCAGATTTCTAACTAAGTCAAGATTTTCCTAGACTTTTCACAAAAAAAAAAGGAATTCTGCGAAAAGTTTACTCTCCCAGGACGCAGGACCCTTCAAAGCTGGTTAAAACTACTAAAGTAAGTTAAGGGTTAAGCCATAAGATGAAGGAAAGTTTAACAAACTGCGAATAGCGCTTAATATGGTACTGGCTCTGTAGTAAATACTCTAGCTGAACATTTCATACCTAATTTTTCACGGCAAAACAATTAAAACGGCTTGCAGGTAAAATATCAAACCACCACACATCCTTTATCCTGTGCCTTGTTTTCCCATTCTTTTCGTATGCGCTTTCCCGATCTCCGAGCGCACTCCCTCTTCGAACATTTGCATACAGACACACAGTCGTGCATACGTGTGTAATAAAAAATTGCGTATACGCCACCGTGTGCTTGGCCACTCAAGTTAATGCCACTTCTGCAAAAAGTTTTGCTGCTATGCCATGGATTCCAAACTCATATACCATCACGGTCCCAGGGGTTGTGGCCAGTGGGGTTGGTGGCTGCGCTTTTTGAAGTTTTAGCTGCGTGCATTTCGCGTTCATTGCAGCCCCAACAAAGCTTCGCCAGCCCCCCTGCTTATGTAACCCTCGGCCGCAGCCCCCTCCCCCCGAAACCCGAACCAAAGCAAAGCCCAAGTTATGCCTGGAAGAGCCGCATTGTACAAATGGGTTTTAATAAATTTAACTTTCTCTGTTTTTTCCCTGCCCCACTCTCTGTCCGTTTGTGCAACAACGAAAGGGGCATTTGCATATGTGTAGGGAGCGGGGTTGGGGGTTGGGGGCTGCGGAACCAGTCTAATTAAACCTTAATGCAATGCAATTCGATTTGGTGAATTAACGCAGCATCAGCAGCGCCAGCAGCAGCACCAGTACCAGCACCAGGAGGCTCTCTAATTTGCATACATTTTCACCCCGGCCATTTTGCAATTGAAATTAAAACTAAACTAATTTAAAAGAACCCGCCCACGCCATCCCTCGGGCTTCTGGCGCTTACCCCCTTTTGGATTGATCATTAGCAGAGTTTCGGTTTTTTCCCAGGGCCTTTTTGGTAAACTGCATCTGCTACAAATGTATTGGCAATGTGTTGCCAATGTCAAACTAATGGTTTGCCCCACCTCTCGCCGCCTTGTTTGGCAAGCGCAAACTTTTTTGCGATGGATGGCAGAGGGAAAACGTACACTCAGCCAAACCCGATTCGAGTTTCTTTCAAGTCCGCTAATAAATCAGCGATCCAGGGATTTCAATGTGCGAACCTAGAATTAGTTTTAAAACCTGTATGGCATAAAATTAGGATTTCGCTTTTTTCCCAGTGTATGGCGGGAGATGGGGGAGAAAACTGTGCCAAACACGGCATAAAATGACAGGCAAATGTCTTTTAAATGACGCGAGTGAGACACAAAAGGGAACGCCCCGCGGGATTTGCCAAGAGAGAAGGCTGCGGACCCGATAGGGTACCGGGACAGAATGGGATACCCATGGCAATGTGATGCCATGAAGAATATGCTGCTGGTGTTGCCACAGTTTCTGCTGTTGCCTTAGTTGCTGTGGCTGCTGCTGCTGCTGCTGATGCTATTGTTGTAGTATTTGTAGCCATCGTGGCTGACGATGCGCAACTAAGCCCGTAAAAATCTATTTTTCAAACCAGTTGACAAGGCACGGTGCTGATTTTCCCTCGCGCCACCTATTTTGTCGCCCTTCGGGAGTAGTTTCGGAAGCGTGTGAGAATATTTTATGGCAAAGCCGCACTGAAAATGAGCAGCAAGGCATAAAGATGAAAAATGATTTTCACGTTGATCATTGTCCCTGGTTTGGGGTAGAAAATGATAATGTGCCGAAGAATATTGGAAACATTAAGCGCTGAAGCATTAGGCTAAGACTGTTTGGGATTTTGAAATGTTTTCTGTTGCCGTTTTTCCAATTTATGATGCTGATTATGCACTCTAATTTAAATACATTCTCTGGGGTCGTGACACAGTTCTATACACGTGAGTCACAAAGTGCTGTAAATAGCCCTGGCGGGCTATATTTTCAGACTTTTTTTTGTACCTAACGCGCCCATGGGGAGACATTTCAATTATCAGGCCTCAGACCCCAAGCAAACCCTAGACGAAAGTTCACAACACAACCCAACACAACGAGCATATGCTCAATATGGCACGCAGTGGGTCCTTTAATTTTTTATCTCCATACATATATATATGTACAATATATTTGTCCAGATATGCACATATAGACGCCTAAGTAACCCAAACAAATGAAATAAACGACGTCCAGACAGCTGCGGTGGGAGAAAGGGTCCCTGGTCCACGTCCTGCTCAAGGGCCAGGGCCCGACCGAGACAAACAAACACGGCAATCATGACACTTTTTATGCATTTGCATAAAAAAATGCGCAGCCCAAAAGCGACCAAAAAATGGTAGGCAGCCCTCCCAATCACCTCCCCCGCCCGATAGGCGTTGCGAGGAAAGTTTTACTTATTGTGCGGGACCGTCGTTGAAATTTATGTGCCAAACGCAAAATCAATAAACTGATGAACCGGTTTCAGCTTAAAACTGCGGCCCCTGAATCTGGAGGCTAAGATGCTGCCAGCTGAAGTGAAAAAGTGATAGGGTCGCTGGAGAATTTTGGCTGTATTTCATAAATTCTTGAAAAATATGAGGTAAATGGAATAGAGCTTATTCGTAGTTATAGACTACCTGATCATACATTTTACTTGAAATTATCAGTCCTTAGTGTGTAGGGGGAAAAATTGAATTATATAAGCAATATTGCGTCAATTGTTGGGCTTGCTTGACCCAGTGATCGATTATCAGAACCCACAAACCTTTTTTGCATGCTTGAATCTTGGGATCCAACAATCACTGATTGATGGCGTCGCCCAAGTCTTAGCCGTGACCAATCAGCTGCCAAAAATCTTTCAAAAGGGTATTGTAACCTTGCCACCCCCCAGACTGCGCCCTCAGCCCTCGCTACCACCAGTCTGCTAAAAAAAAAGGAGAGAAAGGCTTTTTACTTGCTTGGCCCGATGCCCTGCCCCCTGTTTTCAAGTGTTTTTCGCCTCTGGGCTACTTTGCTTTGGTCTGCTTATCAGTTGACAATAAATTTTTGTTGCCTACGGCACATAAATTGAGGGCACGGCCTTTTGTGTGATGTATTCTCCCGTAATAAATGGGGCGAGCAGCTTGCCAGGGGTCGGAGGGGATGGCGGCACCACCATAAAAAATGCTGCACACTTTGCGGCATTAAACGTGAGTTTTATGCACAGCAATTTATGGGGATGCAGTTAAGGCGCGGAGGGGCTAAAGCAGATGCCCCAAATCTCTCCTTGGGTGTTTCGGCGATTTTTAAGTTTAATTAAGCTGAAAATATATTTGCGTCCTGAATAATAACAGTGCGAGCACCAGATCGAGATCCTGTGCCGTAAAATCTATAACAATAAACCGAACGAATGAAACGAAAAACAAGCAAGACTGGTAGGCTATGCTGAAATGCAAATCCAAAGCAAAAATGGGCCGCCCGGCTGCCGGAAATAAAATGCTCAGTATAACTGTAAATACAGCGTTGCGTATGCGTAATGTGAGAATTTTATGCAAAAGAGCTTTCGGGCCAAGACGAGAGTTTGGGGCCCCAACATAGGCGCCCAAAATAAGCGTCCGGGAAGCTGCACCGCGAGAAACTAGATTACCAATGAAAGATTACCAATGAAAACGTAAAGGAGGTGAATTGCCTGAGTAAATATCACCCACCGTGCTACAAAAGTGGCATCTTTGCAAAAGTTCGATCGCAAACATTTATATTAAAGTTTTAAGTAATTGCTTTTAAATTCAAGTTTTAAGTCCAATTGAAACTTGACCAATCTTCGGCATTTATACCAAATGATTTTGGCTTTTAAATTCCTCGCAAATATCGAAAATGTCGATTTTTCTGGCAGTGGGATAAACTTGACGGCGTCGCTTGGGTGCCTTGGTCGGACTATAAAACGGCGCCCAGCGATTCGGCGCGAGTCCTTGCCGGGGCCACCATTTCTGAACATGGTCCTTGTTTGCCTCTTACTGTTACTGTTACTGCCTTGTTTTTGCCACGGTTACGGCGTTCGTTGCTGCCGCTGGCCGTGCCCCGAACTCCAATCCCATCTCCACTCCCTCCCCCTGGCATTAAAATTTGAAGCACCAAATTAACTGCAGCTTTTGCAACAAACAGAAAGCGCGAGAAGCTTTAGAGATACCCTGCACATCCGCGGCGAACGATTGCGAGGATATACAGGAAAACTTGAATTTTTTCTCCACCGCGACACGCATTCCTCCAATGGAATACAAGTTTTACCTCCAACTAAGTACATTTTAATTCAATTTCAGGGATTAGTTTATTTTAAATGCAATGCAATTTTAATATTGTAGATCTTTTGTCAATGGGTACACTCCCTTCTTTCTCTGCTTTCCGTGTGCAAAGTTTTTCCTTATTATTTTTATCGTTTTTGTATTTGGAATGTGAGACTGTTTTGCTGTTCATAGCTTGGTGTTGTTGCTGCTGCTGCCGTTGTGCTAGTTTTGGGGCAATGATGATGAAAATTAAAGTAAAATGAAATACATTTTTGCCTACAAAACAAGTGTACACACACAGCAACTGAAAGGAACGGGAAATGCGCGGCCGCTGCCGCTGCCACTGCCACTGCCACTGCCGCTACCGCCTCGAAAGCCAAGGAGACACAGTTTTGCGCCATTTCCTGTTTGTTGCGGAGGACTCTACACCAGCTGCTGTTCCTGCCGCCGCTCCGCTATGCTAATCGGAAACGGAAATGGCGCATATTAATACGCAAGCTGCTCCGACAGAGGAAATCGCCAACGTTGTACTCGTATAACTGCCGGCAGGGCACTGCAACGCTGGAAATGCCGAAAATAAGGCTGCGCATGAAAATTTTAAAACCTAATTAAAATGTTGAAATGGAATTTGTTAATTTAAAATTGGGCAATTCGGGCTAAGCGAACTAGAAGATGGCTGGAGCGACCCCGGGAGAGTCGCGGCACACCAGCTGGGCCAACGACAGTTAACAACTTTGTTGTAAATTAACTACTCATAATGCCCCGAAAATAACGAAGCTGCCGGCTCCTCATCTTTCGCATTCTCCGAAATGGAGGCACTTCTGAAGCAGCTTCCAAATTGGCATTCTGCTGCAATTAAACGTTATTTATAACCGTCTAGTAGTCGCATAGCATCCACCTCCTTTGCTCCTCTCCTTTTTGTTTAGGACGAAGCACAGAAAGAAATACCTAGCAAATTTTTAGGATTGGGATATCTTATAAGGTCTCTGAAAGTATTGATTTTACAAAATATTTAAGTGGATTACCAGAGATTCAAAAAGGTATCACCACGAAAGCTTTTACAATTTGATAGGAAACTGAGTCACATTCATATAAAATTATTGAGTCGTTTTTGGGAGTGAATTCCGGGTGGTAAGTGGGCGGTTCTGGCAGGGCAATGACTTAACTGCCATTGCATTTTTCACCTTTGTTGTTTTGCTTGCGTTTTTTCCCGCCGGTTCTACCCTTTTCAGTTTTGCCCGCTTCGGTATTGCACAGTTTGGCGGCGACGCTTTTGGCATCAACTTTTGGCGTCAATTGACAACTTTTGTTGTCCAACCCCGAACCGCTCCCCGTCTACTATGCTCCGCTTTCAAAGCCATCCTGCTGGTATCTGATTGAGACACCGAAAGTGGGAAACAGAAATGAAAATAGGAGCGGGAATGAGAGAGCTCCAGAGGAGGTTTGAACTAACCAATATCCCTTGGTTCAACTTCTTTGGGGAAAACTTCTTTATTTTCCTGCTCTTGGCTCGAAACCCTTATACCCGCACCGAATCAATGAAGAAGCATCCGAGGGCATAAAGGCCATTAGTACACAGAGCAACCAAGAAATTGGGATCGTCTTGTAAAAATATGTAGTGTTGACCGTCATCTGTGGCTTATCTGTTTTTTGAGCGGGACAAAGGTATCTTGGAAACTTATCTTTGGCTTAAAAGGAAACTTAAAGTTCTTTTTTTGGTAATGTAGAAGATTTAATATTATATTCTATTAGTGTGAAAAGTACTATAAATCGGTAAATGCAAGTTGCTTTCGAACAATGCCAGTTAAATCCAGAAAATTATCCAACTTTAATGCAATCACTTTGCTCTTTCTTTTAATTAGCCAAGTGGCAAAAAAGTATATTTAAACTGGGAGCCTTCTGCCCCGATGCCATTCCATCTTCGGCTAATCTGGCCTGTTCTTATCGTCTGTACCTTGCCACTGCGCCCCCGTGAGATTTTTGCTTGACTTCACATAATTATTTGCCAACCGGCGGGCCTCCTTCGACCTTCCTCCTCCGAAGACTAGCGTATCCTGGCTCCTGGCTCCTAGCTCCTGGCTCGTGTCGTGACTCCAATCCCTGACCCTCGTCTGGCAACTGCGCCTGCAAAGCGAATGGAACCGCTTTTGTTTTACTTCTCCTTCGGCATTTGCCATTGTGTGCTGAAAGCGGCGCTTTCTGCTTTGGCTTCGCCTGTGCTCTTCGGCTATACCTGATTTTTTGTGTCCTGCCGTCCCTATCCAGATGTATTTAGTTTATCGTTCATATTTTTGCTTTCCAGCGAAACGGAACTCATTAAAATAATTCACATGCAAGCATACTTTATCGATCGTCGTTTGACGTTGACGAGCGTCGTCTGGAAATACTCTTTTCACTTGACTCCGCCTTCCCTGCATTTTGCATTACTCGCGTATTATTATTTTGTTCCCTTTTTGTTTTGTTAGTTGCAACCCGCTGCTGCATGGGGCAAATTTTCCGTTTTCCGCTGTTGCCGCCGCTTTTCTTTCACGTGTCGCCGCCGCCGCCGCCGTCGTCGTCGTCCAAACGTCGGAGCAGGAAATTCATTTGGCCCGCACCATAAATTGTTCAATGCAAAGCCACACACTCACATCAGGCCATGCGAAGACCATTAAGTATTAATAATATTTTAAAATGATGGCGCTAATGATGCGAGGAGCCGGGAACGCCCGAGGATGGCCGGAAAGGCCGTGACGCGGATGGTACTGCATCGATCTCTGCAAAGAATCTGCAAATGGCAATTAAGGACAGACAATGTACGAAAATTTCGAACGTATGCCTTCTCTTGGATACCTACAGTCATCGTGAATAATATCAAGAAATTGGCTTCATATGCTGGTTGAAAGTTACCCTATAGCATCGTATCTATAAGGGGGTTTTTGTTTTTTTAAGCCCAGTTTATCAATAGGTCAAAAGATATACCATTTGTCTCATTTAAGGCCCCAAATTCAAACCAAACAACCTCATTTGGTAATGGTAATAAGAAAGAAACGATGATTATCGCGTGTCGCGACTATAAATACCCGGTTCTTGGTGTGCGACGGAGTTTTAAAGCAGACATTTTGACATTTTGATTATATTATTTGATTTTCCCGAGAGCGTATTTTTTCAATGAAGAACCTCGTGGCCGAAACACATTCAAAACAAACTTGTGCTGAACTGCTCTCCCCAGAAACAGAATATGCAATTATTTTTAGTCTATCTATTGTAATTTCCAAGATCTAGGCTTTCATACGGACAGACCGACAAGGCTATATGGACTCGTCTGTTGATGGTTATCAACTTTGTGGGGTCGGAGACCATTTCCTCTCCCAGTTATATTATTACTACGAGTATAAACCCAATGCAATACTACATACCCTGTTATTTTTAAGAAACGAGTATAAAAATAGAGTGCATCCGCTACCAAAATATGGGAGGGCTACCAACCATCAGGCGTAATTGTGAAAAGTTATAACTTTTATTTGATGCTGCCTGACCAGGAACTGAAGGAAAATGCTGGGAAAATCAGGCAAAAAGAGATGGGAATGGCAGAAAGCTTTCCGCTGCTGAATACTGATGAAGGTGCGTGTGGATGGAGGTGGTTGCGAATTGGATAGATTGGCTGTCTCGCATGCCTGAATGGAATTGCATTATCGAATGCCGAGCCCATGGGACAGGACCGACATTACTGGGGATTTTAAGAGGTGCAAATAGGAGGGCGGCCTGGCCGAAAAGAGACGGCCAGATGCGAAACGCTTCAAACCGAAAGAAGCCATCTTATTTGTTCATCATCAATTATTGGCGTGCATCAGCAGCATCAGCGTTGATGGAAACAATGGAAACGTCATGTATCGCATTCGAAATACAATATATGCACGTATCGATACACACATATCGGCAGGCCCTGCCGCACATGCATATGCACGTAAAACCCTTTATGGAGGTGGGAGAACGTGAGTAAAGTGCACGGGTTAAGGCGGAGGACGAAAAAGGATGCACTGCTCGTTGCATGCATAACGGATGCGGCAGCTGCTGTCCAGGGGCGTTGCAAAGGGGGAGCGCGGCTAACATTTAATAAAGTTTTGTATATTTTTAGGTATTGGAAATCAACTAATTTGCGATTGGCCAAGCAAACACATGATTCTTTTGTCACTTGAAAGTGTATAGACTTTAAAGTTTGATAATAAATCCAATTATTTGATTTAAGCTTCTGCAATTTTCTATTTAATCCTGTCTAAAAATAATCAATCATTTTTATAGAACGAGCATTTGATTTAATAATGTCAAAACTCTTTATTGCTTTTAGTCCATTTAGTTTCGTACTTTCACTTTGGTATTGTTCCACGAGCTCCTTCAAAAGCTCCTTAAAAATGTATCATCCGAAAACTCGGTTACTTTTCCATAATTTATTGATCGACCTTGTGTATTGCTGAGCAGATTTCATTTTACGCACAATTGGTTAGTTTATTACTTGGAATATACGCCATGCGTGAAGAACTTCCCCTTTTGGAGTATATAATTTGGCCGAAAAGTAAAGTTTTACTTCTGCTGCTGACGCTTTCGATTTATGTTGAAAAATGCAACACGGCACAACTTTTTCGTGGGGGAAAATCATTACTGCCTTGGAACACAACACCCCTCCTGTGCATTACCTATAAAGAAGTCTTGCCCTCAGAAGCATTTGATGTGGCTTTAATTTGATCCCCGCAAATTGGTCTGACTAGCTTGCTGATGGGCTTCACTGAACTTTGGCGACCCAACCCCCAAGGAGCAACAGCATCTTAATGGAGTGTACTCGGGAACCCTTGGAACCTTGGCTATCTGAACTGGACCATCTTATAACCATTGTCCGGCATCAGTGAAAGCCGCGTCCCCCTTGTCCACCCGCCACACCTTCAATCTTCTGGCCTCTGTTCTGATTTCCAATCTCGTTAAGCTGATTTCATAACAGGGCAGAGTAATACGCCGGACAAGTGGACGGGAAGTCTGGTGTTTTTCCGCCCCTCAATGACCGTATCCATGTTGCCGGTGCTGATGCTTTAAATCAAACGATGCCGCCACCACCGCAGCATTCGTCGCCATCTCATTTCACACTTGAGGTTTAAGTTTACACCAAAAGAAAAAGCACAAAAAAGTTTCCAGACTTTGGAGAGATAATGCAAAATATTTTAAAGTTGATTGTAAGTAATCATCAAAACTGCTATAGTATATCAAAAGCACTTTTCAGCTTTTTGTAATTGGAAATTTAAAATTGTATTGACTTTCCTGCGTGTACAAACGAAACGATTCGAATGTCTCCAAGAGTCTCTGGAGGAGTTGTCTGGTCAGTTTTCCTGGCATTGGCGCGATATGATTGCCAACCGGAAAATGTCAAGGAAAATTACATTTCCACGACATTTTCTGGGCCAGGGGGTTGTTGCAAAAAGAACCACAACCACACCATACCGAGGGTGAAGAACTTCGGGCCAAAAAAAAAGAAAGAAATTATGTACTACCAAGATGCTGACTTCATTTATTTATTTTCGCTGGCCCTTATCAGCTGGGAGTTGTTATTTATAGGTTATGCTTCAATGTGGTCCTTGTAACTACGAGGAGTAACACCCCGAGTTGTTCGCAATTTGTGTTGTTGTTTATCAGCAAAGTGCAGCAAGTATAAATGGAGCAGCCGGGTGGGTCCATCTTTAATTCGCTGGCGAGCAACGAACATTTTCTTATAAAGCTGAAACAGAACGAGAAGGTTCAAGATGGACTTCAGTTTCAAATCTTATTTATACAAAATAAATATTAGAATTATTATAAAAAGCTTCCTTATACAATTCGAATAAGCAAACTAAGCAAAAATTGTTATTTGGGCACTTCAATGTACGAGTATTTCATTTAATAACCAAGAACTTCTGTTTTCATAGCATGTACCTATAAATTGTATATTAAGTTTGCGCAAATGTCTGTAACAGGCAAAAGGAAACGACTCTGACCCTACCAGTTACATACGTATATATGTATTTTTGATCAGCATCAACAGCCTAGTTGATCTAGCCATGTCCGTCTTTCCGTCCGTCTGTCAGTCTGTCCGCGTGTATGTATGAAAATATGCATGGAATCTGATTGTCGATAATTCTCGAATGCAGCGTTTCTAGTTGTTATTAAATTCTCGATTGCTCGTTAAAAGCAACTCTGCGGGAATCAATTTCCAATCAAGAAACGTGTTAGAAATTGTGGATACAAAACCCCTTTTGGTATATAAGTAGATTAATATCCAATCAAAGAAAGTGTTATATCAAGCACGGCGGCATTTCCATTTTAATAATTTACTCGCATGCCCCCAACCCGGGCACGCCCAACCCAATAATTAACCCATTGCTGACCCTTAACAGTTTTTGTGCCCAGCTTTTAATATGCACTTTGTGGCCTACAAATAAATATAAATATCAGGATATCCATATAAAACGAAAGCACAGCTCCGACACTAGCGGCAGCAAAAAAAAGGCATAAATAAAACTACGCGAGGCAATCAATGAGAGTGCAAAATCGTTTACCACCCGCGGGGTGTGTCCGCTGCCCCCTAGCCCCTCTGGTATTTGTTGTTGTTGCTGCTGCTGCTGCTGCTGTTCAGGCTCAATAAAAAGCGGACAGATGAAGGGGTGGGGTGTGGCAAGCAGTGTGGCAGGGTGGCAGGGTGGCAGGCAGGACTAACGGACGTTCAGCTGTCCTGAGTTGCATGCAAAATTAGCCTAGGCGCGCGTGTGCGGCGTGAAAATTTTTTGGCCGACCTCGAACAGTGTCGAATAACATAACAGGAGGTTGAGGGGGCTTTGGACAAGGGTGGTGTGGAGAAAGCCCCAAGTGCGGGTCGCCCAGGAAAAGGACCTAGAGATGGAAGAAGATTACAGCACGAAACCAGAGAAAAAGTTTCCTAAATTCGATTTTGTTTTGTGTCCTGCCAAATCGAAAATAATAATCAGTAATTTAAACTATTAGGTTGCATCAAATTGGATTCGCGCTGAGTTCATTGTAATTTAATTAATGACAAGTTTGTCGGTGAAAATGTGTTGATTGATTGACTGTTTGATAAACAAGGCAGTTAAATTCATTTGTGCCTTTGCAGCTTGCAATATGCGAATTAAATTTGGTCTTCCTCGGTGCGGTCACCTACACAAACTGTTCCTTAAATATTAAATTCGATTTAACTCTATTTGTAACTTGAGGACAAAGAACCAAAGTACTTTTGAGTTTATTTAATTTAGATTGATTTCGCTTTTCCTTTATACCATCCCTAGCTGACGGACGTCCTCTCGAAGGGGCGTCAATACAATTTAAGGCCATTAATACTAAAGGCAAAATTGCAAACACTGTAAACGGAAACGGAAGCAAAACTCGCATACATGACGACTGAAAAGAGAGCCACGGCCGTCGAGCCGGAGGGGGTAATTG
Organism: Drosophila ironensis; assembly: GCA_021223825.1. NCBI lineage: Eukaryota > Metazoa > Arthropoda > Insecta > Diptera > Drosophilidae > Drosophila > Drosophila ironensis. The sequence continues at coordinate 2,926,835 of JAJJHQ010011965.1, forward strand.
TAGGTAGGAGAACGCCTCCGATGACTACTTATACAAACCGAAAACTGCACTGGGGAGTCTCGTATAGAGGCTCCGGCGCGGGGAGGAGGCCGCGGGAAAGTTGTCTGGTTGGTCTGGCACGTGGTTTGGTTAGAATTTTCCTTTAACCCCTCGACGCAGCCTCCTTTCCTCTTCTGGTCCTGACCATTCTGGCCCCTTTCTAATGTGCTTGTGCAGCGTATATTAAAAAGGGAAATGAAATGATTGCGATTGCCACTGCCATTGATATAAGCGTTCACCACCGATTTTCTCCTTGCCAGTGTTGCCAATGCTCTGAATTAGACTAGGAAAATATTATTGAGGTATTAAATGTTTGACCTAATGACACACCTAGGAATGTAACAATAACAAACAGGGTAATGCAAATATTTTTTGGATACTTTTCAAATTGTTGTCACGCCTCTTGTTGCCTTTGAAATCGTCAAAAAACCGTGTTTTTTTCTGCTATCTCTGAAATGGTTGGATCATGAGATATAAATGTTTTTGCTAATAGCTAAAAATTATTGTATCTATCTATGTGCCACGATTTATTAAGATCGGACAATAAGTATTGAAGATACGCCAAACAAAGGTTTTCGGCGGTCTTACTCAGTGTCACTGACGGATGACGTCATATAAATTTCAGCTCTTACTTAGATCATATGTATGGGCTAGGTACATGGTATCTCGTTATCGAGAAATCTCGACTTGGCTGTTTTACTTGTTTCTAATTTCGATTTAGACATGGCAAATCAATTTGTGAGTAGGACATGAAGCCACATTTTGTGACATTGTAAGGTAGCCGCAAACTGGCTGAATTGGCAGCACCGCTGCAGCCTTCCTGCGGATGACTCGAACTCCAGGACCCGGCCAAAAGCAATTGGCACAATGGCCGCAGAAGCATCCGAATCAGCAGCAGCCACCGAACGAGCATTCAGCTCGAATCGCATGGAACGGAATCGCTCGGAACTGATTCGAATCGAAAACTGAAGTCCCGCGCCAGTTGGGCAAACATTGAGAGGCTATCGATGGATGCTATTGCTATTTGAGAAAACCGAGAGCAAACAGGAATCCGATATAAAAGTAATTGCTGCCTACAAGCCAGCCGCACCAATAAGGGGGCAAAAATGAGGCCTGGGCGGCCTAGATGCGATATGAATGTATTTTGGACCCGTGTCGATTTGATGGTGGTTGGTGGAAAAGTGCAGATTAAATGAGACCTGGGGTTAGGAACATACAAATGGTCGGATGAATGAGGTGGAAAGAAGTTCGATTGCAATGGAATTGAATTTAAACTTAGAGCAATTTAATTTCCATAAATAGGGATACCTGTCTTACGGATAAGTCACAACTTGAAAGCCTAAACGTAAGAGCAAAATTTGGGGCCGGTTTATGAAAGATAAGAACAGAACGGTTTAATTGGAAACATAAATCAGTTTCGTCTTTCTATCTTGGTACCTAAAGTCACTTAATTTTTTACCGATCGCAATTTATTTTCCTGTCCATCCGGCCTAGGGGACATACATATTTCAATAACTTTGGTCTTTTCCCTACCGACCTCTATTTTCTTTTGACTTATTGAGTCACATGTAACTGGTTGGCATGTCATAAGGACTTCCTAGTTAACTTCCCTGCACTCCGCAATTTTGCGGTAGTTTGCCACCAGTTTTTAAGTTGAGCCAGTGGGGCAAAAGTCCGCCCAACTCCGTGCTTTCCATATCCGTTGCATGCTCCTGCCGCTTTTGCCTGCAACGAGAATAACGCAAATTGGCAATTCCACTTTCTGCCACTTTTGATGCTTTTTTGATGAGAGCAGGCCGATGTTGGAGGTGTGTGTGCGTGTGTGCAGGCAACCAACAAGAAAGTCAAATTCCTTTGAACTTGGGACATTTTTTCGCTGTACCTTTTTCCAGCTGGATTTTGGGGTCCTCCTTGCGGATTAGGTGCTGTGCCTCCCTGGGACGAGGGGCAGCACTTAAAGTTCCCACACGCTTGCGTGCGTATTAAATCTGTTCAAACAACCGCATACATAACCCCGAAGGGTCGGGGCGGCCAGGTGAAATCGGGGATGCCGATAGGAACAGGCACAGATATATACTCGTGTATATAAATCCGACGACAGCACCTTGTCGAAGTCCCGATGCTGATAAATCTTTGAACTCAGCCGCAAACACGTAGAAGCATTCGGTGGTTACGGCAACAATTTTTTCCCCTCACTTTCTCGTTGTCATAAAATGAAAATGTCCTCCACGTCGTCACATTTTCTGGGTGTCAAAAGGTGGCGGCGTGGGCGAGGTGGGCGTGGCATGGCTTCTGGATATGTGCGTGTTGCCGATAACACTTAAAGCGCACTGCAGATTTCTCCGCACTTATAACGAGGCGGAATGTCCTCACACCCTAAGCCTGCCGGTTTTCCTCCCCGCCACTTGTTATTCTTTTTTGAATGGTTGGGTAGAGGGAATCCCCCAGTTGCGGTCCCAGACTGCCGGAATCTCCACATCTCCACATCCCCACATCTCCATCTCGGGGGCGCCTTGCCATGTGCAGCATTTATGAGTAATGAACTTCTCGCCGGAAAATGCCAGACCAGACCGCAAGGTGAGCACGCGGCGAGCGGCTAGCGCCCGGGAGGAAAGCGGCAAGAGGAAGCCGGTCGAAGGGTGAATTGTGGAATTCCTCGTGGCAACCTTTCTCGGTGTCGACTGCAGGCGATACAGCCGCTTCCCGTTTTGCACAGCAAGAAATCTATGAGTGCATTGCAAGAAGATCGATCGAATTTGTGAAGAATTGAATTATGATAAGTAAATTTGTCTAAAGCACTTTCGCTAATTTTTTTATGGTTGGTTTCCATGCTTACAAACTAAATTTCATTACTTCCGTTCACGAAAACTGTGTCGATTGTATAATAGTATGTTACTTGTAGATAATTCAATTTACGCTTGGGTTAAGAGTTTTCTCAATTAAAGAGTTACGCACAAAGCGATGGAAGATGATTTTCTCGACTCGTTAAAATACAGAATTTTAAACGAAACAGGTCCGACTCTTTGTCATCCAATGTGTGGGACAATATACGAGTATGTATAGATATATTGTACAAGTATATTTTTACCAAAGCTATTATTAACAATACCTGTTCAAACTAAATAGCAAACTAAAAACTAAATATTGGTTATAAACTCTAGATGAGTTCAGTTGTGTTTATTTTTGTGAAGTGTATTTTATAGAAATGAGGGAGGAAGCAGGTCTGCTGAAAAGTAACAAACTGTGTCAGGTCGACTGGCATTCGCAAGACGTGACTGTATGACCTCCTCCGACCTACTGCTCCCTCGCAGCCCTGCCCCCTTTTGTCCCACCCTCTTTTGTCCCACATGCGTGTGGGTATGTGGGTGTGTGTGACATCAAAACGACAATCGCGTGTGAAGCCAAAAAAATTTAATTTATATTTTGACATAAAAATTATAGCAATAAGCGAGCAAGCATCAGCAGCATCAGCTCCGGCAGTTCCAAGCTCCAAGCTCCGAGCTTCGAGCTGTGGAGCTGTAAAAGATTTTCCGCGCTCGGCAGATAAGAAATTTTACGCCAGTAAACGAGTTTGCTCAGCGCCCCGTTTTGTTTGCCTTCAGGACGCCACTGGCGACATTCGTCTGATTAACGCGAAATTGATTAAGTGACACGGCCAAAGTGATGGCCAAGAGGGATTGCCGAGCGCAGGGCGGTCGTAAAAGCGCAGCAAATGATGAATCTGTTTTTGACTCGCAGAGTGAAACGTAATTTAAGCTGATGGTAGCCAAAGATTTGGGCATTCCGGAGGAGATTAAAAAGCGGCTGTGAAATGGCAAGCTCTGCTTAAATTCTAAGCCACATTTTACCATTACTATTACACAGTAAGAACTCTGAAGTTTCATTTTTAATGTCCCAACCACTCCCTAATTTGAGCTGGTAGAAGGTTCGGAATTGTAAAGTTAGCCGTTTGTTTTATTAAATTTTGTCAAATAAATGAAAAAATTTATGAATATTCTGTTGGAAAATACGTATTTTCTGTATTATAAATATAGTTCGTTTTTATATTAAATTGAATTGGTTAGTCATCAAACTGAAATCCAGAAGTTTATTTATATCCGAATGCAAAAATTGGAAACTGAAATGCCAAGAAGGAAACCTTTGGGATTAATAATAAATTATGGAAAGTCTCAAAAAGAACAGGGTATATTAAATGCGTACGAGCGTATGAAATAGGGAGAAGGAACCCCGTAAAGTATGTATATATCTGATCACCATTAACAGCCGAGTCGATAAAGCCATGTCCGTCAGTCCGTGTGTCCATTTGAAGGATATGATATGTTATGTTTTGTCCGGCTGACCTCTCCTTGAAGGGGAGTGTCGCGCATAGACACTTAAGGTCCTTAGCGATACCGGTTGTTGAAGGCGTTGAATTGCTACCTTTAGTAAAATAGACCTCGAGTGCTTCTCGCTAATGCCAGAAGCCTGCTCGGGTCTAGTTTTCCTATTTCTTCCAGCGATGTGAAGATCGGTGTATTCATGTATCGCTGGTTTCGTGATAAGAGCTGGGCAGTGACAGAGGATATGCTCTAGCGATTCTTTTACGCCTGGCCCATCGTTCCCTGTTAGGCCCAGAACGATATAATAGATAGACAACAAATAGTAAAGCCAATATCTATATTTTCAAAAAATAAACAATGTCAATTCCCTCCGCACGCACGAAAACAGGTGGAAACCAAGAACTGGGTATTCATAGTCGAGACTACGCGTAAAATAGTTCTGGCTTGTTTTGCATTTAAATTTCTTTACATTGGTCGTCAAATTGAAACCCATTAAATTGTATCAATCCAAATCTGAAAATGATATTCCCGATTATTACATTTTTAGTTTGCACATGAAATGCAATAGGTTTTTGATTATGAGTACCTTGTTAAAACATGACTAAGAGCTAGATGTAATCCACCGAATTATTTTTTTTACCATTTTTCCTTTCCCTCGGAGTAATTGATTTTATTGAAGAATTTCCTTTATAGTTTCCGACCCGCGGTAGACGGCAGAGAGCCTTAATAACGTATTTAGCATTTGACACTTGTCATGGCAACATCCGCTCCTCCCAAGCACCGACTTTTTCCTTCATTTGAGGCGGACCATTCTGCCGTTGTTGTTTGCCGACCATTGAGACCCTCAATTGTTGTGGCGATGCTGCTGCTGCTCCTGTTCATATTGCGCATTTTTTGTTCGCCTTTTTCTGCGTCTTGGCACTAAATACGCTCGGGAAATTATACAATACATTCCCAATCAAACGCTCGCTCAATGCTGCGAAAATACTTCTAAGTATACCCCTCCCACAGAGAATCGATGCACCTCAAAAAAAATTCCATAGTAATCGACAGATTCGGAAAGATTCGGATCAATTATTGCGATGAATTGGCAAGGATTTTGAGACCTTTAATCTCATATTTTAGGAACAGCTCTGTGGAGAACATACGAATACCTTAGAAACACCATCAATTGCGCATTATTATTTTTGCTCTGTGTAGCTGCTGCAGTGCAGTAAGCCATCTTACATCACCCCCAAACTCCCGGTGACTGCCAGCTTTGGCTGGTTTTGGCCGTCTGGGGAAATTTGCCATTTTCTGCACAATAAGATTTACTTGTCTAGCTCGTGCTCTTGGCTGCTTTTGTGGCCAATGTTGCTGCTGCCACTGGTGTTGCTGCTGTTGCTGCTGTTGCGGCTGCTGCATTAAAAACTTTGACAGCTCATTTACTCGTTGTTCGAACTTGAATCCTGCTGCTTTCGTTTTTTCCGCCCGTGCTTAGGAGTCAGTTGCACGTTATGCTTAGGTTTAAAGTGTGCAACTGTCCCTGGTCCTTTGTTTGCTTTTGTTTTTTTCAGCTTGAGCCAAAGGATTTGGTGCGCTCAAATTGCTCAGTGGTTATTCGCTCGTAAGTGCCGAAATAATGAAATCCGTTGTATTATCCGCAACATAAGTTGCTATCGCCCAGCTCCTGCTCCGACTCCGGCTCCGGCTCCGGCTGCTGCCCCGTTTCTGTTGCAAGTTGCTCGTTCCGGCATCGAAATCTATTTTGCTGCACATTTCTTTAGGCGATAAGTCGCAGACGTGGCAAATGGCGCTATTCCTGATATGCCATCGAGTGCCGGGTGGCAGCCAGCGTTGCACACACTGTACGTACTATATACGTACAAATTGATATTCTCGATATTCGAGGTCCACTGGTTCCGAGGCGGACTGAGCCTGGGGCAGGATTATATCTTATCGGAGAGTGTGGGGGTTTGATGCAGCTAATGCGGAAGCCTCTGGGATGCTCAAAATTAGCTATTTTCGATTGCTCGACCAGCTTAATCATTTATAAATGGAATCATATAGTATTCCCAAACAGCGAGCTGCCTTTAAAAATAGTGTTTCAATAACTTTAAAGTTCATTTTGTTGACCGATTTGCCTGCTGATTCTATTTTAATCACCCGTCTAGAGGTGTTCAAGTCAATTTGCCAAATGTCACCAGCTCTAATACTGAAAAATTACAATTTTCCGTCTAGGGCTTGCTAGAAAGGAAAAACACATACCAAGCATATACGTTACGCAGTCGCTTTGTGGCTTTTCCACATCCATCTCCATTAGTGCATTCAAACTTCGCCCCTAGCTGTGAAGTCTGGTCGCCACTTACGTTTCTGCCTCTTACTTTGAGAATAATTTAAAAACAGATTCTTTGGGCTTGTTAAATCATAGATTTATTTGAAACAAAGATGTCATACCTATAGTTACACCATGTACTTTAAGGAGCATATACAAAAGTATATTAACAGGTAGATCTCCCACCCCACATGGTATAGTCATGTCCGTCTGTTTGTCCGTCCGTCTGCACGTATAAATAAGTCGTTCTCCGAGATGGTTAAAGCTAGTGATGTAATTTGTTTTGCTTTAGCTCCGATATGCATGTAAGCAGATCTGGTTAATTTCCAATTTTATCCACGCCTCCTGTCGCCTTCGCCATTTGCATTTTTGATATTTGATCATAATTTGGGCATAACCAGAGCCAGAGACACATTTAATTGCATAAGATCCGCTTAACCAATACAAAGATATTTCTTGGCCGTTGCATTATTGAAATTTTAAAATTAAAACACTGGTTCATAGTAGATATACGTACATGGTATCCCGTCGTCGAGAAATCTCGACATACTTTCTACTTGGTTTTCCATTATCTGTGTGGTTTTGTATTGTTGGGGACAAATTAAGTGCGATTTTTGCTCAGTGACTGCCCCGCAAGAGCACAGGCGAGCTGCTGCCTGCTTCTTGAAACTGTTTGCTGTTAAATTCAATTTCAATGCCCGTTTGTTTCCATGCGTTTCGCTGCACGGACGTCTGTTGCTGCGTCGTCTTTGCTTTATTTCTTGCGGTGGGGCAGGCAAAGTTTCGTGTAAGTGGCCGCTGTTCTAGCAACCGCCAAATAACCGCGCAGCCACCAACCACCACCCACCACCCACCACCCACGCCCCACGGCCCACTGCCTCCCGAACCGCCCACACGCCAAGTTGTTTTTGGTTACTGGCTGCTTGGCTGGTCGTGCATGAGAATGCAGCAAACGGCTTTTTTATTGTTGGCCATTTTGGCCATGGCAACGCCAATTTTGAAAGAGCCGAAATGGCCGCATCGAGCCATCCGGAGGAGCGGGAGCAACTGTTGCGGCTTCGCTTTCATATATGAGACTTTTTAGTGCACCCACTTCAAATGGCCCGCTTAAATGGGGCCGGCGATTACCGGCAGCAGCCGGAGCGGAAGCTGGCAAACGGCAAAAAGAAAAGCTAATTCTATTTTGCGGCTGCATTAACGTTCCAAAATGTTCGCTTATTTTATCCAACATTATATATACGTACGGACACATTTTTTGCTTTTGTAAATTTATACGAGCATTATACGATCTGCACTCGTTGTGCGGCCCCTCAACCCCTCACCGCCTCACTGCCTCACCGCCGCGCAGCTTTGTGGCTGTCACATTTGGCAATTTCCATTATTTTATGTCCTCCTCATCTCCCACAGTCGCTGGCATCTTTATCGTTCTTCCTTGAAGCCAAAGTAAATTTTATACGCCACTTTTCGCGGCTAAACAAAAATTAAATAAAATTTAGCGGTCTTCTTTGGCGCGCCCCGAAAAGCCACGCAACCAGCCAACCAGCCAACCATCCAGAGGACCCCCGACCTTTTAAACGGCCACCGCCGCCCCAAATCGCTGGCCCTTCCCGGCGCTGTTGGCTGGCTCTGTTTATGGTCTGTCTAACGATTCCCGTCCAACTTGGCTGGCGTTGATTAGCCTCTGTGCTGGAGCCTGAATTAGAGCCAAAGACAAAAACGTGCCCCAAAAGCGAAACTTGGCCGATGGCGCAGATGGAACAGTGGGAGAAACTGCGCAATTATTGCGTTAATTCGCACATAGTTTCGGGAGGCCCAAATCCTAAATGTGTCTCAAATATCCAAGCATCCCGAAGCTGGTGGTTGGTCCAACAATTCATCTATTTAAGTTCCGGTAACTCTCGAGGTTTCTAGGCCTGGAAACCTTTTCTTTCGAACTTTAAATAAGACTTGAAAGGTTTTAAGTGAAATTTAATGCAGTTAATTTCGGTAAGAGGAGTCTCGCCAATGTGATGTTTGCTTATTCACGGAAATAAGCACCTCACCAAGTCCCAGGGGCCTTTCTGTTTTTTCCCCCCATTTTCAACCACTGTTCCGGCGGAAATATTTCCACTGTCAGAGTCGGAACCACATGGTGACGACTGTGACGTCCTGACGCACGGACACTGACGGCTGGTCTCATCAGGGACAAACAGAAGGTGGGGCTGCCGAGAGGGAGTCCTTGGAGGCGGCCGGCGTGTGCGGGGAGTCCGCAACATGCAAATGAGGCTGTCCCGTAGTTGGTTTTCTGCTTGGACGCTTCGCTGGCTTCGCTGCTTAGTGGACCCCTCGCCTTGCCGGCCCCCAGGATTTAGAATGCGGGATTCGGGATCCAGCCTTCAGACTTCAGGCTTCAGGCTTCAGCCTTCTAGCCAAGCAGAGAAGCAGCCAAGCAGGCAGCCAGGCAGCGCCTTCGTTCTTGTCATTGTCGTTTTTATGGACGCAGTTGTTAATAGAAAATGAGCTACACGCGGCCAGCGCGCCAGCCTGCCAGCCACTCTCGCCGTCTTGGCCAATTCAAAAGGCCTGGCCCAGAAATCCGAAATGCGAACGATACGAAAAAAATGCGAAATCCGCGCAAGGGCCAAGGCGAGGGCGCAAAAAACCGAAATGTTTTTATTGATGTAATTTGCATAAATTTACACTTGCCTCGCAATCTGTCAAAATATTTTAGACCCCGCCCCTGGCATTCCGGCTCACCCCCTGCCCACCCCCTGCTCTCGGGGCCCACTTTTTAATCGTCACTCGAAAGCTTTTGTGGCCATGCCATCATTAAAGTGGACTTAATTAAAAGCACAATGCAGCAGGCAAGTGGAGCACAGAGCACATTGCGTATACGCAGCGTTTGCCAAATGCGCTTAATTACGTCATTAGCAAAGTCAATAGAATTAGTTTGGGTCCATTGTTGTGCCTGCACACGCACACGCACACGCACACACCCTGCAAAAACTGCACACAAAAAGGGCCGAAACCAAAAATGCGCAGGTTTTGAGCATAGCGAGGAGGAAATTATAGTATTTTCGTGACATTTTGTATTGCACTTAAATCAAAATTAAATTGTTTAAGCGCCGCTGCAGCTGTGCAGCCCTGCAACAAAAACAGCACGAATGTAAAGTCGTTGCCACTGCACTGTCCCTCGTGCACTGGCCCCTCTCTGTGCACCATTTTGCCGGTTCTCCCCGTTTGCAGCCACCAACTGACAATAACAATAGAAACTGAAGTGGCAAAACAATAACTGGCGCGTCGCGTCGGGATTTTCCGGCATCAACGAGACCGCACACACAGCAGCGGCTGCTAAAATATGATGCCAACTTATGGCCATCTGCCCTACACAAAGGTAGTTTGAACAGTTCGATCTGTTTGAACCAAACGTAGATTTTTAAATACCGAATACTTGCATAATAGTCATTAAATGAAACAAGTATTGGTATTGTTGAGAAACTGCTTAGGGGTGATTGGAGGGGAAAAAACAAAACATTCTGATTCTAGTGTGTTATTAATATGTTAATGTTTATTTGTGTGTATAGATCAAAAAATATTTTTTCCTCTTTGTAAAGACTTCAGAACGCCTGTATGGTCCCCGTTTTTTGTCTATGGCGCACATTACCATTTCCCTTTTGCATCCCCACTCCATTTGGTGCAAATTTTGTTTTTTTTCCCACCAACCATTTTCATTTTCTTTCGGGCCTGTTTTTTTGTTTTTGGGATTTTTCCCGCAGACCTCTTGACAAACTGCAGACATGGCCAATGTGCAATTCGCATCGACATCCGCAACAGCCTCCATATCCGCATCTGCATCCGCACCGTGGAACCCTTCGTCTCTGGGACAAGAAGATCGCTTGCAACTCCTGCAAAGCAATTTGGGACGCTTTCCACCTTGTGCCTTGCCCGCTGCAGTGTTGCGAGTGCCAATTGCATTTAAATTGTTCGCTAATCAAAGCCCCGCCGAGCCGTCTGTCTTGTCATTTGCATTTTTCGGCCCACAGTACAGATGGCGACGATGGCGATGAGGATGATAATGCTGGCTGGCTGGCTCGCTGGCTGGCGATTTCATACCGTTGCGTTCCGTGCCATTGTCGGGTGCCTTCCATTGTCCTGGGACTTTGCTCGGACGGGACTGGACCTGGACCTGGGCTCGGAGTCAGGAGCCTCGGCGATGTCTGGCCGCAAATCGATGCGCAAATTTTTACAGCGCGCTGCGGTTAGTAGTCGCTGCCGACGCTGTCTTTGCTAGGATTTTCACTGCAATGTTCTTCAAAAAGCGGGTAGTTTAGCTATGGGTAAAGTTAGTAAGGACCTGGTTAGTTTTTCCGCAACAGCAACCTTTGGCCCAGCTCCAATTTGTCCAATAGAAATACAAGAATGCATCCCAATGTTAAGTAAGATAAAGTAAGTTGAATTTTCTGGTTAAGTCGAATAAAGCGATTAATAGTGTAGCAGTTTTCCTATAACTTACTATGTATTGGAAAAAAGATTCGGTCGTTCCTGATATTGCCATTTTTAGAGTGTTCACATTTTCGTTTTGATTGTCGTTTTCTTGATTTTTTAATAAAAAATATTTCCCTTGGCCGCATTTCGTCTGGGGCCCGTAGTGGCTTCTGTTGCCGGTTGCTGATGCTGCTGCTGCTGCTACTGCTGCTGCCGGGCCATTCATTTTTAATTTTTATTAAAATATTTATGCAAATATTGAACATATGCCGGATTCGGTGGCCGGGCTGCGCCAAACATGGCCCGCTGTGTCCGCCAACGGCTTTAATATTGAAATTTCATCTGGTGTGCAAAAATCAAAAGCTATTTAATTAGTTGAAAGTGTGATACTGCCCATCTCCACCTCCGCGCGGAAGCTTGTTGGAAGCTTGGGCTGGTGGCAGCCTCCATCGACACTTGACTGTTAATTAATGCATGAGGTTCGCTCCACGATGCCAGACGACAGTCGATCCCAGTTGTCCAGCCGTCTGTCCCTCAGCTTCTGCCTCTTTCCACTGCACTGAGCAAATGCAAGGTACTCTTTTCTATGCGCTTTTACATCAAGAAGCTTATTGGTTGCTTGCCAAGCTTTAGTGATCCATGGAAGACCAAAATCTCGAATAATATATCAATCAAGTTAAAAAGGATATTGGGTGTATAACCCAGTGCGATTAGTAAACTTAAAATGCTTATTTATTGGAGAAGAATGGTATTGAAATTAATTTTAAGCCAAAACACCTCTGGAGACCGTTGTACTCTTGTTTTTGCGAGTGTTTCGCCACTGCTGCATGCGCAATTAATTTCATATAAGTTTATTGTCGCCTCTCAACTGCACCTCTGCACCCCCTTAACCCTTATATTGCCACCCAACCCAGTCCAACCCACGCACCTCACCAAATGCAATTGCGGGCAGCGCAGGAAGATTTAAATGGAGGGCGGAGTTCGGGGTGGTAACAAATGGACTTAATTACGTGCGCGGAAATCAAGCATTTTCTACAAATTTACGCTCTGCCACGCCCACGACCGGTTGCGAAACCACCCACCCACGGGCACCGCCGTTGCCACTCCACATCCGCCCTCTTGGCTGCGGTTTACAATTCTCTTTTCTCGCCATCACCATTTCGGTTTGTTTGTATTTCAAATTAATCATACGCCCTGGTCCACGCAGCTGACGACCGTTGAATGCGGCAAAAATAAATCCGTTCCCGAATTGATTTTCGTTTGCGCAGAAATTGCATGGATCGAACCGATATTATTGTTAGCAAGAGTCTTAAATTGCCTCACATATTTATCTAAATAATTAAAAATATTTGTAATAGCGCGTGGGTTAAATAAGGTAGTTGATCCTATCCGTAATTGATGGAATAATATCTTATCATAATAGTATGGAACAGACTCTATAAATGCATTCATAATATGTTTTGGGGTTTTAAGAGCTTTTTCAAAAGCTATTAGTGGAATTAAGCTGCTGAAATTTGGCATTCTCATTTGAAGAACGCAATTCCCTGGCTATTCTCTCGCAGTTTGCCACCTCATTTGACCCCTCATAGGGAAGACCGCGCCAGGACCTCACGTGTGTGTGGAGTTGTAAATGATCCAGACAACTGCCAATTTGCGCATCAATTGTTGAATAAAACATGATAATCATAATAAACCAGGCCGGGGCAGAGAGGCGTAGCGCAAATAAAAAACACGCGCATACACACACACGCATTCGAATACAAAATAAATAAATTGAGAGAAAAATAAAATAGTAGACGATGGCACTGGCCGGGCCCGGCCCGTAGTCCTGTAGTCGTCATGCACAAATGAAATGCGAATCAAAGCGATACCCAATTGAAATGGTCAATGACCAAAGCCAATCCTAGGATGAGGTCGGTTTGGCATGGCCACTGCTACAAATTAACCAAGACTGGTGCGGATGGGGCGTCCTGCATCCAGTACAAATATACATACATAAGCATGTAATTGAAGGCAATTATCGACACTGAGCCGATGTTAAAGTTTGGCCTATGCAAAGTGATGAGTAATCCGCACGTTTACACGAAATTAAAGTTAAGAGATCAATGTTATCTAAAACAATTGTGGCATTATTTAATGTATTAACAAATAGAAAGTCGAGATTTCTCGATAACGAGTTACCATATACCTCTATTGATTATCAATTAATATTTCCGTTTACATATTTCAGCCCCAAATTGCAATGACTGAAGACTAAACTGAAATTTGAATGACCTCATCAGGCATTGACACTGAGAAAGGGCGGTGAACATTTTTGTCGGCCGTATCTTCATAGATTATTGACCGGTTCTTGTAAAAGTTGGCACATGGCAAGGTATTACAACTTTAAGCGGTAAGCAACAAGATATATATTTCTGGGTCCAACCATTTTGAAGATATACCCCAACCTGCAGTAATTATCATTCAAAAACTACATAGTCTGCGTATATGACAAAAGCACGTAGAACAAACGGACGGACGGACAGACAGACTGACGGACATGGCTAGATCGACTCGGCTGTTGATGCTGATCAAGAATATATTTACATTGTATGCTTGGAAATGCTTCCTTCTTCCTCTAACATATATTTAACATATATCCATACCATAAAAATAGTATCCTTTTTAATCGCATCCTTGTGAATATCAGCTTTGATCACTTTTTATTGTAATCTTATAGTCAACAACCACTTTGCCTTATTGGTTGCATTGGCTTGCATTTCAATAAACCCAAAATAAAATTGACGCAGGACTCATTTTGATAAATAGCCAGCAAGCTGATATCCTCCAGAGCCCGTGGAAGCGCATACATACATACACGGAAAATGGCCGTATCCCTTACTATAAGCAGACTCTCCTCCTCCGCCCAGCAGCGCCATCAGCTTTCACCCGCTCTGCATCTATAATTTGAAAAGCAAACTCATAAATATTCAAAAAAGAAAAAAGGCGGCCACGTCCATCGTCGAATTATTGTTGTATGGGAGTGTGTGGGAATGAGCTATGTGTGCTTTATAGGATTCGCCCACTACAAGCACGGACTCTTTGGGGCAGGGACAGCAGCCACGCCCAGCCCAAAATGTGATTTTCTTTTTAATATAACCAAAAGATGCCGGGAAAGCAGGGGGAGAGAGTGGAGCGAGCAAGAGAGATGATCGGAATCATTGTCTGTCCGGGTGGGGTGAGTGAGTGTTTATGTGTGTGCCTGGCTTTTTGAAAAGTCCGTACCATAAAATTGAATAAACCGCATTGAAGCACATTATTTTTTATTAACTGCAGGGCAGCCGTTTGGGTGGGGTCGGGGACGAGGGTTCCCGGGCGTCCTGGAGAGTGCTAAACCAAAATACCGAGCAGGTTGTCCCTTCGGTCATCGCCTTTGCTCTTCTGCCCAAGTGCCCTGGGTCCTGCACTCCGTCATGTCCTGTGCTTTTGACCGACGTTTGTCAAATAGTCTTTTGCAATTTACACACTCGAAAACTTTTGTGCGACAGAGGCGGTTACGCTGCCAGGTTCCCATTCACAGCCACCATTAGTGATGCCACAATCCCTGTTCTTCCGGAAATATATATCTCCTTCTAACATATAAGTACCTATATTTTCATAAAATTAAGAAAATATCCCATCAAATTTTACAATCCTTTCAAGTATAGGTGTATATTTAGTTTTGAAATAAACGATTTAATTGGACAATAAAATAGTATCCGTTTGTAAACGAAAAATCGTAGTAATTTTGTAATTTCGTCCCCCAGACTTTACAATGCGATGCCCGACTCCAAATAACTGATATTGCTCGTGATCTACATTATTTGCGCTGTAATCCTGTCACGTGGCCATCTCTCTGTTGCGGTGCCCTTTTTTGAGGATATATCAGCGTTGGGTGCAGCGTTTGTTGGTTATGGCCCCAAGAGCGCTGCCTCTCCATTGTGTGTGCGGGCAAGTGTGTGTGCACTTGCCTTTCAAGCACCTTATTTATAAGCACTTTTAATGGAGTTGGCTTACAGGGCGCCTGGACCCGGGTATGGGTACGAGGATGGGTGTAGGTATGTTGGAATGCGAGGCCAAGCCTGTCTCTGTCTTTTGGCCAGTGCCTGCGTGTGTGCGCTTCAAAATCTGATTACGATTTTTATATGACACTTTGATATGATTTATTTGGTCATTCAGCTTTTCAAAGGCAGGCCTCCCAGCCGGCCGGCTCGGCTGGCAACCCCACAGTGGCCACGCCTCGCCGAAAGGGTGTCAATGGCTTTTGAAATATCTGCAGAGCATTTCATTTTTGTTTTCCCCCAGCCAAGGCGACGGCGGCGAGGCCGTGGGGGGCTAGGAAAAGAAAGCAAATAATAAAAGGGATCCAGACTGAAGGACCAGCTTCCTACTTGTGCTTATGGCCGGATAATGTGAGGCTTCGGCCAAGTTATTTGCAACTGCGCTGTGTTGTTGTTGGCGGTGGGCTGTTATTGTTGGTGCAGGGGCGAGAGGGTCCAGGGGCCAGGGGCGTGGTAGGCGGACCTCCTGTAATTGATGACCTTCGCGATACGTTGTCGTCATCCGTAGATCCTTTTTTTCGGTCTTTTTGGCGCTTGGCGCTGGCTCCTTTTCGGTTGTTGGTTGTTATTTTTATGGCAGGGCACTAAAAATTTCTTTTTAAAATTGAATTTAATGAAAGGCGTGATCCAGCAGCGGAGCAGCAAAAAGGACACGGGGCGAGCGGCGGAAAGATTGAAATGGAGAGGAATAGCCCTCGGGCGCGCCATATTCAAATGGCATTTTCGAATAAATTCGGTCTGGTTGGCCAAGGGATTCCCTTAATCGCTTCCCGGCAAAACTCGCCCGTAAATGGGGAAAATAAATTTGCTTTTACGATTTTTGGGCTCTTCAGTTATTGAAATAAACTTACATTAAACGATCCGGAAAATATGCTAGGGTTATGAGTGAAATTGACTGCTTAAAATGCTTTAAATAAATAGGTATTGTATTATCTTTATAAAACAACCAATAAGAAATCAAAGAATAATATGAGGCAGGTATCTATTTTTGGTATTTATATTTTAAAATATTTATTAACTTGTATTTTTTATGAGCATCAGCTTCAAGGAATGTAAAATCTATAAAAAAATACAGCAAACCTCACAACCTTTCCGCAATAAATTCTATTGTGCACACGAACAACGAAAAAAGTAAATAAATATAAATAAAAAAAATAAATCTCCCGATGTAAAGTCCAAGTGCTTATCCTGGCCATTTTTATGGGCTCGTTTCAAACTTTGCTGGCTGCCGCTATATATATTTTTATTGCATAAAAAGATTTGCTCCCTTTGCCGTATTCCGTATCCGTATCCGTATTCTCTCCTTCTCACTCTGTCACTGGGCCTGCATCGTTATAATAATTATTGCAGGTATTAAGTCAAGTAGCCGCAAAGAGCCCTCGTAACCCCCGGCTAACCCAATCCGCCCTTTGAAACGTGGCCCCCATCCATGGCTCGTTCTTTTTCTGTTTGTGGTCATTTTGCGTTGCCCTTTTCCAGGGCTTTGCATAACAATAATTTCGCTGCTACTTTCTTTCCCTCTACGGCAGAGAGGCTTCCATAACGCGGACTGGTACGAGTATATGCCAAAGCGTAAATCTTTTCCATACATAACATAGCTATCTGCAATTACGAGGCTTGTGATATTTCTAGCTTACAAAAATATAAAATATAGTACAGAACACACTTTTAAAAAATTGTCTGCCTCCGGGTTCTTAGTGGATCATTAGCTAAATTAAAAGTTAGTAAAAGAAATTTGTTGGCAAGCTTCACTTTACCCGTTTGTGTGTATAGAAACCGCTACGATTTTCGCGCAACGCGGTTTTTTGCGGCTCACGTTCATATCTGGGGAACGGGTAGTTGGACAAAACTAAATTGTGTTTAATTAATTATACCACGTACCTTAAGGTACAATAGGTATATTCAGCTTGTGAAAGTGTATGTACCAGAGAGAATGAGGCATTTCCGACCCTGTTAAGTATATATATTCTTGATCCACAGTCGAGTCGATTAAGCCATGTCCGTCTGTGCGTATGAACATGTCGTTCTCCGAGATGGGAAGAGCTAGAGACGAAATTATTTTTGCTTTAGGTGCATTATATGTGTATGCAGAATGAGTTGATTAAAAAATTTGGCTACTCCCCTATCCCCTTCGCAATGTACAAAAAAATGTGTTTTTTTGTCTCCATTAGTGACAATATATCCGAGATAGTATGAACGTTTGGTATATGCAGAAAATGTAATTTTTAAATTTCAGTCACGTCCTCAAAAAAACTGTATTTCTCCTGCATATTTGTCTTGATCTTTGAAATGATTAGAGCAAGAGATATTAATCTTTTCTTCACAGTTAAAAATATTAATATCTATTTATTTGGACATTTTTATAAAGACCGGTAAATAAATATTGAAGATGAGGACTTTGCCAATACAATGCCGGATGACGTCATATCATCCATTGTATGTTCGGGTTTTATGCCTCTACACGTTTTGTGGGGTTGAAATATTTAACAGGAAAAATAATTTATATTGAGACTAGGTACGTACATAGTACCTCGTTGTCGAGAAACATTGACCGTGGTTCTACTTGTTTTTTGTTTCATAATACGGAAGATGTTACTTGCAGTTACATAATTTAAGACCTTGCCGGTCTTAAAGGCTAATGTTGGAGCTAAATATGGTGCAAATGTCGACGTAAATAAGTTGTTACCACATCCAACAATCGTATCCCGAAACATAGAATCAATATATTTGACCCACTTCGGCCCAATAAAAACGGAAATAGAAAAGTACAAAGCCCTTGGATATGCTATTACCAGTGACATATGGACGGATAGCTTCTTAAAAACAGCATATTTGCTGTACACTGTCAATTACATAGGGGAGGGAGTTTTGGTCGATCGCCTTATGGCCATGAAGTCAATGAAGGGCTCGCCCAGCACATGTTTGTTAACCCTATCTTTATGTTACAAGTATAATTAAAATTTTTTTTATCAATGTCCCAATATAAAGACAAAAATAGAGGCGATTTTGAAGGACTTTGGATGTGACCTTGAAGTAGACAAGCCCGTAATCGTAACTGATCGTGGGTCGAACATGATTAAAGTCTTTTCGAGCTCGGATACAGTTCACTGCATAAAGCACTTGCTTTACAACGCTGTTGAAAATACTATTAACGCTATTCCCGAGGTGGAACAAGAAATTTCTGGATATTCTAATATTAATAATGCATACACTACTGATTTTAATGCTTTAGCTTGGTGGAATTTGAATAAGCAATTTTTTCCGCTATTGCACAAAACAAGCTACAAAATATTTTGCATTCCAGGTAATTTACTAGTAATATAATATTAATTGTACATAGTCATAACCCATTAAACCATTAGTTTTACTGTGAGCCGAAGGCCTTAGCTGCTCTGGCTCTTAGCCCTAAGTTAGTTCATAGTTTTATACTACTTGTTAGCTATTTGATAAATAAATAAGTAAATAAAAAAAATTTTGCATTCCAGCGAGCAGCGCTGCTTCGGAACGGACCTTTTCAAACGGAAGAAATTTAATAACAGAGAAGCGTTGTCAAATAGCCACTAACTCAGAAAATATCAACAAAATAATGTTTTTGCATTCCAATTCAAATTAGTTGAAAGTATTGTTAATTTAGAAATAATAAAAATAAAAAACCATAAATATAAAGCCATTTTTGCCACTCATGCAGATGTCTTGTATTTACTTATTATATGTTTTTTTCGTACCCCATTATCTGGCAAACACAAATCTAAGTCTTAATTTATTGGAGAACATAAAATATACTTATAAACGAAACCCTTTGTTAATAGTTTTGTTTTTCTTATAGTTTTGTTGAATATTGTTGAACCAAAGAGCCATTCTGATAATTCATCATGTTGTATTTCACATATAATATTTATATGAACTCAATCAAACAAAATTACTTATTTATTTAGAATTCACAGGTGTCCGATCCACTAAAGCAGTTGAAATGGCGTAACCTCCTGCCCCCGGGTTTCTGAACGACGTGCGGTGGACAGTCAGATGGCAGTAAACAGGCCGGAATCTGCGCGTCAACTATGTACCCCGGCTTACAAACACATGGACCTCCACAAAAGAGATAACATTCGATATCTCCTTTGTACTCACAAGTTTCTGGACAGGATGTAGGACAGTCCATTTCTCCAATGGTTCCATTGGCGGTGCAGTCGACACCAATAGTTGTAGGTTCATTTTTCTTAATCAAACTATGGGGAGTAGTGTCGTTCCCAACGAAGCTATGGGGAGTAGTGTCGTTCCCAACCAATGTATGGGGAGTAGTGTCGTTGTTCTGATTCCAACTAGGGCCCACCATTGACAGGAACAAAAACATTTTAAAATTCGTCATGTAAAATTTTCAAACTGCAGTCCGTAGATCGGCAAACGCAGAAACACTGTCTTCCCAAGTAAATGACCGTGAACGATGTGGTTTGTCACCGTTCTTTAACTCGCCATGCGTGCTGTAATTGCATTTCATATATATATTAATCATTATCATGGTAAGTATTATGATAGGGTATAATTTAGAAATATATTTGTCTCTGTAGTTCCATAAAAATAATATCCAATCCAAGTGCCAGAGCCTTAGGCAAAGTAAAACTTTAAGTTCTGCATATTTTCATGATATTTACCCTTTATCATCAAAATATGCAGAACTTAAAGTTTTACTAAAACAAGTAGGAACGCTGTAGTCGATATTTCTCGAAAACGAGATACCATGTACCTCTTTTCTTTATAAACCATTTATTTTTATACAATGTACCTTAGGTACAAATGGTATATTAACTTTGTGAAAATGTATGTAACAGCCAGAAGGAGACATCTCCGACCCCATAAAGTACATATATTCTTGATCAGCATCACCAGCCGAGTCGATATAGCCATGTCCGTCTGTCCGTCCGTCCGTCTGTCTGTATGTATGAACACCTCGTTCTCGGAGATGGTAAGAGCTAGAGGTCTAGTTCTTTTTTCTTTTGGTGTGTTATTGTTGCAGGGAGATCAAGTTTATTTCAAATTTTTGACACGCCCCTTTCCGCCTTCGCAAATTTGCATAAAACTGTATTTTCTTCGACACATTTGCGATATCTTCAAAACGGTAAAAGCTAGAGGCATAAGTTACAGTCCGATAAGTCCACTAATCGTCAAACACGTACGTACGGATCGGACAATAAATATAGAAATCATATCTTCTTCAGTTAAAGTTTTACCCACCCCTTCCCATTGGGAAGTTCCCAAGACAACGGCATGCCGCATATGCTGGGGTGACGTCATCCGTTTCTTCTTTGACTTCAATTCGTTCGTACGTGCATACATACAGAAGTGTGTGTATGTATGCAGAATACATACAGAAGTGCATGTATGTGAATTATTTGACAAAAATAAAAATAGATACAAATAAATGGTTAATAAAGAAAAGAGGTACATCTCGTTGTTTTTGAATAAAATAGCTCGGTAGAATAATAAAATTATTTAATGTATAAAATTCTACGAAAATAGCCGGCAAAGCTCGCAAGAGTTCCCACATTCAAGTCGACCCTTGTGGCAACTCAATCGTAATGAACTATGCACAAAAATGACCTCCAGGCACAGGACGATATTGCTGGCAACACAGACTAACAAGTTTTCCCCTTTGCGTGCGGATCCTACCCTTTCTTTTTGTGTGCAACATTTTCCATTTCTTTCTGCGGCAAAGGGACAAATTACATTTTGGTTGGGCTGCACAATGTTTTTCTGGGTTGCCACCAGTTGCCAGTGGATTTGCCTTCGCTCTCGTTATCTGGGAGGGTGGAAGCAGGTGGCTGGGATGTGTTCCCAGAGTCCTAAAATGATGTCTAGCCAGGAAACAAACTTTTTGTCCTTTGTCCGACACTTTATTAACGCAACAGACATTATTGCAAAATTATGTATGTGCTCTAAAGGGCTTCTTTACAAACAACTTAATGTTTCGACCCAGCTGAGATTCTTTTTAACTTGCAATTAGCTAAGGAGTTTTATACGAGTTTTATTTATTTTCGTTAACCCGTTCACAAGGAGCATTTATTCAAGCCGAAGCACCTAAATATCGTCACATCAGAGACTCCGTCCGTTTGTTTCACTCCCTTCGGGCAATCGGCACGCAAAACACAGGTGAGAATACTGTAGTCAATTACGTATCCTGGCTTGCACACACAAGGACCTCCGCATATTCTTAGGCAGCCCATGCTCTCCTTGAATTACGGGCTGTGGAACAGGTCGCCGTTGTTCCATTGATATCCAGAATCTGCTGGGCCATAGGAGATCACTACCGGTAGTACAACAATATAAAACTTCCACATTGTCACTACGGGAAGTTGCTTTGGGAAGTCGAATTGCACTATTCCCAATTTAAAAATGGTATTTAAAAAAATCATCTTGAACAAATTAACAATTGTTCCGCCCACAATTGGACATGGGGAGCGTTTAAAGCATAACAGTCTGCAAAGGTAACACATTTGTATGCGCTTCACTCTTTTCAGAATTATCGCTTTCAATTTTCACATGACACACGCCAGGGGGAGTGCACAAATTGCATGCATTGCCATCGACAATTGTTCTAATACTTTCAGCCCTGTTTGCCGGGAACTGCAAATGCTGCCACTACATCTCTGGCTTCCGGCATTCTGTGTCGAGATCCTCCTCATGAATGGTCCAATTGGTAGACCAATGCCCATAATTATGGCCATTGGCAGACTCAACTTCAATGTGCGCCTAAAATGGCGCAGTCGCTGCAGCACTGCTGCAGCCGTGGGAAAGGGCTTTTCATCGCACGGAAAGGGACTAAGAAAGGCGAGCCGCAGCTGCGACATCCAGCAGTTGTTGCTGTTGCTGGTGCTGCACTCGTCTTTTTGGAATTTAATTAAAGTTTACACAAGTAAACAAATGACAGTCGGCAGCCACCAACATTTCAAGATATTTGTCTGCATTTGTGTGTTTTTGTATCTGCAACTGTGCCTGCGTCTGCGTGTCACATGGCCACAGAATGAGTGCAGAGACAGGAAACTGCCTAACATTTTATTAAAGGAAACCCAATGCACAGAAACAGAGGTGAGTTTTGTAGTGCCAGCAAATATATCGCATTCAGCAAAAAACATTGCTCGTAGCTGTTGCAAACAAAATACTCGCTCAGCAAACAAAGGAGTACGAGTATCTAAAGCAAAAATTGTGTGGTATTGTGCGATATTATCCGTTACGCAATCAAAAAACACTACAATTATTTACAGATAACCGTTTAACCGGGTATAAATTAAATCATGTATGAAGTACATTTTTCGTCAACTTAAACCTATACCGATGTCCGACCCCCATGCATGCACAGCCAAAAGTACATTTTGTGTAAGGAGGTAAGTGTTCCAGATACATATTGATTATGCTAGTTCTGAGCAATACATAATACATCAAAGATGCCAAAAAAGTCTATGCATATACACTTCATTTTATTAGCCGACCCATTATTAATCCCAACTATTTGGCATTGGGTCATACCTATAAGCTACACTGTCTCGGTCGTTTCCAAACTTAGACTGACTTAAAAAACACTAAATCTCTTAATCTGCCTGAGCGCCTATCTTTTTATAATGTTGACGTTCTTGGTAATAATCCGCTGACAGCTTCATAGAAACGACTATCTTTTGGTCCAATGTGGCCCCAGTGTCGCACCAAAAAATATATATATTTTGTACCATGTACCTTATGGTACAAAGTTTGTGAAATGTATGTAACAGGGAGAAGGAAGCGATTCCGACCTCATAAAGTATATATATTTTTGATCAGCATCAACAGCCGAGTCGATCATGTCCGTCTGTCCGTCCGTCTGTCTGTCTGTCCGGAGATGGTAAGAGCTAGAGGTGTAATTCTTTTTGCTTTAGGTCCCTTATATGTGTCCGCAGATCGAGTTTATTTCATATTTTTGGCACGCCCCTTTCGGCCTTTGTAATTTGCATAAAACTGTATTTTTTTCGATAACAAGAGATCTATTTCTTTTTGCATTAGGTCAATTTAAGTCTTATGCAGATAATATAATTCCCAGATTTTTGTCAGGCTCCTTTCCACCTTCGTATTTTCAAAAAAATTGAATGCTCAAAAATGGTTAAAGATAGACCCATAATTTTAAGTCTGCTAAATCTGATCGCCACACACCTTCATGCAAAGTTCTGGACGTAACTTCGGACAATAAATATAGAAGATATGAGCAATTAAAGTTTTATTATTATTAAAGGGAAACCTGGCCATTATTTAAGGGAACCAGGCCGAGTCATACATTTTCAGTTGCTGTAATATATGGAGCTTATGGCTTTTAAAGAAACCTTTTTGATGGGGAAAAATTGTCCTGTCTTCCAATTGCCAAAATAATTAATCACGAAATTCGATAATTTTGACAGAAATATTCCGCCTGGCAATATTTACACAATATCGACATGTCAATATATTCTTTATTTTAAGATCCATACATACTATATCGCTTTTGATTTAAAAAGGTACGGAAATGTCGAGCATCTAGTTGGCATAGTCTTCAGATTTCGTGACAGTCAGAACCCAAGCTGAACACAACATCAGTATCCACCATTCGTCTGACCCGACACCATCTAAATTTTTTCTCTAGTCCCAAATTTTTATTTTATAAAAGTGAGTACAAAAAGTCTGTAAACGAAAAAAAAAAAAATAAAAAAAATTTGTTTTTGCTTATTTAGATCCATCATTAGCCCCTTCTGTGGACCATGCTGCAAGCGGAACGGCCTCCAGTGCTGTTTGGTCATTCCTCACGAGCCGAAACATCCCCATGGACGAAGACGACCAGCAGGACATTGCTCTTCATTAATCAAAGAGGTGCAGCCTAGAGTTGTTCACTCTACGGACAACAATGTTGAAAACCATCATACTGGTTAGCGAAGGCTATTTGCCGGTATTTATGTGGGTTCACTGCTTCGATGAGCGTTGCAGATCATGCAGATCGGCCAAAATTAACCATCGCTATGTCAAAATATATATGCCGACTAGTGTAAAAACAATTTTGGCTGAACTGGTATCGCTCATATCCATTACAATCTCCAAGATCTAGAGAGACTAGATTATATTGAATCGGCTGTTGAAAACATGTATGCCGAAAAAGTAAATATATATTGTTGTGGGTTGGAAACGGTCCCCAACAGGGGTCATTATAGCCAAGTTCTTTTTTTAAGAACCGCGTGTTAAAATATCTGGGTTCCTCCAACAATAAATTCTCTCGTTATCTTGGTTTGGAACCACAGTGGCCGGCACTTTGTTGTGAGCTTGGTGCGCTGGCCAAATGTCATAAAGTTGCATTCCTCCTTCACACTCTCCATTTGGATATCCGAACACACCCCAATCTAATACTTACCGGCCGCTGTCAACCTTATTAGTCTGTTTGCCGAAGGGAAGGAAGGTGGAGGACCAACTCCTGTTGCATCTGTATCGTCCACTGTGCGCGGCGACTTTACTTTTCGCCCATAAACTTAAAACTTTGAAATGCCGGCTAAGGTCGGCAGCGATGCTCTCGTTGCCGAATCCGTTTCCTGGCAGCTGCACAATGCCCAGTGCCTCCTCTGTTTTTATTTTGTGGGGTTCCCCCGTCTGCTGTTGTGACCATTCTGACCGTTAAATGTTGACATTTGTGCATTCATTGTGTGTGACCTTTTGGGCGTAGCCAGCACAACTTCAGAAAATGTACACACGGCAACAAAATGTTAGCAAGAATCTTAAAAAGTACGATTACGCCTACGGACAATAATTTGCATAAAGTTAGGCAATCGCATTTATTTGAGGTTCGATTTTGGGGGAAAATTTATTATAATTTTCAAGGATAATTATACCTTATGGGGTCGGTAAGGTTTTCTTCAACATTCACACTCTGAACATTCATTTGTGTAAATTTTCTCTGGTACTCATTTTTTTCCAGCGCAAAAGCTCTGGGCCAGCTGCAGGTCAAGAAGAAGAAGACGCCGAAGGAGCACAATGTGATGCACAAGTCTGCAAAGGATAAAGGAATTTCCGAGGGAGTAGGGCAAGGGTGAGGAGGTCATCCAGGATGCTCGTCCCCTCTATTGTCGTCGCTTGTCTACTCATAAACTAAATGTAAATTCCACCCCTCCGCGCCGACGTGCCACCACTTTTATTGCAGTGTTTCGCTGTCACTGGCGAGCAGACGCCGCCCCTTAAACCTCTGGTGCCCCGGAAGAGTCTTCCCCATGCAGCAAGCTAGCTACATGTGTGCTTGTTCGCATTGTCCTAGTTGGTGTCGTTGCTGTTGTTGTCAACAGGCTGCAGTGCAGCAGTGGAAACAGCGGGAACAGCTCGCTCCTTTGACTTCATTGTCTGTCTGTCCGTCCGCCTTTCTGGCTCGGATGCAGTGGCCATGATATTTGAATTTATAAATCTATAAAACTCCGCAAAGGGGACCGAGATGTGGGCGCCGTATATGTGAATTAGGGGGAAATGAGAATACGCTTTGTTCAAATGGAAATGGTTGCGGCGGAGGACACCCGAGGGAACTGTTAAACACTTAAAGCGGAACAAAGGGGCGCAATCAGTCAGCTGGTGAATTGGGAGGAAATTAAATAAATTTAAGTTATTATATAACAACTTAAAGATGCTTCCACTAATAGTGTTGTGGTATAAAAGGTAGTTCGTATCTAACTGTAAACCCTAAATCACCTTAAATTGACAATTTTAAATACATTTTATTTCCTTCTAATAGAATCCTTCACTAAAAATCGTAGGATAAAGGACCGAAGTTATTTTTAGTAGGTACGTATGTTTTATACGAAATTTCTTGTTATCAGTAATTAATCCATTGATTTTAATGGATTAACTTGAAGTTATTTTTGTTGTCAAATCGCAAAATTCTACGGCGTGTACAATTTTTATTTTGACTTTGGATATGATATTGGTAGCACATACATATATCTAACATATTCGTGTTGCCAAAATCAGCGAGTTACGCCAATCCACGTCCGCACAACTGGCGAAAATGTTTTGCGCCCACAAGCTTCTCCAGAGAAACATTCCGCGCTCGGGAAAAGCGTGTTATATTATAATTGTCAGTATTTATCCATGTTTTTAAAAATCAGGTGGGAACCACGAATTAGGTATTTATAGTCGAGACTTGTTTTATTTATTTACAGAAGTTGTGTAACTTCCCTTCATTAGGTCCTATTGTAATAGATAGTTATCTCCTCACAGAGATTTCTGGAGTCGTTGTCTGTCTACCAACTACTTTTCGGTTGTCGGATTACAAAAAGGGGCAGGAGAATCTCGTCCGAGGGAGAGACTTTACACTTCCCTCGAAAGACTCAGTGGCCACAACCCTTGAACCTTGTCTATTCACTTTCTAATGGGCCACGTTGACATTATATGGTATGCGATTGTTTATGTGTGTGCATATGTTGCAAGTCCTAAGCTCCTTGTCCGCCCCACCCTTTCTTCACCAGGCGGGGGTCACCCGTTTGAATTGTCATCATGCAATTGTGGAAGCAACCGAAGTGGAGTCCTCGGGCCCCCTCGCCCGCCTGCATGCATAAAAATCCGCAACGACAACTTGTTACATATTTCTTTCCGTCATTCCCTTTTACACTAGAAGAACTGTGAGTATCAAATTTTATCATTCTGATAATATATTGTATCTTGATACATTAAAGTATTAACATAAACAAGATGGCTCAAAACATGCAGAACTAACCATGTGTGTTTTAAATTTTTAAATCGTTAATGATATTGGTGCATCGGAAGCGCGTATGGAAAACCGCCATGTCACAGCTCCTTTCAGTGTACCCCTTTGGCCCCTGCACCACATTCGCCATATCATTTGCATTGTCGTGTCCGTTTTGAGGCTTAGCATACGTCGCGTATAAATTGCATAATTTATGTGAATTATGCCGCATAACATTGTCCTCGTCAGTCAGTCTTCCTTTAACCCCCGCCAGCCCATCAATTGTGCTGTTGTTTAGCCTTTGGGGTGCAATGAACTTGCAAAGTGGCCTTGTCTAGGACATTGGCAGGGCACTCTCTGTGTGGGCCCCCGTCCTCCGCCCGAGCAGATCCTTTTGTCACCGACACTTAATTGTGACAATTGTCAAAACACTTCCTGGACCCACCTGCACTGCTGGCCCAAATCCAATTAGTTGCCTTGGCTCGATTCTCTTTAGAGTCCGTGACACAATCACTCACCACCTCGCTTGCTCAATAATTCAGCGAGGACTGCAGGAGGACGACGGAGACGACGGGGACGACGGGTGGTGGCAACGAGCTCACTTTTACCTTTTGCGAGTCATTTGGTAAGCAAAACGATTCGTGTTGTTTCAATCAATGATGCCAATCAAAATGAGAACGATTTTTATGCCACAGAGTAGAAACGCTCTGTTAGGAAAATGGGTAATGTGGCAGCTTACCCGTTGCGGAAGCTGTGCATGTTGGGCAAAAATAAATCGGAAAGCTCAAAAGAGTTGTACATACAATATTCCTTTGATTTAACCAAAAACAAATGCATATGGTAGAGTCTATAGACAAATAGTTGGCACAACGTGTGCAACTAATTAGTGTTTTTCTCTTCCCTGAAAAAGATACGTGCTATCTATATGATAATTTAAGGACAATCGAAAGCTTCCTCCGTAAATCAGGGCCTTTGTCCTGTAGCTTGGATATCTTGCTCCCCACAGCTTGCACTTAATGTTTCTCGTAAGATCAACTTCTATGATTTATATGTAATTTTGTGGCAAATGCCTGGTGTTCCTGGTTTCGGCTAAATCACATTTGCGTTTCTCGGCCCGGAGTTTCGGGCTCTGCAGCCGGAGTTAAGTCATTAGGCTAACAACGCTGCGTATGCGTAATAAATAATTGAAATTTCCGCCCAGAGTCAAAGGTTAACCAGCGGTTGGTTGGCTGGGAGGAGAGGTTTATAGAGACAGAGAAGTGCCGAGACTTTCGAGAAAGAGTTGTGCTTAGCTTTTGGGCAAGCGAGCGCACCAAAGCGAAAATGAAAATTATTTTCATTGCAGGCCATGGTCGGGGACCGGAGCGGAATGACGTAGCGTGGCGGGGCGGGGCGGAGCGGGGCAAAGGAGGAGCGAGCTTGGAGTAATGAACACACTTTTCGCATTTAAGCTGGCTGCTGCAGCACGCTAATGGGGCAACAACAGCAACAGCAGCAGCAACAACTACAAGACAGCAACAGTTGCCATATTCCAACAGTTGCTCTTCTCACATTTTTAATTCCTTGGCACATTTGTGTAACGTGACATGAAATCCATTTGATGTCGCCGTCATCTTTCGCTCCAGCACTCTCTCGGCCCCCTTCATGCTCTGGTCCTGGTCCTGGTCCTGCACTTGTTAACAAACAAACACGCTTTTCTACTTTTTATTGCTAATTTTTATTTTATTCTTTTTTTACTTGTTTTTTGTATCTTTCGCTGCACCACAGACGGGGGGAGGGAGCTGGCTGGGGGGCTGGGGCAAATACAGCGGGAAAACAGCGAAGCATTTTAACGCGATAACTCCCCTGGCAGTTGAGCTCATAAATTTATAAATGAGCCAGCGACTGTAAAATGCGAAACGAGCCGCGACGACACTCGAGGCAGGGGCAGGGGCTGGGCCAGCGGGAGAGGTGGCTCGGAAAAACCAGTGAAAATTTTCGAGGCGGCCGGGGGGTAACTGGGAGATTGCCTTGAAAAGCACTCATCATTTTTTTTCCATTCATTTTGACAGAAATCGGAGATGAGCGAAGGGTATCAGGGCTGCGTGCTGCTGTTTGTTTAGGACGCAGACTATATACACAAATTTGCGGAAAACTTTTCGGATTGCACTTGCCTGGTAAGAATATTAGGAGACCTTTAAAAGGGTCCAATTTAAGATCTGTTGTTTCGCGAATTACTTGCTTGCTAATTTAAAAAGTTCCTCGGAAAACTGCAAAATTATATTCTAGTCAGAGCAAAAACTATCTCATCATTAGTAAGTATAATAAAATACAATTTGGGAAGATAATTGTTGCTAAATTTATGCAAACAAAACAAACTATTTCCTAGAGTATCCGCCTGTTGACTTTCGCTCGTTACCTTCCTCTGCTGTTGGCTTTGCTTTATTTATTTGTATAACTTTTGTCATTCATAATTATTTGGGCTGTTTGTTTGACTTGTTGTTGCCGCTGTCGTTGGTCCCTGACATCGGAACATCGGAAACGGAAACAAATGAAGTATCAGACAGGGAATGTGTTTGCTTTACGAAAATTGACTGAATGACTGACTGACTGAGTGCTAAAAAGCATTCGGTATACTTTTAATATTTCATTTCAAAACTCATGAATTTGTATTTCAGTCGAGCGTTGCCGCCATCAAAGAGGGATAGCGAAATTTCCAAGGGGCCGCTTGGTAGGGGAATATTTTAAATATGCATTCACGCTTTTATGAGCCCGGGCCGGGTGGCTCAATTCGGAGGAAATACAGGCGGGTGGGTGCCGGTCCCCCATCCAATCTTGTCCATTTCGGCATACGACCATTTGTTTATGATTTTCTATGCCATGATTAAATTAAAATTTCTTTATTGGCTTCGATATGGTGCTGCGCTTGGCTGGGTTTTCTTTGTACTCCCCCGGCTCTGTTCCCGGTTTTCGGCCTCGACCTCAGTCCCGGCCGAATGCAATTAGCAAAGTTTAATGTGGAAATATTGCCATGAAGCCAATAAAATTGAGAGTGCGGTCAAGCGTCATGATTGGATTTCCACGATGTTAGCACAGCCAGTAATGTTCTGCGTAGTTACTATTTTCCCAGGCATTTTGTGCGTGCATGTGGTTAGATTCAAATCTTCGGATAACCGCAATTAAAACCTAATTAAAAGCGTTTTTGTCTTTACAATTGCATAAACGTAGAACGTTGTTTGTTTGGGTTAAGGGAAGCGAAATAGAATCCAAAGGCAGCATGCGGTGCGCCCATAAAAGTATGCTACAAAATATTGCGTTATTTGGGTCAACCTAAGAAGTGCGTGTGCTTGCATATTCGAATGTATTTGGAAAACTAAGGCACCTGTAAACTCCTTTCAAAGCGAAAAAGACACCCCAAGCGTCTAGACGAGCTTAACCTAATAGTAAAGGCACTTAATCCGGGTTAACCCCCATTTATTTTGACCTCAAACGTTGCTGGAATAATTGCCATTTTGACGTTTATAAACATATTTTAAATAAACTTCAATCAATGGCCCCAGACACACACACACACTGGTGCTGCGTTGCCCAAGGCAATGCAAATGATAGACTTGCAAAGAGCAGGGAAAGTAAAACAAAGCCAGGACCAAGCCAAATTCGAAAACAAAGAGGGGAAATCAGTGAAGGAAAAAAAGGACTGGCTGGTTGGCTGGGTGGCGTGCCTTAAAAGTCAATTTGCCGCGGGCACTGCTAACAAAACAAGAAGCGTGGCGGCCAACAGACAATGCATATAAAAAAGGTGCCGAATTTTCACACACCCACCCGCAAACAGGCGCATATTCATCGAATTTCCATACCCAAAAAGGGCAGGGGCGAAAAATTTCACGCAGCTTAAAAACCGCACTCACGCACAAAATATTTTTATTTACCTTTTGCCGGAGCGGCGGTTGTCTGTTGGCTGGGCAAACAATGAACCGCCCAATTCTTCGGCCACGGCCCCAGTATCTCACCTTGCGCTTCCCCGTTCCTCTCCAATGGGGCGTTCAACACTAAAAGCGCCTTATTTACGACGTTTACATGCAATATTTACAAGAAATCTCTTACAATAACTGTTGTGCTTGGCAATGAGCGCCATTCCCCTTACCCACACTTAAAACACCTTCGTTCTCGACTCGCGTCCGCACAAAAGGCATATTGTTATTGCCGAGCTTGCCTCGACTTTGGTTTGGTTTGCTTTCCATCACCCAACACCACATCGCCTTTATTAATTTGTCAAAAATAAAATAATAAAGGTGTATGTATCAAGGCACAAGAACGAAGCGGAAAAGCAATCAGGGGATTCACGAAATTGATCCTCTAAAGATCAATTCTTAGGGAATCTTAGGGATTTCGTTGAAATGGATGAGGTCTTCTCAAGGGAATGTCAAATAAACAATGAAACACAAGGTTTTGTCTTTCTATTTTCAACACCAAATTTATCCATTTACTCAACCAATCAAAAACATGTTTTTCTAATTCATAAACTATAGATTGATGTGTTCCTAATACTTCCAAATTGCATTATATATAAAAGCGTTTTTCCATTGAATTTATACAGTGAGTGAATGTCTGGCTTAGAGACACTCCAAAATCAATCCACCAACATCCCCGAAAAATGTAGCCCCATGAAAAGAAAAAACTCTGGTTCCGGCGAGTCCCATATAATATTTTAGCATTACAACTGATTTTTCAACACGTAGCCGCCTAGTAGGCATCGCCGACGCCCCGAAACCCCAAAAAAAGGACGAACAAAAATATTGCCGTCGTCGGCGAGCCGCATTCATATGCAAATACATGAAAGGCGCAGCCAGAAAACAGGACCTGACGGTGGGCGGGGGCGGGAAAAATAGGTAAGGGAAGAATAAAGCGTATCCGCAAAAAGCGCGTTGCGCAAATAGCGCGCTTCCTGAAATAATAATTCAAATACTGTGATAAAAATCGACTATAAACTCGCATGCTGTGCGAGTTTTTGTTGGAGAGTGGGGAACGGGGAACGGGGAAGCCCCCGCAATTCCTCCATCCATACATGCAATCCGAGCCCCTTTTACCGCTTCCACCTCCGCCGCCAGTGTCCCGGAGTTCGGTGCGTACGTGCGCATATTTCATTCCCTAACGACCCCTTTTAACTGAGAAAATGTGTTTTCGTTACTTTTAGCATCTTTATCAAATAATAATATTACGCCGCACGAACCCAAACGTCGTCGAGGAGACCGCCGGTCCCCGCTTTTCCATCCGCTACCTATTTCCCGGCCCCTCTGCGTTCAATACCGCCGAAAAATATTT
Organism: Drosophila ironensis; assembly: GCA_021223825.1. NCBI lineage: Eukaryota > Metazoa > Arthropoda > Insecta > Diptera > Drosophilidae > Drosophila > Drosophila ironensis. The sequence continues at coordinate 2,959,049 of JAJJHQ010011965.1, forward strand.
TTTTTGTTTTTCCTTCCCTTTGCATTTGCTGCCATTTTGCACTCGGAGGCGGAGTGCGGAATGTAAAAAGTATTATTGAAGAAATTGAAGGGGATTCCCGGGATTGGCACGGAATCTGGGATGCTCTTTGAACTTTTTCAGAGAGTTAAGATCTAGAAAAAACAGCAATAATTACTGGGTAGTATCTCCAAAATTGTTTATTTTAATTTAATAAAGATAATGGTAACAAATGGTGGAGTGCAACGAGATCAGGAACATTTTTTCATAATTTTTCCATTACCATTATTTCAATTTTAAATTCTCTTGTATACTTTGTCTTTACAATTTTTTTTTAAGAATATTTAAAGGTATAAACAAATTTTGATGGCTGTAGTGTATAAACAATATGTGCAATTTTCGGCATCTGCCGAAAGGTGGCTGAAATGTATTGAGCCACAGTTTACAGGGCGATGCGAAGGGATGACTAGTGGTAAAGTATGGGCTTGGTAGCGGACTCGACACTTTTCCAACCATTTCCCGAGCAACGGGAACGGGTGTTGCCTTTGTTTTTCTTCGGACATTTTTGTTTTTGCCTGATTTCCTTTGTGCTCAATTGAAAAAATTTGCATGCCAAGAATTATGCAGAGCTTGGGCCGAGGAATGTCACGTCGGACGAGGGCGGGCAAAGGTCAACCAAAAGCAGACGACGAGAAAAGGTTGCGCTTTTCGTTACCTTAAAACAACTGAACCAGTCCCGTTCTCAGAGGTTTTTCCCGCTTTGGCCCTTGTTTTTCTTCTGTTTTGTGAACAACAAGCAGCAATTGAAACCATCGAAGATCATTTCGGTTTTTATTTCATTCCCTTGGCCTTCGCATTGGTTTCATTCGATTTGTACTGCCCCGCTCTCGAGTGCAACCATTATTCTTGGCGGTAATTGAACAACGTGGCTCCCTGCTCGAGGGCGTAAATAAATGTTGCAAAAAATATATATTCAAAGAACGAAAATGGCTTAGAACAAATGTCCCTTTTTGCAGCCACTCTGCCACACGAACGCCCACCAATTGAACAAAATACAGCTTCATTTTCCTTGATGACATTGCCTGAATTTGTATTGGTATCTCTTTTTGTTCGTTCTGTGGAATTGGACATTTTGAATATGATTATTTGTCGCCATCGCTTCCCCCGGGGCCCGATAACTTTTTTGCACTGCCAGTTAAAGCTCAACCAAATAGAGGCCACAAAATGTTGATTGAAGGCTTAGGCCCACATTTGTCGGTGACCCGAAAAACTTAAAATGCTTTAACTAAAATTCCCTTAAAATGCCGGCTCTCATGAGAGCGGAAACCCAAATTATAACACACGTTTCCATGCATAATTAAAGCGTGCAAGCCCAAAAAACGGGCTCCTAAAAAATTCCATTTGCCAATGTGTGTGCGAAAGGTCAATGTGCTCTCAAGCACGTTGCCAAAAGGGATCTCTTGACAAATGAAAAAATAACATTTTATGGTGCAGAGCAATTTATGGGAATTTCAATATTCTAGCAGAGGCTTTGGGGACTTCAACGCCCTCTCTATGGCCAACTAATTAGTGTCATTTCGATTTCACAGAGCACTTCAAAGTTCACCAAGTTCAATTCCCATCGTCTTCGCATGCATATTGATTTCGAGTCACCGATTTTCGGCGAAAAAGCGTCCCTCTCCGAAAATTTGGCCACTTGGCTCCCGGCTATGTTCGACACGTGTTCGGCAGACACTTTTCTGCCTCGCTGTCTGTTCCTCCCCCCGTCTGTCTCATATAAAACACGTACTTGCCACATTTATATCGACAATCACTCGAATAGCGAGAACCGAGCCGGAATCTGGGGGGCACCGTTGGCAACCCACGCAAATTCGCCATAGATTTTTTTGATGTGGTTAATTAGACTTTGAAAACAACAAAGTGGGAGCACATCCCATTGAGATGAGCGGGGAATTGTACAGTACAATTGCTGTCTTGAGCGGCGGGCGGTGTCGGGGCTGTAACTGAATATTTTATGCTTCGAGGGGATTGACAATAAGGCTCAAGGAGGTCATTGATTCAGCAAAGTCGACTGCTGGATGCTGTCAAAAGTTGATGCCCGAAAGTAAGTGAGCGGACAGAAATAATAATTTCCCCAGGGACAAAGCGGTTTCCGGTAAAAATCATTTATTTGTTCTATGGCAATTAAAATTTGAGAATTATTTTCGAGGGTGCCTCAACTTTCTGGCGCGTTCGATGGCCGAGGCTTAAGGCTCGGCCGTTTAGGGCAGAGCAGCAACATGGTAGTTGGCAAATAAAAGTTTTCATTGTTTTCCCCGTAACTGTTTTCGTTTTCGGGGCGATCTTCCCTGCCACGCCCCTCGGACCGACCCTTCAGCCATCATCCCTCGCCGGGTTGCGCACCATTTAGCAAAGTGAGTCACGTTCAAGACTGCAAATCGTCGTTGGCCCTGCGGCGGCCAAAAAAGGAGGCAAACACCTCTCCACCGATAGGATGCCATCACCACTACTTTGACTGCCACACTCTGCTACACGGTTTCGGTTATTGCAGGCGCTGTAATTTTTACAGCTTGTCACTTGTTGTTGAGTCGAGTCCCCGCCATTGTGTTGCCTTGTTGTGCTTTTCACCATCTCGCCCCCGCCCTACAGAATGCTGTCATTGCCATTCAGTCAATTTTTGGTTACTAGGCCCCCGAGACGTCTTTAATTGAGACCGGTTGCTCCTGCTCCTCCTCCTGCTCCTGCTCCTGCTCCAGCTCCAGCCTCTGGTCCTGCTGTTGTTGCTTTTGTTTGCGTCGGGTTTATGGCCACCGAACAATAAAACTGAGAAGCAGAAACCTTTGACGTCAATAAAAAATACGAACATTAAAACGAGATCGTGGGCCCCTTCCGGGGACGGGACTTTTAAAGTCATTGCAGTCACGCATTTTAAATAGATTTCTGGCAGAGCCGGCAGGAGCGCCCAAGCAGGGACCCCGAAAACTGAGGGAATCAATTTGTAATAGTTGGCATATCTCCAAACCGCATTGCTTGGGGCCACAACATCTTAGGGCCGTACCCATGTCATTTTGGATTTCATTTTTATGTCATATTATAGATTTTTCCCCAGCGCACCCTCACATCCCTGGCTTCGCTGGTTGGTGCGAGTTCATTTTTCATTCTTAGCATGGCTTAGTTGCCGGAAATGTTGTCGAAATGAGCTGATTTACCCGGCGCACATACTCGTACACATTTGGTCCGCATTAAGCTTGTGGTGGCAATGCTCATTTCAGATTTTTGATTAAACGTTTTAAGCGAAGAGATGTGTGCGTACACTTTGAAAACAAAAATTATATGGGTCATGCTTAAGTCCAGACATGGTTTGAAGCAGTTCAGTGAGTAAAATGATAGAAGAGTATCACCATTCCCACACCTAGTCACATATACAAGTCTCACTATTTGTGATTACTTCAGTTGTAATCTACACGTTAAACATAAGCCATACTACTATTGTATATTGAAGGCGAGCTTCTTGTAATAGTTAAAGGCTGCCACTTTCAATTGTGTTTGACGTTATTAACGCGGTAAATCGGCTCATATGCTTTCACCCTGGCAATGGCCAGACCAACTTTCAGCGCACATAACTCGTTTGCTTCGAATCTCTTCTGGCACTTAAATACAATTATGCACTTAATGAGGATGAAAGTTTTGGGTTCCATAATCCAATATGTATGGCCAGGTAAAGTGCATACTGATGTGATGTGTTACACTTAACCGTAACGATAAACATATTTAATTGTTCAATTACGACAACTGCAATTCCGTAATGAGATTACGATATACACATACGAGTATCCGAGTATGGGAGTTCATTTGCCAAGTGCATAGGCGCTTGGCATTTCAGCCAATTTTCCATAGAATCGATTTATGCGAAGGATATCATTATACCAGGAGCGTTTTGGCACAAATGGTACATTATGTGTGTGCAAATGTATGTAACAGGCAGAAGGAGACTCGACACAGGACATGACCACAGCTGATCTAGCCATGTCCGTTATCCCTCTGACTGTTTGTCCGTCTGTATACAATACTCGTATATGATCCCATCGTAACCCAAAATGGTCATTGATAGAACGGTATTTTTTGTTCTGCACCATATCGTGGAGATGGTAAAAGCTAGAAAAATAATTATTTTCGTATTAGATTGCAGAATGTTTTAGATATATGAAGAAAGTTTGATATAGATCAGACAATAAGTAATGAAGCTACGGCCAACTAAAATGTTTGTCTGTCAATACATGGAATGTGAAGCTTAAACAAAAGTTAAAAAGTAAGAACGATTATAGTCGAGTGTCTCAACTATAAATATCCGGTTCTCAGCTTCACCTGGTTTTTGACACAATATAATACCTATCTATATTTGGGAGCAACAAATTTTCGTAATTTCTTTTGTAGGTGTGTATGTGTATGAGAATGCAAATGGTATCTCGAAATGTCTACTACAATATTCCTATTTGCTGTTATTTGTATGGTTTCGCCATCATGAATAATGATTACCGGAAATCCAAACTTCACAGATTACTATTAAACAGAGTATAAAATATGCAGTGTCCCTGGCCAAAGTCATCCTCTTTAAATCGTTGGAATCATAAAATTTCTACTGGTCGGGCTCGTTGCTTTGGGATAAATTCAGAATTTCTTCATTGAATATTCGATCCCCAGCGTGCAACCACATCCAATACTGCTTGAATGCCCCGCCAGAATGTCTGATCCCGATGAAGTTGCCCACTTGGCGATTTTATATTCGAGAGCTCAACGAGGTCTCATCTGTATTTTATTCGCTACTGACGGAACGAGAGCCAAATAAAATTGTCCATGAGTTAAATTGATAGCCTGCTTCTTGAAGAAACAGCCTCGGCAATTGCAAATCAAACATGTGAATGCAGTTTGAAACTCTTTTTAGCCATTTTTATTGCCTAGCTTGGCTAGACCAAAGCCACAGCACTGACAGGCCAGTGGAATCGCTAGCCTCATGCCGGCTGCCGCGTCTAGTTTTTGTGTGGGCCCCAAAAGGAAACTAAATTCGTGGATTGTTGCGCTCTTCGGCGTTTTGTACGGGGTTAGCCTTCTACTGACATCCTCGGTTGCAGAGGTTTCCTCGCGGGAGGCGGCCGGCGGCAGAGGTTCATGGTCCTCCTTCATGGCCCTCCGTGTCCTTCCCTCGGTGGCGACAATAACAAAAAACCGTAAAGCGGATGGTATGAATGAGAATTGTCGGCCCAGCCTCCCGACATTGCCATCTCTTTCATTGTCCCGGCATCTGTCTCGTTTACCCCTTTTTGCAAGGCTCTGACGCTGCGGGTTCGCCAGAGCTGCCATTACTTAAACAGTGCGCTGAAAAATCAAAGCAGCAAAATATCAATATTTTATGATCTACGCTTCCTGTTGCTAGACGACAAGGATTTCCCAGTCATGCGGGGCTCCCCGATACCCTGTGACCACACCAACGATCGGAAGGTTGATGGACTTGCGGGAAAAAGGAGAGCTAGGATCTTCGTCTAAAATAATTAAAGAGCTTGGCTATGCTTCGATCATAGTCAAGCCAAAATAGGTAAAGCTGAAGAGATGATAGCGTGGCAAATTAGATATAAATATATTTTGCAATAGCACGATATTCCTTAGTTGACAGCAGTAGGAACTGGGTTTTATTCTGCACTACTACCACCACTGGGCTGGGCACAGTGTTTTGCCCCCGACCTGCCAGGGTTTTAGTTCAGTGATTTAGGCAGCGACTTCCTTGGTCCCCGCTCACTCGATAGCTGCAAAAAATTACATTTCCTTCAACTCGAAAAGTTTTTCGGTTTACGGCTTGAGGGTAACAGCCAAAAAGCAGCAAAGCAGCAGCAAGGCAGCAGCAACAGCAACAGCAATAGCAACAAGGACAACACAGGAAGAGGATGTGTTCGGTTCTGCGTTGTGGTTATGTTGCTGGTGGTCTGTTCTGTGCTGCCGGCTTGTGCGCATTTCCAAATCATTTATCATAATTTTGTGGCATTGAGTGGGGGCCCCTTGGTGGCCCTTGCAGGCTCCCTGATACCCCTGATACCCCTGGTACCCCTTTTTCGGTATCAGGCATCTAAATCGTTGATAAAAACGTTGAACCGGGCCTAATTTATGTGTGTATTGGCATTAGTTGGCTCGTGTGCCTGTTTGGGTGTGCGAGTGTCAGGCGTATTATTAATTTCTAATTTGCATAACCTACAAAGCTTTGAACTTTAAACCTCCCCCTCCATTTGGACGCACTGTGTACATCTGTGAGCCGGCGAGGCCGAGCGCCGAGTCTATTATGCAAAAGTTTTCCCCAACAAAAGTTCCCTTATAATTTTCTCCATTTCTCTGTTTTTATTCGTATTTTTTGAAGCTGTCAGAGCAATAAATCGACTGGAATGGGAAGGTAGGGCCGGGGCGGTGCGAATGGGCCCGATGATGGGTTAGCTGCCCATAAAGGGAAGTCAAAGTTTCGGGCAAGAGTGCGTGAGAGCTTTTTAATGGTTGCACTGGATCAATTTTAATTATATTTCAGTGCTATGTGCCTGGGCATTCGGAGAGGCGAAACTTTGCTTACGGCTGCTTTGGGAACTTTGACTCTGCGTCTATAACTATAAACTGGAGGTGCAAATGGCACTGCAGTTCCAGTAGCTACCATGCACCACATTTTTATACCCGGTTATTAAAAAGAACAAGGGTATACATATGTAGTAAAGGGAGAATACAACTTTTCCAAAACCTATATTACATATATTCCTGATCAGCATTAACAACCGAGTCGATCTAATGTCCGTCTGTCCGTATGATCGCCTAATTTTTTGAGACTATAATAGATACAGAAAAAATAATGTAATATTCCGAATCGTGTGATACCAGTTCAGAAAAGCTTGTTTTAACAAGTAGATACCATGTACATCTTTGCTTTATCAAACATTTCTTTGTTTTTCAAATAATTCACCAAATTTTCGTTTGTTGACATCAAAAAAATCAGCACACATTGCCTGTTATATATGTTATGTACATACATTTGCCCATTTGTACCCTAAGGTATATAAAACGAAAAAGACAAAAAAGTGTGACCGAGCCGAAGGAAAAGAAATGCGTAAAAAGTGGGCTTTTCTTGTTCTTAACATACGGTTTTTTAATATACGGGAGAGGTCATTCTCGCTTTAGCTGCCAAGCAGCACACTTCTTCGCTTTTCTTTATTTTTAAATTAGTTTTTTTTTTTGCAATTTTTGTAAGATTTCCTGGTGACATTTTTTTACGAACAACTTTTCGGAGTTTTACGTACACTCCGAATATTTTTAGTATTTTAGTTTTTTTATTTTTATTGTGTAGATTCTCGAATTTTGTCTTTTAAGCTGTTCGGGTGTAAGTGTGTACAATTTTGGATTGAGATATCGCGGTTTTACGGGAGTCTTTTTTGTGGTTTTATTAGGTGTCCATGTAGTGTTCTCCAAGGTACAAAATCGAAGAAAGACATTTGTTTCGCTTCTTTTTTCTGTTCGGTGGTGACTGGAATGTTCGTCATTGGATGTGGAAGTACTGGATACTTAAATAATTTTTTTTTTAGTTGTATGGTACTTAACATTTAAAACTGTCCATAATGGACAACCATTAATTTGTTTAATTACGACTTCACTTATTATTGGAGCATCCTACTCCACGTTAAAAAAAAACATAAATAATTAAAACAAGTAGAAACGCTGTAGTCGAGATTTCTCGACAACGAGATACCATCTACCTCTCTTGCCTTTGCCGTGGGAAGGGATGGGTAAAACTTTAATTGGTCATATCTTCTATATTTATTGTCCGATCTCGACGTAATTTTGCATACACGTGTTTGACGATCCGTGGACTTAGCGGACTGAAAATAATGCCTCTAGCTTTTACCATTTCGAAGATATATTTTTTTGCCAATACGGGGCTGAAAGGGGCGTGGCAAAAACTTGAAATAAACACACATTCCACCTATACACAAATTACGAAAATAACGGAAAAGAATATTTATCCCTGTTCTAAAAATCAGGTGGAAACTTAGAACCGGGTATTTACAGTCGAGGCGTTCGACTATAATCGTTCTTTCTCGTTATTATTATGTCTCGTTATTTGTTACTAATTACTAATTAAAGTTTTCCGGACCCGAAGTAATGTTGAATAACCTCAATCATATTCATTCGCTGGGATAGTAGTGCTGGTAGGCTCATTGTTGGTTAATTGCCCCGCTTGACACATGTTTCTTATCCGGACTGCAATGAAACTTCGATTGGCAAGAAGTCATGCATTAAAAATGCAAGCGACTGAGCTGGAATGTTTCTGGGAGAACAATGGATATGCTTGCAGAAAAGCATTTTATCTCCTTAATCGCATCCACACATTTGCCATTGGAATATGCTTCATTTGATCAAGCCCAGCCAACGAAATCAATTTTCCGACATCTTTTGTGTTTTTCAATCGACTAAAATCACAATGGCAATAAAAACCATCTCCGGATTAAATTTGGCGCAGCAGCCCCAGAACCGACACCACAACCTAAAAATAAACATGAAAATGCAAACCATATGTGCATGCCAGTATACAAGCAAACATACTATAAGTATATTGTCGCACATGAAACAGCGATTGGAAAGTTTTTGTCCGCATCGAAGTTGGAGTTTTGGAAAATGTTGCTTGGCTGCTGATGCTATTCCTGCTGCTGCTGCTGCCAATTTGGCCCAATCGATTTTGTGACTAATTCAGAAAATTTTAATTGTGCATGCATTGGCCATGAATAAATAATATGCTCCTGTACATATAGTATACGCAGCATTCGGGTGCAGTTATTATTATTATAGTATTTTGCAGTGCCCGTGTGCTGTGGGGTTTTGTTGTGCTGCGTTGCATAGTTTATTTCACCAAGAGCATAAACTATCAAGTTTTATGAGTGTGCTGCACACATTCACGCCCAAAATATGCAAGGAAGTTGCTTTTAATTCCAGTAAATAGTTTACCAAGGAGCCGCTGCCTGCCCGTCCAGACGGGAGCAGGGCCCGGGAAAGAGCCCGGGAATAGACCAGACCGAAACCAGACCAGAAGACGTTAGCCAAAGTTTTTGGCAAAGAGCATAAATTTCTACGCTTGGACAACACGCAATGAATCGCTCCAAGAATACACTTCCTCGCCCCTGCCGTGCTCAACTTTTTTCTGCCTTTCTGCACATAATCAAGTTTCAATTTCCAGTTGTTGCTCGGAACATTTTTTGCAGAAACTATGCAAAACCCCTAAGAAAGGGTGGATGCAAAAAAATTAATATATATATCTATAAGCGAGCTGAAGACTGACCAACAATTGTCAACGGTAGCGGCTGCCTGGACTTTCTTCTTCGGCAGCCAAAGGCCGGAGCGTAGTTACACTAAAGCGCATGTTTCGAGCCCAAGATGAAATACTACGGTTAAAATCGTTATAACGCGAAAATTGGAAGACCAATTTTAAAGGATAATCATGTATAGAGAGCCAGGCTCGTGCTCATTTCATCGCAACATTATGAATACAAGTAAGTCCCACAGTTTTCGTCCTCTTCAGTGTTTGAAATTGTATGGAGTGGAAAAGTGTAATCCACTCTCCGTTTATATTTAACTTACAACCCATAAATTCATGCAGCTTAGTGTTATCCTTCCAAAATGCATCTCCCTTTTCTTTTAGTCCTCGTCTCACATTTTTCATCAGAGCTCTTCCCAGCCGTTGCCGAGATTTTTACCAGCAATTTAACAAACGTCTTTTGGATTAAATTAAAAAATATAAAAAAGGAATCATAAGGAAAAAACTGTACAAATCAGTTGCACGGAAAAAGACGCGAAACTTTCAGCCCGTCTTGGATTTTCGGTTCAGTTTTTCTTTTCTCCCTTATTTTTTTGGTGAGCCATTTAGGACCCTTTCCCACTTCTGCACTGATATTTTTTAATGTTTCCTTTATTTTTTTGCGCTGGTCGCTTTTTGTATTCGGCCACCAAAAGACGCTCCTGCTCCCAGAAGGATTTCATTTAATTTGCTGCCCCGCCACCAACCACTTCCCAATTTTGGCCAAGACTCGCCTGCGCTTGCCTCTTTGGGGCCGGGGCCACAGACCCGACTCTAAAGTTCATTTCTACGCTCATTACACTTTTGCTTACGAAAATTGTTTTTCAAGCCGCACCACGAGGAGATAGGGAAAGATAAAAACCGGGGGGAAAGCCGGGGGGAAAAGATGAAGGAAGTCGGGAGCGGGTTAAGCGACTTTTCCTTTTGCGGGGGCCCCCAGCTAAGCTATATGGTTGACTAATTCATTTAATTCAAGAGTTTTAATAAAGTTTGTGCCCGAGCACATTTCTCTGACCCTCTTTTCCCGCTTCCGCCGCCTCCTTCTACAAACCCAAAATCCGGGGCGGGACCCCGAGCATTTCCCCTGACCCTTGACCGACACCCACTTGGTCACTTTATTAAGCGCATAGCTAGAAATTTCTGCGCTCCTTTCGGGGTCGAGCATTTTCGTTTTTGGCTATAGCCGAAATCCTTTCTGCGTTGATATAATCAAAATGTTGCGTCTCATGGATACACACAAATAAAAGTTACTCCTAGTTTATAATGTATGGTTTCCTTTTGGTTGACAGTAGGTAATTGGTAGAGAATGCTTTGAAGTACACTTGTTCGTTCAACTTGTTTGAGAGCGATGTGTGATTTTCTCTCCGTGTAAGCGGCTACTTCAACTTCGTCTACTTTTTCGGCTCTTTCCAACATGTGCAATAACTCATTTTTGGTGCCTCAGTCTGGGGGAGCCCTTCAAAATGCCTTGATTTGCTTTGTGGCGTGAAAACCTTTTTGCTTTTTTCCTTCGGGTTTGGTTGGCCCCGCTTGTATATGCAAATTTGTTTGCTCTACTCTGTAATTTATTTTAAAAAATTTGTTAGGCTTATCTGGTTCTGGTTCTGGTTCTGGTCCTGGTCGTGGTCCTGGTTGGACCCCGACCCACGACCCCTTCACTCGCAGTCAGCTGCCAACTTTGGGTTTCCCTTTGCTCTTCAAAGTTTCACTTCGGCTTTTTCCTTTTCTGTCTGGCGGTCATGAAATTTTGCTTGAGTTGCTGGAAATTTGCATTTTTATTGTAGTTTTCATAATTGGCAAAAGTTGTTTTTCGGTCTTGGCTCGCTTTCTCTAAATTATATGAAAAACTAATAAGTGATGAGGATTCATTTTTTGCATTTTCAATGCACAAACTTCGCAAATTCAATAAATGAGCAGCGAATTGCTGCGGGGAAGGTTGCTCGCTAATGAAGGGGAAGTCGATCAAGAAAACGAAAGGAAGTTGGCTAAACATTTGTGTATTTGCTAATTTTAAGGCACCATTGGGTGGGCAATCTATCATACGGAAGGCTCTGAAGACGATGTAGGAAAAGCGTTCTCCCAAATTGAAATAATCCATCAAAGTTCCTCGAGGTCCGCCCCCCTTTAATGAGACTTAAAGCCAAAGCTGTGGCAGCCACTGGAGTTCATCAAAGCCAACCATTGAGTCCAGGCCCCAAGTTGAATGCAAATCTCCAAGTTATGTAACCACATCCTGTATAAAGAACTTTTCCCATCTAATCGCATTGGACGCTCGCTATCTCTCCCCCGATTTCAGATTTGCGAGTCGGGTCCAGAGTGGCAAGTAGCAAGTAGCAAGTAGTAAGTGCAACCGCAGCGCCGAGCTGGAGCTGGAGCTGGAGCTGGAGATGGAATCTCCGGCTGAGAGCGAAAGGGGTGGCACAAAATGAATGAATCTTTAATAGGGTCCAAAGACCAAACGTCGTCGCGCCACAAATCTCGCATATAAACTGAGTCAAGTTGGGGGCAAACATTATGCATTCTTTGCTGCAAAAACCACATAAATCTGCCACGAACAACCCCTAGAAATTTGCGGGATACGGACGGATATATCCGAGCTACGGGCTGCGAGCGCGGGCTGCGGGCTGCGGGTTGCGGCATTTTCAATATTCGTTACACGTACGCATTAATAACTAATATATGCATATACACAGTAGCAGTCTTGCCTGGAACATGCCTGACTTCCACATCTCATTGTTTTGCCAGGCGCCACCATACTACGATTCAGCCACATATTTATATGGCCTTTATATACGTGTAAATCTAAAAACTGCTCATATCCGGGCTCCGCACATATGTGAATGGTATTTGCAATTGCGCGGCACAAATATCATTACCAATGCCGCCAAGCAAAGCAATTTCATATCGCGTTTCATATCCGACAGATACCCTGACTAAGGAAAAGATTACGAATTCGAGCCAAGAGGCACTCATTGTTCTCGTTTATATTAACTATTTCGCCAGCAGATCCTATTGTCAGAGAGCTTATTTAGTATGATGTCCCAAGGCCTCTATTGACTGAGCATAGTTGCCGGAGGATGAGTTGATGAGTTGGTAATGCCGGGGATTTCTTCACTTCTGTCATAAGCTTTAAGGAAAGTATCAGAAATACCACTTACTCTGCACTGAGTTATTTTGGTTTACCAAGTCAATCGTTCGCCGTTTTAAATTTCCTAATCCTGGGAGTGCCAAAACCCAAAACGCGCCGTTGAAGCGACAACAAATTCGTTGGCAGGCATCAGCTCGGCCTGTCTTTATCCTCACCGCCGCCCCTTCCTGATTTGCCCACAGGCCCCAATATCTGATATATACCGAAAACCCGGCCATCATCAGTGGAAGCCAGTTTTCCAAGTGCCAAGTTTAATCTGTTACCAGTTTCCTTTTGCTGGTTTGAGCCTCGTCCTGTTCCCGGGACCCCGCACGCCGGCCCCTCCCATTCTGCCCTGGCATTCCCATGTCCGCTCTAACCAAAGTTCCGCTCGGAGCCCCGCCTGCCGTGGCCAATGTCCCTCCGCCCGCCATCTTCCTGCAGAAGGACTGACTGGGTCAATAGAGCGGGTCGGCAGAGGTGGAAGCGGGTGCGGGTGCTGGCACGGGAGCCGGGCAGTTGCCATTGTTTGGCTGTGTTGCTATTTAAAGCGCATTTGCTGTTAATTTTGCCAGGCCGTTTGCGTTCGCAAGCTTTCGACGCGCACATGCCCGGAAATCCGGTTTCCCACGCATGTGTTCACTGGGAAAAACATTTGACGAGATACAGTGGTTCTCCATGGGATGTGCCTTGGAAGTAAAGCAGAAGAAGCACAAAGTGCCCAAGTATCTTTTACAAGGACTGCTGCAAAGGTAGATCGTCCAGTAACGTCGTAGTATCGTGCAGTGTACTATCCACATTTGAGGTATTTGTGCTTCCCCATATGTAAATAGACGTAGTTATATATTTTCGGTCGCCCCCGACTGCTCATTATGTGCTGTGTGTTGTTTGACTGTCTGTGTTTAACTTGCAGCGTCTGTGTCGGCGAGAACTTTAATTGAATAATTTTCAGCCATGAATATTTCTAATGGCCAAACAAATTTTTTGAGCAAGCACTTGGGCCAAACTGCAAACCCGTCTGCATTTGGCCGCTTTGTCTGTTTGCCCATCGTGTACCTTCCACTTGCATTTCCATTTGGCCCTGCCTGGTCCGCCACACTCCTATTGTGTTTACCTTTCGAGGTAGTTTTTGCAGCATTTTTAATTATATGCACACAAAAGGCCGCCACAAAAGCAATTCGCCACCTTTATTGATGGTTGCTTGTTGATTTTTCGGGGCCGGGCAGGATCTGAGCCCCAGATCGGGACCGACACACAGATGCAGACGGCCATAGTTTTTCTGGCTGTGTGCGGAAATTTCATCAACTTGTTCAAAAATTCAAATGTAAATAAATCCAGACGGACAGTGGGCTTTTGCCGGCCAAGAGCGTGGCGGCGCCGACCTGGTGGTGGATGGGTAGAGGGGTGGGCCGGGCCGGGCCGGGCCGGGCCGGGCCAGGTCTAGAGCCCAGAGGCTGGCCAAGTGTTTTGTTAGCATGCCACAGCAATTTTCAATCGCCTGGACAAAAGTTTGTTTGTTTGTTTGTTTGCTGGTCGGTTGGTTGGCTGGATGGCTGGATGGCTGGTCGGTCCGATGATGCAGCTTTCTGCTTTTGGAATATTCGCTGCACTCAGCACAATTCACAACCCAAAACTGGAGGCGAATGCCGAGCCCCTCGCCTTGTGAGCCAGCAAATTGGTACATTGTTGTCCCCCGAGGCTCTGGAACAGTGGACCAGGTGAAGAGCGCTCAAAAGTATGCTCCTGATCGGGTTGAATGAAAAGCTTTATGGCTAGCAGCCATTGTTGAGGTTATATTTTTGCTTTTTTACTGGGTTATAAATATATAATGGTTTCTGCGGGATGTATTGCAAAACTGCACAGCTTTAGTTTCAAAATTTCTGATTTCAAATGAGGTTTTCTCTTTTTTTCCTTGTCATACGAAGGGGATACCCAGAAATTGTAACTAGGGTTTAGATTCTTTTATCCCATTGTTCCGGTGGATTCTCTTCTGGAGGATCCGCTCCCTTCCCACATTCCTGCAGCTCAAAGACGGCCGGGCAGGCAACAATTGCAACCTTGACTGCAATTTTGGGGGTATGGATAATGGATAATGGATGATGGATGGGGTGGCGTGGGGTGAAGTGTGTGTGCGCTGCTACCCTGATGGCTTGCAGACGGAGGAGTTGGTCTATTGGTCGAGCCAAGTGGCTTTCGAGTGCTTTGCTGGCTTGCTGCGTCCGTTGTTGTTGTATTGTTGTCCTGGGAGATAAGTGCCTGATAGGGCATGCACATCCTTACCTGTCCATGTCATTTCTGGATCCTCAAAGGCACAGGCTTACTGAAAACAAATATTACCCAATAAAAGAGACTTAGACGGCTTAAGGAAGTATTTAGATAGTCTGAACTTTTAATTCAAGATGTTTCATTTAACTGGAGCAAAATAAAGTTAATGATATTGAGGAAACGATTAGTAACTGGAATTTTTTTCAGTGTAAACCAAGTGCCTGTGTGCCGAAGACGGCCCTATAATTATTTGCAATAATCTAAAATTAAATGGGATTTGACAGTTGATGAATTGCAGAGTAGTTCGATGGGAAATTCACAGGGATCCGAAGTGCCGCCTGGCCGCTGACCGGGGTGTGTGCAGGTGTGTACAGTTGTGTGGGCGGTTAGGTCGTAGGTTGATTCGATGGCTGGCGGGCCCTGTACCGCCCCCTAAAATCCAGCTTACTTATGCACAGTTGCCAGTCAAAGAGTTTTAGCTGCTGATGCTACGGAGGCCTTTGTTGCTCCAGGTACACTAATAATATCTTATCTAGTAAGTGGTCCGCCTAAATGGAATTGTGTTCGGGGGACCGAGCACTTGGTTTCTCGTCGAATTTGATTAATTTTGATGATGGACTGAGCGCTCAGCTTTTTCCCAGGAAACTCATCTATCCAGCTTATGCATTATATAGGTATTATAATTGAGTACAATACGGAATGAGCCACAATCAATTAGTTGCGGTACCAACGAAAATGCGGATATGGCCGTTAATCACAGTTTAATCTATGTGCAAATCCCAGGATACCTATTGATTTGTGGAAGTATTTCATCGTCAAAAGAGAATCACTTGGATCCTAGGTCTGGAAAACTTTGCAAGTACTACTTTAAGTCTATAAGCACAGGATTTAGGTATTTAGACTCTCCCTTGCAACGGCCCAATGTTTAGCAGCTTGCACAGCCTTTTGAAGATTCCTTCCAGTGGCTTTGTAGCAACAACCAGCAGATTTTTGCATTTTTAATAAGGGAATTCCTCATGCCACCAGTCTATACATTATTTGCACAATATTTCGCATTTACTGCATTCAAAAGCAAACACATTTTTCTCTTATTGTTCCTGCCCCAATGCTGGGCCCACGTAATTAAACTTTGTTGCTTCAAAGCCCGGCCCGGTCGCTCAATTTGCGGCCAACAAAGGCACAGTCCAAACATTTTTTGCGAGCAATTGAAATGTGCTACGCATTGTCCAGGCCATTTTCCGACCGCTTCCCTGCTGGCTGACTGGAGGGCTGGCTGCCTGAATGGCAAAGCAGGACATAGTCCCACCAACGGCTCTATCCGTCGTGTCCTGTCTGCAAACTGTTGTTATTTTAACGCAATTTTCAAGTGGAATGCAAATTGTTTAATGATTTCAATTGGAAAATTGCTGGAATACTTGACGAGAGGCACGAGATGGTACTAAGAAAGCACGATTACCGGATCTTTATTCCCGTTTTACGAATACCCTTTTGTGTGGTAATATTTATCAAGAAATAGAATACTTGGATTATACAAGGTTTATAAAAATGGCGGTTCTTTGGTTACGCTTATAATAAAAGCTTATATACCAATGTGATGGGATTGCAATGCAACCGTTTCCCATCACTTGACCAGTACAATTCTATTTAACTTACATTAAACTTTTAAATTAAGCCACCATGTTTAAGAAAATGTTGTTCGTGCACATTCGAATAACAAACGAGTTGTTTTATTTTTTCGGTGTAACCTCCACCTATCCACTGTAGTCGGTCGTATTTTGTGAGTCCGTGCGTAGGCATATAGGGCCAGACTGAAGGGTACCGGATCCTTGGGGTGCAAAGGACAGTGGGATTGGTATGCGGGGGCTGCGCCTCTTTGGCTGCATTTTTCGTATACCGAGTGTCTGATTAAATTAAGTTGATGAGACGAGCTCCGCCCTGCACGAAGCAATCTGTTTGAAGGACTTTTGTGTTATATTGATGCATTGTGTTCCGTTCTTCTCCCCGCAGCAGCAGTTACTCAAACACTCGACTACTTCACTCGATTCGTTCATTTAGTCCGTTTTCATTTGGGCTGCTTTTGGTCCTGATCCTGCGTTCAGCTTCCGCTGCTGCTCCTGGTGATTCGGGACCCCTCCCGGCCTCGACCTCTGCTTCGGCTTCGGCTTCAGCTTCTGTTTTTGTTTGCCTTTCACGTCGAACGAACGAATGAGGAGCGCCTCCACTTCCACGTCAGCTTCTGCTGAATTTGTTTATCATTATTGGCATTAAAAGGATTCGAAATTGTTTATTGTCTAGCCAGGAGTTGGGAGCCCCTGTGCAAGCCTGACTTTGTCCTGGCTGCCAGTCACTTAGTCAGTCATTGCTTCGGAGCTCTATGCCTCCGAGTGCACTTTATTTAGACTTTTGTTTCCTCTGCCTTCCATATTGTCGCCAGATGACAGTTGTTCAAAGGTGCTTGGGAAGGGGTCCGATTAATTAACAAATTGAGCACAATTCACCACAAATAATTATATAAAAATATATAATTGGGCCAACAAAACCGCCATTTGATGCCCATTTTGAGGGAACTATCTAAAGAAATTTTAAGAAAAATTGCATGTTGGCACCACAGTTCTATGCCAGTTCTGATCTCCCCTGCTCATTCCATGGCAGCTCTTTGGAAAATACTCTACTCCCTTTCTGTTTGTGAGTCAACATGCTATTTGTAATTAATTGTTTTTGCTCGATGGAGCTCGCCATAGTCCGCCACCCCTGCACAGTCCCCACTCCGTCCAATCAATCGAGCCCTTTCGGTCTACTTCCCTGCTGAACGGTTGCAGTGCAATGCACGATTTATTGAGAAATCAATTGTTTAACAACAGGCAATGGAAACCACAAGAGTTCTTTGCAAACAAACTTCTCGCCTCGAGCCGTCGCACATCCTTTTCGTCCTTCTCGCTTGCTTCTCCGCTTCTTTTCAACTTCCGTTTGCTGATGCTCCGGGTGCTTTTGGGTGGCTCGCTTCGGTGCGGTTTGGTTGCAGAATGGCGGTGGATCATTGTGTGGGCATTTAATTAAATCGATGACAAAATTACGCCAATTAAAGGCGTCGTGTTCAAATTGGTCTAGCCGGTATAACGTGTACGCAGCGTTGTCTCTCCGCCTTGTCAAATTCTAGGTAAAAGTTATCAAAAAAGTTTGCTTTTCGGTCGCTTTCTCCCTGCTGGCTAGGACTTTCTGACATTGAAACCCATCAATTCGTGTCAATTAATTTGCCTGAAACGACAATGCCACGCCCCGTCTCTGTTCCAGTGGCTTTTGGGGGGCATACATTGGGAAAAATTATTCATATTCGAGCAAACGATTAATATTTAATTTCAATTTACACTCAAGGCCAAGCTCTTTCGGTAACAGGTATGTCTTTAATGAATGGAATGCGATTTAGTGTTTAATCAATACATTCGAGCGTTCTTAGTTTCCAACTTAAGATTTGGTTTTTAAAGACTTCAATTTTGGACTTTTTTTGTCTGTAAGCCGGCAGCTGTGATGCCAAAAATGTCTCGTCCTATATATAGTTTGTACCTTAATATAATTAAAAACTTTTGCCAGGTGTTGCAAATTTCTCAACTGCTCTTCGGCAGAGAGTTTCGCCCCGACTTCCGCCTTCAGAGAATAAGGAAGAAATGGAGAAAAAACCGAGATCTCTCGGGAGCAGTCCCTGGGCGCCGGTCTGTTTTGCTTGTTGCCTTTTTTAGGACCCTCACTGCATCGCATGGCCCGTAAGTTCATAAACTTTTGCGATGGAGGACTTTAAATTTGGGGTGAGGCTAGGCGAGTTTGAGGAAGAGATGGACGCTAATGCTTTGGCTTTCTGCTTTGGAGAGTTGTGTCTCTAAAACAAATTTTCTGTGTACCTTGTGTGCCGCCATGTGTGCCTATCACTGCTGCTTGGTCCTTGTTTACTCTCCCCCAACAGTGGATTTCCACACTGAAAAACATTGTGAAGACAGGAGTACGTATTGAAGTATCGAAATATTGGCATCCTTGCAGTTCTCCAGTCCCAAGACGTCCGAAAGCGTACATTTACACAAGGTTAGTCGCACTCATATATTATATTCCCAAAGCGATTTGGCTAATTGATGGTTTTGGTCTCTGTGCAGCATTGACAATATTGAAAACGATGCTGGCGATGGAACAATGATAGACCCTACGCATATTGTTAGTTTGATGTGTGTCTTTCGAACGTTTGCTTTTAACCCGACGATTGAAGTTTGCCACATCCACACACATCTCGATATTGTCCAACGAGGTTGTTGACCGCATGCGGCCGGCCGATTGTTCCGCCCGAGTCTATATATTTAATATTGGTGCTTTTATAGTAGCAGGTTGCAGGTTCTGCAACTAGATCGAACTAAGAAATTTGCATATGAAGCGGAATTATTCGGTTTTTAAACATAGAACATTTTTGATATATATTTATTACCTCAGATCAAGCCGAAAAACACTTGATTGTAAAGATTTTTATAATCACAGATCAAGGGAAACAATTTTAAAAATCAAGTCGACTTCGGCTCAAAATACACTAAATTCGAGTATTTTGGTGTGGGAAAAAAAGTAAATCAAGATTATTTGGGCTCAGTTTAAGTATTTTCCATGTGGGCGCCGGTTTAATTTTTCTATGTAAATTGAAATGATTCACTTGTAAGTAAACTATATATTCAATAAGGATTACTTGATCTTTAGCTGTGTAAAGAATTTCCTTGACTTGTACTGTTTTTTGTGTATATTTACGATTTAGAATAAGCCGCTCGCAATTTTCGTTTTTTAATCAGCCAAGGCTTGAAAAGTTCTCAAAATTTGTGGCCTTACTTTATGACTTTCCCATCAAGTTTCCATATTGGATTTTACGCTCTTGCATGGTTTTTATGCCCCCAACAAAATATTCGAGGTTCGTGTGCCGAGCGGGCCTTAAAACTCATTTTGCAATTTAGGCTCCGGGACCGAGGCTGCTGCACTGCTGCTTTTTGCTTCTGCTGCTGCTTCTGCTGCTGCTTCTGCTGCTGCTGCTGCTTGCTGCTGTGTGCTTTGTGCTTAACCATGTGGCCAGTAAATTCATAAACTGTGATTCCTCCGACAGTTGCGAGGCTGCCGAGTTGAGTTCGCCGGCACGAAAATCTTTACCACAAAAGCCCCCGAGTGTGTCAGCGGCAAAACATGTGAGTATGTGAGTGAGTATGCGGGGGACAGGGGCCGGGAAAGCGGGAAAGATAGCCGAATGGGTGGAAGATAGAACGAGGGAAATTTTGAATTGACCGCCTTGTTGTTGTTACTTATCCTTAGCCTCTGCCGCAGCCGTGCTCCCTCATCCTCATCCTCGTCCTGCCGTCGCTTCTTTCATCATTTTGGGGTCTTTCGGGTTAGTTCAGAAAGTGCAGTAAAAACTTGCGGTGGCATAAAGACCCGAGACCTCTGCTGTACCAACACCCCTTCCCCGTGGAGTATCAATCACTACAAAAAAGCGTGGGAAATATGCAAAAATGATGTTCAATCTAAGTGGATGCTTAGCTGCTAGACAGAAAAGATTTAATAACGTCCAGTCGATTAATTAGGATTATGTTCTATCCGCCAGTTTCCACTCGATTTTCTTTTCAGTGTTCCCCTCATGGCCAGCACAAAAGACAAACTTTTGCAAGCTGCAATGGGAAAGTTGGCATCCAAGATGCGAACGGAGCCTGGGGAACGCATGTGCAGCCTGTTTTCTGCGGCTGCGGCTTGAATTTGAAATTTTCCAGTTTGTTTTTAGCTCCTCGTCCTTGGGAAAAATTTCAGAGGTTGCGGTGGGTTGGGGGGGACTGGAAGCATAGATCACATTTGCTTCTGTTGCGGGTCGCGAGGCTGTTGTATTCGAAAGATGTAAACTTTTTGTCAATGCGGTTCGCAGCAATGTGGCACTAAAAGTGCCGTCCAAGGACAACAGGCGGCTGCAGCAAAAACTCGCCACACAAAACCAAAAACGAAGTGCGAGCGAGCTGAAACAATTGCCTTTGTTGTTGCCGTTGCTTTGCCAACATGTTGAGCCTAAATCGTTAAAGTTTTTCACAAATGCACTTGCGGCAGATCTGGCCCAAAACCCCCCCGCAACGCCCGCATTTTGCCTTCATCACCACCACGTTTTGCAGCGCGAAATTACATGAAAGTTGTGCCTTGTATCCAAAAAAGCCGCTGTTGCTGTCGCTGTTGATGTTGCTACTGCTGCTGCTGCTGCTGCTGCTACGCTGTTGCTACCGCCGCTACCACTTGGTTTGCTGGGTGTCGGCGATGTGTACTTCAAAAAATTTTAATTTAAACTTGCGCCATTTTGAAGGCTTTAAGTGGTTGCCAGCTCGTTGACAGTTGTTCCTGACAGAGCGGACAGCCGGCAAAGGCTGTCAGCCCTGCGAGTCCTGTCTGTCCCACTGTCGCATGTCCTTTACCGCCGCAGCTTGTTATTAGTGCTCTCTTTCTCCCCCACGAGCATCCCTCCGTATCGTTGTTGTTGTCGGTAGTTGGAGCTGTAGTTTTGCTGCTGCTGTTGCTGCTGCGTTTTTATATTGCTAGAACGCGTACACAGGAACACAATTTTACGCCAGGGCCTAGCGAGAGTGGATTGAGAGGCTCAAGAGTCGCATGCTTAAAATCACTTATGCTATTCAGAAAGCTAGCTGAATAATTTAAATGCATTACTTTTATGGATCCAATCGGAACTATAATATGAATAATAAATTTAACTATTTCAGAAATTTAATTTTGTTTAGTCATCAAGAAACTTACTTTTGATACAGTTTCTTAATGAATATTATTTTTGAATATTTACATTGGTAAATTTTACTATATTTGTCTAACTTATCCTTAAATTATGATCCATTTACCGTGTTTCTACGTACTTGATTTTCCTTTTTTGGCTCCGTTTTCGTCATAGACCCACCCCCATCGATATTAATTTGTCAAAACTGCATATTTTTGTGGCAACCCCCTCAAACAAGTAGCCCATTGCTGGCTCAGGGTTGACTGTGCAGTCATCATAGTCATCAGGCAACCTTCTCCACTCGCCAGTAACCCCGGTTACCCCGCCAAACTCATCAGCCGCCCACTTGGCAGCTGCAGCCGCCGCCCACAGCCCCGCACTTTTCGCTGTTGCACATTTTTAGCCGGCCTGCAGTCATGTAAAAGCTTTGAATATTTATGCTATAGCAGCAGCCAGACGAGCACCCCGAGCACCCCTAGAACCCCTAGAACCCCTAGAACCCCTAGCACCCCTCCGCCCCACCGCCCCAATCCGCCACCGCCCACAAAACATCAGCCATCAGCCTGAGCCTGAGCGGGGCCTTTGCAACAGTTGCTCTTCACTTGTAGCTCTGACACATTTTCAAAAAAGTAGGGTCATCATCGGGCTGGCTGACATTTGCTTAAAACTTGCCATGTTCAAGAGGTTGGGGGTGGCACAAGTGCTGAGCGGGGCCACGGCGGCGCTGGTTGGTTCAAGAAAAGTTTGCTGCTTTTTTACGCCAACACGCGTAAGTGCCCTAATTTTTTTATGTGGGTGGCGGAATGTCCTGTTTTACAGTTCCCTGTAAGCTGTGCGGCGGCTGCCCGCTCCCTCCCACTTTTGGCTTGTGGCCTTTTGTATGCCCGGATGCGCTACTTTGTTCCAGTTTGAAATACCCTGGAAGAGGGGGCTATAAATCGGCTGTTTGTGGGAAATGTTCTTTGGTAATACTAGAAATTTCCTATTTTAAATAATGTTCTTTGGTAATACTAGAAATTTCCTATTTTAAATAATCAAATATATTTTATAGATCAAATTAATCAACTATACATAAGCAATTCTTTAAATACTCGATAATATAGCTCAAATAAGGATAGGGTTTAACTAAGGACAACCTAAAGTTGTGATAACCTGTCAGTATTTTTCATGCAAGGAAGTTTCCTTTAAAAATCTCCTTGAACTTATTTTTAAAATATAAAGCTTTCCATATCTTTTGGAAGCTAAGACCGCGCATACCTATACCCGCTTTCCAATACCCGCCGTTAGGATTGCCTTGGCACGTTGATATTGTTCGATTGTTCGGAGGCGGCGCATCCTTGCTCCTTTCGCAGGTCCTTTGTCGGTTTCGTCGGTTGCCCGCCCCGTGCGGTGATCTTTTTAATGAGTTGCGTTTTGTGGCGTGGCGAAAGTTCTTCTTGGCGCCTTTTGCCATGAAATGAGGTCGTCCAAATGCAAAAAAAATATTACGGAAAGCGAGAGAAAAGCTTTTGTGTTGCCCCAGAGTTTTCCATTGCCGCTTTTTCTTGGTGCTGCTTTGCTGGGGAAAATACTTATTTGAAGAGCGCGCTCATCGCGAATTCGAATTCCGGGGGATTGGCCTTGGTAACTTAAGTGGATTCGCTTGTTAGGCGCATGCTGGCTGTTGAGTTTTTTGGTGAAGTGCCAGTAACCAACCGGGTTGGTCGGGGCTCTGCCAGATTCCCGAACATAATGGAGTAAATTGGCATAAATTCCGCCGGCACGCGATATGTACTAAATGCAAAGTGAAGATGCTGGAAATTGGCATTTAATGATTACAAGTACTATCCATATTTTTTTCAGCGGATCAACGGAATAGCCAGCCGCAATCCAATGCATTTTAAACAGCAGTACAACCAACTTGTTAGGAAACTATTGTATCATGAAAGCGTTTCAGAAATCCTTGGCCCCCGTAACATCATTTGCAATCCTCATTTCATTTGAAACAACAAAAGTTCCATTACCACGAGAGCACCAACGGAGTGCTATTGAAGCAATTGCAAGATTAGTTCTTTATGCCCCACAATTAGTCCCAGCCCCGGGCAATCATTTTGGATGAGCCCGACCAGAAACATATTACTTCTGGGATTGTCCCAGTCAATCTTCTCTGTGGCTGAATAAACCAGAAACACAACTCGATGTTCCCGCTTTTCTGTATCTCCACTGTTTACGAGGCTTTTCGGCTGCACTGCAACGGAGCGAGTGAAAGAAGAACGCTCTCTAGCCATGACCCATGACCCCGAGCTTCGACCGTTGGTCCATGTCGCATAACTCCCCGTTTAATTATGAGTTGGTTTTTGGGTTCATTATGAACCAGCAGCTACGTCGGGGGCTGGCTCGGGCCCATGGACATTTTTGCACGTGAAGGGAACAAGAACGAATAAAGTGCCGGCAAAAGCTGCACAATTTACATTTCTTACAATTGCAGTTGGTGCAGCACTCAGTGCCCCGAGCGCCGTGTTGGCCGCTGTCTTTTCGCAACCCCACACCCTGGATGTGCCGCACCGCCCAATTCCCATTTCCCTTCCCGGGCTGTCATCGCGGTTTTTACGCTGCTGTCACAATGCACACACAAAAAGACAAACACGGAGCACGAACTGGGAACAAGGACCACTGCGTGGCAATGCGTGTGGCATACCCTGGCAGGAGGGCGATCACTATGCACATGTATAGAGCGTGTCGAAGTTAGCCACGAAATTGGATGTTTAAATCTTTGATACGGGATTGGCTTAGTAAGGTTTTCTCAAATAATATGGCAATATACATTTTTCCGTTTGCAAATCTCTTAAAAAATGAGATCTGAACGTCATTTGTGCCTCAGAAACCGAAATACCCTTTGACAGGGTATGAAGGGAGAACATAGAGGGAGGCAGTCTGAAAAGTTACTCGACGATGTGACGTGACGTCAGAGGTGGAATGACGTACACTTGAGGGATTTGTGTGAAACAATGTTTTTAAACCAAATTAAAATACGCAACGAGCACTTTACCCGTCATTGCTTGCATTTGTTTGCCGTCTTCAGCTGTCCTTCCGATTCCTCCTTTACCCAAGCGAAAGCTAACTTTTCTACGAGTGTCCTGTGCGACTTTTGAAGGACTCGCCTTATCCTCTCGCCCGGAATCGGGCTGTCAGAGGTGCGCGGCCATGCCTCACGGCACCCTGCCCTCGTTCGCCGAGCTTTAAGTTTTATTAATTTAATTAAACTACTTACAAAGTTGTATCCCCAGTCATCCACGGCTGTCCAGCTCTGTTCTTCGCCTGACAACCGAACACAACCGAGGATGCGGTGGGTGCTCTGGCAGATACACACAGCAGTTGCTGGGGGGGCACCGACCTGGTAGTTGGCTTCCTGCGGCAGAGCTCCCCATGGCCAAAGCGGAGCCGGGCTGCACGGGATCCGCCCCGCCATGCGCTGTTTAGCACCTAACTTGCCTTGGCCGGAGAACTCCAACGCTTTGTTGTGGTTACCTTTTGCCTGCGGAGGGGGTTAACCGAGCAGTTCGGAGATTGGCCTTGGGCGAATAATCAAAAACATCTCGAGATCCATTTGTATTTTTGGGTTTTAACTACTCCCCGACTTGGACGGCGGATTTGGGCAAGTCATAATCGGAATTGCTAAGCCTCCCCTCGAGTCATGGCATTTACATTCCTTGGGGTTCTTCTCTGCGTGTACCTGACTACGCAGTACGTACATTTGATTATTTAGCATTTAGGTGCCCCACCCCAGTTTTCCCACCCTCTCACCTGTTTTCGCATATATTTTCCATTTCTGTGAGAGTGAGCCCAACATGATTTCAGCTTTCAGTTCTCGCTTGCCAGTACTTACGCTCGAATAAATTTTAATAGACATTCGGAGTCATAGTTGGGCGACTCCTTCTTCTTCCTTGCCACTTATTATACCCCTTACTCGGCTACCGGAAGGGTATACTCGTACTGTTTTTAGGGGAAGCATTTCGAATGGCCTGAAATAAAATTCTCCAATAAACTCCATTAAAATTATTTCGTTGCGAGGTCCTTTGTTATAATGCCACCGGGTACTCTATAGTCGTCCCTCTGCTCCAAGCTTTCTTTTCTGTTTAGGTGGATGTGCTGACTTGTGTGTTTGGACTTGGACCGTGTGTATTTGCATATAAATTATACGTAGCCGTTGACTTTGTGCCCTCCCCCGGAATGCCTCAAGCAACTGACTGGAAGTGGGACCAGAGCAGAGCGTCTGTCTGGCATTTCTGGCCCTCTTCTGGGCCGTCTGGCCGTCTGTCCAAGGGCATATGCTGTTTGTCCATTTCATATCCTTTGGCTATGCTATGTAAATTATTTCAATAGGCCTTCATATGTGCCGAAAAATTACTTAGCCAGGCCGAAATGAATGTGCAGAAAGAACAACACGCATTAATTATTTAGCAAACATACAATATATAGTAAAAGCCAAGCAGCAGGGTCAAAAGTGATGGAAACAAGGGGTTATTATAATAAATCTGAAAGTAAAAGTCATCGATGCCATGCTCAGACGCCAGCGGCGGGTGGGGAAAGCCGTTGGAGCCGACAGAAATAACAGACGCCAAGCCACAGGCGGTCCAAGCTGGACGAAAATTGAAAAGAATACCTACTATTTTGTACTGGCTGTACATAATGGCTGGGGAAGATTAAACACTCTATAAAAATGCAGTAGCTTAGAACAACAACGTTGCGAAATGCGCTTATGTATTGTAACTTCTAATTTTATATTGTACAACTACTCTCACGTATATTCTCAATTATTCTGCTTAAGCCATTAATGGCAATGATATTCCACTTAAGCTAACGGAAGCCAGGAATATGGCTCAGGGATTTGTTTGTTAATTGACTAAAGTTATAACAATCAACCGCTTGAGCATAGATTTTAATGGGATACCCAAGCCTTGACAGCATATTCCCGGAATTTCATTTCCACGGAAGACATTGGTCAAAAGCAGCCAGAAGACCTTTTCCTCACAACAGAGCATCCGCAAGTGGACACTTCCGTTGACATTGAATTAGGAGGATTGAGGGGCGGACCAGCAGGCCGGCCGGACAGAAAAAGGGGTTTACACTAATAAACTAGCAGGAAAACATGCTTAAAGTGTTTTATGATTGCCCGTCCATGCGAGAGGTCGAGATGTCGCGGCGTTGGCATTTTCAGCTCCCTTTTTGTCACTCCCCTTTTGGCCGAGAATGTCCTGCTGCTAACCGCAAAAAGCAATCTACACGTGTTTTCAAAATTAATTGTTATGATGGCTTTTGTTGACGCCGTTTTTTTTTCAACAGACTGGCTTGGCAACGGTTACACGGACAAATGACAAAAGGTTTTGAATGTGGCATTTGTATAAATAGGTATATAAGTTTGTTTTATAAATAGTTTATACGCTAATGGTTTATACTCTCAAACGTTCTTATCACTCCTGAGAAATATCCTTAAATAAAACCATTTTTTCCTACTTTAAAGGCACTTTACAATGGTGCACTTAATCTCTTTGTACTATTTTTTCGCGGTGTAGAATTTGTGTGCATGTGTTTGGAAGGGACAACCGGCTACCGTTTGAATATTTGATGAGGGCGTTACGAAAGCACAAACACACCGGCAATTTTGTTTTGCTGTTGCTTTGGCCGCTGTTTTTATAACGCCTAAAATTATGCAGCATTAAACAAAAACCACCGTCCAAGGATGGGAGCGAACCCCGACGACATTTGTGCCCGCCATTTTTCACCTTATTAAAAGCTGCGCTGACCGCAAAAACCATGCCCAGCCTGTTTGACAATTGTAAACAATTTGCTGAATAGAGAACCGCGAATCCCCGCCCGATGGACGGCGTGTGGCATATGCACATTTTCCGTCAGCAAAAGAAGCAGTTTCCCCGAAAACCGCAAGAGGCACGGCGGCAAATGGCCGGCGGGGCTTTAGCATACATAAATTTTGCGTAATTAAGTTTTGGACGCGGTTTAGTGTTGGATAAAGTGGCACAAAAGTGATTACAGACATGGTCGATTTTCACTGATCCTAATTTAGTTTAGAATTTTAATTGATTCAACTGATTTACCCCGAAGATGTGTCTACAATTCCCAATATTTTTGGTATGCAACCACTTAGTCGCAGTATTTATTGCCCCCGGATAGAGTTGTCAGATCCTTCCAACTGTTTCTGAACCGATTTGTTAAGCCCTTTCAAGTGGAGTTCTCAACAATGCCACTAAAAGTGTTGAGCCTGGCTTCAGCAACCCCGTTTTAATTTCGGATGGCGGTTCGGTTTGCAAACCGCATTTCATGGCCAGTGCGAGAAGGAAGGTTCGGTGAGTGTTGATTTTGCCCGCCCGTCGGTTGACCGCCTACGAAACGCCGTCAAACGCTTGGATGCTTCTCAACTTTGATTTTTTGGCGGCTGTGGAAATTTTTAAATTGGTACGCAGCCTTTCCCCGTTCCCCGGACCCCGGGGCCCGTCTTCTATTCGTCCCTCCTCTTATGCGGTCAATGCCGTTTAGACGCTCGGTCAGCCAACTCAGTTAAATTTTCCAGCGGGACGAGGGGTTTTCGGGGGTTTCGGACATGTGGTTTGTTTGGTTTTTGTGGGGTGAGCAGCTGTTGATTTTTCGGGGCCAATGCGTAATAATTCTCTAGTGTTTCGTTGCTTTCCTAAATATGTATGCATGTGCGTATATGCTGGCATGGTTTAAATTTGAAATGAGTGCACACATATCGGTGAGTCGATGAAATGACCGGGAGGGATGAAGGCGGGAGGGGAGCCAAGCAAAGTGACCAACAATCAGGGGGAAATGCCAATAAATTAACAATGGCCCTTGGTACGTGTTGTCCTCCCCGGGCACTCGCCTGCATTTATTGGCTCGTAAATTAGCATGCAAGTCAAATAAATTAATTCTTTTTTGCCATATTTGCATAAACAATTTTGCATATTATGCGCAATAGTCGAATGAGCTGCAGCCAGACAGGCGAATTGTACATAAACACACGGACAGCGAGGGCCGTTTGATGAGTTCAATAAACAATGTGCTATGTGAACCTTTGAAATTAAATGTTTGGAAGAGTTTGGAAAAGCAGAATATCTTCATCGACACAGGCAAACAAAGGTAAAGCAATGAGCTTAGGTCAACGATTCGTAAAGTTAACCTTTAAGTTTGGAAATTTTCCCTATCCTGTCAAGTTGGGTGTTCCCATTCATTTCTCAAATTCAATTGATTTCCCTGGATTTTTTCGATCCGCCTTCAGTCTGTTAACTTGCCAATCCCATCGCTTTAAAACTGCACTACGGGCTGCATGCAGGACGTTTGCTTTACCTTTTTCCCAGATGCATGACTAGACACTTTGCCGCCGCCTCCGACAGTACGATCGGTTTGCAGACAGGAGACGGATAGTGGCCTATGCATAAACAACAAAAGCCAGGAAACAACAAAATGCAAGGACCCAAGCTGACCACCAGCAGGCTGGCATCCCCGGCCGGGGATTCCCCTCCTGGGCCACAGCCTCAGAAACGGGTCCAGGCCTGCCTGTGTCTGGCTTTTGCATTTGGCATATTTTAATATGTAAATGTAATTTCTCCAATGAGCTGACTTCATGTCCACGTCTCCGCTGCCGTCCCCTACGTCTGCGGCTAATCAAAGACAAAAAGACGCATCACAAATGGGAACCGGACGGAGGGTGCTGTCACCTGTACAGTGGGCGGGACCAAACGAAATATATTCACGGAATTAAAGTTGAGTGTCAATATTCAATTACAGCTAAAATAAAATCGTAGTAATGGTGCGGCGGCGAAGAGTGATTAATGAAAACGTTTTCCCTAAATGCAAACAATGCCAAAGCACCTACAGATTATGTTTTCCAGACTCCACCCGTAACTGCCACTGTTCACACACGAGTTTGCATTCCATATTCCAGCAACCATTAACAGCTCCGGGTACCGAGAGGCATGTGCAACAATTAATATTGCCGGGCCCCTGGCCCACCTCCCGTCGTCGCAGTCATCGCCAGGATCGTCGGCGGCAGCGCCAACACATCGACTAACCGCATTACGCATACGCCGCGTATGTCGCGCGGCGTCGTTAATAAAAAATGCAAAGGCTAATGTCTGCGCCGCAAATTGATGTGAGCCAAATGCGCGCGTAAACGACGCTAGATGGCGTACTTTACGCGTGCAAATTGTCGGAGCCTGTCGGAGTGCGAGTGAGAGCCACAGATCGACAGAAAGAGACGGAGCTGCGAGGGCAGACGCCGACAAATAAACGACAAACACACAAAAAACAGAGCGCAAATGTATGCGGGTATATACAATAAGCAAAAACACACACGCGGATTAAATTTACAGCAATTCCGCTTCAGTGTTCTGT
Source organism: Drosophila ironensis (assembly GCA_021223825.1). Classification (NCBI taxonomy): domain Eukaryota; kingdom Metazoa; phylum Arthropoda; class Insecta; order Diptera; family Drosophilidae; genus Drosophila; species Drosophila ironensis. The sequence goes on from JAJJHQ010011965.1 coordinate 2,988,953, forward strand.
TGACGGAAATAGACGCCTTGTTTTTTCGGTCCCTCGCCTACACTAAGCGGTTTGAAGTACTATATACCCTGCGACGAAACGCCTATTTGTCCATACATCTTATACACTCTCCAGGTTTAGATCTTAGATTAGCGTTTTTAGTTTTATTTTATATAAACAGAAACAATCTAATGAATTTGGAGTTAACTTAATTTAATAAATTATTCATACAGTGCAAATAATTTTAGGTATTAGCCAAAGGCCCTGCATCCAGTGCTTTACCCACCAAGTTAGGCTAGTCTTTGTAAGTTAGGCTAGTCTTTGTAATAAATTTTTGGTATGTTCCAAATACAACGTCTTGTTGTCCTAACATTTTATATTCGATCCATGTGTGGATCTTAGATTAGGGTTTTTAGTTTTCTTTTATTTAAAAAACAATCTAATTCATTGTTAACTTAATTTAATATATTTTATATTATTTTTATGTTTAGAATTTTTAGTTGTCCCTTCATTTTATATTCGATCCACGCTCAGATTTTCTTTTATGTAGAACACAATAAAATGAGTCCCCACATTTTCATAGACAACTTATTATATTTTAAATATTTTTGGTATTTTTTCAAAAATGTCCTGCTGAAAGTGCAAATAACTTTTCAGTTATAGCCATAAAGCCTTAACTTTTGAAGTGTATTTCAATTTAAACATTTTCGGGCCCGAGCTGGGTTCTTGTTGTTGATTTTTCGCACTTTCTTTATCTCCTGCGTTGCCTTTAACTGCATTGTGAGCTTTTTGTTTAGTGATTTGTTTACCCCAACCCGAGGAGGGGAAAAAAACAAAAATTGAAACCGAAATACGATGCCAAAGGCTGCGACCCCCGCCTCACAATCTGCCCCCAAAACTCCCCCACATCAAAGCGGAATCTCTGGGCGGCTTTATATAAAAGCTGTGCGGCAGACAGGCCATCAATACAAAATGGCATAGAGTTGAGTGGGCGTTAACAATATGCCACGCCCCCTCCGGACCCTCCAACGCGCCCGAAGGGATCCGGCGAGGAGGGGGGCTGGGGCATTCATTGTTGGCTGCCTTATAAATGCTGCGTATGTTTTGGTTTTTTGGCTCAACGACTCAACTCGTTCGCAATTTCTCTGCTGTCGCTCTACCAGTCGGGAGACCAATCCATTTGGCACTCGAAAAAATTGTATCGCCTTATTCCATGAATTATCAACTAATGAGGCCATAAAACCGGAGCTAGGAACCTGAGTAATCAATGTATGAGGTGGCTAAAAGTTTTTAATTTTTATGCAAAATTTTATTCTGTTGAAGTCTTTAAGTTTTTACCCCCAAATACTCGTACTTCCGTGCTGTTGTTTGCAGTGCGCTGCTTGTTGGCTCTTCCTGATCCTGGGGTCCTGCTAAAGTGTCTGCGAATATGACGCGTCACTCTGGGATCACACCAATTTGTTAAAAAACGGGACAGCCGGCGGGGAGGTGGGCCAAGGAGGTGGTGCGGTGATGGCTCCGGACGGGGGGGCGCGGGGTAGGCTCGCTCGTTGGTTCATTCACTCAAAATGTCATCAACGTTGAGACGACAGATTGCAGTCATTTTGCTAGCATTTTTTCTGGCCCGTTTTTGTTATCATCTGGTTTGGTTTGTTTGTACATTGTGTATGTGAAATGGTCTGTCGCAGGGGTCGGAGGGGGGTGATTGAAGTGTTTAGGGAAGGGTACCAAAGCATCGGTTAGGGTGGCTATATTTTAATAAGTTGAAGTTTACATTTTAGAAACTGAACAAAGAACTTCAAGTCAATGTATGCGCTTCTGCGAGATCTTGTGATGGTTAGTGTGCCAAGGGTTTTAAAACTTAACTTAATATAAATATTACACGCAACAATTTAAAATTTGATCAGTTGCAGTCTCTGCGTTCCTTGAATATCGCCTAAAACCAGGAGGTTAATAAAGTCCGAACGTCATTTGTAAATCTCTTTCGGGATTAGTAGCTCATCTGGACTTTTGCCTAACCGAATCAATTATCTCCATTCTGGCCCGTCGCAGGCTGCCGGCCATGCCAGTGGCATTATAGCAGCTCCATCAGAGCCACTCACCCCGTGCTTTATTGCTTACCACCAGTATGGCAGCCTCTATCATGGCCGGCCCCCGGCCCATCTTTTTAGTCTTTTAGTGTTTCTGGTGCTCTGCTATTCTGGTGTGGTGCTGTCACTCAGTGAGGATGCGTCACTCATCCAACTGACAGTGTCGAGAGTGGAGAATTAGATTTAAATTCGAAATCCGTTTGAAGGCCCGGCCGGCGAGGCGGTGGAGCGAAGTCCTAGCGACTTTATAAATTCCTTTTATCCAGCACACTCTGCGTCCCGAATATGGGAACATCAAAACATCGTTATCGTCATCGGGGCAGCGCAGGAGAACGGAGGCAAACAAAACCCAAACCAAAGACATACTATACCTCCTTAACTCAACCATGCCGGGCTGTAGTGAGCAGAGCTGTGGAAATGCAATTCATTTTTCGCGCCATACCTGCACATAAACCATTCATATTCATAAAATTGCATAATCTCGAAGAGTCATAATAATCAAAAACATATTTGCGGCTGCACCCACCGAACTACTCGTTCTTTTAAGCCATAAAACTTCAACTTTGGCTTGGCCTGGCTCGAATGTACACTGGAAAAAGCTGCGTTTGAGAAGTTTCATCCAACAAATGAAGGCAGTGTTGGAACACCCGATTGATATACTCGAAAATGGTATGCACCGTCAGTAAGCGATGCAGCTACATCAAATCTTTATTTAAATATTGCTCCAAATAGCTCTCATTTTCGTAGTGTAGATGAAGGCAGCGCATGATGATGCAGTGGCGAAGGGGTGTGTTTTTAGATATAGCCGGGCCCGTAGAGGAAGCTGCAACCAAAATCGGCTCCGGGAACGGCAATGGCAATGGCGCCCAAGTAGGCGGAAATAAACGTGGAGGCGAGCGAAAGAACCAAGTTGTATGATTTTATTTATGCCACTAGGTAGCGCGGCAGTGGAAAAGGGACCGCGGCGGGGGATTCTTCTCCTAGTTCGCATCCTCGGCTCGCTGGCTGTGCTGGCTCGTAAAGTTTAGTTGAACCCAGAAGCCGTAAAAGGCGTTGGCAGTGGCACACTCAGCAGTCATCATAAAACTATAAATTTCATATTTGCCACACAGACATACAAACTACCTACATTCCGGGAGAGACCCGTTCGCAGGAAGATTCTGCGGGGGAAAATGGGTGGAGGCGGAAGAACGGCATGTTATCATTAATGGCCGGCAGAACTATGATCATGATGATGATGACGTTGGCTTTGGTAATGTTTATGGTGACGCCTGGGAGTTTTTGGGCAAGGTTTGTAACGGCCTTTGTTCGACCACTGCGAGAAAATCGTGGACGGGAGGAAATTGTTCCTGATTCGAATTAATTATAGTTCAATTATAGCCCAGATTATTTATTTAACAAATAAACGGAGGTTCACATCTTCAATGTTCAGTTTCATTTCTAAACCAAATGCTAAATATTACTCCAACTGACATATTCAACCGATGAACCTGAGACACAATCTTTAGATATAATTAATATCTTAAAATGCCTAATTAAATTGTAATACTCCATAAATTTAAAATGTTTATGAAAAACACTAAAATACTAAAATTATTCAAATTGTTGCATACTTTCGGGGAGGCACGAAAAGGACTTGATGGATTCTATAACACTGTTTTTTGATATGATCACAAACCACATCATTTCGACCTTTTTGTATTTCTAGGCGCATACAATTTTTTTCCAGTTATAATGAACATTTCGGCGTTCAGTGTCAGTCCCCTTTTGCTCTACCTGCCGCTAAGTGTTTTGCAAGCGTATATATATTATATACGTCTAGATCCCGGTGTGGGCCTGTTTCAGAGCTTGTGTGCTTTGTTATGTAGAGCATGCAATCATTTTATGACTCTGAGTCGAGCCGCAGAAATGTCAGGGGCAGCTCGCTAACCATCCAAAGTGTCCCGCCCCCACGGGCTCATCCCCACGCTCGGCAGCCACCGGTGCGCCCCCCGCTCTCTTGTGACCCCTGACCCCTCTTAGCTGGTGCCAAGTGTTGCCACAAATTTAATAAACCAGAGACGTGCGTTTGAGCTTTGGTTTTCATTTTGCTTTCGGTCAGAGGTTGAGGGAACTGCCTTTACTTAAATAGTTTAGCAACTAGATCAAAGTTTTGTTTTCAGCTTTTTACTGTTTCGCATTCTGTTTTTGTATTTCGTTTAATTTTTGATTTGGTTTGTGGGTCACAGGGGAAAGTTTTAACTTGGTTTGCACTGGCCATATAATTTATTTGAGCATGTTGGCATAAAGGGAATGAAAAATGTAAGTGGAAATGTTGCAAAGCCAGGTATATTTTAGCAGCCAGAAAAAAAACCAGGCTGTTGAAAATGGATAGAAGCCATAGATAGGTTTATTCAACGACGTTGCAATGCCAATAATACAAATGGTAAAAATATGTGCTCGCGCAAGTGGCGTTAATGGAAATTTGAAAAATTATTGAGGCGGAAATATGTTTAATTCCAATCAAGTTGCTATGATTAAATCTCTTACATGCTCTTCATATTTTGTTTGTGGCAGGGAATACACTATTGTAAATGCATTAGTGAATGCAACATCTCCGACAAATATTCCCAGCCAGATGCAAGAATATTCTAGTATCCCCGGTCGAAATACTGATTACCAATTCAAAAAGCAATACTCCCATTGACAAACATTCGATGACTTCATTTTGCCAATTATTGCCATGGCTGTAAAAGTTAACTGTGCGAGTTATGGCCAAGTTCGAACCGTCTCAAATGATGTGCCATTTCTGCAGCATTGCATTAGTTAAAGTTCGACCATACAGCAACAATCAGCAGCAACGCAGAGGAGGGAAAGAGAGCTCGACTGCGGTTATAGCCGCACGAAAATTTGTAAACGAAACGGAAACAGCTCGTAACGATTTCAATGAAGAGATGACATGGACATGTCGACCAACTAGGACATCGTCGGTGCTTTTGCTCGTGCTCTGCTCCTGCTGATGGCGCTGTTGAAGTGCCAGGGAATGGTGAGGTGGCCAAAGGGTACATCAGTTCTGGCGCTTTAGCTCATTTTTTCAGCAGTTTCCACTAAAATCGGATTTGAATTTCTTGAATAAAACATTTCGAACCAAATGACATTGGTAATTCAAGTTGGTAATCTGTATTTATGGCAAAGCCTCTTTGAGACTTTCAAAACATGCCAATAAATTAGATATTTGTGGCCTTGGGCACAATAGCTGTGACCTTTTTTGGCCATTGCATACATTCATATTGGCATTTATTATTTATCGATTTGGCCATTTATTCGTCTCCGATATGGCGACACCACTGGTTCTGGAGCCTGGGACTAAGGAGAGTGCTCTGCCTGCCTCCGATGATGACTGCCAAATCAGACAAATGTACGCAAAAACCGCACCGAAACTTTTCGCCAATGCACAAGCGATGTGGCCAAAGGATGTTCGGGAGGGCACGGGGAATCACCTCTGGGCATTGGGTCTGCTGCATTGCAACCGAACTGAACTCGACGGAAGGCAAAACTTGAAAGTGCTGCCCCTGACCCTGTTCTATCCTTTGGCACCCTTTCACCATCCTTTCCCGGGGTCTGGCCGTTTTGTTTCGTCCGGAACTCGAGTTGCCAGACGAGATGTAGATGGGAATTTGAGGTGGAGGGCCTACGATTGATGTGCAATAATTATCCAAAGTTGATTTGTTTGTTTGCACCAGGCCAACAAAGCGTAAAAGCCAAGCATACCAATCGAAGAGTCATGATGGCCCCACAACGAAGGGCCTTCCCCTGCCTTCGGCAGGTCCTTCAAAATGCGGTAATGCTGTAAATGAGTATTATTATGGCCCTCGTCGGCTTCCTCTCTTTCGGATCCACTTCAGGGCCAAGTTTTTGGCGAATTTCTTCCATGTTGCTCTTTCCTTATAGTTTTTGGCGTAGTTTTCGATGTGGCTTTGCAGGATGATAACGATGATGATGATGATGGGATGGCAGGGGCTTGGGAATGGCGATGGAGATTGGCTAAGGATGGTACTGGTCCGGCTGCTCAATAAGATAAGTGCGCTGTTTAGTTTTAAAGCCACAAGCAGAAAAGTTTCCCGATGCGAGCCATTTTCAAGAGGCAGGGGACAGGGCAAGGGTATTTATGGGTATTTAGGATTTGTCAAAATCAACTGGATAGGTCGGAAAAGTTGTCTCGACGATTTGATTGAATGGTTATCAAACGGAATTTTAATGATCGAGACAACTCTTGTTCCCGTAATGGCTGATATTGGAAATAATTCAAAATTTAATGGGTGCTCGAGAGGCCAGGAAATATTATTATATGTACGATAGCTTCTTCCAGCTTTAACCCGATCCGAGCAAAGCATCCAGAATAGTGTACCTTGTCGCACAGCTTGCCCTGTCTAGTTTCTATTGAGAAATTAGTACATTAACTTTTCTTTGACGCCCCCAACAAATAAATGGTGGCATTTATTTGAATTGCTCAAACGAGTTTTGCTCTCCGTTTCCCTGGCACTAATAAAACGAAATGAACGAGGCAAATAAAAAAGTAAAGAACACAACTTTTAGTTAAACTTGCTAACCTCACACGAGTGGCCTCCCCCAGTTACTTGCTTGGTTGCTTTTACTGTTGATTTACTTTAGCCTATTGCTTTGGCGTTTAGGTTTTTAGTTCTTCTTGTTTGTTCCATTTGTGAACCGGAAATACACAGGAGCACAGGAGCACAGGTTGCTGGACGGCTGAGGGGGGGCGGGCTGTTTTGGGAAGGGAAGGATAACCCCACTCGAACGCAATCAAAATACTTTGGCTGTACAATTTATTGGCGCAAAAACAAGTTCAATTTCAAATGAAATTCGCTTTTCGGTAAAAGGCAGTCAGGGCCACCAATACACATGTAGACAAGATAAACATATGCACTCAAAAAAACAGTGTGTGCTTGGTTTGATCAATGAAAGTGCAACAAATGAGGGAAGCCAGCAAGTTATAAATATTAGGTACTGGGAAATCGCAGGTCACAGTGCGACAATGCGTAATTGTGGGCTCAAAATGATGCCAAATTGAGATTAAGATTTTCCATTGCGTTTGTCGCTGTGTAATCCCGTGTATGAGCTCGCCACACGGATTTCAGGAGACAGTCAAGATTCAAATAAATATCAACGAGGAACACCGAGACTCCATACATAGTTGCACCTTTGTGTATGCCCAGTTCGGATTCTGTTTCTAATATAGAAAATAGTTGAGAAATATTTTGCCAAGTAGCCAAAGAGAAAGATAGGGAGCCGGGAAGGGCGGAGGCATTTGGCAAGACAAACAATCAGTTAAGAGCTTTGCGAAAGACGATACATTGCCAGCATGTATGGATGATGCCAGGGGGTAGGGGGGTAGAGAAACAGAAGCAGATAGAGATACTCTCCACTCTTTTTATTGAACTTACATAACATTTTTGGGCGATATACTCGCATGTGTAAGTACAGTGCGCATGGGGAAGGAAATTACGGGGCAGCAGGAAGTGGCACTGTGTACTGTGATTTCCGTTCAGTTGGCTCGCCCTGCCGGTCTGTGCAATAAATATACACAAGAGTGCTTAAGATCAAATCAATTGATAAAGAGCGTAATAAACTTGTATCCAACTATTTACATAAAATTTCTCTCTAATAATATTATAGGAAAAACCTGAAGAGGATGCCAGGGCAGGCCGAGCGGGGAGCGGAAGCACTTGAGCTCTTTGCTTTTCATGTCTCGCATATTTGGGTTAAAATGTATTAGTTTTTCCATCCCCGCAACGCCCCCCCCCACCCCCCTGGTGCTGTGTCTTTTGCATATTTTCTTATCAGAAAATGCTATTTATTTTCATCCTTTTTGATGTTGCAAAATATTGAAGACTATTGCACACACAAAGTGAGGAAACAATGTCGATCTGAATGGCAGCCATAAATTGTGTGCTCATCTCAGGCTGAGGTAATGTTAGTTTAGCTCCTCAAGACCTACGGACATTCGTTTTAAATCGACAAATCAATTGGAATTTATGTCCTTTAAGGTCACACAGCTTCTGCCAAAGTTTCGGCACAGCTCGGGTGTAATGGAATTGGCGTAATCGAGTGTCCAATAAAGGTAATTGTGTGTTTCTAGTTAATTGTCGGCAGTTAGGCTTTAAATGCCTGACGCCTTTACATAAAACTTTGTTTTTTGGAAATCATAGGTTCTCCACTGTCACAAATTTATTTGTGAAACTGATCTTCGTAGCCCTACTCAAATTTCTTAATACTTTGTGCCGCTATATCAGATTCAACAACTCCACAAACATTGATGCGTACTCTATAACTCATCCGGATAGTTATTCTAAGCAATATCTCATGTACATTTGCTGGATGTCAGCTGCAAAATTTATGCACAAGCTCTCCATATGGACCCTGTGCATCCAACTCTTTCGGAGTCCTTTGGGCATCCTTTTCCACTCCCATTTCTTGCCGCACTTGTTGTTGCGGCCGTCGCTTTATGAAGCGACCCCGAGTCCCTAACCTCGCGAGGGCTATCGCTTGAAAAAAATGTAACAAAAATTTTTATTGGATTTCGGGTGTCGCATCGGCAACGTTTTTCAGTTAGTTTTTGGTTTGGTGGCATTGCTGATGTTGTTGCGCTTTTCCCATACGTATTTTTGGTTTTTGGTTTTTTGTTTGTTTGAGGTTTGTTGGCCTTGCGCCAATGGCTTTTTCAATTATACTAATGACATTCAAAAAGAATTTGTAGAAATGCCAGCATGTAGCCGAAAAAAACCATAGAGCCATGGCGGCCATTTTGTGTATCACACATGCATATGGCAACTCTGTTCCTAGTCCGCTGACTGTCCCTCTTCCGCGCAGCGTCCATCCCTTTCGCCCGCCTCCTGTCAGTGTTTTTGTGTTGGCGTTTTGTTGTTGGTCTTCGGCATTGGCTTTGGCTTTGGCTTTGGCGACTGGGCAAATAAAAACAATTTGCGCCAAATTAAACTTATGAGGCATAAAGATATTTTTGGCTGCTCCCCGTTAATGCCACAAGCCCGGGCACCATCACACAAACAAATTTCCGACAATGTGAGATGAAGATGAGAATCAGAGCATACCAAGCCATGTGGCTGCCATGACTAGCCCAGAAAAAAGGACGACAAGCCGCTGTGCGTACGTATGTGTAGTCCTGGCAAGTGATAAATCTAGGCAAGACGTTCTGGCAACCCATCCAAAGCATTGGCATACAGTCGCAGCGAAAATATTAGGTACCACCACAGTTTCCTGCACAATACCCAGCCATGTTTGGATTCGTAGCTTCAATATTTTAAAGAGTTCTTTAAGAATATAGTGATTAATTCTATACACTCACTAACGATTGCTGACTTCGACAGACTACCTGTTGTACACATAAATATTATGCTTTTCTGCTATTTCAACCTCGACTATGGCTGGCAGTCCCAGGGTACATCGGCTTGGGCTAACAGCGAACGCCAAAAGACCAAGTCGTCGCTAAGAAAGGATATTAAAGATTAAATGATATAAGCGGCAAGTTGACGTTGAAACAACTTGAGGGTGTTGGTGGGGGGGAGAGACCTCACCCGCAGGCGGCAAACTTAAGCGAAGCTCCGCCATCCAGGGAAATCTGAGCGCCATAGATAAAACACATGATGCGCTGTTTGTATATATGTGTTGCTTTTGTGTGTGACATTGAAAAGGATAACAACAACAACAACAACAACAGCGACAGGAGCAGGACCACATCCCCATCCCCATCACCATTTCCCCGGCAATCCGGCCATCAGGCGATTCAGCCCCATCTCAGCTGTGGCCTCAATTCTGCTGTGCGAGTATATATTTTTTGCTTTTGCCGTTGCTGTGTCTAATTAACCGCGTGCGTGGCGCATCATAAATCGTTTCAACCATGCACAAGGCCATTAAAATTCATATCAAACCAGATACCCGAAGAGGGGACCGTTCCCGTGTTCGTTTCGCTCGGCAAATGCAAAATTCCACCATAAAGGACAACCGGAGAGCTCGATCCTTTGTTTCAAATTGGAGATACCCCGAGTTGGCAAAGGAGTTGGCAAAGGAGCCTAGTAATGCTCGTTGGCTTCGGTGAAATCACAAATCGGAACGTCTCGGCTTTAGAAAGCCCTCTACATTTTATGGTCACATATTTAAATATCACATAACCGACACTTGGCCATAAACAACCTTGGCCGCATATTAATTATTTAGCCCAACTTAAAATTATTCCCCCTGGGATATTTTTTCACGGATGGGGTCGAAGCTGAAACTTTAATCATTTCGAGACCACAAATTGAAGTATGAAACTCCCATTCAGCACCTTGCCACACATGAGCACTTGTAATTAAAATTTCCACTCATTATGTCCCGTTCTGCTTTGTTTTGCCTTGTTTTTGGCTTGCCTGATGTTAATGCAAGGCACTAAAGCTGTTTTCGACAATTAAATTACTTTTCTCGGCCAGACATTCGCTGCGAGTGTACGAGTATTGCCTCTATACAGAGCCCACGGATCCGGACGTATTTATGTGTAGTTGGCTATGCCGGGCATGTTTATAATTTCATAATTTACCAAAAGTTTCGTGCGACGCGCCACAGCAGCCGCATGTCCTGCTGCGAGTGCGTGTGGGAGTGACTGGAGCCGGCACTATGGGGTTAAGCCTGGAGTTTGGCCTGAGTGGTCCGGCTTATGCACTACAAATTGGCGAAGGGCCCTTCAGAGACATTGCGAATAATTCATCAGCTCGCAAATAATTTCAGAAGTTGTTTAGTTTTTTGGAAGTAAAATTTAAGCCGAAATGAATGCGACCAATACATCTATGCAACCAGCCAAATGTTATGTTTCCATGTTACTGATTCCTTTGATTGCATTTCAATGCCAATTTCGAACTGCAACCGATGGATATATCGAGTTACGGCTGAAATGCTTGCCGCAGGCCTCACCTCTTTCCATAATCCCGTCGGCTTAGCCTCCTAATCAGCGCTTTTCACTCTGCCATTTCTGTAGCGCACCCATGAGTTGTGAGTACCCTTCTGCCGCTCCACATCCATCGCTCATCAACATAATTAGAAGCTGTCGCTCGTAGTTGAAAGTAATTTTGCAACTGTTGTTCGCCGGCACCCTGCGCGCAGTTTACCCATTTTACCTACGGGCCGCCCTCTGGAACTGCCTACTCCTTGGACCGCCCAAGAGCGAGCGGATCGCCCGCTGGGCTGCCAGGGTGCTGGCAATATGTTGATCGCAATCAACCCCGTGAATGGCAGGGAGAGTGTGGAAACCAAGAGTGTTTATACATGATTTTTGGCCATAGGGCCACCCCATCGCTGATATTCCATTGTGGAGGCTTCAACGCATTGCCACGCCCCTCCTTGCATCCCCGCCCGGCCCGTAATTGTTGCTGAAAACTAAATTGCAGACTGTCAATTACAGTTGCCGCCTTCGAATGGAACAAGGACTTAATTGCTGAGCAAAGAAAGTGGAAGAAAAATGTATGGGCAGAGAAAAGGAATTATTAATCAATGGCTGGTTACGGAATGGAGTCGACAAATTCAGAAGTCGGAATTATAGGGCAGAGATTGTGCAGCTTTCCTGCCATGGTTAGCACTTGAGTGTTTGCCCTGGAAAAAATATTTTACCCCTGTTTGCCAAACACTAGTGTTTATGACAACAATATTTGGGATTAGAACCAGAAAGAACGATTATATTCGAGGGTCTCGACTATGAATACCCGGTTCTTGACAAACTTGTGCTGAACTGGTATCCCCAGAACGAGACTTCTTGTCAATCTATTTTAATCTCCAAGATCTTCGCGTTCATACCGACACACGGATAGATGGACAGACACTGTTGATGGTGAGCAAGAATATACGAGTATATACTGTGGGTCGGAGACCATTCCTTCTCCCTGTTACATACTTTCGGAAGAATTAAATATACCCGGTCTTTTTAGGACCCGGGTATAAAAACATCATCTCTGAGCAAAAAAAGAAAGAAAATTAATTGAAGTGATGCGCTCGTAGATTGTGTATTTGGCCATTGGATATTTTTGTTGGCACTTCAGGTTTTGAATTCCAGCACAATCCTAGGTTGAAGGCCTTGTGCGCAAATCCCTTAAATTTGGCGGAAGCTATGACAAGTCAAGTCATTATCATCCGCCAGTTCCGGTGGGTGGGCGGTTGGCCAAGGACTCCTGGGCCTCCTCGCCATTTGTCTGCGTCCGCGTCTGTGTGCGTTTCTGTGCGAGAGGCGGTGGGTGAGTGGCGTGTTGACGCAGTAATTACCAGATGATGGATTGTTGCGTTGCGTTTAAATTTAATTTCTCTGACATTTGGCGCCTCGGCACTCGCTTCACCGGCTAGAAATGGATGCGAGAAGTGCGTGTTCCAGGGCCCTGGCCAAAGAACTGTGAAATTATCTACACAAGTATATGTACGAGTTTGTACGATCTATTCGAAGGGTGTGTGGGTACGTCAGGAAGCGGAAGTTAAGTAATGTGTCAGTCAAGTCAGCCAGTTGGCATTGATGCACTGGGCGTGGAGAAATTATATGCTGACTGACATTGGTGGCAGATAATTTGGGTTACGTTCGGCCTGTTCTAATGCCGCCTCGTCGGGCTAATGATAATATGAAGGCAAAGTGCGAGGACAGGGAGGCGGAGGTGCTAATAAGCGCGGACTGGCTTGGAAAATGGTAATTTCGAGCGCGTTGCTCCTATTACCTTCTATTATTAAGGCACACACGCACAGTAATTTGCAATCATTATAATTTACACGATTTTTTAAAAGAGAGGGTCCATGCGAACTTTAAACTTGAGTTTTTCTAGGTTACAAAATCGAATTTATCTGTCTTTCAAATCCCTTTATGTCTCTTAAACTTTCCTAAATCAGTATTCCTAAATTCTTCACAATCTATTGGCGTCCTGGCTGGAACTTCACAAGAAATGAAAACGTTGAATGAAATTTCCATAAACCCAACATCATAATTACTATGAAATTTTTCCATAACGACTTCTTCCTTGAAACAGACCCGATAGAGCATCAGGCTGGGCAACGGGGAGGCTTGAATGCGTGTCCCCAGCGCATTGGCGCCTTATTACACACTTTAATTTAATAAAAAGCTTGTAAATGCCTGCACACATGCTCCACCAGAAACCGAAAACGCTACGCCTTTTTATTACATAATGAGAACGAGACTTGGCTACACTTGCCGCCCCTCAAAACAAAAAAAAATTAAGTCTGGGCCGCCTCCTTTACCCAATTCCACTGCTCATTTCATATTCAACTAGCACTGCGCCGCTTCCTGTGTCGAATGCGTGGTAAGTGCGTGAGTTTACACAGCCCGTGCACTGAAAACAATTTTGGCAGCCCAGAAAGTGTGGGGCTATGCTGGCAAATGTTTTGAAGCTCGGTCTGATGAAATGCCAGGGTAAAATCTAAATTGTTACTAACCATTTTAGCAACCCCACGTTCTTTAAAGTGTAAAACGACGGACTTGGTGATGGGCTTAGGCTTGCGCTTGAATTTGAGTTCGGGCTCAGTTGGGTGCACCTGCGAGGCCTGCGCCACCACGATGGCTTTGACGTGTCGGACATTACAAATTATGCCCGGGAGCACCTTCGGCGGCCTGTGTGCGGATTGGTGGTCGCTCGGCCATGGATGCGGCAACCGGCAACCGGCAACCGGCAGGCGGGAGATGGGGATGGGGCCGAGAGCAGGGACCAGGGACAGACCACCATCAATGTCCGGACAATGACGAGCGCCGACGTCCCTGACATTTGAGGAGGGTCCAGAGCTGCGGCTCCGTGCAGGTAGAAACCGAAAGCGAAATGAAATCGAAAATGAAAACGAAACCGCAACATCGTGGATATCTCTAAGGAATATCTATCTATATGTGTGTTATTCAATTTGTTCCGCTTTACAACTTTCCAAGCCGCTCGCTGAAAGATCCTTGCGTGCATAATTTATTGTTTTCATTTGGCCAGAGAGAATCTCTCTTGTGGTTTTGAATTGTTCCCAAAAAAGGTGTTATAACGATTCACGGCCTGTGTGAAATCTTAAATTGCGGCTATCGGTTAATTGAATTCATTGTTGCGTGAGCTCTTTCCCTACTTCTTTTGCAGGGTCTTTTGTTCAACAGAATTTATAGAGCAATGCGGGCGGTCGCGACTATTAAAACTAGGAATATACATAAAAGTGCGTGCAGAGCATTCCGAGGGGAAAGAAATGCGTATTTAGTTATGCACAGCTGGTAGGGAATGGGAAATATATTGCAGTGGCCGGGTCAGAAATGATCGTTAAATTGAAGTAACTAAAACAGTTGACTGGGTGGTCGTATAAACGGAAGACAATTGTAGGCCCGTTTCCTGCGATCAGGTAGAGCTAAAATAATTAGCCCTACATTTCATAAATGTACGTGTACGATTGTTAAATCTTTTCGAGTGGGATTAGGTTCCGCCCTAGCCCTTGGTAGCCAAAATGTCCCCCCTTTTGGTCTCCCTAACTTTTGACCGTATTTTGTACGCTTATCGGTGAAAATTGCGCTGAGCCTTTACGACCGACTGAGCTCTGAGTCGAGTGTCGGAAAATCGCGCAAAAGTTGACAAATATTAGACGAAAATCTTTTATAGTCTCGCTGGAAAAAAATGTTATTGTTAACAGCTTAATGGAGCATTCCATCATCGGGGCGAGTGGGGGCGTAATGTCGCTTGGGCGACACAACAAGGAACAGCAATAATAAAGATTATACACGGGCAATAATTACTAGAAAATTGTTGTACAGCAAATCTCTGTCAGAACAGATGTCTCTTGTTCAGGGCTATAAGGGCAGGGCATGCCAATGGAAGGGGTTATTCTTAAGGAAATAAATTTACAAATTAAATGCTTTTATAGGCAGAATTATATACTCAAAATTTAGTTTGAGTGAGTTTTGGTATGGTATCATTCGATTTTCCGGGCCCCTCCTTATCCTACGCCTCTGTGGCAACTTTCTCGAATGTCCTTCTTGGCGCACATTGTGCTCTAATCCCTTGCCTGCCGCCCACCCTGACGTTTCCATCCTTCGCAGTTCGGCTCGAGGTTTCGCGGTTCGTTTGGTCCCAGCTACTGCTACTCCGGCGTAATATGCACCTAATCCTTTCTACAAAATCATAATCGCATAGTACGTAATCAGAGCACTGCCAGCAAGGACACTGTTGTTCCGAGGGTCTTCTCGAGTCCCCGGTCTCGGGTCCTGCATCCTGCCAACAGCTAACTGGCAACATTCATTCAGTTTTAATGCCAGTTTCATAACTCGTGCGCTCACTGGGCCATGAGGGAAGAGTGTAGGGCGAAGAGCCCAGCAATTAACGCGAGTCCTTCGACTTGCCGCCGCAATATCCCAGCATCATTATCCTTTTGGCCTCTCGCTGGCAGCAGTGGGTTAAGGGTACGCTCACACAACCACACACACTGCGCAGCACACAACATCCTACCCGTAGGTACTACATCCTCTCACACGTATTGTGGGACACCCAGCGCTATAAAACCCAAGACAACAATTAATCAAGAACTCAAATTTCAACTCTTGCCGAGGGGTAATCCAAAACCCTACCAAAAGGCTTACCATCCACACTCCCCCCTCCTTTGTGTGGTTCTCTCGCCTAATCAAGCCTACAATAGGGGGGGAAAAAATTATAAATTGATATAAATTTTTAAAAAATGAATTGCCGCCCCTTCGGCCGCACAACCCTCCGGCAGCTCCGCCCCGGCCGTGTTTGTGACATTTGACAATAAATACGTATAGATTTTTTACCGCCTTGTTTAAATTATATGCAGCAGGCCCTGGAGGACGGGGCCTCTGTTCGCAATGATGATGGATGATCCGGAGTTCAGTTTTTCATTTCGGAAAATTCTCCGGGTTGAAAAACGATTCGATTTTGATGGGTTCCAGGCTCCGGTTTTTCCCCTCGCATTGCTGCGGTTGCTTTGCATACAAGTTGGGAAAACAGAAATTAAAAACTGGGAAAAAATTAAATAAAGTGAATTAAAAATTAATTAAATCAAATTGCTGTGGCGGCTCCTGCTCTGTTTGATCATGGGGGCTAAATGATTCATAAAATATATGACAGTTACTGGATTATTTTTCCCTCTTTTCGCTCCCGCATTTCTGAGGGCAACGGCTCAGATTGCTAATGACTTAAGTGTGGGGGGAGCGAGGGGGAGCGACTCGACAGATTTGGGTCGAGAAGAGTTTGTCCTAAATGATTTGGAAGTAATTGGTTGACATCAGCGGTGATTGATCTTCGGATGATATATCGGGAGTTGGTGACTGCTTCTGAAAGGCATAAAGATATGAAATGGGGGCTCGCACTTGGGTTTATTTTGCAGTGGCTAAAAGCGTCCTCGAAGTGTACGAGTCTTATGACGCCTATCGGCCTCTCCGTCGCACCCAATTATACGTTCACCTCAAGATTCAGCTGATAAGCCCGTCAAGACAAATTTCGTTTTTCATTCGGCTCTCTCAATCCCGACAGAAAGCTTCCGAAATGCGTCAAATGCGGCGCTCGTTGTTCAATCCTAATCAGATTAGTTTCTTTGACCTACCCTAATCAAATTTCATGCAAATAACCTTTTCTAATCTATTTGTTAACCGACACAGTCGCACAAGCACGGGCACGGACGCCGGCACACACAGAAGCAAGCAGAAAGGAGCTTAGTCAATGGCAGTCCTTCAATCAATCAGAATCCTGGCGCAGAGTTCCTCAGCTGTCACACATTTCCATCTTCATCTGCCACTGCGTCGTCTCCCTCCCGTCCCTTGTATTTTTTACGTTTGTTGGTGTAAATCCAAGTCAATCCCGGGGATAGAGTGGCACACAAAACTACCCTTGGAGACTTAAAATTCCACCCCGAGCTTGCCCCTTTGTGGAAATTAGACAAAAACTGCAAAAGATGCTGCGAATTTGTAATCCTTCAGGAATTTTTCACTTATCCCCTGGGGGACAAGTCCTCCAGACGACGAGTTGCAGCAGGGTGGTGGTAGGTAGCTAAGTTACATATTAAAGTTTTACGCCTTTACCCCTCCACTGCTGCTACTGAACTTTGTTGTTGCTTCGAGATTATTATTTTTTCGCATTTTCATGCAGCTACAGCTACTATGCCTGCGACGGCTACATACAAGTATAGTAAGTTATTTGAGTTGGGCCCAGGATCTTGGATCTTCGGTGGCGCCGAGAGGCGGCCGGAGCGAGCGAATTTGTAAAATTCCAATTAAGAATCTTTGGTTTACTTTGTAAGTTGACTCTCAACTTATTTAGACACTACACAACGACACACGGAACACACCCACCCACACATGGGCACCGAGAGGTAAAGTAATACCCAAAGCGAAGGAGGGAGCGGCAGGGACAGCGGGACAGCGGGGCAGCGGGAGAACAGGACAAGTAAGTGGAGCTGGAAAATCCTAACACACACTTAAGCGAAACAAAGAGGACACAAGACAACGGACAAGCAACAACAGAGAATAAATAAAAGCAAAACAAACTCACTGGCTCACACATACCGACAGTCGGGGTCGAAATTATAGTGATACTTTTTCAGAAATCTGTGGTGAGTTTCAAGATGAATTGGGGCTTAAAAGTCATCCGGTAATTTCACCCCATAAATCTTTTGGTTTAGCTGAATATATTTTAATTGAAATCCTAATTTCTTCTCCTGCGCTGTGCACTCAAGCACTCACACACACGCAAAATGAAATCCTAGAAGGGCGAGCGGCGGCTCTCATGTCCTGCTCCACTCGTCCTTGCTCTAATGGACGAATAAATTGCTCGTGAATGAAATGAGAGTACGCTGTCCGCTCCGCTCCGCTCCCTGCTGCCTGCCCCCTCCCAGCATCCTTCCGGCCGGCCGCCCCTCACTCGTATGTGGGCGTGGCTGAGGACGACAACGCACTCATACGCAAGGCAAAGTAAACAGACAAACAACAAACTGGCAAACAGACAAACAGACAAACAAACAAACAGCCAAACGGACAAACGGCAAACTGAAGCGAAACGGATGCCCGAGACACAAAACTAAAACCTTAAAACTAAAAGCGACAACATGCAAGTAGGAAAAGAAATTGCTCTCGAAATCCCTATCGTTTTTTCGGGTTTTGGGGGTGCGACTCGACTCGACGGGGCTGGGATGGGGGCATTATTGGCGATAAAATAAAATACGAGACGCGGGCCAAGACGATGACAGCATCAAGACAAGGATACTATACGGATGCCCAGACGCAGATACAGATACACTTGCTTAGATACTCGTACGCGGGCCAACCCGTTCTTTGTCTTGCCACAAATACTTATATTTTAGTTAATACACCCTAAGTCACAGAAAGGGTTCTAATCGCTTCTAAATGGCATATGAAAAGGTCCTTGAAGAGGGCTGGGGCCATTTTAATGCATATGGCCGTGGTTAATTTAGTGAAACAGGGACCAGAGGTTCTCCTCAGGGCTAGGGGCTCACACATCTGCTATTGATTTAATCTCAAGTTGAGGAAACTACAATTTCCAAGTTAAATTGGTGCTCGTTTATCGCCCTAAAATATGTTAAGTATAAATTTGCTTGAATATCGCATAACCTATATTTTTGGGATATTAATACAACCCATACTTTACCATTTCAAGAAATGTCGGTACGCACAAGCGAACGTATTTTAAAGGAAATGTGTCTGGCCAATTTTCCCGCAGTACTTTTTCGCATTGTTCCCTCCGAGAACGCCAGACGTTGGCACCAACTCCGCCTGGCAACTCCCCACTGCCCGAGTGTCCCGCAATGCCCCCGAAAATCCCGCAGCCTGCACTCCCCGGGTTAACCCCGGGTCCCTGGCCAGCGCTTCCTGCGAAGGACAACAAGAACAAGAACAAGCGATAGCAGCTAGGGACGACAGACACATGGCTATCGAGGATGTAGGTCAGGCGGCGAATGTTCGGGCTTTATGAATTGCCAGCAGCTGACTTGACTTGATGGCAGCAGATTTTGGTTTTCATTTCGCAGCCAAAGAGCCAAAGCCAAGACGACTAAAAATCAATAACTGTCCGCAAGGACACCCAAGCCGGAGCTTGAAAGTTCGAGGAGGGGCTGCCGCTGATAAAACTGCGACAAAAAGATTTCAAATTAAGCGACAGGACGCGATGGGAAGCAAAACAAAGCGAAGCCCCGAACGCGACCACCAATATCGAAAACAGAAAACAGAAAACAGAAAGCGGAAAGCTGAGTAGGGCAGAGCCGAGCGGAGGAAACTGAAGACAACAAGTCGAGCAATAAAGCAATTAGCAACCGACAAGGGAGATAATACAACTAATTAAAAGTAAAAGTTATGCGTCAGCGAATGAGATTTTTATTGAGAGCACAAAAGGACCTTGCACGAGTGGGCGTGGCGGCTGATGTACTGCCATACCGCCCCCTGGTGGCAGTATTAAAATGCTGTTAACCCAAACCGAAGCCCACACCCGCTGCCACCTTTATCGCTCTGTTTTGCTCTCGGCCTAAATTATGAGGTTATAATTCACAATTAAGCAAACGCAAGCATAAAACATAAGCACATGGCATAATTATGCTCAGCTCTTTCGGATTTATATACTCTACACACAAACTCGGGGCGAGGTTGGCCCGGGCGCCGAGCCGGGCGAAATAGTTGGAACGAAGCAGATCCCGTGGACACACTTTTGTCTTGGCCATTGTGACCTCATCAGATTGTCCGCTCGGCAGGAGATGCAAATCAAATTAATGAATGGCTTTTGCACCTTCCACCGAAGACGCTACAAGGTTGCTCGAGCTGTGTTTTGAACTAGAGCAGGACAATTAAGTACCCCTGGTAGGTGGGCGATGAGGTAGTACAACCTCTATTTTAATCTAATTGGAACTTATTCAGTTCGAGGTATATTTGCATTGAACATGTATATGAATTCAAGAAACTTTGCCAAACTTAAAGGGAAATATGTTTTGTTTTGCACCAGCAGCTTGTCCGAAAAATGTCTGGCGCTCCATGAAATATACGTAACAGAGACATTGAGAGGGACCTAAGAACTCCCAAGGTAGGCGTACTCGCATCGCCTGGAAAGTCACCCGAACGAGCTCGCCAGGCGTGTAACTACTCCATCTAGGAAAAGAAGATTAAAAAGGTACCACCCATCGGATCTTCCATCTAGATTCCTACAAAATACATTAAATAAGTGAAAGATCACTCCGTTATTATATTTTTTTTTACTCCTACATGTAAGACAAGATAAAGCTGCCAAAAAAATATTCAAAAATAAATATAAAACTTTTTAAGAACAAAAACTATAAGTTTGGTAAAAATTAGCTTCCTTATATACCAGGCCAGCACAACTTGTGGTCCGTTTCAAGCTACAGATTCACAGGAAGCTTGCCACAAAAATTCTGCCAAAAGTTTTGGCCTGGATGAAGAGATTGTTGAAATGCAATGTAATTATTTTAGTGTGGCTCCTCTCGTGAATACACCTATTGAGAGCGAGGACCCAGTTTTATTTGGCTTAGTTATACTAGCCACGCAAATAATGTATTTAATTTAGTGCTTTCTATGCGGATAATATAAAAAGCTTTTAATTTGGGCAATTTATTAATGGGCTTTGGCATAGAAAATGCATTAATTTGTTCGCCATCTATTATTCGCATTTGTTTGCCTGTGTGTTATTATTTATTGCCCAAATGCATTAAAACTGAACCCGTGTGCGGAGGGACGGGGATTATTTATTTGGTTGCTGTTGGCTGCCATTAACTGACAAATTTTCACTAATTGCATTGCATTAATAAACTGAAGTAACACAAACAACGCGCAAAAATCAACTGCAAAAAACACGGCCATGGCTGTAAATTATTGCCGATGATGGAAAATGCTGTCTAATTGCAATTTCACTGCACTGCACTGCAACTGCAGCAACGGCCACTGCATCGGGCAGGATTCGAGGAATGCAGGAACAACAAATCAAAGGAATACCAATTCATCGACGACTGTCTGCGTATGCCATAAATATGCATCAATGCAAGGCACTCCCCCTTGACCCCGCCCTTGGCAGGCATTATAATTTAAATGGACTTTGGAAAAAGCAATTATGTGAAATTAAATTTTGTGTGTGTGTCTCTTAATCCTGCTCTGAGCCGCATGCATAGTGCATGTTATCCTGTAGCGAGGATAGCGCCGACCATCCTGGCTAAAATGGGCGTGGTCAACGCCACCCCGCCGCCTCTGCACTCCTTTGTCCCTTCTGCCCTCTCAATGGGAAAGTGCGTGCCGACACCTCGACAGGACAGGAAGGATAAACAGGAGCAGGAGCAGGAGCGGGAAAGGGAGCAGGAGCTGAGTGCTTGCCGAAAGGAGAGGTCAAATGGGGATAAAATTGCGTAATGCGTGTGGGTACACGGGCAGAAAAATCTGATGGCGCAGTGTTTAATCTCGCTTTCTCAAATACTCGGTGGTCCGATTTTAAATGATCTTTTTCTCTTAATTTCCTTTCATTAATTTTTTTTTGGTTGTGCATCGTGCTGGTACTTTTCGTATGAATATGAATTACATGCGGCGGCCTCAAGTGGCACGCGAAAAGCTCTTAAATTTACTGAGATACAAAGCGGTTGCACCCCCAAAACTGACTCCATTTGGCCCCTGATTTGGGAGTTTATTATCGTTATGAAACCCGATCCTTAATTACACTTATTAATTCAACATTCACACTATGTTTTGCTTCCCATAATCCCGTCTCCTCAAAAGTCCGAGATGAATAAAAATGCATTCAGAGATTTCAATTTTTGAAATAAATTTGTTTATTATTGTTGCTTGACTGCATATTGTTTTGTTGCTCTTTGCGACTTTTTGAAGTCTATTTCTGCTCATTCCATACATCGTCCGCTTGTTCAGTTAGTTTGGTGATTATTTAAAATAAATTTCAGCTTACAAACTAAATAATGGGCCGTATCGTTGCGAAACAAAATATTTAAAAATATAAATATACTAGTTGAAACGTACGTCTATCCCTCGTTCTTCTCGAATGTTTCGTATATACTCGTATTATGTATACATAGAAATTGTTATTAACTTGCATAAGTGGCATTTAGGAACGCAAAATCTTAAAAAGTATTTTATCCATATTTATGGGTATCTGCTCTCTTAACATCGTTGCATTGCTTATGAGAGAGATTGTGTGAATGGAATGTGTGGTGGTGGGAAAATGAGTAAACGTGAGTTAAATGTTCAAACTTTAAATGGCAATATTTTGTTTTCTTTTTAATCGTTTTGTGAATGCTATAAAATTGAGATTTAAAATTGGGCTTAATTGGTTTGGTTGGAGTGAATTTTTATTTTAAACGGCAATTTATTACCGTTTGCTGTTCTTGCTTAGTTAAATTTAGCTAAAACTTTGCGAGTAACTTTTACTTGTTGCTTTTGCAGGGGTTTTCATAATGGCTCTGTACACAACTAAAAAACTGAACCGAAAACGCTGCTGCTCTGGATTCTTTAATTATAATGCTTAGAGAAGATATATTAGTAGTATCTCATTGGTTTAGGCCTGTTACTTAGCGTTTCTCTTGCATGTTTTAACTTCTTTGTAATAAATTCATCTGGGATGTATTCTCTCTGTTTTTATTCATGAAAATTATTTTATTGCATACTTTTATATAGGTATTTATATATGTACATTTCGCAGCCAGACATGCGAAATTATTATTTATTCATGGATGTTGTGTTGGTTGTTTGCTTAATGAAAAAATGTGGAAAATCATAATAATGCACCCGCGCCGTCCCATGGGATGTGCCTCCGTTTCAATCAATACACTGCTGGTTGTGCTTATTTGCTCTTTTGTTGTTTTAATGGCATGCCATTAAATAATTTCATTAAATGCTTTGTATGAGCATCGAATAGCGGTTCAACAAAAAGCCTGAAAATATGCTCAATTGATTGTTTGTTTTATTTTCCTCTTCCGGACTGTTTCTTTAACCGAGGCCGAGCGAGCAAAAAGTGCGATTTGAGTACTCGCATTGCAATTAATTTGCAGTCGCAAGCCTTCCCGCAGTGTAAAATAATTTATTGTATTTATCGTATGGGATTCAAAAACAGACAACAAACAAAGCGCTTTTGAGGGGATTCAGCCTTAGATAATTAATAATGAAAAACAAAGCTGGCAAGTACATAGTTGTATAAAAGCTGAGTTGAGCTGGGAAAAGTCGTGGGTATTGGCTTTTTCTCTAAATCCCTTACAAAAAATGCTGCTTCTGGCAGGGGATTTATTGGAAACCAAATATAAAAACCGAAACCGGTAAGCCCAAAACTGCATCGTGCTTTTTATGCATTTCCCTCAATCGGGATTCGTTCGGGGGCTTAATTGTTATCAACGGAAGCTCCATGGATTTCGGGCGGTTGGGCGGTTGGGTGGTTGGGCGGATGGCTCATCATTATCGCATTGCCAGAGCTGAGGGATGGGGGCATGATTTACTATAATTTTATTTTCGATTCGTTGAGTGTCAGTTATTAATACTATTATGTATATATAGTTCTCTGTGTATGCATATTTTCAACGCAGTCATTATTATGACTTTTTATTGTTTGCAGCATTTCACGCGGCCTGTGGGTGCGAAATTCTGTATTTTTTCGATTGTTATTATTATTATTTTATTTTTTCTCCGGCTCGGTCTGCTCTTCTTTTGCATGCATGTTTACCAATGGCATTGTTTGATGTTTATCGTACAATTTCCTTACATGCTAATTAATTTTCCTGGCTATCTGATGATGGCGCGGTGAGAACTCTGTAAAAAGCTGAAAACGATTGGGAATCTGTTTCGGTTTGTTTACTTGTTTTATTCTCGTATTTTCGCATTCGTATAGTTATTTTAATTCAACATGGATTTTCTTATACTCGTTATGTTATGTTAAATAAATTAATGATTTCGAATTATGTGTGTATTTATAATTATGTACAGGCCCTTACAATAAAACCGTTTAAGTGATCCTCCTTCGTTTATACAATGGCTGTTAGGCTATCGAAATCTCTCTTGAGGGTGCTCCGTATGTACAAGTTAATAATTTATAATTAATTTAAAGAACTAAAAGTATCAGTCTGTTTGAACCATCCCAAAAAGTATGCTATCTTCTGGCTACCTCTCCCCATTCTCCTCATTCTTTAATTAGTGGTTATCCTTAGTAAAGGCTTAAAGTTGTCTCTTTAAATCTTTATAAATTCACTGGTTGTGCAGTCTGTCCCCTGCTTGGTTTTTGTTTTTTTTTCTTATTTTTCGTGCATCCCGATTTCAACCCCGTTACGCCCAGAGGGTTTTCTGCTGATCCTGGTCCTCGTCCTCGTCGTCGTCATCGTCGTTCAGGCTCAGATTGGACTCGTAGTGCGTCAGCTCGGGCTGGCGGCTGTTGTTGCTGCTGCTACTCATGGTCACGCTGCTCTGGGTGGCACTCTCGAGGAGATTGGCCCCTCCGCCGCCGCTACCGCCGCCGCAGCTGCAGAGGAGATCCTCGTCGCCGTGGCAGTTGCACGACTTCTTGCAGTTGTACGAGGCGACGCCGGGCGGCGCCACAAAGTTGGAGCTGAAGCTGGGGGGCAGACCCGAGGAGCTCTTCAGCGGCTGCGACCGTTTGGCGGTGCCGACGCTGATGCACTCGCAGGCGCCCCCATTGCCACGCAACTGCTGCTTGGCGTAGTCCACGCTGTCGTAGGCCGGAGCCGCACTGCTGCCCAGGTACGTGGGCACAGCGTACTCGTGCTGGCTCCTGCGGTTCGACGGGTGGCCGGGGTGGTTGCTCTGCTGGTGCTGGTGGTGGTGCTGGTGCTCCAGGGTCTTGGCCACTCCGGCCACGCTCAGCTCGCGCTGCTGCTTCTTCGAGAGCTGGTTCATCGTGTTGAATTTGCAGGCCGCCGCCGCTGCCGAGGCCGATGTGGGGATGGGCTTGTAGCCACGTCCGGTGGTGCCAACGCCACCAGCCCCTCCGCTGCCGCACTCATTTATTGTGGCGTAATTGTTGCCACCGCAGTCAGCGTAGCGCGTTGAAGGTGGCGGTATAACGCCCCCGTTGCCGGCTTGGTACTCATGGCTGGTGGCGTACATGTTCACCGAGGGCGTGCGGGTGGACAGACAGCCGGACACCACGCGCTTGTTGTTGTTGCTGCGACCATTGGGGAGGGGAAGGGCCAAGCGCAGCTTCTGCCAGAACTTCTTGTCGTCCCACTCAATGCAAGTGCTGGTCCTCAGATAGTGCCGCATATCCAGGTCGATGTCTCTTTGGGGCAGATCTCCATATAGAATGAAAACCACTCGCTTCCGGCGCTTCACAAGCTCGTGCAGCGCGCTCTTGTACTCGAAGCGGCTCCACTCATTGTACAGAAAGTTCTTGGACAGCACCAAAACAAACTGCTTGGCACTCTCGGCCGCCTCGATCAAGGCGTCTGTGATGTAGGCATTGATGTTGACGTCGCGGTAGTGCAAGCACAGTCGGTAGCCAATGTCGTTCTCAAGAGTCTGGGCCAAGATTTGGTTCACAAAGTGCTCGTCTTGGAGGCTGTACGCGAAGTAGGCATCATTGGGACGCTCCTTGTCCAACTGGTCGACAAACCGGGGCGACTTGTAGCAGAAGTTCATGAGACAGCTGGTGGAGTGGGCCCACATCTTCAGCTCGTGGCGGTAGCAGAAAAGGCCAAAGATCAGACCGAAGAAGCCCACAAAGGCACAGGTGGCCACAAGAAGCAGTGGCAGGAGTCCTTCGATTTCATTAGTGTGCATATAGTGGGCCACCCCGTCCCTCAGAGTGCATTTTGTGCCGTTCTTCTCGCGCAACACACTCGTGGCATTATTGTAAATGCAGCTAACCCTGGCGGCATCGATAATCTTCTCATTGCTCTGGGCCAGATAATTCCTGAACCGCGCCAGGTAGCCGCACTCGCAGCTCCACTGGTTTTCCGCCAAGCTGATTTCCACCAAGTAGGGATTAGCACTCAGCTGCCAGACTTCGAAGTGCATAAGGCGATTGCCGTCGAGGCGCAGGACCTCCAGTTTTCTGAGCATCTGGAAGCTGCCATTGGCAATGCTGGCTATCCTGTTGGACTGCAGATACAGCTCCCGCAGATTCTCCAGATTGTGGAACTCGTTGCCCTCCAAGGAGACTATATGATTATCCTCCAAATGCAGTATCAACAAGCGCTTCAACCCACTGAAGGTGGTATTATAGATGTGCGCCACGTTTGAGTTATTGGCATAGAGGACGGCCAGGTTCTTGCGTCCCAGAAATGAGTGGCCTGCCAGCTCCACGAAGTTGTTGCCGTCAATGTACAGCTCTGTGGTGTCCATGGGCACACGGCGCGGCATCTCAGAGTAGCCAGCTCCGGAACACTCCACGATGTTCGTGGACCAGGTCTGGTCGTGGAAGCAGGTGCAGTTAGTGGGGCAGGTCATCTCGCAGTCGCAGGCATCGAACTCGCAGCAGTGGCACACGGCGAAACAGTGGGTCTTGTAGGTGCACAGAAAGTGCTTTGGCTCGGCCTCAATCAGGGGGATGTAAGCACGCTCGCGATTGTTGAGCAGCTTGCAGTAGATGGTCTCCAGATCCATTATCCTGGGATACTGTCGCGAGGTAATGTGATTGATCTTCTGCAGCCAATCGATGTTGCAGTCGCAGGTGAAGGGATTCCCGCCTATGTAGAACTCCGGCAGGGCACGGTGCTCCCAAACGGGCAAAATTCTTAGCGACTTTATGTCCAGCGTGGTTATCTGATTCGCATAGAGATCCACTCGGGTCAGATTGGTTTTGTGCATGAAAGTATCCGGATCCACGGTGGTTATCAGGTTGTCGTTCAGGAACAAAAGCTCTATGGAATTGGGTATCGATCCGGGACCAATGCGCTGGATTTGATTGAAGCTCACGTCCAGCGTCTGCAGCCTCAGCTCGGCATCCAGGCCGAAGCGATTCGACAGGGAACTTAAGCGATTCTTGTGCAAGTCCAGCCACTGAAGGGTGGCCGGTACGTGACCGTAATCAAAGGATTCGAGGCGATTATCGGATATATTAAGCCACAGCAGCGATGGCATATTGCTGAACAGGGCATTGATGTCGGTCAGCTCGTTGCCATCCAAGCGGATGGCCTGGATGCTGGAGGTCATCTCGAAGGCTCCAGGCTCAACGACAGCAATGCGGTTCCTGGCCAGATTCAGTATTTGCAAGCTGGGCAGGTCGCGGAACGTGTGCATTGTAATATTCTCAAGGTAGTTCCCGATCAGACGCAGGCCGTACAGATTTCCCAGCCCCTTGAAGGCACTGTCCTCCATTACGGTTATCATGTTCTCGCCTAGATCCACGGTCCGCAGATGTCGCATGTTGCGAAGCGCCAGGGGAATCGTCTTCAGCTGGTTGCCGTTCAAGTTGAGGTCCTGCAGGGCACTGCAGTTCCGGAAGGCGTCCGGATGCACACCAATCAGCGCATTATTGTCCAGCGAAAGCAACGACAGAACATACAGTCCGTTGAGAGCGTAGGCGTCCAGATACTTTAGCTTGTTGTGGGACAGGAGCAGAGTGTGCAGATTATTCATCGGGGCGAATGTGTCGGCTGCAATGTTCTCCAGCTGGTTGTGGCGCAGATTGAGAATCTGCAGGGTGTACAAATCACTAAATATCTCTGGCTCCAGCTTGGTCAGCTTGTTGTGCGACAGATTGAGCAGAACCAGTCGAATCAGGCCCACGAACGTGTTCTTGTCTATCCATGTGGAGGTTATCTGGTTCATGGACAAGTCTAGGGCCTGCAGTTGATCTAAATTCGAGAAGAGCTGCGGATTCAACACGCTTATGGAGTTGTTTTGCAGGTAGACCTCCTGAATGGTCTTGGCCTGCTCCGAAAACAGCTCGGTGGGCAGTGCCACAATCTTGTTGGAGCTCAGGTTGAGGATTTGCAGGTTCTTGAGGCCGCTTAAGGCCTTGTCGGCTATCATTGAGATACCGTTGTTGTTCACAGACAGCACTCGCAGACGCCGCAGGGTGCCGAAGCCGTTGGCGGGCAACACGACAAAATCGTTGTGGCTAACATCCAGGAACTCCAGGTCTAGGGAGCAGCTGCTTGCACTCGCGGCACCGCCACTCTTCTTGGCCGACTCCGTGCTGGAAGTTGCCTCCGTGGAGCCCGCTGCGGGAGCCTCCTTGCTGCGGTCCCTGAAACCCAGCTCGTTCACATCCTGCAACCGGTTCTCACTCATATTCAGGGCAGACAGCTCGGAGAGGGTGCAGAATATGTTGTCCGGCAGGGACCAGATGTTATTGGAGCTCAGGTCGAGGCGCTCCAGCCTCCTAGTCACCGCAAAGGCATCGGCCTCGATCTCAAAGTTCAGGGCTGGCCAAAGGATGTTGTGCGTCCTGAGGGTAAGGTTCCTCAATTGTTCCAGTCCATCGAGGACCTGGCGGCCCAGTCGCCCCAGCTTGCAGTACTGTATGGACAGCTGCTGCAGCCGGACCAAATGTGCGAAGGACTGTGCCTCCAGGCGGCTCTTTGCCATGATTTCGTCGTTGCAGAGGATGTGTAGGGCCACTGTGTGCTCCGCGGGAATCACACTGAAGTTCGTGGTGTCGAACTCGCTGTTCACCGTCCGCAGATTGCAGGTGAGCGCTATTTCCGGCTGGTCCAGACCAGCGGCTGGCATAAAGTGGCAGTCGTCGGGGGCGTCGTAAATCGAGGGTTCGCCCCCGGAGCCCGGGGTCAGGGGTCGCAGGGTCCGCGCAGGAGTCGCCGGCTGCATCAGCTGGCTGTTGGACACCCCGGCCTCACCCATGATGGCGTTCGAGTGGGACTGCTGCTGGTGCTTGCTGGACAGGGATTCCGTGGTGTGCGGAGGATCCTGGGCCAGCACCGGGGACCTGGGCAGCGTCAGCACCACCAGCAGGCAGCACGTGTAGTAGTTGATCATGTTGGCGGCTGTGCCCGTTCACTCTCTTCACAGAAAAGGTCGGGGGAATAGTGGCGGGGAGTTTGGGGGAAAACGAAAATAAAATCAATTCCACTGGCCGGCCAAAGAAAAGTCTGCGCACATATTTTCGGCTTCTGCTCCCGTTCGCTTCTCAAGCCAGATTTTCCTTAGTTAATTATGCTTTTCTTTCCACTCTCGTTTTGGGGTTTGTGGCGTGGCCAAGCCTTTGCTCGGTGACCCGCTTGGTGTTTTTCTCTTGGCGTTACGTTTACGCTTACACCCGGCACATTTTCAAGCACTGTGTGTGGTGTTATTCGGACTGGTATATGAATTTTATTCGCTTCTCCCGAAATCTTTTGATTACGCGACGCGTTGGTGTCTAGGAACCTTCGGTGAATCTTTGTTTGGCTGCGGGCGCGAACTCTATTATCACTTTTTCGGTTTCAGAGTTGGTGCGTGAGTGGGTGCGTGTGCGACGTGTGCTTGTGTGTGGTTTTCTTTTTGGGCTGGGAACTCGAGCGGTGCAGCGTCGAGAGCTCCGGTTGCGGTAATGCGGCGCGCACGTTGGCTGATTTTCGACTGACTGCCGCAACGTGCGCAACTCTCACTTAAATACGGGGCCACGGGCTCGGCCTCCGAAAAGCCGAACTCCCAGCGAAGCGGGCGGGCTGGAAAACGACGAGCCACCGACAGGCTCTGCACAAAAGGGAAATTCACCGCCACAGCCGGAGAGCGGCGTGAGAGAGTGCTCTGCATCGGAAAATGAGAAGATGAGAAAATGAGAGCCGAGCTAGAGGCATGACTAAAGGGAAATTCGCTCTGCTTCAGCGGATGCTGGCAAACGGTCTTCTTCTAATCGCATCAAACAGCTGGCGTGTTCTCCCGTCTTGTTGTTTTGCGCCCGCCGTATATCCTTTTTACTTGTGTTTTTTGCTTTTTTTGCTTTGTTTTTTGCCGCCGTCGATTCGGAGATATCCCCGCACCCCCCGCCGCCAGTCGGCGACTTGGTCGCTGTCTCTGTTTTGATAATGAAAATATATGATGTGCATGGGCCAGCGCCAATCTTCATACAAATGTAATTTATTTTTATGCCATGTGGATGTGTTCGTGTGCGTCTATGTGTCCTTTTTTCGGTGACTCCTGTTCCCTGTTCCCTGCTCCCTGCCCCCAGCTCCCTGCTCGTGGGACCATATAAAAATAATAATTCCTTACATACCATTAAATTACAATAATAATTTTAATTAAACTGTTTTGTTTGCGCCTCATGTAGCAATTCCTGTGGCTTCATGACTTCTTTTTCGCTGGCAAAAAACTGTCTCTCCCATCAGGTTAATGGTAATGATTATGGCCGCCCATAATGGGGCCTCCTCAAATGGGCCGATGTGTGTGGATTTAGGTGCCGTTGCGGGCTTTAAAAGCGAGCCAGCTAGGGCATTTTTTGCTGGCCTTGACAGGGATTCGCAACTGTTAGCAGTGTGGAGGAGATGTTGATCGGAAAATATCACCACAATCCTATGCCCCTTGGAGGGTCCTACCTGATGCGGGCAATTTGGGTGGTAAGCGCAAGTGGTTCCCCAAAGTATATCAATCTTCCATCAACAAAACGTTCCAAGGGTTAATTCATAATGTTGATTTTCGTGTATTCCTTTGTTCGTTATTTTGTTAACCTCTGCCCTGTGTTATTTTGATTGTTCCGTATTCGAGGACGCGGGGGAAACCAAAATGTTGATGGATCACCGGCAGGAAAGACAAACTGAAAAGCGATTGCTTGGCATAGTTACCTCGATAAACCCGACGTCTTTCATGACTAATTCCCAAGAAAAACAGCTGCCCGGGGCAGTTACTTTATCTGCGAGTAATATCCCGTCTTTGGAGGCTCGAAAGTTTTCCCATGTCCACGGGGGGATGTGTGGGTGCGGAGATATTTTTGTCGCCACCGAAGGCAAACACAAAAACATTTCTAGCAAATTGCGTCAGCGAACGAACGCCCGCCGCCACCCACTTTCGTGCTGGGCTAATGATTTGCCTAATGTTTCTAACAATTATGTGGCTTGGCCACACAAAAGAATATATTATGTAAGTTATTAAAATTATATCACCAGCAGCTCAGCCCCCACCACGGGCAGCAGCCGAACTCTAATAAGCCTCCTGCACTGCGCGAAAACTATACATAACCCAATGTAATTTAGGTGGAATTGATGTAACCAATTGGGTGTTTCGATGACCCTGGGGCCTACCTTCAGAGGAGTGTAGTGTCAGAGTGGAATATTATCTTGGACCTGAAATATTACAACGCCCGATAGTTGAGTTTTCCGCAGTGTGCCCCTCATTTTCCTCACCTTCAGGCCTTTTCGGGCTCTTTCAAATGTAAATGGCGGCGAGGACGAGGTTTTTGTGGCCGCTTTTCCTTTGTGTGGTGCGCGGTGGCACATGCAACCAAGGAGGAATATTTCTTCTCCGGTCTTATTCTTTTTCGGTGGTTATCAATTTGGCGAACGCTTCTGGCTTTTGTCCGTGGACCTCCTGGTCGCAGCTCCTTTATTTATGTGCTCCATAACGGCGGCTTCGTTCACTCGCCCGCTAGGTCGTTTTTTCCGTTTTTGGTTTTTTTTTTCGGTAACA
Source organism: Drosophila ironensis (assembly GCA_021223825.1). Classification (NCBI taxonomy): domain Eukaryota; kingdom Metazoa; phylum Arthropoda; class Insecta; order Diptera; family Drosophilidae; genus Drosophila; species Drosophila ironensis. The sequence goes on from JAJJHQ010011965.1 coordinate 3,020,579, forward strand.
CGAATGACAAGATTTTCATCAACGTCATTAATATTAACTTTTGCAATAATTCTCGAGCTGTGGAAAATTATGAGAAATGACCGGCAAGATAATGCCGGGGTTTGGGCAAAAGCAGAGTTGAATCAGAGTCCACTTTTCGACAAAGCCATAACTCTCGGTCTGGAGATAGGATTGGTTCGCCGGACATGGGAGCAGTATAGTAGATGTCCTTGGGACGGCATTAGCCTGACGTCTGGCCAGCTTGCGAGTCAATCTTAATTGTGGCTCTGCTCTGGGCTCGGCCTAATGACAGCCCTTCGGATTACTTTCACTCAAAGCTAAGGAGCATCCAGAAAAAAGGCTGCATATTTTATGGAATCCAAGCAGCTTTAGGTGGGCACTGCAAGAAATTAATAGTCCAAGTCAAAGAAATCTGGATACGGATGATCTTCGAAAATAAAATCATCTTTTAGTCGAATTGTCTCAAAGCAAAAACTATTCCTAAATGTATTTATCACATTTCAAATATAATCAGATAAATATGTTTGTTTGGGTTAGAACCTGTTGATAGAGATCAATACTCCAAATTTATATTTAAATTTTCGATACAAGTTTAGTTACATACTGTGTGCTTTTTTTCAATGTAAGCAGGTGGGGGTGTGGCGCTCCATCCAGGACAAAAATCACAATTAAATGTAACAATTGCGTCTCTGGGGGCCGCAGGTCTCCGTAACAAGAGAGCATCAGACTCGGGCTCCCTCCTGTCAGATGCTTGTCCGATGCCAGCTTAAATTGCCCATACACGTCAGAGCCGCCCGGCCCGGCCCGGCCAGGACCAGTGCCACGCTCCTTATCCCCACCCCAAGTGTATCGTCCGACGCCCGGCCCCTGCTCCACCATCCTTTTTGGCAGCTTTCGCTCGTCCTCGTTTGTCGTTTCTCTTTCACTCTGTTTGCGTTTATTAATTGTTGCCTTTATTTTGGCCTCATTTTATTTGATTTGGTTTTCCTTTGCCCGGCCACCCGGCCACCCAGCCACCCGCTCATCCTGTGCGTCCTGCTCGGCCCGGCTCCGCTTTCTCCGCTCCTTTGTTTTCACTAGCAGCGGCTATAAAGCCAAACCTAATTGACTTATCTTGCCATGGGTTTGCTAATTTCTCGGCCATTGTGTCTCAAAGCTTCTGCTTCTGCTTCTGCTGCTGCTTCTGCTTCTTTGGGCCATAAAAATGGCCAGATAAGTCAGTCAGTCAGTGAGGCATTTCGGGCAGCTCAGACAGCCGGATAGGAATCTTCAGCGCACTAATTAGCAATTGACATGAATTGCTCATTAGCAGCAAACTAAAGCTAAAAATTTTTCCCAAGCTATCTATCTGTCCAACTAGCCGGGGATCTGTGTATCCGAAAGATACACGGGACCCGCTCATCGGAGAGGATAAAAAGCGTCCTGTCATGGTGCCGGGATGCTGCTGGTCCTAGTCCCCTAATCTCTGGATACACTTGTACAAAAATATCTAATGGAATATAATGGAATTTGGTTGACACAAATCTAGTCCTAGCTGTCAACTGTTTTTGTGTTTTCCGCTGACCGAAAGCCAGGGAAATTATGCTTGAAAGGTCACAAAAGCATTGACTCAAATTGAGCCAAGGCCCACACCGATTAAGCTCAAATAATTGGAAAAAACAATATCTCCCTGCGATTGAAATAATATTTTATTTAAAGGAATTCCTCAACTCACAAATTTTGTAGTGCCGAGCCAATAAGGAGACTGCGGTTTCCCCTTCCCGCCGCTTTTCCAGATCTCAATCACCCCGACCACCGCCGGGGAGAAATATTGCAACAAATCTTCAATGTAGCCTGACCAAAGTCCATAATGACAGTTGTGCCCAAGGAAAATTGCACAAGCCAAGGACACACCGAAAGGAAGCGTGGAGGAAAAAACGGTTGCTGAAATTGCAGCAGTTGGGCTGGGCCAAGTAATTGCCCGCCCGACCTTCAAGACAGTCCGCACATCCAGTTCGGCTCAGTTCGGCTCAGTTAAGTTCCATAAAAGTCCTGGCCACAGTTTTGTGGGTTATGAAAAGGTGGCAGCCGGAAATCGAACATGTGGCCAACTTAAACGGAAGATGCTGGGACGGGGGTGGTCCGATCTCTCTTATTTGGGTTGACATTTAATTTATAAAGAGCTGGGACCTGAGAACCGTCTGGGTGGCTCACCACCCAGGATGCGGATGAGAGAGAGTCCTTCGACTACCAATTTAGTTGTCAAAATACGCCAAAAAGTAAACAATCATTGAAATATCGAGCAGGGGAACAACATAAAACGCAACCAACTGGGTTGGCTGACTTGGCATTTACCTATATGTTAGTGTTTCCTGCTTCCGCTCTGTACAAAAAATTACAGAAAAAAGGACAATTCACAAGGTTCATAAAGACATTTGGGCATCAGCAAACTGACAAACAAATTTTTTATATCCTCAGACGGAAGAGAAAGGCCAAGCAACGAAGGGACAAGATGAATTGCCGATGGCTGTAAAATGTCCTTTTAAAGCAAATACGGAAGGACACACAGGCGAACTGGACCACCACCACAACTAATCTTGAACATCCGCAAGTGTTTACCTTGGAGTCTCCATTCAATTCCTCAATCTGCTCAATCTTCTTCAATTGTGAATTGTGTGTGTGCATGACTATTGGATTTTGCATTGAGATCGGATGTGCGGATGCACGTTGGGCTGGGGGGAGGGGTGGGAATATGGAATTAGATAATATCTTCATCGAGATGACAGATACGGATACTTGAGTGCCGGACTTTCTCAAAAGGACCTCCTCTTTCTGTTTCTGTCCCCTGCAATCTAAGATACAAGTGTTGAGAGCTTGCCACTGTTTACCCAACAAAGTGGCCTGGATTTTCAGGTCTAAAAGAAAAGGTTGCTAAGAAGATGTAGATGAGATGGTTAACTCTAGAGATGCCGCGAATTCGGATTAGCACTTGTAATTTTATTCAAAGGGGAGTAGGCTCAAGCAATCTCTGATCAGGTATCCAAGATGATCAAAAAACCCACATCTGTGTTTAAATGAAACTAAGGATTTTTAAGACATCCTTTGTTTGGAAATCTTAGTAATCCAGCCTATAGTATGTACAAGAATCACCCAAATATTTATACATTTTACTTTTATATTGTACCATTACAATAATTTTGGGAATATAGGAATATTCTAAAATCAAGAATGCACGTCTCAGATTTGCGACTTTAAATTAATCTTAAGTCCTGAACCCTTGGCGCCGCCATTGAAAATCTTCTTATAAATATAAATTACATTGCGAATTTGACACTCTTTGATGCCCTAAATATCTCGATAACAATTGAAAGTGGAATTAAAATTCAAATACCTTCACCTTTAAGGACACAGGAAATATTTTAGGTTTCAAGACTATCGCATAGGCGAGAAGTATAGACTTTCCCTAAATAATCTCCTCATTTCCGCCCTGCCTTCCCCAGAGAATTTTAAGTCTGACTTTTGGTCTGTGCCTGCTGTCAAAGCACTCCCCTCGCACCCCTCCACCGCAGTCTTACCCCGAAACCCTCGTTATCCTGCAGCAGGATTCCGGCTCTTGCATGCGACTCCACAAATCACCCGACAATTTTTGTCGATGTCGGGACAATTCTCGGGTAGCATTTCTTCATAACTAGAGGCTTCTCCAATTTCATAAAATTCGACGACTCACACCCCTCGGTCGGACCGGCGGGGAATAAGGGACGGGCGGTTGAATCGAGGAGAAAGTGTCAATTTCCCAACGATTCAATCTAACTTTGCTTGTTGGACGGTTGGTGTTTTTTTATGGCCGACTATATAGTTGCCTGCTGCACCTTTGCGTTTGATTTTGCTTTTTGTCGCTCTCTGGTGAAAATTGCGATCGAAACAAAAGACTGTGCGCGCCGTGGGGTGGGAGGTGGAAAAACAATACGAAGGCATTTGGCATTGCGCCTAGCAATCAGTGCCGCTTTTGTCCTCAATCCAGGAGATTTCACACTGTTTAGCTTGACATTTAACTGTCAATCAAGACGGCACTCTGGCATTCTGGCATTGTTGGGCTCCTTGCTGTCCTCTGTGTGAGTTCTTGCGAATGGTGGCAATGTGCATGTGCTAGGCCCTACACTGAAAAAATTCTACAGCAGAGTGGCGCAGATAAGAAAACGAGGAAACAATCAATAAAATATCTTTGATGTGGCCATGTCCGTCTATATTTATGAACACGTCGTTCTCCCAGATGGTAAGAGCTAGAGACGTAATTCTCTTTGATTAGTAAGTGTACGCAGATCGAGCCTATTAACATTTGTTGCCCCTCCCCTTACCACCTTTGTAATTTGCAAAAAAACTGTATTTTCTCCAAAGCTGGTGTTAAAAATTTACAGTTGCGTTTTTGAGTAAAGACTCCGGTTGAATCTAAAACAATTTTCCCCAGTGCCTGTCCTGACCAGCCGCAGTGTGACTCGAATCGAGTTGATTCACTTGGATTGGTTGTGATTTGAGTTAAACTCCGAAGGTATGACGGCTACCATAATGCCATTAGGCGCAGCAGGGAAATGACTGGAGGAGCGCCGCAGGACTTCACACCAAAAGAAGGAAAACTCATTAAATCAACGCTGAGACAAAGGGGAACAGTTGGATATATGTTGGAAATACGAAAACTGTTTCGAAGCGAAAAGGAAACCCCTCAAGAGTGAAGGCAGTCGGACAATGCGCTGCATGAGATGCAGAGACCGAGGAAAACTGTGGCAGGCCTTCAATGTTTTTCCTTATTTTTGTTTCCTTATTTTTCTCATCTGCATCTGTCGTCAGTGTATGTGTATGTCCTGCTGTGGTTGTGGGTACCGTTTTTGGGAGAACAGCGACAGCTGTTGTTCGTGGTGAGTTTCTCAGACGCTTTGCAGAGCCGCGAACCCACCACACTCTCGCAAGTCTCTCGGCTCTCCCGCGTTTCCTCTCCCATTTTCCTCACTGGGTCAGTTTGGGAAATTCTCTCCAGCGTTTTTCTCGTCGGAGAGAACCTTTCTCCATCACTTTCTTTCTTCGCTCACTTTGCGTGGGTGACACATTTTCGGGAGAACTCCAATTTGCGTCTGTTGTCATTCTTTTTATGGCTTAAAACTAAAATAAATTTTAATTAATTGCTGGCTAATCAATACCGGCGGGCTTTTAAGAGTTCACCCATTAAATGAGTATCTTTTGATTCCTTTTTTTGAGGTAAAATCCATAAACAAAAGCTGCCCGACTTTTGACACTCGTGTTTTGCTTTCAGTTTGCGCTACTATGGGTTTCCGCATTTTCCTGGATCTGTTTTTCTTTTGCATTCCTCGTGACTTACTTTCCGCAGAGAAATTTTTCGGTGTCAATGTCGGCGATGTTGTTTTCCCTTTATTCTCGCAGCTATCTTCTTCTGATGGCGCACATGTTTTCGAAATTCCTTCATATTTATTGGCAATTTCATCTGTTGCCAGTTTTTTGTTTGTATTTCCCCATCATCTTGTGTTTTTATGTGGGAGCTCGTATCTGGGCGCTCGTGGCATTAAAGTCTTGTTAAGGTGGCGTTTTATTAGCCGGAAAACACTCATTGATCGACCGGCATATGGACATCGTGCATCAGTGAGGTAGGTTTATCTGTGTGACTGATAAGCATGAGAAAGTTATGGTCTCAATTAATTGCTTGGAAATCAAAAAGGCATTGAAGATGGATAAGTATGCTCCCACATAAAATCAACACCACTCAAGGTGCAACTCTCATTTTCGCTTGCCGCCTTACAATTCCTTTGAATTCTGAATAAATCATCTGCCTGCCGAGGCATCTTAGGACTTCTTGAGGCGCTTGCATCTTTCAGGGGTTTTGTGCCGCTGTTGCTTCTTCAATTTTTGACACACTTCCAGGCGAGTTTCTGTTTTATGCTCGGTTGAACTGAATAGTTTGCCCAGGCCCAGGCCCAAGCGCCAAACTTGAAAGCACGGCAGCAGCTTTGCAACCGCAAATATGCAGCAGGGATGTGGGCTACGACGGGCTTTATGTGCCGGGTGGCTCCGGCAGGCCCCTGGGGGCGGCGGAGTGACTTAACCTGAACGTTAAAGTGCCTCCCGGCTGTTTTGTGGGTGAAGCATCTGACTTTGATTTCAGCCCCAAGGTGCGTGTGCCCCAATAACTTTGCGTTCCGTTTGCCAGGGGACCTCCCCCCGAAGTGTTGGTGGATTTTTGTCTGCCAGGGTTGCCAGGGTGTGGGCAAAGGGTTGTGTTGTCACTCTCCGCCGCTGCGCCATGGAAACAATTGAAATGGCAACCGAGCGATGGCATGCCGTCAACATTTTTCAGCCATAATCAAAGTGAATAAATAACATGAAAGAACTCCTTTCCATCCCCGCACCCGACCCCTCCCGGCCGGAGGGAGCAGCTCTCTTTCACAGAAGCGGGCGACAGAGCAATTAGAAATCAAATTTGACAGGGGAGCGGGGTAACGGGAGGCCGATGGGTGGGCGCTCTGAGTGGGGGAAATTAATTAAAATATTCCGGAAAGGCGGAAAAAATTCTGGTGAGCGGGTGAGCGGGTGAGGAGGGGCGGATGTCGGCGGATGTCGGACGGGATGGCGGATGGCGGAGAACAGGGCAATTAGATTCCATTTATTTCTCGCTACTTCTTTTCACTCGCTGCACCGACCACAACAAATGTTGGCATGGTCTAGGTTAAGATGGGGTTCGAAAAGGAGTGAAAAATCCGAGACAGATACAAGAAAAGGCGAAATTAAATTAAAAAGGCTCTGCGCGGGCTATCTGAACATTAATTGGCTAAAATGTTTTCATATTTATCCCCCATTTCCAAGGGGTCTCGAGCGTAAATCGCTTATCTCGACGGCTCTTGGGTTTATATTACAATGTGATTAAGGTACTATCAATGTGATTAAGTCGTGGGGTGAAATCTGGCAAGCTTGCATCAAACATGAGGGATACAAATATTTTTTAAAAATACTCTTTCAACTGACCAGTCCGGGGTCTGACCTTTTGCGCCCACAAATAAATGCGTATGCCTGCCGCTTAAAATCCATTAAGTCCGTTCTCCAATTCGAACAATTCAATGCAAAATACCATTAAAATCATGTCAATTGTAATTCGAGAGAGCAAAGCTCGATGTGACCGTGGTTAAGCCTGTCTCTTTGCATTTCCCCCCATCTGCCCTGATTGTGACAGGTGATTTCATTTTTTTTGGTAGCTTTTAGTTTTGATGTGCAGGGCGTTAAATTTGTCACAATGCTTTCGCTTGCTCTTTTAGTGTATGCGCATATACATTCACCCTTCCCCCTCGTCCCTCGTCGCTCTCCTGCAGCATCGCATATAGAAAATGTCATACAAATAAATTTTAATGCCGCACATGCACACATCCAGCCAGCCAGCCTCGTGAAAAATGCTGGGGCTGAGCTGGAAAAGTTTCAAGTGCAGTGCAGCGCAGAGCGAGCGCACACCTCAATTTCCATTGCCCGCTGCCGCCCCCAGGGCCGTGCAAAAATGCCATAAATTAAATTTTATAAAAACAATTACAGAGCAGCAGGGACACGCCTTTCGAGCCGCCCCTTGCCAGGATCCCGCTCTCGCCCAGGAAGCCTTGACAGGTCTACATGTGCCCAGGCTGTGGTTTACACTTGTAAGCATTTTCCACCCGAGCATATTTCATGCAGAAGGACCCAAAAATACGGCAGAAACCGAATAAAAAACGAAACAAAATCCTGGGACTAGGAAGCCGCATTTGCAAGTGTGTAAATTTTATTATTTCTGCGGTGGCGGAGGGCTGACTTACCTGCAATGCTTAAATTAGCAGTGCCAAAAATACGAGTATATGTGGGGCAACAGGTCGCAGGCTTTCCCTACTTTCCTTTTCGCTAAATTGGCAGGCAGTGGGTGAGTGTGCGACCGGAGACGATGGAGGCGGCGTGGAGGACTCCCTCCCTCCTCCATACATCATTTCCGCTTTTATGCTTTTTATGTCTTTTTAATAGATGTCTCTGCATTGGAAGCAATTTATATTCCCTTTTTTAGCCAAGGAATCTGCAAAGGAGTTGAGGCTTTTGCGGTGGAACCGGGAGCGGAAGGTGGACTAGAGAAGTCCTTGCCTGCGTCCTGTCGGTGTCGTTATTTGCATTTTATGTATTCAAATTGTGACATTTACACACATGCAATCCGCATTCCCCCGCACTCCGGCACATTCCACAAACAGTTGTGGGCAGAACGATGGTAATGCCACAACGACGCGAAAAAATTACTATATATCTTTGCATTTTGGTTGCCGATGGAGGCATCTTGAGGGCTCGAATTTTAGATTTAAATTAAAGAACAAGTACCACATTAGGTGACTTTTTTTTGTAGTCAGTTCTATTGGTTTTCCCGCATCTGTACCATCCTCAGCGACACTCATAGATATTCATTTGTGTGTCAGTCGACCCCCTTCACCCGTTGCCACTCGTCCTGCACGAATGAATCTAATTGCGCAAATGTGTGTTAAATTATATTTTTGCATACGCAGACAATCTGGAAGAGAGCCGGAAGGGGTTACAGGGGGCTTTTCCAAGGGATCCGTTGTGGGGAAGGCAATGCGGCTGATGAGGAGGTGGCTGCCAGCTGTGCTCCAGCTTCTTCTGCCGTTCTTGTAGTTGCCCCTCTGGTCGTGCCTCCGAAATCCAACCACCAGGTGTGTGTTTGCATGTGGCGCCCTCTGCTTCTTGCGCTCCTTGCAGGAGCTCTCCGAGGGTTGGGCGAGCAGTTTGCAGGCTACCAGCATGGGTAGCTCTGACCGAAAATGTTACACTTAATTATCGAGTGAAGTATCTTAAGGGAACCCGCATGGAATCAACGCCTTTCTGTATTCCGATCAAGAACGTCTAATGAATGTTTGGCAGCTGAAATAATCCCATCATCAAAGCAAATAATTGGACACTATTGGGAAAAAAGCGGAGTTTGGGAAGAGTCCACACTGTATGTCCGAGTATAACCTCCCAATAATCCAAGGTCGCTATCTCTCGGCTCCGCATAACCTTGTGTAACTTTCGAAATACACCCAATGTCACTCAGCACCATAATTTGAGCTATGTACGCTTTAGAGGGGGTAATGGTTAGTGAAACGGTGGAAGGATACGGCATTCTTCGGTGGTATGTACGGGTGGTGTGCCATAATTGTCAGTAGCTTTTGTTGAATAATTGCTGCCATGCCAGATGCCAAGGCATCATCAGCAGGAGCGCAGGCAGGGCACACCGTACCGGGCCAGAACTGGGTATATATGGCACATTTATGGCAATGCCAATGGCACTTCACCTGTATGGATGCTCCACCCGGCAACGTAATAATTATCGTCACTGCCGGCATCATCATCGTTCTCCCCGCAAGCCAACAATGTAATGCCATGGCCATGACTCGTATTTCGAGTTGGGGAGAAATTTAATACATTTGGATTTAAAAGTCAAGACATGCGGCGTTGCCAGGGATTGGCCTTAGCACAGAAAAAAGCGGCAAAAACAAGAAGTGAAAGGGGGAACGGGAAGTGTGACCCGCGCACACAACAAATTGCGACCTACACGTTGTTTTCTACTTTACATAAATTACACAAACAGAACGAACTGAAAACAAACCCATCGCAACACACCCGCAAAATCCCACACCCACTCATTCCACTCCATCCTGCTCCCGTCCCGTCCCGTTCCGGCAACGTGCAACATTTTTATCAATTAGTTTAATCTCCTGTTCCAAGGGGAGACCTGGCGATGTCCTCCCCATTTTCCCCGGAATCTTATCATGGCAGCAGGCAGTTGACAGAAGTTTTCCTTGCGATGTGTTTTATTTAGAATTTTGTGTCTCTGGAAGCTGCCACCAGAAATCGTTAAAATTGATTTTGATTTCCTCGGTACAGAGGAATAAAAAAACGGCAAAGATTTCCAATCTTGTGTGGCAGACACTGAAAACTTCAGACAGTGGCAAATCAGGCAAATTATATTAATTTCCCACATTGTCAGATCCCATTCGCATGACACGAAAAATCCCCGTTTGAGTTGCTTCTCGGCTGCAAAACGCGCACCCAAAAAATTACCCAGGAAATCGATTATTTTAAAGCACAGAGAAAGGAGGATTGGGAAAACGTCATGGGAAGATGTCCTCCCACTGATGTCCTCTGGTTATGTTTGGGTAGAACTTTTGGCAAACGGCAGGGACAACTGCCCAAACAAATGCTGGGAAAAAAAGATTCTTGAGTGGGGACAAATGCACAAACTGAAATTATAGAGCGGTTAGAGAGAGAATTTCTGTGGAATCTGAACCAAGTTAGATGCATAAATAATACATTAATATTAAAAAAATAATATTAATATGATAAACAATTAGAGGACGAAGTTGAATTAACCCTTCTCGATCCTGAAAAACAGTGCAGAATTGTTAAATTATTAGTGTTTATGTGTTTACAAGCACCATCAACTGCATAATGTACTTGGAAAATCCTATTTAAAAATACGTTTGTGAATTGATTTCACCGGCTTATTTTTTAGGGTAGCCTGCACAAAACCGAATAAAAAGAACACAGAAAAAAGGCTGATGTCCTGCCAACGCAGGGCAGGCACACACGCACTCACATTTGAGCAGGGAGTAGACAGAGACTGAGTAGGGGACATATATAGTTGAAAAAACACTAAAATGCTCTTATTCAAATGCAGATTATCCCTTGCCGCACCCACTCGCACACTCGCACATCCTTGCTGGGAGGCTTAGGCCAAGGATTTACTTTCATTTGTGCAAGGAGTGCGTGCCGGTATCGTACTTATGAAACATCTAGAATTAGACAAATGAAGTAGATCTCGTATGTGGCTCAGACACATGGAGACAAAATGTAAAGTGCACCCGCACACACGCAGGCAGCCGCAGCCTGGACCGAAAGAACCCTTAAGTACCTCCTCGGCACTGTGTTCACATAATTCGATTTACGAGTATGTAGTGCAGCAGTCGCCCCTCCTGGACCGAGCTGAACTCTCAGTTTTTGGTCACTCCAAAAATGCCCAATTATCAACTGTTGCCGCCTCGACTGCAGTCTTAAAGCGTCCTGTGCATTTGAGGTTGCCCCCAATCCCTCCATATATCTGAACCGACTGATGTTTTGCCAATTATCGATTTGACACATTTCTGAGTTGTTGGTGCTCCAACATTTTGACACACGCATTTCAGTTTGTTTGGCCTTTGAATGTGGTATTTCACTCAAAACGGTCAGTGGCGAAACAATGGCCAAATTGAATTGGTTTTAGGATTATCAAATTTTGTAGGCCACAAAGCGTTGATGAAGCGGCACGAAATGAAACCGAAAACCATACCGAAAACTTTGTCAGTTGACGGCTTGCCATTGACTGTGCAAAAAGCTCTGAAACGGTTGACAAGTGCAATCCAATGTTTAACTAATGAGTTGTACTTGATTGAATCAGTTGAGCTGGTTGGGAATGTCAGATTTAGACAAGGGCAAAATTTGAATTTTGCTGAAATGGGAGCCAGGGCAAACTAATAAGGGTTTTAAAATACTTGACTACTACACATTTTCTTTGGAACTAACCGAATACAAATCAAATTTGTAGCACTTTTTATGACAAAAATCCTGGAAGACATGGATACATTACAATGAAAAACCAGAAGCCATCAAACGGTTTTAGAAGGAACTACTTGTATATATTTGTGCAGCATTTTTTCCTTCTAACTGGCGTACTCCACTTTTTGTTCTACTTAAGCCCGACGACATTCTTTTCAACTTTTTGGGTCTCAAATTTCTTGTTGTGTCAACAACAGTTCGTCTGAATGGTAAAGGAGATCCTCAAGTACCCGCCCTTCTGCGAATGGGTCGTAAATCCTATTAGATCCTCTGCAACATATGATGGACGGCCTGCAAGAGTTTGAATGGCTGGAAGCGAAGCTGCAACGTAATCGGATTAGGATCAATTGCCAACAATTGGTGCTGTCAACGATTCTGAGGAGGAACAGATTTCCAAAGAGCTGATCGAATTTTCGGGCAGTGGTCGATCTGTTGTAGTCCAAATGAAAATTATTTCCGATCGAATTTAATGCAAATCGAGGTGATGTTCACACCCGAGCTGTCGAACATCACAAAACCATAAGGTGGCCGTCACACACGTCACACACTTAAAGTAATCTTAATGTGGTATCTAAAATCTTTAACTCGTCTCCTTGTAAAACTATAGGTATGCTTTAATGCACCATAGAGAGGCATATAAAAACGGCATTAAAAACAAATAAAATTTAAACCAAACATAATCTCTTAGATATTCGACACATTTAATTGGGAAAATGTGTATCAGCCGCGATGATCTTTACACCTTGGCGATTCAATGTATTAAAAGCAGAGGGACCATCTGGTAGCTTATCTGAAATATTCCAAAACAACAAAACCCAAAACAAAACAAAACCCTACATTGATCGCCGATCTCATTTATCGGAAATGACTAAACACTTTCCATGTATCGATCTAACAAGTTCCTGCCCTTTAATTTGATGCCTCGGCAAAGAACGAACCCATAAAAAATCAGAGAACCCGATACCCAAGAACCTATTTATCAATCGGGTTATATGGGGTTGGGCCCAGATCAAACGAGATCGTGAAAGATCTCGGCAGCCAGCTGACCGACAAACTGACTGTCTTGACGACTCCCAGGAGATGACTCTGGAGAAATCGTAGCGAAGCAAATAGGACAACTCTTTGCCGGCTGTCGGGATCATCGCATCGTTAGGGGAAAAAACAGAGAGACCGGCAGAGGGCCATATGGCAACCCCTGCCCGCCTAGTTCTAGGGACCCGCCTCTGACTCCGGGCTATGCCATATGCTGCACTCTTTTTTCGGTAATTATCCTTTACTTATCCTCTGCTTGTGGCAATGCACCTGAAGAAAAAGTTTCAAAAAACATTATTCCAAAAGAGATTCTTATTTACAAGAACATCTAAAGCCTTACACTTTACTTTTAACTAGAATTACTGCACCATGTGATGTGATCTTAGAACGAAATATTACTCAAATGTTTCCTAAGGTTTTTCTCAGTGTGGCTTCCCGTCCCAAAATTAGTCTCACTCTTTTCAGTTTTCGGGTCTTGTTGCACAGACCAAAGCGGCTGCCGCAAAACTGCACCGGGCCGCTACAGCGCGCTAGTGTGTAGTGTATCTCATGGATGCGACCGCAGCTAATACGCTTATGTACGCTCAATAAGATGCTGACAGCCGTGTTTTTGGGGCCTTCAAGGTGAAGGGCGTGCCCAAGCAGACCTCTAGGCAAGGGGCAATGTCGGAAAAGGTTTCCCTTGTACTGAAAAACTCATAAAACTTGCACTGACTGGTCCGACATCCATGGGCATTCCCCATCCATTTGTTTTACCCAGTGCCTGGCTGCCTGGATGTATCTTTAGCATAATCTGCATATGTCTCCTAGAGCAGGCACTAAATCTAACGCCCTCGAATCTAGAGCACTTAGCGCCAGCTGCCGTCAGCATTGAGTGTTCCAAGGATCCTTGTGTTGCGTAGTTAGTTCCTTGCGTCCCGTGTATTTTGATACTTTTGGTGTCATTTATCATGACCTTCAGCTGCTCTAAAAATAGTCGTTTTGGTTGGGTATGATGAAGAGTCTGCCTTTTTTGAGGGGGTACTCTTGAGTACTGCTCGAATAAAAAGGGCTATGGAGATAATGCGATCAGTGTTGATGTACATGAAGTGCCGGGCTGTGTCAAAGTAATCAGCTAGCTGAAAGTATAATGATTCGAAGACGCCGCTTTGAATATAAATGTTTATTTATCATTCTCTAAAATATTAATGTTTTGTCGACTGAGTAGATAGTCTTGACCTTTGAAGCCCACAAATCATAAATCTCAAGTAACCACAGCCTTTTTGGCTTTTTAGACCCAGAATTCTATGTATTAAATTATACTTCCTAATTCGAAAATTGAAAAATCCCCAACATCAATGAGTTTAAAAGCGCCAGTAAAGTATACAAACCGCATAATTGCAATGCTAATTTTCTCTAATTTTTTGTTCGTTTTCACTTTCTCTCCGTCGAGCAACTTTGTGGGATTTAATTATTTTATTGAAATTTCAATTTTCGTATATCATTAGCATAGTTTCCCTCTTCTACTGTCTGTTTCCCCCCTTTTTTATTCGAAATTTACGAATTAATTTTGTTGTTCCTTCCAGCTCCCGAAAAAACGAATCTAACAGCAAAAAAATCTGTGCTGTTTTCCAATCGCTCGCTGACTTACTAACTCAGCCGGCAAGCAATGCCCCCGTAACCTCTCGCTCTTGTAATTCCCCCCTCACCCGGATGGAGGCTCTGTTGCGACGCCCCTGTCCCACCTCTCAGGCCTGCCCTGGCACTTGGCCCTGACTTTTTGCGTACAAGTGAATTTTAATTTAATTTCCCTACAACTAGACGTTGAGCTAGACGTGAGCTGAGCGAACAAGCGTTCCTCCCAAAAACCATCCCCAGGCCTCTGTCCCCTTTTTGGATCCTCTTTTGGGGTGCACAGACATGGTGGAAAAATTAGGTACCGGTTGGCAATTAAATATATAATTCCTATTGAAAATTCAAAATGAATTTTTAGCTTTTGCATTTTAATAAGTTTAAATCTAGCATAACTTCAATCAAATAGTTCTAGGGGAATTGCTAAGCCACATGTTTTATAATAATTCTGTTCATCTGTTCACCCCGTAAATTTATTAGCTGTTTTAGCACTTAAGCACTCTAATTGTTTTACGGTGACTGTTTGTGGGATAGACATAGCTCTGCTCACCAGATCCTGGCGCTTTAATTGTGTATGGCATGACAGCGCACAAAATGGCGTCGAGAGTTGCACGTCATCAGGCGGCAGTGCCACGCCCCCTCCTCCCCCGGGCACCGCTCCAACGCCCCCGTCGCCACACTCCTCGGTCCTGTGTGCGATTTTCGTATTTAGTTAAACAAAATTAAAACGTGATTTGTTTTCTTGTTTTCGCCTGGCACTTGCCCCCAAAATTCCCCAACCCTCCCCAGATGTTTGCACATTTTTGGCATTCCCCGAGTGAACTACGACGAATGTTGTCGGGGCCTTCTTCATTAGGTTGCAGTATTTACCAGGCTTAAAGCGTTTTAAATTCACTACCGCGCGCGCAGCCTCTTTCGCTTCAGCGGGAAATTTATTGCATTTACAAGTCGATTTATTATGCAGGCTAGGGCGTGTAATAGTTGCTGGAGGGGCGGGCGGTGCACCGCGGGGACGGAAAAATAAAGAAGCTGTTTCCCATCAAAACTGTCTTTCGGTTTTGGTTTTATTTCATTTGAGTCTATTATTTTTTGCTGGAGTTCTTGTCTCCAGCAATGACTGCGGCTGTTGCTGCCATTTTCCAATCTGCACTTTCATTCGAAACGCTGTTGACAATTTCCATTTGGCGACTCCAGCCAACTGTCGCCCACCCCGACCCCGACCCCGACCACGCCCCCGCCCCAGCACAACAACCTCCACGCCGCAGTGAACCGCAGCTGGTAACCAACTGACGTTCAGATTTGATTTGAAATGTTCAAATTACCAACATTATAAAAGATGAACAGCTCCGGGACAGTCAACTAGCTAGACCAGGGGCCACCCACTTGCCTGCCTACCTCCCTGCCTCCACCCAATCAGCCCATTCCCTGCCACCCAATTACCGGCAAATGGAAGGGATGGATCATCGGTATTCATCAGAGGAGGGATTGAGAAATTCCGGATGTAGATGCAACCAAAAACCCGTATAAATATATGAAATATAAATAAATACATATATGAGGAGAACTGAAGAACACTAAGCTTTGTAGGGAAAAAAATAAAAGTATACTAAGCTGTTGGAGTTTATATTTTATTTTTAACTTTAAAAATACCAAACAGTGTACGGCTTGTATGGGGCTTGTGGATAACTTGAAATTTTCTTGTGGTATCAAGGTAATAACTGTGTAAGGTATTTCAGATATCCTTCTGAACCTCCCAACCTGCGCAACGCGCATCCGGGCAGTCAGTTTGTATGTCAATCCATACCCGTACTCGTATGTATAGGGCCATGAGTGTGTGTTTTAAACGCATCAAATGCTTGCATGTGATTAGTTTGCATACAGCTTGACAGAGACGAGTGGGAAGACAAGGAACTCCACTCCACAGACGATGATGATGATGAGGGTGATGGCGGTTAGTGGTGATGACGCTCCTGCTGCCGAGCAGCTTCTGTCGAGTGGGGTTTGCTTCTGCCCGGATTTCCAAGGATGAAGAATCCCTTTGTTGACAAGTGCTGCATGGCATCATTCATTCATGTTCTGTCATTTGGCGTTGCTTAATTTCGCGGTCTTACCGCGCTGCCAATTCCAACCCCGGGACCTTCCTTCGAACTTCCCGGCGCAAGCTCCGCACTTAACCGCAACGAAATGAGCATATTTGGGGTTACTAAAAACGTAATTTTAACGACTTCAAACCCTATTTGGATTGAGCGATTGGTTTTGTTCCATTTTTCGAGTGTTAGTTTTGAGAAAAACCAATACCAGGAATGTTTATGCCACCGAATTTATTCGAAAATTGCTATTCCCCAAATTAGATGCTTTGGAATTGTAAAAGCAACTGATTGTGCAACTAAAGCCACCTACCATACCTGGCATGGACACTTACCATCACTCATTCTGATTACCATTGTCATGGGTTTAGTTAGTTTGCCAGCTGGTTGGCTCGTTTGTTAGGTAGTTACCCCCGGAAAAATGGGCCAAATTGGCTGTAATTTCGAACGGGCCAACTGCTAACTAACCATGGTCCAGAATGATTGCCCATGGCAAACAACACCCAACACGATGGGCTACGACTAGTGTCGAAAAATTGCGGCTAATGAGCATTTGAAATACGCACATTTGCGCCTATAACCCTGAAACGGTACAGTTGGCCCCAAAGTTCCACCATTGCCCTCCATTTGCATCGCCATCCAACTAGCAACCGTTAACAGCTCCTGGCAACTTGTTAACAAGCTGGCACCCGCAACCTGCTCTCGCAAGGGCGGGAAATCGGAGGAAAATCGCAGGGAAATCGGAGGGAAATGGGCGGCTCGGGAGGCTACAGCTGCTGGCTGTGTGTTGACAATTAAGCCGGTTAATATGATTGCCACTTGATGTGCTGATGCTGAATGTTCGCTGCTGGCTGCCAACTGATGATGGCTCCTGATGACGTCCGGGATGAGGATGAGGACTGCCCTCCTCCCTCCCAATTTTGCTAGCGAAATGAGCGAACGCAGTAGGGCCCTAAAATGAAAGCCAAAAACGATACCCTAAGTGTACTGTAGGGTGACTTGATAGTTTTGCGACAATTAAAGAGTGGAGATTGAGCCACAAAATTCAGCATAAAAGAAATGAGTGAATGTTCGCCACAATTTAGGGAAAATATCCGCAACTTAGCTGTTAATGTCCACATGTATTTAAATTTCCTCAAATGAGTGCATGCAGCTTTCGAGCTCAATCCAGGTTTGATTTCCTGAAACCTCCCGACCTCACCTCCACTCGCACCCACACTTTCTAACGCGAACTTTGCGCGCAATTTGTTGCCGCTGACAGCTGTGAGAAGGGGAGAATTTGTTCCTGCTTCTCGTTTCTCGTGTCTCGATTCTAGTTCTCATTTCTCTTTCTCCCTGCCCGCTGTCGCTGTTATTATTGTTGCTGCCTCTGCCTCGGCCCTGCCGGTGTCTCTGGATCTGGATCTGGCCATGGCTGTGCATTCAGGCCAGGATGTCAACGGCAAATGCAACTGCAACTGCTGACATTCCCATTGTCCTGCAGACCTGAAAAGATAGAGTCACCGAGAAAGGGAAGCAGCTGGTGCGGGTGGAGGCGCTCCGCTTGCCCCATGAGTGTGTCACAAAATGCTAACGACATTTTGTTATTTACTTATTGCATTCATTTAGCTCAAGATGCCCTCCCACTCTTCCACGCAAAGTCTCCTTCCCAACACTGAAAATATTACGCCATCGTCCCCAGTTAATTTTAATTCAATTTAATTTATTCACTCAAAAAATACGCGATTAGAAAATTGGGTAAGGGATATGAGTTCAGAGCTATCCGTTTTTAACATTGACTTAACCTTAGAAGGTAAAAGATTATCGCTAACTTACAACTATACCGATGATCCTAAGCAAGATCGAGTAGGTGGGGGTGAGTTCTCGCGAGAGACGAGCAAATCTGTCTCACTAATTTAATGCTAGCTCTATCATGTTGATCTATCGCAGCATGGAACCAAGGTAGGTTAAAAATCCCTTGTAATATTTGACTTATTGCCTGTGAGATTGATCTGAATATAAAGAGTTTATGTTCAATGTTCTGTGTTAAAGGGTAATTTATATCAGCTATTTAATATAATTTTTAAAATGTTTTCCTTCTTCATCGATTTCCCGCAGTGTGGCCGTCTTTTGCACATTTTTAATCTGGCTGCCTTTTGTATTGCACTTAACTTGGCTTGCAGTCTTGGCCCGGCTCCCCTAATTTTCTCTTCGGTGGATGTCCCTCCCAGCCCCTACAGTTTGGCCAGGAACAATGGGCCTCACATAATGGGGCAAATTGAATTTGAATTGCTTGGTTGGTTGGCTTGGTTAACATTCTAAGCGCACTCACACGCTCGGAGGGGGCACAGGCCGCCGGCCGGCCACATTTCAGATTCTCAATAATGCTTATTGTCAGGGAATTGAATGCGAAAACAATGCCATGTCCCAGGGACCTCTTCCCTGTGTGTCCTGCCATTGTGCGTGGCTCGGTAAATATTATTCTTCTTTAAAATTTGTCCACTGCCCAAGGAAACAAGCGGCAATAAGACAAGAAAAGAGAGAATTAAAAACACAAAAAACCAGAAATCGAAGAAGCAGAGCAGAAGGAAAGGTTATGACAAGCACAAACCATTTGTCCCAAACAAGATAAATGGGAAAAAATTAGAGGCACTCTGATAGCTGGTAGAAATCAATTGAAGTCGAGTAGAAAATCAACAGCGTATTATTTTCCCTTCGCCATTCTCGAACCTTTTGTGCGTTGTGGCAAATGACAAAGGAGCAATTATGAGGAGCACCCAAGAATACGGAATCGTGAGGAGCCTCAAGAGAAATAGGAGAGATTGGGTTTTTTAATGGACAGACGAAATTGCTAAGAAATCCAGCCTATGAATTGTGATGGAATTCAAACGGAATTGAGATTATCAGTTGGCAAGGTGCTACCGAGTTCGAGAGCTATGCTTGAAGGCAAGTCCAGGTAAATATCAAAGAAAAAGAATAACCCAGAAGAGATTTTTATGAAGGGCTTGACAATAGACAATAGCTTCGTTTGTCATCGTTACGGATAAATGAAAATATAGTTTGAAAATACAAACATTTCTTACAGACAAATCTTATGTTAGATCAGGGGGTAATGTTAGTTACCGGTAGTCATTGATCTATAATTGGCAACAATCCAACAAATAACAAGTAGAATCGCTATAGTCGGGATTTTTTGACAACGACACATTGCACATACAAATGACATAAGTTGAAGAACCATTTCGGATATATAAATAAATATGCAGGACAAAATTCATTTTTGAAATTTTTAAATGCAGAAAACAGCGTGAGTAGAATTCAAAAATGGTATGTTTTGCGTATATGTTATCCTTGACGCAGTTAAAGCTAAAATAATTATTATCAAAGGCGGTAAGGGGCGTGGTAACATTTAAACAAACAAGACCTTGTACATACATTTTAACAAACTTAATATACCATTTTTACCTTAGGTACATGGTATAAAAAGACGTTCTAACATAATCCCGATGAATCCCATTGCTCAGGTTATTCAAATATTAGAATATGAGAAAAGAATAGAAAACGAAAAGAAAAAGACATTCGTTTAATAGAATTCCTTCAATTTTCCTAGAAAAATACCCAATTCAAAACGCCAACCGGAAGTTCTTCTGTGGTTCTTAAGTTAATCCTTTCATAATAATCTGCCACAACTTGACCTCAAGCCACAGGATACCTTTTCGATCCCATTAAAAAGCAATTCATTTGGCTGGGTCGTTCTGCCTCCTGAATGGGTTAATCTCATCCGACTGCAATCTCCTGCTTAACATATGTACACATGTCCCAGACCACAAAGGCGGGACCCAGGAGCCTGAAACAGAAGCAGGAATGCACACCGAAAATCTTTGGCAGCACCGTATCCGCCGCTGGCTGTCATGGACGATTGAGCAAACAGCTAAACCCAAATGCTAATCCTTTTTCCCATTTTTTGTGTCCAGTTCTGTGCCTGCATTTGTGCAGCTGTTGCTACAAGAATTAGTTTTTTCCGTTGTTGTTTTCGAAACGAACAAATCCACTGATCCACTTTGCGTACGGTAGCAGCCGCCTCCGCTGTTTTGACAAAATGTTTTTGTCGAGTGCCATTGACTTTGGGCAGAAGTCCGGTAACTGCAACTGCAACTGCCACACCCGTACCCGTACCGGTACCGGTACCCATACCCGCACCGTCCCTGCACCCGCATTTCAACATTCAACATTTTACCTGCCGCTGTGCGGACAAATGATGATGATGACAACTTCCGCTTCTGGCTAAGCCCTCAACCCCATCCTTGCAGCACATATTTTAATTTTCGAAACAATTCAGCAAAACAAAATACGAGAAAATCAGGGGACACTCCCTGCGAGCGAGCACCAAAGTCGAACGGAATACGCTGAGAGTTGTCCGGCCAAGTTAAGCGGATTACATTCCGCCGGAATGTGAATGTGAATGCGAGTGTGGACCTGGACACGGATGTGTGGATGCCAGTCTGCATGGTGGGGGCAAAAATGGTAAAACTCGCAATTTTTATGAATATGGAAAAGCCGCTTTAGACAGCACAGAAAATAATAACAAACTAACCTAACCAACTTCAAACAAAAACATGTTATGTAGCAAATGAAAGACTACGAAGCTTAGGTGCTAGGAAAGGGGAAAGTGTTTTTAGAGCTCAGCAATGATTAAATGACCTAC
Source organism: Drosophila ironensis (assembly GCA_021223825.1). NCBI lineage: Eukaryota > Metazoa > Arthropoda > Insecta > Diptera > Drosophilidae > Drosophila > Drosophila ironensis. The sequence continues at coordinate 3,041,612 of JAJJHQ010011965.1, forward strand.
AACCAATTTCCAAAGTTGACCAGTCCAAAGAAAACTAAAAGAAATTATGGGTTGGACGTTCTCGAAGAAATACAAATGAATGGATATTACGAATCCAATCTCACAGAAAATTGTTGGACCTCAAGATAATATTGTATAATATTCTGCAAGGAGATCTTCAGTGTCTCACGTCTTTATCCGATCACACGCACATGATACCATACATCTATTTTGTGAAAACTTATTTCCCACATATGTATGAATATTTACAAGACCCATCCTCTAATCTCTGGGTCCCTTGGCGCAGTGGAATGCAATATCCAAAGTTTTCGTATTCCCCCTGCATTAATTAGTTTCGCTCGTTGCCAATTTGTCACAGAGGCGATGTCAATGCTCCGGCAATATGAGGGCGAGGTCTTGAACTCCACCCCCTTGCCGACTTCACCAGCAAACCCGCTCCCTTCGGGTGTCTTAAAGTCTTAGCAGAGGGGACTTTAAGTTTTGGCGCCCATAAATATGCCATAAAACTATTTGAACGCTCCACTAGATAAAGGGGGCGGACAGCCGGCGAGCAAGTGTAGCAAACAACCAAAACAACCACCAGACGGCGACTTCTGGGACTACCGACTCCGACTGCCCTCTCCCTTCTGGCCCATAACAAAGTTAATAATAATAAAGCAGGGGCGGAGAAGCGGAGAAGTCAGGGGCACGCCCCAGACAAAGTCCCCACCAAATACGATTACAATTTGTTACACTTACGCAGCACAAAAGTCGTCAGCCACCCCGGTTCCCCAGCTGCCCAGCTGCCCAGAAACCAGTCAGAGGTCCATCTCTCTCCTCTGAGGAGATGGGACGCCAAACAGACGCCAGTTGTTTCGTCTTCGTCTTCGTCTTGTGGTTACACAAATCTCCAGACTGGCATCACAACCAGTGCCAGAGCCAGGCCAGAAGCTGAAGCATCAGCAGCAACCTGACCAAAGAAATGCCCAAACGAATGTCCGCATAAATCAGAGCATAGTTTGAATCGGTGGAAAAAGGGGAAGCTGAGCGAGCTGCCTCGGCAGCCCAAGGGGATGTTTCCGTCTAATCAAAATCAAAGCAAAAGGGAGCACCACACTGAAAGAAATGGTTGTCCGGAAATTAAAGTGTCAGTCATTTACATGAGAAGACATTTCTCTATCAATTTTAACAGCATTTTTAAGTTCCTCTTAGTCGTAGAATTCCTAAATTACAACTTATTTTTAGAGTGTAACACATTTTTGGAAAAGCGACCGAGGCGGCAAAGGGAAACTTGGAAAATCCGAAAGGGGAAACACACACCCCGATAGACAACAGAAAACACTCTCAACACACGCTCTGCCCGACGATCGGCCGATTCCAATTAATTTATCAAAGTCGGTGCAGTCACTGGAGAACCATCTTCAAGACAAGGCCACTGGGAATTAAACGACAATGAACGATCCCCATTCATTGGGTTATTAATACGGCACACTCTACGGACTGATCTTTTGATCGCTGTTGGGAATCGATTCCGGAAGCGGCTGCAGTTGCTCTCAACATTTCTTTCTTTCCATTCACTCCATTCAGGTAAACACTCGTTTGACTTTTATTAATTACAGCTACATTTTTATTTATAACCAACAAATTGTTCACAATTTATCAACTTGGCTTAGTGTGATGCATGGTGTATACATAATATACATTCGTATAGATATTTCGTGTATAATTATCAACATTTCGATGTTTCCGTTCAAAGACGATCGGTATATTTGAGCTTCTGCCAGCCAGCCCGCTGCCGCTTCACTTCCCTGTAGCTGTTAGGCAGGCCATAGAAGAAGTAAATGGAGAGTCCTGGACCCAAGTGTAGGGAGAACCGATTAGTTTACCCATTCGGGAGGCACCTCAGGCATGCACTTAGGTCTGACATTCGTAATACAGATTTAGTAAATACTTTGCGACTAGTTTCGAGTGAGCTAAGCATGCTGGTTAATACAAAGGAATTGGGAGTTCGTGTTAAACAATATCTACATATGCTCCACAATTTACATAATTCACAAAAACAATAAGATTATATGATAATTTTGCTGCTTTTGATGGAGATATTTTAAACCGCACCTCAAAATATAATATACGGCATTACAATTACTTTGTGAGAAATATGCAAAGGAAATATTATATCCACTAATTAAACAAGCTTGAATTTCACTTGGCACTGCCTAATATCGTAGGAAATATTATTTTAACAAAACAATTAGCTACTGCATTAAATACTCTTTGGAATTATATTTTTTATGAATTTAAAAACACGAAATAGACTTATATTTTTATTCCCTCAGATAATAGTAAAAAACTATCAAAAATGTGCGCTAGTGCAGTATCAGTGGATTCCGTCGAGTTACCTGTTTTGAATAACATGAAACCACCTTTGGATAGCACACCGCCTAGTTAACCGGCACCCAGTCCATCTGGCGCTTATCATCTAGAATTACTTGCATTCCATGCTGACTACTAACTACTAGTAACTATCGCTATGTGGGTATGTACAATGCCAGCTGCATTTGCATTCCGCAGCGCATGCGAGCTCAACTACTGGGGGGAGAAATGGCACCCTCATCGTCATCGTCAAATGAGGAGGTGCCTGCCACCTACGGGTCCATATCTATATAAGTGGACTGCGGACGAGTGCGACGCACCAGGTCCGGATTTTGTTGGGTGCGATGTGAGGGGCCCCGCTGCAATATGGCCTCCAATTTCGCCCGGAACGGCACCGGCTCCAGCGACTCCAGTTCCGGCTGCTTCTCCGATTCCGTTTTCGCATCCTGTGGCAGGAGCAGGAGGGCCGGATTCCTGGCGTCCACGATATCGTGTTGCTTGTTCAAACTGGGTCGCTGTTTGCGCAAACTAATGCTGTTGATGGTCTTGTATAGCACGGGATCGAATTTGGGTGGCCGCGGTATGGTGGCACTAGGGCCGGCAAGTGCATCTGCAACTGGGGCAGAATCTCGAGGAGATTTCAGCGGGGAAAGGTCCACAGCAGGTGCAGCGGCGACCTCATCAGCATTACCTGCCTCATTATGGCCGGTTTTCAGTTCGCTTATGGCCTTCAGCATTAAGCGGCGCACATCGGTCTCACTTTTCGATTGCTTCAGTTGCGGCCTTGCTTTTGGTTCCGCGTCCACATCACCAATCCCATCCCCACCGCCATCGTCATCGCCATCCCCATAGCCCGTTGCAGGTGCTTTTGCCTTGTGGACATTGGCATTCATAATGATGTGGCTTAAGCGGTCTTTAAACTTGGCCGAGTGCAGGGGATCCTCGATTTCGGAGGCCTGGGATTTCAGAGAAGTCTGCGACTCCCATCGCCGCAAAGGAGGTTTCGCCATTAGCGATTCGGGTTCCGGTTCGTTCACAAATTCCGTTGGTTCTGCATCCTTCTTCCTATTTCTGTCGTACACCATTTGAAGCTGCTCGTAGAATGCCTCGCTACTGAACATGTCATCAAGCATTTTCTGGGCCAACAGTTTGCAGTCGTGGTATTTGATTGCCTTCACCGAGGTCATACTTTTGGTTTCGTCATCGTCGCTGCTGCTGTGTATTGTTGCCACAATCACTGTTTCAATGACACTCGGATACATCTCCGAGTCGAGGCTGAAGTGCCGCTCGAAAATCATCTGCTGTTGCTGATGCTCCAGGTCCATTTGGTTTTGTTGTGTCTCCTCTGCGTCCAGCACATCATCCAACATGGCCAAAACCGACTGTTCGTCCTCCCGCGACGTCGGCTCATTGTCACCCAAAGTGAGGGTTGAGTCCTCGCTCTTGCTATCCTCCACATAGAACACCTTTCCATTGGCGTGCTTCACCTCGATTAAATCATCGCCCATGTCGCTAAGGTTTTGAATTTGATCCAAACTGCAGCTGGGACTCTTTTTCAGCTGAGTAGCCAAGGTCAGGATACTCTCCTGTGAGAGGCAATTCTCGTCCCTGTCGCACACAACTTCCATTCCCTTTAGGACCTTGTAGTAGGTTACCCGATCGGGATTTCTATTCTGCGGATTCTTACAATCGTACAGATACCAGCATGCAAGGAATATGGGTATACCTAGGTTCGGATTAGTACAGGAACAAGAGAGTACAACATGCAATAGAATCTACCATGCAATCAATTCTACTACTCACCAACTACCATCCAGATACCAAAGCGAATCCACGTCCAGGTATCCAGCTGCAGCATCAGATAGATGTTGATGAAGATACTAATGGCGGGAACAATCGGAACGAAGGGCACCCGGAACAGGCGACTGCGAGCCTCCCTTGGCTGCAAACAAATCAGCAAGATAACCAGGACAATCAGGAACGCCAGGATAACAAGGACAGCCAGAGCCCAGGGCTCCTCGGAGGCGATTAAATGGTGGGCCTGCATTATCAGCACACCCAAGCCCAAGGAGAGCACACCTATAATAAAGAGAATAATTCAGGTTTAGCTGGGCCCTATTGGACTAAACAGTTGTGTTCTCACAAAATAGTGTCGCCAGAACTCCCACGATCCGGGAGGATATAGCATTCGGCTCTTGCAATCTATGGACGTTGAAGAGTTGCTTGCACACCGCACCACAAGTGAAGCGCTCCGACCGGGATGTCAATGAAGTGGTCTCCGTGGCTCGGCTGTCCTTCTGGACTTGACTGTCCTCGGGCTCGCAGTAGTCCATGTATCTGAGCAGCATTATTGAAATGGCCACAACGCTGTAGGCCAGTAAAGTGCCAATGGACAGCAGGCTGACAAGCTGGGCTAAATCGAAGAGACCCGCAATGGTGGCCGTAAAGAGGGCGGCCACAATGGAGCCAGTCACGGGCACCCGAAACCTGGGACTCACTTTGCCCAAAAAGCGGAACAACAGGCCATCCTGGGCCATCGAGTACATCACTCTGGGCAGGGGAAAGAGGGCTCCGAAAAGGCTCGCCAGCAGACCAACCAGACCACCCACCGTAACTATCCACATGGCCACCGGCCAGCCCACGTATTCGAATGCATAGGGCAGCGGTGCGTTGACGTCTTGCAGGTAATATGGCAGCATTAGAGTCAACACGGTGGACACCCCGAAGTAGCACAGAAAGATGATCAGAAGGGAGAGCAGAATGGACTGGGGGATGTTCTTGCGGGGATTGCGAACTTCCTCTCCAGTGGTGGCGATGCAATCGAATCCGACGAAGCCAAAGAAGCACGTGGCTGCCCCCTGAAGAGTGCCCTCAAAGCCGAAAGGGAAGTAGCCACCCGAACCGACGGTGATATTTCCGTAGGTGGAATTCTCGAAACTAGTGGGGTCGAAGGTCCAGTTGGCAAGGTCAGCTTTTAGGGGAAATAAATAAGTTAAATCCGTTAGAAATGGAAAATGATTTGACGATAATTGGCTTACCTTTCAAAGCGCCAGCTACAATGACAAAGCCCAATATGAATATGTTCAGGCACGTTACAAAATTATTGGCCATTGTGGAGGCTTCCACTCCAAAAGCCAAGGCCACTATAATTAAACATAGCAAATATAATTAAATATTAATATAGTGTCATTAAATTAAGGATAACTTACCTCCAAAGACTACAACCAAACCAAATGCTAGGAAATCAAAGTAGCTGCCCAGAAAACTAACATTCATAGGAGCGATCTCAGCAAAAGTCGTTTTGAGGGTATCATTGAGCAAGGAGTCGAGGTAAAGACTAATTCCCCTGCAAACACTGGCAGTGCCAATAACATATTCCAGAATGAGATTCCAGCCAATCACAAAGGCTGCAAATTCTCCAATGCAGACATAACTATAGACATAGGCTGATCCCGCCTTAGGAACCCGCGCGCCAAATTCCGCATAGCAAATGCCTGAAAGAGGATAAAAGTGTAGAAGTTTTAAGCCGTTGACAATGTATAGAGTTTCATATTTTTAGAAGCATTTTTTCCAAATCCATGTAAGAGTATGCAACATATTTTAATTTTGTTAATATTCACTAATGCAGATTTAAAATATATTTTTATAAGTCAAATGCAATCACACTCACCCGCCAGCAGGGAGGCCAGGGCAGCGATGGCGAACGATATCATCACTGAGGGACCCGCCTGATCCTTGGCTATCTGGCCGGCCAGCACATAGACCCCTGCTCCCAAGGTCGACCCGACTCCGAGCGCCGTCAGATCCCAGAGGCCTAGAACCCGATTGAGCTTCGTTTCGCCCTCGGAGCCATCGGCCTGGAGATGCTTGCGCCGGGTGAGAACCTTCCAGGGCGAGATCTGGCGAACCATCTCCCACGTATCTCTTTGGCGGCTGAAGACAGTTCAATAAACCCTCAAAATTCTATAAATGGGGAAAAAACGGAATGAACTCGGTCAGTCGCTCAGCTTTCAGAGGCTTAGGTTGTGCCAAGATCATGATGCACTTCGATCTTCGCGCCTTATCTTGTGACGACGCATTTGATTATACAATGCAAATAATTGAGCTCAAAATGCAATCGTAAATGGCGAGGCTATTGTCAGCTGTGAGTTTGAACTCGATTGCTCCACTTAGAATTGGGTGTACTAGGTAATCTCTGTCCGTACAAGGGAGTGGTGGTACAAATGTAAATGGTAAAGTTTCGGCGAGCAAATGTTGAAATGGAAAGCTTTTTGAAGGTCGCCCGTAAAGTGATTTTTTATTCCTTTGCGTATCCATAACTGTATCTAATCCATAAATACGTAACATCCCTTATCTGCTATTTATTGTCTGGTAAATCATGAATCATCACTGTTTTCCTAACCTCATTGTGTAAATCTTTTCTTTCCATAAATCAATCTTTTCACATTTTACTCCCCCGGACAGGTGACTAACAAAGTTGTCCGCAATTCGCCTTTTAATAGAGAAAAACTCTACCCACTTTGATAACAATCAGATGCTTTTTGCCCTTAGAATGTTTCTAGCTCTGTTTGCACTTCCATTGTTATGGGCACCAAATAATTCCCCAACAAAGATAATTATTAGCATGTGGGTCTAGGAGAGTCTACTGGATGTGTCGAAGGAAACTGATGTATGCTGATTTTATATAATTACGACCAACTTCACTCACCGAGCGATTTTCGCGCTTATGGCTTGAATTCGTTTGCAGCAGTTGTCGGTGCAGTGCTGTCTTGGCGAATATTTTCGTTCTGTTTTACTTCTGTCAGATTCGAATTAATGAATGGCAAGTCGATTGAATGGCAAGCCGATAGTTCACACAAAACAATAAAAAACGGACGGCAAACGTGTGACTGACATTCTTGGCGATCTCGGGGCGTCTGCGCTGCCGTTATGCTGCCTTCTTCGGGACCGGCTGCAGGCTCTCGAGCTACAGCTGCGAATTCATCGGGTGCTTCTCCAAGATAAGGCCACCAGTTCGGGGAGTGTGTTCCGACCCGCCCGAGCCACCTCCTCAGCCCGGCCCGAACGAGCGTGCGGCATCGGTGCACCGCAAGAAAATGCGTTGGCTTTGGTTTAAAAATAAAGTAAAAAGGTCACATTTCAAATCAATAGACTAAACAGCTGTTCGCTTACGCTAATCTTAAGGCTCCGCAGCTGTAGATTTAAGCAAATAAATTATGTTCTTTGTCAAGAATATTTGGTAGCGAAGTATTTAAACACAATAACTGAAAGCATTTAATTTAGACCATAAAAACCTTATGGTATTTTTGCTTTTTCACAACTGCTGCATGTGACATCTCCTCATTAGCGGAAATACCAATTTACATGGTGTTTTCCCATTCCTTGTACTAAACAAATATAAACTTGCAGATTAAATTATTTTCCTCATATTGAAAGTAAATGCATTACAGTTTTAACATAACATAACGTGCTATCTTAGTTAGTGTCAATAATAGTCAAGCACAAACAATAATAAAATGAGGAAAACTCACGAGATCGATTTTTCTCGGTGCACGCACGAAGCTGGAAACTGATAAGCGACGAAGACAGCTACGCTGGATTAATGTGGGATAACAAAAGACGGGCGGGGGTGGTCGGCGGGATCGGTAGATGATCTGAGTTGTAATTAGAGCGACAACAAAAATTAGCAGGTGCGCGAAGATAGCGGCTTGTGTGAGGGAAATAGAGAAGCTGATGCCGAAGCTGAATCACGGTGTGTGACGTCGTATTGTTGCTTTTTCTGCTACTCGGTCTTCTTCTGTTTTTCAACTTTCAGTTTTACGATCTCTGCGATAGCACGAGAACAGATTTTTGGGAACACGCACTTCGGCCCACACTGCACGACACTTGCTCCCGAAATGCGTTTATTTATGTTGTTCTGCGATAAGAGCAAGTATATTGCTCTTGTTTTGTTTGGTTTGACTTTGCTTTGCCTTTTTACTCCATTTCCGATCTGCCGTTTCGGCTTTAGACTTAACGTAATATGTCTGCCTCCGCCGCACTGCCTCTCTCGCACACTTGACGCTCGGCCACCTCGCCTGTTGACGGGTTCGGGTTATAGCGCTAACTGAAAGTGTAAGATAATATTCTGGCCGCTATATACGAGTGAGAGCGAGAGAGCCAGAGCCAGAGCCACACCACTCTTACTCGTATATTGCGGAATGCAACAATATCGCACAGCCGAGCACAATTATAAATGCTCGTGTTCTTCTTCATATTGTTGCTCTTTTTATACCCGGTTCCTATAATAAACAGGGTATATTGAATTCGTACGTATGCAGGTAACAAGGAGAAGGAAGCTGTTTCGACCCCATAGGGTATATGCGTGTGTATTCTCGATCAGCATCAACAGCCGAGTCGATATATCCATGTCCGTCTGTCCGTCTGTCCGTCTAGATCTTGGAGATTATAATAGATAGACAAAAAAACAATTGCATATTATGATTCTGGGGATACCAGTTCATCCACATACCCCGCCTATGCACATACCCCTAAATTCTGTGGCGTCTTATAACTTATATCTACTTATATATATATCTTATACATATGTATCTACGAGTATATACCGAAAATCAGCCGGTTGCGAAGGTGAAAATAGCCAAAATATGTTGCGCTCACAAGGTTCCCATAGAAACATGCCGCGCACGGGAAAAGCCTATTATATCAAAATGTAATTTTGTTCCAAAAATCAGGTGGAAACTGAGAACCGGGTACTTATAGTCGAGACACTCGACTATAATCGTATTGACTTGTTACTTTTGTTTTCCCAGTTGTTGCTGGTCTAGTTGTTGCTGTTTTTAGTGTTGTTAGCTGCCGAGTGTCAATTTGTAGATTTTATGAAGTGGTTAAGTCGCTCGATGATAAGCTTCGATGCGCTTGGCACGGCTGCTTCAATTGGAATTTCTGAAATATACTATAATTCGATCAAACTCGAATACATTGCACCGGTTCAGATGCGTTCTCCAAAAAACTACACCTGTGCATACAGATCGTATCTCTCGGACATCCGTAATTACATAAACCCGGCACAAGTGTGGAAGGGTGAATGAATGCCAGTATTTCATAATTCGAGATACGATTTGTAGATATGTCTGATAAGGCTATTAGGCAAATCTGCCGCGGTTGTTCTCGCTAAGACCTTGTAGGCCAGTGTGTATCATCATCCGGAATGCCAACCACCTAAGCATGTTCCCACTAACAGTTTCAGCCGTTCACCATTATGCGCACAATCGCTAGCGACTATTAAATTATCTCTAAACTGATTACAAACGTTATTAAGCCAATCCCAGGTTTTATTCAATGCGTCACGTGTTGATTATTCACTCTGCAGATCTTTGGCACCTCTTCAAACTCCCAAGTGCCAAATTATAGATTTCTTTAAGGCTTTTGACTAAACACAATTCATCGAATGCACTGCTGACAAACTGTTACACCTTCTGAATTTTTGAGGCGCTCATTAACCGCCTATTTCCGGCCCTGCAAACACCAAATTGGCCAAACAGTGCGCTATCAACCCAATCAACAACGGCAAATAAATGCTGATAAGATACTCAAAATGCGCTGCACACTTTCCCTAGGCGAGAAATCACGGCATTGCCGCTTTATCCACACCGAATGTTTGCTGGGGTATTAAAATTTTACTGCACCTACTTGATTCCTCCAGACGGGCTACGGCATATACTACACACATTGTGTGTGTGGTATGGGCATACTTGACGGGAGTCCTGGCGCAGGAGCAGGAGCAGGACCAACTGGAGCCAGACTTCATCACATGTGCGAGTGTGGGCCGTGTGGCAAATTGGCCCTTGTACGTTGCTCTGGCTGCTTGTTGTTGTGGGCCTGGCGGCAAATATAAATGATCTAATTTAAATAATTACGCCCACAAAATGTGACGCGCCTACCAAATTGGCTTCGTTTAATGCTCGAGTGAGAAAATTACCCCGTAGCCAAGCCAAAGGCCCGAACTAATTTCAAAGTTGGCTTTGCTTATGGCCTCACAAGGGCTTCCTATTGCCATTACTATTAAAGTTTTACAATTGACTATTGTTTAAAATGACTGTCTCATACACCGCTGAGGTTGCAACTTGTCGTCGCTTTGGCTGCTTTTGGAAGCTTTTGATCAGGTGAGGACAATCGACGTGGTGGCAGGATTTAAAGCAGTTCAAAATCCGCAGATGGCGCGCGAGTATCTACAAGATTATCTGGGTAGATCTGTTGACCTATTTGTGCTGCTTCTACTTCATGGCCATCGTTTACCGCTATTGCCTCAGAGAAAACGATAGACTGTGAGTATCGATTGTTTTAGACACACATTCCATCTCTGTGAAAAAACGCTTTACTAAGCTTCGATTCTTAGCATTTTCGAGGACATTGTTATGTACTGCCACAGCTATGGCAACCTGATTCCACTGTCCTTCGTCTTGGGTTTCTATGTGTCCATTATTGTGGACCGCTGGTGGAATCAGTACATCACGGTGCCGTGGCCTGATCCGTTGGCTGTCTACGTGAGTGCTCTGGTCCGGGGGCAGGACGAACACGGTCGTCTTATGCGGCGAACGATCATGCGGTACATGTGCTTGGCGCTGACAATGGTATTATCCATGATATCCCCGGTGATCAAGCGACGCTTTCCCACCTACGAGCAGTTGATCGAAGTGGGTCTGCTGAACGTCAATGAGGCGAACATCATCAAGGCGATGGACGTGAAGTTTCCCAAGCACCCCAAATACTGGATGCCCATAATCTGGGCGAGCAGTATTGTGACCAGAGCCCGCAAGGAGGGACGCATTTGGGACGACTTTTCTCTCAAATCCATGATCGATGAGCTGAATAAATTTCGCTCCGGCTGCAACATGCTCACTCACTATGACATGATCTCAGTTCCGTTGGTTTACACGCAGGTAAATCACAGATCTATAAATGAATACAATTTGTATATTTTTAAAACCATCGTACAGGTGGTTACCCTGGCCGTGTACACGTACTTCCTCGCCGCTATATTTGGCCACCAGTGGATTGACAGAGAGTCTGCCACCGGACACTACAGGAACATGGTCAACTATTATTTCCCGGTGTTTGGCACTCTCGAATTCTTCTTCTTCATGGGCTGGCTGAAGGTCGCAGAAACTTTGATCTGTCCCTTTGGCGATGACGACGACGACTTCGAGCTGAATTGGGTGATCGATCGGAATATTCAGGTGAGCTACCTGATCGTGGACGAGATGCACAATGAGCATCCGCAGCTGGTGCGGGATCAGTACTGGGACGAAGTGTTCCCCAACGAGCTGCCCTATCTAGTGGAGGCAGAGCGGGCCGAGCACCCGGAGGCCTCGACTGCACACTTGGGTTTGTCGAAACATACTCCCAGGGCACGAGAGAGGACCACAAGCATAGATAGCACAGAACCCGACTGGACCGAATTTGATAACGAGGATGACAACGAAGCCGACAACGAACTGAAGATCCGCTTTGCTTCGCGCCAATTCAAGTGGAGCCGCAGCTCCTTTTCAGCATCCGATAGCTTAGACGATACCCTTGACTTCGCTGACGGGGATCTGCAAGCAATTGCCGGTACACAGCCATTCCCCCCCAGCCAGGACGACTTTGATCGTTTGAAGGCGGAGCGGGAGCAGGAGCGCCTGGACCGGCAGATGCAACAAGCAGCGCGCACTTTAGAGTTGATGAAAAACGAACTGGGCTCGAAATCTGGATCTGAATCCGACTCTAGACACTCTATGATCGCTCAAAGGGACATGGAAGTGCAAACCGAGCGTAGCTATACTCATCATCATCGTAAGCAAAAGGACAAAGACAAAGGTAATGAAGAAGATAAGAAAACAGAGTAAGGCCACCATCATCTGCTCCATATAACTAATCTGCAGTCCATTGAGGAAATAAGCAATATATAACCATTGTTTTTGAATTAGGAATTGGAATAAAAACAAAAATTCAAACTTTTATCTTTTCCAAAATAATAAAGCAGGGCCACCTGGATAATGAGTATTTCGGTCTCAGCCCCACACCCTCAAAACTTGGCCTTAAAACGTTTAAGAAAATGATCTACATATTACCCATGAAGAAGATGACCATATAAATAAATATAAAAAACTGTTTCAATTGATATTTCATTTTATTAGTCTAAAAATCTGGCGTACCAGCCTGACCATGATGCATACCAGCCAGACTTGAAAACAAATGTTTTCAGGTCTTTTTTTTTTTTAAATATTTTGGCCCGTCAGCTAATCACCAAATACTAGTATTCACTTGAGAAAAGTTGCTATTCTATTCGTTTTTCTCCGTCTTTCTACCAGCTTTGTCCGGATTTACGTTAGTTTCTCCGCTCTCCTCGCCTGCACCCTCCTCGTCGCCAATGATCTCGTTCGAGGGCGGACGCAGAACGGTGATGATGTAGGGTGCCCCGGAGGATGCGCGCTGAGTGGTGGTGCTATGTATGTCCAAGAAGCGTTGACGCATCCGCTCCCCGCGCTCCTTGCGCTCCCGGCGCCGCTGCTCGATCAGCTCATTGAAATCAACTGATAAAGGAAAGGGTTTAATAAGAAGCATGTAAGGTCAACACATGTGGCCCACGAGGCGTATACGTAGCGTGCATGAGTACTTGCTTACTATGGAGAACATAGCCATAACTTACTTGTGTCCTGAGAAAATCTGCACGAATTTTGGTGCTCCTCCTCCGATCCAATGAGTCGGTCACTGAATGTCACTCTGGAGTGTCCGGTTTCCACGTGATAGTAGTCCGAATAGCTGCCGCTGGTGGAAACTACAGGCACAAATCTTGGAACAAATTTTCTACCGCGACTGCCTGAACTTTGGTTACTAGCGAGACTATAGACCGATGACTGGGCCGAACCACTCTTTTTAAACTAAATGTTTAAATGGAAAACAGAGAACGAAAATCAATACATGATCAACTTTGAAACCACCGCTAGGGATATAACCTTTGGTTGCTTTGGTTCGGTGTCCATGCGCGCGGTGGAGGCTTCGGGAGGACTTGTACGCATACCTGGCTGCGTGTAGGGCAGCTCATTAGGGAAAATCTCATCCCAATACTGATCCTTGACTAGTTCCGGATGCTCCTGGTGCATCTCATCGACGACGAAATACGAGATTGTTAAGTTACGGTCGATGATCCAATTGAGCTGAATCGAAAGAATAACGTGTTGTACCTCTGGAGTATCTTCCATCTCCTCGTCATCATCAACTTACCTCAAAGTCATCATCATCTTCTCCAAAGGGATTGATGAGCACCTCTGCCACCTTAAGCCAGCCCATGTAAAAGAAGAACTGTAAGATGGTCAAAACGGGAAACCACTTCACAGCAAACAGGTCGCTCATAGATTCCTTTTGGAGCCACTGGTGTCCCAGGACAGCAAACAGGAAGTACGTGTACACGGCTATGGTAACGACTTGGGTGTAGACAGTAGGAACACTGACCCAATCGTAGTAAAGCAAAAAGCCGCAATAGCCGCGAAACTTGTTCAGCTCATCGATGATCGACTTTACCGCATAGTCATCCCGTATTTTGTTCTCCCTCCTGGCCCTCATGACAATGTGGGCCGCCCAAACAATGGGCATCCAGTGCTTTGGGTACTTGGGAAACGACTGGTCCAGGTTTACGATTATGTTCTTTTCATTTTCCAGAAGAAATCCTGCTTCGATTAGTTGGTCATAAGAGGGAAAGCGGCGCTTCACCCGCGGCGATATCATTGTAAAGACAAGCACCTGGCACAGGCACACATACCGCAGGATGGTGCGTCTCATCGCCCTCGCCCGGTCATCGTATCCATGGAGACTGGAGCTGACCAGGATGGCGATCGGATCCGGCCACGGGATGGTAATGTACTGGTCCCACCACCGCTTCATTACAATAGAAACATAAAAGCCCATCACAAAGGAAAGTGGTATCAAGCCTCCATGATCATTAGTGTATGAGGCTATGGTCTCAAAAAATCTACAAAATAGTCAAGATCAAAAAATTATGTGCAAGAAAATTGACCCAAGTGTAACTCACTTTTGAGCAGTATCATTCATAAGAAAGCGATAGACTACGGCCAAAATGCTGTACAGTCCCATAAACACGAGAAGGTCAGGCCAGACCAGCTTGTAAATGCTGCCACGCCATCTATCAAAAGGGATTTGGTTTGTAGGAAAGGTTTTTCGATCCTCCGTTCACGCAACTTACCTGAGCAGCAATCCCAAAAAATTGCTAATAACACTCGATGTGCTTACACTGGAGGTGTAGGTCACCGTCATGATTAAAACATTCGGAATAAGTTTATTCCAATCTGACTCGACATTCACACGAAAGTTGAAACAATGAAAACTTGATTGGGCTGCTACTTTTCAGTTGTTTGATGTAGAAATAAGGAAAATAACTTCTCAGGGAAACGTCATGTGGTTTTTGTGAATCGCATATCAAAAACCACGAGAGCCTTGATTAAAAAGGTGATGGCAAGCCATCGATGATGTACTTTTATTTGTGTCGGCGAACCAACATTGTATTTTTTGGATCATTTCATTTTTCAGGAAAGAGGGGTTTTTTTTTAACACATTACTTGAATTATATGCTTACCCTATTTTTTTGTAAAATAACGTATATTACAACATAAGCGAACGAAAAACAAACTATAAACAAACGGTTTATCAGTAAACTTTCAAACTAATATATTTGATTTTTGAAGTTGACAATATAGGTATATACTATATTCATTACTGTTTGGCGGGTATCATTTTGTCGAAACATTGGCTCAACATTGGCTCAATTCACCCTTTCGAGGTCGCATGCTGAGTCCTGAAATTGAATTCATTGCTTCCTGTGACAAAGATTGCCTTTGATGCGTTCAGACAATACGTACAGTTTTGTGAATCATTTATAAACCACAAAAAAAAACCATCTTCCAGCCTCATGTGACAGAAAAGTCTTGCCTGACTGACAGAGGCAAAACCACATACGAGCAGGATAAAAAAATAAGTACCTCCCACCCACAAACTCCCAATATGAGTTCCATTATCATAACCAAACATGGAAAATCTGACGCGATGCGTGTTATTATTTTTTACACTTGACAGCACTTCCTGCGCTGTAAAATCGGGACAAAAACGAAATGAAATTACACATTGGCAGCGCAGCGCATTGACAGACAAAGGAAAACTATCACGAAATTACATTATATTTAATACTTGGATGGATGAGGTACAGCAATTCCGTAATTGTTTGCCACTTAACTAATTTGGGGCATTACGAGTGTGTTTTTATTCAGATATATTTGGTTTTGTGTTTTCCAACACTGCAAAAAAAACAATGTTTTTTTTCGCAGAAGAGATAAAACCTAAGGATTGTATTTGCGTTTTTTTTTTAAGGTTCTGATTATATGTCTTTTTCTTGTGTTTATAAACTTTAGTTATCCTCACCTAAATCTTTTAATTGGCAATATGCATTTAGCATATGCAAATTCCAATTTACTTGCCAATCTAGAGAGAATTAATTGCAGAGAAATGAAAAAGTCGATTTCTTTAAATAGCGGAGACTAATTGGAGTGGCCACCATTAATTTGTCCGCCCGGCCGAGAGCCACAAACAATTCGAGAATGTGCCATATCCCCGGCAACAATTCAGGCAGATATGCGGCCATAAATATTTCATATTTGCACATCGCGTAGTTTGTGTTTTGTCGCCAGTGCTTCTGATTGATGACGCGGTTGAGTATTTCACATGCGGATTCGGATTTTTGTTCATCTCCGATGTTGCGATATGGCGATGCTTGTTGGTCTCCTCCTGCTGCTGCTGCTGGGAGGGTCAGCACAAAAAAGGGGTTAATTTAATTTCGCGCTCGAACGAATTTGTCCATAATTGGCAATTAGCATTGACCATTGCCATATACATATTCGTTTGGCGGAGCCATGGCAATCATCGTCCCTCTGGCCGTCATCTCTCATGGCCAACTTACAGCTCTGGCCACTGGCCAGCAGGACTCTGGTGCCAGAAAGAGTTTGCATTTCTGCATTTGCCCATTGGCGGCAAATATTTGCCCGCGCTTGTTCCTCTCGCCCGCTGTGTTGTTTTTTGTGACCAAAAAAACTGTCGGAATTATTGAGGCGTTGAAACAATAATCATCGAATCGCTCGTCCCGCACCCGTTTGTACATCCATATATGTACGAGTATGCCTGATTGCAGCTGCGCTGCATCGTTAATTGCAACACAGTCATGCAAAATTCGTTTAAGCGAATCTCTTTTCCCGCAAATCGTGCTTGGGATCCCCCCTCGGCGCTTTTCACACCATTTTTCAAAGTCAATTCGGATCGTTTTTAATGTGACCTATGGGAAGGCGCATTAGATATTTTCGGTTCGCTTCCAGCCTTTTCTATAGCTTGATTGGAAATGATGAGGGTTGGCCTCATGGCCGGGAGGTGAAGATGGAAGGCCCAAACACATTCAACAAGCGGAAATTGATGCGACTGCCCCTCAAGTAGGGTTGGCTTGCCGATGGGACTGCCCAAGGGTAAAAGGTTCCATTGCCACAATTTTAAATGCATTAAAGTTATTCTTTTCAGACTTGGAACAGATTGTAGGTGATTTGCATGGGTTTGGGTGATTATCACTACAAGACCATATAGCTTACATGTTGCAGAGACATTGTTTCGGGAGTGCCATCTCGACCTCAACCTCACTCGTCACATTGAATCTTGATTTAAAATAAACACCCAACTGGCTTCCAGATTAGATGGTTTCCGCAAAACAAAACCAACATAATCTTTGACCCAATCAAATGAGGCCAGAGCCAACCCAAGATGCATTAGGACATTATCGTTTCTGGCCATCTTTGACTTCGCCTAAGCCAAGGCTAATGTCAGTAATTTCACCCTTCCAGCGCCTTTGAATACCTTTTTTCCTTTCTGTTCGCTCTGTTTTCAGGAACGGTCGGCCATCCGATTTTGGTTGTTAGAAAGAGCTAATTATGTGACAGCCTATTAGCAACTCGATAAATATGTGCCCGGCGGTGGGTGCTGAGGCCGGGCGTTCGCCGGCAGAATCCTTCCCGCCGCCCGGTCGGCCGGCCAGCCATTCAAGAAAAGTTTGCTTTATGGGGCCGGGATCCTCTCCGGGCGTTCTATTCATTCATTAGATATGCGAACCTTGCTCCCGGCCTGATTATGACAAAGCACTTTTGCCCAATTGGGTAAATTAGGTGGAAACTGAAAACTAAATGAAACGGAACTCGGCACACGCCCCCGTTTTTTTGTGCCCTACGTCGCTCTAATTTTTAGCCCAACCGGGCAGGAAAAAAGAGGAGAAAATTGAAAGGCGCCAGGGAAACGGGAAGTGAGATCAGGGAAAGGGAAAGCCAGGAGCTGGGAAAGAATAAAATACCGTTTTGACGTTTTACTTTTATTTTTTCGGTTGTTGATTTTTTTCTGCGGAACTTGGAAAACTCGGACCACGAACCGTAGCAATTATTTTGCATTAACGAAAGGGTTTAACATTTGCGTTTTAGCCGACGTTTAACAACAACAAGCCGCACATTGCGAGGGGGAATATAGGGTTACAGGATGCCGACGGAGGGGTGTGTTTCAGCCGGACAGTTGTCCTGCGGGGTTGTACGCCTTGTAATTCGTTTCGTTGGGTACCCTGGAAAAGATTTCCCAGCCCTGGCGTGGGGTATAATGGGACCCCACAAATTACAAATTACATTGTACTCGGGCTTCTAACAACAAAAATATAGCAAAAGGAAAGACTCGTACTTTTTATCTTTATTAATCGGTATGAAGATTATTGAGCCTGAAATTTTCAAATGAATTTCACCTTACAGTAAAGTTACATTTACTGTATTACATTGCAAATTCCTATTAAAATAACTTGGTTTTAATTTCGGTTTTCTGTTGTTTTGTCCCTAAAAATAAAAGGTATTCTATACGTCGACCATACAGCTCAAAGGCCGGCAAACATTTTTTGTGGCTGCTGCGACGACGACGATAAATTGTTGTAATTAATTTTTATTTAACTGTGAAAATGGAAATGCTCTTTTTTCGGCCATTTTCAAATTGGCTTAAAATGTAAATTATTATTGTGGCCAGAATCGTGCTACATCATGCCAGGGCAGGCTCGGAATCGGCGACGGAGTGGAGCTGGCGACCGGGAATCCGAGGGGGGGAAGCAGCACTTTGTGATGTCTATTAATTAAGCAGCATGTGTGGGGGCGGAACCGCCGGCTCATTCCCTCGAGTTGCGCCTTTGTGGTTGGCAGTTTTGTTAAACCTGAAAAGCGGGTCGGCGGGTCGGCGGGTCGGTGGGTCGGCGGGGTAGTCAGCTCCATGTTGTAAGTGATAATTACAAGTTGGCAAAACTTTTCACACAATCCAGCGCGTGGCAAGCTGCAGGAGGACTGAGGGAGCCAGACGACTTCGGCTTTGGCAAAAAGTAATTACAATTAAGCCGACGAGCGTTTGGGAACTCATTTTATTAGTTTATCCATCCCTGGCATCCCATCCACTCAAAAGTTCCAAGTATTTTTCGGGAATTTATTAAAAAGAAAAGCAAAGACAAGAAATTGATGTACAAAACGCTTCTCTAATTCCCTCAAAAACTAAAAACGAAAGAAAACAAATCCAAAGGGCGAAAAAGAAACTCAGCCAACAAACTTTTACGCTTTGAATCCTTTCACTTAAAGGCCAGCAGCAGCTGACTCCATGTCCCCCCTCACACTCGCGCATTGCCCGATGTGCAATGTGGATAAAGTTTTGTCTAAGTATTACCAATAAAATTGATGGAGAAATAGTCCAAAACTATTTGGCTGTAGATAAAAACTTTTGGCCTGGCACACGCGGGATATTAAGGGGGCAGAGGCAGGGGCCGCTCCCAAATGCTGCGGAGCAATACGAACAAGCTAAGCTTACGAGTAATATTAAAATTGTCCCAGCCCGCGCTTACTTTTAGCCCCTGGCCAAGTGAGCTGAGAACAATTTGGATGCCAAGCTAAAAAGTGCAGAAATTGGGGGAAATCCCATTGTTATGAAACAGGGGCGAGTGCAACGGTAGAATACTTTTGCAAGTAAGTGTTGGGGTTACTTATTCAAGTTGCGCCGAACCCAGCCCCTCTCATTTTCGTTAGCCCGCAGTCCTGGGATCAAAACTCTCAGCCATTCAAGTCCTCAAGTAAAGACTTTGGCAGTTTGGACTCCCTGGAAACTATAAATGGAATGTTTGGCAAAGCTTCAATGAATAAATGAATAAACCCGATTCAATGAAGGGCTCGCACAAGGATATTGGCTTGGGGTGCAGCACGTCGGCCCCAGCAAATTATTAATTTAAGGCCATCTAGCACATGTTAAGAAGCCAATGGAAATTCTCCTAAAATATGGCAAATAAATTCAGAAATCTTCCATTCCAAATTTGGCAATTTCCCTTCATGATATATATGTATATCAAAAACAAAACAATTTATTGGCAGTGTCAAAGAACGCAAAAACATTTTTCGATTATTTGCTTGATTTTTATTAGCTCTCTATAATGATGGCATAAATCAATTTAAATTTACCCCGACTTTTTTTGACTAGTAAAAAAACAAGGAGAAACGCTGTGGTCGAGATTTCTCGACATCGGGATACCATGTACCCATTTTCAATATTACGCAGTTTCATGTGACATGAATATGTTATGTCACGGCAGAAATTGTTAATATGACGTCATCCGGAATTGACACTAAGAGGGGACGGTGAAAAATAACATACAGCTTATGTTCTACACGCGCCTAAAGCACCATCTCGAAGATATTGTCAAATATGTGGTTGGAAATACAGTTTAATATAAACTCGATCTGCATACACATATAACGGAGTTAAGGCAAAAATAATTACGTCTCTAGTTCTTACCATTTCGGACAGCGCCGTGCTCATACATACAGACGGACAGACAGACATGCTGATCAAGGAATCGCTGCCTTCTACCTGTTATATGTATACGTTTGCAAAACTGTAATATACCATTTGTTCCTTAAGGAATATGGTATAAAAAAAAACAAACTAGGAAATTTACAGCCGGCAGATATGAATGTGTAGGCCAATTATTGACACATTTACCGGAAAAGTCGACGAGAAGTTTTACGCCTCCCCTCAAAATCATATAAAAACCAATCAAAGTTTTTCATCGAACAGGTGTTTGGGATCCTATTCTCCCCCTACTTTTCGCATGTTTCCCCATTTTGGACAACGCTGGAACACGCACAACTTCCAGCTACTTGTAATTAGCTTTTCTTGTTCGATTCGTTGGCAGCAGCCAAAAACGCTTGTGCCATCCAAATGCCACGCCCCCGCCCCACCACCTTTCGGGGAAAACTCCTGTTCCAAAACTTTGCGTGCAAAAATTTCGCCTCCGACGCTGCTGCGAAGATTTAACTTTTTGATTGAGAAAACATCATTAACGCACGTAAAAGGTGAACTAACTATTTACGGTTCTCGGCTCAATCTATCTCTGTGTGTGTTTCTGTATCCGCTCCTGTGTGTGTGTGTAGGTTAAAAGTTTTCGCTTTTTCCGATGCTAAAAATCAAATGGGGGAAAACAGCGCGAAATGCGGCAAACGAGGGCCAAGATGCGGGATGAGACAGCAAAGTTTCTAATCACATTTACCGCAATTACTAACAAGGTTTTTTGTTAACTTGGCCCGGAGAGCAGGGGAATTAGACAGGGGCAGATTGCCTCAAATATGTGTGTACTACAAAGTAAATTAAATAATTTAATTAATTATGAAATTTGGGTTAGCAGAACGGAGCTGATGAAGCGGCGCCAATCAAGATGGCATTAAAGCTAATCTGATTTGCCCTCCAGAACACAAGCGACGGGACAAACTTTGTCAAATAAAAAGATGAAAGAAGCGTTACTAAATTACCAGAGAATCTCAGGGCCCTCCGACACGCATTCAACATCTGCAAAATATATGCACGCGTCAAATTAAAATTCCTAAAAAAAACCAGAGAAAATAACAACTGGGAGTAATCAAAACAAAGCTTCATTTTGGAGTTGCGCACCCATTGAATATATTAAAACGGGATTTTAGAAACCCTATTTTCTTTCGGCCACTTGAACATTTAAAAACTCGTTTTCGGATTGCGTTTTTTCTTTAATATTTTGTTAGGGAACTCACACCCCTAGCAACACTGAAACCACGACCCTATCAAAATAGTGAAAAATTTCTGCATAATCAATTAAAGCCCATCGGCCAGAGATGCTACCCCTAAACCGAAATACGCAGCTCAAAGCATTTAAAACGAACTAATTCAACCCTAACAAATTGATAATGCATTATCTCGCCGACGATCGAGGCACCCTTTTCGGATGCTCCATCAAAGTCAGCGACGGTTTTACCTGGTAACTGCCAAATTATTTATATCGCACTTAAATTGGCAATGAATAGAAAATTACGGGCCCGCCGCTCAAAGGGGTGAGCACTGTGCCCTTGGCGACAGCTGCTCTCGTCGCCCCAAATAATGCTTCTTAGACTGGCAGTCAGGCGTTAAGCCATTGATCAGGGACCCTACGCTTCCCATAGGGATGCTTCCTTCGCCGAGCCTAAGTAAATAACAATCAAGCAGTAAAAATATAAAAAAGAACGAGGGTAAGTGCAAGAGCCGGGAAAACGATCTTAATCTCGGGACAATTAACGTAAGGCATTAATGATAGGGGCGGAATCTTAAAGAGAGCTCTATGTTAGTGTTATGAAGAAGGACAACGATAATCCACTGAAAGTATGTTCTTCAAGTATCGGTTGTCAAAAATAGCTCAAGGCTAAATAACTAAAGCAGAAAACGTATGGCTTTTTAGGGCACACTCAACAACATTTCAAATTGCAAACTTTATGGCAAGCCTCTGCCTTTCTTGCCCACAGCCTGAGCAGGAAAACATAAAAAGCAAGCCCAATGAGAATGTGAAATGTGAAAATATTGGGAACCTTAACAACAGGAGGTCCCGCGCAGGTTAAGAAAGCTCCAAGCTTCCACAGCAATGTTAGTGTTACGTTTTGCCAAAACTTTGATGGCTTTTTGGTCGTTTTGTTGTACAACAATATAACCGACTTCTTGGAAAACCGTTAACAAAGAATGTTGAAAAAGCATGAGAAAGCAGGGACAATTGAGCAAATTTTTGGGCACCCGCATTGGATATTATAACAAGCTTAGCCATTAAAAAATCCATAAATTTGAGACCCAAAACAGATCACGAATTGATCTTCCGCTACCCGAAATTTCTTCAGGCCTCTCCTATCCAATACCCATGCCAGTAAATTTCAACTTCGTTATGCTGTCATTTGTCGGGAGTCACCGGCAAACCTGGAAATAAAATTCTCTCGCACAAGTTTTTCACATTTCCACAGGCGGCTGACAAAACACCAAAGCCCGCCCGCCTCACACACACACTCGCTTACTCGCACACCCGTTGGAGCAACAACATTTCATGCATTCACACAAACGCACACACACACTCAGAGAAAAGTACCCCTCGAACAGAAAGCGGAAGAAAAAAATTTGCTCGCTTCGTTTTCTGCTTGAATTACAAATTGCAACATCAAAAGTTTGACGTTCTTCGTTCGCTTCCTCTCCCCCTCCCCACTTTCTTTTCTATTTGCACCACCCTGCCGGTGGTGGCTTTGTTGTTGTTTCTGTTATTGTTGGTTAACAATACTTTCGGGTTTGGCTGCTACTCCTTGGTTTTGGCAAGCTTCTGCAGCTTTTCCTGAATGCCGAAAGGAAAGCAATTTTCCAGCAATATGTTGAACGTATTAGAATTTTGTTTACACTCGAAATGGAAAACATGTTGTGCACTGCACCGCCCTGTGTGCTGTACGAAGGGGGCGGTGGGGAATTGCAGTCAGAGGGAAACCGGAAGCACTCCATATATCTGTCGCTCATTTGTTTACTTTGAAATCCAGTTGTCAGGCTTTGTGTGAGTGTGGAAATGGATTTTGATATGCAGCATAAAATGCCCCAAAACTTTTTGGCCAACTAACCGGCATCGTAGTCGTCGTCGTCGTTGGCTTTTGCTTTGGCTTTGGCTTTTGTTATGCGCCCCACCGCCCCCAGCACAGGATCGTATGCTAATTACTTTCGAGCGGCAGCACCAGCAGCAGCAACAGCTGTTGTAATAACTCAGCCATAAACTGCTCAATGTATACACTAAAAATTATGCATAATTATTTCAAAGCGTTTTCATTAATTAGCTTCCCGAACAGCCACTGCAAGGACCTGGCCAACGAGGAGTCTTTTCGGACATCCCAGTTTCGAAATGCGAATCGCTTGGCTGACTAAGAAATTCATCATTTTTAAATAGTAGTTATTGTATTTTTGTATTTTAGATTGTATTTTTGAATATGTAACAAAAGTATTGATTGGGCGAAACCACAATAGAATTTTATTTTTAAATTTGTAGCAATAGACTCAATACATGAGTAATCTCCAAATATCCCTGAAACCGCGAAAGAAGAAACCGGAACCGCAGACTTCGACTCTCCCCAGCGCGTTCTATGTAGGTCGCTAGGTGGCGCCAGGCGCACAGCGCAGATTTCGACAATTTAACACCTTCATTATTAATTGAAGATAGACCAACTAGGAAACGCTGGGTGGGCGGAAACCGACCTGAGGGGGCTTAGCCTGAAATTGGGTAAATTTTTATGCTACTGCTGAAAAGTTTTTGTTTTCTTTTTCCTGGTTTTTATGTGTGTGTTTTGCTGAAAGCTTCGCCCACAACTTTTGGAATATTAATGATGAGAGCAGCTTGACTTCTGCCTTCTCGACTGCTGCTGGTTCCTTCCACTTTCATTATTTTATTAAGCATTGTTCGGTGTTGCCCAGCGAGCAAGCTAAACTGTTGGAACGCTTTGCTCCTGGCTTATTAAGCTGGACTTTCCTGAATCGCCTGCACTGGAGGAAATCAGAAATACACAGTTACCGGAAATATGATGGCTATTCGGGGAAACTATTTATTGGCCAACTTCCAATAGCTTTCAGGCGAATTCTGCTGAAAATTTGCAAATTGGCTTAATGCTAAACGTTTTTGGTAATTTGTTGCTGGCATTTTTCTTCGTGTAAATGGAACGCGCGCAAAAGCGCAGAAGATTTCCTACAGATTTCCGTTATGGCAAATATGAGTTTAGCCCGGGAGAGGAATAAAGTGTATAATGCTCCTTAATTGCCACTGAAAAGGTCAGCGAGTAGCTTTCCCTATTTCAAAGGTCATTCAGCGAAGGAGCAGTCGTAAAGGATTTCGAGTTCTCTGAAAGTATAATTGATTGAGTTGTACTGATGATGGATGGCATCATTTGCTGCTCAGTTAAACGAGCAAGTAAACTTGAACGTTTTTTTCAGCTTTAATAGACCTCATTAACTTAATAGGTGGAACGCTAATTGTGATACAATTTCAACGATATGTGTTTATGAGTTGCGATCCTACATATGCAATGGCACATAGAGCTTAGAATATTGTTTACCGATACATATTAACGTAAGTCCCCAACAATCAATAGTGAAAATCCCGCGAAATCTTCATTCATAATTGCTTGATCCCCAGTATAATTCACTTCATTAAGCCTTTCCTTTCCTTTCCCGCATCTGCTATAAATTCCATAAAACGAGGCCGCATATAGTCAATCCGATGTTTTGGGTATTACTTTACTATAATCCAGGAGGAAAGCACTTTCGCCGCCAGAGCTGCCCCTGCCCTGTGACTTTGCTCATTAGCGTTTCATAAATTTGATTAAGACAATCCCAAGGGGAATCTGCTCTGGCTGTTTGCTTATTTGTTTGTCGTGAAAAGGGGCGGCAAGTTCAGTGACAACGGCATCGACAACAAAGGGAAATCACCCCCTCATTTGGCAAATTAGCAGGCATATCCACCACCGAAATAATGCACATACTGCATCATTTACTTGGGGTTGATTCATGAGCACACATATAGCCATTTATATGCAGATATATCATGGAAGTCTTTTACAATTTCGACGCCACTTTAATTGGATTAATTTGCATTAATATTTATTAGACGCAAATGCAGACCCCTTCGGCTATTTAAGCACCAGAAGCCAAGGAGCAAACACATTTTCATATCGACTTGGGCAGGAGCCGGTGGCTTCCTGCGCACAAAACATGGCCAAGAGCGGAACGTGGCTGAAATGTGCACTTGGAACTTGGAACTGTCAAAGCAAATATGTCAAACATGGCAGCGTTTGTCCTTGGCTCCTGCACCATTTTTTCTTTCTTTCGCCGCTCCGCTTCTATCGTCTTCTATTTGCCCAGCTCTCGAGCGATGTTTGCCCTCATATATGTATGGATGTCCTGGCACTCCTGCTCCCTTTGCCGGTCCCAGTCCCGGTACCCGGTTCTTGGCTGCCGGCTACTGCTTTCGGGTCCTGGCCCCGCTCTGCAGCTCTGCTCCTGCATTTGTTTGTTAGCAAACATGTAAGTTGCCTTTGGCCAGCGCCACGGGAGGTGGGAATCGAAAAGGACGGGAGGAGTTTACACTTGAAGAAAAGCGGTAATCTTAATGAGATTGTTTTTATACGTAACCCAAGGTAATAAATAAGAAAGATGTAATGTATTTTTCAATCAATTATTGCTGCAAGACAGTAAAATTTGTGTCTTCTAAATTTCTTGCAGTGTTTAGAAGGAGTAGGGGATAGTTTCAGAGAGAGACAGCAATATGGAGAAACGACAGAGAGCAGACAAGCGAGACACATCGCTTACTTCAATCATCTGGCACTTGGCGTTCGCTTTCTTCCGCTTCACTCTTTCCCTTCACTCCCCATCTCTTCTCCATTTTTCCTTTATGTCTACGGTCTTTCCCCCCTCCAAAAAAAGGACCTCCAGACCAAATCTTCCGCCCCGTGCCCTGCGACGAAAATCTATTTTACAATGCAAGAAAAAGTCCTTTGCCTCGGTGAATCTTCTGCAGCTTCTTGAGCTTCAACTGCGACGATGTCCCTGCTCCCAGGGAGCTTTGTGCCCATTTTATATTTTTTTGGCAAGCACTTCATACTTTTGGCAGCGCCCTCCCAACGCCCCCTCGCTGATGTATTTGATTTCGCAAAGTGCGCGCTGGAAATTTGATTTCGACTACTGCAGCAGGGCGAAGGATGTCTGCCATGTGCCATCCCGGACACACATTTGCACTCACGCTCATATCCGCTCGAATGTCAGCTCGAATGGCAATCACAGACACGCCCCCCGCTCGCCTTGGCCTTTGTCCTGCCCGCTGATGCACATTGTCATATGTGCAATGTCTGGAGACAGAAATGGTGGCAAATAGCTTTGATTCTATGATTCGGGCACATCACATCTTAAGCTTCAATTATCAATGCTGCCTTATCGCGCTTTGGCATGGCTGGGTGTGGTGCAGACACAAAAGCGGGAGTTTCGGCCGTCAAATATCTGCAATCAGCTCCTTAAATGCAAGTTTTTGGGTTGTTTTTTGGAGAAAAAGGAACGCAAAGCTTTAATCCTATTACCTGACTGATAAATACTGCTATCGCTGGGGTTCTACCAGCAGAATCTAATAAAATCCAACCATTTGTTGATAAGCAAGTTTGAAGTTGGTGCCTGAGCTGAGGTTGATTATTTCAAGTAGCGTCAGATGTAGTTTCGCACATCAGCATTCCCAATGACATCAGCTAATTCCCCAACCGCAACTTGAATCTTCAGAGTTCTATTGCCTCCCCGAAACCCCAATCCCTCGGCACCCTCGTTACCATAGCCAAAGCCGTTGACTTGACACCTTGCCATGGAAAACAAAAGCCAAAATCCATTAACGTTTTGACGCCACACTCTCTGTTGCCGCCCTGCCCGCCGCCTGCCCGAGCTGCCAACCTGCCCTCGAATTTCCGCACGCATCGCAGTGCGAGGCATCATAACTATAACTATAATGCTTATCACGCTCCACACTCCAGCACGCTTAGGACTTTCTTTGGAGCCACCCCGCTTCCCGGCCTTTCCCCAATCTCGCCATGCCGCTTCACCCCATTTTCACGCTCCGACCAATGGGGCGAGAACAAATGACAAACTTTTCAGCGCTCTGGATTCGAATTTAACTCGTTAACAAACCATAAAGTGAAATTTATGTCGACTACGTGTGTGGGCCAAGGATATTCCGTTTTCGGTTCGCCGGCCCCGTTCGTTTCCCCCAAAAAAGGATTTCCCCGCAGGTTGTATGCTTTTTCAACCAACCATCCATCTAACTATGTATAGTATTTGTATCACTGCCGTTTCATCGTACAGTGAAAATTCATTATGTTTAATCAGAGCTACCAGTTAGGAGCCTCCCCTCGCCCGATCCCGAGTTTCCTTGAAGCAATTGCTTGGATTGTTACCTCTCTGGAAATTCGTGTTACAGTGGCACTCAAATTCACAGGTATAGTGAGGGTATTGTTTCAGAGGACAGCCTGTAGCCTTGCACCTTTATTCCATCTATTTTCTGGGAGTTGTCATTAAACTTGGCTGCTGAATTTTCACTTTGAAGTTGTTTTGCCCCAGCGGAGTCAGGGGATTGCAAGGGGTTAAGCGGCAATCCAATGCCATGGAAAACGAAAGGATAAGTCCCCAGGCAGGCAGGCAGGCAGGAGGACTGGGAAACAAGTTGCAAAGGCGGAGCAGCCATCTCGTTCTTAGTCATTGTTCAAGTTGCATTTGATGCTTTGACTGCGTCACTGCACGTCCTATGCGAATATACATATATCTATATACACAGTAGTGAGTGTGGCCTGTGTATAACTGATATTTTACGTGCCACACACGCATGCCCCCTGCCCCATCCGGTACGTGCGTGTGTGTGTGTGTGTGTGTGTGTGTGTGTAATGATTCGTTGTATGTTTTATGTCCTTGGGTAACATAAATTGAATTTCACAAAATTGTTGAAGCATAAAACCTGCTTCAAGTGAAATTTTAGCGTGCTCATTCTCGTATAAAATAATGTTTTTTTCTGTCTGTCATTCCAATCAAGAAGAAGACAAAGCAATAGTAGCTGGCGGGGGAGGGCGGGGAGCGCCCCGAAGGTCGGAAGAAACCCCTTTCCGAGGCCGAAAAATAGAAACTGCCGCGTCACAAGGCAGCACAACAAGAACAACAACAACAACAACAACACGGCAGCAACAAGATGAAGCTAATTTACAAGGCGTCCCATGGACAACATTTAAGTCATGTCAATATGGGGGCAAGCGGAAGCGGTTAAGGAAGGGGAACGCTGGATGAGCGGATCCGGAAAAATGCCAAACTTTCGGCCTCTGTTGTGTCGGCCTCTAAGTGTACACTTGCGAAAAATATCTGAGCAACAACTATTTAATAATAAATATAGCGGGCAGAAACTGAATACCTGTATTGGGTGTACTATACATTTTTTCAACGCTTTTTGTGAAATCTGTTATTTCCATTATTTATTACCCTGTGTAACAGTTCGGCTTCCAATAACTCCCCAATTAATAGCCGCCAAAGTCCTTTTCCCGTGCATATTCATCCATCAGGCGCACACATATCCTGTCGGCTCATCCCTAAGCGGCAATCGCCGCTTCCGCATCAATGCTCCAGTTTAATATGAGGAGAAAAATCAAGTCAAGAGAAGATTGTAAGGATCGGGACCGGGAAGAAAGCAGGATAAGCCATCAGCCGGAAAATGTGGCATGTTTTACCCTAAAAGACAACGTTTACATTATCGCGATTAATAAATATCTTTTATTATCTTTCTTGTGCAGTTTCTTTCCGCACAACTTTTATTTTATGTTTATTAAGTCGTTCTGTTTTTAACTGAAATCACCAAAAAAGGGTATTTCACATTCTGTCTGGGCAAAGAGTCGTCCCCTTTCATCCTTCCGTTTGTTATTGCATTTTTTGTTTAGTCACTTTGTAAATGTTTTTTTGGCAATTAACCAGGAAATCGAGGCTGGAGGAAAGTCAGCGCGGGCGAAGGACACGTAATGAAGAGATTTATCATTTCATTGACTGTTGGTGACTCGAAGGTTTCGTGTGCTACATATAGATTGCTCATTAGGAGCGTAACTCTACACTCATCCATCCGGGGCAGCCAAAGGACGTCGGAACGAAATGCGAGGGCTTGATTTAATTTGTGCTTCGCTAAGCTGCTTCCCCTTTGTTAAGCCACTACATATGTAAACTGCCACGCCCACGCCCTTGCGATTCCAAGGGGAGCTGGCTTCTTTTGGTGACGTTGCCTCAGCAAGGACGAAACTCGGCTTTGGGGTAGGTGATGTAAGCGAGTCGAGAGGGTTGAAGGAGTCTCGAGGCACTTCCTCCGCATCCACATCCACTTTCCACAGCCATAAGAAGTGCATCTAATTGACACTTGAGTGTGCTGTTGCCTGACAAGTGGTTTTGCTCAAAAGGAAAGGTTCCTTTATTTCTGGCGCCCATTTGGGGGAAACCCTTTTGTGCGAAGGCCCTCTCATATTGTAATTGCCATTTTGGGCGGCATTAAACGTTTGCCACACTCTTCCCCGGCAGTTTATGGCAAACAATTTTCGAAAAGCAAAATGAGCGTAAAACAGCTGCCAGGGCGACCCCAAAACACACGAACGACGGTGATCCCCGGATGTAAGACATAACTCATCAAGTGACCAACGGACAAGACCCGGAATCAGTGTTGAACAAAACGTCACTTAAAAGGTTCTGATATCCGTTGCCTTGAATATCCGCTTCCATAAATGTTGCACGCTGAAGAAAATTTTGGAATGGCATTGAGAAAAGGCCGAATGGGCATTACTGCTGTGTCCGTAAGAAAGTGGTAGGAGAATGACATTTTTGGGCAGCTCCAAGCAAGCATAAAAAGGGGCAACAAATGAGGTGGATAATTTCATAAGCAAATGAGCAGATTACAAACCAACAAAATGGCATATTCCCAGGACCGAAGGACCCATCATATTTGTGTCCCAGGCCCCACAAAACAACCCCTCCCAACTACTCCCCCTGGCTGAGACCTCACAAACAACAAGGTCGGCGGTCGGTGGTCGGTGGTCGACGGTTGACGGTCGTTCGGGCGGTGTTGTCAAACCAATAAATGTAAAATTTCCTTTAAGTACATATCAAAAGGGATCATAAAATAAACCAATAAATATTGTAGTGCTGCCTTTTGTGCTGCTCCACATCTCTTTAAACGCATTTCGGTATTTTATTGTGCAGTTCTGCTCCTTGAGTCCTCAACAGCCGCATCGGCAAGGGCATCTGTATTGTTGTTCTTATTATTGTTTATCCGCCATAAACTGAAGGCATACATCCTCATACATACAGATGGACAAACATCACATATAATAAGATACATAAAATAAATAGATTCATGCAAATGTCAGTGGGCGAGAGGGAGTCATACGAGCCTGAAAAGGTAAATATTCTGCTCTTTGTTCGCTTTCAGCCTCAATTGAGTTCGGGAATGGAAACTGCATATTAAAAAGGTTGAACTTTTAACCCTAATCAGTGAAGGGTGAATGCATGGAATGCATTAAATACTTTGTGATAAATCGATTTCTCCTGCCCCGTGACCATACGGATAAGCAATTTATGCAATTATTTGGCTTACAGTTGATTGCAAATTGCAGTTTACAAAGGAAATTAAAGCTGACACGCTCACCTAGCCTTAATTATCATATACAGACAAAACATATGTTTGTTGTGGGTTCCAAATTGACTTTTATATGAACGAAGAAATGTTAAAGGGATGAACAAATTATTTACGCTAAAAAAACCTGCAAGATGCTCCCCCCGTGCAGACTTCGAACAGGAGCGGAGTGTTAATGATATGTTAAGAAGCTTTCAGCGCGTCTTCGAGCTTTTAACGAGGGAAGGATTCACCCACTTTCCTTTGACGCACTTTCCTTTGCTTGCATTAAATTTCAATTTCATTTTATATGCAATTGCTTACCCATTTTAATGACTCCCAAATTGTTTTCCACTTGTGCTGCTGCTTTTTAAATTTTACATGTCCTGATGCGTGGGTTTTTATTGTGGTGCTTTTGTTGTGGTGCCTGTCAAATGGCAGTTTAACGGCTTTAACTGCCTTGTTGGCTTTTTGGCGTGCACGTGCCTCGTTTGGTGTCTTTGTTTCTCCGGCTCGTTTCTTATCCCCCTCGGATACAATATAGCCGGGCCAAATGAGGAAAAAATGCGATGCCCTGCCCTGCCCTGCCCTGCCCCGCACGGGCGTACGTATACTCCGCATGTAGGCCCGCCAAAGCTGCTTAACATTCATTTGGTCAACTGCCCTGCCCTGCCCCTGCCCCTGGCCCTGGCCCTTCCCCGTCCTCCCTCCCAGGAAAAGCCTTTCTTATCGCCCGGCCATGCGACGCGTTTTAAGTAGCCGCCAATGCGTTAAATTGTGTTTTGTTATTATCAGAGACGTTGTGCCTCTCACTCTAACACTTCGTCCACATGACACTTTTCACCGCAGGGTTGGGAGGGAGCTAAGGGGAGTGGAGTTTGAGGTTTGTTTGGCACTGAAAGAATCCAACATTAAAGTTGAATTAATCCAGAATTCTAATGGATTACGGGGAAGCGAAAAAAAGTGGCCATCATAAAGCCCTCACACTTTCCAAGCACTAAATAAAGCTTACAAAGATGATGCGTAATTAAACAATTTGTCAACCTTGCTGTAAATAAATCAACTGGAAATTAATACTGCTTGCAAAACAGAGTAAGTTGCGATGATTTAGTGGCGTTTCTCTTGGTGTATGGCCAGGCCATAAAGGCGTTGAAAGCGTTTACACCTGCGCTTCCAGGGGTGGCCGCTCCTGCTTCCGTACCCACCTTCACCCACCCACCACCTTACTGCTCCTCCCTCCCCTCCCCGCCCGCTCTCATGTGTGTGCTGTGCAATTTATTTTAACGGCTCACGCTTTTGGACCCTGAAAACCGCTTTTAATGCCCCAAACGCGTCGAGCTAATTTTGTGGCATTTTTATGCCACCCGCCAGGCGGCGCCCCTGCCCCGCCGATGTCCCAGCTGTGCGATCGTTTCTCATTTGTGTGTGCTGTGCACCATTTTTTGTTTTGGACGATATTACGCGGTAATTAGATTATAAAATATCCCATAAAATATGTATATGCCAGGCATTGTGTCTCTTTATGGCACTAAAACATATGTAACCGCATAAATTCTGCACTTTGCATCAACCATCCGCAAAAAATGAACGAGACGAGAAAGCCCTAAGTGCGATTCTGCTGGGTCCTTTTTGTTGTTAGCTCTGGTCAATTTGTTGCCAACGAAAGCGTTTAAAAGCCATGAAAAGGCATCTAAAACAGAACTCGGGGGCGGAGCAGCTCCGCAACAAATTTACAAATTAAGCAAATCAAAGGCGACCACGGGAGCAATGGGGGGACGTTCGTGGTGTAGCGGGGCAGGAGCAGGTGGGTAGGTCAAAGGGCAAGGCATAAAACAGTCAGCGCTAAAAGCGTGGCAAATGAATAAGTAATCAGGAAGCTGCGAGTCATTTTTTTGGTGCCCATTGCAGGGTATATTTCTGGTGGCTTGCTCTCATCATCGGGGGGGAAGATTTATACCAGAAATATTTTTTGTCCCCGAATATTGTCCGCGAATTATAACGCCTTCATAAAAGAAAATTGTCAAAATTACTAATATATCATATGTGATAGGAACATCTGAATTCTTGTTGCTAAGACTCTGTGGGATATCCCATCCTTGATGCTCTGCTCCACCGAATGCAGTCAAAAAAGAGCCTTTGATGTATTCGCCCGTCTGAGTGGAAGGTCCATCTGGTCCCGGTCTGCCAGAAAGGCGAATGCCGTCGCGGGCATTAGGACTCATATAATATGGTTATATTCATAAAATATGAACTCCCCGCTTGGCTCCGGGTGACGGTGACAACTACCAACTACCAACCGCTCCACTCGCTCTGCTAACTAGCTTTGTATATTTCAGCAACGTTTTGGAGCGTCTTGCGGCGCGTAGTTGCGGGCGACAAAATGCTGGTTGGCTCGCAGTGGGTGGGTCAAAGGGGCGGCCGCCACATAAGTGTTTGTGTGTGCGGCAAATTATATTTGTACATTAAATTTTCGCAGCCAAAGGCTCTCGCCAGAGACGCAGCCCAGCCATCCCATTCGCGGCAGTTGACTGTGACTTCCACTGACAGCGGCAGGGAGGCGGGTGGCGGGGTGGCGTCCTCGTGGCCGCTTTCTGCCCCCGATTTCCACAGCTCCGCAGCAATGTCGTTGTTTGCCACAAAAATTCCTAAGAGCTCATTAATTATTGAGATACTATAAACAAGCCGGAGTCCCTTCTCTTGTCGCTGGAAACGAAGTCAAGCTCGTTTGTGGCTGCCTACAGCCCAGACACATTTGCAGCATGCCCTGCTGCCCCATCCGCCACAAGCACCACTGCCCCACCCCGGGGCACCCGTTTTCCACCCATCCACCGCCTTCATTCCAACGAAAGTGGACAGTTTTTCTTTTGTATGCTCTTTCTTTGGTGGTTGAGTGAGTGTTTGAAAACTGAAATGGAGAAAATTGTTTGCAAAATCTTGGGTAGATATTTCGTTTTCTAATTGTAGTGTCCACATGCTTTCCAGCCTCTTTTGAAAAGCGAATTTTAGATGATTTCATCGGATAGTATTTGGGATATGCACTTCAGTAAATGCCTTCACATATATTTTGATTATATCTCAATGAAATCCAATTGGACTTTAATTTGAATTTCAAAACAATTGGACCAATTACCGGATTTCATAGCATACTTTTTGGGTTCCTCAAAGATAATATCCGAAATATCTTTTAATTGCAAGGCACATAATATTTTATGAGAAAAGAGCAATGGCGGATTCGTTGGCCCTTGAATAGTTTTCCGCCTGCACCAGAGAATCCTTAAGGCACTTGCTTTCATTTCATTCCCGTCGCCGCTTTTACTTCGTTTCCTCACCACAAACTCCCCCGCCAACACACTCGCATCCAGCACATCCTTGCGCACACCCACCCGCCCACGCGTGTGCCGCTCGCCTTATTCATAATTTATGCCAAAAGCACATTGGGCTCAACTCGCTCCCTGCCACATCCCGCTTCTCGCATCCCCAGCGTTTCCCTTTCCTCTAACGAGCACCGGAAATGCCACCATACATGTTGTGTGGGGGATTCCTTGGGGCATCCGCTGCGGAAGGGGACGGGCTGGCCGGAGGGGGGGCAGACGACAATGCGTGACAATAAGAGGCCACGGCTGACACTTGAACTGCGCTCTTATTGTCATTTATTGTTGTTGCTTGTGTACTGGGAAAAAACACTGCCATCTTGCAAAATGTAAGGAATAAAAGAGAACAAGCGAGTCTGAAATAGGTAACCGATTTTTAGTTATTTTTCCATGGTTACCCACAAGCTCAAAATTACCATTGGAACGGAAAATTCAACATTTTTCCTGTGTGCAGGGACCCAACCCCAATTTGCACGCTCCTTTCTATAACGGAAAATGCAGTTAGCCACCCCGCACACCCACCCATTCACTTTCTAACCCCCCGCTGCTTGAGTTTCGGGTGCGGTGTGTGGGGCGCACAATTTTTTCCATCTTCTATTTTCCTGAATGCCGCAGAGTGCTAAATTGCACACACCAAAGCACCCACGCACGGCCCACACCCTGGCACACATATGTTGCCCCCAGGGAGGGGCGGGGACGAGGTGTAGCATTAGTAATAATATTTGACCCATGCACTGCAATTAACGTCGCACACAAAATAGACAACAAACGAAATTAGGACACACACAGTCACTCGAGCTCCAAGGCTTCCTCGACTGTTTAATTGTTATTTGAAGGAGGGGCAGGGAGCAGGGAGCAGGGTGCAGGGTGCAGGGTCCAGGGGGGGCTGGCATATAACTTACACGGAATGTGGCTTAAACTATTTGATAACATTTTATTCATACACATATGATGGGGCAAGCACTTTGTGGGGCCGAACTTTTACTGTTTGTCTGGGGTAAGCAATTCAAGTTGCAGAAAACTTTATTGTCACTGCAGGAATTCAGCACAAATTTGGAACCAGAACGTCAAATAGAAAACAAGTTTCATGGAAAAATGGCTCTGTCAATTGCAACTAGTTGTTATTGTTTCGGGGACACTAATGGATTGGAATAAATATTAAGCAAGCCGAACATTCATTTTGAAAGTGAAAGAAGTATTGAAACCGGGAATTGCCATGACTCTCCTATGAAAATGGAATGGGAGAACAATATTTTATCTAATTTTCATTAACCAACAAAATTGTAGAATGTTGCAGCTACGAGGCAATTTACTTAGTCCAA
Organism: Drosophila ironensis; assembly: GCA_021223825.1. NCBI lineage: Eukaryota > Metazoa > Arthropoda > Insecta > Diptera > Drosophilidae > Drosophila > Drosophila ironensis. The sequence goes on from JAJJHQ010011965.1 coordinate 3,077,278, forward strand.
CTATTCGCGTTGATCTTCGGCATTTTTCGAAATCTCCAAAACATTCCTTCCTTCCTTCCTTTCGACTCCCAGGAAGTATTCTCCCAAACTCTGTTTTTACAGGGTGCCATTCAGATCGGCAATCGATTCGTTTGCCTTTGTGCCTGCACTTTCCGACCTCAATGTCCGATGCCGTAGCCGTAGCCGTACTAATTCCAATCCCAGTCCCGTAGCTCTTTTCTTTTTTCGCTTCTGGGGGATTCCCATTACGCTGTCTGTGTAATTTGAGTGCAAACACTTTTTTGGGCGGAGCAGGGTACGTATGTGATTTGCTCTGTGCCGAAGCTCGCTTTCCCAAAAATTTCTTTTGATTTGTATGCCTGCCTGAATCTGGCTCCTCTGGTGCCGTGGCCCTGGGAACCCCATCTCTGCCTCCTCCCATCCCCCATCTCCTTTCTCCTGCAATTTTGTAGGTCAATCGTGCCGGTTCTTTCCTTTTTTTGCGTGTGTGCGTTTCTTCGCACACACACGTCACTGTGGGAAAATGGGAAATGGAGGCAAAGCCGTCGCGATGGAAATGTGATTGTGACAGTGGGCGTTCCAGTCAGCCACGCCTTCCCACAGTTGTCATGCCAAATGCAGTGCAATCTCCACCATTTCCCACTTTCCCCCGTACAGTGTCCACCAATGAAAGGTGACCTGGAGAAAACCCGGAGGATATAAAGACAATCAAAATAGTTCGAAACTTTTCTGCGAAACTCTAAAAATCACACTCATTTCAGGCATTTTAGCGGTGATTATAAGGCTTAAAAATTTGTTTACTATTCTTCAAAACATTCAAAGAATGGTAGAACCATATATTCATCTGTGCTTGGTAGACCCAACTTCATGGATCTCGTTACTTAATTGAAATAATTGTTTACCAAGGGAGCCCTGTACCTTCGTGAGCTTTGTTTGTGTTGCATGCCAACGCCTCAAACAAAAAATCCCTTGCATTTTTCGAACTACAAATTTGTGGCCGTAGACACCCAAACCCGATTCTCAACCCTCAGTCCCTTACCCCTTGAATACACCTCCAATCCTAGCCCACTTCCCTAAAAACGCGCCTGTCGCCTGCTGCCACCGCAGGACATAGTGCATATTTGATTTTATCTGTTAACTCTTTTAGCCACAAATCTACACAACTGCCCCAATGCAACCAGAAATGCGTTTTGTTGGTTTTGGACTAGTCCGCCCAAATACAGGCCATCCTCTGCTTGCAGGGTCCAAGAACTGCATGTGACAGGGCCGACCTAGGCCCGTTCGCTCGCTTCCGTTCCTGTTTTCTCATCCGATGATGCCAATGTCCAGCGAACGCTTTTGGCATAAATGCATGCATCCAATCCGTACCACCATCCATATTCCCATATATGTGTGTGTGCTGTGTACTCAGAGCTAACCACCCAGCTGACCTCCAGTCTCCGCTCCCCGCCCCGGTGGTTGCAAATGGCAGTTGTGGCCACCCAATTTGTTTTATGACACACAGAATGCAGCCTCTCATTGTTATACCCCAGAGAAGTGCCGAGGAGCGATATGGGTCACTCTACGGGGGGGTATAATGGGTACGTGACGGGGTTTGCAATCCATTCTCGCAAGGGTTAGTCCATACCGAAATTGATAAGGAATTAATGGCTCCAGCGTAGGTGGACTTTATATTATTGAGGGCTTGATATTGGGGATGTTAGCAAGCGGTGATCCCTATAAAAATTTTATGAACGAATTTACCGGGGCTTTTCGAAAACCTCTTGAGATTTCACGACCATCCATCCGGGTTATAGGACATGAGCATTGAAAGTTGGTGGCATGTAAAATATCTGACATATTGCAGGTAATTTTACAAATTGTCGTGGAACTCTCTGGAGATATTGGAACCCTAAAGAAATGTATTTTGACTTCCAATAAAATCGAAATTTATCACCTCGAGGAGGCTGCGGATTGCATACTTTTAGTCCGACAGTTTCGGAGATATTTATAAATTCACGTGTTTCCAAAGTGCGCGATGCTGATACTCGTTCATCCTTAGTTGTCAAAGTATCAAAGAGCTAGCGTTAATCTTTAAATAGTTCATTCATTCCTTATCGCAATTAAAAAAGCTCCTATCTGTGCGCTATTTATAGAATTAATTTCCGCTAATCGGATTCTATATTTAGTGTGTTTACCAGTCGATCACTCTCATTTCCTCTGCATTGTTTTGCTCTCGCCGATGGATTTTTGCGTGTGCGGGTCACATGGAAATTTATTGTTTATTGTGCAATGTGCAATTCATATTTTGTCATATTTTGTGGCCCAGCGCTGGCGGACTTTGAGTTTGATTTTGATTTGTTGTTGCCGGGCCGAATGTTCGAGTTGTTCTTGTTTTTGATTCATCCCGCATAAAATATAGTTCGTGTCCATCGGCCGTTGAGCAGCCAAATAGGCCAAATAGGGCAGCGATTGTTTTTCGGGAATTTTCAATTTGCATGACATGATTTGGCAAAGGAAACGCGAAATTTCCGCTTTTGTCAAAATGCAATATTGAAATTTTCGAAGCGGGATTGAGTGTCCCCAAAAATGGCAAAATGTCAGTGAAAATTCCGTTAATACCCGCATCGGGGGCAAGCAAACGGGCAAAACAATGCGGTTATTAAAATCCACCATTTCGTCTAAAAATCTAAAAACAAAATGAAAAAAAAAGATATTCCTTGGGCTCGTCCGGGATTTGAACCCGGGACCTCCCGCACCCTAAGCGGAAATCATACCCCTAGACCAACGAGCCAGTTGGAGATTCGGCGGCTAAATGGCAAACTCAAAATTCGAATTCGAATTCGAATGCTCCGCCCATCAGTCTTACAGTTTCGAATTGGAACTCGATTTCTTTTTTGGGTGCATATTTTAAGCGATTTCAGAGGTAAACTAGTTTCAAAGGCATTAAACCCGCTCGCAGTGAACCAAATAAATTTAAAAACTGTTTTCGTTCGAGTCGAATATTTATTTGTATACATTCAATGTTATGCTGTACCGTGTATATTTTTATACTCGGTCCTTTTGAGTGCCCATAAAATATAGCTCAACTGCATCAACTTTCAGTGGCCGTCATTGTTTGATTTTCAATATGAGCGCTTAAAACAAAGAGCAAGCACAACAGCTTTGCACAGCAAAAAAAGAAGGAACAGAAACGCTGAAGTAGTGAAATTGTTTTCCCCAAATCCCCCTCGCACCGATGATTTTCCGGCATCCCCAGCAATCTGATGGACAGTGTCCGCTTTTGTGTTGTCTTTTGTTTGCAATTTTCTTGCAAATATTTTAGACAAACAGCCAGAGAATGTTTTTTGCCGGGCCCGTGGAATAAAGCCAATGCAAAGCAAGGAAAAACACAAACAAAACTGACATCTCACACACTCCCACGTGCCCATCAACCATTTGTTTGCCTTTTCCTCCAGTCTATCATGTTACAAATTGTTCAAGTGCGCCCGATATTGACCAGCGGGCGGAGGATGGCCTGAAAGCCGGCCGTATAGTACTTTGACTTGGCCAAGTTGCAGCACTCGCCTTTGTCCACATGCCAGGCTTACACTTGCGTTGAAAATTATAGCTAGTTTGGGGGAGACTAGTGACCAAAATGAGTTAAACGCATACCTATCATTACACCCCTGCTAAATGCATTGTTTTACCAAGATAGCCAAGAGGTCTATTCGTACTTATGGTTTGGCAGCATTCTGTTTCATTTGCCAGAAATTTCACTACCATTTCACTGACCCCAGCTGTGGAGGCCACCGCCTGCCCGATCTCACACATCCGTGTCTTTCGAAATCAGTCGAGTGCGTGTACGAGTGTGTACGGGGGCTTTGTTCGGCGGGTCAGAAGGGGAACAAAAGTTTTCCAAAGACAAATAAAACTGTTAAGTGAACTCTTGAATATTTGTTGCAGGCTTCGTCAAACGGAGCAGACGGAGGAACGAGATGTTCTGGGGGCAGAGCGGGTAAACGCTGTCGAAGGGCTTGTAAATATCAAATTTGTAAATACATACGAGTATACAAAATACGGGCATGTTTAGCATTTGCAAACATTTGTGCGCTTCAATCGGTTGACCTCCCTCTCACCACCACCCCGGCAGCTTTCCACCCGCTTTCCACCGCCTTTCCGAGTCATCCATCGCAAAATGCCGGTAGTTGCGTTCAATTGAATCCACTTCAAGACTCATCCGAACGGATAAGAACCTAACAGGTGGAATTTGTCACGGAAAAGGGTTGATCCGGAAACGTTGGTGGAAAAAGTGTTGCCAACAAATTCACGGGTCAATAATGTGTACACACAAAAATAAGTGCGGGTTGTATGCACAGAATGTGATGAAACTATAGGCAAATTCGTTAGAATAGTCTAATATAAATAATCTTTTATCGCTATAGAAAAAACTTAATTTTAAGCTCGAGTTTTATTGCCTAGACAAAGCCTCCTTAGATGCGAAAGCAATGCGAAGCAAAGAAAAATCTCCTGGCTCCTCGGAATTAATTCGATTATTTATATGGGTACGAAACCCCACTCGAACCGTTGATACCTGAACATTTCCGCCGTAGTCTATAAATTCCCTTACGGGTACCCCCAGTACCTACAACCTGCCACCTCCGCTCGTCCTTTTTGGCCGCTCTTCCTGGTGCCCATTGCTCGTGGCTCCTTGCTCCTTGCTCCTTGCTCCCGGCTCCTGGCTCACTTCGGTTGCGGAAATAAACTCTCCCTTGACCCAGCTCCTTCCGCCGGGTATCCCTTTGTCCTCGTCCTCGTCCTCGTCCACGTCCACGTCCCCGGCTCCCACTTCCCGTTCCTTCCTTTGCTCATTCGCCCACCTCTTCCGGTTGCTATGACAATGTCCGTATTTTCCGTTGAGTCAATATATTATACATTGTCGTCTCTGTTTCTTTGCCCGAATTGAAAGTGGGGAGGGGGAAGGTGGAGGTGAGTCCATAGTCATGGGAGCGGGAGGGGAAAGTGGACCGCTTAGAGCTTTGTTAGCAGTTTTTCAAGTGAACAGTCGGTGAGGAAGAAGGGGCGCCTGTCGGGGGGTAAAAGTGCACAAGTAGCACAAAATGTCAATGTAAATAAATAAATTTTGAAATGTATATCTCCTGGCCTCTTCTGCACAGAAAGAAAGTGCGACCCAAAAAGTGACGTGACCTTCCATTTGTTTCACTTTCTTTAAATCAATCAAAACAAAAATATCATCATATTTTCTCACTGCCAATAAAAATCATGTTACCATACACTTGCACATTTCTAATCCAAAATTACCTGCAAAATCAACCTGCTTTTGAATCTTATTCATTCAGAAAGTCGTTGAAAATCAATTGTATTCGTTTTTTCCTGTACATTGCTCCGTATCTCTTCGATATCTGTGACATCTATAACATGCGTTAGCTATTGTTGTTCCCTCCATGGCTGTGTTTTGCATGTGTTGTCCCCGAGCTCGCCCCCCGGCCACCTACCGCCCACCCCCACTGCCACTGTTACAGATAGCTACACATGTTCAGGTTGGCAGGCAAACACCGCCACACACAACACACAACCGGCACACTCATTGCGCAACGTAAGGCTGTGCAATGGGGAAATGGCAGCCGTTATGGTTGTTGGTCGGGTTTTTATATGTTATTGCTGGGGCTGTTGGGAAAAGTCGTTCATTTTGAGAGCTTTGCGGCATTATTTGTTCAATTTTGTTTTTTTTTTATTCGTTTTATTGGTTAATTTTTGGTCATGAAATATGGAGGTTTTCAGAAACTGACTGATGCGAGCAGTAAGTCAACTGCATAGATAAAATTTAAATATTACAAATTTGAATATTTAGGACCACAAAAACATTACGAAAAAAGCTGAGATATTGTCTGAACCAATACAAAACAGTCATATTGCAATAAAAAACTTAAAATGCGACTGCAAAACACCCCAATTATCGTATTCTTTCATAATTTTGCTTCAAATATTCTAAACGTTCCTATTACACACAAAACTTATCCCTTTTTCGCCGAATTTTCATATGTTTTGAGTTTGAAATTTTGCCCACTTTAATAACACCTTTGGTCTTACTAACCAAAAAAAAATTGTGTCGCCTGCAAATTTCGATTTAAGCATTAGTTATTTATGTATGGTGCGTTTCGAGATATTCGTCCGGCCGAAATTTATAAGCATGCCCCTTAACGGGAATACAATTATTTTTAAACCATTTACCGTTCAGACTTCGCCGCGAATCAAACCCGCTAGTGCTTAGACCCCAAATAAACCATTTTTAGAACACACCAGCTCCTTAAAGTATGCAGTAGCCGATCGTTTAGTTGGCATAAAGAATTCACTATTCCCATCCCAACGATTTTAAAAGAAACGCTAACATTGGAATTCTGGTGTGGAATAGTTTACATAGAAAGTTTTATGCAAAAAAGTATCAATTTTCCATTTGGTTATTCATTTACAATTACTTAACAATTTTATTCGCAATTGCTGTAGATTATTACCAACACCATCCACCATTTAGACTTCGCCGTGAACGTAACCCTCTAATATTTAGACCCTTAGACCACGGAAGCACCAAAAAGCATGCAGTAAAAACACACTCAGTTGCCATAAAGAATTCACCATTTCCATCCCACGCTTTAAAGTATGGCATGAAGCTCTGGTATGCAGTAGTTTCCATCGAAATGTTCATGCAAACAAGCACCGATTTTCCTCCTAGTTATTAATTTATAATTTTCCAACCATTTAATTCGAAATTGCTGTCTGCATCGATTATCATCAGTGCAAACGTCCTCCTGCCTCTCTTCTAGATCACCGGTCGTTCAGGCATCTGCAATCCACGATGATCGAGCGTTTTTTGTCCAATTTGAGTTACTCGATTGCGGCGCAAAACCACTTGGCCAGGGCTACCGTTTGGCCGGACAAGTATTTACTTATCAGCCGCTTGCAGCTGCCCGAAGGCGCAGGCTGCAGATTGGAGATCCCTCGTTAACGACCGACACACGCAGCAGAAATCATCAAATGCTGCTCCTCTCAAAATTGATGCTATCATAGTGAAATGATAATTATCAAAAGACAAATGGTTCGCCGCTTGCTGCTCCGTTCTCCTTTCCATCGTCGCAGCGGTGGTTCCGACCAGCACGGGATGCAAGGAAAAACTCGGACCCACTGCAGGGCCCACACCGGGAAAAGTGACCACGCCACTGCGAGAAAATTCTATCTACAAATCCAAAGCATTTAAAACTGGTCATTGCCAATACCAAGAATTAAATTCTTATTTCTTGTTACTTACAAGTGTTGAATATTTACATATCATGTTGGTAAATATTTACCCTTGCTTTCAAATAAAAGAAAAAATAGGAAAATAAAAAATAAGAGACTAAATCTGCCTTTACATTTTATTAATATCTCTTATATTAATCCTCAAAGTTTTTGTAAGGATGTGGTTGAACTATAGAAAGCTGTGAGTGACTGAATATATCTAGAATACAGTCAGTGTTGATATGCCTGCTTCAATTCAAGGCATTTTGTTTTATTTGCGCTAAAAGAGAACCTCTCCTGATGAATCCCCCGATGTATTGTAAATTGATTTAGGCAATGATCACTCCACCCGTTGACGGTAGCATTTTCTCGCTGTGCAGAATCGAGTCAGGTACCCAGAGCATGGGCTTGCTGGCCAGGAATCCATCAACATGTGTACATATTTCAAATCCAATTTATGTACTTGCATAGCCGAATCGCAATTACTTCGCAGTTAACGCCCAGTCCCAGTCCGAGTCCCAATACCAGTCTTCTCTCATCTTCTCGTCTCCCCAGCAGCATCGCTGGGACTCGGATTCTGTCCCGTCTCCGACTCCATCTCCATCTCCATCTCGGCAGTTGCGTTGAAAATCTCCACTCGCCCCAAGAGCGAGCATAAAAATCAGCGCCCATGCAACGTCGCAGCTACAACAACGGCAACACTGGCCACTGGCCACTGGCCGTGAGTGCCGCCGGTTTGCGTTACCAACTCGTTGGCTTGTAAGCGATCCTGCGCCTATAAATTGCAACCAATACAGCAGAAGCCGCAGCGCGGACCCGCGGCTGCTTGTTATACACCTGATATGTTGATGGGGTATATTGATTATACCAGAACAGTTGATCGTAAAGTTCCGAGAGGCGGGCGCTCGGGCAGGGGCGTGGCAAGGATGGGGCGAGAGGAAAATGCGCATTTGAGGGATTCCGCCTGGGCCCGGTCCAAATTAAAGTGAAAGAGCACAGATGCTGGTGGCACTGGCTAACGCGATAATTGCTTGGGCTCGCGTTTGATGGTTCCTTTTCGAGGGGTCCTTTCTGAGGGGCTTGTTGGGGCGCGTTGCTCCGGCATTTGAGTGATGAGCGTGCGAGGTGTTGGGCCACATTACCCGGTATATATTATGCACACGTCACAACTTAAATTCGATTTTTTTAATTTAAGATTTATAACTGATTTTGAATTTAGTATAAGTTGCAATTTCCAATGAACTCTGCTATTATATTAAACATTATATATGTTAGGCATATCCTGCATGTGTATTCTTTTTAATCTTTTAAAGATTTGTGTATTGTCTATTAAGGGCAGGATAATGCAAAAGTTATTGTCCATGAAAGGAGAGTGTCCCGCATAGACCATTCTGGTCCTTAGCAAGTCCACTGAACGTATTTCAATTACCCAAAGTTGGTTAATTCCAAATTTAGCTTGATTAAATACTTTAAATTGCATTGACCACAAATCCTCAAATTGCCTTAGTCTGTTTTGTTTTTTGTTGAATCTTTCCTAATCGAGCAATTTATTTACCAATATTAGATTATACGATATGTGTGAATAAATGCACAAAAGTGGCCAACAAACACCATTTGTGTATGCCAAATAATTGATTAGCCAATTAATTGCATCTAACATACCAGTATAAATTTATGAAGGTGTTTAAATGGGTAATTAATTATAACGCTATGAACATTATAGATGTCAAACTTGAAGGCTTTTGTTTCTAATAAATCACGTTAGGCTAATTTATAAAAATAGCATCCCAAGGACTTTGATGTCTCACTAGTTTTTTAATGCATTTAAATTGCTAAAATATAGTTTTTATTTGGCAGTCTTTTTAGAGGGCAATAGGCATTCGACAACTTGCCACCGATGCCTGCGTTGCATGCATATGTGGCTGCCCCGTCTCTTTCTGCTGCTGCAACTGCTGCTGCTGCTGGTGCTGCTGCTTCTGGCCAAGGCTCGCATGATGGCCATGCCAAGAAGTTAACAAGTTTGCGCCAAATGGGAGAAAGGCCGGCGATGAATACCGACGTTTGGCGAAGACGAAGGCAAAAATGCTGCAGTCGCTCGGCTGCATGTTGCAGTTGCTGTTGTTGCCGCTGCGTTGCCTGTGTAAATTTTAATGGCTATGGCAGTTGCTGCATCCGCGCTGCGCCACTCCCCCCACCTTCTCCCCGCCCTTGTCTAGCTGCCACAGGAAATTTTCTAGCCAAGATCGTTGCGTAGGGCGCTGCCGCTGCCGCTGCCGCTGCCGGGGCTGCTGCTTCTTAGCCTCGGCTGGCGTCGCTGCGTAATTGTAGGCCGCTGTTTTAGCTTGTTGTCGATAATTAGCGCTTGTTACCGCCGCCGCGCCCCCAACCTCCGCCATGCCCCTCGTCCCTGACCCCCTGACTCCCGCTCCCACTCCCAGTCTTAGTCCCAGTCTCAGTCCCGGTGCCGAGCGCAGCTGAGCTCTCGGCCTGGTTATTATTTATTATGATCTTGTTGTTTTTCATCCTAGCTCATTGGCCATGACCATGACCATGCCCATGCCCATGCTCATGCGCGCTGGTAAAAAGGAAACAGCTCCCCCGATCACTCACTCGCCGGCTCGAGCCCCCTCTCACTTTTTTCCTCATTTAACTTGGCATTTTCCATAATTATTTGAGGTAAAACGCTGCCTCTTAGACCGAGCACATACCCTTGTGGCACACTCCAAGAAAACACACGAAACCCGTACCTAATGTAAATTAGAAGTTCTCTCATGCTTTCCATGAGGCTAATTACACATTTATTTGAGAAATGAGAGTAATTTGTTACCAAGAAGCAATGTAAAAGTCGATCCTAATTGCTCAGGGTTTTCTAATTCCATTTCAATTTGTGGTCTCACAGATCTCGAGCGGAGTGAAGTGTCCTTTCCATCCCAAGCTCGTACAACTTTGATGATAAATATTTTGGATTTTTCCGAGTGTTTGCCACAAAAATATTATTATAAACGAACAGCCGTAGTTAGTTTTCAATCATGTTTTCTCTCGATTTCCTTCAAACCTTCTGCGCCCCTCTTCCTGATGCGCTTTCGCGTTTTTTGTTCCTCATGCGAATGGCTTTGGCTTTTTCTTATGCCCCGCAGTTGTTTGAGCTTCGAAAGCCGTTAAGGATGCCGCTCGTTTGCACCCAGCTACTACGACTCCAAATCGAAAGGAGGCCCCAACCCCAAAAGAAGGCCAAATGCTCATGGGCCTGTGTATTATAGTAATTACAAAATTAAAGCCGCGCTGACGGAGATGCGAGCGCAGGATCCATTAAATCTCGCCAACACGATCTGCTTCACTATGTGGCAAAGCTCTCTATCTTATCGCAATCAGATCAGATCTGATGAGGTAGGAATCGCTTGTCGGGCTGGCAAGTAGACTCAATAGAAGAGGCCTTGAGTTGGGTAGCAGCCCGTACGAGTATATCATAACCGCTATTGTTATAACCGACTTACGTGCAACCTTTAGCCTCATTCCCACACAAAATGCCCTCACAAAATTCTAATTAAATTCCCCTCCTCTGGGAACACTGCCGTTTCCTGCTCTCATGTGGGTGTTCCAGGCTTTCTATTCCTCAATTGCGTGTCAGGGAACAATCAAAACAGACGCAGCCACATCCTTCCACTTTACTGAATCGAGTTCTGGCCAAGTGGACCACAGCAGTTGACCATTTAGCATTTGGCATGTCAGCAGTGGCTCCCGGCCCACCTGGACTGTCGGAGAACAGGCCCTGAATCATATTCAGGGAAAATCCTCAGGCCTTTGGTGTATTTGGGTGTCAGTGTGAGGACATGTGCGATTTAGTGGAACCATTTGGGAGGTACGAGTATTTGTCCCCTTAGAAAGTAAAACGACCAATATTAAGACTCTCTCTTTTCTTTTGGGATAAACAAGAGAAACGCAAAAGAATGCTAAGGATAAAGAGTTCTTAGACCCTAGCGACGATCGATCAAAATAAATCTCAAATGTGTACAAAACATTTACACTCTGAGCTCTGGGCCAAAGGAATGAAAGCCTTACAATTGCACAGACAATTTTCCAATTTTCCACACACTTTGTGTGTGTTTTGGGTAAACACAAACGTTTCCATATTTTCTTTGCCTTGCCGTATTTTTCCTTTTGCGTAACAAAAGAGTAGGAAAATGCAGGCCAAGAAAATTGCCTCCGCTCAAAGGTACAAAGCAGCAGCTGTCAAGGCGAGAAGGTCACATTAACCCCGTCCCGGGCCGGTCTGAGGAAATGTACGAGAAATCGAAAAGGACACCATCTGCCGCCGTGCTGTGACTTTCGGGGCGCTCGGCAGGACTCGTTTTTTTCCTGCTTCTTTTCGGGCGAGACCCCATGGGATGCGGTGGACGTTTTGCGGGCCATTGTTAGACACGGCCAATTGCTTGGAAATTTGTGGTGTCCTTTTGGGCCAGGTAAAAAGGACTTACGCCGGAGATCGATGTCTGGACGGCTCGCTGGCGGAACAAAAAAAATTATAAACGCCGAAATTGTGTGGTCGCGGTCAGCTCGACCATATATCAATGGCCAGAACCTGCGGTTGACCCAAGCCCAGGCCCGAACTCTCTCGGCTTGACACTAATCATAGATCAGGCGTAAAGGCGTTGATTTGTTGCCTTCAGGTAACTTTTCAACTTTTCGCCATTCCCGCTAACTCATTAGAGCTCCTCGCTCCAGCTCCTACACCGGCTACACTGGCCGTCTCTATAGCTGGGGCTGTAGCTGTGGCGATGTTGGCAAGCGTTTCCCCGGCACCAAGAAAATCTTAATAAATTCATCAAAAATCAGCGGCAAGCATCTCACGATCCTCCGAAGAAGGGGCCCACAGCACAACGCGAAACAACTGCCGCAACAAGCCAAGCAAAAAAGAAAAAAGAATTGCAAAAATCAATGCCAGTTGATCGTCAAACAGAAAACTTACAAATATATTTAGCATTTTGTCGCTGCAGCTGGACACGTTTCTGATTCGCTTTTCGGTTGCCCGATTCTCGATTCCCCATTCTGGGCTCTCAGATGTCTGATTTCGGTCCGAGGCGCGGGCCAAGTCAGGTTAGCCGGTTTGCTCCGCTCCGGCCGTGCTGCTTGGTGGCGGAGGCGTCTTTACACATTTGCATGCTCAAACAGCAATCGATCACAACAGCAAGAGCCGCAGCAACAATAACGAGAAGACCCCGCGCACACATATTGCCAGTTGGGCAGCAAACGCGATCATCCGTTCACCAAGTTCGCTACAGTAATGCCTTCTGTTGGGGACCCAATCGAAGCTACTGTTGCAAGACCAAAATAACCTTATTTCGTTATGATTATAAATATCTCACACACTTTGTTGGGCTGCCTTTAAGGGCCATTTAATTAAGGAATATCATCTAAACACCCTTATATCATTCTCATTTTGCATTCCCATTTCGTACAATTAATTTATCTGCGAATCTACTACGAGTTTGGACAAAACGTAAGGTTAATTATCAATATAAACTTCCGGGGCGCAATATTTTCGGGCAATTCCTTTTTAATGAGTTGGTAAGAAGCTTGCCACTGCGTCGGACTACTTATGGGTTTATTCATTTCATGGGTTTCCACTGTACCGGTTGAATGAGGAGCTGGTTAGCTGCAAACTGGTTTAGTCTGCGTACACATGCAATGGATGGTGGTGGCGACCCAGGCTGAGATTTTGTTTAGCTGCTCGGCGATCGTTGTACGTACGTTTTTGGTAGTGTTGCATGCCACAGCAGCCCCTCGCATCACCTCGGCGGCCCCGTTTCCGCACTCTCCCCCGCAGGACCCGGCCAAGTGGAGGTTAAAAAAATTTGCAAAAATATTAACGAAACGTAGGCAGAAGGCCAACGGCGGCTGCTGTTCCTGTTTCAATTTTGCACTGCTAAAAATGTTGCAGCCCCAACCAAAACGTATCTTTAGGTTTCTTACATAACTGCTAGTTAATAGAACTGAAAGATCAAGCGCACTCTTGCTGTTGGTTGCCGTGTAGCTCCTGCTGCAGATCTGAAGCTGCGCCTGAAAATTTGAATCCGAGCCTGGGCTGCTGCTCGCCTTTTTCCACTAACATACACATGCAGGCTGCAATTATTGTGAGCCGGGCTTTAGCCTTTGCTTATTTCTTATTTCGTTGGTCGGTGTGCCGGGGCGGTTTGTTGAACTTTGACAGGAAGTCGAGGAGCCCAAAGAGACAGGCGCAACTCAAGTTGAAGAGACGCTTTTTCGGGATGCGATTGGGCTGAAGATGGAGCTCGAGCTCGAGCTCGAGCTGGAGATGGAGATGGAGACCGGCTCTGGGATGCCTTTGTGTGCTTGGGTGAAGGTTGTGAGACATGCAGAGTGGCCACAAGACAGAAGACAATTGACAATGTGAAAACGATGTCGATTAAGTTGCTGCCGTGGCTGCCAGTCGAAAGCCGAAAGCCGAAAGGTAAGGGCAACCTCAGGGAAGTTGCAGGGGAGATCCGGCCAAAAAGGGACGACCGAGCGGCGATCGTTAAGCTGATCGAAGTCGAGCCAAAGGCAGAGTTATGCGAAAATCGGTGAGCTGGCAGGGGACGGGGAAGTGTAAATTGTTTTAACAGCCTTGAAGGACGAGCCGTCGGTGGTTGTCGGTTTTGCTTTTGGCCTGGCAATTTTCGGTTAAGTGTGAACAATGCCAACGGAGGTCACCCGAAAGTTGATTGAGGAAGTGCTTCAAATTAGCAGGGGGTCGCAGGAAGCAAATAGCCGCCTAAGAACTTTATCAGGCAATCGAATGTACTTTTTAATTTAACTTAAGTACCGGCTTGAGTCTCTGGACATCCAGGGAATGCTAGTTTACGCAATATTGGTAGTTTTTAAAAACAGGAATCATGTAAATGTAAATATAAATGATTCCCTATGTGTTTAAATGTAATATCGTAAGATGTAGAGTGTACTATCATTGGGCTTCAAGAGCTCACAATCGTCTTAAAGGGTTTTGAAAACAATTTTCAATATGAATGGGAAAATATCCTTTGCGCCGCATTATCCACTTATTATAGAAGTGAAACCGATCAATGTCAGTGTTCAAGAGGAATACTTAATGATCTTTGGGCCCTCCAAAAGCTGCCCCTTCGCCACCTTCAACTTTAATCCTTTTTCTTCCTTTGTAGCCGATGCAAGGCCTACTCCAAATCAATATCGGATTCATCTTCGCGCCATTATCCACTCGAAACGGCAAACAAATACAATTTTTTAGCTAAACACTTGAGTCTCCCCAAGCACCTCCAAGCCACCTCCACTCATTTCAGCTCAATCATCATTGAATGCAGCTCCTCCGGCCGCCTCCTCATTTCCTCAGCCACTCAATCAATCAGCAGCTGGCTAAACCAATTGTAATCAGCCAGAAGGAAACTTAAATCCAACTTATTGAATGCCAAAATGCATTAGGCGAACGGATGGATACCAGTTTTCCAGCAAACGAAGCTCGATCCCTGCGCCGATGGTCGACCAATCATTTTCCCAGCATTCTCTCCGGCTGGCTAAATAGCTCTGCGGAATCGGAATCCAATAAAGCTGTCACATGTGACCAACTCGCCATACGTAGAAACGGAGCTGGCTGAAAAAACAGCCCAGCTTTTGTGGGGCTCGTTTTGTTGTTTTGGTGTGAAAATCGAAAAGAAACTTCACATGTACACGTTGGTTTTGTACGAGTATGTCCCCTATTCACCGGCCCCAGCCCCAGCCCCAGCCCCATCCCAGACCCGCCCGGGCCGGCACAGTCCAGCCCCACACCCGATATCACACATCACGGCACTTCCAAAAAGTTTCGTGCAAATCTTGTTTGCCTGTATGCAGAACTTAACAAATTTCCATAACATTCACACCGCCACAATGCAAACCGAAGAGCAGAAAGAAATCCCCAGCTTGGGTGCGGATCTCAATGTCCAGTTCGCTCTTACACAGGTCGAAACCAGGTGTGGATGTAATTGGTAATTATTTCTAGGACAATGCATCTATAGCGTACGGCCTTAGTAGCACTCAATGGTTGAAATCGTTCAAAGATTCCTGTCCAAAAACACATGGATACACAATGAATGCTTTGTGAACCACTTAGTCTTAGAAATTTTGGATAACAGCCAAGATATAAGAAAGCTGAGAAGAATTAACTTGAGCATTAGATTTACTTTGAAAAGGTGGCTGGGATGTAAAAGATTCGTAATTAAATAGGTTTAGTAATCCAGAATTCCTTAGCGGAACATTTCACCAGTATATTTGTTTATTGCCACAATATCAGATTGCAAATAAAGCCATATTAAACAAGTATACCCCAAAGGGTAAACCAAAAGGTTTCCCCAAATCATGTAATGTACGAGTATATCACATTTTAGCAGAGTTAATGTTCAACTTGCGAATGGACAAACATTCGATAGTATATTTCTTCCAGTGCTCCATACCCTTTTCACCCCCACACCTCCTGCATGGCCATTCCAGGCTTCGCTCTGTTTTATTTGCCACGTCATTTTTTTCGGTTAACTTGCGGTTTATAGTCAGATGCCGGGGTATGCCAGCCTGTCTTGGAGTTGTATAACTTTTTGATGATTTTTTCCAAGCTTTTTATAGTTGTTGTTATCGGCGCTGTGGTTATTGCTGTTGTTGTTTCGTTCAGTTGATTTCTTGCTTAAGTAGACACCTAAATGTGAATAGCGCAACGAATCGTAGCAAGTATGCGCATCGCATCTGTCAGATATATATTTTTCTGCCTGCTTAGCGGCCCAAATGTGTAGTCAGGATCGATGGACGGCTCGGGATCGTGAGGGGACCGGGGGGGGTGGAGCTTGGGGGTACGGGTCTGCCTTGTTTTCACCTTAACCCGCCGTCACCGTTGGCAGGGGGATGGTGAGGGGGCTGGGGGCTGGGAGCTGGGGTAAGGCCCGACTGCCAATAATGCAATGGAGAGGCGTGATAATGCAGTTTAGTCACTGCCGCCTCGATCGAGGAGGGGTACGGGCGGACAGGGTCTTGAGATGGGGGAGTAAGACGCGCTCCTCGACTGTCGTTAGTCAGCGCAAAGGTAAAAATTCACAAAAATGAACATTAGACGAGGCCTAGGAGGTACACTAGCGAAAAATCAATGTTTATACTATATAATCTATCCTGAAATATTTGGTTTGTCAAAGATTCTTCCCGCATTCGGAAGGTAACCTTGCAGGTTCTCGGATAGTTTGGCTAAACATTCGCTGATATGGACTGCCTCGAATCAATCGAAATCAATCGAAATCAATCGCTTCCAAGTCGAGTTATGGCCGCGCACTAAATAGGGCTGCCATGGCCATTTCTGGGTAATGGGCGGCCCGGCTGTCAGCTGCCCGTCCCCTCCACCCCTCCACCCCTTGCGCCGGACAATGGGACTTTTCTCGCGGTGCAATCGATAGCCGGCAATCAGCGCAGTCACAGCTACGTGGCCTCCGCCGCCGTCTAACGGATTGAGTGACTGACTGCCGCCGCATCAGCTGCAGAATTTCCCGGCAGATGGCTGGGGGACTGCCGGGCCTGGGACGTGGCTCTGATCTACGTGCAATATGCAGCACTTGGCACGATATTTTTCGCTGTTGGTTTTAAATCATTTAACTTGCCTAGGAGACGATGACGAGACGGCAGACTCCAGACTCCCAGCTCCAGCTCCAGCTCCCAACTCCCAACTCCGAGCTCTAACTTTGAATCCGAGGAAGGCGCAAGACACTTAAAACGTGATCGAAAAATGATGTTGCCCCAACCGCAAGCCAGCTCCCCAAACACCCGAGCATCCCATCAGCCCACACAGAGAGAAATGTTTCGGAGTGAAATCACAACAATAGGTGTCGCATAGCGTCATCGTAGGGGTATCGAATGTTTTATAATCAAGTCAATTCACCTAGGGATCCAACAACATTCAGTTTTTATCTTAATGCTTTGCATATAAATGACAATTAAGTTACAAGATTGCATACAAATGCAAATTATTAAATGTGCTTAGAGTTTCAATTAGCAGCGATGTGTTGTCCATATTGTACGACTTTATAATGATATTGTTTGAAAATATTAGAAGATCTGATGGGAGTATTTGTATTGTCCCTAAAGAGATCGAGTTTCTGACAAAGAAAATCCCTGCACTTTTAATGGCAGTGCAGTGAGGCTTTTCTAACTTCGAGCCCGAGTCCTGAGTCCGCATCTGCATCTGAGCAATTCTGACAGTGCGGGGGAAATAAGGTCACGTGCAAAATATGTTCGTGGTGGTTTTCGGTTCTGCTGCTCCCCAGAGATGTTAATGATTTGCGGCTCTCGACTCCAGACGCTGGACGCTGGACGCTCGACAGTCGGTCGGTTGTTCGGCTGGTCAGCAATTTTGCATATTTCTCGCGCGCCCGGCAAGATAGTAGGTAATATGCTCGTTAATGTGCCCACTGCTCCCTCGACCGACCGGCCGACCGAGCGTCCAACGGGCCGACCGGGTTCAAAAACCAGGAAGTGACTCAACAACAGAAACGGCAACAGCAGCGAGGTGAAAAATATGACTTGGTTATTTATTGTTGAAGTGTTGCAGTGCAAAAACTGAGGAGAAAAACAACAACACCGGCGGAAAGGGGCCTAAACTTCAGCTTTGGGTATTTAGACTGTGATTTATTTTGCCCAGCGCGGCGGGCGGTACGAGCGGTCCCAGCAAACACCACCGCAAATTGTGTTGGACTGGTGCAGAAAATGGGGGAAACCACATACCACATACCGCATGATGCATTCCCCAATCTGAACCCCCCAAACCCCAAAAGGCCCCACCTCCAGCGCCAACTACAATAAGCCATAATTATCAAATGCCAAACCGATCAGATCCGAAGCCGAGTGTTCTTCTTCTCTTCTGGGAACGGGAACCTTAAAATGCCGACAGCCAATTGCCAATGTCAGGGGGATCATAATTCATTAAAATTAGTGAAGATTTGGGTACGCACGGAATATTAATTGGGGATAACGAGAAGGGTAGCTCAATGCTAGCTTGGAATTATAAAAAGGTGGAGCGGATTAAGTTATGCCAGCTTGAACATTCCAATTAGTATTTTATGAACAGCAATTATGTGCGATCGCTTATGCGAGAACTAACTCAATTACCTAAATAAATAGAGCACCATACAAATGGCATTGTATGTTATAGATGCTCGGCATCTACTAATTGAGTTAAGCTAATCGTTTCAAATAATTAAGTTACTATACAATGGCTTCTGAACAAAAAACACAGGAATGTTTCCCATTAGATTTATGAAATTCTTTCATTCGAAAATATATAAGTTCCGAGATGACATAAAATTCACGGAAATAATTGTGGGGCGTACTTTTCGACTCCTTAGAGTATCTCTTAAGACGGATATCCATATTCTAAGTACTACTCATGTCTAATGAGATTTGAAGGCCCATCAGTGTTGACCCAAAATCGCTTTAAATATTGAATATTTGAATCAGGGTCCCGTTCGGATGAGTCGTGTAACCTGGAAGTCCTAAGCGACCTGGAATCCGATTGCCCAAAAGATAATCTCCCATGCTAATGCCTTCTCACGCCTCCTGTCTTCCCAGCGCTCCGATTCGATCGGATCCGATCCGTTGCGATCCTCGAACCTATGTACACACCGTATATTCACTGTCACATAAGGCATAGACCCTTCTCAATCAATTTCGATTGGTAACATAACTGCAGGCAAACACAAATCGAATGAGCGAGCAAACATCTAAGGTGCTCCGAACAGCCGAAGGTTGGGGTTCCTGCTCCAAATGCTGATCGCTGTCCGAATCGATAAAATGCACCGCGATCCGTGCGGCACACATCAAATTAGTTATTAATTGAAGTGGAAAGTTCTCAGAATGTGTACGCTCAGCGGGCGGCCAACGCGCATGCGTCTTGCTCTTGGACGCTGAGTTGGTTTTCGACTTGGACTTGGACTTGGACATGGAGGTTTTCGAGGAGGAGGATACCCAACAACTGGCCGACTACCATACCTGCCGCTTACTCGGGCCTTTGGTCTCGTTTGTTCGCTGCCTTGTTAACCATTTAACCTGTTTCCCTCCCATACACTGCAATAAAAGTCAAGTTTTCTCAACTCAAACGTTTTCTCAACTCAAAGGCATGAACCAAATCTAAGATCTTTATGTATCTTTAATCGATGTGTTATGTATCTTTAATCGATAAATTGTTAACGCCAAGTTTTGTCACTTGGCATCCCCGAAATATAAAGTACAGTCGCTATTTAGCTCTCAACAAGATCGTAATCGAAAATGTAAATACATGTAGTATTGTGTACAACCAATATTGTATAAAATGCATTTTAGAACCCCTCTCCTTCCACTCATTTATGGCCAAACTGGGTGACCCGAGCTTGCACATTTTCCCCCTGTGTAATATTCACCGCCTTCACTCTCTTTTTCGAACCATCCACTGGCACTGTGTGTGCGCGCATTTAAATTTTCATTTATTATGGAAAATGCCAGGCACATTTCTAATTTGAGTCATGTGACCAAAAACAGTTTTGTCCTAGTTGTCGCCTGTGTGTGTGCCAGTGCCAATAGCTCCTGCAAGCCACAAAACGTTTTTGAACAATTGGTGAATGGCTGGCCATAAATCTTTTATTTCTTTTGGGGGCCCGTCTCGATTTGTTCGGCGTACAACGGATTCATGAGAAAGTATGTGGGGAGCAGTAGCCGCTGTCTGCGGATCTGCAGGTCTGTTTGTTTGCCTGTCATTAGAAAGAGCCGGGCTGAGTCGCATTGAGAAAAAACTCGGAAAATAAAAGAAAAGTAAAGAAAAGATCCCAATTCCAATTCCAATCCGAAGCCGAATCCGAATCCGAATACGAGATGGCGATGGAGAGACACTAGACCGAAAGTCTACGTTCACTTGTGCTTCTTTAGATTGGACTCGAAACTCGGCTCAAGTGCACTTGTATGCCAAAACAAGCCACGTCACTTTGGCCACTCCACCGCTCCCGCAGCAACGCCGCACTGCCCCACTACCGCACTACCGCACCACCGCCCTGCCACCGGTTGCAGCATCAGCATCAGCACCGCCGCACCACTCGAATCCACTCCATGCAACACACATGCGGCGTCATCATCGGCGAATGGCCATCACATCAAATCGCGCACAGATCCCAGTAACACTCGAAGAAATCACAATTTATTTACCTTAAGAAGTAAGTGTTTCACATTTTTGGTCCATATATCTGGGGCTGACGAGAAACAACAACTTGACGACAGGATCGCTAACATCGTTCCCTAATATTTGCAAGCTGTGATTTTTCTCGGTGCAGCTTCTTGGCCAGCTGAAAACAGTAACAACGAACGGACAGCTTTGGCTTTCACTCGACATCTCGTTAAGTGTCTTGTAAATGGCATTGTTTTCGTTTTTCATTCAAAAATGTGTGTGCGTCTGCCAAGTCGGACAATGGCAATGTTTTTCAGCTTCGAAGACGTTTAACAAAGTGCTGGCTAGCATTGCCCTAGACCGTCATCATATTTGTCATAAACTTCATAAATTTTTTCCCCCGGCAGCCCCGGCAACGGCGGCAACAGCAGGAGACGGAAGAAAATGCAGAGGGGCACTGACAACTGGGCTGCAACTCCAGGTATCAGGTGTTCCATCTGCACCACATCACCATATCGGCGTGTGTGGACGCCATTGCATTAGCATCTGGATTTACATAATTATGTTTATCTATACGATGCGGCCTACATATATCAGCGAGCGGTTTGCCCAATAGTTCAAATCAAAATTTTATGCTAAATTACCACATAAAACGGCTGTATTAAGATACAAGGAAAGATCACGTGGCCATTATCATATAAATGGTGCACAATATTGATCAACTCGGGATTTCACCAGAAATATGTAATGCCTGAATCTTATCTCCGATTACCGTGATCTTTGAGTGGCAGAGGAGCGTGAAATCAAATGCAAAACCATTTTCCCGCAGACATCTCAAATTGAAGGCATAATAGCCATATTAACGGTGCTTGGGGTGTGCTGCAAATAATTATTTGATTAATATGATTGAGAGATGCTAAGAATTATTCACATTATTTTCCATTCAATTAACCTAAATGAATGACGAAGTACTTGCACC
This sequence comes from Drosophila ironensis, assembly GCA_021223825.1. Lineage (NCBI taxonomy): Eukaryota > Metazoa > Arthropoda > Insecta > Diptera > Drosophilidae > Drosophila > Drosophila ironensis. The sequence goes on from JAJJHQ010011965.1 coordinate 3,098,670, forward strand.
CTTAGCGTCGAGAGCGGAAACTGTGAAACCAAGTGCAAAACCCTCGACTGATTGTGATCGATCCTGATTGATCGTTGGCCTAGGAAACCGATTATTTATTGCTTCTTTGACAGCCCCTGAAAGTTCATGACTCAAGGATCATCTATAATTTGCTTTCCAAAATGAGGTTCTCGGTCAAACTTAAAATTTCCCCCTGTGATCGATGACAAGGAGCAGAGCGGCCGATCGGCCGATCGTCGATCGTGTGTTGTGCCATTCATTGAGGCATTTAATTGTCATGCGACAAAATGCAAAAATCTTACAAGTAACTGAAGCCGGTGATCTGCGGTTCAAAAGACCACAGACATGGCCCCGGCGTCCCGCGCCCCTGATCTTGAACATGGCCGTGATCGAGGATCGGCATCGGCATCGACATCGCGATTTCGGTGATCGGTGATCGGTGGTGCCTTGGCCTCCTTCATGACTTCCACTTTAAATGAGCTCGCATGTTGCAGGCAGTCCCCCTTTTCAATTTTTTTTATTTGTATTTTTTCTGGAGTTTTTCCCTGGTTTTTGCTTACTTTCCGCTTTGGCTAACCGAGACTCTAATTCGAATCGCATTGACTTGTCCGCTGACTTTTCATACATTCAATTCAATTAAACAAATTTCTGGTCGGTGGCCCGCTCTCTCGCGCGCTAAACTTTTCTATTTTGGCCCAAAAAAAATAAAATAAAAGAGCGCCCGCAACAGAAAACAGGGGAAAACTAAATACAACAAAAACAGAAAACAAACAAGCCAGCCAGCAGACAGAAAGACCCAGCAACAAAGTGTTAAGACAAACGTGCAACGGTTTGGGGTCAGTACCATTCACTTTTGGCTCGTTTTAAACTGGAGTTAAGTGCTATTTGAGGTAAGAATTTCATTACGTACTCCGTACGTGTGCGCTTTGCGCTTTGGATATTTGTGACTGTGTTTTGCTTTTTTTTAGCTTTTTGGGGACGGGGTGCGAGACTTTCGGGGACTTCCCATAAGTAACCCAACTGAGCTATGCACACACTGGCCCAAAAAACACTTGCAGTTGACAAGGACAACTCCCAATAAGCAGGCAAGTAAGTCAAAATAATTAAGTCACTTAAAATCAAAATTGGGTTCGATGCAGAATATTCACATCTCAAATTGATTTGACTAATTGGGAAAACGTGATAATTTATGCCCCTTTAAGCTGACATGCTGGCGGGGCTATTAACACATTTTTCATACTCAAAATCATACGTATTTTCCTCAGTGGCGATAGCGGAGATGCAACTCGGACTGCGACTGCGATTGCGACTGAGACTGAGACTGCGACTTCGACGACGACGACGACACGTTTGCATTTTGAAAAGTCACGACCCACTTAGCCAGCCATGAGTAACGTAACGGACGGCAAATGGCCAGCGCCGAGCTTCCAGGCCCAAGTACTTGGCCAAGTGTTTGTTTTTCCACAAACAAATCGAACCGAACCGAACCGAACCGAATCGAATGGATACGGAATCGGAATCGGAACGCGACGATCTCCTCTAACGAACCAACGCATTCTCATCCCATTCCTATTCCCATTCCCATTCCCATTCCGATTCCAATTCCCATTCCGACTCCAACCCAAAAGATCGAAGAAAATCTGAGTCACCTGGCGGAGATGCGTTGATTAATTGCCCAGCTGACATCACCGGCGGTCGGTGGAACCGCAAAAAGCTTTACAACTCTCCCAGGCCCCGGCTAAAGTGAAATCTCTGTTTTGGCCCAAGAGCTTTATGTCTTATGTTTGTTCGTTTTCAACAAACATTTTTCTTCAGATCTCGGGGAACGGATCGCATCGCAGCGCATCGCATGGATCGTGTGAAGAAGAAAGTGAAGTTCACAAGCATCGACACAAAAAACGAAATAAACCTTTTCGTAACAACAATAGCTGATAAAACAAATACATTTGTCGCCTCTTCTGCTGCGAGCCAACGCAAAGGTATTTCTTCCACCCCGCGCAATGGATATTCAAAACCAAACCTCGAACTCCCAGTCTGGCTCAGAGGCTGAGCCGTGATTTATTTGCTTGTCCCCGACAACATTGGCTGGGTTTAAACGATGCGGGAAATTCTAACAACAAAGCACAACAATTTGACGTTTAACCACAGACAAAGCCAGGGCTAGATCCAAGTCCAAAGCCAAAGCCAAAGCCAAAATGCTCGTGACCGTTAGACAAATAATATTAAAAATCAGCCACGATGGTGGGACCAGAAAAAAAAACCAAAAACTCCAATACGAAATTAGAGAAATAGAGACATTGTCGCCGCGGCACAACATCATCAACAGCTATTGAAAGACCCCGCGAGCCCCGAAAGCCGGTGCGTTCATTTACATAAACCAATCTGAAAACCCAGCCGAAAGCCAAGCCAAGTCAAGCCAAAACCAAACCAGGCTGATGATGATGGGGCCAAAAGAAACCCATCAGGAACGAAGACTGGGAAGAGTCGGTCGGTCGGTGCCTAAAACGCATTTTTTCTCTGTCGCTGCTGCACGCACGCGCTCATAAATCAAAAGCCAACTTGTTTATAACTGAAAGCGATCAATTAAAACGTTAACGCAAAAAAGCCACAGCGGAGAACCAGAGAGAAACACAAAAAGCTGTGTATGTCCGAATAAAAGATTCAGCTGGGAAGATGAGGCCCAGCGACGAGCGTTGATCGCTTGCGATCGCCGATCGCGATGCTTGATCGTGCCGAATTTGAAAACTGGCCAACTGATCTTGGATCTTGGATCTCGGTCTCGGTCTCGGTGTCCATCTCCCCAGCATTCCGCCGGCCCAGTTCTCAAAAATGGAGGCCAACAAAAAATGAACGCACAAAAAACAACACTCCCCAAACAAACGAATCGAAACGAAATGAAACGAAACAAGCCGAGATGAGACGGAGAAACATTTAAGTAAATTCCAGTTAAAAGTTAAAGCTGTTAACTGCATTTCGGTGTCAACATTATGGCTAAATGAATTGGGTTTTATGGTCGCCATCGAAAGCTAATCAATTGTTCGGCCCGAATGAGTCAACACGCCGGAGTTGTCCGCAAAGGTGACGGAAGCGGACAATTTAATTGGGGGAAACGGAATATTTCGATTTTATGATAATTCCATGGAAGTATGATTAAGTTGGTGTCGAAATAGGCTATTGGCTTGTACGATTCGAATAAGATTGAGTACAATTCTCAAGTTATTGCTCCCCTCTGCACCCTTGGATGGTATTTAAAACTCAGTGCCTGCAAGTGCGGTAAACACGTTCCTAAAAATGATCCATAATTAGTCTGCGACTAACGGAATACTGTGGCGAACATTTAAAATGGGCTGCACTGCAAAACAAAAGCATACGTTATCGGTCAGAACGCTGTTGACCATCTCGGCCCCGAACTGAAGACGGGCCTAACAAGAACAAAAGAGGAGAACCTTCAAGGAAGATCTCTGCGCACGATCACAAATTCCAGTTGCCCAATCGAGCGCTAAAACGGCGAGACACAAAGCGCCTCCTGTCGCAGCTTTCTCTTTACCACCATTCGATGCTTATCATCCCAACTTGCAACACCCCAAAAAATGTTGCCTTATCATCGGCATAGGGGGCTCGTGGTCGGGGGAGGCCGGGCGACTTGACAACACCCCCTGCAAGCATCGAAGGCCGCAGAAATCGCGGTCACTCATTTCGCGCATTATCAATAATGCCCAATGCTACAGCTCATAAAGTGCAGCCAGCAGAGGAAATATTAAATATTTTACGCTGACTGAAGACCAAAGTCGAATGGGTTCGCATCGCAATGGATCGGATGGTCGGGATCGCGGATCGGATCGGATCGGATCGGATCTCTTTTGCCTTGATCAGGTGCCGCCAAGGAAGATCCCCGGCGAACACTTAGCAAAGCAAAGCTCGGACAACAGATGAGGTTGCTCCTGCAGCTGATGGGAATACACTGATACCAAAGACTAAGGGTATCAATAGATTTTCAAATATTTGAGTTATTTTTTAGGCTACCTCAAGGATCTCCCTAACAGATTCATTTAACCAAGAACATTCTTTTGACAACACAATATTAAGCAATCATATTAAATTAAGTTGTATGCAGAATGCTAAACAATAAATACAGCTAAGAATTATGAACTTTTCTAACCAACGAAACAATTTTTAAATAACTATAAGCGCGTTTATTATTTTAAGAGCACAGTTTTCCGTGATCTCTGATGTTCTTGGGGAAACTCGTGCCCCTCTTGCGATGACCAGGACGAAGCAGAAGACGACGATCCCGATGCGTGCGGTGCGATAAGCAGCCGATGCAAAACCATTAATTAGGAGCTGCAGATACCTGGGTACCTGTGCCACATCCCTCCCTCCCCGCGCCATCCCCAAATTAAGGCTTTAATCGTGCATGAAAATACGTGAAACTTACGCGTCGCCATGCCCCTGCCACGCCGCAGCAACCGCAGCATCGCCAGATGCAACGTGATCGCGATAAGATAAACTGCATACAAATTTGTTTTTATGCGGAGTGCTCGTCAGGGTTTGAGAGGGCCAGGCAGCTTTGGGGCGAAGTGAAAATGATTATTATTTATGCAGGGTATCAAATATTCCCTCAACGCGTGTGTCAACAGTCCGGTGTCTGTCATTTATTTCAATGAAAACAATCAGCACTACTCCCAGGTCCAGACCCGCGCTTGTGGGCTCATTAATCGACCGGCAATATGTCAATGTCGCCTCTCCTTTCGCATTTGCACGCACTGTACGAGTACATATGGACCGATATATCTTCAATCAGCTCCGCGACTCTTTATTGTTTTTGGATGAGGAGGCGATGATGATGGTGATGATGATGGTAATGATGACTATGCCTATGACGGGGTGGGACGTCGGTCATAAAACTAAACCCATTTTCCATTTGCCATTTCACAGTTGCATATGAGCGTTTGCAGCGCAAATTATCGGAGGTAGCTGTAAAAAATTCTCTAAAAAATTAGCAGTAAAGCCGAAGCATAATTACCCTGTTTCAAAATCGATTCTAGTTAAGCACAAATTTCTATAGATTCATTCATTTAAAATTTAATTTCAAAAAACTATGTGGTATCAAATACTGCTATACTCATTCATAAATCAATGGAGACAAATGAGATTTGTAGCTGTAGGGTTATAACCTTATTCGTTTAAAAATAATTATCATCTATTGAATGGTAAATGTTGATAAAAGCATATTTATGGATAAGCAAATTTAGTATCACATTTTACATTTTTAAAGTCGGAAAGAGTATCTTCCCAACTTGATTGCCCGCCGCCTCTAGGTCTCCCTCTTTTTGTAGCTATGTATCTATATTTCCCTGTGTCCGAATTGGAATTACCTCGACTATACTCCCGTACTCGCCTCCCATCCCCTTGGCCGCCGGCGACTATCTCTTTGCATCTGCGTTGAAGCGCGAAAATTGCAAACCAATGTTGTTTTGACAATGTGCAATAATTTGTAGTCAATTTTATGTGTCTACCGTGGAATCGGTCGGTTCAGCTTCGCTTGTTTCGGCAACCTCTCCGCATTTTCCCCCTCCACCGGGCCGATCCCGTCCCGCCCCGTCCCGAATCCAATCCGATCCCATCCCCCGATCCCGTCCCGTCCTGTGCCATTGGTTACTTCACTCACTGCCCACAGGGTAGACAGACGGGCGGACAATTTATGGCTGGTAAATTAGCAAGAAATGGAAATTAAGAAAAATGTTGCTTTTATTGCAAACAGTTGTAGTCGTCTTCCAATAAAAGCATATTTATTTATACGCAGGTCCCCGGGACCGAAACCGAAACCGAAACTGGGACCGAGACCGGGACGGAGAGGGAGTCGGAGCATCCGCCGACTTTTACGACTCTCGATTCGTTTGGAGTCTAATGAGGCAAGTGGTGGGTGCAATGATTGGGTGGCTACCTAATTGACGGTTGCACATGGGAAAATATGTGTTGATGCGGCCTCTTCCTGCTAATGAGATTGCTTCTTCGATTTTTCCCGTTTTCTCGTTTATTATTTTTTCGTACTCCCTGTTTTTTCCTTTTTCCGCTTTTTTTTTTTGGTTTTGTGGTATTTTGCCTTTCGCTTTCAGCCTTTGATAGATGACCAAAAAGTTCGGACTGATGGCTCTGTGGCATTAGCACTAAGCTTTAGCCAGGGCCACGCACTTTGATTTGACTTTCAGACCCGTAAAAGGCGCAAGACAAGAGGAGAAAAATGCGAGACCGAATAAAAAGTTCTAAACTGCAGTCAGGAAAATTTTTGATGGAGGTTTTGGGTCAAGAAGTAAGGAAAGCGCCAGGAGCGGTTCTGCACTAGAACGGGTTGGAGAATAAACTTGAACACTGCGTTAATTTCACAATTTTCAGCATTACCATTTGCAGCTGAAAATAAATGTCGAGGGTTGTTGGACGATATCGTATCCGCTTTGATGGATACGATCATTCCCACCCTGAAATACACCCCCATCTGGGCAATAAGTTTTACGAGGGCAATCTATAAATAAAAGGCATCTCTTTTGACACTAAACTGACTTGTAAACCGAAATATTTACGTCGACTTCTTTTCCGCTACGTATGCGCCAAATGACAGACGTAACCCCAGAACGTAAATTCCCAACCAAACCCTCCAAAAAACTCGTAGAAAAGAGCGGGAAAAAAGCTGGAAGCCCCGACCCCTGAAGGCCTCTAAACTTTCCTTACCCGAAAGGAAACAACATGAACAAAAAAATTCAATTGAAAGTTTGCCTCCTTGGATTGGCGGTGTCTGCAGCCCCTTTGCCCCTTTGCCCCTTTTCCGCGTTTCCCATTTTCCCACTTCAGCTCATCCGTTACTTTGTAACAAATCCCACAGGCAAAATTGATAAAATAAAGGAAAAGGCGGGAGAGATATATGGTGTGTGCCGGTGTATGTTTTTGGTATATGTGCCAAGCGTACCCGGAGAAAGTAAAAGCAAAGAAAAGTTTTTAATATTTGACGTGTTTTTTTCTTTTTTTGCAAAAGTTTTCTAGGTTTCGCTTTTTGTCTATTTTTGATTCGCCTTGAACCGCACCGCTCCGAATCGAATCGGAATCGAAATCGGGAGATGGGGAAAAGGAAAATATTGAAAAGGGTTTAGCTCGGGCTTGAACTTCTTCAACGGCCAGGCCGCAAGACATGGTGTGTATCTGCCGGATGCCCAGATACAATTCGGGCTCCACCGCACTACCGCCCGCCTGTTTGCCAAACAAAAACACACATGAAACTGCACATCAAAGACGGCTGGAACTCCGTTGGCCCGCTAATGATTGATTGTAAAATTTGCTAATTTAAGCAATGTGAATTTATGTTTCGGCGGTGGGGGCCCATCAATTTTATTGCGCATTTAATTGATCATAAAAATTATTCATTCATCGGGAGCCCACAACGAACCCGTTTCCAGCCGTCAGAATCAGCGAAATAAGCGAAATACTTCGCTGTGGGCTCATTGACTCAAATAAAAGCAGCCATAGCAGAATAAACACATGATAGCCACAATTCCGAAGATGAGATACGACGACTGCCATATAGATATCGTTAAAATATGCATGGGAATAACTCGTCGCATCTTTGGCATGGCTTGTTGTTTCTTTATTTTTTTCTGCTTAAAATTAATTCAAATGGAGCAGCCGTGGGATGGCATGGGACTTTCAATCGATGGGCCTGTGAATGAGTGTGGCGAGGTCGGGTTAAAGCGTTTAAAGAGCCAGAAAACCTCTGCCCAAACAAAGCTATAGAAGTCACTATTGAATTTAAACAAGTAAGAACGATTATAGTCGAGGATATGGACTATGAATACCCGGTTCTCTGTTTGCACCTGATTTTTAGAACATGGATAAACATTGCGGATGAGAAGTGCGCGGCATGTTTCAATGGAATAGTTTGCACACTTGTAATTTGCGCGGGTGTGGATCGGCGCAACTGACTGATTTTTGCAACACCGATAGGTATTTGCTTTACCATTATAGTGTCCCAAAAATTGTGGATGCCACAGAATGTTTAGGACTGCAAGGGGCGGGAGATGGACAGGTATCACAAAAGATCTAGGCGATCATACGGACAGACGTACGGACGGAGAGACAGACATGGCTAATTTGACTTGGCTGTTGAATTCATTAGTACGAATTCAATACCCCTTGTTCTTTTTAAAATTTTGTCCATAGAGTCCAACACTTTAAATCGTTTGCCTTGAGAGAAACGTACTTTTCCACATGCACAAATTTTATGCAATGTAATAACTTTCGGGTCCCCCAGACGTAGCTTTAGTGTTTATCTTGCGAAATTCTTTCGCGCGTAATAGAACACCGCATCTGACATAGCCCAAACCAAAAGTGTCTGAAAAAGCGGCAGCTGGCATTGGAAAGCGTATCAAGAGCGAATATCAAATGTCAAGGCGCTATAGTTTATGGCTTATCAGCGGCAGACGAATAACAATAACAATCTGCACACAACCGGCTGTGGGAAAGTAAATAAAAAGCCAAGAATCAAGTTTGGATTATCAATTTTTTGTCATTTATATATTTTTGTGTTTTGCTTTTTCTTCTGGCTCTCTTCTATAAACTAGAAAACATACAATTACAAAATAAAATACATATTCGTGTGGATAGTTACAATATTTACAACAAGCGACAAGTAAATCATAATTAAATGTTATGCATATTCATCTCTATACTACACATGTAATCAGTCGATTTATGTTTAAAATTTTTTTGAAATGTGTTGCATAATTCGTTTCTTTTTGTTCATATTTTCTTTTTTTGTGCATACAGTCCTTTCTCAGTTGTTCTGGTTTTAAAATACAATAATTTTTCTCGAGTTAATAGAATTAGTATGGCTGTATTGTATAGGCGGGGTGGTGGATTCGAGTCGGATTCGTCTACGTCTTCGAACTATTCGTAACTTATGAACTGGTCTAGCTTATGAGGACATGTTTACGGCTAAGCATACATAGGTTGGTAGGAAAGTGGTGTGTAATCGTAGGTTATAAATTAGGTCTTAGGGCTAAAACAAAATATCACAATGATTAAACAGAATTAACGTACAATTAACATTAGAGTTGTGGCTTATTTACACAGCTTAGACCAAGTGAATCCATCTAGAGTGTTCGTATCGTTAACTAGTTTCTGGCTTAGTGCTTTTGGAATGCATTCTTAAATTGACCCGCCAAGGCAACCACATGGAGATGGAGAAAATACGCTAGAGCTATAAGCAACCAGGTAGATTTTAATCGCCCAAGTCCAAACTAATCTGTGCGGCTCTGTTGCCATGTTTCTCCTTTCGGGCTGGCCTTGTCGATTGGCTGGAAACACAACTTTTGGGGGCCGAAAAACTGAAAACTCGCCGCCACCACACGTGCTGATCTCCCTCCTACGCCTTTCCTTGGCCTTTCTCTTGGGGTCTCAAACGAAGTTCTCGTGTTGTGTGCTTCTTATGTTTTCCCCGCGGCAGCAAGGTCACCTAGCAAGTTTCACTCTGGGAAATTTGGCTGGCGCTGCATCATATAGTAATCCCTGACTAGCTTGGGCGGAAAAGAAAGCTTTGTTTCCTAATCAAATCTAGAGGCATAGCGTGATCTGCAGAGCAGGGGCGTAGTACTTCTTGCCTAGCATTAATTGCCAAGATGTAAGTTCGCTTTATCGGGGGCTAAGTCCCCGGCAATTGTTTCCCATTTCCCACACGGAAAATTTGTTGCATCTTGCTCTCCATTTTTGCCATCTCCCATTGATTAGCACATGTAATTGTGGCTCGAAAGAAAACAAGAAAAAAGCAAACCCAATTTTAACCCGTATAGCACAACTACTCGTACAATGCCAACGAATGTCTGTTGACGGTCTGGGTCTTCCTCTATTTCTGTTTTTCTTTATCCGTTTTTAGCCGTTTTTAGCTGGCAATGTTTTTGTGTGCTGCTCTGTGTCCTCGTCTAACGTCTGAGGTCTGCTTTTTGTTACAATTTCTTTTGGCCAGACATGAGCTCTGTGATGTTTTGCGTTGCCCGTTGCCTATTTTCCTTTGCCCTGCGCCTCCCAACGCAGATACACCGAAACACCCGGACCGAACCGAACCGAACCGAACCGAACAGAGCCGTACAGCTGCAGATACAGATATGCACGGGTGTATCTTCTACACACGTCGGGCTTGTTATAGCAAAATGCAGCAGTTAAGATGAACTAACGACTGAGCGTCGTTGCAAGCGGGGAAAACGGAGAAAAACAAAAATACGAAATAAAGAAGGAAACCGAAAACAAGAAACAAAATACAAAAAAATCAAAAAAAAAAAGGAGGAAAACCAGGCAAAGAGAAATACTTTGGGCCTGGTGCCTTTTGTTGCTGACTGACTGGTTGTGTTGCTATTGCTGCTGGTGTGTTGCATGCAACATCAATTTTCTGAATCTAGCTGCGAGCCAGGAAACTGAAAATAGCTGGCCGTAAGAAAACAGAACAGGGCCAACAAACAACAATTGCCTGGCTCGCCAGCTATTTTACTGTTGTCTTTTGTTGTTCTTGTTGCTACATTCTGGTTGTTGCTGTTGTTGCTGCTTTGGTTCTTGGTGCTGCGGCGGCCTCCCTTCTTTTACTTTGGCTATTTTAACATGTAACTAGGCTTTTATCGCTAAACGCTCAAATTTGCATATTGAATGCAATTCCGCTTATTTTTTAAAACAAAAAACCAAGGAAGTTGAACTTGTTTTTGTTCCAGTGAGGTTTGGCGAGTAAATTCTGGATCAGCACTTTGTATAATTGCTAGCACCGCGAAACCTTCGTGACTTATTGAGGAATTCATTATCGCATGATGTTTGGCTAAGTGCCATTTACTTTATATTCACCCCATCTCTTTAGAGCGCAATCTAAATCCCCAACTAACAACAAAAAAAGGTGTTTAAGATAATTATGATTCCTTGGGTTGCCTCTCCATCTTGCCGGGGCTGCCTATGACCGACCCCCTACCTTAACCTGCTTAGCCTGCCTTACCCCACTCACATGTGAAGATTTCTGGACGCCGGCGTGGGCTGCGTGGGCGGCGGGGGCAGGCTCTGCTGTTGGATGCCACCCGCCAGGGGGATCATCTGCTGCGCAGGCCCTCCCACCGACCCGCCGCCCATGAGCAGGGCTGCCTGCTGCTGTTGCTGTTGCTGCTGCTGCTGTGTTGCATTGTTGTTTCCCCGGAGCTGCTGCTGTTGATGCTGCAACGAGGGCTGGCGGCGGAAGCTACCCGGCTGCTGAGGCGGCGGCGGGAGCATAAACTGCTGCTGGTGGTGCGGGTGATGGTGCGCGGGATGGGACATGGGAAGCGTCACCGGCAGTGGCAGCGCCTGCTGATGGACATGATGGTGGTGGTGGTAGGCAGCATGGTTGATCGGCAAATGACAGCCCTGGCCACCGACACCGCCGGCATTCGAACGATGCGAGGCTGAGACATCCGGAAGGGCGAAGCGCAGCTTCTGCCAGAAAAGCTTATCGCCCCATTGCAGATACGTGTTGGTCTTCAGATACAGGCGCAGATCCGGGTCGAGCTCCTTCTGCGGCACCTCTCCCAGCACAATTACAATCAGTCGCCGGCGTCGGTCCCGGAGAACCGACTGGTGGGCGGACTTGAACTCGAACCGGCACCACTCCGACTTGATGAAGTTCTCGCTGACCACCATTATCGTGCGTCGGCTGCTGTCGATGGCCTGGACAATCGTCTCCGGCAGATAGCCGCCCACAGGAAAATCGCGCTGGTGCAGGCACAGCTTGTAGCGATTCTCGCCTGCCTCCAGCATGGGAGCCAGCTCCTCGGTCACGAACAGCTCATCCTTAGAGGAGTACGAGACAAAGGCGTCGAACAGCTTCTCCCGTTCGTTCTTGTCCACGTCCTTTTGGGCGTTGTAGAAGAGCCGGACGCCGAATCGCGAGTGACACCACACACGCATCTCTTGTCGGAAGATGAACACCAACAGGGTGCAGATCATCACGAAAATGAAGCCGGTAAGTATGGCCACCAAGATGGGGATGTAGTCCTGCTTGGGCGGCTGGTTAAGGATCATTTTCGTGGATGTGGCATTTGAGGCGTTGCCGCCACTCGCCGCCTGCTCCGCATAGTTGTAGCTGTCGTCCAAGCCCAACGGCAGAGTTTGACTGCACTGCACCACCGGCAGGGAGTTGGCCTCTCCAGCGGATGACGCGGCGGTCCCGGGGTAAATCACCATCTGCTGGGTGCTGTTGCCGCCCACCGTCTCACACCGCATCTTCGTCCTGTCCTGCACGTATTCGTGGCGGTTCATGTACTCCCGAATCTTGTCGATGAATTCACACTGACAACTCCACGGATTTCCCGCTAGGCGGAGCTCGTTCAGATAGCTGGGCAGGAAGTTCCATACGGCGAACGAGGTGATGGCATTGTGGTCCAATCGAAGGATCTTCAGGTGATACAGATGCGTGAAGGTGAGCGTGTCAACGGTGGCGATTGCATTGTGCTGCAGATACAGCTCCTGCAGGTTATCGAGGCCCTGGAACTCGTTGCCGTTGAGAGCTCTCAGTTCATTGCTCTGCAGTTGCAAAACCTCCAGTTCCAGGAGTCCGTAGAAAGTGCGATTGTGCAGCACTTCGATGCGTGAGTGATTCAAGTGCAGAACCTTCAAACGCTTGCGACCGATGAAAGCGTGACTCTGCAGCTCCCGGAAGTTGTTCCCGTCCAAGTACAACTGCGTGGCATCCATGGGAATGTGGGAGGGCAGTGTCTGCTCGTAGGTAGCCCGACTGCAGTCCACGACATTGGAGGTCCACGACTGATCGTGGTAGCAGGAGCACTTATCCGGGCACTCCATTTTGCAGTCGCAGGCCTGAAAGTCGCAGCAGTGGCACAGGGCAAAGCAGTGCGAGGCGTATTTGCACAGAAAGTCATCAGACTTGGCCTCGATCAGGGAAACGTGCGAAGATCCCCTTGCGTACGCCAAGCGGCAATGGATTTGGTCCAAGTCCATCAGTTGCGGCTGCGTCCTGGACTCCCGATTCACCTTCTGCAACCAATCCAAATTGCAGTCACACTCGTAGGCGTTGTGCCCGATGTAGAACTCGGGAATCTCCCGGTCCTCAGCTATGGGCGACAGCCTCAGAGCATTCGGCTCCAAGGTGGTCAGGCGATTTCTCACCAAGTCCACGCGCGTCAAGTTCGGTTTTTTGAAGAACGTATATGGCTGGATGCTGGCGATCTGATTGTCGTTCAAGTACAGAACCTCCACACTGTTTGGTATCGAGTTAGAGGTGATCTCCGTCAGCAGATTATAGCTAGCATCGAAGGTGGTCAGGCTGAGTTCGTTTTCTATCTGAAAATGGTTGCCCAGTTGGGTAATTCGATTGGCCCTTACATCCAGCCACTGCAGGCCGATGGGAATGTGCGAGTAGTCAAACTTCTCCAACCGATTGCCAGAGATATTCAGCCAGACCAGGTTGGGTAGTTCGGTGAAGAGGCCATCGATGGACTTCAACTGATTGCCGTCGAATCTGATGGCCTGCAGTTGGACATTCCTCTGCAGGGAACCCGCCTCAATCGATTTGAGCTTGTTTCCGGACAGATTAAGAATTTGCAGAGCCGTCATACGATCAAACACGCCCCGCCGGATGTGCGTCAACGGGTTTTCAGTCATTCTCAAGCCGTAGAGGTTCTCCAGTTGCGTGATGCTGGTGTTCTCGATCTGGCTTATCATGTTCTCGCCCACATCCAAGGTTTTCAGCAGCGGCACATGGGCCAGGGCCTCTGGGATGGCTTGCAGCTTGTTGCCGTTCAGATGCAAGTCCTGCAACAGACTGCAATTGCTCAGGGATCGCTGATCTAGTCGCGAAATGCGATTGTAATCCAGAGACAGAACCAGCAAATTATTCAGGCCCTGCAGCGTGCGCTGCTCAATGGTGGAGATGCGGTTGTGGGAGAGTATCAGGGTGTGCAGATTCGTGAGATCCGCAAAGATGCCCGCCGGCAGTTGGTCGATGTAGTTCTCCTCCAGCTTTAGGATCTGCAAGCTGGACAGGGGTCGAAAGATGTGCGCCTCCAGGCGACTGATCTTGTTGAATGACAAATCCAGCATCATCAGACGCTTCAAGCCCACAAACGTTGCGGCGTTGATCCACTGAGAGTTGAGCTCGTTGCTAGCCAAATCCAAGACCAGAAGCTCGGCCAACTCGCCAAAGATTCCCGGAGCCAGAACATTGATGGAGTTATTCCGCAGGTAGATCTCCTGCAGCTGTTTGGTCTCTGCGAACAGTTCTGGTGGCAGTGAGGTCAACCGGTTGGCCGACAGGTCCACCACCTTCAGGGACAGAAGCCCCTCAAAAGCGCGATCGGCCAGGAAGCTCATGCTGTTCTTGGCCATATTCAGATGGGTCAATCGGCCCAAAGCCGACAACATGGCCGAAGGCAGGCTAACCATCTTGTTGGCACTAAGATCCAGGCTCTGGAGCGTCGAGCCGCAAACGCGGGCCTTCCGTGAACTCAAAGAAGCGCTGAAGTAGAAGTTGCTGATGTCCTGAATCTTGTTGTAGGACGCGTTCATGTGCTGCAGCGACTTCAAAGGGCACACCATGCCATCGGGAATGAGCCAGATGTTGTTCAGACTCAGATCCAATCGTTCCAGCTGCCGGAACTCCACGAAACTGTTGGAGGCCATCTCCAGAGACATGGTGGACCAGTCGCCGTTGTGCGTGCGTATGGTGAGGTTCCGGAGCTCGTGCAGACCCCGGAAGGAACCGTCCGTGAGGTTCCCCAGCTTGCAGTACTCGATGGTGAGGTCCCGCAGCTCCACCAGCGACCTGAAACTGTCCGGACTGAGGCTGCTCTGAAAGAACAGAGCATCGTTGCACTCCAGTCGCAGGCGCACCGTGTTGTGCGGCTGTATTACACTGAAGTTGGTGTTCTCCAGCTCTGAGTTGATGGTCCTCAGGTGGCACACGAGGGTGATGTCGTGCTCTCCGCCGCCGGACCAGCGGCACTCGTCCGGAGCCTGGTATAACACCGTTTTGCTGAGTGCGGCCCCAAAAATGGGCATCACACAGGTGGCGATCAACACGTAAAGCATATGACTGGTGGCCAGCATCTTGGGGGCTGAGGCTTTTCCACCCAATATTCTCGAATCGAAAAGGGGTTGGGGATCTGGGAGAGTGGCTTTTCGTCTCTCAATCCTCAATCTATTTGCTGCCCATTTTGCGTGTTTTTGGCTTATTAGTTTGAATTATTTTTTAGTATTTATAGCGTAACTTTGCACAATCACAAAACACAGCACATCAAAGATGCCACAACTTTATCTAATACGCTTTTCTTGTTTTTCTTCTTCTCTTTTATAACATAAAAATATTTGTATTCTTTCGATTTGTATTTCTTTGTAGCCTTTATATCTTAAGTGATTATTTTTGTGTTTCTGTTGTAGTTTCGCGTTGACCGTAATCCAAGTGGGGGGTGCGATAGCGCGCTGCTTTTGATAAATTTGTGCCACTTCGTGTTCTAAATTTTGTCGAGGCGATTGTATCTTTTTGGTTCGTGATCCGCAGAACGACAAACGCGCGTCCGCTCTTCTCGAAGTCAACTCAAAAACTGATCGTACGGTCCGAACCTCAGCCAGCAGCAAGCTAAATTCGTGAGTGAGTTGCACGAATGAGTGGATGAGCGAGCACCCATTGAGCACTCACACAGCAGGCAGGGCGAGGAGGAACTAGAGCGATCAGCCAGCCGGGAGGGGTGAAGCAAAGTAAACAAAAACCCATGCAACGCAAGCGCAACGCATCGCACCCTCATAACCCACCGTGCACAGTGGGCTTAGTGTCATTGCAATATGCGTACGAGGATGTGAGTGGGACTGACAGGTAGATTTGAATTTGCCAAACGACAGATGCGATGCGCAGTGGGAAGCGAGGAAGTGAGATCGCGGGAGATAGGCAGGTGAACTTGGTCCAAAACATGTGCAAATCCTTGATCGGGAGATTTCCAAGATGTATCATGCATTACCTTTAAAGGTCAAGATAAGAAATGGTATTAAAGTAGATGCCCTAGATATGATCGGTGATGCCTTGCAGGGATAAAGCCAGTCTTTCCGTGGGAAGTGGGATTATGTTGCAAGTGATATGTGGGAAAATTATTTGCAAGTATTTCCCAATATCCTGTGTTTTTTCATCAATATCATAAAGAAATGTTATTCAATGCATATGAATAATTAAATAACATTTTGAACCTGGATTAAAATTGAATATCTGAGAAGGAGTTTTTGAAAGTGTTTCAAGATGCAAACTAAAATATCACACGAAGCAAGCACCAAGCAGGTGGTTAAACAACTAGCTATTTTTTGAAGGAGTAGCATATCAAACCGTGCAATTGATTTCAGTATTCGAAAGACTGTTCAAAGCAATTCAAAACTTATTTTATGACTTCCGGCTGCGAGTGTCCTTTAAATATACATCAAATTAGCCTACACCTCAAATATTTGTTCCGCCGACAACCTTGGTGACTGCACAAAGAGACCTTCGCAGGGCCTCCCACCCACAGTTGGCACCTCGCTGTTTCTTGGTTTGGCTTTGTTTGGCTTTCGGTCCCACTGTGCCGAGCGGTACCGTGGGCCTCGGATTCCCGAGTCCGCCTTGGATTCCCTGCTGTCGGTTCCGCTGAGCGTCAAAGCCGAGCAAACAATTCCAATGAGACATTGACACTCGTCACACCGGTTCTACGAGTTTTCCTCACCTGCTCACACTCGCACTCACTCACTCAGGTGAGCGCCGGGCCTGCGAGCCGTCTGCGTTGAGTGACTTTTCATATTCAGCAGAGAGCGATTGAGTTCCGCTGAATTCAGCGCTTGAGTGATCTCGGATCTCGGATCTCCCCGCTCTGAGCTGCGCGGCTTTTCTTCGCTGGCAAGGCAACAGGCAACCGAAAACGAGGCAAGAAAAAAAACCGCACAGCCACGGAGAATAATCATAAAAAATTATTGAAATCAATTGTTAATTCAGCCAATGTCAGTTTGATATACACACACTCACACACGGGCGCTGGAACCCACAAAAAATGACTGATTTTTCTTGATTTATGAGAGCAACAGTTGGTGGGGATTGTTATTGTTTTTGTTGTTGCTGCTGCTGTTGTAATTGTTGCTGTTTTTTAGTGGATTTTTCGGTTTTTTCATTTGACCGGCTGGCGCTGGCAATCGAGATTTGTCGGGGAGATCTCGGGGCTTACTCATTATGGAGCCGAGTCCGAATCTGAGCCTGAATCTGTACTTCATTTTATTTTCCGTCTTTATTCGCATGATCGGGCAGCCCATATGCTGTAACCAACCGCACTTTCAAACTTTCCCAACAAAAAATCCAAAGCGCCGAACTCGAGATACGAAACAGGTAGGAATAACCCCGGGCAATAGTGCTCTTCATTTAAGTTTTATAAGCCAAATAGAGTAAATATAACAAAACCACAAATGCAATTTAAATAAACAAATTATCAATCCCGATTAACTATTTGGTTAATCTATTAAACTATTTCTTTCGAGTCATTATCGACGCTAAGCTTATTTATGTTTCTTTAATTATATCAAGTGCTTGTTGCTACAAGGTAACAAATCCGTGGTGATTCGAATTAATTCCACAAGAAAACATTAATCAGCCGAACCACACTCGAATGTCCCTGAAAATACGTTTCTATTCGGAGCTGAAACAATTCTCGTCGACTTGAAGTGAAGTTGCAACTAATGGCCGTGTGCTCGCTCACATTCCCGCTGTTATATAATTGTTTACAAAATAAGCACTTCGCGCTGAAACCCCTCCAGATGCTCCAGAGACTAAGCCCTTGATTTGCCGTGCCATTATTTCGATCGCTGCGATGCAGAGTATACGGCCGCTGCAGTTGTACCTGTCGACGCCCGTTGGAGTCGACAGGTGCTGATTAACCAAACACATCCCAGGCGATGCGTATCAGTCAGCCAGTTAGCCAAGCAGCTTGTTTGGACGGGACCGCATGAGATGGATCCCTCCTCCTGCCACGATAGGCCACATTCTCAGGAAAACCCACTCCCAAGCCCCTGCCCCTGCTCCTGCCCCTGCCCCTGCCTGAGCAAACTGCAGGTAGCCTACAAATTGTGTCGAGAGTTGACCGTGCAAACATCGCCAGGTAAACACAGATTGGTGCTGCAGCAGCCCGCAGGAGCGATATCTTCGGCTAGGATTTTGTTACAATCCTCGCTCAATTGTTTGTTCCTGCCTTGTACTTTCCCCTCCTTTCTTCCTTCTTTCTTTCTGCCTTTCAGTCGTTTTATGATTTTCTTTATCGGTTGATCGATCGATCGGGCCAGTTGGTGTAAGCCAGGAAGTGCTTGGCTTGGCTCAGAAAGAACGGGGCTTAGGCCCTGGAATTGCACAATATGTTGTAGGATGGATGAGACACACTGCAAATAAATGTTGGATGTCCCACATGTAAAAAAAATATATATAAATTGTGTGTTCAACAGATACCAGATGATAAAATGATCCGTTTATATTCCTTATTCATACATGTGGTACATTTACATATGAGTATCCCCTTTCTCTGTATTTTCTTCAAACAAAAGTCTGTCCAAAGATACCCTTGCTATTTCTGTAATTCAAAAGGTTACCCCTGGGGAATTTTTTCAAGTGCAGACCACGCAATGTATCCAAGGGATTTGTAACCGTATACGAGAGGCGGTCCTGCCGGCATTGATTTGATTTGATTAGATTAGTCGAGTGTATTGGCCCGGAGCTCGGTTCGGTTCAGATGGGTTCACTATTTCCCTACGACGGTGACTGATCGCCCTGGCTTCTCTTTCATTTTCATTTGCGCAAATTTATTTTCTTTGTAATCGTCTGGCGTGTCTTGGGTTGCCAAAGACGTGTTCGTGTATCTGTATCTCGTGGGTGCTGGGCGCAAATACTCGTACAATATTGCTCATTGGGTCACAGTCACATGAGTCATGGAAATGATTCTTTTGTAGAGATACCCGTACATTTTTTGCGCCAGCTGCCGCTTGCGAAAATGTTATTTGTTTTGTTGTCTTGTAATTGGAATTGCTTTTTTTCATTTGTCCGGAGACAATGACCGCTCTGAGGGACGCCCCCGGCGGACGTAGAAAGGAAACCCTTGAGAGTAGCTCCCGAACGGGATATGTACACAGACAAGGATTAGGATATTGAATTCATCTGTTGGAATCGCTTGGGAAGATCTTGCCGGAGGAACTTCCTGTTAGGCCGCGCAAGTTCCCGGGGCTGTTTGCGTATATTATGGAAGGGATTGCTGAGAACAGGTGTATACAGGGGGAAATATTTAGGAAGGTGCAGAGTATCTTTAAAAATCTTTTAAATATTATTTATTAACGGTTACTTTAAAGCTTAAACTAAATTGCGTAAGCTAACATAAATTAAGGCTAAAGCAACGATGGCCTTAAGCATACATACATTATTTTACACATTTTATTACAAATTAATTAACAGAAACACATGATTTAATAAAAATATGAATGAGGGTATGTATTGACAGAGGCATGCAAGGGTATTATTCGACTTAGAGAGTTGGCATTGCAACTGGTTAAATTTTCTATAAGACTTGAGAGCTTTATGAATTCTATTGTAGCGGAGATATTTTTTTTCGTAGGGTTTAAAATTGTTGTGCGGGAAAAAGTTGTTTTCTTATGTTTCCAAATTTTGTGCATTCATTGAGTATGTGTGTGTTTAGGGTTTAGGAAGGGGCAGGGAAGATGATTAGTTGGGTTATAATATACAAGATATATTACATCATTTGTAAATTATTCTCTCTCTTTTCCTTAGGTTAGGAAATCAATTTAATTTACAGTGATAACCAAATATTGTATGGATTTTTTTTGAATACAAGAGACCACATTAAAAGCTCCCACAATGTATTCATCAAGTTTCGCTCGACTCCAATCCTCAAAAATCTCATTCGCCGGTTCCCGCCGCTTCTCCGCAGCTCCTCCCGCGCTTTGCAATTAAATTCCCGGGCGATGACATGTCACGGCAATTGTCAATGGAATCCGTCAAGTGTCAGAGGGAGAAGAATGAGCCGCGGAGTCCGCTAATCGCCCGTTCCCACTCTCGGGGGGCTCTGAATAAGTTGGCATTGTTCTTAATTATAACGCGTTGTCATGTGAGCTTGCCATTCATTCACTCCTTCCCGCACTCAATCCACTCGACTCCATTCCATCCATCCGTCCGTACGTCCGTACGTCCGTACGTCCGTCCGTACGCTCGTACGTCCGTGGGTCCGTCCGGCCAGACATCCATCCATCCAACTCAGCTGTTCTTTACGGCTTGACGCCTAATAAAAATTAATTTAATAATCTCCAGCGGCGAGTGCGAACGGGATGGGGAGACAGACAGTGGGTCTGGCCAGCGATTGCGGGTGAGCAGTTAACGCTTATGTAAACAGAGCCACCGAGGATGTGTGGATATCGCCTCGTATCTGCTGTGCAAAACATATTAATTAGCATTTCCAATTTCGTATGCATATCTCTCCCAACTATCTCGTGACGCAACGCTGCACACCGAAGCGGAGATACTGCCCCGCGCACTCGCCCATTCGCGCGACGGTCAGCAGAGTTTTTCCCTTTTCTTTCTTTTGGTTCTCGGCTTTTTGTATTTTCTGCTGGCACTAAAGAACTTTGGCATTGCGTCTGGGCGACTTAACGAGAGCGTAAAAGCGAAAACATCAAAATAAATAGCTCAAAAAATTAACAAGACAGCGTCAGCAGAGACGTCGACTTCAGCGTTTCGCTCGTGATACCCTGCGACCCGACTTGAAATGGTCTTAACCGGTAACCAGTTGGGGTTGCAAATGCTGCAACTTGCTCACAAACTTGTTGCATCAAGTTCAAGCTATTGGAGTACTTTTGAGGGTCTAATTTATTCGTCTTGCCTTCTATATTGATACCAAGAAATTCTTTCCATTTTATCTTATTTCCGCCACCTCAATGATACTCTTGGCATCCGAAAAGTTTAGCTACCAAGTAGGTATTGTGTAGTCGGTAAGAATAGTCCAACCCGTTCGCATTGTTGTCGGTCTGAACCTGAGGCCGGTCTCATTCCGAGACTTAGACCGAGGCTGATTCTGTGACGGAGGCCGAGGACACACGACCAGGGAATGGGAATGGAAATGGGAACGGGTACTGGGTACTGGGTACTGGGTCTTTAGTCTCGTGGTCTTGAGTGAGCTGAACTGACTGACAGACAGCCGCCGCGTTGTGGCAACTAATCGAAACGCGTTGCAGCTGCCTCGTTCGGGTTTTTCGCAGTCAAAGTGGTTGCCCAAGTTGTTGCACTGGCACACAGATACCCCGACACACAGATACACAGACACACAGGCAGAGGCAAGCACAGCGAGCAGTCGGACGCAGCGCTCAAGAGCTTATAGATATTTTTAGGCGCGAGTGTTTACCTACAACGCTCTCCAAAACTTGGCAGCACGACAGGCTCGAAAAAACCAACGAGCGCTCCCTTGACGGAGGAGGGGGCGGAGATCCGACTTTGCGTTCCGACTGGACGCACATCAAAAAGACCATAGACGACGTCAGACATGGACATGGACAAACAACAACTACAACTGCAGCACAGCAACACGCAACAGCGGCAAACACACTGAAACCCAATTGTATTGTGCCCGAGGCCCGACGAATTGAAAGGATATACCATCCATACCACGTACGCAATGCAAAAGAGGACGGCAGTCGGCAGCCGGCAGCCGGTAGCCGAGCTCTATATAATTTGATGAACAAACAAGGGACAGCCAGACAACCTTGGACCGAGACATGCCCCGAACTCAACTCCCCAACTAATCATCTACATATAGACACTGGGAAAAACCAATCTAAGATATTCTTCATCCTGAAACTAAGCTTTAAAATCAATTTAATGTAGTTTTCGGGTGCTGTATACTGTATGCTTAGCATTCTCACAGTCTTTGCAGTTTTCAAATTAAAGCCCTAGTCCAACAGTGAAGCCCACCGTGTTTTCCCAGAGTGTATGTATGCAAACTAGCCGTAAAGACTTGCCCTGCCTTTGGCCAACCCAGTTCATAATAATAATAAAAAAGAAACTACTTAAGTCCATCCAAATGGGCCTACAATTGACTCGATCTGACTGGCTGGGCTGGGCTCGGCCTGAGCCAGAACCAGAGCCAGAGCCGGAGCCAGGGCCCGGAGACCGATTCAAATTAGCATAAGCAGACCAAAGTTGATTCATGCAATCCATTGGAATTAGTCAAATTATAACTCAACTGATTTTAATGGTGACTGGCAAATGACAGGCGAGTTCTTAAAGTTCTGGAGCCATATTTCTGTGGCCCATTCATAAGTTTTCGCCATTCGCGACTCGTGCTTCCAAATGGGAAGAGAGAAATAAAAAAAGGAAGTGGAATGAACTGAACAATGGGCAAACATTTGGCTTCTGTGGGACGATGGACGGGAATTAGTTTCGGTTCGTCCATAAATAAGGCTCATTTTATTCAATTAGTTTGAATGGAAGCCACCCGAAAGGTAGGAAACTTCTTCCAAGTTG
This sequence comes from Drosophila ironensis, assembly GCA_021223825.1. NCBI lineage: Eukaryota > Metazoa > Arthropoda > Insecta > Diptera > Drosophilidae > Drosophila > Drosophila ironensis. The sequence continues at coordinate 3,121,234 of JAJJHQ010011965.1, forward strand.
TTTTCCAGAACGTGTTTTGAACGATTTGGATTATTGAAATAATCGTTTGTCCATTATTATGTTAAGTTGGCATTTTGATACCGTGAAACTATTGGCAAGTATTACATCACCATAAAGGGAACTTTATGTTGGTTGAATAAAATCGTTCTAAATATGTTCCTCGGTTGATTTTTCTCGATTAATCTCGGTTAAATGGTATCATATACTCAATCAATCCCAAAGGCAGCCAGCATCCCCAAATTCGAGATAAATTAATTTAATCTAAACATCATTTAAATACAAATTTGAACAGAAATTCCTCATTATCATTATCTGAATGCATTTTCTCCGCCACCACAAGCAAAGGCCCGTTCACATTCCAGGTCGCTCTATCTGGTCCCATAAACCTGGTTATCATCTACTTTGGATAAGCCGTACCCCTAAAACCCCGAACGCCACTTTCATTTCAATTTTATGCAGTCCTATATCTTCACTAATATGTCATCTATTTGCAACTAAATGCAATTAAAAAGCCCGAAAGACAAAAGAGCGTCAAATCTATTGTGGGAGATAGGAATCGCGCCAGAGGGAGCTACGAACCCGGCCGAAGTAATCAACTCGGATCACATTTTAAAGGCGATCTCAAAGACTACCACTTGATGAGTGGTCAAAGTGAATCGAGATTGGGATCGAGATCAGCGCTGGATCGCCGGCCGGATTAAATTACCATGTTTCGACGAGATTGAGGAGTTTCTTTCTCTGTTGTTGGTGGGTTGCTAATTAAAAGCGAGTAAAACTCAAACGAAATAAAATAAATTCCCCCATGGGCCGGGGTATGGGGAAAAGGGTAATAATTTCACAGACATTTCACATAAATAACATCAATCGAGAGCGCAGGCGACTTCAACGAACTTCTTCTAGGAATTCGAATCTCGGGGCCCACAAAGCAAACGTTTTTCTCCGTTTCTTTCGAGTTTCTTCGACTTTTTTGTTTTGTGAGGAGTGGAAACATCATTAACATGTCGTAGATACGCGATGAGATTTCGTTGTTCTTTTCTCTGCCTTTTTGGGTGTTGTAGGGGACGAGGAAGATTCTTTTTCTTATTTTGTTTTATATCTAACTGATTAACAATCGACGGGCCTTGTCTTGTTGTTGTAGGGCCCGTGTGCTCCTATCAGTCAGTCAAGGCGTTAAGGCCAGAAGATGTTGAGTGAGGTTGCCCCATAGACCCCCGGCTCGTATATCTCGATCGCGTTCGATCGCCGTCATCATCATCATCATTATCATCATCATGGGTATATCTCTGCCCGGTTCCCTCTGATTCGTGTGAAGCTGCATCAGCTGAAATGTTGCTTTGTTTTCATCTGATTTTTTTGTTTTTCGTTATTTTCTGAGAGGCAACAGGTTAACACGCCAGGTTAAGCTGACCCGGGAGGAGACCGCAAACTGTTGCTGCCTTGGCCCCGAACATTTTTGATTGCTTTTTTAATGTTTCCAATTTATACGAATCATTGTTGTTTTATAGTCCGCCACGAGAGTCCATAATTTAGCCAGAAGAGCCAGAAGAGCCAGCCGGCGGGTCGGCCAAACGCCGAAACCCAAAGCCAAAGCCGAAGCCGAAGCCGTAGCCGAGAGGAACGGAGAAGAACCCACAACATCACAAACAAGAAAAAAATTGTTTCAAGAAAAATTACAAAATAAATAGCAAGTTCTTCCAGTCGTCTGCCCCACCGCCTTCGGATGTCATAAAGTCAAAATGCTTTTGTCGGCATCATCACGGCGCGCGATTCGCATCGATTCCGATTCTGATTCTGATTCTGATCCCGAATCCGATGCCAACTCATTCCCATTGATTTCTGTTACGCACTGTGGCAATGTTTTTAATTAGACAGTTTTGATGTTTGCGTCAATTGTCAATTGGAATCGGAATTGGTATTGGCATTGGTATTGGTAGAGGAATTGGCACCGGCACTGCGAGTGGAGGAGCCGGGACCCTCTTACGGATCCTCTTACAAGTCGCGGCTTAGACGCCTGGACCAAAAAAGGCGACGGCGTTGTCGCCAAGTTTGGCCAACAAATCTGTGTCAAGGCATGGGGCAACATGCAACATGCGGCCAGCAGCGTTCAGTCGGATGTTGCGCGGATGATCTGAAGCGCGACAAGTGATTGCCATCAGTTGTCAGGCCGCTATCGTTGATCACAATGTCAACAGCAGCAGCAGCAACCACTGCAGCAACAGCCAATGCAACTGCAACGGCCAAGGCAGCAGCAACCACAACTACAACAACAACGAGAACAACAACAACAACAGGCAGACAGTCAGACTGGCGACGGCATATTCCCGTGGGGAGCCGCATTTAAAAGGCATTTAAGCCACAAAATCTCAGGCAACAGTAGCCGCAGCTCCACCAGCAACAATTACTGCAACACGGGAAGATCATTTAGGGTTTGCAATCGACCACTGGAAAACGGCAAACACTCTATAAAGCTTTAATAGAAGATACTATAATTAAAAAACTACAGATACAGCTTATCTCAAGAATATATGGTAGGAATACAGGAAAAGTAGAAAGCTATTCTTAATGCTTCCTTAAAAAAAAATAACTTTTCCAACAATTTAAATTATTTATACCGGGTCCATAAATATTGGTGGCTCTCATAAAAACGCCTTAGCTTATCCGAAATTTTCTTCAAAATAATATCCACAACAATGGGCTATCCACTGTATTTATACATATTATAAAACCATAAACTATATGGGCATTTTTCGTTTATGCTAATTGAAACCTAAGGGAAACTAATCGAGAGCCAAACCCAATAATGAAGGGACGGTGCCCAGAGTGGGGTAAGGGCCGGACAAACAATACAAATACAAAAACTGGGAACCACAATAAAGCTAAAGCCGCCAACGGACCAACGGACGACTGGTGGCAACCACAGTGGTGCAGTAGCAAAGGCATCGGCAACAGCAGCTGGGCGCTGGGAGCTAACTTTCGTGACATGACAATTTCGATGACGATGATGATGAGCCGGGATAAACTCAACTCGACTCAACTGAACTGAACTGAGTCGGGCTGAGCCACCAGCTTTTCCCGATCAAGATCATGGATGGGGCTATATAGTCCAGCCAGGCAACCTTGGCATGGGATTTGCTGCACTGAAACAAATTAAGCAATCAAACATTGCCTACGGCCAAACGGCTAATGAAAACAACAAACGGGTATAGTTTCAACTGATTTTACATTTCCCAAACCCCAAAATTCTAGTCTTGTTATGTAGTAGTAAAAATTGAGCTTATAATAGAATTACAAAATATTATTTGGTGTGTGCCGACGCTGTAGTTGATGCAACATGATGATGTTGTCGGTTGACAGTGACGATGACGATGAGGCGGATGACTGAAACTGAGGCTGCGGCTGAGACCGCGACTGCTACTGCAACTGCTACTGAAGAGGACCGAGCCGAGACTGGGGATGTTGACGATATGATAGACGCACTCATCACATCAGATCACATCACATCAGGGCCGTGGACGTGCGCGTTGATTGTCACATCGTTGCGGCGTTGAATCTTGGCTACCGAATTGGATGGATCGGCATGCGGGCACTACTGAAAATTGCAATTTGCCGTCATTTTGTAATGAGGGAGCGCCATCAACCGGCAACGGGTAACCGGCAAAGAGGGCAAGCGGCAAACCGGCAACCGACATCCTCGTCTTCGTCGTCGTTCAACAAAATTATGGCAAATTGTTTATGGGGTGTTTAAATGGCCCTGCAACCGATGTTGCTCTGCTCCGGCTCGGCTGCCGCTGGCCCTGACTTTGAGACTATAATTTTATTTGTAAATAAATTCATGTGGAAAACCAACAGAGGTTAGGCCACGGCACCGCCTAACCGAGTGAGAGATAAAGAGAGGTGGTTCTAAAGTCATTAATCATTTGCTCCCTCAACTAGCCGGCTATCCAACCCTCCGCGGATCGTGCGTGTGTGTATTTAACTAACTCATTATAGGGCAGGAATCCCTAACATGCAATTAAATAACGTGGGTCTAATCCTAATGAGACGACAGCCACTATGTCATGTCCGCAGTGGCTGTTGTTCGCTGCGCGGTTCTCCATGCAACATTTGCGTTTGCGCAGGCGCGTTTCCCAACTCGACTGCCTCCAATTCCCTAGGCCCTGGTTGTCCCAGGCAGGAGAACTGCACGCATGGGTGAAAGCTGCGATTTTGGGTGCACTGGGAGCACAGGCGGCCAAAAACAAACACGTGTTCCGGGCCAATTGCAACGGGCATGACTTTTCGTGGCGAGCGGCCGGGCGGCCGGGCGACCGAGCGGGATTGGAGCTGTCAGAGCCCTAAAGGAAAAATTAATCATATTTGATTCTGAGCGCTTGAATTCTTGTGGGCTGTTCCGGGAAAGAGCCCTTTTGGCTTGTGTGTGTGTTGATCATTAGGGAAATCTTCGGGGGATGCCAGTTTCGTAGGCTGGAGGAAGTGAAGAATCATGTTTCCCGATCACCTTTTCCACGGGCAGGCGGGCGAGGCGAGCTTAGTGAACGAATATTGATTCATAAGATCAGTGGATCTACGCTTGATTAATTAGACTCTTTTAACCGGAGGAGAAGCCTGGTCGATTGCTGTGAGCACAGCTTAATTGATGTTGATATTGAGGAAATTAAAAGTTACGGGATATTAAATTAGAGAAATAAGGGAAACTGGCTGCCGGTAAGGTAAAACTAAAACAATAGAAAATTCCGTTCACATTCCGTTCACTGAAAATCAGGCGCTTAGTAAAAGGACTCGCTAAAAAGACTCAAGACTTAGTAAAAAGACTCATAAAATAAGCCGATCTTTTTTTGACGAAATCTTTGTTTTTATGTTCCAATTTGCAAAAATAATTATGGATTTTTTAACATTACATGTTACCTAGACCAATGGAAAATGGAGAAAATTTTCGATTGGAATTTGAAGGCCGCTAAGAAAACATTATCATTTCACATTTTAAAAACCTGTCAGTCTTGAAACGTAGTCCGACATGATTTATATTTTACTCTACCACGAACGTAACGACCTACTAAGTACCAATAATATTTTTCTTCCCTTTATGATACACACATAAAGTAATCCGACCAAAATCCATACTAATCCTTTACTGATCACTTTGGTCGGGAAATACAGGCACAGAAAACCCTTGGGACGACCTTGCTTAGTAACTGTTTGTTGACTTTAACCCAAAGCTGGCCAGGCGATCTATTCAGTATGTATCGCTTCCGTGTAAGGTCACTCAGATCATTACACCGCCATTGTACAGCGTCGTAATTGGGGCAGCGTTAAAGTCCAAGGAATAATCCCTTGAATCCCCGACAAGCGACAACCAGTCCTTTGATTCACGACCCACGCCGAATTCCCGGGTAACTAATGATCCGCGGGCGGAGCAACAACTGAAAATCTGCAGCGAATTCCCTGGAAGGTCTTTTACGATCAGGAGGCAACCTGCGTTCACACAACTCTAATTGCCCGATCGGCAGCGGGGAGGGAACGGGCACCAGAAAGGAGGGATCGTAAAAATTACAACCGCAGGATTTTCTCTGTCAGCGAAACCATTAATCCCTCCGTTTGGTTCCTTTGGGTTGCACTACGGCTCTGGGTCTGAAACGGATTCGTTTCCTTAACTGCTTGACAACGCCCTTGTAAAGTGTTTCTTTTATTCGGTCGATACTGTTTGGTGCCAGTGATGCAACCGTTCAAAAGGTATTTCAAAATATTCAGGTAGATTTTCTACATATTATTTTAGAGTAAAATGTACACCTAACCACAAAATGCCCCTCTAAGGTGTATTGCTCTCTTCATTTATTATGTATCCTGTTTTGGGATTAGAAACTTGAAAGAGACAATATAAATGATGCCGGCCGGAATGCTCTGTCGGTGGTTAGGCTCTAATAATTCTGTTCATTATGAATTAATTTAATTTGAGTTCGGAGCGGGGATCGGGGATCGGGGCCGCTGAGAAGTGAAAAGGTTGCCCTCGAATGCCCAATGGGGGGGCGCCACGGATTGTGTCAAAGATATGCGACGCATGCGGCGCAAAGTTCCGCCAAATGCACAGTTGGTAGTCGGATCGGATCGGTTAGGATTGGGGAGTTTTCGGTGCTGTTGGGGTATTTGGAATTTTATATATCACTTCATAACCCAATTTTATTCCGTGGTCTCCCCTTTGCTCTTTATTTCTGTGTGAATTTCATATTTCATTTCGTATTTGTTGTATCCCCGGGAACGGAAAAAGGTCAAACGCACGCAAAATTCGTTCACAATCTTGCTTTTGCCTGCCCGCAGACAATTTTAATGCTCCCAACGCGAGGAGGAGGGTAATTTTTTCGGTTTGGTTTCTGGCTTACAGGTATTGGGGCGGGGGGAGCGGGGCCACTGAAACAAGGCAAAAGTTTATCGCATCCCAGAAACTCTCAGGCAACGTTGCGTGTTTGCCGGCTTTGACCCAAAATAAAGTTGGCATTTTGAGTGTTTTATTGCATGGACACAAGTTTCAAGCAATCAACAAAGCGACTGATCAAATGCAAGATCATCCAAATGGGACAGCCAACACAGCCAAAAGTTATTCGGTTCGGGGGCCATGGCAGGGGCCGAGTTCAGGGGGCTAAGAAATATGTTTATAAACATGCACATTTGGCACGCGATCATCAATTTTTGGTCCGCAACTCTGCCGCATGCGTACTGTAAGATACATTTTCTCCCTCGGTCCGCATCTTCTTGGCCGCCTTCTTCCCCTGCTCCCTTGCTCACTGTTTTTCCTCAACTCACGTTACTGGCTCTAAAAAATGTTACGCCACAGATGCAGTCTGGCAAGAAAAATTGTTTCGGGTTAATGTGTGATAGATAATGGATATTGATATGTGAAAAATGGGGAGAAAGTCAAGAAGAATTCTTGGCCGGAGAGCAAGTTTCAATTTGCTTTACTCGGAAGATACAGCGATTAGAATAGAAAGGAAAATGTAACTTATTCGAAAAGAAAGGCTTTTGACGATTGCATCTGACAGAAAAGGGGTTACCTACATTTTTAAGAGGCGTACCTAAGCTTAAGTGTTCCAGCCAAAAGACAAACAAGATATTACATATAGTAACAAGTAAATCCGCTGTAGTCGAGATTTCTCGGCATTGAGATACCATATACCTGTTTCATTATCAATGAGTAACCCCAAATTGCAATGACTGATATCAAAGCAGAAATTTATATGATGTCATCCGGCATTGACACTGGCATGGGGCGGTGCTCATATTTGTAGGCCCTGTCTTCATTGTTTATTGTCCGATCTTTGCGAAACTTGGCATATAACTAGTTGTAACAATTTTTAGTTGTACGAAATAAGATTTATATCGTTTGATTCAACCACTTCGAAGATATAGACCAATCTGCAATAGGAAATACAGTTTTTTGAAAATTCAAAGGTGGAAAGGCCTGACAATTTATTCTGCGTATATGATAAACGCATGTAAAACAAAAGGATTATGTTTTTAGCTACTACCATCTTAGGTATTGTCAAATATGTGGGGAAAATACATATACATAATGCATATTGAGAAAGCCTACCTAAAGCAAAAAGAATTACGTCTCTAACTCTTACCATCTTGGATAACGACGTGTTCATACAAACAGACGGACAGACAGGCGGACGTACAGACGGACATGGGTAGATCGCCTCCGCTATTGATGCTAACCAAGAATATACTTTATAAGGTCAGAAACGCTCGCTTTTCCCTATTACATACATTTTCACTAACTTAATATGTCATTTGTACGTTAAGGTACATGGAATAAATAACACTTTAATTATAAAACTAGAACTGGTCAAACCATCAACGGATTTAAATTCGATTTCATGCCTTTATTCCCAACCGCACTTAATTCAAAGTATCCACCAACGCATCCCAGCAGAAAGATCTGGGAAGAACAAAAGACTGGGAGAACAATCCCTGAGATTGTTGATCAGTGTTGATTCCTTGCCTTAATTGTTACACAATGATCGGGCTGAATCTCAATCACCGTGGGTCTCGGGCTGGTTACCCACCAATTATAAAGGCCGATTAGATAACCAGGGAGTCGACCCCCCGCCACCTTTCCTCACTGTTGGCCATCATCATGTTTTATTGTTTGCCCCGGTTCTCCAACCCCGACTCCAGCCCCAACTCGACGTGGATCCCAGGTCGCATGTATCCCGACTTTAGCCTGTTGTTGTCCGGAGATGCTGGCACTGCTTTTGGAGGTCCCCAAAACGACAACGGGAAAGATACGAGTACGAGTACGGGTACAGCAAAATGTTCAATTCATTCGATGCCATTTAGAGCAACAATAGAGAGCACAGGCCCGGTAAAATGTAAACAGAATCACCGGCTTACGTATCGATACGAAAATGAGCAATAACCAGGCTGGCAACTACCAAAACTACCAAAAAGAAGCTGGAAAAAGGCAACGCAGACGGCAGCAATTGTACCCGTACTGTGTGTGTGTGCTCCAATCGAGGGACCCAGGCAAAGTGAACTAAAGTGGGATTGGGGCTCGGAGCGACCTTCTCTTCGGATAAAACAACAAGCATACCCAAATATGCGATCATTACTCATGCGCGATTTCACAATAAATCAACGAGACGTGTTCACAATAATTTTATTCAACTTATTTTCTTGTCGGTTGGTCTGCTGCCCGGTCTGCAGGCAGTCCAGCGCTCCGCCAGCTCCGCCAGCTCCTCCACCGACTCCTCCAGCAGCGGGCTTGTGGGCCAGGGCGCGCTGCTCTGTGTCGATTGTTATTATCCGTATCTGTGTGAGCTCATCGGCGGGCGTATTGGTGCTTTTGGCCAGGCCACCAAAAGGAGCGCAGGCTTTCATGTTGTTGTCGGCAACAATGAAACCGTTTTTCGTTACGAGCCACGGCAATGTGTTTGCTAAATATGCAAAGCACAAGAAAGAACTCGCCGGGGCAGCCAACCTGGTGGCAGTTGCAAGTCCCTGTTGCCAGTTTCGACTTGCAACTTGCCGTTGCCGTTGCCGTTTTCACTGCTGTGCGGTTGCTGATATTGTTGCACCCAAAACAAAAACGGCACCGCGGTTCTAGCTCGATCAGAAGCGATGAATCAAAATTCACTCGAAACATAAATGGCAAGGCACTACTTTAATTTCCTTGTGCTTTAAGAATTAAAATGGTTAAGGATTATAATTTTATCTCCTTTTTATGGTAATCAAACCAGGGAAACACAAGCAGGTTCAAATTTCCTGATGAAATTTAAGGTTTCCAAACATTTGTAACATTTTTGAAAAGAATCATTCTCAAGTTTCCATGCTTTAAGCAATGGCTTATATTGAACTTTAAAAAGGCGCAAGCTCCCCGAGCTGGCCTTTGTTTTTCTGAGTGCCTTTCCGGCTCCAGTGGCGTTGGCGTCGACTTCGTGATGTGACGCTTCCCACTCCATGAAACGGAGGCTCCTTCGCATCGAGCGCCGCCGTAGTTGGGTGGAGTGCAGCTATTTTCATGTCGCGGATCGTGATGAAGTTAGGTGCATGGGCCACGCAATCCCATCGAACTCCGTCGGAAAACACTGCGGCGTCCTGGGGGCCAGCGAGCCACAGAGCCACCGATCATTTGCAAATTGTATGCAGACAGAAGAGGAAGCCACACGATTTAATTGTTACGCACATTGACAGCACTTTGAAGGGGCTGCCGGGCGAAAAAAACTGCGGAGGAGGCTTTGTCTGGACCCTGGGTTATGAGACCCCGGCAAATGCCACCAAATGCAAAAATGGCAAGCTCCATGGCTAGTTCCCTGCTGCCCGGTTAGTCAGACTTGCCCTTTGGCAGAGCTAACATCGAATTGATCACCTCGTTTGCATTGTTGGCAAAATTGTTTGAAATTTCCACAAAGCCGGGGTTCCTGAAATTCTGTATCCAGTTCTAAAGTCACAAAGATAAATGCATACGAGTACATATATCTCTTTGATTTGTTATCCCCAAATTATGTTACGGAGAGAGAGAATGGTCTCCGATCCCAACAGCCGAGTGGATATAGTCCATATGAACCTAGATCTTGAAGATTATAATAGATTGACAACATCTAATTGCATATTCTGATTTCCCCGGCTCATGCACAAACCGCGAAATTCTGTGGCGTCCACAGTTTTAATACCAGAAATTCTACCATGTTATATAGGAGAGCAAACTCCGAATATCACTTACGGCTACTAACATTAACCTACAACTACCAAATTTGTATTTGTTATTAGTGTAGCCAATATCTATATTTACCAAAAATAAGTCACTCCCCTCCGAACCCCGCAGAAAGGTTGATACCAAGAATCGGATATTTATAATCGAGACACTCCACTAATATCGTTCTTGTATTATTTTGTTTTTTCTTCAAAAATACATCAGAAGCAACCTAATTAGATATTCCAATCACCGTAAAAGATTAATGGAACCATTCCCTAGTATCTCTACTATAAGATCTGTCGCGTGACAAAATTGTAGATCGAGAGCAATTCTGTCATAGATCTCACAAACACAAATTAAAAGACGACCAATCATTCAAAAGAATAGGAGAGATAGATCGGAACCAAAAGATATTTGACTGAAATGATCTTGTCTTGATTACAACTCAAGAGTTTACCAAACAAGCCCGCTGGCAATGATCGAGTGTGTCAGCGCGACAATCAGCAAGTGTGACTTTGTGGATGATTGGGTAATAATTGATCGATATTTAAACGGATTATGCTATGGCTATGCCCACTGCATTTAGTCCGCAAATGATTCAATCAAGGATTTCTGTATGACTGCTCCAAGCTGAAAACCATCACCACCGTCAAGTGGGACGGACTGGGGGAAAAACTGAATAATCTGCCAGTAATGCAAAATATGCGGCACTTGTGTATAGGGCATGAAAGCTTCGTCGTGTCGCATACTTTGCATTTCGAACATGTTTTATAAATAACGCTTCCCAGACCCTCAAACTGCGGCTCAACTCTTCCCATCCGTGCTCTCATAGAGTTGGCAAAAAAAAGGAGAATAAAGTGCGATCTGCTCGTAGTGCGGCTCAAGAACATGGATTTCGTTTTAAAAATCGTGTCTTGTTGGCTGCCTCGCTTTTGCCACAAAACAAAAGGGTAGCAAAAATATGCAGCGCCCAGCTCGTTGGACCAGGGGGGGGACAAGGCGAAGCTGACTGCCGCAGCTCCATAGTTGATGCCTCAGACACAGATCAACTTTTTGGCGTCGTCCCCACAAGAATCCTCCCGCCCCGGCCCCTCCATCAGACTTCTCCATCGGTTCCTGGCTAATATGCATGCAATCAGCCGTGGCAGGCAGTCCACGAAAATATGTTCGGCTTGTAAACGTTTGCCACGCAAAAACCAATAGATCAGGAGTCTGTGGCTGTTCCTGTTTCGCAAAAAAGCAGAACATAAGGAGGTCTTGCGACTAGTGTGTTCCCCTGGAAAGATGGAAAGCTCCGAAAACTTCCACGGACTGCAAACAATTGAATTCAGAAATGCACAACCAAATTAGAGTAAAAAGTATGTATTATTTAAGACTATGTCCAGCGCTTATACAACCTCTGCGTACCCTGAGGAAAATCTTGCAGCGACTACGGCGACTCAGAGTGCCCATTCCCGTTTGACTTCTAGCTTCTAGCAGGATGACACATATTTTGCTTAACGAATGTCACACAGCATCGATGACTCTTCCTGGTGTTTTTGCCGCTGCTGCTGCTGCTGCTGAGGCTGATGCTGCATGGTGTTTGGGGCACGTACAGCGTTGATGCAGTTGCTTGTTTGCTCGCTGGCTGGCTGGCTCACTGGCTCAGCGGCTAGTTGCTACTTCGCAGCCGTTGTCAGAGGCCTCAACTGCTACTGTCAAAGTCACGTTTTAATGTAACGCGCAGAGCCTTGGCTTGGGCTCTGAAATATTGAGATTGAGTTACGAGCAGCCAACAACTTTTGTCAACACGCGAAGCTGCATAAATGCCGCTTAAATGGCATAAAATATGCATATGCATTTGCCAGTTACCAGTTACCTCCAGGTTACTGGTTACCAACTACCAGTTAGCCAAGTTACTCGGCCAGTTATCGCACCACGCTCAACATATTTCAAAGTTACACGACCAAAAGGTAGAGGAGCGACTCTGCCCGACGACACGCCCTTAGTTAGTTAGTCGTCGTCGCCATCGTCGTCGTCGTCGTCGTCGTCGTCGTCTCCGGCTGTCTGTCCATCTGAAACTCCCTGGAACTCAGATACTCTGAAGCCCCGGCAGTCTGGTACTAGAGCTCTGCCGCTTGACGGCAGCTATGTGGCCAGTTTCCTGTTTTTGCCCAGAGGGTAACACCCCCTTTCCACATCCCCGGCAGTACAGAAATTCTTTGTAATTTGCGTTTTTCACACCCATTTGATGTAGCACCAGGTCTTAATCTTAATCCCTGCCACCAAAACAGCTAACTACCTTAAAATACCGCTCAGTGTTGAAAGGGGTTCGTCGGACCGCTCTGACCATCATAAATCGATGGTGTTGGCATGATATCCGACATACCGGGTACGCCAGGTCGTAATCCAGCTCGTTGTACTTGGAAAAACTGTCATGTTTTTTTTAGGTTCTCTTCTCCAACTGAGGGACGGGCGGCAGCTTTGAGTGCAATACGATCAGATAGGTATATCAAACGGAGTAATTATAAGTGGGAGGGCACCATAAGATTGATACATCGCCACCGGTGCGACAAAGAAAATGCGGGAAAAATAAGAGGGTTGCTCGGAGCTTAATTGCTACTGACTCTGTAAGTCGCAGATAAGCCATCACACAGCAATTGCATCGGACTGAACAAATAACAACTCACTGGGAAGCACAAAAATGTGCTGGTACTTTTAGGGACCTAATTCAGGGAGTTCCTGAACCCATCTTCTTTAGGAATTATCGCAGGTCTCTCAGTATGAATTTTACCATAACAAAACGAAAATAAATATTCGCTTCATCCAAAACTTTGGCACAAACATTCCCCACTCGTGGACATTTCATTTATTCAAGTGCCTGCTATGCTGATGGCATGTTTCTGGCCTTGGTCCCAAATCCAATCACCTCCGACCAATTAAGATCGCCAGGATTAGCCGAGATTACATTTGCATTATCGAACATGGCTTATTTATGGCGCTGATAAACCTTTAGCCTACTCATATTTTCAGTCACCGACCAAACAGAAGGGGATTCCCCCTCCGGGATACACTTCGTACCTGCTGCAGTCTCATCAATTGCTTTGTCAAACCCCGAAGCCTTGGAGGCAGGCAAGCACAAGGCTCAACGGTCGCTGGAGAAAAAGCAAATCAACTTTTCAGCACACAAGGCCCGAGCCCCGGTTATCAAAGTAATTGGCAATTGCTGATGTTACCTTCGTGGTGGTTGTCCTTAGTTTAGGCGCTGTTGTTTCGCCGGCAACTATCCCCATACACCGCATTCGGATATGAGGTACAAGTTTATGTCTGGCCAATGGGGATGGGGGCTCTTCCGATGAGCCACCACCATTCCCATATAGCCCGCAGCCTGATAAAACTCAATACTTTTGTGTGTTTATGGCCAATCAGAAATCATGCCCATGCCCGTGCCCACCTCTGCACACTATGCACTCTGCCAGACCATCCTATATGCATAAGCAGATATTTTTTCCTCAGACTTTTCCCCCCCGAACACCGCTCTTTGCATTGAAAACGAGTGTCATTTTTAGCCAATTTCGCCGCAGTTGCGTGGCATGAAAACTCAATGGACTGGACACGAGTCTCGGACTCCACGGGCAAACTTGCCACAGCCACGGCAACAAAGAGCTGAGGAAGCAGAAAAAAAGTGCGAACGCGTTAACTACATGGCGTCGCCAATCTTAGCTGGAAAACGTACGACAAGACAAGACAAGCCAATTGCCGGCCTCGGCCCTCCAGCTCTCGGACCTCGGGAGGGGTCCAGGGATCGGGCTGGGGCCGGGGGCTGCATCGAAAGCTGCACTCCAATAAAAAACACCTGCAGAAGAGCCTTTCCATTCCAAAACTCTGAGTATCCCTAAGAAACTGTGTCTTTGATCGCTTTTAGGTTAGGATCGTTCAGTAGATGGTTTCATAATACTGAAAGTTTTCATGCAAATATAAACTTTCATGTGCTACGACTTTAGCTGTTAGACAAACTGAAGTCGAATTCTTATTTCTGTGTGCTACACATTTTAAATTCACAATTAAAATTCCTCAAACAGAAACATAAATTATATCCATTGTTGAGGTAGGAATATTTTTGTAGGTATACATACCTATAATATATTAAGATCTACTAGATACAACCACGTGACGGTTCGACCATAGTCTTAGGTTTTTTCTTTAGTGCGGAGATTTGTCGTTCACTGGCTTGATTTTATAATATTTGCGTTGTACTAAATATAAATTTTCATGGATATTTATTAAGGTCTCAGGCATTCAGGGTGTACTCGTATCGATGCTTTAGTATAGTAAGTGCCAGTCTTATTTTTCGGTGTACTCGTATTTGCTGCGAGCGCAGTGAAGCGTACCAAGGCGGGCTGAGCCGAGCTGGGTTGAGCTGAGCCGGGATGGGAATGCCAACTGCTAACTGGAGGAGCGGAGAACTGGAGCTAACCCGAGCAGGCAGGAGTAGGAACTGCACAGTAGCGCCCGCGGCCCAATAAGTGTGTGAAATAAACAATGTGCACACGTTGCCTGCCCCCGCCTCCCTTTGGACACTCATCCCCCCCCCCCCCCGATTCCCAACCACTCTCATGTGTTGGCTCGTATGTACATTTTTGTGCTCGACGAGCCGACAACAACAGCAACAGCAACAACAAAAAAGTGAAGGAAAAATAAATAAATAAATTGCAACATTGGCAGCATATTTTTACACTTCTCCTCGGCTTTTGCACCCAAAAAGCCCACGATCCAAGGATGGCGGATGGATGGAGGCTTAACTACGATGACGAGGACGTGGACGAGGACGTGAACGAGGACGAGGACGAAAACGAAGGCTGAGCTAAACGAAGCAACGCACTTTTAATAAGCAATGGCAAATGGGTTAAATGGGGTATAATTAGACCGACAGCGGCTTGGTAACTAAGCGCAGTTTGGCTGCCAAAGGGGATACAAATGTGCTTCAAGTCTTCAAAGACAGCATATTCGTGCACACTTTTAGAATAAGGTAAGCCCAATTATGCTTTAAAAGCTTTGACCCGTAGGGAGCTTGATACCAAGCTTTACGTGCAATATGTAATATTACCACAATTGGATTTTAAACGAATCGAAAGTGTATTGATACGCATTTTGTGGAAAAACGTTTTGAGAACCCTAACAAAAAAACAATTTTTTTTTATCATGCATCATTATATTAAGTTAATGAAAACTATTTCCTGCAGGGTATCATTGGTTTGCATTTGCCAAAGGTTCACCCCTTCCTGCCGTGGGTTATTTTTGCACATCATTTATGTAGCCCCCCGCAGCATACCTAGGCGGTTGCCTCCCCTTTAACCCCAAGAACGTTTCCAGTCCCGGCCACACGATCTCCATCGCCGATCGGCGACTGTCAGCGCTCCACTTGTGGCGTCCGAGAAGGATGAGGGATGGGGATGTGGAGCCAGACCGGACCCCGAGTCATCAGTGGGCCTGCCCTTCGGTTGATATTTATTTTTTTGCTGTTTGGGCTGATTAAAACTGAGAAATCCAATTTATTTCAAAATTTATTGTGTCTCACACGCGCTGGGACGTTCAGGAATTGAAAAATATCAATAAAGGCATATGAATTGTTACCCAATAATAAATCAAGTCCGCCGCCAGTCCCCGCCAAGGCGAACAAATATTCCTTTTATTGTTTATACGAGTATCCGTATGCTCTGTGCAAATAAAAAATACAAAAAATACATAAAATCACTCCTTCGGCCCGCTGGCTTGTGGCATTTTTCGCACCGAGCCCAATGAGAAATATTTCAATGTGAAAATCACCGAAAAAGCGGCCGGGCGAGCGCGTAGGAAACAAAAAAATAAAAAATAAATAAGGAAACGTGAGCGAGCGCTGGCTCCCCAGGTTAAGGGGCCCGTGATCATCATTTCATTTCAATTCGCTGTCCCAACTGGAAGACGGCAATTTTCTAAGAACCATCTTTGCAGACGAAGACGAAGCGCATACCAAGGAGCCAAACGATTCCAGATTGCCTCCGACTTGGTGTTTCAGAAATATGTGCAAACAATTACCGGCTTCAGACGAACGCGGCCCAGGAACGGGAACGAGATCTTCCCTCTGGAACTCTGGATCTCCGATTGTCGTTCCGTCCTCCTGTCCGTCTGTTTGTATTTTTTCTCTGATTTTCGTCAATTAGAATGATGCTCTCCTTAAAGGAAGCTGTGAATGTGCGAAGATCTCTTTTATACAAGTTGGTTGGTTGGGCTTGGACTTCTTTCCTCCTGGATTTCCTCTTTTTTGTGCTTTTTTGGGAGCCCTGGAACCATCAACGGCAGCTAAAATTAATATACCAGCGATAACTCAACATCAACATCAAGCCGTGGTCACGGAGTTGGGACGTACACTGATAGAAATTGGCTTAAATGAGTTTTTTTCACCTTCTTTTCATTTGAGGATAAATACTTACATTTAATGTTGATTTTTTCAATTCACTCACATTTTCATAATTATTTATTTATTGTTAATATTATATTCTATGTATTCTATATTCTATGGTCTTCCGATCGATGGTGTCTTTATAAAAACTAGAAGAAACTACGCAACAGTAGGAACAGTTAGAGTATTGCTATAAAATAAGGAGTAGTAGAAACTACTCAACCTTATGCGTACTAAATGAAATGTTATTGAAAAGTCTATTTGTTTTGTACATTTGGTGGCCATACAAATTATGTTAATACCATTAGTCTATTGCTTTCAATAAGGTTGAAGGTTGTACGGACAAAACATTGGTGTAGTCTAATCGACGTCGAATAAATAGAATGTTTGCTTATAACATTTAATATTTATTATTATATGAACACCTTGCTCCATAATTGTTTTCGGATTCTTTTCTTATTAGTGTTTAGTTTCATTTGTGTATTACCTTTCGGACTATAAAACTACACGAAAATATATCACAAATTTAAATGTCTAGTTTCATTGGGGATTATAAAAATACGCAAAAATATCGCACACATTTTATTCAAAGTGCCGGCTGACATCCCCCCGCCTGGTGAACTCCCCCTCGAGCGGAGCTTCTCTCTTGCAAATTTCTGCCCCACGTTCCAACATCCTGTTTCGTGCCGTTCATCTTGTCTCTCCAATTGTTGCTGGGCCCGTCTCTTTGTTGCCTTTGTTGTTGTCGGTGTTCTTGCTATTATTATTTTGTTGCTGCTGTTGTTGTTGGCAGCTAGTTAAGCAGTTTCGCGTAAACGTTTTTCCAATATGAGTTTAAAAGTGGCAGAGCTTGGGACCTCGCACTGCGGCAACGAGGGCGCGAGCGGGGATCTGTGCTGTTGTTGGCCAGGCTGTGTGTTTAGGCTGTCTTCAGGGTTGTTATTTTAAAATTAGCACTTTGATTTAAGTTGTCTACACTCTTGGCGGCCCGTCTCTAGTTGGCCAAAAGCCGCCCGTCCCCGAGCCTCGAAATCAGCACATCGGAATCGGAATGGAACATACAGCTGCATTTCGCTGGTTGAGGTGTTGAACAGCTGAGTGAAGGGTAGAGGGTCTTCCAGTTGATTGCCGCCACGAAAGGTTGAAGGTTAGGGCAAGATAAACTGTTGTTGATGGGGCCCCCAGAAAGCTATTATCCACATATCATCGCGCCGGATGATTTCAGATGTGTTGCAACTCGCAACTCGCAACTTGCAGCTCGTTGATGCGATGATTCGATGATGCGGTTGCGGGGGATCTCGAGGATCTCTCACTGGTCGCTGGTTATGCTGAGTGATTCCGACAAGGCCTGGGAGTTGTTGCGGATACCACAGGCTTAGGGCAGTTGAATGATTGAAGTTTTCAGTTGAGTGAGGCATACCTACGTTTCCGGGTGTCTGATTTTATTAGTCATGACGTCCCAGCACTATTAAGGGTCACGAGGTGCTGGAGCTTGATATTCCTTGATACTTAATTTTCCTTTGGGAAATATAATGACATTTTTGTGATGTTTTAGTTATTTTATAGAGGAACTGGGATTATTGAGAAATTGTGCAACAGGATTCTGTCCGTACGTCTGTTCATATAAGCCTAGAACTGTAAAACTATCTTACACAGAAATAATTTGTATATTACTGCAATAAGGAAATTTTCTTTCATAGGCCTAACAACTCCACCAATCGATTATTGTAGGCGTGACTCATTGAATAATTTTCCATGTCACACACTCAATTATCAGCCCAACTTCCTACCCCATGTACGCACATTGTCGAAGACCGCTACTCGATACGATTAACCCAGAAGCATGCCGCCCCTTTGGGGCTGTTACCAATCCGGGGGGAGGCGGACGGGCTTTTGGCCATGGGCAAGAGCACGTCGCTCTGTTCGACGGCGCCAACCACTAGAAACTACGAAAGAGAAGCATCCGCCGCAATTGCGGCGATGAGTTTCCGAGGCTGCCCATCACGTCGCACCATCTAGGCCTCAAGATCGGAGGTTCGAGATGGAGATCAAGATCGAGTACGAGATCGAGATCGGAATCTAGATGGAGATGGAGATGGAGATCTGGCCGCAGTTGCTAATCAACTCGTTTATCAGAGCCAGACGGGCCAGCGTAATCAATCACCGGTCGGTCTCCAAGCTCTTGCCATGTTTCGTAGCTGAGGCTTTCCACCGGCACGTAAGCCGCTTCCGGCGGATTTTGCAGCTGGCTCTTATCACGAGGCTAATTAAAAATCGTTAAGATCATTTAAACACAACAATCCATCATTCGAAAGAGTCAATAAAACTTAGTTTGTATCTTAGTTTGAATGTGTAAAAAAAATTCGTTGGGCGAACTAGAACTATGAAGTTCCCAAAGCTTTTGGGAAGTTTTTGCATATTTATGGGTTCATTTGTGAAAATATTTCCAAAAAAAAAAGGTTTCTCAACCAAAAAAGTTGCTTATGGAGCCGCTAACAAAGCTGGCCTGTGAAACAAAATGAAATAAAATGGACAACGGCCATTAAAATGCATCCGAATCAGAATACATTTCATTACTAATCGGAGTGATGGCCGGACAGAGAGACCCATACATTTTTAATGCCCCATTTTGTGGCCGGAAGGAAGCGCAACACGTAAACGTGTTAATATGGACAACACAATCTATTAATTTGTCAACAATAAAGTAAGACAAGCGACAGGCGACATCGTCCCCGAATGAGAGCATTGATTGGAGACTCCGGAATGGGGATGGGATGTTGGCCGCAGTAACTTCAGCTTGTCGCCGAGGCATGGGGCACGGGACCGGGACACGGGGCAGGCAGCTTGTTGTCAGCGCAGCAGGTACGAAATTAATATGCGAGCAACAATTAAGATAAGCGCGCAAAGTTGTGAAGTGGCTGCTGCGAGGAGGGCGCAGTCGGTGGCCCCAATTGAGGTTGTCCGGCGACCACAGCAGCCGCCAATGAGTAAGGCGACAACAAGCTGGCAAGTCGGGGAAGAAGCCAAAGTACACAGCAACAAAAACTTGCCAAGATGTCTCCGAATGTTAGATGCCTCTTTAAAATATTGTGGACAAAATTCTACACCACCTAAAATTAGTGGATATTTGTCTTGCTAATAAATTTATTTTAATATGGAATACCATTCCTGGTATATAATCTGTAAAATATTGGGGGCACAATTGTATGAAAAGTGCAATTAGTGAATATATATCTCAATACATAAATTTATTCAAATTTGGAATACAAATCCAGGGAATTTGTTTTCCGTGGAAGAGGAAAAACATTAAATATTCGAAAAAACGATCTCGATCTCGCTTCCCCTTAGCAGACTCTCCGGCTCTTCGGTAGCACAGCCTAAGGAAATATGAAAAAAACACCAACTGCGGCAAAAATATTTTATACCAGTTCAAAAAAACTTAACCACATCCATTAAGCACAACCTTGATGACAAACGGCGGCAAGTCTTTCGGGGCGATAATAATAAGTATTCATTTCAGACAACTTTTTTGTGCTTCCTTTTGGCATCGGTTTTTGATATTTTTGGAATGTGCATATAGCCACGAAAATAAATTTTAACGTTGCGCTTTTACTTGATGGTCGATTCTTTTTTATTATTTTCTTCGAGGAATGTTTTGATTAATTTAAAAGGCGATAAATTTGACATCTGCCGAGGATGGTGCCGAAACACCACCCACTTTGGGGCTTAAACATTTCAATAAATTCACCTCTCTTTCCGATGTGAATGTAAAACAAGTAAGAACGATTATAGTCGAGTGTCTCCACAATAATACCCAATTCTTGTTTTCCACCTGTTGGCGGGGGTGAGGAGGGGAGTGACTGCGTTTCTTTTAGGTAAAGATAGATATTGGCTATAATAATAACATATCTAAATTTGGTAGCTGTAGCTGTAGCAGATGTGGGCTCTACCAATATACGAGTAATATTTTTAGTATTGAAATTTCGCGACTTGCGTGCGTGCATGTGGAGCTAAACTGGTACTCCCAGAATAAGCAATTATATGTTGTCTATCTATTATAATACCCAATATCTAGGCGCTCTTACGGACAGACAGACATGGCTATATCGAGTCGTCTGTTGATGCTGATGAAGAATATAAATAGTTTTTGGGAGCGCAGATCATTCCTTCTGCCTGTTACATACTTTGGTACGCATTCAGTATACCGTGTTACATTTTTTTTAGAACCGGGTATAAATATACAGATATTCCCCTTGCAATCATTATTTCATAAATGCCATTTTAATCTTCAAATTTTGCACTCAAATTTTCCACTCGAATTTCGTGTACAAATGTAACCCACAATCGTAATGCGATCTGTCGCCAATTAGAGTGCTCTTTTTGCCGCCGATTAAATGGAATCCACTTGAATTATGTGAACCGATTTCCACCTGTGCAGCTGGATGGATGGGGCGTGTGAAATGATTGTTGTGTTAATTTCCCCCATATGACACCGCCAGCCGGCAGAGAAATTCGAGCATTTTGTGCGGTTTATTGGCTTTGATCGATGGAAGGCGTCGCGTTTTTTAAGCGCCCCGCCATTCGCTTCGGGTTTCTTGACAGCTCATTCAATGCGGTCTGCGGCCTAGCCTCCCATCCCGACGCACTCCCCTTCCCCCGTTTTTTGTGGGCGTTGCTTTTTTAGCATACGTTTTAAGGCCCCCCGCTTTTTGATGAAATATTCCGAGGCGATTTAGCAGCGCGTCAATTACCGCTAGCCACCTGATGACAGTTGCAATTAAAAGCCAAGAAAAAAGAAACCAGACACGAATGGAAAAGCCGCGGAAAATAGTTGCCCGTCAACATGGATGGATGCCTGTTAATAGACATGTAAACCGCAATTAAAACAAGCACTGGGGATGGGGTTTGACTAGTGCCTGGCCGGGCCAGTAGATGTGCCGGGGAGGGGAGGGAGGGGAGGGAGGGCCCAAAATATTTTGACTTTGCCAACTAACGTGGCCGAGACGACGTTGTCGTGGCTGTTGGTCTTTTCTTTAATTAAAATATTTAAGCACGCAAATAGACCTGCCATGTCCGACTGTCTATGGCCAAGTTATCCGGCCTGCCCCTATCTGCTCGTACTCGTATCTGTGCACGTATCTACTTATTCCGGAGATCTGCGGGAAAACTTAGCTGGGCGTGTCCCTCGCTCTGTGCCACATGCTCCGTGCTACGAGATCCGTGGAACTGCTGCCACTGCCACAGCCGCAGCCGCTGCCGTGGTGCGGCTTTAATCAAAGTTTTTGCCAGCGGGGAATCAATCATTTGAAATTTAAACGTCATCGTGCGTCAGACAACTCATAAGACAAACCAACAGTAACAGCGGGCGAACCAGCCCAGATCCACTCCTGGAGATGGCAGCGTGAGGAACGCAAGTCGCCCGGCTTGATTTCAATTGGGTGAATTTTAGTATCTAATTCAAAGAGCCCGGTACCAGGTGAAACCAGTAAGTCGCAGCCTTGTAATCCAATGGAATCTCTCCGTAAACCAGTCATATTCATTGCCCCAAGTCGCCTTGCAGACCTCGTGACACGGTAACTCCACCATCTCCAAGTCCAACTCGAATGCGATTGTGGCGTGTCCGAGTTTTTAGCGAGCTGCCTCCCAGACGGAGCAAAAATCAGGCAAACCCCCGGCCAGCGGCCAACGCAATCACAAAAAACATTTTTCTTTTGCTTAAGGTTTGTGTTTAATTTTTTTCTGGCCAGCCAGCCGGCTGTCTTCGGGTTTCGCCGTATTTTTGTTAATGAAAGCCAAAAGCAAAATTAATGCGTGTGGCCAACGCCATCAGCAGCGCCCCCAGCTTATCACTGTCAAGCGATCTAAACTGGAACTGGACTGGATTTTAAGCCAAGCTATGTAAGTTTGGCCAAATCCGATCCCATCGAACCGCATCTGACTGCGCCAAAGGCTGCGAGTGAGCAAACGCCGATGTTTTAGTGAATTTATTTGCCAAATATCTATAGAAATTTATTGGACCCGGCTGATGGGATATTTATGCGCCTGTCGCACGGCGCTTTTGTCTTTTCGATTTTGTGTGTTTTCTGTGTTTCGCATAGATTTTTAATAAGTGATAAACATTTGAAATGACAATTTTAAAGTCGATTAATTAATTAAATGGCAATTGAAAGCGCCAGATAGCCAGCCGAAAACACGGTCACCGAAACATGATGGCCCAATAAAATACACAAATTGATTGATTTTCGGCTTATGCGCA
Source organism: Drosophila ironensis (assembly GCA_021223825.1). Classification (NCBI taxonomy): domain Eukaryota; kingdom Metazoa; phylum Arthropoda; class Insecta; order Diptera; family Drosophilidae; genus Drosophila; species Drosophila ironensis. The sequence continues at coordinate 3,144,097 of JAJJHQ010011965.1, forward strand.
TATATTATGATTTTGCCTGTACCTCCTGTGTTTTTATTGTTAGCTTTTTGTTTGAGAATTAATGTGAATATTTCGAGAATTGGTTTACGGCCGGTTTGTTATCTTGTACAAGGAAATTGAACGGGGATGGATATTCCTGCTTGGATCACGGGATAAATTATTGCCCGCTTATGGCTAAACAGACGGTTTCATGACGCGATTTCGAATTTAAAGATAACTAAATTGATTAAACAAAATGCTTATTTGGGTGTTATTCGCACGGCAGGGGGTGGTGGTGGCAGTGTTTTCTGGCTAAAATTGTGTTCAAACGAATTTTGGCTGATTTGTTAGTTTTTGTATTTCCGCGTGTGTGCAAAAAGAAACTGTCATGTCAAGAAAACACATATTAGCATATATTTTTGTGGAGTATCTGGGCGACGTGAGATAAGTGCGTTTTTTCAGGTGCACCTGGAATACTTAATGGCAATGAAAACGCATGAATACCTGCATTTCGCACAAAAAAAGCCTTTGGACCGATAAGCTCTTCAGAGAAGGAGAAAGCTGTATTAGGGGGGGCCCTCCTTCATACGGTCGAAAACTGCACGACTTCCAAGATGTGTCTTCTCGGGTACAACAAGTTGAAACGTTTCGAAACTTTGATGACAAATTAATAAAATGTAAAAAAAAATACAAAATAGTTTATACACAAATTATATGTTGTTATGTATAACATATTTACTAGGAGTATGTACACATTACCTTCCATTATGATGAGTTTCCGCAGTGCAAATTGTTGCGTCCTTAATTTTTGTCAGGCATTCATTCTTTTATGTCAAAATCTCATATATTCAATTAGTATTATATGAAATTTAAAGCGCGTTTTTTTAACATATCAAAGAGAAATTCATTTTCCTTGAAATGCGCCTGGAAGAATTAAATCGGTAGTTTATTAGTATTCGTGGTTAGAGAATCGAAAACAGGTGTATAGAGAAAAGCGCGTTTAAAGTTTTAGGTGCATACTAAGGATGTATGAATATCCGAACACCTGTAAATACTACACAACTTTGTAAATACGTGAATCGAAAAGATTTTAAAAACAAACGGGTGCTAAACTGGTATCACACAGTTCTGATTATGCAATAAGTTTCTATCTATCTATTATAGTCCCCAAAATTGAGGCATTTATAAGGACAGACCGACGAACGGACGGACAAACGGACATGGCTGGCTCGACTCGGCTGTTGATCCAGAATATATATGCTTTATGGAGACGGAAAAGCTTCCTTCGCCCTTTAAGAACTGCGTATAAAAATATAATATTTCGTGGAGTACCCCGAAAACTCCAATCACACACCGTGATGAACAGCGATGAATTGGTAAGGCTTTAACTTTGGTGAACAACATTATTTTGCTTCCCATGGAACGCCTTCTGATACGCGCGCAGTTCAATAGTTTGAACTCTTTTTAATTGATCTTGATTAATCGCAGACAACAAGAGCACACCCCGTGTATACAAACACCACCCAAAGACAGGCAGGCGGGCTCCCCATATCGAATCGGAAGCCCGACCATTAATTACGCTTTAATTACCCGCCGAAGAGAGGAAAAGCACAAAAAGACTCCAGCAGAACGCATGGGTGAAAAACGCTAATAGTTTCGCCTTATCAGCATAGAGTTTCGCCGGCCAGCACTCCACTCCACTCAACTCCACTCCACTCCTCTAATTTCATTAGTTTAATGGCACAAAACCGTGTGGAAAAACCAACAAAGCAGCCGAAAACAGCAGAGCCACGACGCGGAGGCTACCAAACTACGCAAAACGCAAAACGTGCAGAGCAGCGGCAAAGAACAACGGCACAAAAAATTGTTAACAATTGTGAGAATAAATTGCTAAATAATTAAGTGGATCAACGGCCGAGTAGAGGCGAGCGGAGCGGGCGCTCGAGAGATCTCAGACTCCAAATTGCATATGATTAATTAAAGGAAATAAAATGCTGACGACGGCGACGGCGGCGGCGGTGGCGGTGGCGGCCACTAGAGAATGAGTAGCAGAAAAATACTCGTACAAGCCCCAACAACCGGAGCCGTCGAATCAGAAAAACAAAAATAAGCAAGGCGAACGAAAATCTTTTTCTTTAATTAATATTGAAGTGAACGAAACCGAAGTGAAGTTCAGTAGCACACCGACAGCCGGCGCACCAGAAAACGAGGCACGAGAAAAAAACGAATACGAAAAAGTATAAAAAACAAAGACAGGAGGCGTTTTTCAACTCATTAACGTTCAAACGAATTCATTTGCATATCTCTACCTGCCCCAAATTAATATTCCACGGCTTCAGCATTCTTCTTGACTTTTTCCGTAAATTTGAAACGCTTAAGGAACGAGCTGAGAAATGGTCTCACACACAATTTGAACTGCAACACTGCGCGCGCGAGTGGGTCTGGGTCCGGTGCGGTCCCCCTGCAACTCTCCCTGGCCGGCAGTTATTTTCGTTCAGTTTCTTTTGTCTAAATGATTTTTATTAACATTTTTTGCGTCAGGTATTCGAGTAGGGACACGCATTTGCTGTGTCACTGCAGTCGAGTGTGCCAGTGCTGCCAGCTTGGCTGTTTTATACTATTTACGTGACGATCCATAGAAAACACTACAAATTAGAGAATGTTTTTCAATGATACTCGTCTTACGTACTCTAAACTACTGGGGATGAACGACAAAAAAAAACCAATTTGTATTTTAAGTCCAAAGATCCATCAATTAATTGGCCGATCCTCAAACACCTACTTTTCCCCTACTTTTTACAATACTTTCTATTAAAATAATGAAAAAATTAAAGCGTATTTTTCAACGATAAGCGAGAAATCCATTTTTGTTTTTAATCGCAAAGATTCGTCAATTTACGGGGCGATCCTCAAATACATACATAGTTTTTTCTTTGTTTCAAGGATATTGCTTTAAAGTTAAGAGGGTAAACCATTGAGTGGATGAGTTATTGAACAATAAATCCAATTTGTATATTAATAGCAAAGAGTCGTCAATTTACAGGGCAATTCTGAAAGACGTTTAATTGAAAAGAATAGGTTTTGTTTTTATTACATTTTATTTCGATAAATTTACGCCTTCGAACATTCTCAGATCCTAAACACCGCTAGGCAATACATATTTGTCTGCACATACTCATAGATGTAAGCCAAAACAAACCTAGCTATTTTGAACTCAGATCCAGCTAGATCTCCAGGTAACACCTCTTCAAAAGCGGCGATCATAGAAAAGAGCCGGGGGATCCGAGGGAAAGACGCCGGCGCATACGATCCAAAGCCAAATGGGCGTCAACTGCATGCCATGCGTAAATGCCAAAAGCAGCGACCCTCGTCTTGGACCCCTCCTCTTGCCGCTGCCCTTTGGCCTCTCCCGCGTTCTGCGTCCCACGTCCCGCTTGGCCCTTGGCCCTTATCTCCTTGTATTCATCTTGAAAATTGTTTCTAGTTGAAGTTTGCCTTTTAATTGTTAGGCGCAAACAGCCGACCGACCAACCGGTCGACTAAATTAAATTTATACTCTTCCCGTCTCCCTCCCGGCCAGTGCGGTGCTCTCTTTCGCACACCTTAGCCCCCGTCAGTTCCATCTGGTTGCGTGCTTTGTGGTTGGTATGCGAAAGTAACCCCAGTCCCCGTCCCCGTCCCCGGACGCAGTGTTGTCCGCACACAGAGCCATCGTCGTCAGATGTCGCCCATTGAGCATGTGCAGCCTTTCAGGTTGCCGGACTATCTCGGTCCCTATCTGGCACATCCATGCGTCTCGTTTCCTCGCTGGCAGGCAGGTCAATAAATTCCTCCGGAAAGTGAATTATTGTAACATTTTTATTAAAGTATGCGCATGCATCTATTTCTATATCTCACATAATTAGCATAGTTATAGGGGTAAAGCCGGGAAATGCTCATGTACCCCCACCGGTTACAGGCATTATCTAGGGGTGGCTCCGCACTTAACTGTCTAATTTTTCACTCAACTGTCCACATTGGACCTGGAAATTTATTAATTTGTCCAATTCCACTGACAAATGATAAAAAGCTTGAAAATTAATGGGAATATCTGCAGGAGTAAAAGGTGTCGTATTAATTAGAGTCCAGGACCAGGGGGTCGCCTGTGTAGGACCGATGTAGGGGTGTTGAGTAAGCCGGGGTAGGTGGTCGGTCCATGGCCTAGAATGAAATTTATGAGAACACCGCACACGGAATAAATATCATTTTTATGTTTTGGGGTTTGTTATTACATGAGCCACTTAATCATGACCAATTGCAAGCCCAACGGCGCAAATGTGTTAATTTTTGTGAATGTTTAAGGTCCCTAAAATTCTACATACTCGCACAGTTAAAGATAACTTGGCAGCCATTTGTCACTGCCCCCTATAACAGGTGTTACAAGTTAGGGTTTAGTTTGGGTTCCTTGAAACAGGGCACCCTTTGCATATTTTCATACAAAGAGATCAATACTGCCCACGAGTTGGAGAAGTCAATCTATACAAATTTGAAATGCAATAAAAATCCAATCTCTGATGGTTGCCCAAATTTAGACACCAACTGTTCGATAAAAATGAACAAATATCCATTCCTTCAATCAAACCACCATTCAAGACTCTGAATCACCGTAAACGTTTGAAAGTCATGAATTACCATATCGGAATCCCACGAGCATTGTGCAAGTGTATACACATGTTACTTATTCATGGCTTTGTAGTTTCTTTATTTTTCGTCGGGGGGCAGGTGGGGGGGCCCAACGCTTTGTACCCCCGCCTTTGTAGTTATTATTACTGCTTTTCGGGGGCCCCAAAGAGCGCCATTTAAGCCGCTTGTTGTTTGGTGTTTTTCACAGCTCCGCACAATAGATGGATCTTCGTCTCCAGCGGAGAGTGGCTCACGATCGATTTGAGATCGTTGAAATATTTCCCAAACGAAAACTTGTAGAGTTCCCCAAGCGTTTCATTAGCGTTTTCAAAACCGTCCCGGGTACACCTGATGTGCATTTATTCTTTTCAGTTTCGTTCATTTTTCCTCCTTTTCGGGAATTATTTTTCGTGGACAATGGAACCCACAGGAGGCTATTTTGAATAACTCGAAATGAGAGGAGAAACAAAACGCACCTCGAGTCAATGGCAACAATGGATCGGTTCGGTTCAGTGGGACGGATGTGCCAGCGTTTTTAGGGTTCATTGCGTTGCCCACCTCACAAGATGTTCGTTCACATGACTCGGCGATCGGACAGCCCAAAAATGCAAGACAATTAAACAAATTAACGAAACAACAGAGTGCACGGACTTACGGCAATTTTACACATGAGAAAATCGAAGAGCACCGAAAACCATTACCCATTAGCCATTAGGGAGACCGGGAAACCCTCAAAACCCTCCCACTCCACCACCACCTGAACCGCACAACCCATCCAGCTCATCCAATTCTCGGGCCGAACGAACATAACTGCGCGGGTGTTTCCCAACTGTCAGCTGTTTGTTAGGGAAGTGAACTTCGCGTTGAACCTGCCCCAGGTAATTAAGTTTCGAATTTTACTTTTCAATAGGCCATCAGGTTTGACCTCCTCCTCCGCGCGAACCTCGGAACATCTGAACCCTTTCGATGGTCGCATGTGTGTGCGTCTAATTTCATGGCTGTTAGCCGAAAGGGTCGGCCGGGTCCGAAAGGTCGCGGAAGACAAGCGTTTAATATGCAAGTTCCCTCCATGGAATTCCTAGGTCCCCCTTAGGAACAACGGCTTTTATTATTGACAACAAACGGCCTGAACAAGAATGATGACCCGGACAATGAAATGTGATCGCCAAGAAGGTATCCAACCGAAGTGCTGATACCCTTCTCCCTACAAAAATGTGTGAAAAACAAAACTTCTATCATTGGAAACTGAAATACACTCAGGGTCCTGCAAATTTTCGGTTGAATGTGCTTGTCCAAACAGAATAAATCAATGACAATAAATGCTATTGATAAAAATGCCTTCTTCTCATTGTAATTCTTTCAAAGCCTTTGCCTTTGTACAACAGCCCTGTGGAGGTAATTTCAACTTAATTGTTTCGCGGTTCCGTGTTAAAAACTCGGTAATCAGCATCTCAGCTGGGATTAACTTCAATGACTTCATTGACAAATCAATCAACCAGGTCATTAATTACGTTTCTCCCAAGGAACTGCCATAAATATGTGACTTCTAATCGCCATCAAATCCCATCGGAAACAAATGCATCCATCAGATACACACCGACCTCAGCCCGGTGCCCACTCGACTCAACTCTTTCGCTTTCGATGGAAGAGCATTCCAAATAACAATCAAAATAAAGAGTCCCACCAAACAAAATGGGAAAAAAAGAAGAAGGGAACTGAAAAAGTTCGAGGGCAGCAAATAGCGACAAAGAAAACTCATAAAAACGTTTAATGATGTCACAAAACGTAATAAAAATGCAATAAAATGTCAAAATTATTGAATTTACGATACGAAACAAGTTCAGAAAATAACAACAGAAACGGCAAAAACAACGAGAACCAACCTACAACAACACAATAACAAAAGAAGAAGCATCAAAATAACAATAACCAGGGTGGAGAGTCCGAAAACATTTTTTATTTCTACGGGGACGGGGTGGGGCACGGGGACGGGGACGGGGCTTGGGCGGGATGAACACCTCTGCAACTCTTTGACCGGACATTAGTATGTTCCATTGTTGTTCCCGATGATACTTGTTGTTCTCCATTGTTGTTATTTTTAGGGCCGTGTGTGTCGTGTGCGTTGTTGCGTTGAGTGCAATGTGCGTTGTGTTGATGCCGCAAGGTGTCGCGCACTGTGAACTACTCTTCCATAACCTTAACCCTTGCCTAATTTGAATAAATTTCGAGTTCAGCTTTGCGCTATGCACCATTCTACACAGCTCAGAAAAGTCCATGCAACCGAAAGTAACACCATCCGGCAATTTTGACTAAATACGAAACATGTACTTTAAGTAAATATTTAAAATATTTGAGTATTTTAGTACTCTGTTTAGGGTTATAATATGTATTGGTTTGTAAAGGGCTACCACGAACATTGTGAATAATTTTCCAGTGCACAAAAGCACATGTTTGTATACATTTCCCTCTTTTTTGAACTGCCATCAGTGAAGCGATTGATTGTTATCTAAAGTGTAATATTGGGTTTCCTCTCGGTTTTCCTATTTTCCAATTTTTCACTGAGAGCGGCGGATGAAAGAACCCTTGGAGACTGCGGGTCAAAGGATCCAAGCAGGGATTTTAAATAATGGACTACATGCAGCGATAAGAGATCCCCCGAATCCCCGAATCCCAAATCAGCAATTAACATACACATTCCCCGGCTTAGACAGCGTGTCTCCCAAGGAGCAGACTGCTTGACTCTGGAGGCTTCACTCGGTCGGTTTCCTGTGCCATCATCATCCTGTCCAGGCGATTCCAGACGCACCTCCAACGATTTATATATGCAGGCATGAGCGGGCATACTAATTAGGTCTCGGATCAAAGGCTGAGCAACACCACCCGGGAGGAAGGGGTAAGAACTGATTTGATTTTTGATTGGGATCGTTCTCACTCGCTTCGATTCAATTGAGGGGAAGCCCTAAAGTTAAGTTCTTTATGAGACGACGTGCGCGAGAACCTTTTAAAATAAAAACAAAACATTGAATTGGCTTGGGAGTTTCAAGTGCCATAGGTGGAAAAAAAATTGTTCTTTTCAGTCAGATTGTCGAAGGTGGTACCTACTCAAATAGTTAAATTAAATAGTTGTCCTTTAACAAGAACTCATCAATCTGTGGGCAAAAGTAATTATCAGTATTAAACATGAGCAAATGGTCAGATTCACTTTGTTGTATGCAACCACATAAAAGTGAAGTTCCCTTTAAAGTTTAAAGTGATGTGATCGAGGCCACAAGGTATGGTACATATAGACATCAGGCATATCAACGAAATCCATCATCAACCCACCAGTAGACCAGCTTAACGTCACTTGAATATCTCAAAACAGTCCACTCTATCAATAACAATACACAGTCCATTCAATTATAATTTGTGAAAACAACCAGCATGCCACATAAACAACAAGGAGAAGCTTACAATTTCATCAATTATAATTTTCGAGACCATGCCGCCTCATTAGTGTATAATTATTTTGGCCACAATTCCTTCTCTCAAATTGAATTGCGGTCACCTATCCAGCATAACCCAATCCAATCCAATCCATTTCATTCCATTCCATTCCACCTCATCTCATTTCATCTCGGCTGAAGCTGGAGCTGAAAATTCTTCCGCCACATGCAGCGAACGCCTTGTTTGCCCCAATTGAAAATGTCAACCTATCAACAACAAATTAACTTGAAAACTTACAAAAAACACAAGCCCCAACAACCACAGCAACAACACAAAATTGTACCTCGAAAATACATACGAGATGGAAAAAGAGCCAGCCATCGAAAAGAAAGCTAAAAAACCTGCGAGAGTCTATAAGTAAGTCGCCGCCTGCTGTTGTTTCTGATGCTGGGGCCTGTGAGCTGTGAGCTGATGGTCATCATGATATATGAACGGGCCTGGGCTAACATTTATGTACCACAAATGTCAACTGTCAATGTCAATTTATATTATGCTGCCACATTGCGGATATGTCAGCATATGAACATATGTATCTCTAAAAAAAAAAATAAAGAAAGAAGGAACCAACATTTTTTCGGCCGGGTTTTCTTTTTGTTTCGGCCTCAAGTCCAAACCGGGACTGAGTGACCAGCCTACGCAAAATTGTCTTCTTCTGGAAGCCGGGGATCACAAGTATTTATAACATTATTTTCGCACTCCACGGTGTGGGTGTCGTATCGTTGATTTGTTGAGGCTGCGGCTGCCATCGCGGTGTTGCCGGTTGTCCATATCGTTTCGTTCGTTTGTTTGTCATTCGCATTTAATTTGCTTTTTTGGGTTAAACAAACAACAGTTAAGAGGTAAATTATTTTAGGGCTGCAGCCATTCCCCAATTTATTTCCGAATATATAAAACAAGAACAGCACACACAAGTCCGCCACAACAGCTGCGGTCAAACGGGTAGGAATAGTTACGCACGTTCCAATTTCCATATTTACGAGTATGCTTGCCAAAAAACGAACCATAGCATAGCATCAACACATTATCGATTACAATTTAAAGCCGAGCTGATCATTACAATAAAGCTCGCAACTCTATTTTATTGCCATGGCTGAAGCAATTTGATTGTCGGTTAGGCAATATCCCAGGTTAACACGTACGGGCCATTTGCTATTACTCGTACTTTCGGCGGTTATTTTTTCGTTTGAAATTTAAATGTTTTCGTCAATGCAATTGTTTTGACCGCAGGTGTACGGGGTGTATCTGCATATGTGTATCTGTATCTGTATAAACAAGCTGGCGCACATTAATAATCTTGTTGAACCCGGCAATTTCGACCCTATAATCAGTGAGTGAAACGCATATGCACATAAAGCCAGCCGGACAGGAGGAGCTGGTGCTGGAGCTGTAGCTGTAGCTGTAGCTGTAGCTGGTTGGTTGGCCGGGCGCTCTGCTCGGTTTGGTTGGCTGCCTGGCCAACTCCGAGTCCAACTCCGAGCCTCCCCGAGTCTTTTCGGCCCGGTACACGCCTCCGGCACCGCCTGCTCATTCCATTGTCTTGCTGCCTGATATTTCTCCTTCTCGAAGAGACGTGGCTAATTTGAATCAACCGCCTCTCGCTCATTTTCGCTGTCCCAAAAAAAATGAAACCGAAAACAGGCGGCCGCAGCAAATTAAACGCGCATGCGCGCCGCCAACGAACCGGACTCGAGGTCTCCCCACCAAGAGGAACTGGGATCCCTCGGGCTAACTGAATGGCACCCCTTCCACCTTCGGGATGCCCCTGGATCCCCCTTGGAAACCGGTGGCCATCGAGCGTCGCTTCCGTAGAGAGCGCTCCCCCACTCGGCCAAACAAGCATGTGGATAATTGTTTCCTGGACGCGGCGCGGTAACCCGAACCCCGAACCCCGAACCCCAGGCCTGAAACCGAAAAACCCTAAACCGAGACTCAATCTGAATCTGTGGACTTGGCACTGGATACTGGATACCGGAGCTGAAGCTGTAGACAGAGCTCGGGGCGGCTGCGCCGGCGTCTGAGAGACATAAATCCAACAGTAAACATATAAATTTAGCTAAGTCTTTTATGCAGAGCGAGAAACTGAAGAAGCAACAGCTAAAATTGTCTTTAAAATAAATCAACTTGTATATCAAATATTTACTTTGACTAACAGCCGAAAGCAATGAACCAGGCAAATATTATTTATGTATATCCCGATAGTCTATAGCCTTTTTTGACCACTTGACTACTAAAATGTTTGAAATGTCTCAGATCCTTCACCGACTTTTCGATTTCTTCGAGTGCAAGCCAGTCACTCATTGGCTGTCATGTGTGTTGTTTATTTTACGTCTGCGCTTTTCGGGCTTGTTTAGAACGAAAATTATGCAATTATGATAATTGCCCAGCGGAGCAGTTTGGCCAATTATGAAAATATGAGTGTGCTTATATTTTTATTATATTTGTGATCGTGCCCGAGAGGCTTCCCTTTCGTTGGCACGCAATCGGCCTGGTCTAATCCCAGGGCCCATCTCCGAGCTGCGAACTAGATTCCGAGGAGTGGAGAATGTACGAGTACTATGGGAGCTTCTGTCGATAAAGGGGCGGTGCACTTGACTCTTGTCCCCGAGCCCGTACTCTTGGGCTCTGGGTAATGCTTATCATTGTCCACGAAGGAGAATTGTTCCAATTACGCGGACACTGCACGCACTTTCGGCAGTCTCCCATGCAACGGACAGAATTACGGACAGACTGGCGGACACTTCTCCCCGAGTGTAAATAATGCTATTTAATAGCTCGGGTTGGCTTTTTATAGTTGCCCTTTTAAATGCCGATAACCTTTTTATGCGCTCGCCTGGCGACCATAAAATTAAAGAACCCCGGGAAGAGACTTGAATGCATTAAATTGAATTCTTGGCCAGGCCAGGGCAGGCCAGGCCCTTCTTCTTTATTCGTACTTGTTACTCGGAAAATGGAAATGGACGGGCCAAATGCTGTTCTTAACGCCATGAAAACTAATTTTATAGTTGCACTCTCTCGGCACATTTCAATTACATGGCCCGAAAAGTCTCAGCTATAGGTGCACTCTAAAAAATCTATACGTATTCCTAGGTTATTCGAGGTAAAAGCACCCTTTTAGGATGCCAAACAACTTCATAAAACGAGGTTGTTTTGATAAAATTAAATTTTACTTAATTATTTCGATGAGGTAGATACGTACCCTTTACATTAAAATGGTAAACCTATGAAAAAATACAGTTTAATATTTTGTACCCAAAAAAGGAGGGAAAAAATTCGAAAATATAAAAAAGCTTAAGCCTTTTTTTGCCCTGTAGAATCGTAGCTTCATTTAAATGGTCATCCAGCTTTGGAAAAAAAGGTTTTTGTCTTTTACTTTTTCTATGCTTTGGGAACGAGTACCCATGTTCCCTTATTTTATTTCTATTTATTTTCCCCCTTTCATGTTTCATGTTTTACAATGCGTGCCCCGTCGTTCGATGAGCGCATGTAATGAAATGTAATGCCTTGGCTTGCGAATGCATTTTGCACTTTTAGTGCATGCTAATTGGCCCCTTTGGGATGGAGGGATGTGGCCGATGTTTTGCATAGACCGTTAGAGCACTCATCTGGCAATTCTCACGATTGCAATACGGCCATCCGAATATATGGCAGCTGTAACTATCACGTAACTATCTTTTAAAACCTTCAAGTGCCGTCGCCGGTTTTATTGTGGAATCGCGCATTGCCGCGTAGCGAACATTGAAATCTAAGCTCCGGAGTATACCATATACTCGCACATACGTGTGCGATATATGGCGGTGGTACTGTATGGCATGCAGATGGGATTGGGATTGGCTTCAATGGATCGGATTGGCATAACGATTGCTCGCACATAACGCGCTCGTTTGTGGCTTGTTTTGGATTGTTGGGCTATTCGCTTGGCGCATTTACAACTCCTCCTTTTATTGGATTAGATTGTTAATATATTATTTTATTCGTTTCTGTTGAGCTTTACGACACTTGTTTATTGTTTAATGTCGGTTGGGTGCGGGTGTGCGGGCACGTTTTATTTTGTAATTAGGTGCAACGCTCAGCGATCCTGTGTTTATGAGGAAAATTCCAGCTTAATAGCCATTAAGTCAAACGGTTTCGAATCGCTTAATCGGACTCCTCTGGCGGTGAGTCACCTGCCTTTGTAGGCGGAATTGGAGATTTTACGCCTAAATTTTAATTGGAAAACGTTTCAAAACAAGTTGAGACGATTAGACTCGGAAATTTGGGTACTCGGGTACACATTGCAATTTACATTTAAGGCATAATATTTTTAACAAAAATTTCCGAAATCATTCTTTAAATGATCTTATTTAATCATTTATAAAGTACAACTGTAAGATACATTTTTGGATCCAGCCCGATTGCAGAAGTTATAAGCTTTCATTTTTTTATTTGTTGTATCTTTCTCACCGTTTTGCATAGTTGCATTCTTTGAAAAATGGCAATTTTTCGAATATTTACACATGCAACACACGTTTTTATCGTTGCATTATCTGGGTGCTTGGGTATTTTGTTATTCTGTTTCTGTACGGTTTTATCGTTTGTAAATGATCTAAAGTAACGACGGTTATCATGTTATGTCCCAAGTAGTTAATCCCTACGTACACGTTTGCTTGTTTCTCCATATCGAAAGACAAGCTTGCTGATTCATAACCAAGTCTAAGAATATGCATATAAAGACAGTCATGCCCGGCGAACTCTTGCATAATTATCGTTAACATTACCTAGAATTTTTCAAGTCTTTTCGATGGATTTCCCACAAGACGTCAAGTGAGTTAGTACCGGCCCGATTTGGTTATCTTAGGCTGACGCATTACTTAACGACTGCCCCTGCAACTCATTACGCAGTTCCCAGAGGGGTCCACCTCTCCTCATTTAATTTTATTATCGAAACCCTAAGACGGTTATCAATACAATTTGAGTAACACTCGTGCAACCCCGTTGCATGGTTGCGTCCCTCCCTGCGAAGGCCATAAAAGCGAGTTACCCAGCAAACGAATTAAATGCAATTGCATTTATAAACTTTTCCCGGCGAATTCGTACCCCTGGCCAGCCATTATCGTTATTGGTTAATCATTGCCGGACATTAAACAAAATTAAACGGGTTTTATCTCATGCGCCTTAATCAACTTGCCGACAAGATCTTCTCCATTTTCCCCATTTCCCGGCTCAATTTCCAGTCCCCATGTACGGTTTGGAAATTAATTACGAAACTCTAATTTGAATAAAACTTTGTTGGCGGTTCGGCGACTTGGCGGTGGCCTGCTATGTAATTTGATTTTCCCTGGAATCGTAAATTAATTTTTTCCTCAAGTCTCCGCATTCGCTAGTTGGACATACAAAGTAAGTAGTTGAACTATGGGTGTGTACGAGTATGCTTCGATTCTCCTCTTCGTTTTTTGGCCACCGAGAGTCTGGCATATAAACCATCAGATTTCGATATAATCGTAAATTTTCGCCCAGCACCCAAGAAGCCACCGCGAAGGAGAGGAATCTCCTCTAAGCGAGCCTCATTCGACCGAGCACACAATCACATACACTCGGAGAAAAAAACGTCGCCATGAGTCGACGGCCATAAAATAGCTGAAATGCTAAAAGGAGGAGCGCACCCGGGAAGGGGCCACCAGGCGCTCTCGCCAGCTTGAAGAGTCTCTCGAGTTGGAGGCGAAAATGTGATTAAGTTGCGCGCAAAATCCAATTTTTATAACTGCAGAATCACTTCACTTGGACCCGCTGTCCACCCGCCTCCCAACATATTCCGCTGCAGTTACAAATACCCTTTGAAAGGATACACAAGGACTACCCAAGAAGAAGCCTGAAACTTACACAATATCGTCCGGATCGCTTATATTATTTCTTATGAAGCATCTTATTAAGCTTAGAAAAATACTTTTCCAAATATCCACAATATCATCGTTGCTATTGTTTCTAGAATTTCGGTATATTTAGTAGTTTTAGTATATTACCACAATATCATTTACATCCTTACTATTATTTCCTGAGAAACTTGGAAAATAACAGTACTACCATTTTTATATAGCTTAGTCGTATATATTTTTGAATTTGTAGCTCAGTTTGTATTTATGTAGATGTCCATTGAAAAAAGTTATGGGCATTTCAAGGATACATTTGTTTGGCGCTTGTTTTAATGCCATTTTGAGTAATTTATTAATTTACTCGCGTATAGTAAGTGGCATTAGCTTGTTAAAAAAGAGCATTCACAAATTCGATCCGCCGTCGCCTGGTTGGGTTTTTTTTGGCTTAGCCAAGGCGAATTGAGTCCGCCGCTGTTATGGTTTTTTTCTGCCGTTGCTCGTAAGATGCTTGGCAGGGCAATAATCATAAATTTAGACAACAACGAACCGGCAGCCGCAACAGTAGTAGGCACCACTTTGGGGGACTGTAGGGGCTTCCGGGGGTAAAGGAGCCAAAGGGGCACTGGGGGCGACATACGTCCCGCGACTGGGGCTCCGACTCCAAGTGTGCCATGTGCTCCAACTCTCCGAATCCAGCCAACTCCGAGTCCAACTCCGATCGCCGGGTCCGGTTCGGTGTTTCGCAGTTTTCGGGGGTCGTTCTAAGCAAACAAATGCTTAAAGCATAAAATATTGATATTTTTTCTCCTGTTTTATTTGGTTTTTTCTTTTATTTGTATTTTTTTGGCTTGTCTTTTTGCTGCGAAGCTGGGCCAGCGAAGTTTAAGCTGCAATCGATTTCGCTTTTCGGATTCGGATTCGGGTTGCATATGAAGTTGTCTTTTTTATTTGATTCGAAATTGTTTATTGCTTTGCATATTTCATAATTTTGTTTCTTTTTTCTTTTTTTTTGGGCCCCAGTCCTTGGCGCGATTCGCTCGACATCGCATATTTGTTGTTTTGCTGGAGCTGTTGTTATTTTAGACGTTTGTTATTGTAAGGTTTGGCAAAAATTGATGTGCCGTTGTGGCCTTGGGTTTGTGAAAAGTGTCGCATGGGCGACTGGGAATTCGCATCCGACAGATGGTTTTTGGGTTCTCATGAAATCAGGAAGCACATCATGTGCGTCACATTGACATTGAGTCGTCACAGAGCCGTGGATGTTTTGAACTTTAAAGACTTGAAATTTGAATATGTTGTTGTTTTCTGCAAAGCATTTCCCCTCAACGTTAAATGGACCACAGCACCAACGTAATTTGTTTTTTAATGACCGCCAGAACGACCGAGGGGTGCAGCCGTGTAGCGTACGGCTGAAGTCGCGGGTATAGACCCGAGTGTAACGAAGTATAAGTTGGGATAGGTGAATTAGTACATTTGTTTTAAGGTTGTTAGGTTCAGAGTTGGAGATAATACTGTGTAGTGCACATAACACCCTATAAGGTTCATGCAGGTCGTACTTTGTTCTACAATGTGGTAAACTGAGGGGAACAAGATTTCAAGTTAGTCTACAGGGCACCGTGAAATGCGGTCCACTGACCAAATTTCAACTGTCAATTTCAACCATTATAATCGGGCAACGAAGGGGGGGTAAGTTTATTAAAGGAAAACCCAAGGTGCAGGTTTGCATCCCAGCAAAATCACAATTGAAAGCAAATTATTAATGAAGCAGGAAAACTCTTTCAAACTTAACAACACATCGGGAATTCCCTCGAGTGTGCTTCATTTTCGCAATGTCAATGTTGTGCATCTCGGAGCATAAAGCCAGATATTTTTCAATCCCCACCCCAAAGCCGGACCCAGACCCAGTGTTGTGTCAGTTAATTTCCAATACAATTTCCACCCATGGGCGTGTGTGTGCATCAATTGGTAGCTTATCAAAGGTGTCGGTGCTGCGTGCGTGTGTTCCCAAATACACGGCAACTCTTCAAGTGCACCGGCACCGGCAACCGGCTGGGGGACCAAAATGAACAAAATCGAAGAGGAGCGGCCAAGCCCATCGGCTGGCCAAAAACACTTGAATTTGCGCATCATCCGCAGGAGCCGAAAGGCTAGGCAGGGGCAGGCGGAGGGCGACTCCAGATTGGTATCGATGGCAAGGCTGTCTGCCAGAGGTTCAAATACTAACACTTAATGAACTTAACTTTCCAACAACATCAAATTTCCATAAGAAAGGCAGGAAAGGAAAAGCTTCTGGGGATGGTGATGTTGCCTCGGCTGCTGCGTGTGCGAGTATCTATTAGATACGCTGCAGCAAGGAGAGCGCCGTTGCAGGCGACTGCAATATACCTGCCTGCCTGCCTGCCACACTTGTTGTTGCTCTTCCTAGTACTACTGTTTTGGTTGTACCCAGTACTAGTGGTATTTTTGGGTATACTATGATCAAATATAACATTTGCACTGTAGACCTAGTGCAACAAGGTGACTGCATTTCCAAATCGTCGGTTAAAGATACATTTGCTCAATATTCGCAAATTTATCATAATTAATTGCATGCAAGTGAAGGCAACTACGAAATTTTTAGTTTATATAAACAATAATTTTGGTTGAAAAAGTGTTTTCGGCATTCAGCAAGAATTCAAATGCTTACAAACGAATTCGTTTCTCAATTTTGAAAGCATCCGTACATCCTGCACATTAATATGTATCGTTGAGATTGCATCACACAAATTGCGTACCGGGTATCTGAGGGTCGAAATCCTCAGCCGCTGCGCTGCACCTTGTTACCGTTTTTAACCGAGGCTGCCGTTGCCTGCACAGAGGCATCAAGATACTAGCCCGGACTACATTGGTAGCTACTAACCGAGTACGAGTATCGGAGCATCTGCTCCACCTTGTTGTATCTTCCGAGTTCGGTTCGGTTCGGTTCTGTTCTGTTCTGTTCTGCTCTTCCTCCCTCGGAGCTCGCAGCTCGGAGCTCGGATGCTGTGGGTCCCCGGCAGCGAGCGACTTTGGCAATCAGCAATTAGCAGATATGTTAACTTCATGTTAACGAACCAATTTGAAATTTAAATGCGGCACAAACCCGGGTGCTCATACGTCGTTGTTGTCATCACTTCTTCAACTCACCGATGCACCCAGTCCGTTGTCGATGTGTCGCTGTCGATGCCGGCCGACAATCCGACAACCCAGGCCCGAACACAACTCCAGGGCTCAAATCTAAGCAGCAGGCTGGATCGGATTGGCTTTGACTTTGGGGCCACAGGAAAGGAGCCGCTCGTCAGCAGGTCGAGGAGTGGTAGTCACTCGTAGGCTACCACTCTAAAGGCCCAGACCCCGGCCCAGACCCAGACCCAGTTCCTCACAGACACAGGCATGGAAATTTTGTTAAGCAAATTTTTAATTCAACCGCCGGGAAGAAATCAAGGAAAACGGCTAACAAATACCAAATCGAACGATCCTATGAGACGATACATATGCATAACCAAAAGCAGAGGAAGCGATAAGGAACGTGTATATTCAGCGGTAACCAAGCTTTGCATACCCTTCCCAGACTACCACCAGCATGAACGAAAGCTAAAGAGCTTTAGCAATTCAAAAGTTGCGCCAGTACAATTAAATTATAGTGAGCAGCACTACGGTTTAAAGAACCCGATGACAATTATCCCTCAAAAAGAAATGGGGAAAAACAAAAACCATTAAGGCGCTCCAAAAAACGTTGGGCCCGGCTTACTACCATCGGCTCCTTTGCATGCTTTATTATCAGCTTTTTATACCCTTTCGCAGGGCATTCAAAGCAGAGTGGAAAACGGGTAAAAAATCTTGTCATCATACTACGTAGCAAAGTACAAATGAAAAGAGTTCGTTAAAAGCTTCTTCATGTTTCTTGCCGTCGCTCTGTGGCAGAATGTGTGTATGAGCCTGTGTGTGGGGCTACAAATTCTTTTGGGGACCCAGCGTCGGAGAATCATTCCGGCCCAGTCGAGTCGTCGTCGTCGCCGTGCTTTTATAAATCACAGAACGACGAACGACAGGGAGAACGGCGATGGAGATGGAGATGGAGCTCCTCCGGCTGGAGGAGACCGGCTCAGGAATTCAACGGCTGACAGACAGGAAGGAATATAACGACGACGACAACTTAAGCGCGAAAAAAATAGTCAATAGCGCGGCTTTCGGGTATCCAAAGGGGAAGCCGAGCCGAGCCGAGCCGCACTAACCATGCAAAAAGTAACTCAACAAAAAAACCAAATACTAAAAGAAAGAGAAAAGATAACAATGCTAGTGGCCTGGCCTCATGGCCATGGCCATGTAATTGTTGCAAGTTGTACGTTGCACGTTGCACGTTGCACGTTGCAAGTTGCGAGCTGCAAAGAAGCGGTGCAAAATTTAAAGCGCAATTTCAAAGCGTATGACAAACAATAAATCAGCTGAAACCATCGACCATTGCCGGCGAAGGAAGTGGTAATAGTTAAATAAGCACAGCCGAGAAGTTCAGGAAAACCCCCAATGAAATTATCATACTCGCATATGAAGAGACTCTGTGCACGTGGCGAAAATCCATTAAAATCATGTGTTCTTGGGGGATTTTGGAGAGTCTATAAAACTAATTTTTTATTCGGGGATCCCCTAAAAATTAGTCTATTTAACAAATAACATAAATACCTTTATTTGATAGGTAAACGTACTATACTTTTTTCGCGTGCAGAAACTACTCTTTCGTTTACTTCATTTCGGATTCTCCTTTTTTCGAATTCTTTCTTTTTTTTTTGCATATGTATCTGTCGGATTAACTAATGCGATTTTCCACGGCAAGACTGCGCGACTCGTAAAAAGTGTAACGACTTTGCCAGCGGCATCGCAATGCTGAACTCGCCTTCACCGGCATCAACACCCGAGCAACCAGAGTCCATGGGGGGCCATATATCCATAAATGATCTTGTAGGTAGCCCGGCAGTGATCGCTAAATATTGGATTGCCTCGAAATTGTGCGCATCTATTTGGCTGCCGCATGTTTATACGGTTGTGTTGATGTTACTGGCTGTTATTTTAAACGATTTACAGACATTAACGCAAAGCCATTCTGCAATGTTAATTGCCAAAAGCGATAATCGTTTCGATCTAATGATCGAGGGCTTAATGCCGCAATACAATTCTATAAATTGCAATTACCAGTTGGAGTATCCAATCGGCCTATAAAACCCTTTATTCGCTTTTATTTGATTATCACTATGATCAAACAACTCATCACTTATCCCCTAGCATAGTGCTTAGTTTGCAATCTCTTAACCCTAATTTATTGGTTTCATTTTTCCAATAAGCCAAACACAACATCTATCTTGCATTTGATTTTTCCGTAAATCCTTCGGTTTCCAAACAATACTCAGCATTTATGGTATTAGCCAAGACCAATTTGTGGGGCATTCAGCTAATCCCATGTTTGAGCAAGTCTCACGCAAATTGCCTTAGGTAACTGCAGGACGAATTGTTCTTTTGTCATTCACAGCCACTCGAAAGACAGGGTTCCATTGAAATCACATTTTGCAGCAGTCTTTTCAATTATTTACTCACAATTTGTTTCTCTCAGACCGACCAGTCAGCCCAGAGCCTACCCGGCTGGACCAGACCAGACCCAGACCCGTCGCCACCGGTTAACAAAAACCAGGGACAAAACTCATAAATGCCACACACATTCAAATTCGCATTCCCCACTGCCATTTGCGATTCTGCATTCATTCTCCGTGAGTGTCGCACCCCTTCTCGGTCCATCGGGCCTTGCAAATGAAATTCACACAAATGTCGCAAGTAAAAACTGGCAAATACGAAACAAAAACGTCTATTAAAGGCATTGGCACAGCATTTTTAATTGCTTGACAACATCAAAACACATAAAACCGGTCGGCGCGGCGCGGCAGGGGATGGATGGCCGGATGCTTCCTAGAAGTGAGTGGGGTGGGCAAAATATAATTCAGTTTGCCACCGAACCATAAATTGGTCGGCAGTTCAAAAAACCAAAACCGCAGAGTCGAGACATCTCCCATCCCATCCTTTCTTTTTTAAACCATCTCAAACTATTCCATCTCTCGATGGCCGTGATTCTATTCCGACTTTCGACCGATAACGGCACCCATTTTTTCACCGCTGGACCCAACAAATAAAATTTTTAGTCGTATAGTAGCTTTAGTTTAGTCACCCCAACGGTTCTGGCTTTGTACCCGTTTTGTATTCACGAGCTGGCAAAAATTTTGCATTCGATTTGAAAATTCCTTTCGGCTTCGACTCGTTTTTGGTGCATGTTTTTCTTTCTTCGTGCTTTTGTTGTACTCGTATTTTGGTTTGCCTGTAGCTTGTTTATTTTGGTAAATTTCCTCTTTTTATGTTTGATGAAATCACGTACCAATGGCTGCGGCTGGGCTAAACAAATTTGAGTGCGATTCGAGCAGAGATGGCAGCGTGAGGGACACCGATTTTTGCCACTCTCAGACTCCGAGTGTTTGTTTAAACCAGGCATGTGCAACCCTTGGCTCTTTCCGCTCCCAGTGCTCCAACAAAAACTAAAACATGTGAATGCCTGAAAACAAAGGGAATCGCCATGCCGGCTCCCAAGTTGAAAATCTAGATGCAAATTAATTCATTTGTTACAGCCGATCCTGTTTGCCGGGCCTTAGAACCCTGAGAAAATATAAGTTTTATGCACCCATTTCTAGTGGTAACTAAAACCAAAGGTAACTAATATCTCTATAAGCCTACAACCTACAACCATCTAAGCTTAAACTCTGAAAAGGCTTGATATGCCATAACACCTCCAGTAAAACCTCACGATCGCCTCACGGTCGCATACCCTGGGCGTCTGAGATCATCCCGGTACCATTGGTCCAGGCTTGGGCCCCCAGCCAGTCCGTAGGTGCAACGTGGTCGTAAAACAAACAAAACCAAGCGAAACCGAACCAAACTAAATCGGAAGGGGCCTTGCGGAGAGGCTGCTTCTGGCCAAAGTGGATATTCAGTTGTTGTTATGCCGGCTGGTGCCAAAGCTTGCCAGGCTAACGTGTCAATTGCCGGAGGGAATCGGGCGGAATAGTGTCCGGGGGGTGGAGAGGAAGGCTGTGCCAACTATCAAGTCAAATTGGTGGCACAGGATAATGTTTTGAGCTGCGGTTAGTGGAAGTTTTGCTGGTTGCTGCTGTTGCAGCTGTCCTACCCGCCAACACCTACCAACACCCATTGTCCCCGCACTCCACTCCGAGGCTACACAGTAAAAACTGAAAGTGTGTCAAACTAAATAAGGGGAAGTCAACGTAAAACTTTGGAAAGAAATTATGCTTATGGAGGCAAACAAATACTAAACAAGAGATTGAAAGCCGAACCAAAATCTACCAATTGACTGTATCAATATATAATTCCCGGTTCTTAAAAAGAACAAGGGTATATTGAATTCGTATGAATCTATTGTAACAGAGAGAAGGATGCTTTTCCGACCCCATTTACATTTAGGTACATGTATTCTTGATCTAATCGATCTAGCCATGTCCGTATGAACTCCTATATTTTGGAGATTATACTAGATAGAGAATAAATAATTGCATATTCAGAATTGTGTGATACCACCTCAGCACACGTTTGGTTTAAAAATCGTCTACCACAATCTTAACTCTAAATTTAGATAGTGTTTTGGTAGAGACAACATCTATCTGCCGGGTACGGAATCCGAACTTTGCTCAGTGCACCACTATTTGTTGGTTTTTCCTCTTTTTTTGCTTTGTGCAAGTTGTCATTTTTCGTATTTGGTAATTGGTTGCTGCTTTGTCACACCGAGCCACATGCAAAATGGCATTCCTATCACATAGGAGCCGCAATCCACTCGGCACCGTTTCGGTGCCACCCAGTGACCCCCGGAGCAATGGCAGTGGCCACCACCAAGCAAGCACCTTTGTTGTGTGCCAGCAACTACGTGCTCTTTTCATTTGTTTTTATTATTATTAAACAACTCTTGTTGTTCCCGTTGTCGATGCTGCCGCCCGCCTGCTGCCGGCTGCCGGCTGTTCGCTGTCTGTTGTTTGCCGTTATTTGTTGCGGCAACTCCACCACGTGTCATAAAAGTTTACAGACACCCCCACAGATCCGCAAAAAATGGAACAGAATGTAACACCGCACACGGACGTGTGATAAGTCCGAGGGTCCCAATATGTCGCGCTTTTTACGGCCACACACACGAATCACCGGGCCCTGATCTAAATTAAGTTGATTCAATCAAGATTTGCGTGTGTCCGTTTCGGTTCCTGGTCGGTCCTCCCTCCCTTCCCATCATTGGTGGTCAATGGTTTTGCTTAATGCCCAGCGGAGCAAACAAATACAAGGTGGACAACTTAATACGATACGTGAATCGATTGAATCGAATGCAACCCTGGCCAGCTCCTAACATAATGCTTTTCCGCCCAACGATTTGATGATTGCCATGGGATGAGCTGTTTGGATATGCTACTGAAATAAGGAATGTGTGGGCATACAGCCAAGTCAAATTTACATATCCCAAGGTATTTCCAAATCATAAGGATAGGTTTTTGTAAAAAATTAACTTAGTCCCGAAAAATCAGGACAAAACTAATGAGAAAAATCAGTTACGGTTGATCTTTCCTCATTAATATTTAATTATCATTATTAGATAAATATTTGTAGAGCAATAATGAATGAATCTCCACAAATATGCTGAACACCTTCCGCCCCTCATGATGCTTGGCAACTAGACAGAACGCGTTTCTAATCCCCCAGAGCTTTGGCTCTTGTGAATATCCACACCGTATTATGCTGTCCAGTGTATGGTCATAAATTTTACGAGCGGGATGACCGACAGGGCAGGGGGTACTCGTTTTTGTGTTGTATTTTTGCTGTACGAAAGGTCTTAGAGACGGAGAAGAGTGAGTGGAATAGGAGTACATAAAACTGACGTAATTTCGGAATTTTATTTCTGTAAAATCTGACAGTAATTTCATTTAAATGACAACGCCACACGCCGGGCAGCAATGCCAATCCGACTCCGAATGCATCCCCACGACATGCCACTCCACCCACCTTGACTATATCTGAAGATAATGAAGTTGGGCGGCCGGGGCAGGCGATGGAATCGCAGTGGGAGCGAAACGTTTATCCCTGTCAGGTATTAAATCTCTCTTTCTCCGCTTCGGTCTTGGCGTCCGGGACAGTGATTCCGTTCCGTTGTTGCCTGTTTGTTGGCCCCGTACTTTGTTATTAACTCATTTCCGTTATGCCATAAATATGCGAACACGACGGCCGGGCAATTAAAACAATTGCAAGTTTAAATTTACTGCAGCCTCAGCCGCTGCTCAGGCTTTTCAGCCACAAGGAGCCAGCGGGCTCTGCTGACTCATAAAACCAACAACATGGACATTAAACGGGCCTCTCCCGGTGTCCAAGGTGGGAGGGTTGTTCCGATGTCTGTCCAATAGCACGAAGGGAAAGGGTAAGAACCTGCTGGGCAAGTGGCTATGACGAGCAGGGGACAGCGCTTTGAATTCATTTTGGAAACTATCCTCCATTTTACAATCGCAAAGGCAAATGGTTTCCGCTCAACCGATCACAAGTGGAATTCACGGAGACAGGGGAGTTCCCCAAACGTGAATTTTCCAATACCTTTATTAAAACTTGGTATTATCTCTTCACATTCCCTTTAAAACTCAATCACACTTCCCAATCGAATACCTTGAGATTCTTTATGTTGTGACATCGGGGAGAAATCTGCAATCTATGCGATAAAATTGCCATGTCCGCTTGGGCCATTATCTTATCCCACTTTCTGCCGGATCACTTGGCCCCCGGCTACCGTATCGGCCGGAGGTTCGATTCGAGTCGATTGGATGCCCCGGCTAATCCTGTAAACAGTAAGTGCAATAAATTCCTCCCCACCCCACCCCAGCCGGTGTACCTCTTGGGCCGTCGGACCGTAAAAGAAGCGCATAACAATAAAATTGAAATGAGTGAATTGGTTGGCTGTGGCAGCTTCTCCTCCCTCCAGCGCTCGGTCGCACATCTCAAATACTTAAAAGGCGACAAGACAAGCCTGACACTAAGAATTGAGATTCCTTGGCTTAATTATCAACGCATAATGTTTTCGGGTGATTTCATCTGCATATTTTTCAGGCCCCTCGCAAATAGCAGTGCCAATCTTAACAAAAACGACGGCGACATTGTGTAAACATTGTGAGAGACCTGAAATTTATGTACAATCCCCGCCGAATGGAGAACGAACCGAACGAGTTGAATCGAATCGAATGGCATGGAATGGAGCGACTTGGTGTGGCTCGGATTCCGGGGGCTAAAGGCTTCAGAACAAACGCGAACCAGATCGGCTGGCCCCAAGTCCCCGGGCCTCTTTCGCAGGTGAGAAGTGTCCATCTTAATCGAAGCAATAAATACACTTAATGAATTTCCTGCACTCGCGCGGAGGAAGGCCGCTTTTCGAGCTCGGAGACGGAGGCTCCGCCTGAAGTCCACATTCTATTGGCCATTCCATGGCTATAGGGTTGTGGTTGTCACAGCACTCAAAATAACTTTAGCTTAAAGGACACTAAAATAATAACATTCCCCACATCCTCAGCAAATGTAAAACCCATAATATGTTAGGCTAAGAAAACAATCCCTATCCAATCCCAACACAATGAAACTTTATTGAATAATATTTTATTAAGTAGTATATACCACCTTATATGAGGAAAACAACGGGCTCTAGAAGTCAGTGCTCATAAATACTGTTATACTTCGTTTTTAGATTTGTATAACTACTAATAATAATAATTATAATACTCCGCGGTAAAATTCTATCTAGAATTCTATCTTCAAACTTTAAATATGGTTTCAACATTTCTCAAATCACTCAATCACAATTAATTAGCTTGCTCCAAACTAAGATCACCCCCTTTCTCTTGGTGTAAGGTGGCTGTTATTGGACATTGCGTGGCATTTTCGCACCCATGGAGAATGACTTTGCATCGCACTCGCCCCATCCTCAATCCCCAATCCTCATCCTCATACTCATTCCCAGCTTCGCAGTTCCCAGTTAGCTTTAGCTTGAAACGCAGACTGTGAGCGAACAATTCGCTTGGCGATCGCCGTCGTCCAAAGTGTCATTAAAGTCCTTTAATTTATAGCAGAAAATCAAGCAAGAAACATGCAACGACTCGGTCCATTTGGATCTTTGGTCTTTGGTCATGCTCTTCGGCTTTGGTTCCCTGTCCTGTAGTCTGGGCCCTGCTCCCTGCTCCCTGTTCCCTGTTCCCTGATCCCGGGTCCCGATCCCTGGTCGCAATCCCATGGCCATCCAGTTCCATCTTGCAACGGTTGTTTGTTACTCGATGGAAATGGAAATGGCAAAGAATCGAATTTTGCTTTTAGCGCGGCCTGTTTTTACGGGAAAGAGAGAGTCCCCGCAAACGAGACTTCTCAGTCATGTCGTTTTCACCCGAACATATGGCTTGAATAACCACCGATCGAGAGCTGAGGGGCAGTGGTACTGTGCATCCTAACATCAGGCCCAGTTCTCATCTAAAAGGTGTCGTCCGAGTTTGACGTTTTGGTGCGGAAGTCGCCAGCGGCATTGGGACACGTTAATGGCCCTCAAGTTTATAAGTTATACATAAATTAAATCGCCCCCGGGTCCCACAGAGCGGCAATTGGTCCGATCGAGGATCGTGGGCTAGGGCGTAACGGGTTTGCTCCGCAAAGTGATCCGAAGTCATTAAGGCCGAACAACAGCCAGGCCAGCTGTTTCCCCCAAATGTCCCTACTCAAAACAGTTTATAGCTTCTGGTCAGCCCCGAGAATCGATTGGGTAAAAGTGAAGTTGGTAATTCCCCGCCCCAACCCCTCTTTCTCTCCATGAGGATATCATTAACCGAACCGATCTGGACCTAACCAAACTCACACAATTCTATCGCTGCGCACTCGCATCGATCGTTGGGCGTTTGAGCCACTTCAAATCTGTTGGTTTCTTTAATGATTTTTTGATGAAAGATCCTTATCTTAATGAGATCCTTACAGCAGGATTATTGTGTTTTCCGCGGAAGCTTTAATTGGTTTACCTAAAACCTTACAGACAGATGTTTAATAAAATACACGATGGAGTTGAATTCATACGAATTGCCTCTTTCATTTTATTGCCAAGAGAAAGTATTGTGTGTTTAAAGCCTGTATCGGTTTCCCTTTTATTAAAACTATTAAGAATACCAATAAAAGAGGTGTAAAAGAATTCTGGGTGTAAACCTAAATACCATTTAATTTGAAAACATATCTGATTTAATATATAAAAGCCTACACAGCTTTGAACGGATTTTTAAAGTCAAAATGTAATTTTATTTGTTTTATATTATTCGTTAGAAGTTTAACTTACGATTTTTGGAACTGTTAAAGAAAAAAGTTAAAGAAAATGTTATCAACCCTAATTTGTAAAGATTACATTAAATTAGAGGCTTTATTTCCAATTGCCCCTCTCAGACTGTCTTCCCACGAGCGCTGTTCAATAGATTTTGTTGGAGAAAAATCCCCAAAAGAACTCCCCATTGTAAGTGATATCCCCAAACCCCTTTGTGGTTTTTGTGCCCATTAGCTGGCTTATTATAAGCACATTTTTTCTATCTCTTAAGCATTTGATTTGTCTCAAATGTACAAATATAAACAGAACAACTAGTGGAGCGCATTTCCCACCATAAATTCACACGGAACTCCTCAACGCATGACTTCGTTTCCCCAGAGAAGACTTCTCCCCCAAAAAAACAGAAAAAACAAACAGGCTAAGCAATGGAAAAAATAAACAAATTGAACGCCTGCCTCACTGCACAAATTTGTGACCTCTGCAGCTGAAATGGATCACTTAAAAAACGAAAATCGGATTTCAATTCCGAGAGGAATTCCCCAACTGACAGCTGTTTTACAAAAAGGTGGCGTCGGTGGGCATTATCAAATGTTTTGGGTAGGGTGGTGGTGGTGGCTGGGAGGGCGTCCAACCAATCGCCAGACAACCAGTCAACATGGCTTGTTAAATTCTAATTATTGTAATTAATTACCCGAGAGTCAGGGCCGGACAAACAATGGCCAGTCAATGATAATAATGATATTAATTGATTGAATTATGGAGCGTGCACTGAGTTGCGCAAAATCACCGCCAGGGGGAGACCAACACATCCATAGACGGACAGATATCGAAAACAATTTGTGGCCAACTTTGGTTCGTAGCAGCAACTTTTCAACGCTCGCCTGGGAATATTTATGAATGCCAGGCCATGCCAATCCGCACACAAAACCGGCGACATGGCGCTCCGGAGCGAAGAGGGGCCGCAGTCGCCGGTTTAGACATTTATCCCAAAAAAAGAGTAAAATACAAACGTGCGACGCCCAAAAATAGACATTGAAAACATGTAGCGGGCGGGGGATGTGGATGCGATTCCTGTATCTGTATCTTTGGCTAACGATTATTGAATGGGCCCCCTCTGAGAGGCGGTGGCGGAGGAGCCGGAAAATTACAAGCGACCAAATCCATCTACCCACCCGCCCCGTCTCCTCGGCTATCGAGTTTCGAGTGTTTCGTAAGCGTTTGCTTATTTTTGGCATATGAAAAGGAAAAGTGTAGACAGGGCGACGTTTTTATGGTAAATGATTTATGCCACCGGCGGGCGCAGCGTCAAGGTAATTGAGTGGGAAATGTTGGCTGGACTTCTCCATCCGCCCGATTTGGGGCTGGCTTTGCCAAACGGAGTCGGGGCCTGCCGAAGCCGGGCGACAGCCATGTTGTTAGCTGCTTCAAAGACATCGCGAACGACTCGCAGCAAGTGTAATTAATGCTGTGAATTTTGCATATTAAAAGTCCCAACTTCTGCCATCATTCAGCCGCCAAGCGTAACGAGCCGAGTGTTTACGCTACCCTTCAGAGGAGTATTGTGGGTAGGATCAGTCGGAGTAAGATATAGTAAAGGTCTTGAATAAAATATAACCTACTTGGAGTAAAATTAATCTATTGTGTGCAGGTTCAATACAGAGATTAGTTTGATTATTTCCAATAGAGCAGCGAGACCAATGATGTGCCGAGATTTTACTTCACCTGCTGTGATGATATTTTTATTCATATTGCTATATCCGATAGTACTTAAACGCACTCTCCAGACGACAACTGAAACTAGTTCGCACATATCTGTCCCATGATTTACCGCCTCGTAAATAAACTCAAATCACCATCGACAAACTCGGGATCTCCCCTCGTGGCGCCCTATACAGACTTAGATATTATACAGGGTATATGGCAGTTCGACCGAGCACCGAATAGGCATTTCATCCATCGTGTGTTTATTTTATATGGCCGCAACTGCAGCTGATCCTCATAAAAAGCCGCGACACCAAATCCAAATCCTCGTGGCATGGCAAACGAGCCGTGGTATTCTCCTCTCTCCGGTCCGGTCCATGTTGCATGCAGCATGCAGACACCCAAAACAGCGATGCTGATCTGGCTCTAAACATTTACTGGCTCTATTTTGGAATCTCCTAGATAGGAATCATCTTATGAAAGAAACATGTAAACCCAAGGGAGTTTTGTGCAAAAAGCATTCAAAAATAAATCACACCGAAAACTAAACAAATAAATGAAATTCAAAGACCAATCTGTTGATTTTCCAGACCCTCAGCCACCGAATTTGTTTTTAAGAGTTTATAAGAGTTTAAAGTATCCTAAGAAGTATCCTTCTTGTAACAGCCGATGAGCATCTCTGGCTCTGGCACACACGCACGCCACAGGAAAATCCACAAACGTGTCAAGTTAGTCGCTCGCTCCAAAAGGGGAGTGTTGCTGGCGGGGAAATGGCCGGAATGGGGCCCAGGAGCGGGACAGACGGACAGCCAAAAGACGAAAATTTATTACGGAAACTTCATTGACAATTGTCACTGCAAGCTGACGTCGCAGCCTCTGCTCTGCCTCTGCCGCAGTCGTATACTAAGTGCGTTGCGGTGTCGGGGATTTGTATTTTGCTGTACATCGCATCTTAAAATAAGCAGCAACATGTTTCTGTGGAATGGGGGACGTCCAATACTGCTTGTCTACGGCAGCCGTTGCGGCTGTGGCAGCTTATGGAAATCATATGGCGAAATGTCAACGAAAAACAAATACCGTAGCCGACAGCCAAAATACACCCGATCGGGGCGAGGAGCTTGCCTATATGGCTTGGCTTTTTTCCCTGGAATTCGGCACAGAGCCCGCTTGTGGGCGGGTGATGGGCGTGTCAACTGCCAAATCTGGTGAATTATATGGCGATTAGTCGTGCATTAGCGCAGGCAATTAAAATCGTTGAAATATGACTTCTTTCGAACATGAAAACTATCCCGCCAAGAAATGTGATACGTCTATAAATTTTTCTCGACAAGAGAGTTAAGTAAGCCCAAGCTAAGAAAAATGCCAATTAAAATAAAAGTGTTGTAACTGAAAGAGCCCAAACTTTATTCATTAGAAAGTTCCCAAAAATGTTTCCAATATCAATTTCAGACTTCCTTGTGAATTCATCTTGAAAATAAGTCGAATTAAAATTAAAAAGATATAAACTCCGAGCAACTTAGCACCCATCTGCTACCACTAAACATTCCCCATAATCCCTTCGACGAGACGATCCTCGTTTTCTCCCAACTCTTAAAAGGGAATGTGTTTATAAGTCCGAAAGAAGAATCATCCGAGAGTTCTCCATTCAATGCCATCACTGGGGAAGCGTCATGCGATATTAAGTGAGGCACTTTGTCAACTCTCTACGAGCGGGAAGGGTGTCCTCCGCCTCGGAGGAGCACCGGATGTTGTTCGGTAATTATTTAGTGCTCGCTGCTGCCTGGGCATTGGCGTTTGATGTGTTTGCCTTGGCTTTGCTTTTTGATATATATAACAACAAATTGCTGAAGCGCGTCCAACAAGAATAACAAAAACAAAAACAACATCAGCAGCAGCGGCAGCGGCAGAAGCAGAAGCAGCAACAACAAACAATGCGACAACATGAGAACAACAAATAAACAAAGACATCATCAATAAAGGCCACGCCGAACTCCGAAGAGCCAGGGCAAACACAAGACAAAGTTTGGGCCACCCTCTCAAAGCGACAGGCCCCTCTCGCCGGCCCCCTGACCCATCCCCCACATTTCCCCAATCCCAATCCGAATCCCAATCCCACTCCCATGGAAAAAGACAAGACATTAACTTTCAATTGGTGAGTGAGATGGGGAATGTTGATGGGATTATAAGTGATTTTCATCAAAAATGCAGCGCACGACAAGAACAGATATAGCATATACGTAGATGTATTCTCTGGGGTGGCACTGCACGAAAATGTCACCAAAGTATGGAAAAACCGAACCAACGACAATAGGAATTAGGTATACCATCCCTCACTTTGTTTCCAAAAATTGGCACTCCATGAAGTTCTCTGCATCACCTATGATACAGTAACTTTCTTCGACCCATTGTAACCCATAAAATAAATACCATTAGCTTCGAAAATTCCCTTTGCTATCTTTACCGATTTTTCCCTCAGTGTGTGCAAGGGATAAGGCCTTGTTAAAAGTTGCCGAAGACAGGCGACGTGATAACTCAAAGCGAGACATCAATCGATTCGTCACCGTCGCGGGCAATCAGCCAGCAGAACTAAACCATAGCCCAACCACGGCTCCGACTTCTTGACTTCAGTTTCGGTTTCAGTGTCAGTTTCAGTGCCCGGTGGCCGGTGGCCGCCGCCCTCAGGGCCCTCTTAAAATATTATTCATAATTCCATAAATTTAAAGGCCCCGAGGAGCTGGTCGGTGGTCGAGGCACGCAGTCCACTTTCCGCTCTTTGCCGCTCGATGGTCGGGCCGCAAAAATCTCGTTGGGGCCACGCGCCTGCGCCTTCGCCTTTGTCATATGCAAAAGGGGATCCACGGGAACGGGCCCGGTCAGGGGCATTTGTGAATTGCGGCGGTGGACTGCTCCGCTACATTAAGCCTAATGAACGTGTTTAGCTGCAGCGGCTGTGGATGCGGCAGTCGAGGGTTTCGGGCCGGTCCCTGCACCGGTGTCACTTGTCGGTTTAAGGACAAGGCCCCGGCCTGTGAAATGGCCAAAAGTCACCGTGATTGCCAGGACGGGGCTGGAAGGGGAGGCATCTTACTGCTCTGTCGGCATTTGCCCAGAAATATTTAATTAATGGTAATTTATGTGCACGTAAATTGTGCAAAGTGCGACCGGAGTCCCGCTCGAAGGCAGCTGCAATAAAAGCAACACCAATGGGAAACAGCGGGATGATATGAGGAAGTGCATTGAAGTGCGCCCCCCGCCGTTTCTAGTTAACATCGGGAGTCGCAAAGGTTAATAGGGTTTTCCTTCGGGCCAGTGCGATGTCAGTGATGCAACTGCCATGGGTTAATTGTCAGTAGCAGGCCAAAATCAGGGGCTGGGCAATCGAGGTTGACGGACTTCCGGCGGCAGTCAAGAGTTTCTTTTTTGTTCGAAGTTTCAGGCTTAACAAAGCTTTTCCTGCCTTTTAGCGAATGATCGAAAGCGCATTGGAAACTTATTGCCCACTAAACGACAGATGCCCCAGAGAGCTTTGCAGAAGATCTGTAATGACAGAACCACGATGAACCCCCCAACCCATAAAGGCAGCGAGACTGAGGAATGCAATGAAATGTCAACGGTAGCCGGCGGAATATTCACCGGACAGGTATGCAAATTATCTAACTGCTACTGCCGTTGAATGTTCAGGAGTAACTAGCGGACAACATTGCCGCACTAAAAACTAATAAGATGTTGTATCGTCATGTATCTTCCGCTGCTCTTATCCGTATTCGGGCTCGCATTCGTATCTGTATCTGCATTGGGCCATGGCCAACTGCTTTCGGCTCGACTAAGCCAAACCAAAGAACCGAGCCCCGGGCGTCGTGGCCAGATAGCTTCTCATTTCATTCCACCTTGTCACGTGCTGAGCCTGTGTGTATACTCGTATGCTGGGGAGTTTGCAGCGGTGGCAATTTCTAGCATTTCAGCTGAAAATATCTGACTACCTACGCGCTCTCTGATTCCGGCTGTGACTTTGGCCGAAACGCCGGCCAGGGGCGTCGGGCCAGCGGCCCCCTCAAGAATGCTGCATAACTTTGTCGGCCCAGGCGGCAGATGGATCCAGCATCCAGCATTCAGCATCCAGAGATTGTGAACAAGACACACAGAGAAATGATCACTCATTGAAGCGGCATGGTTTAATAATTAGACAGTCAATTTTATATAGAACTACTTTGACGTCCTTGTCCGTCACATAACAGAAGTCTAAAAGTTACAATTTCTTTGAAATATCAATTGAATTGATATTTCAAATTATAGTAAGGAATAAATTTATTTGAGATGTTTCACAACTTTTTTTGGATAATTTCCTAAACTAGTTTTTAACACTTTCCCAAGTCATAAAACAAACTGAATAGAGACCTTATATGGTGTATGGTATTTCGCACCACTAGAAGATTTCCGACTACGCACCTGACCATCTCAAATAGACCTCGTCGTTATTCTGTATGTTTTTTTTTTGGATTGGTAAGCCGCTGGAGCCTTTTTCATTAAACGGTAATTTCACACCGCCGAGCATGGGACACGGCTGCGGCAAAAAGATGGGGACAGGTGGCCGGGGGACAACGTACGCGGCTAGAATTTTTCGGACATTTATCGCCGGGCCGAGCTGTCGTCGCAGTTCGAATCTCTCTATCGCTGCCCAATTACAAGCAAGCCAAAATCAAGTACGGGCCATTGATTAGTGGCATGGCCAAGAAGGAGTCTATCCAAAGGGGGATCGGGGCGGTGAGAGAGATTAAAATGTAATCTTTAGCGCCGCAGTCATATGAAACGTGTTCGATTAGGCTGCGGGGCAGATGCCTGGCCGGCCGGCAACCGGGCAACCGGGGTGTGCGGTTGAGCTTTCCACCTCGGCTCTCGGTTTCGAGTCCAACTCGGACAACTGCTGGGCCGCATGTAGGTGGGCCGGCATGGGTTCGGGCAGCGGGTTCTCTGGCCACACAAGACCCCCTCTGGTCAGCGGTAAGTGCTGAAATGTGTCCTACCTACGCGACCAAACGGAATCTGGCTAAAATCAAATTTGACGAAGGATTTATAGTTTTCCTTGTTCACAGCACAAAATAGCGGAGACACACTAATTTTGCCTGGGGATTTTTCTGTAAAACTTATGATAAAACAAGTAGAACGCAGTAGTCGCGAGTTCTCGACAACGAGATACCATGTACCTATTTCCATCATCTATTAGTTTTTCCGTTTAAATATTTGTACAGTGATTTAAATCAAATGCAGAATTTTATAAGACGTTATCCGGCATTGACCTTTAGAAGGCACGGCCTGTATTTTAATTTTTTAAAAATATCTTTGAAAAATTTGGAACATGGCTAGATAATGAAATTTCAAGCTGCAACCAAAAAGATTTTTATCTTTTGGTCCAACCAGTTCGATGATATAAAGACTATATTATAGACTAATCTGCACTAAAAAACTTAAGTTTTTTGAAAATTGTAAGGGGCGTGACTAAAATTGAATCTAGATCGAATCGGCTAAATAGGGTCGGAAATGCTACCTTCTCCTTGTTACATTTGCACAAACCTAATATACCATTTTTAGCTTAACGTAGTACATGGTATAAAAAGAATTTTGCCCTGACATATCCTTCATATGTGTTTTTGAAACATTGAAATATTTACCAATTAAATTATTAGAAATAATAGATCAATAGTAAGAATGGGCATAATCAGCTTTTGCCCATTAGTAAACATATCATTCAAATTTGCAACATTGTGATGTATCGCTCACTGCTGAACTCACAGTCTGAGTTCCGATTATTTCAAAGATAATTTCTCTGTTTGCCGCCTNCTGGCCACACAAGACCCCCTCTGGTCAGCGGTAAGTGCTGAAATGTGTCCTACCTACGCGACCAAACGGAATCTGGCTAAAATCAAATTTGACGAAGGATTTATAGTTTTCCTCGTTCACAGCACAAAATAGCGGAGACACACTAATTTTGCCTGGGGATTTTTCTGTAAAACTTATGATAAAACAAGTAGAACGCAGTAGTCGAGAGTTCTCGATGTACCTATTTCCATCATCTATTAGTTTTTCCGTTTAAATATTTTCACCCAAACTACAGTGACTTAAATCAAATGCAGAATTTTATAAGACGTTATCCGGCATTGACCATTAGAAGGCACGGCCTGTATTTTAATTTTTTAAAAATATCTTTGTAAAACTTGGAACATGGCTAGATAATGAAATTTCAAGCTGCAACCAAAAAGATTTTTATCTTTTGGTCCAACCAGTTCGATGATATAAAGACTATATTATAGACTAATCTGCACTAAAAAACTTAAGTTTTTTGAAAATTGTAAAGGGCGTGACTAAAATTGAATCTAGATCGAATCGGCTATATAGGGTCGGAAATGCTACCTTCTCCTTGTTACATTTGCACAAACCTAATATACCATTTTTAGCTTAACGTAGTACATGGTATAAAAAGATTTTTGCCCTGACATATCCTTCATATGTGTTTTTGAAACATTGAAATATTTACCAATTAAATTATTAAATAGATCAATAGTAAGAATGGGCATAATCAGCTTTTGCCCATTAGTAAACATATCATTCAAATTTGCAACATTGTGATGTATCGCTCACTGCTGAACTCACAGTCTGAGTTCCGATTATTTCAAAGATAATTTCTCTGTTTGCCGCCTTGTGGTCATTCAACAAACATTTGAGTAAATAAGTATATGCAACTCCGTAGAAATCAATCCAAGGACAGAACTCTCCATTGTTCGATATTCATACAGACCCAACTACCTCCCAATCCCCTGAATCCATCTTGACCTGCCAGTGAATGAGCAATCCGTTTGAATGCCCCACCAGTGTGAGTATGTTGTAATTACTATGCGACAGGGCAGCCATTGGGTTGCTTAATAACCTCAAACAGATTTCCTGCTGTCTTAGTAATGCTTTTCACTTGTTTACACAGCAGCTTAAAGGATTCGGCCTCCATTCACGCCACTGCAGCCCACTCACCGCAATCACACAGCCTTTCACCCACCTGACCACCTGGCTTTATTCAATTTTGCAATTTTGCGTAAATGTAATTAAAATATCCCTTGCAAGGGGTCGAAGGCGCCGAAATCTCTGGCTGTGTGTAAGGATGCGTCTGGAGGGTGCAAGATGGTTTTGGGGATTTTCGGTGGAGCTGTCTGGTCAGCTGTCGGGTGCAAAGTGCGAGACTTTCCCTGGCATTAGCCCACCACATGCGCACTTGGTATTAAGTACATCAGGGCCACCATTGAGGTCGAAATTATAGTACCTACTGAGAAATTCATAATTACCGAAAGTAACTAGCAAAATTGAAGCAAACCATGCAACAAACTACAAGGGGCAACCTTTGCTGATATAATAATAATAATGCAACTATTAGTGCGGCCAACACTGTGTACCTGGCGAGCTTTTTGTGGGTGGAAAAGCAGACGCATTACACGCTCCTCTGCATATTGTGCAGCGAGGGATGGGCGCTCGGCTCAGAGGAGCTGGAAGCCCGGAGTCGAGCGTTTTTGGAGCGGGCTCTGTTTGTTTATTTGTTCATTTGTTTGGCTCGCCACTTGCCATGCTCTACCGTGACCTTTGGCTCCTCTGTGCACCGGGGCAAGTGCAACAATCAAGGCGCCCACAAGCCCCGCTTACTGTCAAAAACACGCAGCCACGCAACAACGCATCCCCGTCCAGCGAACAAACAAACAACCGGCAAACAACAAACTCTCCGTGCGGGCACACAGTGGGTTGGATTGTATCATATGGCATTCGGATTGGGTGGGTCAACAAACGCTTCGGTTAAAATAACATTAACAAGCAGTAGCTTGATTGCCTCTTTTTGTTTGTTCTATAATTTGTAACTCGATCAAAAGAAGCCTGATTGGGGGAGTCAAAGAAAGTCGAGAACATATTGCTTTGGCTTAGCTTCATAATTATCGGGGGTTCTTATTTGTTGTGATATTAGAATAGACAATATTGCATCCTAATTGTACTAATTGATTAAAGTGCGCGCGGTAATGGTGTGTACGTTTTCTAAAATGTTCTTTAACCGAAATTCATTTGTACTCGTACATAAGTCATATAGATTACCACACAATATTCACTATAGTTAGTTTATTTTCGGTTATGTAAAGTCAGAAGAAGTGAAAGTAGGGCCCACTGTGTTTGGGGCCCCAAAAAGGGGTTTGCAAACACTCGCTGCAAAGGCTGCAGCTTCTTGACAAAGATAACAATGCGGCGAGGTCCTTTCCAAGGGTTGTGACACGAACTGGATGGACTGACTGGCAGGCGGCAATGGCAGGACTTTCAGGACTCTAGGACTCTGTTGCAGTGCAGTGCAGTGCAGGGCAGCGCTTTAGTGTGTAATTTAATTGAACGGACATAACGAGACCCACACAGCGATGCAATGGAACGAGTTGAGTCGAGTCGATTCGAGTTGGCTGAGTCGAGTCGAGTTCTGTTCGAGTTCGTGCGCGTGTTCGTGTGGGGGACTAAAGAGGACTCTTTGCTTAATTGAAAGCAATTAAGTGGAAAATTGAAAACTTTGGCAGCCATAACGTTGACGTCTGACCGCCACTGACACACCGCACCATCCCACCTCAAAACCCCACCACCCAGCCGCCCATTATTCACGAACACTTGCAGAAAAGAGGCCCCAACATACACATTTCAAACTTGTGATCATTTTGAAAAAAGCTGCTCCAACCTTTCAAAAATATATTTATAGCTTACCTCTTTCCCGATTTCATTTACATCTAAATCAGATTAATGGACAAAAAAGGCAGTGTTATCCTTTACGTAGCGTGTATAGATCTATTCATTTACTTTATTTTGGGAGTATTTCGAGAAGAAAAACTGGGTAGATTGATCAAACTGATAGTAAAGGGTTTTTCCTTTTTTTTTTTTTGGCTGTGCAGCGACATATACACAATGCATTTGCATTTGATGACCCCGCCCACATTTCGGGGGCGGCGAGTGGCGAAAAAAATGTGCAGTCACGTTCGACGCCGGCCGAGGCTGCGACCGTGGCAGCAGCGCCATTTTGTGTGCTACGCTCGCTGCCACTGTCACTTTACATGCCACAACACACAATTGACAGCGCGGATATTTATGTAAATAATTTTTCATGTTGCTGGTCGGTCGGCGGGCCCGGCCAGCGACAACAAAAGTATGCACTTTTGTTGACGTGACCCGGGCATACGCAGCACAAAAAAGGGTACAAAAAATTTGCACATTGAAAATAAACAGAAATAGGCGAAAAGAGGGACGGCCGCGCGAAAGGGGTTAAAGGTTGGCGCCCATTCATCTATTTCTCACCCTGGACCGTCGGCATAAAGGGCCCATTGTCGCGGTTCAGCCCACAAAATGGTTAAAGAGCAACAAGGACTCTGCAGCTGCTGAAAGGATTGCACAAAAGTCATATGCACGGAGGCTTGCAGGCCGGAGTGGAAAAAGGCTCCCTCCCAACAATCAATGCTTTTCAATTAATTCATAAAATATATTAAATAACAATAGATTACAGCTGTGGAATTTTTATTATTTTAATTTTAATAAATACCTGATCGTATTGATAAGGCAATTTATGTTAGCAAATTTAATAATTCTTGCCTCTTTAACAACCTATTTAAAGTTTAAAGGAGGCGGCTTCTCAACCGTTTGGCCTTGCATTTTTAATTTATCCCCGCCCTTCAAATTCAATTTTAAACGAGAAATACTGTTTTCCGTAATGCACCACTAATTATAACACATTGCAAATGCAATTAAGAGGCGCGACAATTAAAAGCAACGACCAAAAGAAATCATTATGCATGCCCATTAATAAATTACGATGACAATCGACAAACACAGTCTGCAATCGAAAGAGGATTTGAAACTTTTGTCGGCATCGAGGAGGCGAAAATGTTTTGCAGCCTAAAACCAGGAAATATGCTTAAAAC
The DNA here is from genome assembly GCA_021223825.1 of Drosophila ironensis. Lineage (NCBI taxonomy): Eukaryota > Metazoa > Arthropoda > Insecta > Diptera > Drosophilidae > Drosophila > Drosophila ironensis. The sequence goes on from JAJJHQ010011965.1 coordinate 3,182,148, forward strand.
GTGGCCAGCGATTTGAAATCGTTCATTGCAGCACACACAGATATTCCCCCATGCGGATGTACAAATATATACGAGTATGGCCCCAGGAATCCACTCGCACAATGCTCGTATATCGTGGCACAGTTGACTGGACTAATTTGTCGGAAATGACGTTTTCGGTTTTAGCCAGCGGATGCGGCGTTATGTATGCGAATTTTCGGAGCCCAAATTGGACGATTTTCGTGGCGTTTTTGAGATTTTAAGGGCCGAACATCGGCTGAGCGACAGAGGAAATATTCCGGAGTCGTTGCGCGACACTTTTCCAAAATGACGCCTGCTAATTTAATTAATTTCTTCCACCTGCCCAAAGGCGACAAAGTTTGGTCCTGGTGCAAAAGCCCACAAACAGCACCCGTCGGCAATACACGTAATTGAAACATTCCTTGACCAGCGAAATAATATAAAAGGGCTCGAGTCGCGTTGCCCGAAAAGAGGAAAAGTTACTTCTGCCGCAATTATTTGGCACGTCCCCACTAATTAATTACGCCTTTTGGCTCCACGTTCTCGGGCGGTTCGGTGGTTCAATCCAAGTTTAAAATGTCCACGTTTAATTAAATATGGCCCGGTTGCGGCGGCTCTATAATTAATTTGGGCACTGCAATTTTGTTTAAAGCAAAGAATGCGACAGCACAAAAAGTGAGTCCATGGCCATGGAGAAGGAGCTGAAACCCGAATCGAATTAGAGGAGGACATCTGCACGAATGGATCCGGTTTAAGCCAGATCCTGATTCAGAAGCTGAATCGAAACCAGAACCGGAGAATCTGAGTCGGTGGCCAGGGCATTAAAGTGTCAATATCCATTAGGCGGTCCTGATTGTTTAAGCTGCTTTACGCCAACTTCTTTTCTGCCTTTCTTTCAGCTTTCCCCGAACTAAGTTCCTTGACACGCTCACTCCCCGAGTTTCCCCCCTCCAGCCCTCGCAGGAGCCTCCCTGGCCATGTCCTTTGTCTCAGAGGTCCTTTATTGCCTGCAAAGCCAGGGCACAATGACTCCTTCCTCTGGCATTTGTTCTGGCCGCTGTTGGGCTCATTGTTTCAAATAAGAAATGACGCGAATTGGTTACAGCGAAATGGTTAGAAATGCAAATTAGTGCGAGATAAGAACCGTCGGAACGGCGAGCCGGGTTGCGGAAAGTGGCCGAAATGGTGGCAAGGCAAAAGCCCGAATGCCCTATGTCCAGGCCCTGTTGGTTGTGCTAATGAAAGGCAGCGCGAATATGGACGGGCACATAATCGTTCCATTACAAAGCAAGGACTCACAAACATTATTTCCAAAGGAAATAACCGAGAAATCTGTAAATATGCTCTCGCATTTACCAGAACCATAACAGACCCTGTCATATATTCTCCGACATACCCTTGCCAATCCATTTAGTGCAATTTAGAAGGAAATAAGAAAAATTACCGCCAGCTAATCTTTGTAATCTGCTGCCTTGCCCGATTTTACAGATTTCTTGTCTAGGTAATTGCAAAAAAGGTCAAACCAGGGAAACTTGGCAATGCCGGAGAAGAAAAAGGACTTCAGTTTAATTAGTAATTACACAAATTCGCGGTATATCCCACACCTACACACAGCACATACAAGAATTTCCTCCGATCGCGCTTGTGTACTGTGTATGCCATGTTCCATCGGCCTTTTTGGAGACCGGGGCGGAAAATCAGTCGAGCGGCAAGCCATTTGGTGATTTATATTTAAGCGAAAACTTTTAACTCTAACCAAAATCCCCTAGGATAACCCCGCGGTCTCCTATTATCCTTGTTGCCGGGCCAAATGGGTGGCCGGGGTTAAAGCTGTGGCGAGCAACCCCCAAAAGCCAGCTATTGGATGGCGTGGCCTGTCGAAACTTGTGGTTCCTTTCAATTAACCTTTCATCTGTTTAACATGTATTATAAAATTAGACGCGGTCTCCTGGACCACAGCAACAGCAACAGCCGCACTCGTGGGCTAAGGGTGCCAATGATGGTAGTGGCAGTGGCAGTGGCAGCGGGGGTAGGGGTCTGGGGTGACTTTGCCTAATGTATGCGCAGCCACAGCCCCAAGACATGACAACACTATTAAACATTATTCTTGAAGGACGGGTCCAGACGGATTCCGTTTGCTGTCTTAATTATCGGCCGCGGACGCTACGTATGCGTAATCAGAGGAGGAAAAGTGCTCGCTAATGAGGGATAGCCCTAAAGAATGTGAAAACAGGTATACAAAAAAATCGAAAACATGTTATTCCATATCTCGCTAAAAGCAACGGGTATACTCGTAGATATTGGCTACACAAATAACATATCCATACTTGGTACTTCTGCCGTAAGAGCTACTTGAGTGATATACTTATATCCAGAATATACGATTGGTGCGACGCTATCTGTCCGTTTGCGTGTCTGTCTATCCGCCTGTCCGTTTGAATGCTTATTTCTTGATTTTATAAAAGCAATTTACCCATTATACTCGTATTTCATTCGATACGAGAATACTAATTTTTTAGTATTTCCGGCGCTTCCGCGTAATTAGAATTCTAAACTGGTCCTGGCAAACAGATCATTGCTTAAGCTTCATCGAGCCCGATTTTTTGGGCAAGTAAACTAATTTTTTCCCTCCCCTCTCCATCTAGTTCCCCACCAGTTCCCCTCGCCAGACGTCGACCTAAGCGTCGACCAGCATAACATCCGCCCGATCTACCCACCAACGATATAGTGGGAAAAGGATGATCATTGCCCCCTTTGATGTCATCTCCATTCTTTTGGACCCGGCTGTTGCTTCACTGCATAAACTTCGCCATACAAGAATCTGCTGCGTCATCTCACCTGAACCTGCAGATCCGCTCCATCAATGAAATACCAACCCTAAGAAAATGGAGATCGAGGGGACCACCCGCCTATGACCTAATCTCCCCGCCTAACGGACTAGACTTACAACCTGGGCAGGAAGTCATCCAAGGAAATCATCGTGCATTTGCCCTGAAGCACCGTGTCTGGAGACCAAAGAGAGATCGAGACGACTTCCTCTTTTTGGGGTCATCTCCCCGCATTAGGGAATCTACTATCAACGTTGCTGGAAGTCTTGCTGGAAAGAAACAAGGTAGAAGACAAGGTGCTGGAAACAAGGTAGAAGAGTCCCAGGCCATGTATATCCAGAGTCCTTAATGCTTGACCTAGTCTTGTCCGTCTTTAATTTTTTTTTCCCCTTACAATTTAAGGTAATCCCGAAATTTTCTTCAGCTCACGCTAGACTGTTACCTTCGCTGAAAGTTTCGCAAGGATCTGTAGCACCATCGGAACTTAAGCAGTGCGCAGATCGAGCTTATTTCGAATTTTTGCCACGCTCCTTTTAGTCATCGTAATTTGCATATAACTGTATTTTCTTCCACATATTTTAAGTGCGTTGAATATATGCGCACAATATTTTTGAATTTTGCTTTTCGCCTATGTAATTTAAAAAAAAATATTTGTCTATATATGGTTAGAGCAAGACATACATATTTTTGTTTAGAACTTAAAATTGTAATATCTAGCCAGTTTTTTAAAGATCGGATATTAAATAATGAAGATATGTATATCGTCTTTTAAAAGGGTTTAATGCCTGATGACGTCTTATTACCAATTCTGCCTTGACTGTGAGGTTTAAATATTTAAACGATAAAACTAAATGATTATAAAGATAGGCACATGGTATCTCGTTGTCAAGAAATCTCGACTACAGCGTTTCTAAATAGAAAATGTTTAAGGTTTGTAGAGTAATTATCTTGATTTCTTAACGGGTATACAAAAAATAGTGAAATCCATTTTTTTAATAAAGACTCCCAGGGCATATTTTAAGCGATTTATTCGCTTGTATAGATAATAAATTGCTATATCCAATTAGATTAACAATTTTGCTTAATAAAATCTCATCTACAATTATCAGAAATATTTTGTTTAAATGGACTCATTAGCGCAAATTTAATTATATTAAAAAACACGTTTGGATGTATTAACCAACAAAATTGGAAACGTTATACACGACTTACGCATGTATTAAGCTAATTAAACAGTCTGGGCTTAACTGATTAAACACGACTCGGAGACAAATAAACCTGACTCTTTTGACGAGTTAAAATTGGCGCCCGCGAACAGTGTTGTGAATTGGCCCGCGATCAGCTGTTTCGCAACACTCGCCGCACCACGTCATTTGCCGCCGCTAAGCGAAAAATGTAATTTTATTGTTTACGTCCCGCGTTCGTGTTTGTGTGGACCTGACCCCGGAAAATGAAGTTTGCCGACGTGCTGAGGCGGCTGGACGCCTACCCGCGCACCCTGGACGACTTCAGCGTGCGCACGGTGGGCGGGGCAGCAGGTGAGCGACCTCCCTGGGCGGTTGGGCGGTTGGGCGGCGATTCCCTGAATTCCCGGCGAGATAAGAACCCACTGAGAACCCACTCCCAACCCTTTGCAGTCACAATTATCAGCAGCAGCATCATCAGCCTGCTGATCTTCCTGGAGTTCCTCAACTACATGCAGCCCAGCATGAACGAGGAGCTGTTCGTGGACACCACGCGGGGCCACAAGCTGCGCATCAACTTGGACGTCACCCTGCACAACCTGGCCTGCAACTACATCTCCCTGGACGCCATGGACTCCTCGGGGGACACGCACCTCCGCGTCGACCACGACGTGTTCAAGCACAGGCTCGACCTCAACGGGGAGCCGCTGCAGGAGACGCCCATCAAGGAGATTGTGGCGGTGTCGCCGCCGAACAAGAACTCCACCTGCGGCAGCTGCTACGGGGCCGAGCACAACTCCACGCAGTGAGTGATGGCAGATCAAGGGCCTCCTTTGGGGAGCGATTGTTAACGAAATTTGCACCCCCCAGCTGCTGTCAGACGTGCGAGGACGTGCTGGACGCCTACCGGCTGCGCAAGTGGAACGTGCAGGTGGACAAGATCGAGCAGTGCAAGGGCAAGTACAAGCGCAGCGACGAGGACGCCTTCAAGGAGGGCTGCCGCATCCAGGGCCACCTGGAGGTGAACCGCATGGCCGGCAGCTTCCACTTTGCGCCCGGCAAGAGCTTCTCCATCCGCCAGTTCCACATCCACGACTTCCAGTTCAGCAACGTCAAGCTCTCGCACACCATCAACCACCTCTCCTTCGGCGAGAAGATCGAGTTCGCCAAGACGCACCCGCTGGACGGCCTGCGCGTGGACGTCGAAGGTGAGTGAGTCAGTTGGGGCGACGCGGGTTTGGCTTTAACTTTTGTTTCTATTGCAATATCTTAGCGTAATTTAAACACGAGTTACTTTAAGGATTAGGTTTCTGTGGGTGTCTACGTCGTAGTAACTAGTTTAAGACTGTGCCGGAAATGCCAGGACCTCTCGGTGATCGCTGATCGCTGATCGGTGATCGGTGATCGCTGATGGGTAACCGGCGACCGGCGACCGGTGACCGCTGCCCGGTGACCGCTGAGGAGGGGGGAACAGCATCAGCAGCGAATTCCAGTGCCGATGGCCATGAAGGTGCCGAACGTTCCGCCGCCCTGGACCATCACCTTGCCCACGTTGTTGATCAGCTCCCGGCCGCGCAGTCCGTATCTGTTGGGGGGGATATGGGGGAAGAGATAGAGCGAGAAATGCTTCATTAGCTTCTGTTAGCGGGCGGGAAATTACATAACGACCCGGCCCGGCTTGCGTCACTCCTCCCGAAATCCGAAACGGAGCAGGGGGAGGCGCAGTGGACGAGCACAGAGCCGGGATCAAAGGTCAACGCACCTCAGGGCCGAGAAGCCCCCGAAGAGCGCTCCGCTGGCCATGCCCACGCAGAATCCAATGATGAAGCCCGTCTTCATTTTGTCGAAACATGTGGGTCCCTGCTGGGAGAACGAACCCGACGGCAGCGGCATCTCTCACTCACTCGTCTGCTGCTGCTGGAAAGCTTCGCTGGCTCGGGCTGGGCCTCTGAATTTGGTTCGGTCGAACGCTGCGAGTATCCGCTTGACTCCGGAATATTTCTATTTCTATTTCTATTTCTATTTACCCGACTGTGCGTTTGCGGCGAGAATGGGAAATGTGTCAGAAGCGCCAGGGTTGCCACGATGTCTCGATGATGCAGTGGTGCTCACCTAGCTATTTTTGATAGGTTTTCACTTGCCAAGCCAACACAGCCGCCTGGATATACTTTAGAATTTTTTGTGTTACGGGTCCCACGGCTAACTCTAGAAGGTAGAGCAGCTAAATTTAGGAAGACTTGACAAATTTCGAACCTAAGCAGACAGTTGCCGCATCACTGTCAGTGTTGGCAAAGTTAGTTGGAGAATTTAAACGACAGAGGGCTCTAGTCTGCAGAGACATTAAAGAGGGAAAAATATTTTTTGTTGAACTAAATCCCACAATTTTAGGTCGGGAAATTAGTGGCAACATCGCTTTTGCTATGCTGAAGAAAACAAGACCTTTCATACATTTATCTTGTTAATAACAAGATATTGCCAAAAAGAAATTATTTTTAAGACATTCATAATATTTGATGATCTATAATCCCAAAAATCAGCTCGAGGAATTAGTTCAAACATCGCTTACTCAGTTAAGTACCACACTGAGTTTCAATATTGAAACGATAGAGGGCTCCGGCAAGAGGGAAATTATTTAAAAAACATCGCAGGCTAAAATCCCAAAACCTTGAGTTTTAGAATTAAAACGTTCGAAGTATAAAGAATATTTGACCAAAAAGAAAACATATTTTTGCGGATTTTAAATCCCTAAGGCTGGCTTAGTGCCCTTCACAAAGACAATTATTTGCTAAAAATATTTAATTGATCCTCTCATGTAACCCCTCTTGCACCCTCGCAGAAAACAAGAGCGAAATGTTCAACTACTACTTGAAGATCGTGCCCACATTGTACATGCGCGACAGCGACGGCAAGCCCATCTACACGAATCAGTTTTCGGTGACGCGGCACCGCAAGGACCTTTCGGACCGCGAGCGCGGCATGCCGGGCATTTTCTTCAGCTACGAGCTCTCCCCGCTGATGGTCAAGTACGCGGAGAAACACAGGTCGGTATCCGCTTCTCGGCTTCTTTAATTTCTCATTTATTGTATTCATTTTGTGTCCCACCCGCCAGCTCCTTTGGCCACTTCGCCACCAACTGCTGCTCCATCATTGGCGGCGTCTTCACGGTGGCCGGCATTCTGGCCGTGCTGCTGAACAACTCGCTGGAAGCCATACAGCGCAAGCTGGAGGTGGGCAAGCTGAGCTAACGACAAGTGCAATCTCTCCCTGGCAGCTACAAGGCAGCTCCGCAACGCCTACGCCAATCTCACTATACATTCGACAAATCTCCAAATAAATGTGCTTAGTTTTACGAAAGTTTTTGGTTTATGTGGTCCGGTGGCCCACCGACAGGAATCCGGAGGTGTTGGAGAAGTATTTGGCATTCGCCTCCGTCTGCGATCGCTCCGCCGCCTGAGGGTTGACAATCTCCAGGCCCTGCAGCGGCGTGAAAGCCACGCTCGAGGCCGTGCCGGAGATCTGTCGCTTGACCGTGGTGTTGCCCCCGTAGACCTGCTGCTTCTGCAGATTCTTGTGCAGCGTCTTGCTGATGCGCACCTTGGTCTTCTCGTCCACCTGCGGCAGGCGGATGCGTCCCGTCCCCGTCTTGCCGATGGTGCCGCGCGAGTAGCCCAGGTCGCCCTGGTAGGCGTCCTCCTCGATCTGTTGGGGGATAGCACAATAGTATAGAGGTAGGCAAAGGTACGTTGGGCACTCACGTCTCCGAAGTTCATGCGGTTCGCCTGCTTGCGGAACTCGGTGAGGGCATAGCGCTCCTTCATCTTGCGCACGCGCTTGCCGCCGCGCTTCTTCTTGCTGCCCTCGATCGGCTTGGGCAGCGGCTTGATGAACTTCACCGGCGGCGGCTCCTGCAGCTTGTCCAGCTTCTTCTCGATGTCCTCCTTGAAGCGCAGCCCAATCTCGCCGTGCACGCTCTCGTGGCAGGCATCCACGCGGGCGGCCAGCACCGCCTTGGCGGCCACCAGACGGGCGGCCTTGCGGCGCAGGTCCGGGGCCGTGTCCTGCACGATCTGTGAGTAGTAGACGTAGCCGGTGTGCGGCAGCATCTGGGTCTGGGAGAAGCCCGAGAGGGTCTTCTTCTGGGCGCCCAGCACCTGCACGTTGCAGGCGGGCATCTTGGATAGCTTGGAGAGGCCGCCGGCGATGCCCAGCAGCTTGGCGGCCGTGGAGGCGCCCACAATCATCGACAGGTTGGGCGCAATGAAGGTCATGCGGCTCTCCACGTACTCGTAGATCTTGGACTTGAAGTTGTTCAGCTCGATGGCCATCTCGCAGGCCTCGTCTATCTTGGCCTTCTCCGCGGGCGTCAGCATCGAGCTGGGCGAGAGTTTGGATCAGTTTGGATCGGTGGGAAGGGGCAGGAGCAGCCCCTTGTATTCCATATATACTCACCCCTGGGTGGTCGAGGCCGTGACGGAGACAATCATGATGGTGGCCTGCGTGAGGATGGCCTGCAGCTTCTCGTTGCTCTTCACCTGGTCGAGGTCGTTGCCCAGCTCCTTGACCGCCAGCAGGTACTCCATCTCGCCGACGATGAGGGAGTCGAGTTCGGGGAAGCGCTTCTGGTACTTCTCCTTGGTGAACTTGTGCACGACGGAGATCTCGTTGTCGATGTCCACGGCGATGGCGTTCGCGTCCACGATGAGGCAGTACTCGGGGTCGGACTCCACGGAGCCGAGCATCTCGGCGGCGGTCCGCTGCCTGCTGGCGTAGTGCTCGATCTGCTGCAGGGTGCTGCGCAGGCGCTCCGAGTCGCGCAGCCGGCACAGCTCCCGCACCGACTGCACGGTCACGTCCACGTCCATCAGGTTGGGCGCCGGCTTGGCCAGCTTCTCCGCCAGCAGCTGTCGAGGGGAAATGTGTTAGTTCGCGGCCTTTGGCGGCTTTTTTTCGACCTGCACTTACGCCCTCCTCCTCCGCGCTGGCCATCTCCGCCTCGTCCTCGTCCTCCTCATTGTCGTTGTCCTCCTCGAGGTCGGCAAGCAGCTCGTCGGCCAGAGACATGTTTTCGCTCAAATGTTTTTCGTATTATTTACCAACCAGTGTGACCAGGCTGAGGTTGCGACAGCTTGCACGCCGTCAGCAGAGGCCTTGCCAGATCGGTCGTTGCCAGAGAGTGTTTGACACTACGGTGATTGATGGAAAATGGATCGTATATTCCCAATATTATGATGGCACTAGCGGCAAGTGCTCCATTACTACATAATGCGTAGTACGTATTGTTGATCACAAGCTAACTCATATACAAATAAAAAGTTATTTATTTATTAATAAATAACCACAAAATGAATAGAAAAGTTACGGGCCAATATTCAAGTTGAACAGTAGCCAATAAGCCAAACTATGAAATATATATTACATAAAATCGAAAAGTAGTTTAAGACTAGTTGCAAACATACATGCTTTTCTTGTTTATAAAAATAATATAGATAACTGCGATAGAATAAAAAAGAAATTTCGCATGCAAAAATTTAATCCAGGGTTTGTAATTCTCTCGAACAGCTGACACACAACACGGGTGGTTCTGCTTTGCAAATACATTCTTTATATTATTATAGCCTTTAAATTGTATATTATAGATTCGAATTTCTGTCAATAAATTCCAATGGACATCTGTACTGATAAGGAGGGCGCCACTTCCTTAGCCTGTCTGGCAACCTGCTCAACCAGGGTGGCAGCGCTCCAATTTTGCCGCTTAATTTTGGCGTCTTGGCTGCGATTTTTTGCGAATTCCGGACCCATTTCGCGGCCAACAGCATGTCCAAGAAGTTGAACTCGAGCGTGGGCGGCACGCCCACAAATACGCTCTTTAATTATTTCTCAAAATCCCCGGCTGTCGACAAGAAGAAGCTGACGCCGAGCGTGAAAACAGAAGCTCCCGCGGGCAAGGACTCCCCCGCCGAAAAGGAGAATCGCAGGGACTTGCAGGCGAAGGATGCGAATAAGGCCGCTCCGGCGGCCAAGCGGAAGCTGCCCCTGGTCGGGGCAGCCATCGAGGGGGCCCAGGGCAAGCGCAAGCGCATTGTGGAGCCGGAATCGGAGTCGGAGGACGAGATGGAGGAGACCAAGTCCGAGGACGACTTTTCCGAGGCGTGCTCCGACTACGAGCCGGATGGCAATGACGACAGCGACGACAGCGTCAGCAGCGGCGAGGAGGAGGTGGAGCCCAGCGATGTCAGCATGTCCGAGGGCAGCCCCACGCCCAGGAAATCCCGCAAAAAGGGCAAAACCATCAACAATAACAACAACAACGAGCCCACGAGCAAGAAGCTCAAGCTGGACATGTCGCCGGTGAGGCTGGCCGAGGGCGCCACCTTCCAGGAGAAGCTCAAGCACTTGCAGAGCAATGCGCGTGAGAACGCCTCCTACGATGACATTGTGACGAGCACCTCGAACCTGGACGAGCCGGTGGTGTGGCCGCACCAGAAGCTGGAGTTCCTCAAGCCGGACAAGATCAAGGACAAGGAGGGCAGGCGGCCGGAGCACCCGGACTACGATGCCAGCACCCTGATGGTGCCCCAGCAGTTCCTCAACTCCCTCTCGCCCGGCGTCCGGCAGTGGTGGGTGCTGAAGTCCGACAACTACGACTGCGTGCTGTTCTTCAAGGTGGGCAAGTTCTACGAGCTGTATCACATGGACGCCGACGTGGGGGTCAATGAGCTGGGCTTCACCTACATGCGCGGCGAGTTTGCGCACTCGGGGTTCCCGGAGATATCCTTCGACAAAATGTCCACCATCCTCGTGGACAGGGGCTACAAGGTGAGTCAGAGACAGAGCCATAGCCTTGTGCCTTCCTAATCGATTCGATTGTCTCCCGCAGGTGGCCCGGGTGGAGCAAACCGAAACGCCCGACATGATGGCCGAGCGCTGCAAGCGCATCAAGGCCACCAAGTTCGACAAGGTGGTGGCCCGCGAGATCTGCCAGATCTCCAACCGGGGCACTCAGGTCTTTGGCTCGCAGTGCAAGATCGGGCCGAACCATCAGCCGAACTACATGCTGGCCCTGGTGGAGCAGGACGAGGGCACCTGGAGCCGCTTTGGCGTGTGCTTCATAGACACCTCGATTGGAGATTTCCACCTGGGCGAGTTCGAGGACGACAAGAACGGCTCGCGGTTGCTTACGCTGTTGTCCCATCACATGCCCGTGTTGGTGAGTAGTTTTTCGCATTAGCGAGTAGTATTGGGTACTCATAGTTCTTTTTAGGGAATACGTTCGTTTGTTCTTGTTTTAGGGCCTAACGTGTTCGTTCTTTTTGTTATTCTCGTTAATTTCAACAATCTATTCGTTGAGAATGATATTTCAATTATGGAACATTACATTAAATTAGTAGAAAAATCAAGTAAAATCTCTGTAGTCAATGGGATATCATGCAACTCTTTTCACTATCTTTTATTTTCCCCGTTTAAATACAAATGTCAACCACTTAAATGGCATAAAATCAGCGCATGACCCTGGTAAAGGCCGTATCCCCATTTCTTATTGTCCGATATTTATAAAACTTGCCACATGGCTAGGTAATTACATTTTCAACTGTAAGCAAAAAGAATTACATCTCTTGGTCCAACCATTTCGGAGATATAGAAAAATATGCAGGAGAAAATATAGTTCTTTGAAAACTTCAGAGGCGGAAGGGGGCACGCCTAAAATTCAATATAAACATATTCTGCATATATACTAAACGCACATAAAACAAAAAGAATTGTCTCTATTTTCCACCATTTTGGAGATATTATAAAATATGGGAAAAACAAACACTTTTATGCAAATCACGAAGGCGTGGCACAAATTAGAAATAAACTCGATCTGCGTAAACAAATAACGGACCTACAGCAGAAAGAATTATGTACTTCTCCAGATCTTACCATCTTGGATAACGACGTGTTCATACATACAGACAGACGTGGCTAGATCGACTCGCCCGTTGGTGCTGATCAATAATATATGTTTATTCTTTATGGGGTCGGAAATGCCCCCTCCCTGTTACATACATTTTCACAAACTTAATATACCATTTGCACCTCAAGGTACAGGGTATAGAAATTAGAAGACCTAATAACGAAATAAAGGGACCAAATTTAAAAACAAAACTATGGCTCTGCTGCCGTTAGGATTGTTATAATTATCTAATACAAAAAAAATAAAATGAGACTAGGAAATTAGAATAGTTATTCTAATTAGAATAGTTATTCCTGGTAGTTACCAGGACACGAGAAAATTACAGGGAACCAAAAACCAAAATAGTTAAGATCGGTCCCTTAGGTGACCGGATCTTTTTGTTCCTTCGTTCAGGAATAAAGACGCTTTTGCATGCTTGTTTTCAGCTTCTCAGCGAAAAGTCCGCTCTGAGCCAGCGAACTCAGCAAATCGTGCGGACCGTCCTGGGCGGAATCATCAAGGAGCAGCTGCCGGCCAACGGGCCCAAAGTGTGCAACGCTGAGAAGACCCTCAAGCTGCTGGCCGAGCGCTACTTTGCCGGCAGCGGGTCCGATGACAACTGGCCGTTGGTGCTGCGCACCATGCAATCCGACTTGGACCACCTGGGTCTCACACCGAGCGACGAGTATAAGATGGCGCTGAAAGCGTTGGGCCAGTGCATATTCTACATCAACAAGTGCAAGCTGGAGCCGAAGGTGCTGCCCATGGCGCGCTACCAATTGTATGTCCCGCCCGACCAGCTGGCGGATGCCAAGCCAGCAGTGGCTTCGACCCTGAGGCGTTCCCATATGGTCCTGGATGCGACTACGCTGTCGAATCTGAGGATTATAGGGGAGGAGCACTCGTTGCTAGCCACTTTGGATCACTGCTGCACAAAGTTCGGAAAGCGCCTGCTGCACCATTGGCTCTGTGCTCCGAGCTGCGACGTGGCCGTCATCAGGGAGCGGCAGGATGCCATAGGCGAGCTAATGCAACTGCCCAGCGAGCTGCAGGAAGTGCGCGCCCTGCTGGCTCCCATGCCGGACCTCGAGCGAAATCTGGCGCAGATCCATCTGTTCGGCAACAAGCTGCTGAAGCAGGTGGATCACCCCGACTCCCGGGCTATTCTCTTCGAAGAGAAGATCTACAACAAGCAAAAGCTTCTGGGCTTCATGGCCGTGCTCAAGGGATTCAACGGGCTGACCAAAATTCCCACGATGTTCCATCGCAGCGAGAGCGAGTTGCTGAGGCGGATTACCCAGCTACCCGAGTCGGGAGGATCCTTTCCCGACCTCAGCAAGGAACTGCAATACTTCGCCACTGCCTTTGACCACGAGGCGGCTGCCAAGACGGGAGTGATTGCTCCTCAGGTGGGAATGGATGCGGAGTATGATGCGGCAATGGACAAAATAACGGAAATTGAGAAGCGACTGAAGGTGTACCTCGAGAAGCAGGAACGGCACTTTGGCTGTCGGATCACCTACTTCGGCTCGGACAAGAAGCGCTACCAGTTGGATGTTCCCGAAACACATGCCCACAAGGCCGATAAGTCCTACTCGCTGGAGGGCCAAGTCAAGGGCAAGAAGCCTGCACGTCGGTACACCACGGTGGAAACACGAGCCCTGCTGAAGGACATGCAGCAGGCGGAAGAGACCAGAAACATGGTGCTGCAGGACTTGGCGCGACGCCTCTTCGAAAAGTTCTCCAATCACTACGAGCAGTGGAAGCAGTGCATCGATTGCGTGGCCAACCTGGATGTGCTCGGCTCCCTGGCAGAGTATGCCGCCCAGCAGATGGTCATATGTGTCCCGGAGCTGGTCTCTGGGGCCGAGCAGCCCTTCATCCAGCTGGAAGACGGCTACCATCCCTGCGTGAACGCCTCAACCTATATACCCAATGGCCTGGAACTTGGCACCCAATCGGAGGCACCTCTGTCCCTGCTTACCGGTCCGAATATGGGTGGCAAGAGTACGCTGATGCGAGAAGTGGGGCTGCTGGTGATCATGGCACAGATAGTGAGTACACTCTACAGAAGAAAAATAGGTAAATTGGTTGGTAATTACCGCCCTTATCTTGCAGGGAGCTCACATTCCCGCCGCCAGCTGTCGCCTTTCGCTGGTCGACAGAATCTTTACGCGATTGGGCGCTCAGGATGACATACTGGCGGGACACAGTACTTTCCTCGTTGAGCTCAACGAGACCTCCTTGATTTTGAAGCACGCCACTTGCCATTCCTTGGTGCTACTCGATGAACTGGGCAGGGGTACGGCCACCTACGATGGCACTGCCATTGCGGCGTCAGTGGTCAATTTCCTGGCCGACCTTAAGTGCCGCACCTTGTTCTCCACGCACTACCACAACCTGATTGATTTCTTCCAAGGCGACAAAAGGATAACCTTGGGCCACATGGCCTGCATGGTGGAGAACGAGGATAATGGAGACCCCACCCAGGAAACGGTCACGTTCCTATACAAATACACAGCCGGTGCTTGTCCCAAATCGTATGGCTTTAATGCGGCCAAATTGGCTGGTATGCCGCAGGGCATCATCAAACGGGCCTACGAGGTTGGTAGTCACATCTAGTTGTCTTTAAAAATCAGCTAAACTAATATGTTTTCCTGACAGCTCTCCAAAAAGGTGGAGGCCATTGCGCTGCAGCGTAAAATTACAGCAAAGATCGTAGCTGCCGCCGGAGGAGGAGAAGATTCCAAAAAAGAGAAACTAAATACTCTGAAGGATTTGCTGCAACAATTGAAAATGTGCCACACTTAACTTAAGCTTAAGATTTGCCGTTCATGAAGCTGTTGTTAAGTTTCGATTCGAATTTTAATTTCTTTTGGCTTAGATCTTTTTAATATAAAGATTTCCTATGAAGTATACTCTGGTTTTAAGCCCACTCTCAGTATTTCCTAGTTTACGTTTTTTTTTTTCGATTAAGTTTGTGCCATTCCCAGTAAATATTACACCAACAAAGAGAATATCCCACACCTTTCCATGCCAATTGAAGGCAAATACACGTTACGGTTTATAGTATGTTGCCATTCGTTTAATTCTTGTTTATTATAATTATTATTTTGTATCACAGTAAAATTAAAAATTAAACAAGTTCACAATCAAAATACACACACAGATGACATTATTCAATACTTATAAATAAAACGTTATCCAATAAATACAAATATAGCTAAAAACCGTAAAAACACACACGCGCAGTTCGGATCCAAATATTGCACGCGGCGTGACGTTGTGTGAAAAATAGGAATGCAGATTGTATTTTGTATTGGATCAGAGATATACATATGTTAGCTTGTGCGAATCGGTTCTACTACATCCACATAGTAATTATTCAGTTAGTAAACGGGCTGGGGGGAAACCTCTTAGGACAGCTCCACTACAGCTAACGCTTCAAATAAAAGTGAGGCTAGGTTGACAAAATCTAAAACATAAAATAAACTACGGAAGCAAAATCGAGCTATATCAACAGGCAACTTATTGTAGGAGGATCCATCAGTTGCTGGTTGCTTACAAAAACACTTACAAAAGATCTAATTCATATGTACTATTTATAATTTGCGATGGCTCATTCTCCTTTGCATTAAGCTATTTAATATCGTGCTACATCAACTCCCTGGCCATTCTCTGTCTCCTATGCTCTATGTTGGACTTGCTCGCAGTTTAAACCACTTTATAATTTACCAATCTATATAATTTGTATATCCATATGTGTATATAACTAGGCTAGGTTTCTAGGTTCTCTTATGCAATTGGTATTGGTATTGTATATGTTACAACGATCTGCACGGGGATCTTTTAGTCTTTGGTGCTAGTATGCATACTCGATTTGATTTGATTGGATTTGTTTTGGCAATGCTAGCTCCAAGTTTTTCACTTTTGCTTACTCACTAACTAGCTACAAAAAGATTTACGTAAAACTCCGGCAAAAACGAAGCGACTCTTTACACATGATAAGCGCAAGATTGGGTCGATTTGATTGCTTGAAGTGGATTACTAACTAAAACTAGGTATAGTCACGGAAAGCATAATTGAACTAAGATTCATAGAGAAAAATAAATATGCACATTGCAAGGGTTCCGAAACTAAACGAGGGGAAAAAATAAAATGTATCCTAAATTTAATCGAGATGGGAATGCCTACAAACAACATTTTAAAGGCGAGTCACTCACTGATCTGACCGATGATGATCTAAGTGATGGCCAGGCCCACGATCTGGATAGACTCGAGCACTCAGTCGTCGCTGATGACGTCCTTGCGCGCCTTGAAGTTCCGCCAGGAACCCATGGTGCACACGCCAACTCCCCGCCACCAGTCGTTAAGGTCATTGTACCACCTGGGCTTCCGCAACTGCTCCTCGTTGTGCAGCGTGGCGCAGACGCGGCACCAGAAGTACGTGTTAATAAACTCTCCGGTGCCCTTCCACTTGAAGTACGAGTTGTACAACTCGTCATCGCGGTCCAGGATGTGCAGGTACTCGGCCAGCTCCTTCGGCGAGGCAAACTCGTCCACATGGATGTAGGAGCGTCGCGGTGCACTGTCCTCATAGTCCTCTGGCCGGGCACCCATTACAATGGGCAGGACCCTCCGGTTCAGGGCATTCACGAAGAACTTCTCCGTGATGTAGTCCATGCAGTTGGAGTTCTCGAACGCCAGGTAGAACTTGTAGTCGTTATCTAGGATCTCGAAGCACTTGTCTGCCGTGCTCCGGGAGCACTTGAAGTTCCCACACGCCCCATAAATGTCCACCTGGTGAAGGGCAGAGTTTCCAAATAATTGCACATGAGTTAATAAATCATTATTGCTTTCTAAGATTAACATGATGCTTGCTAATCAACAAAAAAAAATCTCACCCACAGTTTATATTATTTTGTTGTTTGCGAGTGCTATTTCTACAATAAAATGTAACGCTCACCTCAATATGCTTTTGCAGTGCATGTGCGTACTGAAGGCGCCCATTTCTTGCGCCACAGTTGGACACAAACCAGGCCACCTTTTTGGTCTTGTTGACGGCAAAATTGATGTCCTGTTCCTGCTGCTGTACTTTGGGGTCATAGTATTGCCACTTCTCGTACGGGGCCACAATAGTGCTATCGCGTCTTTGGAGAAAAACAGTGAAACGTTAACCACCAGAAAAGTTTGGAAGTATTGGGAATATTTACCTATAAGTGGCCGTCCAGTTGATGGCATCTGGGACCTTTACGTTTTGCGTGTGATACGGACACTCCAGGTAGTACAACATACTGACCTGCTTGGGATTGCTGGGCCGCCGAATGCCCGTGGGTATGTAGTGATCCTTGTATAGGATCATATCAGCCGAGCTGACCATATCGCGATGGGCAGTCAGTTCGCAGGTGTCCACGGGGCACTTGGCTTTCAGGAACACGTCGCGTCCTTTCTTCACATTCCACGGACCCAGTCCATTGTACAGGAGAATGGTTTTCATTTTGCCACTCGACTTGATCTGCTCGTAATTGTGCGGCACGTACATCAGCTGGTTAATAATCCGATCGGAATGGGGATCCTGATGGGGCAACAGGCGCGGGGCATGCCGCTTCCTCGCCTTCCGATTGCTGTAGGTCTTAGCCGGCTTAGGAAAGTACTCGCCATTCTTGAAGTACCACTGTTTGGTCGCGACCGGATCCTGCTGCCGATCCAAATCGTTTTCCTCCTCCTCGACGTCCCCTTGCACCTGCTCCGGCTCCGCGACGAGATTGTCAGCTGACTCTGACAGGGGCAAGGCGGTCGCTGGCGTGGGTGTGGAAGTTGTGACCAACGGGTGCTCCTCATCCACGGCTTGAAGCTGATGCAACTGCTGGTGCTGTTGTTGGGATATCGACGACGCCCGGGGGTTCCGCGTCTTCCATAGGTCGTGCTCTCTGCGGGGATTTTTGGGATAAGTTAATGATTCAAGCAATGCGGATTGAAGCGATGCTGGTCAGTACTTGGAAAATGTAAATCACTTTGGATACGTATACCGTATTCCGAAGACAAATCAATTTAAGGAAAACTTTTAACTGAATTTAATTAAATTCTTATATTTTTATTTCAATTAATAGATTTCAAGTTTTTTTTTTTATAGTTTGTGAGACATAAACGCCAAATATCGAATTCAGATACGGTCGGTCGGGGTTTATGAAAACATTTGCTTGTATAAATAAGTTATTATGAAAGCTGTTAATATATTCCACACACAAACAAGGTAAATACCAACCAATAACGTAGTTTTTGTTAGCGTAGTACTCACTTGAGACTGAAACCGAATATGAGGAGGAGGGCGCAGATCAGTGTGAAATAGAAGTACTTCTTCAGGGATATTTTCGGACGCCGCATGGTGATGTGACCACTCCCACTCCTCAACGTTGGGGTTCTAAGCTACGGGTTTTTTTAGGGGGCCAATGAACCGACTACGTACGCCTTCCACCTTTAGCTGATGTTTGTCATTTTCCTGTGCGAAAAGTATAAACAAATATAAAAGATAGATAAACCGGTGTTATTAATTTAAAAATGATCCTCTCGAGAGGCAGAAATTTGGACTCTAATTTCCCGTGTTACTTCAATTTAGAATGAATTCAGCTTCTGCAGCATGCGTGTTAATCGCGTCGACACGCTGCTCGCAACTGGGCTCGCAATGGAGAGTGTTTTGTTTTACATTCCATCGGCACAAGGGGCGGTACTTTACCCACGGGAGCAGGCACTTGGTTCCACAAATACCGCAATAGGCGCGCTTTTTTCAGTGGCATAAATTGATATCGCAATCTTAGTGAAATTCGTTTTAGAATTAACCGAATTTGTTTTTAATACGCCGGCAATATTATTCACTTTTAGATGGTTCAAACTCTGCCGGCTTGAGGTTTTTCTCCCATTAGCCATGGCTGAATGAATGCAATGGGTGCCATTAGTTCCGACTCGAGTGGCAGAGTATGAAACATTGGCCCGAAATGTGTTCCATACGAAAGTACTTATACGCCACCCAAGACTCCCCTATGCAGTAGTCGATAAATTTTTTATGAATTAAAAATATCGTATTTACTGCGAACAAATATTGATGCAGATGGCTATCTGTCTGGTTTTTGTTATGCCGACGTCCACCCTCGGCCCAAATCAACCAGCGGGGCGTATACGTAACACAAAACATCAATGTAAGGCCAGAGAGAATCAACTGAAGTGCTTGCAGAGAAACGGCAGGCTATAGATAAATTCAGAGCAGGCTTGCATCCAACAGCTTTTATGAGCGTGCCCCCAGGGGAACCTAATTACAAAGAGGAGGAATGCAGCTTCATTTGGGCCATATTCCTGGCTAATCCCCCAAAAGCCCCTCCAAGTGTCCATCCATCTATCACATGTCATTTGTGGCACTATTTCATACGTTCCCGCGTGGGTGGCTGTCCTCCCGCTTGTCCGTTCGTGTGTCCGTGTGCCTGGATGGTTGCAACATCACTTGGGGTCTGGTGGTCTAGGCTCTGGGCTTCCGCACTACATTGCCAGCCAGGCGAACAAGGTGGTGGTGCCAATGTGGTTGGGGACTGCACCACAAATTGCCCAGCTCCACATTGCTACCCACCCTCCCACACTTAAAAAAAACAATGCAAACAATGTTAGTCCAGTTTCGAAGACCGTCAGTCTCCGCTCTTTATTACAAAGTGTGTATGCAATCATTTCTGTGACATTTTCTCTGAGTGCATTACCTCCCCGAAAACCCTTCCCAGTTTTTCGTTGGGGTCCTCACTATCGTACTCTTTGACGTTTTTGACTGGCAAACAGCAGTGGCTGGAACAAGGAGCAGAATGAAAGGAACTTGTAGCCGGAGAAAATCCCCCGGCTTGCATGGAAAATGTAGTTAGAGCCATTCATTCATGCTGCAAAAGTAGGACTCCCGATGGTTAAGAATGGATGCGGTTGGGGAAGTGGCGTGTGCAAACAGAGCCACATGCAAAAACATCCTTGGTGTGAAGGGGTGTGGATGGCAGCACTCCTTAATATTCCTTTGCCAGAGGCCATATGGAGCATGGTACGTGTTTATTTATTCGCCTTTCCTTTCAGTCTATTGATTATCATACAGTTCCCCTTCCCCGCTCCTATTAATAAAACTCACTCGACACGGTTATTTCCTTTTATGACATTCACTTTCCAATCCGTATGAGTCTGTCCTAGATATAGGTTAGCGGCATGGCATGTTTTCTCGGTGGAGAGCCATGGTAAACTAACCACATTTCCATGTTTAATGATAATTGCCATGAACAATATTACCCGGGAACCCTTATCAGCGAAAATTATTATTCATGCTTATGAATATTAATTCCAAAGAAACCTTTAAAATGTTTTGTGTTTGAACTGTTTTGATTTGTTTTTCACAAACTCGAACATTCATATTCCCTAATACACGTAATGATACCAATTGCTTCCCTAAACATTCCATACATTTCTTAAATATTCCTTGTGGCACTTTACTTCCTGTCCTGCGTCCCTAATTTATGTGTTTATATTTAGTTAGGTGCTGTGGGCCCTTGTCAAGGCTCTTGATCTATGCCTTTAGTGTGTCAATAAGCCCTTATATATATGTTCGTTTGGGTATGATAGGGCGACTTGGGGCTTGTGGGAAGGGTGACGGAGCTGAGGTTCGTAGCCTGACTTGCATGCATTGTTTTTCTTCAAGAGGCCACATTGACTTTGCCAGGAAAAAAGTAATTCCTTTGTTGTCTCCACGCTGCCCCACTTAACTAGCTTGGCTACAAATTTATACCCTTCCAGTAGGGGAATATTTTTAGATTTAATAACATACACATAACATACATAAAATATAATATAATTTAAATATCACTTCAAGTAAGGCGTAAGACACTTGTAAATAGAATAAAGTGTGAAAGTTAAACATGGATGTTAATATTGCAATTCAAAATGCCATACCCCAGAATTTGGATTGTGACCCTGCAGAGGTAATTCCGCTTTCGGTGACGCGAAAGTGGGTTTCCTAAGGATCCCCCTTGAAGGAACCGCCTGATTGGAGGAGTTATTGTTTGTTCGCAACTTGTTAGTTAGTTTGTTGTTCACTTGTGGCCCGTCTAATAATAAAGTGTCCGTATTTTTAGCCTGCATGTGAGACTCGCTGCGGCACTTCTTGTATCCCGAGTCACCACCACCCGTGCCACCCATCACCACCCCGTTTTACCACCCCCCGACGGTTTACGCACGCCAAGCCACGTCTGTGTCTGTTTGGGCCTGTCCTTAACCGTTATGCCTGTCCTCGTCTTCCGCACTGACATACGCGTACGCGTCTTGCGCTGGCTATATTTTTTGTCTTAATCAATAAAATTTGTTGGCCCGCAGCTCAAAAGTTCGATGGGTTAAGTAGACTTTTAGCCCCTTTTTACCATTGTGGCTCAATAAACATTTTGCAAGTGCACTTACACAATTGAAGCGCTGCTGCTGCTCTCGTCGTTGTTGCTGGCTTTCCTTAGACCCGACTTCTTGCACTCGCCAAGCTGGTTTGTGGCTTTTCCGCACTCGTTGTCATATTTGCACTTTTAGAAACCCTCGCCCAGGGTATTGGCTGTTATTTGTTGAGTATTTGAACTTTTTTCCACAAAAAACACTGGGATACATATGCATATGTGTGAAGGGAGAACGCGACGCTGGCCGCGTGAAAAGTGACTGCTACCCGTGTCCTGTGCCTTTTCACGTAACTTTTGCAACTGCGCCCAGAATGTGGCAAATGTAAATGTTCCCACCAGACAGCTGGGCACCCAGAGGAGTGAGAGCGAGCCGGAGAGCGGAAGCCGGAAAGAGAGGAAGTCGCACTTCACTTCCGCATGCAGCTGCTTAAATAACGTAACCCTTGTCAAAGTATTTACCAGCTTTCTAGCCATTTGCATACTCCGCACTGCACCCGGAAAAGACGTTAAATGTGTCATATTTTAAGTTGGCGATTTGTCACTTTTTGGCGGCAATTCTGCGCAAGTGCCGGAGAGCGAGAGCAAGAGAAATGGCAAACAAACAAAGCAGCCACAGCTGTCTTATCAACTTTTTACCACGGGGCGGTTTTGCCACCCCCTTTTCTGATAGCAGCGGCTTACATGTGGTTCGTGTCTTGGCTAGGGCAGAGTCTAGACTTTCTTCAAAGATCCTTTTGCATTTTAAACCAGTGGCACAATCCAGGTTAAATCCCATTTTGTACAAGTTATATCTTTATTTTTTGTAACCTTTAGAGCAGACTTTTCCAATGTAAAAGTAAATCAGTGAGGAATGCACAAGTTGTATCATAAACTATATTATAATTTAGACGAGAGTAGCACGTAATTTAGTAATAAAAAAGTCGTAATTTCAATTCCCAAAGTACAAAGCATAAATTCAAAGTCTCGAACACACATTTCACGTCACCCTTTATTTCGAATCTTCACGGACTTTACTCCCTAAAAATATCTCACTTATCGTACTCCTAAGCACATATTACACACTCAGTTTATCTAAAAGGCCTTTACGTTACTCAATTTCAAAGTGTCCCTGTCTGAAAAGGTCCCCGAAGTCAGGACCTGCTTAGGCATACCTTCCTTACACGCGCTGTTTTCTTAGAGGCTAAACTTAATACGGGAATACGGATCAGAGCAGACACAGAAACGTTTGATTGGATTCCTAGTAAAAATATACATG
This sequence comes from Drosophila ironensis, assembly GCA_021223825.1. NCBI lineage: Eukaryota > Metazoa > Arthropoda > Insecta > Diptera > Drosophilidae > Drosophila > Drosophila ironensis. The sequence continues at coordinate 3,204,791 of JAJJHQ010011965.1, forward strand.
CACACGCTCTATAAAGCTCCATCTGTCCTAGCTTAGCCTACGCATACGGATGCATAAGGTGTCCGTCGGATTGCGGATTGGTTTGTTCGTGCAGCCCCTAGGCGGAGCTAAAGGTCTCGTAGACGTTGGCGCCCAGCGTCTTTGTTTTCTCGGCCACCACGTAGAAGGTGATGAGCTGGGTGGGCAGGTTGTGGGGCCGGGCCGAGCTGTCGTATCCCCGCGAGGTGATCCCACTGACGATCGGAATGAGTTTGGCCAGGGCCATCAGCACCGTGTTGATGTTGAACAAGTTGTTGTTCTCCGACGTGGGGCTGGTCGGATTGGTCGGGTTGGTCGGGTTGGTCGGGGTGCTGTTGCCCGAGGCCTGGTTGAACTTGAGCGGCTGATGGCTCTCCTGCTGCTGCTTTACCTCGGCGGGCGGCAGGTGCTGCAGGGTCTCGCCCATGGACTCGGCAATGGCGTCGCAGGCCAGCACGAAGCCCCTGCTGACGTTGTGCGAGCACACGCCGATGGCGTCCTCGCTCTCCAGCAGGTCCAGCGTCTCGTTGTACATCTGCTGCAGCAGGGGCGAGTGGCTGGGGTTCTGGCTGGGCAGCAGGTACTTGCTCATCCGCGAGTTGGGGTCCCGCCGCGTGTCCGCGTTGATGGACATCTGCAGGGACCAGAACAGCTGCTCCAGGTCGTTCAAGGAGAGCTGGCGGCTGAGCGGCATCGATTTGATCACCGCTATGACCTGGGTGCGGATGTAGCGCGCCAGGTCGCGGATGCCCGCCTCCGTGATGAAGTGCCGGATGAGGGAGAGATACTGCTGCTTGAGTTCGTCCGTTATCTGCTTCTGTTCGGTCATGATGTCCCGGTAGATGTAGCCGCCCAGGAGGTTCAGCTGCACGCGCAGCGCTATCACCAGCATGGAGGAGGCGTACACGAAGGTGGCCAGCCGCGTGAAGGCCACAATCTTCATGTCCTCCCACAGCTCCAGCTTGTTCTTCGGGTTCTGGCGCAGCTGTTCGAGCAGCTCGTCCGTGCTGCACTCCCGCAGCACGGCCTGGCACATCTCCTCGCCCATGCCGAGTATCACCTGGTTGCAGGTCTTCTCCGTCGACTCGAAGTGGTGCATGCGCCGCGTGCGCTCGAAGAACTCGCGCGCCTGCCGCTCCTGGAACTCCACCAGACGCCTCTGCGCGTAGCGGGCGGCGTAAATCGTTCCGCCTACCAGCACGCCGGTCACCAGGAACTTTCGCCGGTGGCGTGACAGAAAGTCCTGCAGCCGCGACAGCATGTTAGCGAGTGTGGAGGCCTGTAACTACCTTTCAAGTGCCAAGGAGAGCCTGGGCCGTTGGGTGGTGGCTGGGTCCGTGGGAAAAGCGCCAACTGCTCGTGCCAGTTTCCACCGCCTCTAGCGCTGCCTCTGCCGACCAAAGGGACCAAAGGCGACCTGCCGGGGGGCTAATGAATCGTTAATGGACAAAGTTCAGCTGGTGCGTTCGGTGCGGGGTGCGTTCGCCGCAGTCGGCGTCGCAGCCGCAGAGCGCAGATTAGATTAGCCAGCTAAGCCCAGATATGTACCTGCGGGCAAACGGATGTCTGGAGTCCGGGGCACGCTGCTCCACTTGTCGGCTTTTATCGATTCGATTGCGATTGCGATTGCGATTGCGTTTGCGGACCGCTATCGCGCTGCTCTTGCATTTGCACGGATTTTGGCCTGGAATTGTGGAAGTGTTTAGAGCCGCACACTGCGTTGCCGGTTGTCGGGGAAATCCCGAAAAGCCGAAATGCCGAAAATACCGCAAAATACCATCGATTTCGTTTTCTTTGCAAGCAAATACCGTTCCGCGCATATCATAATTAGGCAAATTAATTTTTATCCCATTATTATATTTGTATTTATGATCCTCTTCTGTTGATACCATGTGTTTTAAGGAAAACATTTGTAACCTTTCTTATGCTGATTCTTATGTCTGATACGGATCAGACCATGGCTTCTAATTGTATCTATTTTAAAATTTTTTTATTCTTTTCCTAGATATCCATAAATTTATCTTGAATTTCAATACATATTTCACATAATCTCCAATCAATCGTAGCTTAGGAATCGATTAAATTCTATACAATGTAGTTTTTATATTTTATTCCAGTATTGAAAATTAAAAGCTAAACGATGCTTTCCAAACAAGCGGTTTAGTTGCGGTTTGCCCTAGTCTATAGCCTCTAGAGAGCCATATGATTTGTAGTACGATTATCACATACGATTATCTAGTTCATATATTAACAATTTCTCTAGTTATTATATATGTTAGTATTTCTAAACGATGAATGTGATCGTTTGACCCCAAATTAATTATCTAAATTGTTTTTCCAAATTCTTTAAGTTATCACAATGCAGTCATAGTTTATAATTAGAGTTTTGAAACCAAAAACCAACCGATGTTTTTAGTTTGCCATACCAAAGACGCGGTTTAGTGGAAACGCGGTGGTAAAGAGAACCACCATATGATTTCTTGTTCGCTGGGTGGGGGTCTCAGTTGGAGTGTTTGTTATGGCGTCGTCGGACCGCAAGCTGATTGTGGTCACTGGATTCGGGCCTTTTATTGGCCATGAAACCATCAACGCCAGCTGGGAGGCAGTGAAGCTGCTTCCCGGGACCCTGAGCCACCACGGAGTGGAATACGATTTGGTGAAGCGATTGGTTCCTGTGGAGTACGGAGCCGTGGACGAGGCGGTGACTGAGATTTGGAATCTTCAGCCAGATGTATGATGATACAATAAGACTTTTTATAGACATTAGTGACGTCATTTCGAATCCCCCACAGCTGGTCATTCATGTGGGCGTTTCGGGTGTTGCAAAGTGTGTTCTTGTGGAGAAATTGGCCTACAACCACAAGTTCAAAAGGGCCGACAATGCCGGGAAGTATTTGCCCCACGGGACCTGTCAACTCCCACAACACGGCCGGGCGAATGTTCTGCGATGCGGCCTAGATGTGGATAAGATTGTGGCGGCTGTAAATGCAGATTGCGAGGCCTGTGTGGCCCCAACAGATACAGATACGGATACCCATTCCAACGAGCACAATACAGCAGCAACCAATCCCCCCAACGCCACACAGGCCTCGAAAAACGTTGGGGCCTTCTTGTGCGGTTATATCTATCTGAAATCTCTGGATATGGATGCCAGAAAAAGTCTGTTCATCCATGTACCGCCCATAGACAAGCCGTTCAGTACGGAAAAAACTGCGGAAATTATCTTCAAAATAGTCGAACAATGCGCCCAACAAGTGGTCGCTTGTGAGTGCTAATATTGCTGAATAACAGCATTTTATTTGCATTTATTGTTGATCCGTATTCACTTAAAGCGCCTTAATTATCGCGGGGAACACTTGTTTAATAAATGCCTTATACTCAATAAATATTTAGGTAGTAACGTATAGCTTTTGTCTGGCAGACAATGTCAGAAACATATAATTTTAAATCCATATTTTAACAATATATTTGTATTTACACAACAGCACGAGGATCCCTTGTTTACTTTTTCAGGTCAACGACATTTTGCAAATACCCAAACTATACACAATAATTAAACATTTGCGCAATCAAAATAAGTACATAACACATATGTATGTTTATTCAAAAGCTACAAAAGCTATGTGACTTTTGGTAAATAAGTATTTTCTACTGTTTTTATCAATATTTGATGGTGCAAGAAACGTTGGTCTAACAGAAATATTGTACTATTTGTTAATTATTTAGGCTGCAAGAGTTATTGGGAATTAAGGCAACTATTTCAATGGCAATACGCGTCGAAAAAATATGTTTAAAGCGGCAAGATCTGTCATAAAAGTATCCTTTTTTAATCCGGAGGGAAAGTAGTCGAAGGATGCATCTTACAGGCGGTAGCAAATAAATGCTATATTTTTATTGACGCACAAGTTAAACAAATATGTATATTTGTGCAAATACAATCAATTCTTATTTTCTAATTGTATTCGGAATATTGTAAATGACTTTCTACGAAACAGTCACAATACAAAAGTTTACTGATTTTAAGATTGTTCTAATTGCTACAATAAATTCAATTTGTTACCGCTTAGAAAGTGCTGTTGTAAAACAATATATTACTTTCTATTTAACTCAAAATCTATTGAGTTCAAATGTGCCCTCCAATTTATAACGGATTCTTTACGAACCGTAATTGGAAACCTAATTTCAATGCAGCTTCTCCCCGGCCTTCCTCAATTTTTGTGTTTTTAAATTTTTGTTTAAAAACAAAGTAGCTTTTGTGCAACCGATTGCCGACATTAGAGATGTGTCCGTTGCAGCAATAGGTGGCGAGACGTTGTCGATAGCATCGGAGCCACAATCGATACTCGCCCACCTCTGGCGAAAAGACGATTTTGTTTTTTGGAGCCCAGAGCTCCACTTGACTATTCATTTTGATACGAGCTCTACTTGGACGCAGTTCGGTCCCCGGTTCGTCTTGACGAGAGTCTGTCTGAGCGCCACATCCACCCACACCCAACGCAACAGCCCGACGCGATTATAGTCACAAGATGAAGCTCCTGCTCTGCGCACTGCTCGCGGCGGCGTCCTACGTGGCCGCCGTCTCCGGTTCGGAGGTCAAGGTTGAGGAGGGCGTCCTGGTGGCGACGGTGGACAACTTCAAGCAACTGATTGCCGACAACGAGTTCGTGCTGGTCGAGTTCTGTAAGTACCCTCCCCCGAAAAACCACATCTCCACACACCATTGTTCGCGGAGCGTCGGCCGATTGGCGGCGTGCCGGCTCGTTTGCTGATTCATGCGATTTAGCGGCTACGTGTCTTTCCGCGTCTCAGCAAACCGCTGCCTGCGTGGCACTTGCTCCTCGGAGAGTGGGCGCAGTCTGCGCGGGCAGCATGCAGGGTGCGGGCCTCTGTGGCGGGGAATTGTAAATAATTAAAGTGAAGCGGTTGCCCGGGGGATGGGGGAAATTTGTTGCTTGATTTTTCCTGCTAATTTATCGTTTGTTTAACCGTTTTTATCTCTCTCGCCGCTCTCCGGCAGCGTTGCCCGCTAGTGCCGTCTCCCTCTCTCCCGCGCTCAGGCAAGAGGGAGACGGCAGCAACTGTTGTTCCTGTTGTTGTTGGTAGTGCAGTAGCCTGCTATAAACCATAAACGTGCTATAAATGTTAAATGCTAAATGCCAAACGGCGATAAGTGCGCTGCATAGTATATATTCTTATTCTTGTCGGGCGCTTCGGGCGCTTCCCGCATTTGATTTGCTTTTATCAGCTGCCTAGTTTTTGGGCGTGGCCGTACATCACACATCCGCCTCGTCAATATCACAATGCCCGTGATGCAGCACAAAGAACAATAAAAAAGCGGTCCGACCGCTTTGGCGGCCTCCCTTCCTCCTCTGACGAATATCTAGGTTAGCCAAGCTAGCACATCTCGTTCGCCATTTGCTTTCTACTCCGCTTCTGGCTCTCACAAATCTGGTTTTCGACCCTTTTCCAGAGGCGGCGGCGCAACAGCCACGCATCCCAAAGTTCGTTCAACTCTTTCACTCCGCTGCGCGTGCCTAACGGTTCGCCCGCCGCCAGAGCTGCGCCCGCTGCGGAAACAGCTTTTTCAGAGGGAAAAGATATAGCTAGTGTAGTCCACTTGGTCTGATCAGATCATCAGTTCGGAAGCTAATGATCCGATTAACTGCGCAGCCTAGACTTTTAAGAGGGAAATGGTACACCTACTATGAAACTCTAGATTTTGATGTGTGAATATATAATAGCTTGTTGAAAGCCACCATACAAGTAATACCCCATTATAGGGGTATAATTTGATCAGAAATAGAAAGAAACCGGTTTCTAAGCCAACAGTTTAGAAGTTACCATGGAATAGCTGCAATACGAATATTGTACCAATATAGTTCTAAGAAAACAGTTTAGATGTTACTGATCCAATTCCACTTAAGATTTATCAGAGGAAAGTGGCATATCTGCTAACATATCCCTCTCAATCCAATTGTGCATCACAGCTTGCTTAAAAACTAGGTGGAAACAGGGTTTTAAACCAACAGGTTGTTACTGATTATCAAAGTTTTCTGAAAAAAATGGCATAACTTCTACATCCTGATTCGTCGGGTTCTCAAACAGAATCTCGCCAAACCGCTAGAAATATCAGCGTAGCAAACCGGACTAAATCTGGTTATACTAGGGGAATGCAGCATAGAAATAGCATACTGCGTATAATCTGAATAATACCCCTCAAAAACCATTCACTTTTATGGAAAACTGAAAGTTAGGAAATGGTATTTGATAGTCAAAATAATCACGCAAGCCCCCTGAACCCCATAACTGATAGAGAAAATGCCGAGCCGTATATCTAGCCACTTGACACTCTTAAGAACAATTGCTATCGCACAGCAAGTGGCCCAGCGCACTTGAGAGATAAACCCAAATCAATTATACTAGAAACGCTCCCGTTGCCCACATTTGCTTAGCCGCCAGATATGCTCGCTCGGCATCTCTGGGGCCCGCAATATGGCGGCCCCTTGGGTTTTGTTTACGCCAGCGTTTTCTTTCTGTTTAATTAAGATTTGCACCTAGCGTCTGCTCGGCTGCGTGGACGTGACAACGTCAGCTAAGTCAACAAGAATCGGTTGCTCATCCCGCGGCCAGGGCGCCCTTATCTCTCGATGGTGTTCGATGGAGAGGCACCAGCGGGCTGTCCACTGCCAGGGACACGTCAGCCGAAGTTGAGTGGCTGGCTACTAGCTACTGCGAAGCCAGCAGCCGGGGCAGGCCGGGCGATAAGGCGGCAGCTCGAGACGCGTTGCCAAGCCGGGTTATGTCATCCGCCGGCTCCGGCTCTGCCGGGGCTTTCGTGTGCGTGGATGCGTGCCAAATTGCAGCCGTGGCTCTGGAAAGCTGCTGCACTGGGCAAATAAGAATGCGACACGTGGAATTTGCATAATGGCAAACAGCTGTTGGCTTGTGCAGACGATTCTACTCGGGGGGCCCTGCTCCAGATCCGTGTCAAATCTGGCGCGAATAATTGTTTGGGATTTTACACTTGGCTGGCATGCTATTCAATTACATTACAAAGTGAAAATACAGATAACAGAACTTTCCACAGGTTAGGTTCTTGCAAATTGACATTAATTTATTCAAACAATTGCATCAACAATTAAATCTTCTCGGGTTTCCGCGCCTGCCCAAGCATAAACAATTATCATAGAAATGGAAATATTTAATGAACTATTTCGGGCAAATTTGATTTACAAATTAAAACATTCGTTGTTGGTGGAAATTTGGTATAAATGCGCCGTTAACCCATATTTGGCGAATGCTAATACGAATTCTCATTTGCCCAGAACCAGTTTCCATTAATTAACATATTTCAAAGCTTAGCTGTGCTGAATAGATTTGAAAGGGCAAGCTCTATAGCTTCGACAGAGACTGGAAATGCATTCTAATAATAGTTTGCACAATATTGCTTACGTGTAGGTCACACAATGTAACCCTCATCAAATGCTATTGTTTACCCGTCCAGCAGGTTACTGCCATTCGCTAACCCTACTATTTTTCGCTTGAATCTCTGCAGACGCCCCATGGTGCGGACACTGCAAGGCCCTGGCTCCCGAGTACGCCAAGGCTGCCCAGCAGCTGGCCGAGAAGGAGTCGCCCATTAAGCTGGCCAAGGTTGACGCCACCGTCGAGGGCGAGCTGGCCGAGCAGTACCAGGTGCGCGGCTACCCCACTCTGAAGTTCTTCCGCAGCGGTGCTCCCGTGGAGTACAGCGGAGGTCGTCAGGCCGCCGACATCATTTCCTGGGTGACCAAGAAGACCGGCCCCCCGGCCAAGGAACTCAGCACCGTCGCTGATGCCGAGCAGTTCCTCAAGGACAACGAGATCGCCATCATCGGTTTCTTCAAGGATGCCGAGTCCGAGGAGGCCAAGGCCTTCACCAAGACCGCCAACGCTCTGGACTCGTTCGTTTTCGGCATCAGCAGCAACGCTGATGTGTTTGCCAAGTACGAGGCCAAGGACAACAACGTGGTCCTGTTCAAGCCCTTCGACGACAAGAAGTCCGTGTTCGAGGGTGTGCTGAACGAGGACAACCTGAAGAAGTTCGCCCAGGTGCAGTCCCTGCCCCTGATCGTTGACTTCAACCACGAGTCCGCTTCCAAGATCTTCGGCGGCTCCATCAAGTCGCACCTGTTGTTCTTCGTCTCCAAGGAGGCTGGTCACATCGAGAAGTACGTTGATCCCCTGAAGGACCTGGCCAAGAGCTACCGCGACGACATCCTGTTTGTGACCATCTCGTCCGACGAGGAGGACCACACTCGCATCTTCGAGTTCTTCGGCATGAGCAAGGAGGAGGTGCCCACCATTCGTCTGATCAAGCTGGAGGAGGACATGGCCAAGTACAAGCCCGAGTCGAACGATCTGTCCTTGGAGACCATCGAGGCCTTCCTCAAGAAGTTCCTCGACGGCAAGCTGAAGCAGCACCTGCTGTCCCAGGAACTGCCTGAGGACTGGGACAAGAACCCCGTCAAGGTGCTGGTTTCCAGCAACTTCGAGAGCGTCGCCCTGGACAAGAGCAAGTCTGTGCTGGTGGAGTTCTACGCCCCGTGGTGCGGACATTGCAAGCAGCTGGCTCCCATCTACGAGCAGCTGGCCGAGAAGTACAAGGACAACGAGGACATCGTTATTGCCAAGATGGACTCCACTGCCAACGAGCTGGAGAGCATCAAGATCTCTTCCTTCCCCACCATCAAGTACTTCCGCAAGGAGGACAACAAGGTGATCGACTTCAACCTGGACAGGACTCTGGACGATTTCGTCAAGTTCTTGGACGCCAACGGCGAGGTCGCCGACGCTGAGCCCACCGAGGAGGCCGAGGAGGAGGAGGAAGCGCCCAAGAAGGACGAGTTGTAAATCCAACAAATAATCCACACTCACAAAACAAAACAACACACAACACAAAAAAACGAAAACACGAAACCCAACAACTAAGAACAGCAACTTCCGTGCAACAAACAAAAGAAATCCACAACTAGCAACGTACATTCTGTAGCTTATTTCCTAACAGCTCGGTGGCTGTGGGGTCGTCCAGAGTTTCCACATGCGGTGGTTGAGTTTTTGTCAGCTGCCGGAGTGGGCTAGCTGGTCGTCCGCATAGCCCCGCCATTAAAGCATTTGTCCTCGGTTTTATTCGACAAATTTATGACTGTGTTGTATGTATTTGCATCACAGATTCTGTCGCTGTCGCCACAACTGAAGGTCCGTGGCTTTGCGTAACTTAAAATTCGGTTATATTGAAGAAAATGTGAACAGAAAGCTATAAATTTTACTGTGTAATTCTATAAGTTTTCTCTTTTGGAATTTCTAGAATCATCGAAAGAACTGATTAATAAGAACGTAACAAATAAAGTTGGTAACAACATTAAAACAATTGTTTATTTAATGGGTAAAAGGGTACTTTGGATATATGTATTTGCTTGCATTTATTTCCCAAGAGGTGTGGGCAGCACCCAAACAAATTCAAAAAGACGTTACATTAAGTCTTTGTATCGATAATTCTATCGAATTTGTAAAGGTGGAAAGTGCGCGATGGTGCAGTGTTCAAAAGCGAACCGATTTTAGTGTTTCTACGTTTACACGTTGCTGCGCATCAGGCTTCGGCATCAAACAGATTGAAATGTTCTTAGAAAGCAGTGAGAATTATCGCAAATGGCTATCTGGAAAGTAGACAGAAAGTCTGCACCCAGTAGAGAGTGCTGAAACAAGAGAACCAAGGGCCGCTAAGACGAATTTACAATGTTTTGCGAGCGCGCCATTTCACGAACTGGCATACACAGAAGCGACGCGTCGTATAAACGACACTTTCATCCAACGAAGCTCTTCATCGGTGCTGTTCGAAGTACTGCTCCTGCTCGAAGAACAAAAAGTATCTACAGAGTGCACATATTACAAAGGTAATATGCTTGAGCCCACGCAACTGTGCAAATGTGCGCCAGCGTCTGGAGTGCCCGTGTAAAGAGAGTGCCGCCGCGAGCTCGTTCCCCGAAGTCCACATTTGGTATGTTTGCAATGCTTCTCTTTTTGGGCTGTATTTTTCTTCCTCCTCCTCCCCGGCCACTTTGGCGGGATGGGGTGGGGCAAGGGCGCCGGACGGCTTTCACTGCAATAACGGGTTTCATTTGCGCTTCCAAATTCGCTGCTTTGTGGCTCCCAGCCCCGAAATGAGCTGCCTCTGCGAACCGCGTGTTTCCGGACCACCGCCCGACGACGACACCGGCAAAGGAGGAGGCGCAGGTGAAGGTGAAGGCGAAGGTGAAGGCGAAGGTGGACGAGGCGGAGATGCAGAAGGAGGAACAGGAGACGGAGAAGCTGCTGCTGCAGGGGACGTTTTCGGACGGAGCGTGAAGCGAAACAGTGGCAGCGTGCAGGACGACTGCGACTGGGCCAGCACGGTGGCCCACGCAGATGACACGGATTACATATCACCGGGAACGCCGGTCGGGCCCGACACGGATCCCGATCCGGAGAACGACGGAGACTGCGAGGCGGAGCACGAGTTCGCGCACCTACACGCCACCCGACGCAAGATCTTCGATGCCATAGCGGCCTTGAACGACGAAAGCTTCGAGAAACACATGGCCCGCCTGCTAATGCATTACGAGAGGTGAGTGTAAATACACAATATATATACCCAGCGGCATTGCTTATCGTAACCCGATCCCTTGCTCCCTTCCCTGCAGTGCCATTCGCGAGGAATTCGAGCTGGCGCAGGCGTCCCCTGCGCTCTGTCGCCAGCTGGCCCGCATCCTTATCGGGTTGACGGACGTCATCCACACCATGGTGCGGGGCAAGGTGGTGCAGCAGGAGGAGAACTACCGGCAGCGCATGTGCCACATCATCGGCTACTACATCTCCTGCGAACTGTGCGCCGCCCAGGAGCCGGTGGAGGGCGAGCAGTGCGTCATCAACCGGATCAGCAGCTGCCTGAAACTGTATGTGGAGTACGGAGAGGGCGGCGCGGGCGTTCATCGGGAGCACGTGCTGCGCACTCTCCTCGCCGCGCCGAAGCTCTTCAACAGGGCCAGTATTCTGTCCGCGCTTTACAGGTACGAGTCGCCCCAATCCTCCCGATAGCTCTTCCTTCCTGACAATGGGATGCGCGTACTATCGAGTCTGATAGTCCCCACAGCAGTATCAAATTCCCACAATATATTTTTGGGAAGGTAGACGAAGGTAGACGACGGCTTGTTATCTTTATTGATAAGTTGTTTGGCCTACCGAAGCCCTAATGAGTGTTCGATTTTGAGATATTTGTTTAGCACACGAATACGATACCACACGCCCTGTTTATGGTGTTTTAGGGATTTATCGAGACATGGGGTTCGACCTATTTGAAGCCCATGTATAGGATATAAGCCTAAATGCATTTAATATGACAGTTGTTTAACGAATATTTTGTCTTGCAGCCGCTTGTTCCCGCATTGGTCGTTGCCCAGCATTATGATCCAAACGGAGCTGCCGGACAAACTGTACATCGAATACATACTCATATTCTACTACTGGCAGCGGCTCGAGCGCGACGAGTTGGTGAAGGAGCGGATCGTGGACTTTGCCGACAGGTTCATGCGGCCCTCAAAGACGCTGGCCCTGAGCAGCATTTACGCCCACTACCTGCCCAAGTACATAGGCCGGAATGCGGCCACGCGCACCATTCTGGAATACCTGCGGCACAGCAGTTGCACCAGTCTGCATGTGGCCAGTAGGGTGGACAACCGTCTGCCGCATTCCAACGAAGTGGTAAGTTTTCATGCCACAGCAAGTGCCCTTCCATCGGCTATTGCAATACTGTGGATACAATGCAAAGGCAACCCTGATGTCTTAGTAAAAGGTCTGATTTGGATACGCGGGGGAGGGCAAAGGCCACCGCCGGCGCAGTTAGTCGCGTGACAGGCGTTGGCTGCCCCCATTTCGCCGTCCCGAAATGACAACAATAACCTTGCTGAGTGCCTCCCGCTCCCGCTCCAGCGAACTTGAGCAGCCCCCATGTTTCGAACGAATTTAAATGTGATACGTGTTTTTCCACCCCCGCCCGCACAGGTGCTCAGCTCCGATGACGAGGACAGCTGCCCGCTGTGGGATAGCATGGGGCCTGCGACCACTACTTCAACGAACAATCATCCGCCCGTTTTTCTTCAGAATCTCTGCCAGAATGCCCGCCAGCTGGAGCCGTGCAAGCGGGCGACGGCTCTCTTTAGCGGCATCGATAACTCCATCGAGATCGTGGAGCTGCGCGACTCCGACGACGAAGTGGAGATGTTCTCTGTGAACTTCAATGTGCCAGCCAATGTCGATGGGAATACCTCAAACTCAAACTCCAACGATGCAAATCAGGCGACGACGATTCTCGTGGAGGACGATGCGATGGCCGTCACACGGATCTACCCCAGCAACCTGCGTACCTACGAACGGGCCCTGGCCTCGATGCCCTCCACCACCTACACGGTACCGAGAATTGTAAATAGCTACAGCTGCCGCCGGGACAGCCTCCACCTGGTGTCCACCACAGCTCCCCATCTGGTCGATCAGAGTGTGCAGACGACGGTGGACGAGGAGTTTTCGGATATTGCCCTTGATGAGGAGCCCTACAGTGGCCACAGTCAAGCCTTTAATTTTCCGCCCAGCAGAAGTGCCAGTGAGAGCAGTTTCAGTGGATTGCGCACTCCCTTGCCCCACAGCCGTGGATCATCTAGTCAAAATAGCCACTGCAGCGATACATCGCTGCTGAAAAAACAAGTTACCTTTAGTCCTCAGCATTTGGGGGCCACTGCATCCTGTGCTGAGTCCAGCCCAAGTGCAGTGGCGGCCAAGAAGCCAGCGATTAAGCGTTACAAGTCGACCTCCACTGCCGATCGCCTTGAGGCCCTTCGTCAGACCACGCGCAAGGGTAGGCGAACGACCGTTTCTCACCTTTTCACAGTTTGATTAATCCTTTTTAATATGATTGCAGACCATTTCCAGGCCAGTGAGAAAATGTTTGCCAAGCTGGAATCAAGAAATCAAACCCCTTGCCTCGCGTTCTCGCCTAGCCAGCTAACACCGACCTCCACGAACGCTTCCAGCGGTACGCCTCCCCGGCAACGGCAACGGGTCACCTCACAAAGGCCGAAGGTGGGCCCGCCAACGCCTCCAGCTTCAACGCACAGCTCGAATAGCCCCTGCCAAATACAGCGAGCATCTACGGACACAGTCAACTCTATCGACCAGGAGAAGCAGACGTTCCTAGCGAAAGAATCCAGCTTCGCGCGGCGTAAGTTCTCCAAGGTGGACAGCGAACAAGTGCGGTTTTACAACCAACTGCTCAGTGTTCAGCGTGAGAAAATTCGTCGCCGTCGAGATCAGGTTAAGCGGGCAGAGTTAGACCCCAAGAACCAGCTAAAGCAAGCCAACAAGCAGTGCCGCCAATTGCGCAAAGTGAACGCAAAGCGTCGTAAGGAGTTGAAGCAACTGGAGCACGACGTGGCCATTATCAGAAGCTGTGCTTTGCATAGCTATCCCATCGTAAGACTGAAACGTTGCAATCTCAAGTGCTTCGAGGTGCCAGAGGACACAAATCCGGACGCGCAGGTACATCAATTGGAGGGCGGACTGCCGCTAGAAAATTGTGGGTTGCAGAAGCAACATAAAATAAAGGCGCAAGATCGAGAACAATGCAAGTTTGAGACAGAAAGAAAACGTGTGGACAAAGAATGCCAATTCGAAGTACAAGAAGGGCTTGCGGTGGAACGAAAAGAAAAGCGAAAGTTAAAGCTGAAGAAAACCCAACAACCCCTGTTGGGTGAGAAGCAGCAGAATGAAACCAGACCGCCGCAAAAATGCAACCAGCGCAAACGGAGGCGTCGAAAAGCCCGCGCTGTTTGGACGCACGTGAAAAACAAAAAGAGGAAACAGTGGTTTATGCCACACCCTGTGGAGGAACCAGCTTTGGACTCGGAACTCGAAACAGCGCCGAAAGCGCTAGAGCAGGAGCCCGCTGCAGAGGAAGAGCCCACGCCAGATCCCAACTACGAGGAGCAGGACCAAGAGATGGTGCCCGAAGTGGGCAACGAACTGGAGGTCTCGGCCGTCATCCAAGAGGCAGAGGACAACGACGGCAGTCGATTGGCAACGCCCGCGCACGATCTCGAACTGGTTACCTCGAACCATGTTCCCGTGTACTTGCTCAACGGCGAGAGTCGCGATGTTAGCACACCTCTGTCCAGCAGCCAGTTTAGTGCCAGTGAAGGAATGGATAAGGATTAGAAGGGGGCGCCTTGCACCGTCCCGCCCACCAAGCCCAGTTAAAGTTCCAGCGCAGTCCCAATAGCCCGACCCTTTGGCCTGCAATAGTATTTATTTCGTGCTTTCTTAGCAATGCCTGAGTAACTGTTAATGCACTAAACATTAGTTTAGATTTAACGTAGCAAATTACGAATTGTTGAACATTTTTATTTAATTTTTGTGTTTTGTACGCCTTCGAATGCAATACGACCCACTTTCCAATGAAATCAACGCGTACCAAATCCCTTGCATTGTCCCATGTCAATTTTATTGAAATCAATGAAAGAAATTCAATTGATTATAACAAATTGAAATTACTAGTGTATATGAGATAATTCAAATAATTATATAAGCAGCAACTGTTTAAAATCTCGTTCTTTTAGTTGGAGGGGATACTAGATTTACAGCTTCCTGGGATCTCTACTACATACGAGTATCCATGTATTCGAAACGGATCACTGTTTCACAGAAAATCAAATCACCCTTTATAAACACGATCTCATATTCAGTCGGGTAGTAAAGCCCTTGGAATAGAAGCGAGAACTGCTTAAAAAGTATATATATTTTTTACATATTTTCGATTCGTTTAAGTTATCTCAATGAAGAAAAGTAAGAGAAACAAGGAAGGTAAGGATGTTGTCCAACGGTCGTTGGGATTGCCCCTCCCAACAGAGGCCAAAACTGAATCGGACGTTGAGCGCACCTCTTCAAAAATCCAGCAGACCCAAAAGCACGTGGAGAACCTAAAAATACGGATCGACCATGAGTTGGGGAAATTAAAAAACTTTCGTGATTACTTCTTGAAACACGAGGATTTTGAAAAACCCTTGCCGATTTTCAGACAAAAGCCCCCAAATATGAACACCACTTGGCACGAGACCCTTCAAGCGAATCAAGACAAAAATGTCTGTTTCAAAGAAAAAAGCAGCAAACGGCACCACAAACCCGCCACGAAAACAGATATGTCTCATGAATCGGGCGAGGACCCTCCTTTCAAATTGCAAGCCCAACCCCAATTGAAAAACACGCTTAAAACACGATCAAACGAGAAACAGGATCCTAAACAAAACCCTCCGGTGGAAAAAAGATGTAGTGCAGGATGCTGTATGTGTGCTGGCTATAGCGAAAATCCCTGCAACACTGTCCCAACTTGTTATAATGAATGCATGGTAAATGGACGCTGCGAGTTTTGCCCGCCACACAATTGCAAATTCGGAGTACCTTATTGCGTACATCAAAGGGGGGATGCCCGTCGTCAGATCACCGATCTGAACACCAACGAATATTGCCGCCATTACCAATTAAATTTATTGCCCGATCGTGCACTGAGCGCCAAACAAAAAGAACGAAGGGATCGTTCAAAGGAGCAAATGCATAGGGCTAAGGTCCTCACAACATGTGAGAAAAAGTGTTCGGCTGAGCAGTTACCTTGTGAGGAACACATTATTGAAGCAAAATCTTGTATGTACGAGAAGTATATGGAAATGTACAGAAACGAGAACTCCAAAGAGATAATTCGAGAAAGCAGCAAGACGGATATTCTATATTTCTCGAAGCCAGTATGTTCATCTACTGCAATCGACTCAAAAAGAATTATTGAGAAAGCTGAAAAGGGCAACAACATGGACCTACAAAGCGGCCAGAGGTCTGAAGATCAACCTTGTTGCTGCCGAGATTGTAATGAACTTCAAGATTTATATGAAGTTAGAAAGCGCGATTTATGTTTCTCTTCGGCGGCAGTTAGCGATCCACGCCAGAAAACAAGTTGCGAAAGTTTTGAGCAGTACGAACAACTATGTCCTGAAGCTGAATCAGGCTACACACCACCGGACTATAATAGTCCTGATTGCGACTATTCTAGGGGTCTAGAGCTCTTGCAAGGAGTTGATCCTGGATTTGGGTCTCATTACCCTAACAGGCAAACCAGAGTATGTCCAGAACCCGGAACTACAAACCTAACTTGCACATCTGTGGAACAATCGAAATCTTTCGGACAGGGGAAAAATATTCGGACCATTAGAACAGTATCCCAAGAGTGCATCAAAGAAAGTGTCTTGGACAGACAAGATCCTCGATGTACCAACTTTAGGCAGGATTCCCCTTCTCATCTCCGAAATGACTCTTTTGATCCGACCAGCAAAGCAAGGAACACCCGAAAAGATATTTGGCTGCCGGAGAAACAACTTAAGCCGACGGGTCTACAATCCAATTGCGAGAAGACTTTGCAACCAAACTTGGAATATAATTCTCACAGTGAATTAATGTCCAGCTCCCCGTTCTCTTCAGAAAGTCCAAAATCTTTTAAAAGAAGGTATTCAGTTGACAGGGATGGGAATCAAAGACCCATTGAACAGAAGCCATACCACAAAAATATGCAAGCTAGTTACGCTACTAATGTTTGTCGTTCGGAAAAGCCAAGAAAAGAAGATCTGAATAAGACAGTCGATACATCCCCAAGGATGTCAAGGAGAGATCGCCACGAAGCTTCCCAAGAAACATATACAAGGGGAGATTCAAGAGACAAGTACCAGACCTCTAGGCGAAATGCATGCATTACTTATTATAATGAGGAAGAGTCTCCAAATCGGCAATCGACGATAGAAAATTGCGAAGCAAATATCCGTAACTTTAATAGGG
The DNA here is from genome assembly GCA_021223825.1 of Drosophila ironensis. Classification (NCBI taxonomy): domain Eukaryota; kingdom Metazoa; phylum Arthropoda; class Insecta; order Diptera; family Drosophilidae; genus Drosophila; species Drosophila ironensis. The sequence goes on from JAJJHQ010011965.1 coordinate 3,221,741, forward strand.
CATTAAAAGAATTTTATTCGAAAACCTTGGGCAATGTACCTATGTCGGCCGACCAATCTGCAGAAAAATATAATTATTCTCGCAATGAACAAGAGCAAAATGCAATTGAAAAAGAATCATGGAACCGCAATAACAAGTCCTATCGTCCGGTGGTTAGAGCCACATCAAATGATTCCAAAAAACAGAAAATTGAAGCTGGAAATCAGATGAAGATAAACCCTTCATATAATCCTAATAAGCAGTTATCTTCAAACGTGAGTCGCAGCAAGTCACTTGAATGCAGAGATAAAGTTGATACGCAAATGTATCGCAGTCCTGTGGACAATCGATTGAGATGCCCCCCTAATGACATATTCGAAAATCCAGTTTTGCCTGAGCTTATCGGTTCGTATAGGAAGTTACCCCAAAATATGTCCAAAGAATGTGAACAAACAAAAACAAACAGGGCCATGCAAAACTCTTCTAATCGATCACGGAAAGAATCATCGCCTGCTTCCCGAAGCTCAGATTATAAGACCCATCGGCAGGAAAATTCAAGAATTAATCCAAAACAGACCAACCAAAAATCACATAATGATTCTTACCAAGGATCTCCCAATAAGACACATGTTACAAATAAATCAAACGATCGTGAACATTATTCAACAAAATGTGATAAATCTCCCCGTCTGCAGAATCAAGAAGCTCGAAGCCAATTGCTTAAGCAACGTCAAGAGAGTTCTAAAAGGAAAGATTTTAGAAACGATTCAGTTGGTAGCACAAAACGTACCACTTCATCCGACCACAACAGAAGTAGTAGAAACATCTGCCAAGGCCGAGATTTGTCCCCGAAATCCAAAAGAGACGTTCAATTTTCGAGACCTTCGCCAGCTGATCGAACTAAATGGCAGAAAACATATGAGAAAAGTGGGAGCTCAAATGGATCCTTGAAACGCCCTGCTAGTGAAAGCTCCAGTACTCGCCATACAATTTCTAGAGGAGGATCTTTATCTCCCCGATGGTTTAATCCTAACAAGTCTACAGATGCCTTTGAAAGCTCTACGAACAAAACCAGGTCAGTTTCGAATAAAACAGGTCCATCCTCTGAAAGCGGCAGTGCTGGTAAAAAGAGCTCAGTGACGTATTCCAGAAGTGCAAGCCCTTCCAGTCGGGGATCTTCCAGCAAAAGATCTCAAAGCGGTAGCCCGGCAAGCACGACACCTTGTCTTGGAAAAAACGAGCGACCGGTATCTAACGCTTCACATCGAAGCGGTAGTCCTACAAGCCACCAGCCCTGTTCATGCAATCAAATATCTGGTACACCAGAACCCCGAGGTTCTGATATACCCCGAGGAAAAAGCCCGGCGAACATTTGTGCGAATCGGCATCAGCCGAATGGCGGCTCTCAATCATCCGGGCCGTCAAGAAGTGACAGCAGCCCACAACGTCCTCCTTGCTGCCAATCTGGATCAAAAGAAAAACAGGAGAAAGTCAAAACTGTTAATCGCAGCGTGAGTCCAGTGTCATGGCGGAGATCTTGCAGTTCAGGTACTGGCTTTTGGAGTTGCAAGCCTGAATCAGTAGATTCCCTTTCAGACTACGACGACTGCGTGGGGGATACTGTCTCCGCAGCCCTGTCCCTTCAGTCATCAACCAACAGTTCCCCCCAACGTAGAACAACACCCTCTACACCATTAAGTCGAAATGAATCAGATATTCTCGTTGAAACTATGTGCGAAAAGAGAACTCGCACCGTTACCTTCGAAGACGAGAAGGGCGATCTAACTTCAAAGGAGGAACTTGAGGAGAGCTGTCGCAGCATCATCGATTGGTCGCAGGCCTTTACGGATCTGGACGAAAGTGATGAAACAGATGGAAACCACACCTGCCGTAAGCATAATCACAAAAACATTGTTTTACCTGCATAAAACAGTCATAATCATAATATATTTACAATTAAATAAATTATTTTGGCAGGATCCAAAAGCTCATCAGACCCACAATACAACGACTGCTCCTATAGTTCCGTGGATCAAACTTGCAATGAGTCCTCAGGCGGAGACGAAAGCTGCCAGGAGACGTCTTCCCAACAAGATCTTTTTAAAAAATCTGCCTTTGAGGCGTGCCCTTGTATGTACGAAATGTATCTGTGCTTAGCTGCCTTGTGTCATCTCGAAAACGAGAAAGGAAGTCACGGTCCTAAATAATTGCGTACAACAGATGGAAACCACACCTGCAGTAAGTTAAATCACTAAGCACACTATATAAAACAATTATATTATCGATTTTTGGCAGGATCCAAAAGCTCAGCACTCCCACCACACATCGACATTTAATGAGTCCTCAAGCGGAGACAATAGCTTCTAGATCTTATTCAAAAATCATCCTATGTACAAACGAGTAAGGAGGTCTGGGTGCTAATTTCGTACAACAAATTTATTTTATTAAGCTTCTTAAAATGTTTTTACAATTTCGATAACCTCGCCGAATATTAAATTTGAGTTAACGCTAAACACAAAACAGAAACAGTGCATTTTTTAAAATCTATGGCCCGACTACAGCGTCTTTGAGGGCACCCGGGGGCTTGAGGGCACCCGGGGGCTTAAGGTCACCCGAGGGCTGTGTTCTCGACGTCGGGCCCGGGCGAAGCGGTCTTCGGTGAGATTGTGGCGCAGTTGCTGGGCCTCCTCCTCGTACGCGGTAGCCAAACGTTCTTGGTGATTGGTGCGTTCGCGTTCCTCCTGCAGATCTTTCTGTTTTGGTTGTGCAATTGTTGAAAAATAAACAATAATAACAATAATTTAACAGTTAAGGAAATTCTCACCAGGGCCTGTTGATACTGCTGCTCAAGGCGCTCCTTGTGTTTTCGGGCATGTATGTCAGCGTCATCCTGACGCTGCTGGTCATTGTGTAAACCCTTCAGCATTTGATCGGTAGTTTCGCTGATTACCTGTTTTACGGCGGTCTCGTGCTGAAGCTCATGTTCTAACCTTTCGCACTGTGTCTCCAGCTGCGGGATGGGTGCACAATTACAATTCATTCTGATTGTCCGGTGCATATGCAACCTCTACTCACAAACGCACTTGTAGTGCTATGACTTAGTTAGCTAGTTAGGAAAAGTTAGAAAGTAAAGGACACTCCGGCGGAGAGTACTAGCTAGGATAGAGAATACTAATACTGCCTAATGTCGGAGCTAAAGCTCACCTTCTGGCGCATTTCATTGACTTCGTTAAGCTCGGCATTCAGCTTGTCCTTCTCCACATCCAGTTTGCTGCACAGCTCTTTGTAGGCCTCCACATCGGCCTTTTGCACTAGCAAATCATCACGAGCCTTCTGCAGATCACGCTGCAAACAAGAGCTGGTGGCCCGCGATTTGGTCAACTGCATCTCCAACTCATCCAGAGCACACTGTCGGCTGTGCAGCTGGTCCTTCAAGCAACGCACCTCGCACTCCAGCTCGCAGACTTGCCGTCTGCTCAGCAAATGCATTTCAAATAATTTAAATAATCGAATCGGAGAAAATGTAACTTGTAACTCACTTGAACTCCTTTGCCTCGCACTCAAGACTCTGATTGTTTCCCTCCAGCGCCACGTGATCCTGGGTGAGAAAGTGATAATGCTCAAGCATCTCGTCACGCTCCTTTTCCTTGAATTTAAAGCAAACCTGTACGTCGGCTCGAGTACTTGTAATCCTAACATCTAATTCTTGGTAAACTAAACTAACCTTTTTCGTCAGCAGATCCTCGGCCTTTTTCACCTCCTGCACGTACTTGTGCAGCTGCTGTTTCATATTGGCCACCTGCTGTTCCGAGTCCTTCAGCTTCTTGAGCGACGTCTTGGCCTCCACCTGGGCATCGCTTAGTTGGTCTACCAGCCGTCTGTGGGACAACACAGATATTATGTACACATTGCAAAATGATGGCAAGCAATAGGTAAAAACTCCTCTAATGATTGGAGTGTGGCTGAAAAAACAGCGCGGAAGCCATTCTATGATAGCCACACTTCGCTAATGACGTTTTTTCTTACTTATTCTCCGCTATTGCCTCATCGCGGCTGGCTTTAAGTGCCACAATCTGCTTGCGCAACGTTTTACTTTCCGTAGAGGTCTCCGTCAGTTCTGAGTCGCGCAGTCGGTTCCTGTTCGCCAGTTTGCTGCAACAAGCAAAAAGAGCAGAGAGCGGGCAAATCAGAAATGGGGGGAAATCAATCGACATCCACAGAGGTGCGATCGGGGCGCAGCCCCCAATCAATGCCAAGCGGCCGCCAGAACCTGACCCTCTTCCGATGGCCATAAGGGGAGAGGGTCAGCTTGCAGAATCACTGACAGAAAACTGTTACATATCATTATCATTATTCAAGGCATGCATAGTTTTACAGTCTTTTCCATATTCTTTTCCTAGACTTTCTCCTAGATAACTATACCAAGGCTAAGAATATTTTTTTCACAATCAAGAATATTTATTTGTAGTAAATAAAATGTATATTTCCATTTTAATTTTCATAGATTACTACCCATCTGTTGTGACACGATAAATTGAGTACACTTGGTTTATCTGAATTCAATTTACTTATTGTTTAACAGGCTTTTAATTAATTATTGTCCAAATAAAAAAAATTCCCCGCATTGTTGATATATTACATTACAACATTACACAAGAATGCCCACATGATAAACCAAAAATTGTATATAGATGTTTAATATCAATATTACCATCTACAATAAATGTAGTATTCACATCGTCAATCATTTGGTTGGGGTAGGTCAAACGACTGCCTCTGTTTGAGATTTATGCGGCAAGATTAATATAATTATGAGCTACGATCGCGGATCGCAGTGCATATGTGGATGAGAGTGCGAGGGTCTAGCATTAACTAGAGATGCCAGGCACGTAGCCCCGCACATCCACATCCACATCCACATCCGCACTTGTCCCGTACCCGACGTATCCGAAGCTCAAGAACACGCAGTGCGACGAGTGGCAGTAGTCATCAGAGGCAGTCAAAGTCGCCAGCCCGTCGAGGTCCGTCCGTCAGTCATTAAGGCTAAACAAAGTTCAAATACCCGTCTTAAAAGGCTAAGAGAGTCGCGCAGAAGCAGAGAGAGACTGACATTTCGTTGTTACCTTTTTGGCCAAGTGGTTAACACGACGCGACGCGGCTTTGTAGTTTGTGTGCTGCCGAAGCAGCGGATGCTAAGAGAGAGTTAAGTTGGCTTAAGCACACGGCTCAGACGTTTGTTACCTGCCCAAGCGAGCGGATCGCGATCGCCTGGTCGGTCGGTCAATCAGTCAATTCTACTCGTACTTCGCACTGCGCCACCCGTACCCATGGGAAACTCAATCTCGAAACCGATGTGAAGTGAATTTCGTGTCTGTTTTTGTTATTGTGCGTGCGATCGCTAAAAACCAAATCAAAACAAATTGAGCCCTCGCCAACCAGTTTGGATTGGATTAACAAAGAAGTTGCAAAAGGTGCGAACGGATACGATCCATGAAAAGGCCAGAATAAATACGCCAATTTGAAGGAGTAGTAGGCATGCGGTGGGCCTGCTCCTAGCCATTTTTCAATCAATCGATTCTAAGAAACCAGGGGATTTTTTTGCAAGAAATTTGGTTGGAAATTTCAACCCTTTAAAGAGGTGGTGACTAAAATAATTGTTATGATCAGTTATTGGAAGTTTTTTGGAAATTTAAAGTAGAGCCGGCAGAATGAACAAAAAGTTATGTGATAATATTAAATATATAAACGTTATACCTAAACAAAAAAATCCACATACATATCTTTGCAATTTTTTAACTAAAATCTAGATTGGTGTTGTAAGCCAAGGTTATTCCTGGGTGAAGAAATTTCAAACTGAAAACTATAATTTATATATATAGTTCCAATTTTGAATAGGAAAACTGTAAAATAAATTTAAAAACCAACTTGAGCTAATTCCAAGCCCTAAATCAAGTTTATGGACAGAGCAGCAGGATTTCCAGCTAACAGCTAATAGGAAATGCCCCAGAAAACCCGAAATTCTAAGAAAGCAGAGTAAAACGAAACCACTTTTATGACATTTACCTGAAATAAATTCGTTAATTGAGTTGTATAAATCCAGTTTGTCGGCGAAGAGCTTGCTTGCGCAAATGGTGGGAAGTCGTATAAAACAAATGGACCAAAGGAGAATCCCTCAAAAGCCAGAATCAAACACCGACGAAGGCCTGATGTAAGGCCCGAAGCCGAAACCAGTTGCTGGTGGTACTTTGTGGCTGGCGGTAGTGGCCGCAAATCACGCAACGTGCCGCCCAAGAGTGGCCGGCGGGAACTGGTGCACCGATTGTGTGTGTGCCACCTTTCGTGTCCAGTCCGGCGTCGATCCAGCACCGCTTCGCTGAGTGTTGCTGCCACAACATCGCATGCCAGTTTCGTCATCTGCGGTTGCGCATTGCATAAGAAGAAGCGGCCGCCCCTGCGATTATGACCGCCACTTGCTACTCCGCCGGCTGCGGCGGCTGCAGAAGATTTCTGGCCAGCAGACTGGACGGCAGCAGAGGCGAAAAGAAGTCAAGATAAATGGGTATTTGGGTCATGGTTAACCGCGCGCGAACCGTTTACTGGTTTTCGGTTTTTTCGGTCGGCTTTTGGCCGTTTTCGCGGTCCGGCCAACATGATAATCAGCCGCTGCCCCAAAGGGTTGGCTAATTCGAATTGGACCCGCTTTAAGCCCTCTGCTCCGCGCTGCAGCGTTGAATTGATTTTAAGCAGCAGCGCCGCAATAGAAAAGTCATCCATCATCCGCTTTAATGACAGCTTCCTCCCCCGAAACACAACTCCACCGTGCGGAGGGCATTTAATCACAGTCTGGCTTCTTTAATTTGAACTTTACTTTGCCTAATCACTTAATTCCCCCATAATTTGACTTGTCAACAATTAGGAGGTTTTCCAAGTCCAAATAAATGGCAGTCACAGGTTTCAAGGTACTTGAAATTGTTGGATGCGCTTTGCCTTTTAGAAGGAAAAAAACTTATTTAAATTCAATTTATCACATTCAGGGATTGTTTGACTATCTCTTGCGATCATCGTTTTTGGAAAACTTGTTTTCAAAACCAATTTAAACATTTTGGGCAACAAGTGGTTGAGTTTTTTTTGGTGAACAACAATTTCAAACGTTGATGAATGAAGTGAATAATCAATTTCAGCGCCACCATGCGACGTCGCAAACTGCTCATCTTCTGGGCCGCTCTGCAAGCGGGCAGTTCGCTCCTCACCTGCCTGCTGCTGTTGCTTACCACCACCCCGCATCCCCATCAGGTGGCGGCTGGCATTGTGCCGCCCCCTTGGAGTGATCCCGCCAAGAACCCCTGTGCCAGCATGGCGGGTGGCTGGCAGCTGCTCTACTGGGCGCCCTTGAAAAGGTGCTTCAAGATCTTCACACTCGGGTACCCGTGTCCGGACACCATGGAGCTCAGTCCGACGGCGGTGAGCGCGAAGCGGAAGGATCTGCCGGCGGCCGAGTGCCGCTGTCCCCCGGGATCGGCGCTCAGTCCGCTGACCCAGAACGAATGCCATCAGCTGTACGAGCGGGGACCCTGCCAGCCCAAGGAGTACTTCCAGCCTATGCCCGACCAGGCCAAGAGGTTAGCCTTGCCAGCTGATTGGCACAATCCGGCTAATGAGTTTACGTTCCAGATCCGGCAACCGTTGGGGCTCCTGCAAGAGACCTCTGCACTGCCCCGAGGGAATGATTTTCTGGCCAAGGGACAATAAGTGCTATGCCCGCCACTCGAAGGGTCCTTGCAGCCGGGGTAAACTGTTGGTCCTCAACGAGGACGGGCTGGCCGAGTGTCGGTGCGAGGATGGGGGGGAGCTATCCCTGTATTACTATGCGGCAGAGGACTCCTGCTACGAGCACTTCACCAAAGGGCCCTGCTCCACGCCGGGCCATATCTTCCTGCCGGGCGGCAGGTGCGATTGCCAGAGGCACTTGCCCCACTATCATGCCCCGCACCAAATGTGCTACGAGCTGGGTAGGATGGACAGCTAAGCTATGGACTCTCAATTAACATGGTATCAACTCTTTCACAGACACCCCAGGTCCCTGTCCGCCTGGCCACATCTTTCGTATACCCGACGAGGCTAACGAGAGCTCAGCGAGCAGCCTGCAGCTGCTGCCCCGGGCCCAGTGTCTCTGCAAGGAGGGCTATGTGCCTTGGAGTGATGGCATCTGCTACCGCCTGTACACGAGGGGTCCTTGCGAAGCCAACGAATTCCTGGTGAACTCCACCAGTTGTGTGCGCAACGCGTGCGGCAAGAACCGCTTGTACTTCCCGGCAGAGGACTCCTGCTACCGCATCGGATCGCAGGGACCCTGCTCACTGCACCAGGTAGTCATCTTCGACTTCACCGCCCGGCCATCGATCGATGGCATTTCGTACAACGGCATGTGCGGCTGTTCCGGTGTGCTCACCAATCTGGATCAGCAGTGCTCCGCGGGAGAGGGCGGCGACAAGGAGCAGAACATATGCGAGTCCACGCCCGGCATGGTGGAGATCAACGGGCAGTGCCACAAACTGTACAGCCGGGGACCCTGCGGAGCGGGCCAGTGGCTGGAGCCCCTCAAGTCGCAGACCTCCAACGGAACGGACGTCCTGCCGCATGCCAGTCGGGCTAAGTGCGTCTGCCGGCCGGGCTACACGCCCTCCGAGGCGGACCAGCGCGGCATGAGCAACTGCAGTGCTCCCAGCGTGAGCCTGGCGAGGTATTTAACCATCGAGCGACTCAACTCGAAGTTCCTCAATGACCTGCACCTCGGTGGGGTCTGAAACTTGAAACCTGAAACCTGAAACCCTCTTCGATCTTCAGACTATATCTCCCTCTGGTTGTGAATACTCCCTTTTTCCCTAAGCATGCCTCCCCACTCTTACTGACTGCATACACATTTCTGTACCTCTTTTGTTGCGTGTTGCATGCTCGATCGCCCCGATCACTTGTTATTCAATTAACCATTTTACTCTCTTCTAGGTGGTTTTTAGAAATATTCGGTTAACGTGTTCGCTACGAAGAGATTGTGCCATGAATGTATTACGTCGCCTAACATACCAGTTGTATTTAAGGGAACTCCCCAAAGGCAAAAAGATAATGTGAAAATAAATCAAAAACTAAAACACTAATAGGATTGTGACATATTTGGGTGGACAACTTATGTCAAATAACTAAGATTACGTTATTATATTTCCCAATATATATATTCAGAGTAAATAGTTTGACCGATTACTCACCGCACTTGTTCCTCCAGTTCCTTGACACTTTGCTCCAACGAATTACGTTTTTCCTTGCTGTCCTTTAGCTCGTACTCCAGTTTGTACACCCTTTCCGTTTTGTTATCCAACTGGAGCTGCAGATCACAATGAATCCCATTGAAGCCCTCTAATAAAAGTCTGTTGGGGCCACGAGCTTACCAGAAGGGTATCCTTTTCATGCTCCAGAGCAATGAACGTCTTCCGCAGAGCTCCGATCTCGGTGCGGAGCTGGGTGACCTCATTGCGGTTCGACTCCCGGCTAGTGTCCAAGGTGCTGGCCCGGACATCCGCCGATTGTCGATGGCGCTCGGCCACCAGCAACTTGCCTTGGTACTTAGCGATAATGCTTTCGTTTTGTTCGTTGAGCATGCTGTTGTCGAAACAAAAATTATCGAGGATCGTCCCAGCTGTTGGCCTGTCAAGAGTACTCACCTGATTTGATTATTCTCCGTCTTAAGTCGCTCGATCTCTGCTTCTAGGGGAGCCAAGCGTTGCCTCATTTGAGTCAGGTCGTCCTTGAGAAGCTCCATATTCCTTTCGACCGGCACGCGCGCCGACTTGAGCTCCCGGTTATCCCGCTCCAGCCTTCGCAGGCGGTCGCTAAGGTCCTCATTACGCATGCGGAGTGCCTGCACCTCCTCGGCATGCATCTGAACGTTGCTTATCTGCTTCTCCCTCAGGCTGTCCCGTTCGCAGCGCAATCTCTCCAGTTCCGAACGGGCGCAGTCCCTTTCCCGCTCCACTCGCTCGATGGCTGCCTGAACGCAGTCGCTCCGGTTGCTGTTGAGAGGAGTGAGACTGCTGATGGTGGAGGCGGTGGCCGGCGGCAGGGTCTCGTATTGCGCGCTCTTCGACGGCGAGAGCTGCAGCTTGCCCAGGGAAAACAGTTCGCTGCGCAGGGCTTTCAGCTCCTCGTCCTTGGACTGGATTTGGGCGTGCAGGAAGGCAATCTCCGTGTCCGACCCGTTCTTGTTTATCTGCCGCAGGTACTCCTTCTGGAAGAAGTCCCTCTCGGTGGTGAGGCGTATCTTCTCCTCGTCCAGGCCGCCTGCCGGATTCTGATCCTTGAGTTCCTTCTCAAGCTGCTCGATCGTGGACTGCATCTTCTGCAGCTTCTTCTTGTACTTCTCATTGGTGGCCTCCAATTCCTCCTCACGACGCGAGAGGATGTTCCAGCGCTCGCTTTTGCATCGATTTTCGGATTCCGCCACCGCAAATCCGCCTGCCAGTCGGGGTTTCTTCTTCTGCAGCTGCCGCAGTTCCGTTTGCATCTGCTTAATCTCTTGCTCCTTGGCCTCGACCTCGGTATTGGCCTGCTGCTCCACCTGAAGAGCCGCTTCTTTGAGCTCCTTCAGCTCCGATTGCAGCTTCTTCTTGTCCTCCTGCATCTCTACCGCCCGCTGCATGGCTTCGTGCATCTGCTCCTTGAAGTCGCGCACCTGCGTCATCAGCTCAGTCTTTTCGCGCTGCAGCAGATCGATGTCGTGCGAGAGGGTGCTCACCTCCTTGTAGCAGCAGTCCTTGGCCAGGGCCACCGGCGGCCGTCCGCCCACCAGCAGGTCATTCAGGCGACAGATCTCGCGGTTCCTGGCCTCCACCTTGCGCTTGAAGAACTCCAGCTGCTCGCTTGCCGTCGCCAGTTCATTCTGCACCTTGTCCATCTCCTCCTGGCCGCTGGTCTGGGTCACGGTCACCCCGTCCTTGGTGGTTGTGGTGGTCTTCTGGAAGACACCGGCATTGCATTTCGTGCACTTCAGGGCGGCACCGGAGCCGAGCACCGCGGGCAGCACGCTTCCAGACCGCACGGTGGTAATGAAGGGCTTTTTAACTGAATCGGGGAGAAGGAAGAGATAATTGGGAGGTGGCACTAGTGAGTTCGGTTCATTGGAACTACATTTAATATGTTTAATTGGAATTTAATATTAGCCATGTGTATGGACTTGTGAGTTATGACCATAACTTGAACTATAGTGATTAGTCGGTTGAGATATAATGGAATTATAATCGAGTCTTTAAAAATATTATGAATGAAATGATTAGGGAATTGTGAATTCATTGCACTAGTAGTTAGGAGCATTGTGTATGGACGTTATTGTACCTTATTTTCTTTTCAAGTATAATGATTAGAATGTTTTTAAGGATTCAAGCAATTTGAATAAATATTTTCAGAAAGTATAATAATAGGTGGTTATATTATAATACTGTAATTAGGGAATATCAGAAATTTGTACGTAATTGTAAGGCCTATTATTGTTAATTATTACAATGTTGTTATTAGGGAACAGGTACAATGGTATATTGAATTCTATTCATTCGAACTATAATGATTAGTGTGGTGAATCGTCATAGGGACATAGGAGCAACACATGTGTTAATGAAATTGTGTGTGTTTTTTTCAAGAAGTATATTTACTGGACTTGTGGGCTTTAATCATTATAATTATACAATGATTTTGATGGCTTAAGATCATGCAGTATACAATGATGTAGAGTTTTAAAGGAAAAGGTTTTTTAATAAAACACTTGAAAAGTGTCATTTGGGAAGCTATCTATCGAAGATTTTTCCATTGTATGCTGGTATTAAGCATCAAAGACGGGGACCGAGTACATTTAAAGTCTGGAATATCATTTAAAGCAGCGATGGGCAGCTCTTGGCTCTTTCGGCTCTCGGTGCGTCCATAGACAAAAACCTGAGAATGTCTCGACCAAAAAGGGAAATTGACATGTACAGGTGTTCGCCCCCGTGGCGGGGCTTAGAATTCTACCACAGCCGATTCCCGGCTTGTCGTATGAGACGACCATGTGCAGTAGCCAGTCGGGGCTAAAAGGGAGGTCCACCGAATTCCTAACATCTGTAGATACACTTCCATCTTCACCGAAGGTGAGAGCATGCCCGACAGCTGTTGTCAAATCGGATTCCGAAGGACTTTTCCTTACGGGGCGCTAGTTGGCGCCTAAACCAGACGCGCTGTGCCATAGCGTGTTTCATGCATATATGGGCACCGCGGTTTTAAATCATATAGTTGGTACATGCAACGTTAAATAAACCTGGAGAGATCCTTGACTTGTGCAGGTGTTCGAAAGTTGATTGCGATAAGGAATGAGTGAAACTACACAAGCAAAGTATGTAGAACCAAAAAATCGGACTAGACCCTTTCTTTTCTTTTTTGGTCGACTCCGAAGTTGAAAATCTGTGCCGCTGGCGCTGATTTAATGTATAGAAAAAGAATATTGCAGGAGGTAGCTGACATTCTGGGAGATCTGCACAAGATTGTGCTTGACAACAACGAATTGATGGTTCTCCTTGAAAAGGTTGGAGAATCGTTGGAAGGAGTGAAACGCTATGAAAGGCGACTTTGTGCCGGAACCAAGGGAAATGCCGTGTGGGAGACTCTACCTGCACGTGTGGCGCCCGCTCCCGCCTGAGTCCTTTTGGCGCCGCCGACCGCAATCAATTGCTTGCTGAGTAGGGCGTCCAGTTGCCGCTGAAGGGCAGCGTTCTGGCTCTGCAGGTGCTCTCTGTCCGCCTCCAGGCAGCGGATTGTGCGCATCGACTCTGCGGGAAGACGCGCAATCATTAGTGATGCAGAGATTGGGGGACAGGCAGCAGGCACACTCACCGCAGAGGCGCAGGTCGTAGTCCTCGCGTTCTTGCAGGAACTGGAGGTGCATTTCGTTGCACTCGGCCAGCAGGCGGCCATTGTCGCACTTGTAGGGCTCTGCGCCCAGCTCCCAGCAGGTCTTCTCCTGCAAAGAGGCCACAACAAAAGGGGCTGCTTAGCAACCGCTCCGAAGGCGGGCAGGGGGGCCGGGAAGGGTACGAAGGACGGGAGGAGTGGGGCACCTACCTCCAGCAGCTCGGCCACATTCTTCTTGGTGTCGCGCAGGCATTCGGTGGTCTTGATGAGGTCCCCGAAAATCGCCTGCACCAGGGGAATCGCTAGGACGGGGAGGGTCTGGGTGAAGCCCATGATGTCCAGCTTGGAGCGCAGGTCCTTGAAGTCGCCATCGGTGATACTCATGTAGGCGAATCAGAAAATAAAAATCAAATCGAATTCTAGCAACTTTCACAAGCGCAACGAAATTTCAAATTCGAAGTGCCAAGCGTCGTCAGTCAGCTGATCAAGCTAGAGATGTGCTTCCAAGCTAGAGATGTGCGTGAGCCGCCGCGTTGCCAACTCGGGCTTCGTCCCCTCGACGTTATTGGCGCCAGTTCAAGAATCATTTATTTCCCACTTCAATATACTAAGGGCTATCAAAAAACACGAATTTCGACATCGTGTTTAAAAGAGGATGAGAATATTTAAATTAAAGTTAAAAAATATTACACCATGATTCAAAACTGATATGGGAAACGGTTAAAATGTGCTTAGTTATATCCACTCAACGCCAGTGGCGCCAGTGTGTAACCGGTAATTTCCATAACTTTTCAATTTGAAAACATAACCTATTTTCATAAAGTGGATCTACCTAATATCTACCTAATAATGACAGTAATGGTAATTAAAAGATAAAGTTCAAGCGCCTCTTAAAATAAATATTCAATAAATATTATTAAACAATAAGCCGATTGGCTAAAATGTAGACCGTTTCCTGGAACCACATTCATATGCAACTTTTGCCAATTGTTCTTTTATCTAAAAATATTTAATTGCTAGTATTTCATTGTAAAAGCTCACTCGGTACATAAAACATAAATAAAAACGAAAGCAACTATGACCAAAGGTACTTAAAATCAGTGGTTTATCTAAAGAATTTCTTAATTTAACTGATCCGTTAACAGAAACCACATCATAATGTAGGTTCAATCCAAAACCAAACCAAAATGTAGATAACTTTTTGGCAAAAGAATATATAGGTATAATTTGGAGTTGTCGATTGTAATATGTTTATTCAACGCGAAATGTAAAGCGAAAAGCGGATTTCAAAAATGCTTCACTCGACAACGAAACAGTAGAAATTCTTAAACATAAACGGAGCCTCGTTGTCGGATATAAAGTTGCGCTCCGGCTTCTCCGACGCAAACGGATTGATGGTCGGCGGCATGACCACGTTCAAGGGGCGATTCGATTGGTTCACAAAGTGCACCAGGTCCAGCGGCGCCTCGTACTTCGTGTAGGAAGTGACCACCATGGGACACCGCAGGTTCAGCGAAGCCTGGATCGTGTCCGGCCAGGTGTCCTCCAGGGCATAGCCCGTCGATCGGTAGAGCCCCGAGTTGAAGAAGCAAACTGCGGATTAGGGTATTCTTTTAAATTGCCGAGCTTTCAATGAGAAGGGGCGGGCACCTACCCAAGCTGGGCTGAAGAAAATGCGATTCCTTGCAGTAATCGTGGTACAGGCGATTCTCAAAATAATAGTTCACTGATCGCTGAAACTTGCGACACAAGCGGCAACACCTGCAAGACAGCAAGGAACGAAATTACTGAAAAATCCGCAAAGAATCCAATCCAGGAGCTCACTTGATCTTCTTGAGCTGCTCAAACGATATATTGTTTGGGTTCAGCTCCGGTCCGATGAACACCACATTCAGGGTCTTCACAACGGGCGTTATGTGCAGCAGGAAGAGCTCCCACTTCTGCAGCACATCCACCTCGAACTCGATCTCGGCGCCAATCAAATGCAGGGTCAACTCCTCGCAGTCCCGGAGGCGGTCACAGAGCTTCAGGGCGAACCAGGCTGTCAGTGGTCCTGTGGACACTTGTGTAAGGGCAGCATATTCACAATCGTCGGTGACATCTTTGGGGACAGCAAAGTATGCAAAAAAATATAATAAAACATGTATCCAGAAAATGTCAATAGTAACTACTTTTAGTTACAGATTTGGGACTATCGACGCTTTCAATACTTATGTATTTGCGGACAGACTTAATGCGAATCATAATCGCTATTATCTATTTAACCTCACAAATATATGGAAACATTCTTGGCATTTTTACGCCAAATTGCTGGCTTCTCTTATTTTGGCAACTTTTCTTAGGGGTCCGCAATGGTTTCATCATAACAACATTGAATCCGTAAAACAAACCCTTCCACTCAAATTTAGTCTACTTGTCCATTTTGGGTTAGCTCACATTCTGTTACATTCTGCCTTCTATAATAAACAAAACTCGAATTCCCGTCATTAGTTAATAATTGTCAAGAGTATCTGCCAACAAAAACAGTCTTAAATCGATTTCCTATTTCTAGATTTCTTCTAGAAAGGAATGGGAAGTTGGAAAGGATTTTTGGGCGATTACCAAGACTTTGAGCATGAAACAAAGCGTAATCCTACGGTTACTTTTAAAAAGGTATAGCAAAAGCTAAATCAAAGTTCAATACAAAATTGAAAATATATAAAAGTGTAGGTTTCCTTTTCATAAATAGGGAAAAATTTGTCTGTTAGGTATTCACGATTTTAGATGATATTATACCAAGTAGTACTCACTGAAATTGAGCTTCTTCATCATGTGGCGGGTGTTGGAGCAGGCCATTGGCAGTTCCCGGAGAACTTTGTTCGGCAGGGATGGGTCCAGGCGCCCGAACTTAGCCTGGAACATGACAAAGCCCTTGAACAGGCGATATGCCCCACACCACTTGGCGTGCTCCGGGGTCCGGTGGGCCGGGTTGTCCTTGCAGAAGGCCACCTCTCCGCATCCCCCGCAGAAGGAGAGACGCTTCAGGCGATGCTCCCGACACTTGGCCTCGCAGCAGAGCAGGGGGAAGAGGAGCAGCTCCTGCTCCGTGGCCGAGAGCTGGCGGTTCATTTCCTTCTCCACCTGGCGGATGCACACGATCCGGTAGGAGCGGAACTGCTCGGCGCTGAAGTCGCCGCACTTGTAGAACATCGCGTGACCTGGTTGCGCACAGAAAGACAGCCAATTAGAGTGGCAATTAGAGTGATTTATGGTTCGTTGACAGCAAGCGCGCCTCACCGTTGTGCTCCACCGTTTGGCGCAGGGCATAGCACAGCTGGCGGTGCTCCTGGTCGTCCCTCATGTGCCCACCACTGCAGTAGTAGCTGAGTCCGCACCTGGAGCAGGGCATGCGATTCTGGCCACACAAATCCGCCTTGCAGAACTACGAGAATAGAACGTGTCGGTCGGAATTTATAGATAGGAAAAGGGTCTGGCAATGCTTTACAAATGTTAAATAGGGGTTTTAAGGGTACATCAAATGTGTGGCGACAACTTTATCTTCAAAGGTACAATAGTTTTTGCAACGGATCAGCATTCAAATGGAAACATTTAGTGAAAGTTGCATTAAATTTTGCTTAGCAATATCCCATTGTAAAGAAGGATATGTACGAATACGTTTTAAATAAAGTCTTTCAACTTTGGGTTTAAGGAAATATAACGTATAACATACTACCACTTACATTGCACAACGAGGCCATAAAGTATTGCCTCGGCTTATAGATGTACTCTATGTACTCCGCCTCGTCGTCGGAGGACTCCACATCGCTTGGCGGAGCTTGGCTGAAGAGCTTTCCGAGATTGCTGAACAGAGCAGCCGTGGGAGACTCGCCAGGACCTGCATGAACATTCCGGTCGAACTCATTATGCTTTTGCACTGTTTAATTCGCTAACCCTTTTGCAATTTGCTGCCCAAGCACTTGAGCAGCTCCTCCACTTCGTCGCCCTTCACCTCCCTCGATGGCTTTGTGGCCGGGGCCTGGATCTTTGGTGCCTCGGAAGTGCTGGCCGGTGCAGCCTTTGGCTGTTTTTCCAAAGGCTTGGCCACCTCCTCCTTGGGTTGTTTCCCAAGAGTCGAGATAATATCCACCAGACCTGCTCCACTGGTCAATGGCATCTCCTTGGGAGCACCAACTTCGGCAGGTTCCTGTTTCTTGGCTTCTGGATTTGGGGCTGCCCTGCTCTGGGCCAACAGTTTCCTACGCAACAGCTGCTGTATCAGCTTGATGGTATCGCTCGCCGCAGGGATTTCTGCCTCCGCGGGCGTATCCTCGGGAGTGGCCGCCCTGTCTTCCTGCTGGTTGCACTTGTTCCTGGGCCGATTCCGGATCCTTGGCTTCTTCTTGTGGCCCGCCGCCTGGTGCATTTTCGGTTTTTCGGTCCTCGGTGCGAAATTAGCCCGCGCACGTAACGCAATCGAGGAAACAATGAAGAATGCGCATTGTTCTTGGTGCTGCCGGGGTCCGGTCGGCCTGAGATTTGCGCGATCTGCCTCGATTCAATTGGCCGCCGGCCATCGCATCGCATCGCATCGCGAAGCCCAAATGTATGCCCTGCCGTCTGTTTTTCTATTTTCGTAGAGCATCTCGGGCCGCTCTGCCTGACAGCGCCGGCAGCCGGTATCCGAATTTATTATAAATTTCGAGTACCAGCGTTTGATTAATTCTCTGACGTCTAATTGCGTGTATCGCAAGAGTCAACAGGCCGAGCAACTTACAACAAAGCTAGTGCGCGCATGTTCTCTCGCCTCGCAATTCATTGTCAATGCGAGCCAAGGATATAGTATAATTAACACGAAACTTTTCACTTTCGGTGCTTTTGTGTGATTTTCGTGGGCGCTGTTAGCCTGCCTAAGGGGTGCGCTACCACAAACATTTTCTACAAATGATTAATTGTCTTCTTACGAGGATTGTGAGATAACAAACAGATACACTCGTAATTATTGAAGAAACATGGCTCTTCTATACGTTTTTTTAACTTCATTTTTTAAACAATTGATTTGCAAATTGAAGCACACCATCCCAAAAAGATTTTGAACATAGTTACATTGACTTCAAATGGATAGTAGGACTATTGCTTACGAGTTTTTGGCAAAATATCAAACTATTATTGAAATGCTATTCTGGGATAATATTTTTTTGCTATTTTAACTTGTTTTCATACCCCAATTAACTATATTTTAAAGGGATCAAGCCCACCAACAAATTAATAAACGTTAATGTTCATATATCCATTTTAATTTAAAAAATACAATTTTTTTAATTATGAAATAAATATGGAGTGAACCTGTATTTAATTGATTGGACGTTCGGGATGGCATAATCTGCATACAATCTGCTCGCCAATGTAAAGCGCTCCGATAAAAGGAATTCATCGATAACACCAATCATTTACCTTTATGGCTGCCGAATGTTCAAGTATAGTTAACATTTCCAGCATACAGTAGTACTTATTCAAATGCTTAACTATGTAAATACAAAACAAAAAGAAACACAACTGGAATACAAGACAAAATCTGGCTTTATTTCATTTCCTTTTGGATAAAACCTGAGCAAGTGCAAGTGCCCACCAAACTCAAAAAGCATTCACGAAATTTAAGTCAATTTACTGTTTCATCTAACAATACATACGGATAAGGTAAATTTCTTACATTTTGCTTTGTCTGTTTGAGGGTTTGTTGAAATTAAAGAACGTTTTCCACTTAACTATTCGGATAATGTTATTTAAGTCATATTTGAAGAGATTATAAACTAAGTTTTTAGTTCACTTTCGGCCGAGAAGACACACATGCGAGGCTATCCGGGGCTGTACAAACTAGGACGCGACGATTTACACACACAGTCGCAGCGGTGCAATGCAGTTCGGGGATGTTTTTACTATACAAAATGCATTCCACTCCTGCGATTGCTAGAATAGTAGTTCAACTTCTATGGACTAAGGGTCTTAGATCGCTCACTGATGCCCGTTGGGGATATCGGCGCCTCCGCAGGCTCCCTCGCCGTCCGAGGTGCTGGAGCTGCCGTTGCAGCCGTTGGGGAGTCCGTTACGGGGCGACTTGGGAAGCTTCAGGGAGTACAGTGATTTTGTGGCCCCGGCCAGACCCGCCACCGCCTCCTCCTCGTCCGAGGAGGCATCGGACAACTGTCGCGGCGACAGGCGGCAGCCGCGCTGGATATATTGTTGCAGCCGGTCCACAGAGGCCAGGATCAGGCCCAGGAACGGGGGCGAGGGCTTTAGGGGACGGGACAAGTACTCCGGATGGTATTGGGTGGCCACAAAGTACGGGTGGCCAGCCAGCTCGATGATCTCCATGCGGGTCTTCTCCTCATCTGTGCCCACAAACCGCATGCCCTGCTCCTCCAGCCGGGGCACGTACTTGGGATTCACCTCGTACCGGTGACGGTGTCGCTCCTCCACGGTCTTCGGGTTGCCGTACAACTGACGGATGAGGCTGGGCCCGTCCGCGAACACGGTGGTGCGCTTGCCCAGTCGCATAGTGCCGCCCAACTGACCCGTGTGGTGCTCCGGCATATCGATCACCAGCGCATTGGCCGTGTTCGGATCAATCTCCGTGGTGTTGGCGTCCTTCAGGCCCAGTTTGTTGCGGGCAAACTCGATCACGGCTGCCTGCAGGCCCAGACAGATGCCGAGCAGCGGCTTGCGGTTCTCGCGAGCCCACTGGCAGGCCCGGATTTTGCCCTCCATGCCGCGGGAGCCGAAGCCGCCCGGCACCAGGATACCGTCGCTCTCGCAGAGCTTCTGCCACTCCTTGTGGTAGCTACTCGGCTCGCTCTGCAGCGTCTCCTCCTCCAGCTGGCAGGACTCGATGAACACCAGCTCCAGCTTCCGATTGGCCGCCAGAGCGGCGTGCTGCAGTGCCTTCACCACGGAGGCGTACGAGTCCGTGAACTTGGTGTACTTGCCCACGATGGCGATGGTCACCACGCGGCGAACGGTCTCCGTGCGGCGGGCCAGGTCGCGCCAGTGCTGCAGGCATCTAAAAAGGTTTTCCATGAGTAATACCACAAGCAGACACCATGTCCCTCCGAACTCACTTGGTCCTCTTGCTCATGTCGATGTTGAGCTGCAGGCGATCGTTGAGGTACTCGATCACCCCGTTCTGCTCCATCAGCAGCGGGACGTGGTAGATGGAGTTCAGGTCGTGGATGCAGATCACCTGGTCGGGGCCCACGTGGCAGAAGTTGCTTATCTTCTCCTTCACCTCCAGCCCGATGGGCTTCTCCGACCGGCACACAATCAGGTCGGGGCTCAGGCCGCAGCCCCGCAACTCCCGCACCGAGCTCTGCGTGGGCTTTGTCTTCGGCTCCCCGGTGGCCTTGGGCAGCGGCACCAGCGACACGTGGGCCACGCAGAAGTTCTCCCGCTTCACCCGGAACTGGAACTGGCGGAAGGCCTCCACGAAGGGCATGCCCTCGATGTCGCCGATGGTGCCGCCCAGTTCCACGATGCAAACCTGCGGCTTCGAGGAGCCCTGGACGGGGGTCTGGGCCACTCGCTCCACCCAATCCTGGATGGCATTCGTGATGTGTGGAACGACTGCAAAGGGTTGCGGGTTGGCATCACATTCGATCACCACGAGAGAGCTATCTACAACTCACCTTGCACTGTTTTGCCCAGGTACTCGCCCGTGCGCTCCTTCTCGATCACCAGCTTGTAGATCTTGCCCGTGGTTATGTTGTTGTCCCGGTGCAGGGTGATGTCCAGGAAGCGCTCGTAGTTGCCCAAGTCCAGGTCCACCTCGGCACCATCGTCCAGAACGTAGACCTCTCCTGCAAACAGAGCAGGTGGCTCGTTAATCACCCCATCAATACACTTTGAATACCCTGAACCATGAACCCCCAAGGAAGGGAGGTCGATCTCTTATGGTATAATCTTTTATTTTCAAGGTATTTGTGCTTAGGCGTAAATGGCGCACTCCCAGCTTTCCTTGGAGTGGCGCTCAACTAGAAATCAATGATCAAGTAGCATGGCATGGACACAAACTAAGCATAGTTCTTCTTACGGTCTACAGGCTACTGGCTACAGGGAGTATTTACAGTCTTCGGCTTAATCTAACCAAGTGGCGAGTGGCGAGTGGCGAGTGGTGAGGGGCGAGTCTACTTGGACTCCTCGAGGTCCTCCTTGTAGAGTTCCTTGAAGATGAGCTTTTGTATCTTGGTTCGTATGCGCAGTTTCTGGGCGGCTGTCAGCTGCTTCATGTACGGATGCAGGCTCAGCAAGTAGTGGTAGTCGTCGTCCTCGGGCACCAGCGGCGCGTCCATCGTCGAGGAGCCGTTGAAGTTGCTGTCCTCCGAGAGCCGGGGTCGCTTCAGCTTCAGCGCCGGTATCAGTCCGTTGGCGTACGAGTGTTGGGTGAAGTTCAGGTGCTCTCCGCCGCCGCCCGTCCCCCCAAAGTCTTCGCCCCGCTCCTTGGCCGCCAGGTGGGCGGCTGCCAGGGTGGCCAGCGGGTGGTGCGCCTTGTTGTACAACGGCGGTGGCGAGACCGATCGCTTCCCGCCCAGCGGCCCTCCGTTCGACGAAACGGAGGAGGCCGACGTGGTCGTGGCAGGGGCCAGAACCGCCGCCGATCCGGGCTGCGAAGTGGTGGACACCATCGGCGGTGGTGAGCAGTGGGCGGTCGGCGGTTCCACCAGCAACTGCACCAGGGGAATCTGCTGTTGCTGTTGCTGTTGCTGCTGCGACTGGAGCGGGGCTGGCGGGGGCTTCCTGCTCAGGTCCTCGGCCTCCTTCTCCAGCTCGAGCAGCTGGGCGCGCAGCAGGCCCGCCTTGAGCAGTGCGTGCTGGTGAGCCTCCTCCTGGGCCTTGAGGGCGCCGGTGGCCAGCGGCGTGGTGCTCACTTGGTTCGTTTGGTGGGCGGCCGGGGGGGTGGGCATCGCATCCTCCACGGTAGCCTCGCTGGCCTCCCCGTCCGCCTCCGCCTCCGCCTCGGCCTCGGCGTCCGCCTCCATGTCCTCCTCGTCGTAGTCCTCGTCGCTGTCGTGCAGCCGGCGAATCAATCCGTTGGTCAGGTCCGGCTCCACGACCGTTTTCTCGCAGTCCTGGCTCTGTTGGTTGAAATAGAAGGACTGGTCCTGCTCGTTCTTCGGCAGGCGATGGCGCATGTGGTCGGCTGCAAGGGATTCACAAGATAATCTATCTATCTATCTTCGAAATGTATCTTTAGCCTCGTCAGCCGAAGGGCACTCACTTAGGAACAACAAGGCGTAGTAGTGCAGCCACTTTGACTCAAAGGTTGCCGGATCCACGAGGAAGTCGCCGTTATCCGCCCGCGGAATTCTCTTATACTCCACTCGAAAGTTGTCTCTCAGACCCTTCCACTTGGCCTTGAGCACGATCTCTGGTTGAGTCAAAGAGAGATAACACTAGAGACTCCTCAGCGATTGAGTGGAGTTGTGTCAGTGCTGCCAAACTAGCTTTTTTTTTGTATCGTAATGATATCAAAAATACTACCAAGACTACTACAATAAGAGTTTAATAATTTACTTAAGTTTCATCCAGTTGAATCAATCCTTACTAAACAGTGCTGACCAATTTGCTTTTTTAATATTACTATGTTTTTATGAAACTAACACAATAAATTATTTTATTTGGACTATTTTACTATAGCAAAATTTAAGCGTTTAATTATATTGCTGCATAGCTATGTACCTTCTTTTGTGTTTAAAATGAATCTAACACAAATATTCCAAGCTCTATCATTTAAGTAAAGGTTTATTTTTGAATATAAAACTAACAACAAAAATTCTATAGTTGTTTTTTCCCTACCATAGCAATAAAACCTTGGTAGTTTATTAAACTAACTGAAAGAAAATACTACCAAGCTATAGGAGAACTTGCATATAAAGGGGAAATTTCCTATATCTAGATTTTGAAGAGTGTTTTGGCAGCACTGACAACTCTTTGGCCTCCGCCCGCTCCTCCGCTTACTCGGTAGCTTATGCGCGCCGCTCAGCTCGTCCCACATCTGCTCGAGGAACGCCTTGTTGCAGTGGAAATTGCGATTCCAGATGGCCGGACGCTCTTCGATGTCGTGAATGAACTGCTCCACATTGAGCACAATGGTGGACTTTTTTGGCGCCATCTTTGCGCCCAAGCGGTTTGCTTCTTCTTGTTTGCTTTGCCTTTACTTCACTGCGTTCCGTCTGTTTCACTTGTCCGCCGGCTAACGGTGGATGCCCCCAAATGCATGCTCAAATGGCACACACGCCACACCACCACCACCGAAAAAGAGCGCACTGAAAGAAATGAAGAGCAATTAGCCGCAAGGCTCACTCCACTCCACTCCACTCCATTCCAATCCATTACACACATGCACCCACATCACGTAGGGCGCTCTGCGATCAATGAGCTTCGCACACGGCGCTCTTGCAGGTCCAGAGCACGGCAACAACAAAAACAGCAACAGCGAGCTTAACACAATAACTTCATTAAGATTCCTTCCTTGGGCCAGGACCAAAGCGAGCCGAGCCGAGCCGAGCGACAGGAAATGCTGCCTGCCCTGCTCTACTCTCCGTCGCATTCCCATTTGCAAGCCCCGCCTCTTCCTCTTCCCCTTCCCCATCCCCATGTCCCATCCCCATCCTATCCACCTTTGCCATCTCTTCCTCTGCGCGAAAAGAAGCAGCGAAATCAAATTATAAACACGCCAGGCCAGGCCGGGCCGGGCCGGGCGGGCCAACGACAGACGGCGAGTCAGAGACAGACGCCGACCGAGAGACCAACAGTTACTCCGCTCGCCGCTCGTCGCTCTGCTCTGCTCTACTACTCTGCTTCCTCTTCGGCCTCTTCGTATCCACCGCCCTCCCGCAATCGGCGAATACACAAACAGAAATCTTTACAAGCTGTGCAAAATCCCTTCCCAAAAATTACATCAGCAAAACAAATGGCATATGGTATATGAAATTATTTTAAATCATAGCACATCAATAATTGAAGCGGTGATGCTATTTTGTATCTGCCGCATAACATAACATGCTCGTCGAACAATATAGTCTATAAGTCATTTACGACACGAAACAGGATATGCGAATACAATTTTGAACTTAGAACTTAACTCTTCAAAGGAGACTATCTACATATGTGCAATGTGAAACTTACAACTCAATACATGTACATTCCTTAACAAAAATCATAGTTTGTCCCAGATATAAATATTTTCCTAGTTCCGTAAGCTTTTGCGCGTATTAATACCTATTTTTTAACGAGGCTACACTAACCAGGACACGTAACTTAAACAGGACTAGTTAAACCCGCAACAGAGAAGGATGATTGCTTGCAGCAAGACTAATGACTAGGTAGTTCAAGCAAAAGTCCAAACTTGTCCAGCAAACCTAATGCCAACAATAAAATAACCAACAACTAACCGAAATCAATTCAATTTTCGAACAAGAGTGTTTGAATACTCCTGCAACCTCTAATACCCAATCGATACATAGAGTTCTCCTCGCCTTACTGGCGATCAGAACTGCCCAAGTGGGATGCACAGACTGAGTTCCATGTCGTGCTTTTCTTCAAGTGCATTGTCTGGCCCCAGTGCATCGGCTCGACTCGGCGCGGCTCGAGTGTGAGTGAGTCAGGCAGGCGCAGGCGGCGCGGCATTCAGTCAGTCATGCAAAAATGTTTGCCGTGCACAGAGTGCGAAATACTAAAAACGGCAGCGTGGAGTGTGGATTGTGGATTGCGGACGGAGCGGACAGAGCGGAGCGGACAGAGCGGAGCGGAGCAGACTCTGCCAACTGACTCGATTGGGTGGCGAGGGAATGGGAGATGGCAGATGGGGGGACTGCGGATGCGGAGGCACAGGCACAGGCACAGGCACAGGCCTCGCACACATCCATTCCAGCGAGCAAAAGCAATTTCTGGCGGCAGCTACGGCAACAGCCACAGCTCCCATAGCCATAGCCATGGCCATAGCTATAGCTATAGCTATAGCTACAGCTTTGCTGCAGGCAGGCAGGCAGGCAGGCAGCAAGCAGACAAGAGACCGAAGACCGAAGACCGGAGACCGGAGACCCAGCAAGCCAGACAAATAATGCGTCACGTTGCGCAGTCGTTAAATTTTCGTTTTCGTCGTAGTAGTGGCTGTGCTGTTGTTGTTTTTGTTGCTGCTGCCGCCACCGCCACCGCCACGCCGCCGTTGCCGTTGCTGTTGCCGTTTTTATGGGCAAAAACTGCCGGCGACAGTGTTGTTAGGTGAGGGTAGTTAGGGCGGCCAGTTGCGGGGTCGGGTCGAGGCAGGAACAGGGGCTGGGCAGGGGCTGGGCAGAGGCGGGAGCAAGGTGGCGAAAAGCTGGCCCAGCTGCCGGGCGAGGTGCCTGATTTTGCGAGCTTGGCTCCTCTGCTGCTGGCAGCCAAGAATTTCACAAGTTTGGACCCAGCCGTGGAAAGTTATGAGGCCTCCGCGCCACACTCGCAACTCGTGGAACTGGAAGCGCTTGGTTTGGAGCAGGAGCTGGGGTTGGGGTTGGGGTTGGGAAATTGGCAGCTAAGTGGATCTGCTGGAAATGGTTTCCTTAACGCTGATTTCCCCGGCGCTGCGGTTCCTGCTTATCAGCAGACTCCCAGCGAGATAAGCTTTGGCGCTCGACGCTTATGGGTCAGATGTGGCATAAAAGGCGGTGTATTGATCGAGGAGCAGCAGAAATTAACCACTTCCGTTGGCGCCGTTGCGTTTCTAGATCATCTGCCAGACATTCAGCATTGAGCTTACAAAGATACACTTTTCTACCTAATCAGGGATAGACGCCTAGCAGGCTACACCTCTGAGGACTTTCTAAAGACAAGGATTTGCAGGAGCGCTCAAGCAGCTTCCTAGAATAAGCTTAAGAGCTTGGGAGTATACACTTTTGGACCTAAGTAGGGATATACTGTTAGCAAGCTATATCTCTGATTCATTTAAAGACCAGGATTTGCTAGAACGTTTTAGCAATGCAGGGGCTATCCTTATGCTGCATTTACCATTGTTATGGTTCTTGCTTGCTTGAACCAATTCTGATGAAGCTTTGCAAGTTACACGTACCTTACCATTCAACTCTACTATCAGTCTAGGTCTCAGTCTGCTTCGGCTTTAAGATCTAGATTCTAGATTCTAGACTAGTAACTCCTTACAGACTCTTAGAGTCTAGACTTTCAACTTTCGAGCTTTTCCTATTCGCATAACTGTGGTAAACTACCCAAAATTCCTGCTCACACTGTCATTGAAATTAGCCCGCGAACGAGAGCCAAGGAAGAGTGCTAGCCCAGTTATTGACAGGAGGAGGGAGGGAGGGGAGTAGGCTCCACTCCATGTGTGAGCGTTTGCAGTTGCTGTTTTTGTTGCTCTATAAAATCAATAAAACTCACACACACACACACAAACTGGCATGCGTGTGTTTAATTCGCACACACATATGCAAAATTAGCGCGCCAGGAGCAGCAGCCACTAACGTGATGTGGGCGGCGGCGAGTGCTTTTTGGGGGGGTGGGCCGGCCCAATGGGCGGATGGATGGATGGATGGATGGATGGATGGTGGTATTTTTGGGTGGTTGTGTGTTACCGCCAAAGTTTATAATAATCGAAAAGTTTGCGCTCGCTCGGACAGCGGCCCGTATGCCGTATTCCGCTTGCCCTTTACTGTTATTGCCCCGACGCGTGCGAGCGTGTGCCCGTGCCCGTGCCCGTGCCCGTATCCGTGTCCGTGCCCGTGGCCGAGCGACACAAACGCAAAAAAGCGAAACGAATCCGAACTCCCGGCCGTATCGGCGAATTGCGAACCAAAGGCGAACCACTGCTGATTGCAGTCAGCTTACAACTGAAATTGAAAATTCAGCAGAGCAAAGTGCGAAGCGCCGCTGCCGCAGCGGCTGCCATGCCGCCGTTTTCTGCTGTTGCCGTTGACGCGCGGCCACCGCCACCGCCACCGCCACCGCCGCCGCCGCTTTTGCTGCTGTTGCTGCTGCTTGCTGCTGCTGCTTGCTGCTGGCTCTGATGCCACCTCGCGGGGCGCACCCCCTCATAAACCAACAACCTCACTGCGACAGGCTGCAGCCATCCGCCATCAGGCAGCCGACAACCGAAAGCCATGGGCCATGAGCCATGAGCCATGAGCCATGGGCCGGGAGGCAGCGGCAGTGGCAGTGGCAGTTTCAGGCCCAGTCGCAGGTCCAAGCCCCAAAAGCCAGGCGAGCCAAGCCAACAAAACGTGCCAACTAGCGGCGGCAGCTGAAACGACGCCAGCCATCCAGCCAGCCAGCCAGCCAGCCTGCCAGCCATCCAACGGCCAAAGCCAACACACAGCCAAACAGCTACCAGCAGAAGCAGCAGCAGGCAGGCAGGCAGGCAAAATAATACGAAAAAAATAAGAGAAAAAAGTACAAAGGAACCCCAAGCACAGGGCAAACAGAAGTTGGTATACACTTTCCCCCACAAAGAGGTAAAGCGTGGGGGCCAAGAATGAACCTTGTTGCACTGTACCATTTCCCTACCATACCATTTGCCCTTACGAACTTATGAAAAGTTGTTTTCAAAATTAAGCAAATTACTTATCAATGTTGAATATGTCACTCACTACTTATTAGATTCTTAAAATTGTATACGATTATATTACAAAAAGACTTAAACCATATAACCCAATGCCGGATTCCTAAAACAATGATGGAAAAATCGCATAAATGGAAATACATGTTAGTATTATTACATTCTTTATTTTGTTTTATTTAAAATATAAAAACTTAACCTGCTAGAAAATACCAAAGTGTAACAATAATCTTATATTAAAATGGTAACAGAAATTCATAACACCGTTACCACAAGTTAAGGTCCTGTTTTCATTCGTTAATGTGAATAAAAGCAAAAATATGTCAATTATATTATTATTATAAGAGTGTATAAAAATACGACAAAGTGGTAAAACCCAATCTTGATGTCCTGTATCCTTTCTGGTTTACTTGATTTTAAATTTTAATAATAATAATAATATTACAACCAAATTGAAGGCACTATCATTGGGGCACAAACCTCATGTACATGTCCTGTATCCTTTCGAAGGAAAGGGCATTGGAAGCGCACACTGAAACGCTAAAAACGCCAGCGAGGAGGCCCAGGCCCGGCCATTCAGGGGGCCTGGGGACGCAGCCGGGGCAGTGAGCAGTGGGAGGAGTGGAGTGAAAGGGGAGCAGGGCAGGGAGCAGGGAGCAGGGAGCAATGAGCAGTCAGCAGGCTGGCACACAGGCGCTGCGATGCGATGCGAGAGCCAACGCCAAAGCCAAAGCCACGCCACAAGCTTTTGCTTTTGCTTTTGCCGGCGCGACACAGGCACACACAGCCGCATGCATACAAACATACATTGATACATATATCGTGTGAGTGACTGGGTACGAGGGGGCCGGCCGAGCAGGGGCAGGGACAGTGACAGTGACAAGGGGAGGGGTAGCCGTGGGGAAAGGGAAGCGCGTACAAACGCTAAAAACGGCCGCCGCCATCGTTGAGTGCTAGCCTGCTTTGCTTTGCTTTTCGCTCTGCTCTGCGCTGGTCTGCTCTGTTCAGCTCCCTGCTGCTCCCTGTTTTTGCAGTTGTTGCTGCTGCTGCCGGTGCTGCTGCTTTTGGGCATATTATTGCGCGGCGGCGACGACGCTTGCCGGCGATTCCAGCAGACGCACAAACACACACACACACACACACACACACTGAGGCCAGGCATTGGCGAACGCGAGAGAGCCACCCAGTCGGACTTTCTGTGTGCCAGCATCGCGACTTGCTCGCCGCCTTTTCCGGCCAAGAACAGTTCCTTTGTGAGCACTCTTTTCTCTTGCTTTTTCGAATAGCCGGGCCAGGGAAGAACCGTTCGTTTCGAAGAGACGGTTGCGGATCGAAATTTTCTCGTGGACTGAGTCTCAGGTTGAAGATTTCCACATTGAAGATTTCCTTGAGAAGAATTTCCGATCAGTACACTTTTAAAGAAAACTGGGGGAGCTAATTACGTTTATACGGTGTTTCGGGGATGGGAAAAAGTACCAAAACTTTTACAGAACCTGCCGGGAACATGCTTACTTCCTACAAAACGAAATATTGTGACACATTTTGAACTAGCAATCAATTTTGATACAATTCAATTTACAGTTCCCTCTTTTCAAAGACTACCTATAATAATTTGGAAGTTAATATTTTAGTATTTCGCTTACAAATCTTAATCATATAAGAATTTTCTAAATGTCATTTGGACATCTCTTCCCCATCTCTTTAGGCTTTTTTCAAATAGTATAAAATGGAAGTGAAGTTTGCACGTAAACAAAACGTTTGCGGATCGAAAATCAAACGCTCGTGTATTCTCGGCTTTCGTTCGGCTGTTGGCTCCTCTTCTTTCTGCCGCTGCCGCTGCCACTGCTTCTGCTGCTGCCTACTGCCTACTGCCTACTGCATGCGCAGCAACAACAATCGAGGCGCGGAAGCGAGCGAAAAGCATAAACCATGAAGAGCGCGAAGCGGTGGGAGACCGGTGGCAGGTTGGGCAGAGGCTCGTTAAATCGCGCGAAAGGGGGACGGAGCGGCAGCAGCAGGAGTACGTTCGTATCTGGAGCGGAGGCGGGGGTGGTGCAACGCGAATCGATGTAAATTTGGCTGCGGCTCCGGCTGCCACTCTTCAGTGCCCCATCTTTCCCTCCTGGTGCCCACAAGCCGATTTCTGGCGCTGCCGACCCAACCGGAGAGGGGGCCCAGGTTGGCGGGGCACTTGGTGGGCAGAACGCAATGTAATAAGGGCCAAAGTTGCGAATGGGCAGCCGGGGACACCACCTAAGGATTTAATTTCTTGCAATTAAGCGGAAGAATTATTCGCCGGCTCCACTGAACCGCGTTTAAGTTTAGACCAGGAAGCGATAGGAAATTAACAATGTAAATTTTATTGGCGTTGAAAGCCCGTTTAGCGCAAACTGATAAGACTCTCAACGTGGCTATTGGAATCCTGCTGAGGAAGAATATCAGGGAAATACAGGAGAATACAAATACCATATTCCATTAATAACATTATCTTACCATCTGGTATAAATCTCATGTGCATACAAAGTTTACCCAACTGAGGAAGCTCTATTTCTTACAGTCAATTAGGGATAATTCCCTGGACCCAATGTAATTACTTAAAGCGGTCGGTAAGCTGTGCTTAAAGTTATTGGACGAGAGCAAAACTTTCGGCCAGACGCAAGATTGAAGCTTATGAAGCCATAGAGCTCACGCACACGCCGGCAGTAAACTGTACTGTGGGTGCGTGTGGCATCGCACGAGGTTGGGGCGATGGCGGGGCAGCGACTCAACCCCAGACGCCAGCAACGGACACATCCTGCTGGAGAGCAGCCACGAAATGGTATTTTCCATTTAATTTTTGCACACATACACCCAATAGGCATATGTATATGATAACAGTGAAGCTTTGCTAGCTTGGACCTAGATAACGTAAGTACATATGTACGTACTGGCTTTGCCCTCTTTTTAGGACAGACTTCTCGTTATTTTGTATAATTTTTCATTTTCATCTTAATTTAGAATATTTAGGTTTATCTTTGTTTTTGTTATATTTTTAAGATGACCAAACTAAGGGTATCTATCTAGGCAAAAGTCCTATGATACTTTAAATAAAACCAAAAAAAAAACCCACTTAAAACCATGTTATTCATGGGCTGTGCAAATATTTCGAAATTATGATGAAATTTAATGCATATTCAAGTAAGATTTAAATTAATAAAATCTCAGTTATTGGATTATATTCTTACTCAATGCCAAACTTATTTATTGTCATGGAGCAAATCAAAAATAAATTGAAATCATAAAAAATCATCCCAAGCCCTCCAGGTTTCAAGTCGCGTTTCAGCGAGACTTCACTGTATGCCGCAGCACACGCAGCACGGGCAGCGTGTAGCTCGATGAGGGGAATACAGACAGGAGGCGGCGGGCAGGAGGCAGGAGGCAGGAGGCAGTGGGAGGGAGTGGCAACAGCAGTGGCACCGACACCGGCACCGGCATCGGCATTGGCATCGTCAGCAGAGGCCCAAATTGTCGTCGCGAAACGTGAGCGTAACGAATGCGCAGCAGGAAAGCGGCAACAAAGCAAATGCAGGCCAAAAGGAGGCCTCAGAGGGGGCGGCTATGGAAGGCTGCGACGGGGACGGGCCAGGCACCGAGGGGCGGCAGTTAATGGCGCTGAGGCAAAGAGCAACAGCTGCTAACGATGTTGACGCGCCACACAACCAAACGGGCAGCAGACAGAGAGCCGCACAAGAGAGCGTGTGGCAAGCGGGTGGAGTGTTGAGTAAAGAGGAGAGGAGTAGTGCGGGGGCGGGGGCGGGGGCAGACGGCTCTTTTATGGCTAAAAACGCTAATGTGGTGCCCCCGGCCGGGGGGCGTGAGAGAAGTCGGGGGAGGCGAGGGCCATGACAAAGCGCAAAACACGCACAAGCCCAAGCAGCAGGCAACAGCATGAACACCAGAGATGAGGGAAAGGCAAGAATAAAGCACTCAAAGCTAGAAGAGACACCCTCAAAGAAGGAACGCAGCGGCCAATATGGCGACCCATGCGATTCCCACTCCACTCCACTTTACTCCACCTTTACTACTCTCCCCTTCTTCGTCCTACTCCCACTCGCAATCACACTCACACTGCTGAAATTAACGCAAAACAAATGAAGCACACGCATGTGCCGCGGTTGGCGTCGTCGTCGACGTCGGCAGAGCCAGCAAGCTCATCGGCCGCCGGCCTCTCCGTCGCACCAACAACAAATGAGCAGAAGCACCCAGAATTGCATTCCGAGTGCATTTCGACCCCCAAAAACGAAGCAGGGCGAAAAATGCAAATGACAGGCAACAGACTGGTGGGAAGGAGGGGAGGTCTGGTCAAGTGGGCAGTCTTTGCTTTCGTTACAGCAACTCACCACCAGATTTAAGATATGCTAGGCAAGTAAAAATGGATATTTTAAACAGGAAGCTTGTAAGTTATTTCCCTCCGCACAAATTTCCCTCCAATTCAGTTGTCCATCGTGCAGAGCGTCCCTGTAGGTCGGTATCGGTATCGGTGTGTATGTGACACATGCAAATAAACTCAGAGCATCTCCCGCCCCCTTGCATACTGCGCTCACCTATACAAGCAGCCGGCACCGTAATTGCATTGGCACGTTGCATAAATAAATTTGTGTGTCGCAGATGCAGTTCATTGTTGGTTTTTGTTGTTGCTGAGTTGGCGCCCATTTGGTTGCCATTTTGGTGGAGGAAGTTCTTTTCTCCGCATGCGGGGTGGGGGAGGCGGGGTGGTCAAAATGCGGAGAGTGCCTGCATTGCGATTGCAGGAGAGTGCAAAGCCTAGCGAACCCATTTTGTGGAAAAGAGAACGAAAGTGACAAGTACAGTAATCTTTGGTTGCAAGTTTAATTTGAATGGAGAGCAATCCAAAGATAAAACACGAAAAAGCTCAATCCATACGAGATGAGGATTATTTCCCACTCTTTTGAAGCAGCTGACTCTGTTCTATCGTTTCCATTGAAATTGTTATTGCGGCGCACGTGAAACGGTTCTCCTTCAATTTCTCCAATCAAAACAAATAACCTCCGACAATACAAAAAAGAAACGGAACAAAAAGGAGAACAAGGAGAGCCGGGTAAGTGAAATGGGAGAGCGAAAACTTTCATTTTCAATGTCAAGCAAAAACAACAACGATGGAGGGCGGCTTTTTAAAAAGAGAGCCAGACATAGGCCGTATCCAGTAGCAAAACAGATGCAATTACCGCAATCAAGACACTCGATAAACAACCAGAGAGACGTTATGCTTAACTTAATTCACTACAACGATTTGTTTGTCAACAAATGTGAGTTTAATAAGTGGTAAACACGTGCGAATACTTGTTGTTGTTTTTTGCTCTTTGGTGCATTTGTTTTGAGAGAGCCGGGAGCCAAAACAGCTGACAGGCGGCAGAGCGTCTAGTTATCTCATTCGCACTCCCACGTTGAGCACCAAACACGCCACATTTCATTATTTTACATTTAAAGATTATACACAGCCTATATTCGTTCAATAGTTTTTGGCTTTAGCAGCGAATCCTTTCCCTTTGCTTGTTCATGCACTTTCCCGACGAAACACTTTTTGGCGCCAAATTTCACGGCCGCCTTTTCTTCTTCCCGTCTTTTGTGCTCACGCCTCGTGGCGCGTGACCTTTGCCACAACAACAAACACATGTGTTGGTTACATTGCTGGTGCTGGTGCTGTTGCTGTTGCAAGAAATGCAAGTACCTGCAGATTCCGATACATACATACACACACACGCGCGCACTCACACTAACGCGGGTCGTTGAAAATTTGCCAAAAGTCTTTTCCTGGTGTCGCGGCCAGTATATTATAGAGGCGTTATACGTAGTCGATGAACATATATCAAACAAATTATAGAACTCACCATGCTCGTATGGCGAGAAGGTTCCAGCATCGATGTTGATGTAGGGATCGATTTTGATCGAGGTGACGTCCAGGCCGCAGGACTTGAGCAGCGTTCCGAACGACGAGGCAATGACGCCCTTGCCCACGCCGCTAATGACGCCTCCGGTGACCAAGATGTACTTCATAGCGGTGTCGCGATTGCTCTTTCTCGACGACTTCCCCGGGGATTTGATTCGCGCGGGGTCACTGAGCAGAATTGCGCCGAATTTATTGTTAGCGGCTTTGCACGTGGTGGACAACAAAGTGGGAATTTGTCTAATCGCCAATGATTCCACCACTATTTATCACGCACAAGGTCTGAAACACCATTTCGGCGTATGCAACACTGGAAACCAATGACAACCGATGTTTCATGTGGTCACACTAGGGCGCAAGCCTTTCAAAAACAATTTTTTTAAATAAATGAATCTGTTTGTTTGTTCTTCTAATTACGATGTGACTAAAGATTATAATCTACTTAAAGATCAAGCTTAAAGTAAAATTTGAACTACGCGGTAGGTAATTTAAAATTTTTTAATTGAATTTCCTAAAATTTCGAACCGATTTCATTGTCAGTTAATTATTTAAATGAGTTCTTTGCAATATTTACTTACAACTGTTAATTTAATTAGTCCATTTAGGTGCCGAATTATTTTTAAAACTCAGTGATGTTTAATATATTTACTTTGAACTTATTTGCCTACGTTAGAGACAATTTATAAGGACCTAGAGGATCTTTAATAACGTCCCAATTTATGAAAATTAAAATCTTGGGAATGCTAAAAATAAAAATTTAGTATGAGTTCATAAAATACTGCACTCATTCTTTACTACTGTACAGTATTCTATAGGCCAGAAGATGACACATTTTCAGGGTACTCACTTCCGTTGAGTATATGGTTGCACTCTTCGTAAGTGAGTGCAGCATATGATTGTACTCTTGTTTTTGGTAACAAAGTTTATGTGTTGTTGTTTATGTTTATGTTTGTTATTGTCCTTTGTATGTTTGACGTTATTTAGTGCCAGAGCCCCAGCCTGAGAAGTACCGGTAAGAAGTTTGCACACCAAAACACTGTACAGCGGTGACTACTCCACACCAACACACTGTACAGTGTTGACTACTACACATCAATTTTGCTGTACAACTGTGGGGTAGTATTCCACTCATACCCAAATATACTCTGCGGAAAAAAAGTGTGCCCACTTCTAGAATAGGTTATTCATTTCCGGTTTTGGATGCATTCATGCAGAAGTCTAATAAATACGTAGAAAGGCATGTGCAAGAAGCATACGACTCGTGTGATACGAGTGATCAGTAGCGCAGCTACGACTGCATGGTGGCGAAGTGGGACCAGAGCGCCGGACTGAACATTAGGTGAGATTCATGTGTACAAAACTCAATTTCCACCAAGCCAGAAGAACAATATTCAATACTTTTTAATACTTTTGGACAAGGTTTGAAGCCTAGAAATAACCTGAATGTTTATAGTTAATAGTAATAGGTTGAGTTTCTCGCGTGCAAAGCATTCAATGTTGCAAATTTATTGAACTTTAGGCATAGGTATAAAATAATAGAAAATTCAAAGTTTCGTAAATGCGAGTCAAGCGTGAGAGAGTCGCGGGCAAGCAGGTTTCTGGGTAACTTGGTTACTTGGTGGCCTCCTGCTGCTCGAAGAGCGGGTACTGCTGCACCACCTTCTCCCAGGAAGTCCTTGCCGTGGCCAGGTCCTTGACCACGCCCACCACCGCGTCCAGGCTCACGCGAACCTGCTTCATCGTGTTGCGGTCCCGCAGGGTCACCGTGTGCGGCTCCTTGAGCGTGTCAAAGTCCACGGTGATGCCGTAGGGGATGGCGATCTCATCGGTGCGCGCGTACCGCCGGCCAATGGAGCCGCTCGAGTCGTCCACCTTGTGGGAGAGCTCCGCCTTGGTGAGCGCCGAGGACAGCTTCTGGGTGTAGGGCTGGAAGTCGGCGTTGTTGGACAGCGGCAGGATGGAGCACTTGATGGGCGCCACCAAGGAGGGCAGGGTGAAGTAGCAGCGCTGCTCGTCGCCCTCGCGACACTGGAAGCTGTGCTCCAGCAGGGCGTACATGATTCTTCCAATGCCGAACGATGGTTCCACCACGCTCGGTATGAACTCCTCCACATGCACAGTCTTCGACGAGTGCTTCACACTGATGGTGTCCTTGTCCAGGTCGTGGCTCTGCCCGTCGGGCAGAGTTAGCTTGTACTGGCCATCGCCGGTCAGCTGCTGCTCCACTTTGGAGATCTCCTCCAGCGATAGCTTGGCCAGGGCGTCGGTGATGTTCTTGGCCTCCTTCTTGAAGGTCTTGCCCAAGGCCTGCTTGTTGGGCACTATCTCGCTGACTTGCACCGTCTTGGGGGCAGGCAGACGCTTCTCGGCCACCAGCCGCACGCCGGTGGCCGCCGTGTGCTGCCCCAAGTCGTAGGCACTGCGGTCCGCACAGCCGACGCACTCCACCCAGCCGTAGGAGGTGAGGATCTCGGCGTCCCAGCAGTCGCAGGCGTAGTGGGCCATCTCGTTGGACATGTGCTGGCGGAAGCGCAGGCACTCCGGCTTGATGCCGATGGCGAGCAGGAACTGCTGAATGCGGGCCATGTAGTAGCCGAGCGTCTCGTTGGCCACCAGCTTGTTGGCCACCGCGTCGCCGATCAGAACCTGGGCGGCCGATTTTCCGTCCATCTGGTTGCAGGCCGAGTAGAGGGTCATCTTCTCCGACTTGACGTTGCCGAACTTGGGGTGGTCCTTGTGGCTGGGATCGCAGAAGTGCTCGATCTCGGCCATGGTGAACTCGCGCACGCGAATCAGGCCCGACCGGGGCGAGATTTCGTTGCGGAAGGAGTTGCCTATTTGGGCCACGGCGAACGGCAGTTTGCCCTGATTGAATTCCAGCAGGCGCTTGAAGTTCACGAAGATGCCCTGGGCGGTTTCCGGGCGCAGGAAGCCCTTCACCAGGCCGGTGGGCCCGATTTGCGTGGCGAACATCAGGTTGAACTCGATGGGCTCGGTGAGGTCGTTGCCGGTGAGCGGAGACTTGATCTCATACTTGGCCAGGACGTCGGCCAGCTCCTGCTTGTTGAGGCCGTCCAGCTTGATGATGATGTCCTCGCACTCGGCCTGCAGCGCGGCCGTGGCGTCCTTGGCCTTGGACAGCTTCTCCAGGGCCTGCTTGATGAGATGATCGAGGCGGAAGCACTCGCCGGTCTTGACGTCCTTGACCATCAGGTCGGCAAAGCGCTCCACATGGCCGGAGGCCTTCAGAACGGGCTCCGGCGTGAGTATCGAGCAGTCCACCTCCAGCATCTGCTCCTCGAGGGCAAAGTACTGACGCCACAGGGCCAGAATGTTCGATTTGAGGGCACAGCCCATGGGGCCGAAGTCGTACTGGCCGGTGATGCCGCCGTAGATGGCGAAGCTCTGGTCGTAGAAGAAGCGCCGCTTCAGCAGGTCCTCCATCTTGGCGCGGTCGAAGCTGACCACGCTGGGGGTGAGGGCCAGCTCCTTCTCCTCGAGCACCTTCTTGCGGGCCTTCAGCTCGGCCACCGCCTTCTTCACGTCCAGCTCGGGGGCCCCCTTGGCCTTGAGGTCGCGCACCAGGTTGCCCTGCTCCTGCACCCGCTCCCGCAGGGGGGCCAGCTGGGCCTCGATCTCCGGATTGGACATGATAAACTCTGCGGCAGCCGCTCGTAGGTTAACCTTTCGCTTTTGCTTCTTCGTGCCCCAGGTGGTGGGCGGGGGGCCTTGGCTCTCGGGGGCGTTGGGAGCTGCTGCAGGGGCTGTGGAGGAGGTGCTGAGAGCCGCTTGCGGGGCGTTTGCTGTGCTGGCAATGTGACTGCACCACGTTGTGCGGGCTATTTTGGGTCTCAGGGATGCGGTGGCGCTGCGCAGGCAAGGTAGCGCTTTCAACAGCTGCAATGACATAAAGGAGGCTTCACTTGAAGATGGCGAGCAGGCGCGAATTTATGTAATAAGCCGACTAAATGGCTGCTGTTGAAATACCTTCGCTTGCGGTTGCAACTTCTTCAGATGATGAGAGTTCTCATTTACCGGCATGCAACACTGCGTGCTTTGGCGCTTGGCAGCACTGTTTTTGGCGAATCGATAGACGCACTATCGATAGGCGTCTATCGATGGACGTCGCATTACCCGCGGCAGTGCCACCTCTATCTTGTTTTAATTATGTAGGCGCAGCACTGCAGTCTGTTTTCTTCGCGAGTTTTTCCCTATAATTTGCTCAATTTTTCCTTTAGTTAAGTGCTCCACGCACCCCGCTGCACCAGTCGCGTACTGCACCAGTCGCGGCGCACGCAGCTAGACCTGCGAAAAGGCAGACGTTTCGCTGTTTTTCTTGATCTTTTGGGAGAGGACGCGGCGATGCATCGAAAGTGACGCTATGCGACCGCATTTTTGAGCTACAAGCACAACCGAGAAGGTAACGGGTGGCAACAAATTTGGTTGTTCTTGTTGTTGGTGGTTGCTGTTGTTGTTTTGGCCAATTGCCGAAATTTCAATTGATTTCGCTTTCGCCATTCACAGGCTTTGCCTCACACAACGGGACTCGTGTTTGTTTTTGCGACGTTGCAAAGTCACAAAGTCACAAAGGCAACAACAGCGACAACAAAAGTGTGTTTGGGTGAGTTTTGCTTTACAGTTAAGGTTTTCTGTTCTTGACCTGTTTTAGTTGTTGTTGCTTCTGTTTTGTATTGCATTGTGTGTGTGGGTTTTACTTTTAATCGATCTTTTTCATTTTCAATTATGCATAATATTTCATACACCTAGAGAAATGCAAGCATTTTTAAAGGCTAATCTTTATTTACTGTATTGTGGGTCGCCCCATTTAAATATTATTTTGAAAAACTTTTTAAAACATTTTTTTTGTATCATTTGAATATTTATCAAACCAGTCATGTTAGACTTTGTTAGTGTGATAACGCCTTCAAAAAGGATCCCCTAGATTATCACAGACGTGCCTCCGTGTGACTTCTGCATGAATGTACTCATTTGCAGCATGACAGGGCTGTACAGTAGTGTAGTGTTCTTAAAAATACTGCACTCATTCTTTACTGTACCTTATACTCTATAGGCCGGAAGAAAATGGCACAACAAATATGTGATGGAAAAAAAGCGTGCGCAAGGTAGAATGAGTGATTCATTTGTCGTTTTGAATGCATTCATGCAGAAGTCTACTAAATACAATAAAGTGCAAACATTTTATTGACAGTGCCACTCGTATGTTTGTGAAAAATCGTGATTTTCTATGTCCTAAAATAACCACGTGCGTTTTGCACATAAAACTGAAGCAATACCTGTGACGAAAAGTGTTGTATAGCTTACTTTGGAGTGCCAAAGTAAGAGTGCCATGGAAAGTTTAAAAAAAAATATTTATCAAACCAGTCCTGTTAGACTTTGTAAGTGTTATAAAATTCTCACTCTATAGTTTATAGAGTTCCCAAACTGTGTGATAAATACTTCAAAAATGATCCCCAA
The DNA here is from genome assembly GCA_021223825.1 of Drosophila ironensis. NCBI lineage: Eukaryota > Metazoa > Arthropoda > Insecta > Diptera > Drosophilidae > Drosophila > Drosophila ironensis. The sequence goes on from JAJJHQ010011965.1 coordinate 3,260,629, forward strand.
GAACAATCCATAAAAATTAAAATATTTGGTACTACATATCACATTTTACAGTTTTAGTATCATTTGAATATTTATCAAACCAGTCCTGTTGAGCTTTGTAAAAGTTATCATAAAACTCTCACTCTATAGTTCCCAACCTGTGCGATAAAGCCATCAAAAAGGATCCCCTAGATTAAACCATACCAATTTAACTATTATTTGGTAATATTTTACATTATCACATTTTAATGTTTTAGTATCATTTGAATATTTGCCAGTCCATTCCTATTAAACTTTGTAAAAGGTGTAAAATGCCCACTCTATAGCTTATAGAGTTACCAAACTGTGTGATAAAGCCTTCAAAATGATCCCCTAGAACAAACCATACTTGTGTGCCGTAGTTTGCTTCCCCGTGAGTGTGCCTACATCTGTTCTGTGTGTGTTGTTACACCATCAACATAGCGTCGAGGTTCTTTAATTAGAAACCAACCCCCACAGTGGATATTTTGTATAGAGGGAAACCAGTTTGGTTCCTCTCGGCGAGCATCCACTGTAGGAGCACTTCAGGGCGGCGACTTTTGCACGTTTAATATTAAGTCATCGCCGGCTCTGAAGGCCAAGTCAAGACTGTACATGCTAAACGAGACTAAAACAAAACACCTCATCGTACTGCTCTATGTTTGGGTTAATGTTCTGGCCGTTTTCGGAGAGGGCTCGCTTCAAGGTTTACGGTGGTTGTGGTGCGTGATTGGAGACTCTGAAACGAATAAACAACTAAACCTCTACTATACACCTAAAAACAAACAAAAATCGAAAATCGACTAGTGCACGTCTGTAATACATCAAGCTAACTCTCAACTAAAACCTATTCGGGTACTCACAGCTCTGTGGTGATTGCATCCAAACACAGTCAATCTTCATGTATTGCTCCATTGTTGTTTAGTTATGTTGCTTTAAGAAACTATAGTAATCCGAGCTAGTATCGATGTACCTATGAAAAAGCAAAACCGTAAGCAAGCTCGGGCGACGACTGATCAAAGACTGCTTGTCTTTTCTAGGATTCCCATGCAAAGCCCCAAACGATCCGCACCATCCACCAACTCCACCAACCAAGCAAGCAACCAAGCAAGCAAGCAACCAAGCAACCAAGCACCCACGAAAGCATCCGAAGAGCCTAGCAACCACTGGCGATGCAATTGAAAGCGCCCAAGAGCAGAAATATGGCCAGTCTTAAAGATGAGGAACAGGCGGCGACAACTAGCACACACTCCACGACGAACAACAATCACCTGAACAACAATAACAACAATCATAGCAGCAGTCATAATAATAATAACAACAACAACAACAACGAGGATGACCCGAAAGTTAAGAAGGGTAACCTGGAGGCCAGGAAACAGGCGCTGGAGCAGCGACTGAGCGAGAAGAGCTGGCTGCTGCAGCAGATCCAAAAGCAGGAAACCGCCATCATCAATGGCAACTACGAGCACATGTCCGTCAATGAGTTCTTCGCTCAATTGGCGCAGCAGTACAAACATGAACAGCAACTGCAGTCCTTGGCCCGGGAGAGTAGCTCCATCTTGAGGAGAAAACAGAGCACCACCAGCAGGGAAAGTCGGGAGAGTCAGATGACCAATAACAACAATCGCCAGTCGGAAACGATGTCGAACAGGAGCTCTGAGTACGACAACTACCAACCTTCGCCGTCGGCGGGGGCGGGCGATATGCTGGTGATTGGCGTGGCCCAACAAATGGCGCAACAGCAGCCGCCGCTGGTGAAGAGCGCCCTGAAAAAGCGACCCACCCCCACACCGAGTCAAATGCAATTTATGCGCCAGCAACACCAACACCAGCAGCATCAGCAGCAGCAGCAGCAATCACATCTGGTCATGAACATGAACTACCAGAGATCACAGCCGGATGTAATATCCATGTACTCGGCAAACTCCTCCAACGTGGCCACGCTGAGGCAACCGCCACAAGTGGCCCCCCAGCAGCAGCTGATTACCGTGCAGTGCGATAAGTATTATCTATCGCCCACCCATCAAAGCTACAACGAGGGAGGCTTTATCAAGTCCAGCCAGAATATTAAGAAGTATGTCTCCCCCCTGGCTTCGCCGAGCAACATTAGCTTTGAGCAGCAGCAACACCACCGTAATCCCTTGCATCATCAGCGGCAATTGGATGCAATTTCCTTGGCACCCAGCTATGCCTCAGTTGACATGGAAGCTGCACAGCAGCAGCAGCAGCAGCAATACCGCTGGCGTTCGCAGTCCCACATCGCTCCCCTAACTCCACCGCAGCTGGGAATCATAGATGCTAAGTCGCACTCCAGCGACATGTTGGCCGCCAGTCGGTTTGCCCCCCATGACGAGATCTCGTTGTCGTGCTCCTCCACAACCATTGAGAAGAAGGCCAAACCGAAGCAGTGGCTGGAGTCGTCCTTAGACGGACCAGCAGTCATAAGGCAAATCGATTCGCAGCCGCACAGCCCGGCTGGGAGTAATAGCAGTAGTGGCAACCAGGCAGCGGCCATGGTGGCGAGTAAACCTCGGGCCAAGCTCTCTTCGCAATCGATGTCGGTGTCGGGACGACACTATTCCATGTCCAATCAGCGAAATCCACCTGGCTATCCCAGTGCCAGCTACGCGGTGAACACCAGCTCCAAGGCCATTCTGAGCCAATCCACATCCTACTTGAATGCCATGGAGCAAACGATGGGCATATCGGTGTCGTATCCCCTGGAGCCATTAGACATACCGCCGTTTAGGCACTTGCCCCCGAAGCCCAGTCAAATGCAGCAACCAACGCCGCCGCCTAGGCCGCCTCCTGCGGGTCAGAGCAATCAGAACCAGAGTTCGAATCAGAATCCGATTCAAAATGGAAGCGGACTCGGTTCGGGGCTGGCGCATGCCAATGCCGTGCAAACCGCTCTGATATCTCCGCCCTTAGCCGTGGCCACGGCCAGCTTGTCGCCGGATATTCGCATCGAGTCGCCGAAGAACATGACCGTAGTGCAGCAGGCCACTTTCCAGCCGTACAAAGAGGTCACCAAGCCGTTTGAAATGTCTGATTTCTACAAATATTCCACAAAGTTCAAGCAAAAGGAGGGCGGCAATCCCAACTGACCTGTAAGGTCGCATTGGATCTACACTATTTTAACCCTTTTAATGTGATTAACTAGAAAGCAAAAGCTGAACTCTTACCCACAAGTTTACCGAATTTAAATTCGTTAGCAAATTAATTTAGGAACCCAAGACTAAAGTTTTGACACTAAAATGCTCATAAAAATGATTTTGCCAAATTTGCCTCTGACAATGACAACTGTGTTCGCGTTATTGTTATCATTTTGAGTTGAATTTATAACGAACAAAACAAAGAACCAGGACAATATTAATTTTCCCAAACTGGGAAGCTGAATATCGCCTTATGGCAGGATGCCTAAAAAGTATGGAAATACTTTATAAAATCGCATTTACAAAATCCAAACCATAGCTAAAACAAACTGACTAGCAATTGTTACAGAGTATATTAATTAAGATATTTACACTAATCTAAAGATATTTTTATATGAGCATACAGATATTTTTGTATGCGTATGGAGTAGTTTAACTCGAAATATTGACTAGCAGTAAAATAAATATGTATTTTGTAGAAGAATGAATTGATTTTTATTAGTAACCTTATGATGTTGGAATATATGGATCACATTTCAGGATGAAATTGCTGTCACTACATGCAATTGAATGAAACAACCGAATCCCGATCTCCACCTTAAACTAATTCAATTCTGTAGATTTCTCTTAACTCTTGGTTCTCTCTTTGGAGACCTCTCCCTTTTGTTGGGGATCGGATCAGTGCATTGTTTTCCCGGCACTCCCCCTTTGCCTTCCCAGCCAAACTTTTTGTTTACGATTGATTATTTTTAAACAATCTCGTGTTGTGCTTCACTGAGCGTTACACTATTTCGGGGTTGCACTCTTTGGGCTTCTCCCACCGAAATCCCCAAAAATAAAAGACTCTTCTCGTTGTATATTTTTCTCAGTTGCATCGCGTCCGCGATTACGTGCAACTGTTCAGATCGGTGCACTATTGGTTTCCCAGCTATTTTGTTTCGGTTTCCGGAGAATGCTCAATCATTTTCTCCTTTTTTGAGGAGAATGCCAAAAAATTACATAATGCTTTATTAAGTGCACCGGTTGAAGTAGCTAGTTTTCCCCCCACCCTGTTGTCTTAGTGTGGAGATCAGAAAGTATTTGAAATTTTACGTAAATTGTCCAACATAACCTAAAAAATTGTTCCTGTGTTGTGTGTTGAGTGTATTGTTTGTAAATCAAGAACCATCGTGGCATTAAAATCCCAACGTAAACATCAACACGAAAATGGATCACTGCGGTGCCGCTGCTAGAAAAAATCGAAATATGCACATCTGACAGGCAGGCGCAAGTGTCAACAAGGCAGGCGGCGGCCAAGACCAAGAGGGAATCGGCCATAAATTATTTGGTTCAAGTGCAGTCCGCCATGAATCTGTACACTCTATACGATTGGGTAAGCCAACTAAGCGCGGGATTCCATTAAGGTATTAGCCCATTGCCCGGAACATCCATCATTGTTGCCTGGCCCGAATGTGCTCCATACGATCCACACAAATCGAAATGGTGTATCCAATAGGATCCAAACAGCTTGGGTGTTGCTCGCGTTTGTTTACAAATGAAATCGAAATTGAATGTGCCTTTGAACTTTCGATCCAACCACAAGGCCCTTCAAGCATTTCAAACTCTTTACAGTGGGACTTGCTCTTATTAATAATTCGAAATAAGCATTTGAATTACAAGTTTTCAAACAGATTTTCTTTCTTTGAAAACACGTCTTACCAGGTATTACTGTTTTTACATAGTATTTGAATAAATTAGTGTAAATATCTTAAGTTATTTAAATTGTAGTTTCAGGTGCTTATATTTTGCAAGTTACAAAGCGTAATACATCCAGGCGTATACGTCCTCCATCGTATACGTCCAACGGGCCAAGTTTTTGTTTTATTGGAGTAGATAGAGCAATTTTAGAATAGTGGTGTGCATGTGAAGCAAGACCTTTTGAAAATGAAATATGTAAATTTTAGATGCATACATATGTATATTATTGAAACTGCAAATGCTAAAAAAATAAATGTATAATACATGTTAAAAATGATAGTCTTGAGACTCCGGCCCTTGCACAGTCCATTGCTTACTTTTAGCCTTTTCGGTTTACCTTGGGGAACCTTTTAGCGTTATCAACTGTGTGGGAATTCTTCTGCCTTATCAACATTGCGCCATCAACATTCTGGCAACAAATGTTGCTCGCACAAGCATACAAACACACACGCGAGTCTAGCAGTCCCGCATCGGTTATGTTCCACATAAAAAATTGTTTATAAATAAAAAATGGGAGCGCGCATTCGGTGCACGGAACCGCTTGGAACCGCGTTGCAAATTTTTCTACTCGCGCTCTCGCGGGCGCCGCTCATTTCCACCGCTTTCCCTTTGATTTTCCTCGGATTGAGTGACTGATTTCAATTGAATGTCTCTTCGGCCGTTTTATTTATAAAAGAACTTGCACTGCAGGCGGTCGCGTCGCTCGTCGCTTCGGCTCCCCACTAATTTTATAGCTCCCCAAGATAAAAGTGCAGTTCATGTGCCTCTAAGTTCTTAAAAGAAAATTACAACCGAAAACGAAAGCCTCGCGCAATTTGCATTTGTGTGGAATTTTGCACAATGTGACACATAATGGCATAGTCAATAAATGGTCTGTGTTTAAGTGACCGTAAATTGCATTTAATTGAGATAACTTCATCGTTGAATTGAATCATATGAGTAGAGAGTCGAGCATCCATCGAAATGGAAAGATTGCATGTGAGTTGTTTGTCGGATACGTGATCTTTAACATCTTGTAGTGACATTTGCTCTACTTGACACAAGAAATGTGCTAATATCGTTATGAGATCGCATGATAATGACATGGATTAGAGTACACTATATGAAAGACTAGAAAACTGTACTAGAATGGTTTCAAACATTGAAAATTGTTAACCATGCCACTTGATTCTAGTGATATAATTTTTAACAGGCTGTCTTCCTTTTTTCGATTTCATTCAGTATTTAATTTCATTTAATTGATTTTAGTGCCTCGTATTGCACAAAATGATAATTCCCCAATAAAACATTTTATATAATATTTGACTGCATAGACGTCATCTGATTTTTATGACTTTCCCTTGCTTTTCTTTTCACCTTTTCGCATATTTCATTGTCAACTTTTCGCCTTGCGAAAGCCATTAATATAATATAATCTGCCAATATGCGTGTGCCTTTATTGAACTCGAATATCTTTGGAAAAATCAAAGGGGAAGCAGGGCCATTAATAGAGACATTGGGCTAGGTCCTGCGCCCTTTTCTCCTTCTGGTGGGAGTGGCATTGTTGCTGTTGTTCGCCATTAGTTTACCGAAGTGCAAAAACCTCAGACGATCCGCTTGAAATGTGTGTCACACCCAAACAACGGCCCCAAGGAGCTCCAAACTATAGCAACAAATTGAAAATGTTGTTTTGGCGAAGAGCTGGGAAAACTTTCGATTTCGCACGCACACTCGAAGGATAGCCGTTGCCATGACTATGGTGGCTAACTTGTTATCCCGATTTGCCTTTGAGTCCTACCTGGGCTAGGACTTCCTGCCTAGCATGTCTTTTGCAACCCGACAAGTTCAAGGACGTTCGAATCACAATTCCCGGTTGTCGTCGGACTCGGACAACTTTTTACCCGCATTTTATATGCTGATACTCTGAGAACTTTGTCAACCGTTACGACCTGACCCACATGAAACATATTTGTACCTAATATGCAATTGCGTCCGCAGATGTTCAACAATAGTGAATATTGGCTTTTATGGAAGTCGGGTTATTGCATAGCCAAAATGCATACTCCAAATACTTGGCAAAATTCGAAAGCAATTGAGCCTACGTATATTCGAATTTAGAAGATAAAGAAATGTATTAGTTCAACGTCAAATGCATTTCCCTGGCACATGCCTATATTAAAAGATGCACCCGTTCTAATTAGATATCCAGCTGTGAAAATGTAATTGGAAATTGAAAAATTCCTAAATATTTCCACACTCAATATGGCAACGGATGCATGTGCATACAAATACTACACATGTGGGTGGCACACGTTCCGAACACCTTCACGAGCACGGACATACAGATCAGTCAAGTGGACAGAGTCGTCTTTCTTAATTAATGTGGGCAAGCCTAAAAATAAATAGATCAACCGTTCCCCCGTTCATGTGCAACTCCTCCGCGGAGTGAACTTTATTACAAAACCTAAAGATGCCTCAAATGCTTCTAATTATAATTTAGAGGGAAACCGAGAACCGAAACAGCTGCAATCCATCAAAGCTGGGGGTGTGGGCAGAACTTGGCGGTTCCCATTCTCCAGAAGATATTGGAAATTTGATTGGATGTTGTCGAAACAGATATCGCAGCTTTTGAATCGCATTTGTTTGCTTAATAAAGTCAAATTTGAATACCTTGCGCCCAAGTTTAGTGGGTCGTCGAGAGCAGACCCCGAATAGAAAAATCATCACAATGCGTCTCGGACGTTGACAACTGGGTGACATCATTAAATCGGATGAAATCTAGAAAATTAATTTATGGCGGCAGGCGTGTGCTTGCTTTCCTCAAACGCAGGGACTCAAGTGGCATGACCTGGTGGCACAACAAGTGGGCCAACTGAACATGAAAACTTGTTCTTGCTTTCATTTTCATTTGTTATTTAAACAAATCTGTATTTTCTTTTGTTTTTTTGAATGAAAAACGGATTTTGTGTATACAGTGTATGTGGACAATGGACACCCTTCGCCAAGATTTGAACAAGAAATCGTTGATGGCAAATAATATTATATAAATGAAATATTCAAATTTAAAAACCATCCAAAATACAAATAGGAGTGTCACAGGGAGTATATGGTTTTGTAAAAAAGGAGCACAATTTTTCAACTAATTTGTTATGGTTTTTATTGATGCCGTTTTATTGCATATTTTATATTACATATTTTGAAAATCAGTATTTACGGAGCATCTTAGATGCCTAAAATGGAAAATTTTGATTGCTCCCAGAACCCAATAGATCGTAAAATAGATCGCCGGATGCAGCATTAATAGCCACTAAAAATCCACATACATTCCAGATCACTTCGCTTCTCCGCCCGCACAGCGCCAGTGTAAGCTACAAGGCTATAGAAGCGGCGGCAGCAGAAGAATTGCCTGCAACATCTGCGGGCGCAAAGTCTGACAGTGCGCCGAAGTCGCGTGCCACTGGAGCACCTACATCTGTGGCAGTTGAGCTCATACCGACGCTAAATTTCGTATTTGAAAAACCAGCGCCAAGTGAGCCAACCTCGGAGCAATTACAACATGGAGCCAGCGGGTCCGATAAGGAACCCGCGCAAGATTACGCGTCCGAATCCGACGATAATGATTCCACGCACACGTACGTAATCTCGAGGAGCAGCTGGACAGCAGCCACATCGAGCAGTACACCGTATGCGGTGAGCTCTACCGACACCGCCGAGCTAATCAGGAGACAGAACAATCTCAGTCTCACGGAGGAGGATCAGTCGGTGTCCTCATTCAGCATTGAACCACCCACCAGTTCTATGACCATAGACATGGCAGAACAACAGACGCAAGCCACAACGACTACGGCAACCACAAGCAGTAGTGCCGATGTGATGGCCACCACGGCAGCAACAACGACAGCAAACACCACAACCACTAGCAGTAGCATTGAGGAGGATATCGAGGAGGCCATTGAGATCAGTGAGGTGGAGGAGCAGCTAGATACTCCGCTGGAGTCTCTGTCAGAGGCAGCGGCTTTCGCGCGACCTAAACAGCAAACGAGTGCCAAAAGTTTAAGCAGCAATCCAGATGATCCAGATGACTTTCGCATTGATGATGCCCAATTATCGGGTGGTCATTTAGCGCAGCATTTCCTAGTGGACAGTGATGAAAGCTCCGAACTCTTGCCGGCTGTTGCCAAGGTGTCAAACGTTGATGACGAAGATGATGATGATGATGACTTTGATATCAGCTTGCCCTTGGAGCAGAGAAAGCCTGTGCATTCCTTGCACGAAGATGATGAGGACACTGTGGGGCATTCTGAGGATCGTAGCTTAAGCAATCAAAGCACCACAGATGATGTCTCTGAATTGGTGGAGGAACCTGTGCAGGAAAAGGAAGATAAGTCAGAGGTCGGGGATGGGAACTCCATCAGTGCCAGTGCTCCACACGAAACTCAAGTTGACGAGAGTCAAGTAACCGAGGAGCAAGATCACTCAATGGAGGAGATAGTCGCTACCAATGAGTCGGTGGAGGTGACTTACGAAGCCGACAACACGTCGCCAAGAGTGGATCTGATAACAGATTTGGATGAAGAGCAGGAGGCGCACGAGACGCCGAATGTCATTCGACACACATCTACAGTAGAAACACTAAAGTTGCCGCCTTTGCTAGACTCCCGAGTGGTAGAGAACAAGTCGGCCAAGGCCCTTAGCACTATGAAACTACAGCCAGAGCTTATGGAAGCCCTGGAGGTAACCATTCTTGAGGCAACCGAGGAGTACGAGGAGAATGAAGAGGACGACGAGGAGAGCTCCCTGCAGCTGATGAAGTTGCGCCTGAAGGCCATGGACCAGCATATGTTTGGCGACAGTGGACCCAAGCTCTCACCCACTGAAGGAGAGCCAAGTCAAGTAACCGGCAGCAGCAGTCTGGAGCTAAAGCAAATGGAGCGAGTGCCGCTAACCGAGTTCTCCAAAGATGTGCTGGAGGACATCACGGAGGAGAGTGAGCGCCAGCTGTCTTTAAGCACCAACACCATCGATGAGGAGCAGGATCCCCCATCATTGTCGCTCGATGAGTCCAAAACGCTGCAGCAGGCAGGAGCAAGCAAAGCGGGAGGCAGCACTTCCAGTTTGGTCAGTCTAAACATGTTAAGGCAATTGGAGGCTAAGGTCCAGGAGCTTCACACACAGCTGGAGACCAAGGATAACTGCCTGGCTTCCCTGAATCTGCAGCTTGAGGCGGCGCGTAGAGAATCCAGTGCAGGTCCAGCTTCAGCAAGGGATAGCAGCTCACTGATGACAAACTCTACCGAGTATCGCACGCTTCAGGATGAGCTGGGTGGACCGGTAGGGCATTTTTTTTAATGAAATTTACCTTTTATTACCAAATAACTAATCCATATCCTTTTCCGCAGACCCTGGATATTTATATGGAGATGTCGCGTCGAGATGAGATGATCGCCAAGCTAACAGATTCTCTGCAACAGTCGCTGAATATGCGCGAGAAGATCCAAACGGATGCCGATCGTCTCGGTGGCGAAGTGCAGAACTTGCGCCGCCAGCTCCAAGACGCCATCGAAGCGGTGAAGCGTTCAAGTGCCGTGTGGCCAGAGCAGGAGTGTAATCCCGGTCAGCGGATCTCGGAGATATCCATGGATCTGATTAGCGAAAGCGACGATGATTTGGACCGGCACTTTCTCACCGATAACGAGGAGCGGGGATCGCGCAGCTCCAGGGAACGACAGTTGCCTCACACCCATCCCATTGATGACTTGGGCCTGGAGCAGCTGAATCCGGAATGGACACCCGCCTTCAGCAAGCAGATCGAGCAGTTTCACACGTATTTGTTGCCCAATGAACAACGCATCTTCCTTATGGTACAGCGCAAGTTCGACGATTATTTGACGCAACAGTTGGGACTGTGTCGGGATCAGGGCGCCCAGGAGCTAAAGATCGCCCGGGATCAGTGGGAGAGCGAGAAGCAGAGCAGCGAGCAGGCGCAGCAGATGGCCCATGCCAAGCAAATGGAGGAGCTGCGCAAATATTTCGAGCACAAGTGTGCCGACCTGGAGAAACAGTTCTCGGACGATGTGTTCTCCCACAAATCTCAGCACCTAGCCGGCGACAGTTCTTCCGAGTGCTCTGAGGTGGAGCAACTGCCTGACGAGGTGGTAGTTGCAGCTGCTGCGGCAGCTTCTGGATCCCCGAAGGAACCATCTCCGCGGAAGAGGAAGCGAGCGGAATTGCTGCTTAGTCCCAGTCACCGACAGATGACTCCTTGCGGCTTGGATTCTTTGGGAGAAGCTACCCATCCCGAAAAGGCTGTCAAAGATGTGAGTGCCTCTAGGCATATTATTTGTTGTTGGCTTTATTGTGTATTTGTCACACACGACTCCACCGCTCATAACACTTCTTATCATACCACTTATTAATAATAAATTATCCTCTTAATATACATACATTTTGTTAAAATTGGTTTGACTTTTGTGTTCCTTATGCGTAAAAATTTTTTGTATAAAATGTTTATCAACATTATACTAATGATAATTATACATTTTAGAAATCTCTCGAGGTTGCGGACCTGAAAATGTTCTACCAGACACATATCCAGGAGTTGAAAAAAGCCCATGAGGACCAAGTGCGCAAACTCAATGATCGTTTGAAGTTTTATGCCCGCCGAGAGGGCGACGATGACTACAAGGTAAGTGACAAAGAAAATGCAAAAATCAATCAAAATTACCAGCAGTTTGTTTTGACTAACTGAGCTAACATGCATGTCCAATCGTGTTTCTCTCGCCAAATGTATAACCCAATAAAACGACCTAATCCCATAATTGCAACTACCTGCAATCGACACCCAAAATGCAAAACTAACCCCAGCCTGAAGCCAATTCGCCCGCTCATACCTGCGCGGAAAAGGAAGCCGTCCATGAGAAATCCACCGAAGGAGCCGCCAATACCTCGCTGATCATCATCGACGAGGATGAGTTGAATTTCAACAACGAATCCCAGGTTATCCAGCGAATTATCGAGGAGTACGAGCGTAGGCTGCAGGAGCAATTGGCTCTGGCTCGTCAGGATATAGCCAACGAGCTGGAGCAGCACATTCAGGTGAGCGGTACAGGCGAACTAGCATGTAGCATGTCCTTGTTTGTTTATAATCTTACTGCACGCAATAACTTGCTAAAACTAGACCAAAATTCTAACTATTAAAATATACATTTAATCAAAAGTTAATCCCGAAATCAACCATGTGCAAAAAGTACAAAAGTTTTGATTTTATCGTTAATTGTTTATTTATCCCGTAAACGCGGTACGTGCTTTATGATTCACTCTAGTGGTTAGAGTCCAATCTAGATATCTCCTATACGAAAAATCCCCCTGAGCATAAATTATTTTTAAACGCGGCGCACGCAACTTGCCTACGAAAAGCGAATTTTGTCAAGTAGCCAAGAAGCAAATTAACGCAAAATAAAAGAAAACAAAGAGAGATGTGTGGAAAACAGAGCAACATGAATATCATGCTGCCACAAAACGTGTGCCAAAAGAACTTTCAACTCACTCTGAATTATGTAGCATTAAATCAGTGTGCACCCTGATACCTGGGGATGTGTCTATTTATACCTGCCAGTCAATGATCCCTTTGGGCCGTTGACAGATGCTCCAATCCTTTCCAGCAGCCAAGCCCCATCACTTCGCACTGTCTCACCAAATATGGTGGCCACGTGTCAGCCAAGGAAGGAACATATAGACGGACCTCCCTTTCGATGCCGTTCGTCAAAGACAATTTGTGTTGTTGTTCTTTTGGGTGGCACCAAAATAAATCTAACGAAGGTCGAAGACTGCTTGATGTGATATGGGGAGATATAGTAATAATGATTTAAAGGTCATATGAGTAGAATAAGCGAGGATTTCAACAAGGTCTAATAGGAATAATTTTGAATTATGTTAATGGGTATGGCTTAAAACTGCTCAAGTTTTTGGGGGTTCTCCATCATAAAAGATAATCGATTCATTTTTACATGCACATGTATTAATTATGATTATTGTGTACGAATTTATTATCGTTTATGAATTATACAAACTCAAAAACCGCTAATTCATGCGCGAAACAACCCCATCAGTGGCCACCAAATATCTCCCGTCCCACTTATGCTGTCAAAAAATAGTATTTTAACATATATGTATCACATGTGGGGGCTATCTGGCGTTCAACTGTTTGCCAACAACAGAATTCGCAGACGTTCGCCCCACGATTTGACAACACCAACATAAAGGCCCCCGCACAAAACGCTAACAAAATAGCGCGCCAAATGCTAATTCAATGCAAACCATGTGCTTGTCCTGTGTGTCGAAGCATTGTATCTTATTTACTTCACACTGCTTTAATGAAGTCATGAAACTGAGATAATAAACTCAAAGCCGGAAGTGTGAAGAGTGGTTCAAGTTGGGATTAATAAAAGAGAAAAAGGGGGAACTTCAATTTCCCCCCAAAAATGAATTTGGGGCATATGCTTGTCTTTTCTGCTCCCCAGTTCAAAATTAACGCTCATGAAGAATTTCTGTCCACACGCACGGCGTGAGTTCGAAAAAGCAAGCAGTGCACTGCTTTGAATGCTCTCTCTCTCGTGATTGAACTTGTTTTCGAAAACATGGACTTGTTCACGAAAAACGTTTTGAAAAAGTTTTAGGAATATAGCATTGTGAATAAATGTAGCCAGTTGTAGTTAAAAAAATATATTTTATATGTAAATATATATTTTATTTTTAACTACTTCTGGATACATTTGTCTTGCTTTATGAAATATTTTATCAGAATTTACTTTTTATTAAATGAGTTTTAAGTGATAATTATTGTCATATTCCTTTTCCATTTACAACAATTTTTGCAAGTATTTTTTACCTACAAATAAATACTCTGTATTCCTTTTTAAAATTTTAAGAATACATGATTTTGCAAAAATATGAGGAAATCATTCTTTTACCGATTTTAATCTAGGCGCAGAATCATTATTTTTCATGTATTCAAAATTCAACATTTATTCAAAATAACAATATTTTTTTGCGAAACACTGCGAGAGTGGAAGAGAAAGAACGCTTCGCTCTCTATTCACGATCCCTCTTGCATCTGCGTATTTAATGGGACTGCCTGTTTTCGAAAACCCGCAGTCTTTTCCGTTACTTCAAACCGTGCGTACGTGAGCGTGTGGATCGGACAATTCATTCATTTGAATATATACAAAATTTACCAAGTTTTTTGAGAGAGCGAAGCTCACCCATCTATAGACTCTAGAGATCTTAGTGATCTTCAAGTGGCGCGTTCTCGGGAAAAGCAAAATAGGCAAATCATTGCCAAAAAGCGGATAATAATTGTGCAAACAAGCAAATTAAGTTGTTTTTATTGTGTCCATTAATTGGAAACTTTCGTGAGAGCGTGTGAGTGGAAATGTAACGGCTTTTGATGAAGCTACTAGAACCTGGAAACTGCAGAGCCCGAAAAGGAAACATAAGAGTAAGCAAACTCAGCCTTCGCTCTAAGTGTCCATCAATCAAACTCAAAAACTCCCCCGAAAACCACACAGACCATGTAAACAAACAAAGTCTGCACTTTGTCAAAGATTTGTCTTCATCCAAATCGAACGGAAAAGTCGTTGCCCTTTCTCCAAAAGGAAAATTATACCAATGAATTCCCTCTTCCAGTTGCGCTTCGTTTTGGGAGGAGTTTATTTTTATTCCGGCGCAAAATTTTCGGTTTCTTTGGAGTCTTTATTTCGGTTATATTTAGATAACTTCCCGGAGTCTGAGACTGATGCTAAAGACGCATATGTAGCGAGTAAAAATATTGGTTTCCGCTTATGTTTCGTATTTATGATTCCAAATTTAAAGCAGTTAATAATATGTATTGGTTCTATTAATCCTAGGAGGAAAGTAATATTCAATTCTTTAAAATTCTGTTTTGCCATAAGGAATTAAATTACCTAAAAACTATGAACTACTAGCCCTTTACACTATACGAGCCTTCAATGAAAATTAGCCAACTGTCTGGGACTAAGTGAATTTTAATTGAATTCCGAGGACACAGGACCTGCCCTAAAAATTAAGCAATTAGGGAAATCAATTACTTGGCTCATATAAAAGAAGCTCGTTTCAAGAATTAGGATTAATCAGAATTGTGAGTTCTTGTGAAATGGATTACGATAGGATTCGTCCTGTAAGGACTTTAACTAAAATCCTGCGATTTTGGCGCTTGTGGCCCAAAGATGGTATGTCGCCGCAGAAGGACTGGTCCCACTGGCAGGATAAACTGCTGCATGTGCCCTTCGCCTTTCTCTTTGCGAGCACGCTGTGGGTGGAGGCCATACTGAGCCAGGACATTGAGCATACTGCAGATGTTTTGCTCATCTGCCTGACCACCACAGCTTTGGTGGCTAAAATGTTGAACAACTGGAAGTTCAGCCATGTGGCCCAAGGCCTCCTGAACGAATGGCGCTGTGGGAAACAGTTTCAATTGAGGAGCAAACAGGAGGTTGACATGTGGCAATTCGCCCACCGTCGTTACACACGCGTTGTGATCTTTTACATTCTGTGCAGTGGCAGTGTTATTCCATTTATTGTGATCCAGCCGATGTTCGACATTCCCAATAAGCTGCCATTTTGGATGTGGACACCGTTCGATTGGAACAAGCGATCACTGTTCTGGTATCCATTCATTTACCAGACCATAACGATACCCATCGTTTGCATATGCAATGTTACGATTGACGCCCTCAACTGGTACTTGATGTTGCACCTTTCTTTATGTCTGAGGATGTTGGGTCAAAGGTTGAGAAATCTCCGGCACGAAGATGAAGAGTTGGAAGAGAAATTCCTGGAACTGGTGCTACTGCATCGGGCCCTGAAGAGGCAGGCGCTGCAGATTGAGATATTCATTTCGAAGAGCACGTTTACACAGATCCTGGTCAGCTCGCTCATCATTTGCTTTACAATCTACAGTATGCAGATGGTGAGTGGTCCGCAAGGTGTACAAATTGCAGTCATCACTTTGTTTATCCTCCTAGAGCCCCGACATGCAGGATTTGGGCAGATTTGCCGGCATGATCCAGTACCTGTTGGCCATGGTTATGCAGATTCTTTTTCCCAGCATTTATGGCAATAATGTAATTCATTCTGCGGACAAGTTGCCGGGTTGTCTGTACAACTCCGACTGGCCGGATATGAATCCCCGAATGCGTCGGTTCGTCCTCATGTTTATGATCTATCTAAACCGCTCCATGTCCTTGAGAGCCGGTGGCTTCTTTTATGTGGGCTTACCCCTCTTCACCAAGGTTACAAATACATTGCGTTGGATTACCTTGGAGTTTTGCCTATCAAGGGTTTTCTTTTTCATTTTCTAGACCATGAACCAAGCCTACAGCCTGCTTGCCCTGCTGCTCAATATGAACAAATAGGAAAACGAAGAAGCTCCTATCTGGTTGCTATTTTGGATGCAAGCCGAACGATTTCGCAGCTCGTTTGGAGATTTATTGCCGCACATCTTGTTATGCAAAGTTCTAAAAATATATGTAGTAGCGATGCACCCAGTACACGTATGCCTGTGAATACTATATGTTCTTGCAGCGCACATGAAATGTAGCATTGCGAGTGACGAAAATAAAAATGCACATTTTTCGAGCACAACGAAAACGTGCCGTTTCCAAATAAATATTGGGAGACACAGAAAGTTTTGAGCAGTGCAAGTCAGGGAAAGTTTATTTATAAATTATTTTGGATTATTTATTTATTTTTAGCCCAGTTCGTACAGGTATGAATGCCACTGTAGAAATCAGCAAAGACGTTAAGTAAATATGGGAAATTATTGAAAACAAAGAGAGTCGTAATCAGCCGGGATCACGACCCTTAATAGAGAGAGAAAAG
This sequence comes from Drosophila ironensis, assembly GCA_021223825.1. NCBI lineage: Eukaryota > Metazoa > Arthropoda > Insecta > Diptera > Drosophilidae > Drosophila > Drosophila ironensis. The sequence goes on from JAJJHQ010011965.1 coordinate 3,277,398, forward strand.
AGCGGGGAAGAGTCGAAGACACTCACAAAACGGGGGAGATAAGAGTGGCGATTACTTATAATACTGATGAAAATTCATTGGATTGCTTTCAAATCATCTTGTTTTGGCTATTTAATAGACGCAGGCATTGAATCTTGATAAGTGTCAGGAGGGGGTGTATTGCGATCCGAAAATACTCGTACCACACAAACTCCACTCAAGCGAACACTCCCCTTTTCTGGTTGCTTTCACTCGAGAAGATTTTAATTGAAATTTATGTTTCGCGGACTTTGTTTCCGTCTTGGCCACCCTCCGTCAAGGGAACTCCGACGATTTAAAGATAAAAAATATAAAGGCACTGGCCGCTTTCCATCCACATTCATCATGTAAATATTGTGAGCCGACGCCGACTAAAAATATTTATGCTCCGGCAGGAGGCGAACTGAGTTTTCGTAAAAGCTTGTGGAGCTGTCTCCGAGGAACCAGTGCAATATGCAGCCGAATGTTGCCACAGATTTCCACACATTGTCCATAAACAAAAACACCCATCTTTAATCAATGTAAACAAATTGCATTTCTCAGAATCTTCTCTCGGAGAACACCGTGGACGATCAGCATTGGCCCAAGGAGCTGATCTTGCTGCGCGAGAAGTTTACGGCCAAAAGTCAACTGGAGATCACTCAGCTGAATATTAAACATGCCGACGAGGTGAGTGCGCAAAGTGATACATTGTTCTTTGTGTATGTTAAAGCTGGATTTTTCATAGCGTTTATTCATATTCAATGAAATTACGGTTCAAGATTAAATGTGAAGAAATAGGTTTTCAAAATCTCCCAGAAGTAACCCAAACTCTTATAATATCAAGAGCTTTAAAAATACGTATAAATAGGAAAATTAAAGACGAAATCAATCAAATAATAAATGCCATATCTTACCTCCCACTTAACCGATGCATGGACGCCGCCGTGTATGGGACGACTCGATTGCCTAACTTTCGTAAATCAACGTTCGTTTCTCTCTTTCAGATGTCGCGCTTGAAATTGGAATACGAAAAGCAGCTGAACCGGAAGAACAAACGTCACTTGACCTTTGATGCTGCCAGGGATTTGGAGCAGGTGATTTGCGAGCGAGATGGCCTGCGGGAACTGTCAAAGAGCTTCCGGAGCGTGCTGTGCCGCCTGGCCAAATGTGTGGCTAATTGTGAAGAGGACCTGAATGCCACACTCTCGGAAGAGGTGCAGCGCCTGCTAATCCACAGCCGGAGTCAGGATGGCGGCACCGAAGATCTGGAGGCTACCCTCAGTGGATCTCTCAATAACACCATACAAATGCTCCGTGTGCCGGATGTCCAAGGTTTACTGGAAGTCGTCGAAGATCCCAGCTTGGTGCAGTTCATAGATAACAAGAGCAACGAGGAGCCCAGCGAGGATTTCGATTTGAATGACTGTCTGGAGCGATTAAAATCTGAGGCATCCTATTTGCTGCATCTATCGGAGGACTTGCACAAACATCGCCCAGTCAATGAAGACTCCAAGGAGGAGTTGGACGAGCCGGAAAAGCAGGAGCAGGAGCTCTGCTGCGAGGCGGAGAATGGACTGAAGACCACGGCTGCGCAGGTGCCCTCGAAGTTCCTGCGCACCAACTCCCTCAATGATCAGCAAATGGGTGTGGCCAGCCAGCGGAAGAACAGCAATGCGGAGGCGGGAAAAAGTCCCATGTCGCTGCCGCCCGATCTGCAACAGCATGCGGGCAATGCCTCGGAGCTCGCCTTCCAGCTGGTGGAGCTGAAGAATCGCCTCATTAAATCGGAGACCGATCGCCAGATGTTGCAGCAGCAGCTCACGCACACCATCGATCGCAATGCCGAGCTTGGGCAGGAGTTGCAGGCTCTGAGGGATCAACTATCGCAGCTGAACTCCCTTAATCACACGGACTATAACGAGGGTTACGGTCTGGGGCCTTTGAGGAGCCTAGATGAATCGGCAGCCAGTTTTGCTGTCCTCCAAGAGCGGGCGCGTAACCTGCTGTCATCCTCACCTACTAAGGAACAGCCCATCAGGGATCAGGCAAACTCCACGGTGGTCCTACTGCAAATGATCGAGGACTTTTGCCGCGAGGGCGACAAAGTGGTGGAGTGTGGCAAAAAGGATCGCGAAGACCTTCAATCGCAGGTGAGCTTTCGAAAAAGTTGGTTTGTTTTTTTTTTGTTTTCCGTCCCCCGTCTTGTTTTATTTCCTTTCCTTCGAGTGCTAAACGCATGAATCGTAAACTTGATTTAAAAGTTCGAGTAGTTTGTAAGCTAAGTATGAGCCAGGTTTTTATGAGACTCCCCCACGACCTTGAACACACATGCAAACACAGATTGATACCGCTGACAAGCAGCTGAAGGATACGAGGCGTTTCCTGGAGGATCAGGCCGCCGAGCGCGAACAGGAACGCGACGAATTTCAGCGCGAAATCGAGCGGCTGAAGGCTCAGTTGCGCGACAAGGAGAAGGAGCACAACTCCTATGCCAATGCCTCCGAGGAGGTGAGTTCTAACCACCGTTGTTCTCATCAAAGATCTCCGGGATATTTTGTTAAAAATTCTTGTCTTGGAATTTTTGATTTTGGGCGTATGGTTTGTTCTTCGTTTACGTTCTTGCCTGGGTTCACATTGCCTCTCTCTATCTTTCTATATTCTATCGCTCCGAAATTACCTTGAATTAGTTTTGTTTTTAAGTTTGTGTAATAGTAATCCTAGTAAAATTGCCACAGCACGTTTCCTTCCGTTTATTAACTGACACGATTCTGCAAAATTCCAAGTATTAACACCTAATTGGATATTATTGGGCAGCAAGCACGATGTTCTTGAATAGTTTACAAAAGCGCATGGGGCACCTGTTGGGCATTAAACGTTTGTAAATCCCTTCTGGGCTGTGAATATTCAACGGAGTCAAGGGCAGCATGAATATCAGAATGTGTGTATATACACACGGTGTATTGCCGACGCTTGTGGGCATGTGCCGACATATTTATAGACCCCCCAGATATATATGCTTAAGTGCTTCGATCGGATTCCGTTTAGTAACGCCACGTAAAGTTGAAGATCCCTTGGGGTCTGCTAGATATTTCAATGTCGCACTGTTGCCACATGATCTATGGAAAAGTGTTTCAAAAGTATCTGCATATGGTCACTTCGAAATATGTGTGAATTTAAAATTGTTTTTTTTCTAAGTATTACAAAATTGCAAGCATGGTGATGGAAGAATTATGTTCATATTAAAATTATTCTTATAGGCTCTAAAGTAATGTTACAAATGCGCTAATAACTATTAACCAACCAACGGCATTTAACTGATATAACTTATAATTACATTATTGAACACAACGTTAAGAAAAGAAAGAAGGTATAAATAAGAAATACGACTGCAGTGATTAAAGTTTCCCCGTTTGATTTTAAACAGAACACTCGTTTTTAAACTATTTAACTTTTTCTTAAACTGTTGTCATGATTTGGAAATACCTATTCCCATTTACTCGTATATATGTCTATATCCGCGTGTCTATACATTTTATATTAATAAACCTGTTTTGTTACTCTTTGCATGCACCCTATTAATTAAAAAAATCGCAAATAATCTTAACAATTTGTTGCACTTCCCTATCCACTGCGTGCACCCTCTTCAAAAAGTAGTCGAAGTTAGCGAAGAAAAAGCATGTAAGTTGGTCACTAATCTGAAGTTTCGCAAGCAACATTATCCACATTATTCACCCTCCCACATAGCACCACAAATACACAGTGAATACAAGCAATAATTATAAGGAAAATCTAATTGATTTGGTTTTATTTTTACCAGTACGCTCAACTGGAGGCACAGTTGCGAGAGGTGAACCAGCAGCTGGCGGAGTCGAATGCCAAGAGGGACAAATTCGAGGTGGAGCTGAAGGCATCCATTGATAAGATCTTTGTGCTTCGGGAGATCATCTCGGAATTAGAGACGCAGGTGCAAACCAAGGCCCTAAATGAGCAAGTTCTGGCCGAGAAGACCAAGCAGTTGGAGGACTATGTGGGCATCCAGATACGGGACAACGATGCCCTGCAACAGGAGGTTCACAGCCTAAAAACCGACATCGGCGAGTGCTACCAATCGCGGATCCGATTGCTGGAGGAGAAGCTGCAACAGGGCCGGCCAACGGGCGAACAAAGTGCCATACTGGCCCAAGTGGCCGAGAAGTTGAGGGACATTGAAACGACACTGGAGCAGAAGACGAAGGTACTGGAATCGCTGCACAACTCTAACAATGCCTCGAACTCGTGCAGTCTGAGTGTCACCGAGGATGTCTCCATCCACGGCAGCAAGCAACCCACAGCGGAGGGTTCGCCCACGCACGCACCGCTCACCGTCGAGGGTGTCCAGCGGGTGACGGAGAAGCTAGACCGGCATACGCGCGTCGAGGAGGCGGCTATCAAGCGAATCCGGGACCTGGAAATGCAGGTGCAACAAATGCGCGCCGCCTGTGTGGTAAGTAATCACATGGATGTGTTTTCGAATTTCTGACGGGCGGTGGCGGTTTGCAACTCAGCCTTTCCCTTTTTTTATTTTTTACCTTGACTAAACAATTTTAACAGGTTATTGGGAATTTATTAAGTTTGCCATAGGAAAGATACAATTACAATTAAAAATAATTATACGGTCTTCGGGATGAATCGGAAAATATCGTGGACAATGTATAACCTTTCGCCATTGTATTTTAGTAGGAACATTTGAGAATAATCTTGAGGACTGTAATCGTCGATCTGCATGAATCCAAGTACGTTAATAAGTAATCCATCATCTTTAGTGGGATGAGAGTCTACGCTCCCGATATCTCTTAGGATAGTATTGTTAGATACGGTCTTTATCTTGTTGACGATCTGGGCGGCACCGCGTACTTGATCGCCCTGGAGGGTTAAAAAACAATCCTCTGGACTGTACATATCAATCAACTTGTCCCGCATTCCAGGATTATCCCATAAATTGTAGTAGTGGTCTACAAACAATTCGGAAAGCTTGTTGAAGTCCATTTTCAATGGGGCAAAATGTTTTGCTGTGTAGTGAATCCTGGTCTTATAAAACAGTGATTTCTATGAGTACTTGTTTATTGGTTCAGATTCCTTGTAGCTACCTACTGTCTTCAAAATACTTCTCCAATGTTAATAAGTTGTTTCATTTAAACCGGAGTGGTTCGGGACTTGGGTCAAATCCACCACTAGCAAATTCTCTTACCGCTATAATTTCGAAAAGCGATTGGCTTGTGTCTTAGCTAAAGTGTTTAAACTTAACATTTGAATGCAAGAAAATTGAAATACTAGAAAATTAAAACGGCTTTCGTCGAGAGTCTCAACTATAAATACATATGCCAAGTATCGAAATTGCTATTTTCTCAGTTGCATCCGTTCTCTCGAATCTAATATACCCTTGTACTCTACAAGTACCCAATATATGTATGTGCATAGCATGTACACAATGCCACTGAGCATCAAGTACGATAAAAATTCTCTTTGCTTCGCTTGATCAAAATGTATCTTTTAGTTGCCTTCAGAACGGCACCGTGAACGGTTCAAATCGGAGAAAAATGTCTGCTTTCAAAGATATATAATTATATTCAGAATCGCTCGCAAAACAAACATATTTTAAACATATAATGTTGAATGTATACAAATAAGTTAAATGTTTCAGATACAGCAAGAGCAAACTGTTCAAGTTTCCAAAATGTTTCAGGGGCCTAAGATCGTGTCCAACTTTTGTTCGCTGCGAGTGAGTTTTTGCGGAAAGGTTTTATTGTTCAATCAAGGTTCCCGGTCTTTACCAATTGACAGAGCGACGGTGTTTATTTATTTTGATGAATTCCGAGTTTGTTCAATGCCACAATCATAATGTAAATAAATATGAGTACACATACGTATGTATGCAGCAAATAGTTTAATTTGCCTTGCCTCATGTCACAATATTTTGCCAGGGCGCATTTATTGTGCCCAGTTTCCGTTTGTGATGGTTAAAAAACGTTATTTGCGGCGCAGAAAATGTGTTTTTGGCACACTCTCTGTCATAAATTATTCGTGGCTCCCGGTTCCCGGTTTGTTCCACATCGAAAATAGATACTTCATATGTTTTTTAATGCTCGCGTATTTCTGAGCCACTTTAAAATCGAATTGTACATCAACTTGGCGCCCCTTTTGGCACCTGTACATTTCCATCATCTACCGAGGGTCGCATTGGAGGAAGTGAAGGCACCTTGTTTACAAATATACATTCCCAATGAACCTTCAAACGGAAAAGTAGTGCCTCAAGAAATTTCAGTACGATTTGCCATGCATCTCGCTTGCAGACTGTTTTTCAGAGGGAGAAATGAGAAACGATATGAATGCAAATAAAAAATGGTGTTGGGGGAGCTGCAGCATTCAAGCCCGCATAAAAATGCATTAAAACTGAGTAAACAACGGATCTGAGAGATACAAAGGCGTATACACACAAAGGGGGTGAAACTTGTAAATAGAGGCGGTTAAATAATTTCTTAAAAAAGAGTTGGTAAAAAGACTAATGAAACTATAATCAAGATCGATAATAATCGATAAAATTAATGAGTTTATGAAAGACCTCAAGCTTTTTAACTTAAATTACTTTAGTTCCAATTTTATGAAAATTTAAATCAATCTTACATAGGTTAGTGTGGCGGGAAATAAAATTTTTCATTGGATAATGTAATTTGATGAGTAATGTTCTATATTGCTCAAAGTTGTTATCGCAGCAATTGTGTCATTTCCTCCCCCGCAAAACAAACAGAACAGTGTGGGGCATACAGATCCACTCTAATTGAAGTTGGGAAGGGTTAAATGCAGATGAAGTCAGCGGTCAAACGGTCGGGGCATTGACTGCTCTGCTGCGATCGTCCAGCACACATGTTTAGCTTGGAGAAAATAAACAGACAGTCTGAACTAATTACTTGACCACTTGGAATTCTGTGGAAACAAAAAACTGGGTTCATTGGTTTCCAAAGAGTTGCAACCGATCAATTAAAATGGAATGCATGCACATTAATTTTTGTATAATTATTTTTGTAGGAACTGCAGCATGAGCGGGATTCTCTGCAGGGCCGCATGGATGAGCAGACGCATCGTATTTCCACGCTGCAAAGCCGGCTGGAGGAACAGCGCCAGAGGGCGGAGCAACTGCATCGGGCCGGGACCTCAGACCTCAACACACGCGTCCATGAGCTGCAGGGCGAGGTGCAGAATCTCGGCGAGCAGCTGACGGCCCGGGACAAGCAAATGGCCACTTTGCGCCAGCAGCTACAGCGCAGCAGGGAAGAGATCATGCGGCTGGAGGCGGAAGTTACAGTGCGCACCAAACCGGACCGCAGCCTGGTTAATAAGCTGGAGACGGAGGTGCAGCAGAAGAGCACAGAGATCGCTATGCTGAAGGAGAAGATCCGTACGGAGATGATCAACCGGTTGGCCCTGCCCGATCTGATGGAAACGATGCTGGCGGATAAGAATGATGAGATAGATCATCTGCGAGATCAGCTAGAGGCCAAGGAGAAGGAGCTGCAGGCTGTGCAGCGGGATGGCAGCTTGCTCTCAACCCCAGGAGCAGGAGCTGGTGCAGCGGGAGTAGGAGCCGCGGGTGGAAAACAGGATTCGTGTGGAAAGCTAAGCGCCCGCACTCTGAGCGACATCGGATCGATTTCCGAGTTTCCCGAACCGGAAGTGGATCGACGAGCGGCTATGCTGAGCCTCAATGCTCCTGCTTTTCAAATGAGCGAGGGTGCGGGCGGCTTCCTGCACCAGACAATGGTGAGTGAAAAGGGTTGGATGAAGTGTCAGGATATCTTAATACATTTTTAATATACACAGGAAACCTCAAAGGAAGCGGTGGCAAATTTAACATACAAACGCACGGACGACCTAAGTGGCTTTACGGTTCCATTACCGGTTAACACGTTCGAGCATCCTCACTACTTCCAGGCCCTGGGCGTCACCGCACAGAGTAGTGATGGCCTCACTCTTGGCCTGGTCCCGCGTCAGATTAATTTCTCCAACCTGACAAGCGAAGACTCCAAGCTGAAGGCTGCCAGCCTTTTACTGCACACCCCAGGGATGCCAAATGCCACCGCCTCACCCGAGGTGCAGCAATTGCGTCAGAAGCTGACCACCTTGGAGCAGGAAAAGCAGCGTGAACAGAGCGAACTTGAGAACAAGCTGCAGGATCTTCAGAAGCAATTGGAACAGGAGAAAGCGCAACTCAGTCGACAGGAGCAAAGCCTGCGCAGCCACGAGGAGATCGAACAAAAGTACAGAGTTCGCATCGAAAGTCTAGAGTCAAAGGTCCTCGAGACGGCCGCCGAGGGCGCCGCCGAGCGTGAAAATCTTCGCAAGGAACTAAACTGCGTCAGTGCTGCCCACGAGCAGTGCCAAGATGCTGCCGCTGCCCGCAAACGGGAGCTGGAATGTCTCAATGGCGAGGTGAAACTAAAGGCCGACCAGCTGCAAGCCGCCCTCCGTCGCTGCAGCGAGTTGGAGATGCAGGTCCAGAATCTGGAGCGCGATTTGGAGCGGCTGAAGAACAGCGAGCACAGCTCAAAGCAGTATTCTGTGGACGAAATTGCCCAGCAGGTGGAAAAGGAGCTGAACTACTCCGCCCAACTGGACTCGAACATCCTGAAGGCCATCGAGAGCGAGGAGGAGAACAATCTGGATAAGAAGCTGCAACAGAAAGAGGTGCAAACAGAGGAGGGCAATGGAACCGGCAATGGCACCGACGATGAAAACTTCACCGGCGAGCGGGAGCTGCTGAACCAGTTGGAATCGCTGCGGGCCCAACTGGCCGTGGAACGGGAGCAGTGCGAGGCGATAAGCAAGGAGCTGCTGGGCGAGAAGCAGCACTCGCAGGAGATCCAAGAGCAGGACGTGGTCATCATAGAAGCGATGCGAAAACGCCTTGAGACCGCCTTGGATGCAGAGGATGAGCTGCACAAGCAGCTGGACCAGGAGCGGGAGCGCTGCGAGCGTCTGCAGACTCAGTTAACCTCGCTGCAACGAGCAGAGAGTCGCAGGAACAGTTCTCTTCTGTTAAAGTCACCGGGAGATTCGCCGCGCAAGTCGCCGCGCACCGACTTCGAGTCCGAGCTGGGAGATCGGCTGCGCAGCGAAATAAAGTTGCTGTCGGCACAAAACGAAAGGGAGCGGGAGCGATATGCGGATGCCCAGAGGAGCAGCGAGCGGGAGCGTCAACGCTACGAGAAGGAGCTGCAAGAGCGGGTGGCCTACTGTGAGCGACTGAAGCAGGAAATGGAGAAGCTGTCGCGGGACAAGGAGTCCGCTGAATTGGAGTTGGACCACTTCAACGAGCGGTTGACCCTGCAGGCCAACGAGATTGAGAGCCTGGAAGCACGACTGGTTACCCTGCAGGAGGCGGAGACGCGGCGAGCCAATACCCGAACACGCCAGCACCAGGAGACTGTAAAGCTTCAGGCCGAGATTCATGAACTGAAGTCGAAACTGTTGGCTGCAGAGGCTGCGCGGGATTGCATGGACCAAAAGGTCACGCAGCTGCGCTTCGATGTGAGCCGATCCAGCCAGCGGGAGGCTAAACTGGCAGAGGCCCTGGCCCAGGCCAACGAACGATTGGCCCACAGCACGGACGACAAGGTGCCTGCACAATTCCTGCAAAAGATGAAGGAGATCAATACGCTGCTGGCGGAGAACACGCAGGAGAACCGGCAGATGGCCGAGACGGTGCAGTTCCTGGTGGGCGAACGGATAGCGCTGCAGAAGAAGTGCGAGGAGCTGGGCGGTGCCGGGAATAACAACAATGGCAATGTGGCTGAACTGGAGGAGCGCTGCAGGCAGCTTATAGGTCGCTACCTGCGGGTGGAGTCGCATCGCAAGGCTCTTGTTTACCAAAAGCGGTATCTGAAGCTCACACTCGAGGGCTACCAGGCCAGCGAGCAACTGGCTCTGCAGAATCTCCGGGGCGGAGGAGCACCTCCCGCCAAGCGAAACATCAAAAAGAAGTTCAAGTAAGGCTCCCCGCTTGGATTCAAATTAAAACTAAATTTTAACGACTTGTTGCTTTCTACAGGACTGTGGCCCTGGCCATAATTGCCATTCAGCGGATCAAATACATTGCACGGATCTGGCACACGGGCAAGCGGATCGTGAGCAAGTCGGTCTTCACCATAACCCAGCAGAGGTGAGATTTGATTGGAATTTGTTGCCCCAAAATTATTCTGCTGTACATACAAAGCCTTGTTTCATAACCTTCATTTCTTGTCCCCCGAAGCTCTAAGACGCCCCTCGTGACGGTCAATATGAAAGTAAAGCTAAGCAAGGTCGACTTAGCCAAGAAATAGTGGCCCCAGGTCTGACCCACCAACTGAAAGCACTTTTTTGTCGGTTCACTTCTATTAGAGAATATAAATTTTAGTCTAGAACTCGGACGCTGTCACCAGAGTAGTTAGATTGTTTTTAACTTTTTCAGCCAGACATGCAAACCGGGTTGGATCTTTGCCAAATGATTAGAAAACGTCCATGAATATTTTTCTTGCCAATCGTAATCCAATTCAGTTTTCCAGCCGGCTTGCTAGTCTCTTTTACAACTCACGTAGAATTGGATTCAAATCACCCATTCACTTTCAATGATTTGTTCTTCTGAGAACCATAATTAATCGAAAACTTCTTTGTAGAAACGGACCAGGACTTGTGAATGCGCCGCTGACTCCTCTTTCTCCACTGCCTGTGCCCAACTCGAATCAACCCACCAATAATAATAATGGCAGCAACGGCAACCAAAATGGCAACCTGGCGGTGCGACATAATTACGAACCGGTCTCACCAATAATGATGAATTACGGGGTCCTGCAACCGGTTGTGATGCCCTCGGACTTAGCCCTGCAAGCGCCCACAACGTCTCTGAATGTGCATACCACATTCACCACCTCCGGTAGCCACCACCACAACAACAATAGTAGTAGCAACATTAATCTTAACCATAATGATAATAATTTGCCGTCGCTGGCGCGGTTGGATTGGCCAACAACAGCGCAGAAACCGAAGCGTGCGCATGCGCGCCACCATTGAGAAAAGCCACAAAGCCGAAAACAAATCAAATGCTCAAATGGAAGCCCTAGTTTTAAGTGAAGCCATATTGATGAAGACACTTTCTACTAGCATGCAACTATCGTGGATGTCAGACAAGAGATCCTTTTAGTGTTAATTACTTGTACAATTTACCCCCCGCCCATTTATAAATTAAGCTGTTGTAAACCTAGTCTAAGCCATTTCATATCCACACCAAAACCGTAGGCATGTACTCGTCTGTAAGTGTTATTTGTATTTACCGCCCAAGTGTAGTCGATAAGCCTAAACCTAATCCATGTCCCAGTATTTTGATTGGTTCGACTGACTACATAGTCACGTATTGTTTATTTTTTCTTTTACTACTTTGGTTCCGACTGCAAGTGTCCTATTAAGTTGATTAAACCGAGAATAAGTTCACATATAACCGCTTTTGTTTTTCTTTATTTGAGTTTTGTTCGTTTCTGTACATTAATGGAATGTGCCTTATAGGTGAGGATCACTGGACAATTCGGAATTCAATTCATCAAAATAGACTTAAATAAACTCGGCCGTTTTAAAAGAGAAAATGCGATTGGATTTGAATTAAAAGGGGAAATGTACAAGTATGGTAAGTATACAAAAAGATTGGTAACACTTTGTAGATATAATGAGCTTGCGTATTGTATTCGTCGCATTAAAACCGTTTGGCTGTTTGGCCGTTCAAAATCGTAAGACGCAAAATTTGTTTAATGACCACCAAGTTCTCAATTTTGTGGTCGAGAAGCTACCAACCTACATTTCACAGTGTCCAATAAAAGGGAAGTAAATAGGTACTCGAGTATGAGGACATAAACAAGAGTGCGAGTGCTTGCTCTTCAAACAATATGTTGAGGGCCTGAATGGATTGCAGCTGTTTCAATTTTCCAATGCTGCCTGAGCTCAACAGGTTGAGGGGTTGATCGGGCAAATGTCAAGTTCTGCAAGGACATCTAAGCCGCGTCAAGAGGAAAGTACCTCGCCTCAGGGCGGCTCTGCGTCAAATGAAATAAAAAAGCTGTCATGCCTTGGCACGTCCAGCAGAGAATCAGTCCGAGACCGCCCCCGCCCAAAGTTGCTCAATAAGAAGATGGTAGCTACGGACTAGAAGATACCTTTTTGTATTGCAAAGTTGTTAGCAATACCCAATTCGCGCAAATGGATTCATTTGGGCCGACCTTTGACGAGAGTTACACCTTTATTGGGGACAAACTATTCTATAAACTATTTTTGGAATAGCCTTCAATTACCTGGGTGAAATTGTTTTTAATATCCATTATCCGATGGTAAAAGTCCCCAGAAAGCACCGCAAGAAATATATCCTTTTGGCTCGCCGACACCCTTGACAATTACTGGCCAGCTCGTTATCAGCAGTACACCGCCCACTGATAAGAAGTCGAAGAAGAGCTTTCCGTCGACCGGAGCCGAGGGATACCCGAACGGTTTACGGCCGGAAAAACAGAGCGGAGCTTTCCCTGCAGCAAGGGCCGCAAATTGCTAACATATGGTGGCGTCGAATGGCGCATCGTCTAGCATTGGCTATCCTGTCGTTGTGGCAAGCGGTGCGGTCCTTCCCAAAGTCCTGTCTCTTCGACGTCGGTGTCGAGCGGTACCTTGATTTCGGTTTCGATTTTGATTCCAAATCGAGTTGTTTTGCTGTTTATTGTTTTACCTTTTCGTGCAATTAACACAAAATGAGATGCTGTCGTTTTAAATTTCAACCAAAACATTTATTCTTGTTTGCATAAGTTTGATCACAACATTTATAAACGCAAGACCGCGAATCAGATTATTGCGGCCCGAGGGTTCTGAACTTATCCACATTTGCATATTGTTGAAAGTGTTTTTTAAAAGTATACTTGGATTATTAATGAGCAGTGTTAAAGGAGATGATTAATTATCCCGATTTTGGGTAAAGGCGAATAATATAAAATCACTCAAAAACAACAAAATTAAGTGTAGCAGAAGCAGCAAAACCCAAAGTAGTAAAAAGGTAAGGCATAATTAATGAACTTGATTCTTGGTTTCATAAATTATATGATTCCCCTGGAAACACTAATGCAATTTGTCGCTTTGTCATAGGGAATCTTAACTATTTTAAAGAGCTTAATTTAGTTTATTTTACTGACAAAATTAACTCGCATTCTATATATTTTTCCGATTAAAGACTATATTGTTGAGTGCCTGAGAAAACAAGAGAGAAGAAAAGCTTCATCATGAGCATTATATTATAGCATACTTTTATGAACCATTTTCCAGCATCGTATATTTGCTTTTCTGGGTAAATATAAATTAAAGAAGTTTGAAAAAAACTCTTTATTGTTGAGTTGAGAATGTGTTTACCACTTTAAGCCAACGCCAAACTCTGAACAAGTTGCAAGGAGCGGGAGGCACGATGCGGGACGTCGGTGAAGAAATCCAATTTGATAAGTAATCGCATTTGGCAACAGCAAAAGCCTTGAAATTCGCAGTTAAAGCGTCTTCGAGCTCCCTAAGCCCAGCCATTTAAACACTAAGGCAGCCGGAGAAAGCATTTTTTTATGGCCCCCGAAAACGGCCTGTTGAATATTTGCCATTTGGGTTGATATTTTCTTTGGTCATGGGGTTTGGCTTATTAAATCTGTGATTGTTTGCCTGCTGGGTTGGCCAGGTCAAGGGCCAAAGTAGTTTAAGAGCTCTCTGATATGGGTCTTTGGCTTAGTTTTTTTGAATTTCCTGAGAGTGAAAGTTTGCGTTTCACTGCAACATTCATACGTACATATATTAAGGTTTTCTATGTCCGTATCTGCGGTCGTATCTTTTATTTGTTGATAAGATACTAGATCCCTTATCTGCGGACAATATACGGGTATTCAATGTACAATTTTTCTCCATATTCGTTACGCCTCTGCGGCTTGTTCCCATTTTTCTGCACCCGTTAGTAGGCGTTAGGCTAATTGTTGTTATGTTTCTTTTATTCGCTAGTACTGTTGCTGTTTTGTCTATTTAATGACGTCAAACACATGAGTGTGCAATAGGCGGTTGCGTTGGTCTGTTGGTTGTGTGTGACGACCAACAGGTAACCGGTAACTGGTAACAGATAGTCAGTAGCCATTAACCCCTCTGGAAGTTGCTGCGGTCTGTTTCGAATTTATAAGTTGTTAATTTCTGGCCAAAACTCAGTGGCCAAAACTTGAGCAAAGCAAAAAACTTTTATTGATGCCCAGCACGCTTGGTTGGCTTCTCTGTCACCAAGAAGCGAGCGAGGCAGGAGCAGGGGTGCCAGCAGCTCAAGGAGCCGGGACATCCACTCGATGGCGAGACAGCCTGTCACTAACATGTCCGAGGCTTAAATTTCATCTTTCACGCTTTCCTGCCAACACGCAGGTTCATTATTGTTAATGTTTTTGTTGCCTCCTGTCTGTCGGTTGGCCTGTGCGGGCGCTTTAAGTTTTTTAATTATGCCTGGTTAAATCTCGGGATTAATCCGTTTTAAGAACGGGACTACATGGCGTATGCGTGGTGGAAAAAGTTGTGAATCTCTAGACGTGTGGCGGCGGAGTTGAGCACTTAGAGAAAGCGTTGAAAATCATTAAACTCGAGCCCTACAGGAATATGGAAATTCAACAAGCCTGTTAAATAAATTTGCGGAGTTTTCAGAAATAAAGAATTCCTTGTCATGTTCTCTGATAGCTTTTGGTTTGCATTATAATAAACAAAGGTATTCACAGTGTATATACCATCTTTTAAAAATAATGCCAAATAGTAATGACATTTTTATACCATGTACCTTAAGGTACAATGGTATATTAAGTTTGTGCAAAGTATGTAACATGGAGAAGGAAGCGTTTCCGACCCTATAAAGTATATATATTCTTGATCAGCATCAACAGCCGAGTCGATCTAGCCATGTCCGTCTGTCCGTCTGTCTGTCTGTATGTATGAACACGTCGTTCTCGGAGATGGTAAGAGCTAAAGGTGTAATTCTTTTTGCCTTAGGTCCGTTATATGTGTACGCAGGTCGAGTTTATTTCAAATTTTTGCCACGCCCCTTTCCGCCTTCGTAATTTGCATAAAACTGTATTTTCTTCGATAACTTGGACAAAGTAAAAGCTAAAGACCTGATTCTTTTTGCATTAGGACCGTTTAACTATTATGCTGATAATGCCATTTCCAGATTTTTGCCACGCCCCTTTCCGCCCTCGTATTCGCAAAAAAATCGATATCTCCAAAATGATAAAAGCTAGAAACTTAATTTTAAGTCTGTTAAGTCTGCTGATCGTTTAAGACGTGCATGCAAAATTACGTTCAGATCGGACAATAAATATAGAAGATATGACCCATTAAAGTTTTACCCACCCCTTCCCACGGCAACAGCAAGAGAGGTACATGGTATCTCGTTGTCGAGGAATCTCGACTACAGCGTTTCTACTTGTTTTGTTTTGCGCAAATGCCGTCTTTTAAATGTCATTGTTCTGCATGCGATGAAAGGGGTTTTGGCCGCCTCGTTTTTTAAATGCGCAGTTTGTGTGGAAATTTGCTTTTCGAGCGCATTGTGCAGCACCTGTAATTAGCTTAATTGGAACTCAACTTTCTCGTGGGGCGTTATGGAAAGGCTTTGTTTGACCAGCTGTAATCTGCTTGGCCAGCAATCTAAAACCAATTTAGCCAACGATTAGCCCGATCACCTCAAAGTTAACAACAAATTTTATATGTACACTGCATTATGAAATTCGTGTGGGCTTGGTTTGGATTTAATTTGCACTTTAAGATGAAATAATTTGAGAAGTTTTTGTTCCATGTGCCTTACGGTACAAATGCTATATAAAGTTTCTGAAAATGTATGTAACAATATATATATTCTGATCACCATCAACATCCGAGTCGATTTAGTCCGTCAGTTTTTATGATGAACACGTAGTTCTCCGAGATGCTAAGTGCTAAAAACGTAATTCTTTCCGATTTAGGTCCCTTACATGTTTACGCAGATTTATTTTAAACTTTATTTTCCTTCGTAATTTGCATAAAAATGTATTTTCATGTGGCACTATCTCCGAGATGATAGTGGCTAGAGAAATATTCCTTTTACTTCACGTGCGTTTAATATTTTTCAATTTTCGAAATGGTTAAGCCAAGAGATATAAATCATGTTGCTTACAGCTAATAATTTTAATATCTAGCAATGGGCCAAATTTTACAAAGATCTGGCAATAATTGATAAAGATAATGTCAACAAATAATTTCAGCGTCTCAGTGTCAATGCCGGATAAAGTCATATAAATTTCCGCTGAGACTTAAGTCATTTGAATTTGATGGTTTTGTGCATGTGCACCTGTATTTAAACGGAAAAACTAATTGATAACAAAAGTAGGTACATGGTATCTCGTTGTCGAGGAAGCTATACTACAGCGTTATACTTGTTATAAAGTCAAAATTAGTTAAGGCACCTTTGCCCACTTGACATCGAAATTTAAGTTCGAAATAGGGACTGGCATGCAAGTCTTTCTAATTGCCGAATTGTGTGAATTGGGAGACACAATGGAAACACTTGGGATGTCCAAACAAGCGAAGCCGCTAATGACAACTATTCAACTGCCAGGCAAATCTGTTTTCGATCCCAGGCCACCGCGAACCCAACTACGCAAACACGAAACTACGCAAACGTGGTTAAACAATTTTGCACGGATTCTCAAGGCCCGCAACCGCCAAACAAAAGTCCCCAATTAATTGCAGAGACGAAATTTAGTTGAATCAATATTTGCACTAAATAAAATGGGAATGAAAGGCAAATAAGTGCCACTGGCTCTATAAAAATGAAACATTCTCGAATGTTAAGGTCAGTTGAAAGAAGTTACGCGCGGAACAAAATCAAAAGAGAAGCAGCAACATGCGCCTGTTCGTTGCCTTGGTTTGTGTCAGTTTTGTGGCTGTGGCATCCGCCCAGTGGCCCAGCAGTGTCCGTGGCAGGTCTGTTCGCTCAGGTGGCAAGTTGAAATTGGCGGTGGAGCCACCTACATTGTTGGTGAAGAATGCCGGCATTGTTCCCGCTGTCCAGCTGTCCGATGTTGCGGCTGAAACGCCAGAGGTTGCTAGTGTGTCCAACGCCAAGCGTCGCATTCCAAACTACTATGGCTACTGGCCCGACTACGGGTATCCCACCAATGGCTGGTATCCCGGCGGCTGGAACCCTGGCTATTCTGGCCCCGGCTACTGGAACACCAACTGGATGGACTACGGACTCCCCTACTACCCCAGGCGGCGATTGGTCAAGCCTGTGACCACCAGCACCACCACCACCACCGCTGAAGGCGTTGTGCCCGCCGTGGATGCCACACTGAGTGCTGCTGTGGTGCCAGAGGATCTTCCTGTTCCAGAGGTTGTCCCCGTTTCGGACGTGGTTCCCGAAGTTTCAATTCTTCCCGATCTTGTGGCTGAGCCCGCACAGGAGCAGCTCTTCACCACCCAGATTGTTTAGGGTTCAAATGATAGATTTTGAATAAAGAAATGTACATATTGAGCAATTATATATTTGTATCAGTTTCACGATAAACGATGGCAACATACTTTCAAGTGGCATTCAAAGCCTATTTAATCTTATCTCCATAGGCATATAACGTATAAATCGAAATTAACAAGTGGGATTTACAATTTTTTAATTGCTTCCGATTCTCAATATCAAAAACTAAACAAAAAAAAATTAATTTAAATCCTGTTTTCCCTGTTTTCAATCAGGCGATAATCGAATTAATTTGAAAACATCGAGCACCTCCGCCAAAGGGAAAACCTTAATTTACGACCGTTTCAGCACAGACTGAATCGAAAAAAAAGAGTAGTCCGCTATCTTATCGGGATTTATACGCCGTGCGAACCATCAAGTTGAGTGCAAACAGAGGGCTCAGTCGCGGTATTAAAGGTGCCAAATCAACCAGCGCGGCCAGAGCAGAAAGTGTGCCATCCGTGTGACCAGTCCGAGCCCAAACGCTAACCCAAACCCAGGCCAAACCAGCCGGCAAACGACCTTCCATATGGCGCAATATTGAAATATCCAATCAAAATGTTAATTCGAGTATAGAAGAAGAGCGGATGAAACGAAAGTCGAAGAAGGCGCGGGCTTTGTTCGAGCAACAGCGGATCCTGTCAAAGGATCCCGTTCAGGTTCAGGTGCAATTTTCGTCGAAATTTGATGGTTGCGCATTATGCAAATTTTCGCTGTGCGAGAGATGGATTTCACAGCAACAGATAGAGAAACCCTTTCGCACTTGTTGATTCATTAAAACACCGTGGGGCGTTCGAAGGCGTAACGAAAGGGGGCTTATTGTTATTTTTACCCGCGTTTGGTTTGTATTTTATTTCTAGTATCTATATGCTTCGGACATACTTGTACATATGTATATGTATAAATGTGTAGTACGTTGAAGTTTGTTTTGTTTTTGCCTATGTAACTGGAGCATATTGCGGGGCATTCTATGCTCGCCGGGAGAGTGGGATTCGGGCTGTGGGAGGTGACGTGCTTTCTGCACCCAATGTTTATTTTTAGGGTTTTGGCCGGGCTTAGGGGCTGGCGCCATCCGACCGCTACTGCCACTCCCTCTGCCCCTCCTCCCACTTGTCCCCCGAAAACGAACCCAAAGTCATTTTCCCCTATTATTCCCAGGCGCGCTTTCATCGGGAGAGCTTTGGGCTATGCAAATGAATTAATGCTGGGCCAAAGTTCGCGGCGAGCAAAGTGAGAAATTTCTCGTGCAGTTTCATCTAATCTAATTGCAGCAGTTGGACTTGTAAATGCCAAAAACAGCACTGTAATAACCTTTATATGCTCCCTTATTCCGCTGACCATCAGGTTGGCGTGCCTAATAAGTTGGAAGTAATGAATAAACATCAGATATGGAAGAGCTGATCTTGGTAATTCCTTGCACATGAAAGCATAGTGTGCACTGCAAAAAAGCACTGGGTCAAAGAAAGAACAAAGTTAAGAGAATTAAAAGCGAAAACTGGCAAATTTGGCCTAGTTTCGGGAACATCTTAATAGTTCGTATTTAGATACTCTAAGTTCCTGGCTTGGCCTCAGTTTGCCTCAATTTCTTGCGGTGACGGCTTGGCACTCAAATGACTTGATGAGAGCTCAGCCATCATCATCATTGACATAACAATTGGAAACACTTCCGTTTCCGCATGAGCAGCCACAGGCTGTGTTTACTTGGCTGGAGGCATACGCAGCTACAAACACACTTGTATATGAATACTCATATATCGGAGGATTGTGGCCTGGGGGCGAACAAAAATTAGCAACCAACGTCGAAGGAAATGATTGCGCTAGACGTAGTTATGGAATGTTTTGTTTGCAAAGGGATAAGTAAGAGATATGGAGGAGATTTGGCCAGTTATCCCAAGGGATTTGTTTGCTTAGGGTTTGTTTTTTTCCCAATATATTTTGGGTTGCAGGGTGTAGTCTATGTTTTGGTTAATGGTGTTTACGAAAATGTGATTATTTAACATTTTGAGCGGCAATATGAATGAGTGTACTGCTAAAATAGCTCAAAAAGTAATAAAAAAAGTTTAAATTTTAGGAGTTTTTTCTATTTTGCTATTAATAATTTTGTCGCTACCCCTTTTTGCTAACCAACCAGTGACCCCTTAAACTCTCTTTGCTTTTCATTCAGCAAGCTGTCATAAAGCATGAGGCCGCAAAATCAACAAACAATAATTTAAGTCCAACACATGCCATATTCCTCCCCAAAGGGGGTCCCGCCATCGCCGACTCCCCCGGGGATCAGAGAAAGTTTCGTAATTTTTTGTATGCAAATTACCGTGCATGGGGTCCAGACCATGGCAAATTGACCAAAACATGTCAACGGTGTCGACAAGAATTATAGCAATTGCGCTTTTGTGTGGCATTTGAGATAATTTGACCTGGCAAAGGTCGAGACGAAAATTCGTGGAAAAAAACTGGAAGCCTATTCAACAGAAAAATTTATGGTAGCAGCGAAATTATTTTAAAACAAGTAGGAACGCTGTAGTCGAGATTTATCGACAACGAAATATTTTCATTATCAACCAGTTTAATTGATAATAACATCTGTTTAACACGGAAAAAAAAGAAATGGGTGAGATTGCGTCATTGGAAATTGGCACTAACAATTGGTGGATTAAACTTTAATTGGTTATATCTTTTCTATTTATTGTCGGATCTCTTTGAAACTTTCCACAGTAAGCTAAGCGTTGAACGGAACTGCTATTTCGAAATGGCATAAATTCATAAAGTAGCTTTTGCATATCGAAGAACTACATGTTCATGCATACAGACACACAGACGGACATAGCTAGATCGGCTCGCCTGTTGATGCTGATCAATAAAGTACATACTCGTATTTTGTGGAGACATATCTGGTTCCTTATCCGGTTTACATGTACCCTAAGGTACATGGTTTAATAAATAATTTAGCACTTAACAAACCACGAATTGTGTATATATCAAATATAAAATGAAACATGTTTTAAAGTGTTTATCGGTACCTACATTTTAGTAAAGATTAAGCTCATGTTTTGATATTTTGTTCACTCAATGGATAATTGATTGAAATTGTGGGGCCCGAAAAGAGAATTACTTTAACTGCCTGCAGCCGGGCAAGGTCGGCGACAATCGAACGGGGTCAGTGGATTGGCCACAAACCCTAACTGGGCTAAGGAATCGATTGCAATCACGACCATAAACCGAATTGCTTTGAACCCGAAACACATAGACTGCAGGAACGTAAGCTATTAGATGGGGGCTGTGTGGGTGATTGGCGGAGGGATGTGTATGAATGGGGTTGCACGGGTTCAAGTGTAATGGACGTGAACATGTGTGATGTGTTTGCATGGACTGTTGACCAAGCTCTATATGGCAATTGTCTCCGGGACTGAGTGACTGAGGTCAGCAAAAGAAACGGGCTCTTCCTATAGCTTATTTCCCATTGTCATTGTCATTCTCATTGTCTCCTTCCGATTCATGATAGAGGTTTCCATTTTAATTAAACAGTGCCAAAGCTAGCTAAATGCAATCACAGCACAAATAAATCAAATGCAATCGCAATCCCAACACGAAGACATCGACTGCAATAATGTCAGTTGAGGGTGGGTGTTACTTTGATCTTAAATAATTCACCTATAAGCCCATTACTTATGATTTTTTTTGGGGACGCAAAGCCTATTTGAAACTTAAAGATGGCCATTTACCATAATTTATGCAATCACAATGATTGGGGACGCTTTAATTAGGCATACCTAATGCCACATAATTGAAAGAGAATGCCAATTACGGCAGGTTTGCGCTTAAATTCGTAAGCTACCACAGGGGAGCCGATTCATGGGAACTTATTTTTAGCGCGCTGAAATGTATGCTACAATTTGCCTCAGTGGCACGAGGCCAAGTCGAACTTGAATCAAATTATGATTAAGTCCTTACGGACGCCTGTCAGGGGAATGCGTGCGTGAGTGTCCCTGCGAATCAGTGTACGGGTGCGGTGTGTGCGTCTGCTGTATGCGCGTGACATTGATTGGCATTGAGCTGTGGGCGGCATAGGCAAATGGCCACCGCCCCCATCTTCTTGAAGCGCCCATCGAGTTAGGAGCGCATGTGAATGGCGTTTAAGCCATGACCATGTCCAACCGCCGACCAACTAATCTCATTGTCGGCATTAAAAATTACAAACACGCGCCACGTTATAATGCAATTCGCTTTTGTTCGACAAGCACCTGACTCTTTGGCCTCCACGGCTGTTGCTTTCGCCCGGCTTTCAGCCAACTCCGCTAACTGTTTACAATTGTGCACAAGTTCCTGTCCTTCAAAGGTTATGTGCCGACCTCGTCCTTGGCTTTTCTTAAATTAAATCTGTGGCTGTCCGTCATTCAGCTTTGCCATTAGCGGCCCAAGAAAGCATGAATGGATTTGGACACGTAGGTAAACAAAGTTACCCAGTTTTCTTTTTATTTGAGATTTACAAAATCGAAAAAAGGTTTATTAGATTGGGGTGTTGGATTTTTAAACTAAGGCTATATTTGCAGGGTTTCTTAATGCATAAAACTTGTTTTATGTTTTTGTGTATCCTCGTTTGCAACCAAAAATATGCAGCATAATGATAGTCTTTTTGTTTTCTTTTATAAACATTTTTTATTAATGGGTGATCCCAAAAATATGATATGGTATTCAAAAATATTCAATAAGCTGAGTTGTGAGGCTTATTATATCACTTGGTTTCCAGCTCTTTTTCGATGCTATCCAAATCTTGGTCCGCAGCATCCTCCTCAGGCTCGTCCTCTGCGTCTTCCTGGTGATTTGTCTCCTGGCTGTTATCTTCGTGCTCATCTTCCTGGTTGTCGCCCTCTTCATACTCCTCATCTTCCTCAGACATATCCTCGGTATCCTCGCCGGATTCGATGTCGTTCAGATGGTATTCGTGCTCGAGGGAAGCCTCGTTGCTGGTCTCTGTATCCTCGATGATCTTTCCGTCGATAGTAGGCACCATACGCCAGTATCCACCGTAGTAATAGGGATACCTGTAGTTACCATATTGATTGTTGTAGTTCCACTGATCCGTGGGGGGGTTAGGCCTGATCGTTCCATCGTTGGAGTTTGCGACCGCATTCGATATTCCAGAGACGATCAGGGTATTGTTTCCGAACTTAACAGTGGAATTATATTGGCCAGCCTCCGCAAGGATCTGCTGCAACCAGCCCAAATCAAAGCGATTAAGCTGTGGAGCTGCATTGCTGCAGGCAAGGATTCCGGCAAGGATGACAACGACCAGGGATAAGGAGCGCATGTTTGACAAATGTTAATTGACTGAGTGCAACTGTGACTATGGTTTTGGCTGTGCTTCACTTGGTTTTATACGTGTTTTACGAATACTCCAACCTTATCAACTTATCGTGCATTGCTTACAGTATGCAAACATCCATCCAAGTTTCATGGTCTACAATTAATGTATTTTTGATATTTGAAGGAAATACACTTTGCATTGTTTGCCCCAGAAACCTTGAGCGGAACACATGTTCAAATAATTGGAAGATTCTTGAAACCTGGACTATGTTATAAACATGTGATTCATATTTAAATGTTTTGCATTTGGTAGATACAGTGAAGCCTTTAATAAGAGGAATATTGATTGTGTGTTCGAATACGACAATGCTGTCTCATGGAAACTTTTCCATTTTCCACGCTTAATAGTCAAACTTTTAAATGTTTTTAAATTTAATTCAATGCATGTTAGTAGACTACTGTAGCTAAAAATTGAACCTATTCAGAGTTCGTCGGCTAAATATTTACGCACGACTTCGCCTCAATTTTAATGTGCAAACCAAGGCAACAGCTGCCGCAAAGTAAACATAAAGAGAGCCATTGAATCGTGGGCCACGCCACTTTTTATTTTCTGTCAATCGGGTATAAAATGGGCATAAAACATAAATTAACCTAGACTCTTGAATTAGAATTACTAAACTATAAAATGCGCGCTGTGCTGTTGCTTGCCCTCTTTGGCTTTGTGCTTTTGGCCACAGTTTCGGCCAATCCCATCGATATAGATGACGCTGAGGATCCGGAACAGGACGAGATTGAAGCGCAGCTGAAGCAAAACGATGAGGCGGAGTCCGACGAGGAGTCAGATGACGATCAATCGGAGGATGATGATACCGCTGAAGATGATGAAGAGGGTTCCCAGGATGATGAAGATAACAACGACGAGGATGATGATGACGATGACGATGAGAGCGAACCAAAGACCCAAAATTAGTAGTTGTGGTGGGAATTTACAATGACGCTTAGACAGTTGCCTATTTGTTTGCTTAAATTTAGTTTACTTGTTTATTTTGTTCAATTTAAGTTTGCACAACTGCTTATACGAGTCTAAAGACACAAGATTCATCACCAAAACATCGCCTTCCGCTCAAGCCAACTTTACATTTTTGTACCTCAATAAATACGCAAAATGTTGTTCGTTAAACAATAATAAATATGTAATTTTGTTTATAGAAGACAACATATTTTAGGTATACACTGTCATGACTTCGACCTCTATTATTAGCGCCTTTTTATACACGGTTCTATAAAGGAACAGCAGTATATTGAATTCGTACGAATGTATGTAACAGACAGAAGGAAGCTTTTCCGACCCCATGAAGTATATATATTCTTGATCAGCATCAACAACCGAGTCGATTTACCCATGTCCGTTTGTCCGTCCGTCCGTCCCTCTGTTTGTATGAACACCTAGATTTTGGTGGCTATAATAGATAGAAAACAAGTAGGAACGCTGTAGTCGAGATTTCTCGACAACGAGATACCATGTACCTCTTTTCTTTATGAACCATTTCTTTGATTTTATTTTTTTTTTTTAAATAATTCACAACATTTTCGTTTGTGTGCGGCATGCCGTTGCCTAGGGAAGGGGTTGGTAAAACTTTAATTGGCCATATCTTCTATATTTATTGTCCGATCCGTACGTAATTTTGCACGTACGTGTTTGACGATCAGTGGACTTATTAGACTGAAAATTATGCCTCTAGCTTTTACCATTTCGAAGATATCGATTTTTTTGCAAATACGAGGGCGGAAAGGGGCGTGGCAAAAATCCAATAATACCATTATCTGCGTTATTGCTAAACGAAGAAAGAAGAAATAGGTCTCTAGCTCTTATTTTGTGCAAGTTATGGGCTAATGTGTCGAGGAACATTCAGTTTTATGCAAATTACGAAGGCGGAAAGGGGCGTGGCCTTTTAAAAATCTGCTAACAAAACCGCACCCCCACAAACCACGAAATTCTGTGGCGTCCACAATTTTAGCTTTAGAGGTATTAAATTCGGATATCACATTGGTAGAGCCAATATCTGTGTTGCGAAAATCAGTCAGTTATGTCCTCTTTCGTGTTGCGCCCACAAGCTTCTCCATAGAAACATGCCGCTACTCATAGACACACACATACTACTCGTAACACAAATTACATAAATGGAAACTGAGAAGCGGGTATTTATAGTTCAGACACTCGACTACAATCGTTCTTACTTGTTGATACTTAAGTACTAAATATAGTTTATTGGGGTAGAAATTCAGCTACAAATCGTCGAGATTACACTCTATGGACTATCAAATTCATATGGCGTCTATGATGTATACAAAACGGCCTGCGGAAAAAATAGATTATTTTGCATATCAAAAAGCAACTGATTTCTGTCAAAATACTCAGTGGCCAATTGATAGGAAGCAACCACTCACAAAATTTGACGAATTGTGCTATCGGCCCGAAGTGTGAGATCGAGATAGTAATACCTTGAATACATCAGTCTTGATTACCTTTCGGTCAATTCGTGGACAAATTCCCCCAATATTCGGTTCATATAAAAAGTGAACTACTGAGATTGCAAAACAGTTTCGACCGCGATGCGT
Source organism: Drosophila ironensis (assembly GCA_021223825.1). Lineage (NCBI taxonomy): Eukaryota > Metazoa > Arthropoda > Insecta > Diptera > Drosophilidae > Drosophila > Drosophila ironensis. The sequence goes on from JAJJHQ010011965.1 coordinate 3,302,887, forward strand.
TCGTTAACGTTGTTTTCTTGTTTGGCCCTCGCGGCTCTCAGCCTTGTGGCTGCCAATCCTTCCCTCATTCAGCCACGCGATGGTTACAACAACGTAGAGGCCGAGGCCTATCGCCGTTTGAATTTGTGGAACCACTTCTGGGGTCTTGGCCCAGCCATTGTGCATCCCCGCTCCGCCATCGAGGAGGAGCCCACCACCCAGCGCCTGTACTTGCACGATCACTTCTTTGGCCTTGGACCCGTCATTGTTCATCCCCGTTCCGTCGCTGCGGAGGAAGTTACTCCTGACGCTCAGCGCCTGCACTTGCGCGATCACTTCTTTGGACTTGGCCCCGTTATTGTCCATCCCCGTGTCGTCGCCGATGATGTAGTAAGGCCCGACACTCAGCGCCTTAATTTGCGCGATCACTTCTTTGGCCTAGGCCCTGTTATTGTCCATCCTCACGCGGTTGCCGAGGAGGAAGTCCAGAAGGAAGTTAAGCCCGACACCCAGCGCCTCAATTTGCGCGATCACTTCTTTGGCCACGGCCCTGTCATTGTCCATCCCCGTTCCGTCGTCGAGGAGGAAGTCCAAGAAGAAGTTAAGCCCGACACCCAGCGCCTCAATTTGCGCGATCACTTCTTTGGCCATGGCCCTGTCATTGTCCATCCCCGTTCCGCCGTCGAGGAGGAAGACCAAGAAGAAGTTAAGCCCGACACCCAGCGCCTCAATTTGCGCGATCACTTCTTTGGCCACGGCCCTGTCATTGTCCATCCCCGTTCCGTCGTCGAGGAGGAAGTCCAAGAAGAAGTTAAGACCGACACCCAGCGCCTAAACTTGCGCGATCACTTCTTTGGCCACGGACCCGTAGTTATTCGTCCCCGATCCGCTGGTGAGGACATCCCCCAGGAGACCGCTGAGAACGACGTTAAGCCCGAGAGCCAGAGGTATGACCGTTGGCCCAGGTTTTTGTACAACCGCAGGTTTTAGGGAGTTACCAACTTTCCCAATTTATTTTATTCCCAATTTATTTTATATTTTCGTTGGTTAAATAAAAATGATGTAAGATTTGGTGCACACAATTATTATACTGTTTTTTAGTTTAGATGCCTGAGTGATTGATTGAGCAAATATTCTGCCTTAGCTTCAGGTTGATTTGGATTTAAACCAAGAAAAAAAAGAAGAGCCAAAATAGAATTATAGAATTGTTTTACTGAGGAAATGTTAAATTTTAGTAAAAACCCAAATGATACAGTTACAATCCAATTAAATATGGGACGTTATCACTACGTTAAAGCCCAAAGGAAGCATTTTTGATCCAGTAAATTACTTTATATGTACATATATTCATCAGTATAGAAAAAAAAAAGTCGTTAGACTCGTTTTTTTTTACAGATTTCAATTAGGTTTAGTTAAGATTCGATGATGCAACCGAAAATTGTAAGATTTTGTGGTAATTTGACAAAAGTTGCGACTACTTCCGCAATTCGTCCAAGGCTGGAATTAGTTTGATATGAACTTTTTGAAGTGAAATAAAACATATTGTTTAATTAAATGATAAGAGTCAGAGTATTTATCGCGAAACGTTCTTTTTTGTTGTTTGGGGTTTGGATGATTCATTGCGACTTAATGAATTTAGATTGACAATTATTTACGCACATGTTCTAAAAACAAATATAATACAAATTGAAATGTATACACCTTTTCGTATTTTGTAGAAAACATAAACGAAAAAGTTGAAATCCCCTTTAGGTTGTTCCCTCTTTATAACGTTGTATGACGTATTAATAATTATAATATATTTGTCAACAAATTCCCAATAATAACACAGTTCAGCAAATCCGTCAATTTTATTATTTTATTTTATTATTTGAATGTTTTGAATATTAATTGGTTTGGTATTGGATCAACAATTGGGCAAACCTGAACAAAAGCAGTCTCAACTATTCAGTGATTAATAAAAATCATTTAATTTACCAAGAATTATTGAATTAACAAGCATACGCATTTTGTTTAAAAATACTAATGGGTAATGCATAAACACTTGCTTAATGAACCATATGTACGTATAAGTTTTAAGGAAACCGGTAGAGGCCATGTTTGTATGATGAAATCCTTGTTGGCTCGTGTAATACGTCATGAGAGTTGGAGCCAGCAGACACAATTGTACAAATATAGAATGCGTGTTTGACGGGTTAATTTGAGAAAATGCGATTCAGCCAAAATTCAGCAAGTATAAAAACCGTAGTTACTAATGAAATTGGAAAGCAGTACCAATTCAAACTCTTTGCCAAACAAGCCCGAAAATGCGATCCCTGATTCTCAGTGTCTTTGTGTTCTTCCTGGCTGTCAGCTTAGTAGCTGCCCGTCCTTCTGAGGATGATGAAACCTCGGTGGCAGCCCAAGCATCAGAAGATTCCGCATCTAATGATGGAGAAGCCTCTGAGAACGCCAATGATGATGCGGGAGAAGGAGAATTTAATGGAGGAGAAGGTGATTCGGATGTAGAATCAAGTGATGATGTTCCCCGCAATGAATCTAGTGGAAACGATGAAGCCGATGCTGAGGCCAGTGGCGATGATGCAGCCAATTCAGAAAACGAAGAAGAGGACAACGAACAGTCCTTCGCAGATAGCGGATCTGAAGATGCTGCTCAGAATGAAGTTTCCGAGGGAGAAACCAATGCAGATGGAGCTTCCGAGGTAGAGACAAACGAAATTGACGCGCCCAATGGAGATGATCAATCGAATGTGGAAAGTACCGATGAGGAAAACAATGGAGAATCCAGTGGGGCTGATGCATCCGAGGAGGAATCCAATGATACTAATGCTGACGAGGGAAACATTAATAAGACGGATGGCGAAGAGCAGTTCCCCTACCATCAAATTCCATCTTTGTCCAGGTTCGGAGTCCACTTACCTGTTTTGATTCACGCTAGATCCCTTTACTTTATGAATGGATAAGCTGATTATTTAATAACTTTATTTATAACATTTTTCCTATCAATAAAACTTCAAATATTGTGTTATAAATTCGGTGGCTGTATTTCTTTTAAATATATTGAAAATATATACAAATTATTCGATCATCGTATATATTGTGATTTATAAAATTGAATATTCTTTTACTTGGTTACAAACTGCAGTGTCAACCTTTGTTTTTATACCCGGTTCTTAAAAATAATAAGAGCAACCTAAATTAAATTCGCACGAATGTATGTCACAGGGAGAAGGAACCTTTTCCAACCTCATAAAATACATATATTCTTGATCAACATCAATAGCCGATTCGATATAGCCGCGTCCGTCAAACCGGTTTTCCATCCGTCTGTCTGTATGAACGCCTAGATTTTGGAGACTATAATAGATAGAGAAAAACTAATTGCATATTCCGAATTTTGTGATACCAGTTCAGCACAAATATGTTTTAAAAATCGGCTACCACCCCCCGCACCCTCGCAAACCCCTATATTCTGTATTCTAAATATGGATAGTATATTACTCGTAGTAGAGTCAATATCTGTATTGCGAAAATAAGCCAGTTACGCTCACTTCCGTTTGCACAAATGACAAAAATTAATTGCACCCAAAATTTCAATGCTATTATAATGTTCTAAAAATCAGGTGGTAACTGAGAACTGGGTATTTATAGTCGAGACACTTGATTATAATCGTTCTTACTTGTTTTAAATAAACGTGGGGAACCGAATATCAAGAGCATAGGTATATAGAACCTAAAAACGTTAATTTAAAGCACTGAACAAGACAAAATGTTCCTCTAATTGTATAAACATTCGCTTTTAAAGGGTATTGAAGGGCACCTTTGGTGAATACATATAAATAAAAGCAACTAAGTAGATAACATAAGTCTTAAATCAAGCAATCAAAACATTAGACGTTACCTATAATCCGGTCCCAGTTACTTACTTATTATATTAGCATTGTAAATTGACGATACTATTGTCATTTGGACATTTTCAATAGTTCTCATTTTAGCACATTCAAAGCCGGAAGACGTATCTAATAAGTTAAATACAAACAAGTTGTTTACTTTTTCATAATGCATCTCAGTTATTTCACAGATTGATTTTGCAGCTTTATAAAAGCCTCTGCAATTGCAATTTTCCTATCAAATCGACTGCTTTTTTCATCAGCTGCAGTTGAACAAGATGCGCATTTTTATAATTTTTGCGGGAGTGGCTTTTGTGATCATGTCATTTGCGACAGGCCGTCCGGCAGGAGGAGTTGGTGCTAGCAACCTGACGAAGAGCGGGGATTTTGAATCTCATCCTCACGTGGTTAAACCGTGTCCTAGCTGGCCCATATGGGGTGGAATTGGACCGGTTATTTTGCCCACCGTCGCCACTGAAGGGTACTCATAATATTTGTTCATTGAACCTTCTTGAGCTTTTTGAACTGGATAAATTCACTTGTAAAACTTTCCATTCAGACAATTGTTCAAACACCAAATGCGCAAATACAGATTTGTGGTTATTTCAACGAATGAGTCAAAATTCGCGATGCCTTTCCCTATAAAAGCGTGAGGCAGAACGAAATTGGAAAGTAGTTTTCCCATTAGCTTCTTTGATTCAAGTTCAACATGCGCTCCCTGATCGTCCTGGCTCTTTTGGCCTTCCTGGCTGTTGGCTTTGTGGCTGCCCGCCCCGCTGAGGAGGAGGAGTCCTCCGTCGCCGTGGAGAACGAGCCCGAGGAGGCCACCTCCAACGATGAAGCTGCCGACGAGGCTGCTGATGATGTCGAGGACAATGATGAGGATGCTGATACCGAGGATAATGATGAAGATGAAGATGAGGATGAGGAGGACAATGAGGAGGACACTTCTGATACCACCACTGCTGCTCCCAAGAAGCAGGTCCGTCCTTTCTGGCCCAAGCACGGAGGCCACGGTCCCGTTGTCGTCCGCCATGGTGGTCTCCTTCTCTCCAAGGCTTAAATATAGTATAATTTGTAACTCTTGACGAAAAATGTCCAAACATCTTTTCTTCTCAAAATAAAACCTGTTAGAAAGCCAACATTTGGTTAAAACGCTCGTGTATCGTGTCGCCTTCAACAGTGTTAGTTGGAACGTTGATGGAATGTGTTCTTTATTTGTTTTGATTCTGATAACCTGGTCGGGCGTCGTCTTGATGTCTGCGAAGCCATTGGATGAGACATTGACGGCTGCAGGTCGAAAGCCGTTGAACCAAACAAAAATTGATAAAATGCTTGAGGAACTGAAGCTGTTGGAAAAAATGGTGAATGAAACATTGCTTGCGGAGCCGACATCGGAAGGTGAAACACATCTAAACGACGGTCAAACGGCAGAGGAAGCCAATGATCCGACTGCTGAGGAAACGAACAAAATCCAATTGGGATCGAATAATAATAAGGGATTTTTTGTTATGGAAGTAGAAGAAGAAGAGGATGACGATAATGACCAAGATGATGCCACCTTGGATAGGCCCACGGAACCTGTTCCCGTGCAGTTTCTCAGATACCCCGACTATGAACCAGATTTCAAGCCATATCCCCGATTTGCAATCCTTCGAAATGCGTATGTACATCACATGAACCTGGAATTTTAGTGACCGTAATCAGTAGCAAAATAAAATGTGACGTGTTCTTCAAGACAATGCGACAATACAGAATTTCATTAGACGGGTAAAAACCCGTTGATAGCCACCTAAGTTTGAACAGTTGCGCTGTGTTAGACAAAAGCCTAAGACACCAGAAACTGGGGTAGCCTATCGTGTTTTTCTGTAGTTCCCCATAAAAAAACAACAGTATACTTTAAACCACACATTTGAGTAGTTTTGTTTTTTGATATACCCATAATGCGCCTCAGCTTTGGATTATTAGTTTTGGTGGGATGTTTGTTGTTTGTGGGGCTCATCACAGGCACTGAATCCGTTGGAAAGTCACGGAATCGGGAAGATCGGTTTGATCTGGAGACCGAGAGTGGAGCAAGCGACGAGATATCTGACTCTTGTGAAAGTGCGGAGGCTCTAGACAACTATAGCTGCCGGAATAATAAGCCCTTTAAGCGAAAAACATTCAGATTCGCCATTTAAGTTTCTCAATAAATTGATTGATAACCAATGACAAAGTTGTTTCTGTTATATGGGAGTTATAAAAATCGGGAATGAATATTCCACATACTTATGTATTTTCGATAACACAAATCAAGATTTTATTTTAACTTCGCTAGCCTCATGTGATTACAAACTTTGATTATGTGTTGCATCTACTTGCAGTGAAGACAACTGACCGTCGACATGTTGGTTAGTTCTGCGGTTCTGGGAGCCGCCGCCGGCACGGGACTCGCCTTGCTCCTGGCCGTGACCATCGTCATGTACCGCTACTACCTTCTGCGCAGGCGCGGCAAGGAGTGGGAGGAGTTGGACCGCTGGGAGGAGACGCGAATCATGCGAAAACTGCAGATGAAGGTAAGTGAATGACGCAGTCGGTTGTCACTGTCAGGGGCTCAAAATCCGAATCCCGCGGTGCCGCGAATGCCAAGCTGACTCTACCAGAACCCAAGTGATTTACGTAAATGTCCTTCGTTCATGTAAACCGAACAACAAAAACATTTGCGTGTGCAGACAATGCAAACTTTAGACGTCTTTGGGACAAAAATAAGAAGGGCGGACTTAAACCTAACAGCTATCTTAGTTCGACAGAGTGGCAACGCTGTTTGGGTGCTGCCGTGCTTAAAGAACTTTAATGAGTTCGTGTTGCCACCTCATGGCGGGTTTGCCAGCGTAATCTAGCTATGTAAATAAAATTCAAAAATGTAAAATACCACAAATTTGATTCAGTAGTCATTTCTGATGAATGTACATTGCGCAAATATGTAAAACCGAAATGTATTTTAACCAGAATTCAAGGTTGTAGGGGAAAAAAATATATAAAAACGCCCTAATATTATCAAAAAACGAAAACAGAGATAAAATAACGTTTTAAATTAAGAAGTATGATATTTATGAAGCTAATATAATTTTTTAAGCAGGAACTTGTTTAAAGGCTTTTAGCTGGCATGAGTTCCGATGATAAAAATGCCTTTATCTCCTTAATGTCCCTTAAATTTGTAAAATATTAGAAATAAAACTTTAAAGAGTCGTTTATTTGACCTAAAAATCGTTACTGGTGTGGAAATTTTAAACAAGTAGAAACGTACCTCTTTTCTTTATCAACCTTTTGTTTCCAAATAATTCATCAAATTTTTTGTTTGCTGACATCCAATAATCAGCACCTGCAAAAAAAATAGGTCTTTAGCTCTTATTTTCCCAAGTTATGGGCAAATATGTCATAGAAAATTTCGAGGTCGGAAATGGGCTTGGAAAAAAATTGAAATAAGCTCGATCTACGTACATATAACGGACCGAAAGCAAAAAGAATTAAGTCTCTGGCTCTTACCATCTCGGAGAAAGACGGACAAGGCGGAATCTCATCCTTCACCATGTCGAGGAGGGGAAGGGGCACAAACTTAATATATCATTTGTATCTTAAGGTACATAGTATAAAAATTGGAAAAACCCTTGAAGTACCTATTTTACAATTGATTTTACAATGCCAAGTTTTCTGTGTAAAACAAAATCTGTTTGATCAATTTTGGCCGTTTTTATTGTATTTAAAATTGATTTAAATCAATCCGCTTCAAATTTGCATGTAACATACATTTAATTTCATTCAGTTTCCGTTTGTAATGACCACAACATCGTTGAACTAATCGCAGTCCGGAACACGACGGTGGCAGCCATTTTGCAAAAGGTGGAAATGACACCGATCGCAGGCAACCACAAAAGGATACAAACGTATCCTGGTGCCCAGGGGAACGGCTGCAGCGGATTGAAAGGCCCGCTGATGTATCTGAAACCGTATCAGAATCTGTTTCATTATGCATTTGATAAACTCCGAGAGCGGCGACTCGAGGGTTGTTCCGATGTTTTCAAATCTTACCTTGGTTTCCATGGCTGGTGACCTAACCCAACGCGTGCTGGAGAGACGGAAGGAGGGGGAGAAATTCGGGATCGTTGAAGCGTTTTATGATTGTAAATGCTGTTTTTATTAACTAACTGGCTTTGCGCGCTGACAGCGCCGGGTAAGTGGCGGGCTCTGGGGGTGCTAAGCGTTTCTGGTTTCGTTGTGTTTGCTCTTTATTATTTTGTATAATTTGATTAGACGTTAAGTGTTTGAATGTTGTTGGCTTGTTTCGCTGGGGTGGCTCTCCTCCGAGCGGTTACTCCCCCTCCTCGATCAACCATTCGCACCCGAGTCAGGCCCTTCAGGCTGGCCACAATATTTGACCACTACAATGGAAAGGACCACGAAGTGTCCTGGCTGATTAATGGCATTGTCCAGCGGCCTTGACCACAGCCAAAAAATGGGCTCTATAAACCTCCATTTAAACGGTGGGTTTTGTTTCACTCACTTTTTAGAGAACAAGAAAAGTATTTTGTCTTACCTGCGTTTTCTCGTCACAAGGATTCGTCCGGACAAAGGACGAAACGAAACTGCAGATCACTGCAAGTGCGGATCGTGTGTGGCTGCTTTGTTTGGTGTCCTTTGTCCAGGCACTGACTTTTCATTCATGAAAATAATACTCAAAGATGAAGAATGAAAAAGTTTTCATTGTTTTGGTTTATATTTTTGTGATTTGGCGGCGAAGTACTTTGATTTTTAATTTCTATAGTTGTAAAAAGTAAGAAAACAAATATTCAGAAGGTTACTTTTTTCGGCTGGGTGTCACCTATTTTTTATGGGATTGAAATTTATTTAGACGAGTACATCAATCTCATTGACAACAAGAATCCATCATCATATTTGTTAATATTATAATTCCCGAATTCAGTGGCGGTCGTTTTTATTAAAATAAGTTAATAGCAAGCACATAGCTGCATGTTTTAAATACATTTCCTTATTGCCAAAATACACACAATGGCGGCTTTGATCCTGCCATTTAAACAGGTCAGACCGCATCCTGTATCCAGATTCCTTGAGCATGGCCCGAGGCATATTGACTCAGTAACACGCAGAGCAGCCAGACCCAACCTCAAAGCTCATTCGTAAATTATTCAGGGGTAAACACTCATCGGAGCTATATGAAACGGCTTCAACTATAATGAAGTCATATTTGTTAAACAAACAAAAATAACAAGAAACCAGAGAGAGTGGATAAACAAACCCTCTGATAAGTAGCAACAATGGCAACTTATAACAATCAGTCGGAATGCAAATGTCACAACCAATTAATGTCAATAAATGATTAACCCAATCCCCGGCCATAGGGGTTTTAGATTCCCTTAAAGGTGGTGGTTTTGGTGCTTGTAGTTTTTTCATTCGTGGAAACACCCCTTTCATGGATAAATCCGGTTTGAAGTTTTCCCTCCCGGGCTCAGTTAGTTTTGCGTTGTATCCATATCAGCAAATAATAGGGGACATAAGCATTTCGTTATGCTTTCATTTGTTCAGCGTTTAGGCGAGTTTTGTTCACAATTAAAATGAAATTGCTTGCTTGAATAAGTTTGATGGTATCTTGAGCTACGAGTTTCCATGGAAAAGATTTTAGTTTTCAACAAACCGTTTCAATCTGCATACAATTTGTACAATGATTATTCAGTTTATTGGTATGGGAAAATAGGAATATGGGAATTATATTGCAACTAAAATGTTTCATTAATGTAAATGCATAATCTATTTTTAAAGCATAACCTTATTCATCTTTTCTGAGACTCAATAGCACGATCTAATTTCATAAGAGTCGTCCGATGCTATCTTTGAAATACATGGCTCTCAAAGAAGAATAAGAATATATTTACCCATCTATTGCGTTTGTTTCTCCGAAAATTCGAAAACAAAATCCAAATCCAAATAGCACGATCTAATTCTGAAAAGGGAACCCGACTCAATCGAGCGTGAAATGGACAAAAAACGGAAGTGGTCAATGGCGAAATTCTCAAGTGGCCCATCGAGGGTCAAAAACAATTGGTAACAAGCCAGTGAATGGGCCGACGCACGAGACCAGCGCAAAGCCTAAAGAGTAGGAATTCCTGAAATTATATAAAAACACAACAGCAGATGCACTCAAATTCGCCATACATGCCCGGGGTCGTGCTCTTTTCGATTCTATTATTATTTTTTTGCACGTCCCGCCAATTAAGCAGAAGCCAAAATGTTAAAATGTGGGCGAACACTCGGATCGCCTACGACGCAAGCGTCGGGACCAACAATTAACGTCAGTAATTGTGATCCGTTTTATAGCCACTTAACATATGATCAACTGGCAGGACTCCAATCCTATAGCTCTGTAGCGGCGACAATACGGCACCTTCGCACAATGCCATGAAAAGGACAATTATAGAAAAATCCTTAAAGTCAGTTAACAAATGATAAAACTGCCGCCATAATTCTGTGTAATGTAACCCAAAAACAACACGTCTTGCTGGTATTTTCGGCGACTCTCTGTCTGGCTCGATGTTCTGACCTGGCCCAAAAAACACAGGCACAAAGGCTCAACGTGCGTGTTGTGTGGAGGATTTGTCAAAGACTCAGCCTCTATGAATGGGCCAGGGCAATGAATGGATGATCCTTGCCGCATTGTTCCCCCCGGAGTTGCACAAGCGAAGAATGCATCAATAAAATTACGCCAGGGCGAGAACTCAAAGGAGAGACAGTTTACAATGGTCCTACACGGATCGAGATCAGGAGCTGGACCTCGACTTGGAATTGGAGGTAGCATCGAAAAATCGGCGGCGACCACTTGGGCCATAAGTTGCCATGAAATTGGCATTAAACGGTTGGAGGGCTTGCATTTTTCAATGGTTGTAAAATTAATCGATTGGATTGTGAAGGGTCATTGAAGAAGTTTTTCTTTTAACGTCATAAATAACAAACTTACGTTGCAACGACATACAAATGCGATTGTGTTGAAGTTGAATATTAGGGAATTTAAAGCAGAATTTATAAGTAGAAATTTCTAAGTAGAAATGTATATAAACAGCTTCGAAGCACGAATAAAAATATGAAACGTCTTTTCATTTTTGTATCAATTTATTTTGCGATTTTGCGAATACATTTTTTTATCTAAAGCTAACAAATAGTATAAGCCTAAGAGCTAACTTAGGGCTAAGATTCAGAGCAGCTAAGGCCATTTTACGAATAACTAGAATATACAAATGTTTGCGAAATTTAAAGTTGATGCAATTGTTTGCACAATAAAAAAATATTCGTCACGACCCAAAAATTTTTGTGGCTTACTCTAGGTATTGCATTTATTCACATTTTAAAAATGAATTTAACAGTCTTATTTGCAACGAAATATAACATTGTAAACGATTTTATATTTTTTTTAACAAGTTCTTGAAAAAAAATGCATATTTGTATAATTTTGTTAATTTACAATATACCTAGGACTTAATCGATTTAATATCTCATTCTATTTAGTGTAGGAGCTTACATGCCACCAAATATCACTGAAACGTAGTTGAATCAAATATAACTAATTAAAACGGGTTGAAAATGATAACTGCAAACATCTATCGTTAATAGAATATTACTGCAATATTTAAAAAAGATTTCACGTTCTTGATCTCCCTGATAGGCTAATTTAAGTAAACAATATGTTATATTTAATAGCAGGTTTCACTGGAAGTCTGCTACTCCTGTCCTGTAAAATATTAGTTATAAAATTTACTTATTGTCACAAGGCAGATTGTAAATAAATAATGAATTGAAAAAAAAAAAGTATTTAAAACAAAAAATAACTTTTTGAAGCAGAGTCGAGTTTTGTTTCTCGTAAACTGAGTACAGCAATTCAAGAAGCGTCTTTGAGTAACTTAAGTTTGCTTTAGTGATTTACGAGGATAAAATAAATTTTTATAAAAACACAGTTTGAGGAATCAATTGCCAATTACCCTCTTCCAAATCAATTAAGTTTATTAAAATATTCATTAAGAGGACTGCAATTTGATCTTGCTTAGGCTGAACTAATTTAGTTTCGTTTAAAAAGCTTTTACGCACTCGCCTCAACTTTCAATTCCACCTCGAGTGATAATTCGAAATGAAAAAGGACGATTCGTTCTGCCAGGATACGCAGGCACACGCACACACTCTCGCCCGGCAGAGGGTTCGCCATTGTTCCCCGTGGTCGGCTGCACATCCACAGACACAGACACAGAGACAGACACAGCGAAGCATCCCATTGCTTACCTGCCATTGTGAGTGATCGAATGAACAAGGGCGGAGCGTAAATGGCAACAGTTGCCGCTAAATGGTGACTAAATGGCTGAAGAGTCTCGAGGCAAACAACCCTCGAATTGGCCCTCGGGGGTGAGAGTCTGCAGAATGCAACCCCTATGCTGGAGGTATATAAGAGCCGGGCGGGCAGCCAGCAGCCAGACAGTCTCGCACAGTCAGCGATCGTGTTCAGTTCACATCTTCCCAACTGCCAACTGCCACCATTTCAAGCACCTCAACAACCGAAGCAAAATGTCCCGATCTTTTCTGATGGATTCCCTGCTCAGCGATGGACCCAAGAAGGAGTCGTTGGGCTCACCGGGCGGCGGATCCCCTTCGGCTGTGGCTGCTGTGGCCGCGGCCGCCATGCTGCCCTCAATTCCGATGCTGCCCTATCCGGCCAGCTATGTGGGCAGCTACCTCTTCTCCTTGGGCATCCAGCAGCAGCAGCAACAACAACAACAGGCCGCAGCAGCAGCAGCAGCAGCGGCGGCGGCGGCAGCAGCTGCCCTGCACCCCCAAGCCAGCTCCAGCCCCACATCGTTGTACCATCCATATGCCCAGCTGTTCGCCACCAAGCGCAAGTCGAGCGGATTCACCAACTACGAGAGCTGCTATCCCTCGCCCCCGCTGTCCGCCAACCCGAACAGCAGCTCCTCCCAGCAGCCGCAGATGCCGCTGCCGCTGCACAGCCTTTACGGGAGTACTGCGTTGCCCCTGCCCGAGCCCGGCAGCTTCTGCACCTCGCCATCTGCCTCGTCGTCGGCCTCCCTGGATTACACCGGAAACTTCGACGAGCCCCAGGGCAAGCGGTTCAAGCACGAGTCCTCCTGCTCGCCCAACAGCTCGCCCCTGAAGGTGCAGGGATCGGCCATGCCGGCGGAGATTACGCCCCTGATCAATGACTATGCCGATTCCAGCAAGAGGATCCGCACCGCCTTCACCAGCACCCAGCTGCTGGAGCTCGAGCGGGAGTTCTCCAACAACGCCTACCTCTCCCGACTGCGTCGCATCGAGATCGCCAATCGGCTCAGGCTCTCCGAGAAGCAGGTCAAAATCTGGTTCCAGAACCGTCGAGTTAAGCAGAAGAAGGGCGGCTCCGAGAGTCCCACGTTCAATCTCTCCACCAACTCCAGTGCCAGTCCGCAAAACTCGCCACAGGCCAGGGTTCCCGAACTGAAGGTTGAGGCGTAGGGCAGGCTCCTTCCGCGAGAGCATTGTACAGTAGAATTTAGTCTGTTGGTAGCCTTAAATATGTTAAAAAAAAAACAATTTATTCTGTTTAGAATGTTAAAATAAATCAAGTTAAAAAAAAACAAAATTATATTATTTTGGTCAATCGAAATAGCTTCGAAAGTATTGTATTTAAAACGTCAATGAGGATTTATTTGATCCTTTTATTACGAAATACAATGAGCAACAATTTCCAAATGTATGAACATATTTGTTAGATTGCAGAAGGCTGTACACGTAGTTTCAAGATTTGGTCCTCACTAAAATCTAACAAAATTGTAAAATTGGACTTTGAGGACCTTTGAATGCCTTTTGGTGAGCTAGCATTATGACGAACCTGTACAACGAGTTAAAGGCCGAGTGGAGCAAAATTAATCCGAACATGACAACCTGTGCCCGTTTGCTGGATGGATTCAAGTTGGAGCTGGTGCGATCGGGCTTCGGGTCACCCCAGTCTGCCATTAGCTCAAGGCAGAGGGACCAAATTATCCGGGCCCGGGAAATGCTGGAAATCGCCGTAGAGCACAGCATTCAAATCAAGGATTATGCCGCATTTGAGCGATACATGTCCCAGTTGAATACCTATTACTATGACTACGACAAGTTGCTCGAATCGTCGCAGAACATGCACAAGTTTATGGGCTTGAATCTTCTATATATGTTGGCCACCAATCGCATTGCGGACTTCCACATTGAACTGGAGCGTTTGCCGTCGGCTTTGCTGCTGCACAATAGTTTCATAATGCCTGTTCTGGATCTGGAGAACTACTACATGGAGGGCAGGTACAACAAGATACTGCAGGCTAAGAAGTCTATGCCCTCGGAGATTTACTCGAATTTCATGGACATTTTGGTTAATACGGCTCGCGAAGAGATTGCCTCGTGCATGGAGAAGTCCTATCTGAAGATGAATCCGAAGCAGGCGGCCCAGCGTTTGGGTCTCCGTGCCGGCGGTACGGAGTTCATTGATCTGGCGAAGAAACGCAAATGGACTTTGGATGCTGAGGGGAACTACGATTATGCCGGACTCCACACCCGGCCGATCGAAGATGTGCCTGCCCGGGACATTGCCACCCAAAATCTAACCTACGCCCATGAGCTGGAGAAGATAGTTTGAAATTTTTGTGTTGAAGTTCTATCGAATTTTTGGTTTTAATCCACTTAACCAGAAAATAATGCCCGAAATTTAAGCATTCAATTGGGAGCGTCAGTAAAATATCGAACCGGAAATTTGTCAGATTAAATTTTTCACACTTTTCAATGTCCTCGTTTTTGGTTGTTTTTCCCAAAAAAAAATTGGCAAAAATTGAGTTGCTCGCTGCTGGGCCGAAGTAAGTCGACAGGCTTGACAAATTATTCGGACAGGATGTGTTTGTGGGGAAAATCTCGTTTGGAAATCTGTCATAGGATGATTGTTAGATGGGCTTAGAGAGAGGCTCTTATATAGGATGGCAGTTAGGAAAGGCGAATAGTTTTCACAGGATAATATTTTGGGTCGGGTCATAATGGGATCACTGCGTCAATGATTCCTTGGGGGATCGAAAAATACTATTGAATTATACCTGGTTCCTTGATTTGGATACTCTTAACAAGGAAAAAAGGGTTAAAAAAGGTGATTAGTTCGATTGTTGTGAATTACCCCCACTCAGCAATTTTATAATTATGTATTGGTTTCCTGTACAACGGTAAAAAATATGTATTGCCTAACCATTTAAATTTACCTGAACTAAATAAATAGTTTTATATAACTATAAACGATTCTTAGAAGTTAAAGTAAGTAAGAAACGGAAGATATGACCACTTTTTACATAAAAAGTTTGATCAAATTCAAGGTATAAAATGTAGTTCTTAAAAAGAACAAGGGTATATTGAGTTCGCACGATCTCCTTGGCGAAGCCAATATCTATCTTATATATCTATATATCAATATCTATATTGCAAAAATTATTCTACACGCGCAAATGGCAAAAATGCGTAGCGCTCACATGCTTTTTGATAGAAACATCACATCCCATAAAGATTTACAATTTAATACTATAATAATGGAAAAAGCAAATGTTGTTCAAATCCGTAATGTTTATCCATGCTCTTAAAACCAAGAGGAAACTGAGAGTCGGGTATTTATAGTCGAGGCTCTCGACTATAATCGTTCCAATTTGTTTTATTTTATGGACAGTTTCGCCTTTTTGGGGATTATAATTGTAGTGTATGGTATATTATTTTGCATCGTCTAATATGTGCAGTACAACAAGACTGCATTATCACTAATTAGTTCCGGGGAAAATTGTGTGGTCCTCTGATTTTCAACCGCAAATGTTGGCACGAAAGGATTTTGCCGAATCATGGCTTATGCCAATTAATCAAGTACAGAGTTGGCGATGCCGATCGGGCTCATTGCATTTCCCACGGCATTGCAGATCGCACAAATTAATGATGTCAACTTGGGCGATGCTTATCATAGCAGATATCCGAAGATCGCAGCGACTTCGAGTGACAAACCCAAAACGAAACGAATCAAGCGCAACAAAAACCTGCCTGACTCATTCAACATTCTGCATTCAAAGTCGGACAGTTCCTCAATGGGACTTTGAACTGCAGAACAATCTCGAGACGAGGACCTACTACTCTGTTCCTTTGTGCGATCCCAAGGGGTGCGGTGCTAATAAACGCAATTGCACCTACGCCCCTCTGGGCCTTCGGGGTCCGAGACTCGAAATTGGAAACACGGTATGCGGCGGAATGGCCAAAATAGCCCAGTCGGCGGTTTTAAACAGAATTTCGGAATTCCATTCTATTTGCTATTCCCGAAAATCGGACTCCTACCTGGTTCTGTTGGCCCCCGATCGTTATCTGCCCTTGCTCAAGTGTGCGCCTCCTTCCACTTGAGCTGAAGAGCCCTTGTACTTGAGACTCAAGTGCTGCACCAGCAGGTAGGACTCCCCCTTGACTCCTTTTCGGATCTTTTTTGCGAATTCATTCAAGGAGCGTTGCGAAATTTGTGTGCCAAAATGTGTTGCGTAGGCTGTTTGATCTTTATCGCCCTGGGATTTACTTGATTTAGTAGAAATGTCCTGATAGCATTTAAAACTAGTCAAGTGAATGTAGGGATGGGTTATGGGAACACGTTTCTTAAATCGAAGAGCGTTTGACAAATTCTCCAATATGTGGGATATAATGGGAATATTGAAGAATAAACTGGAGGTGGAGCAATGAGATATTCCCATACGAGTATGTTAGTATATATTTTCAATATAACCGGTCTGAATAAGCAATACTTTAAAAAATATTTAGCAGAAAGATAAATTTCCTGTATTGAAGTTCGGCAAATATGTTAAAATACTCGTACTTTACAGTTTTTCAAACAATGTTTCTGTATGAAAATATGTTTCAAAGGCGAATATGGAATATGTTTCAATGGCGAATATACAAATGTTTTAAAATTGTTGTCCCAAAACAAATTTGCATACGACTTTCTGCCTTGAATGTCTATTCAAGGCTCACCGATGTCCTGCTAACTTTCGAATGCCCGCTGCTTTTAAGAATCCTTGCTGTGCCGGCCTCCCGCCTTGCAGACACTTCATGAATGAATACAGCCTCAAGTGCAGAACCTCTTCAGTTTAAAGTGGAATCTTTTTCATTTTATTCTTCCTTTTTTCTGAATCGATCTCATGAATGAATGGGCTGCACCGCCTGCGTCAAGGCTGGGAAATTCCCTCGGGCCCTTTGGGCCTGTTAAAAGATCATTAGCCGAACGCTTCTGGCTAGAACAAATGAAATTCCGTGGAAAATTGACAGCCTACCTGAGAGTGGAAGGCAGAGGGAAATTTGTCAGGTGTGCACTTCTGAATTCTCGTCTAGACAGTTTGTCGCCAAGGCGTAGGACTCTTCGAATTCCCTGTGGTGCAACGGTTGCGGTCTCAAGTGTGTAATTTCGATATTCTTTTGGATGTACGAGTACATGAGCTTTAAGGGTATCAATATTGGCTGTTAGTGTTCAACAAACTTTACAAAAAGCTTTGTATCCTGACTTCAAGCTTGTAGCCCACGTCGCCCATCAAGGCTTTCAAGCTTTTGAACCGTTGGAGCTTTTGGGGGGCTCACACCTTGATACCAGGGTCAAGCTTTCCGCTTTCAAAGGACATTGGGTTGTTACGGTGGCGAGCAATAAAACAAATGCAGACTGAGGTAAATCTAAGCTCGCTGTCTCAAATCCTTTAAGCTTATGCAAATAAAAGCGTGCACACAAAATAAATAAATTAACTGTATTCGCTTGTGTGTGTAGGTTTTAATGCCGGTCAAGCCAAGGTAAACATGGCAAAATGAGTTTTTACTTTTTCACAAATTGAGTTTATGCTCCTTTCATTTCCTTATATTTTTACTTTTAATAATTAGGTATACCGAAATGGCTTCCAGGGTTCCAGGTAGCGCCCTAGATTAAATCCATATTTACAGCAATTTAGTGGCAGAGCCTTGAAACTGTATATACTCCTGGGTCACGCAATCGCCGAACTTTCCTTCCATATATGGCCATATGTGAGCTGGCTAATTGACCCATTAAAGAGGCCGCCAAACACATTGTTGCCCCACTGAGGATTTTTGTTTTTAGGTCACAGGATGTGTGAAGCCATAAAGTTGTCGGCACTTATCGCGGCATCAGAACTCTTTGCTAATTTTGCGGGTTATTCGTGGTTTATGAAAGTAATAAAATTCACCAAATAAAACACTCGCGTGTGATTTGGATTTATGTGACGCGACATTCACAAATGTACAACTTTATGTACGTTTGTGAATTTTAAAGTCGCTGAATCGGATGCAACTACCGTTGTAATAATAACAATATTAATTAATTTAAATAACATATATTAATTAATTCATCCTTGTCAGCATGGTTATGAATAATCGGGGCCAAGTGAGCAATTTATTCAATAAGACGGCTCCAGTTTACACAAAGACTGCAAGCTGCTTTTGGTTTCTCATTTCGTGAAAGTTCCCCCTTGATCAGTTGCAAAACATTTTCAATTTACTCGCCAAGTATTTGAGTTACCAATAATTATCCTTCCATAAAAGATTTCAATTTGCTAAGCTTCCCGCAGCTTCTATTACCCGCCCGTCCAGCAACCTGCCCCATCTCTGGGGAGTTGGTTTCCCTCGTTCATTTCCCCGTAATCGGTTTCCCACGAAGGTTGTCCTTGTATGTTGTTTGGAGCCAGCACGTCATCGTCCTTGGCCACTCTGTGCATTGTATTTAATGAACTTGCTGGCAACAGTTCTGGGCTCATCATCCGCACGTTGACTTGGCCAGGGATCTGGACGTGGGGTCTTCGGATCCGGGGTCTGGAGCGGAACGATGGAGCAATTTCTGTGGCGCCCCACAGTCGTCGAGTGGCGCCTGTTTAAAATGAGTTTTGTCGCTTCGTTATGCAACTGGCGACCTACTAGGCATTGCGGCAGCCAAAGGACACTGGGGAAAAGCGCTAACGACAGAAACTATATTGTAGTATAATCAATCTACAATAAATGTTACGAGGTAGAGAAAAACGCATTATATGTTATATATAAAGTCAACCGAAAATTATATGTTATATAAAGTGTCTATAAAATTGGGGCTTACTTAACAATATCTCTCCCTTTGTCTAGTAAATACATTCATTGTTTAAAAACATAAGAATGTGGATGACAATTTTTTTTTCAGTGACAAGAAGAAGAGAAAGGCAAGAAAGTGACTATCTGCTGGGACGATGTAATTATGATTGTAGCATATGCCAGGAGGCGCCTACACACTGCGAGGACATTGTCCTGTCTCCTGGCCCCAAATGGAAGTCGTCTTCATTGGGGCCATAACCTCCGCCACCCTGGCGATGGGTGATGGACAAGCGGCGAATTTACATATGGAGTGTGGAATCTACTGAAATGTGTATTGCGCATATGCTTATGTGCGTATAGATTACAAGTGAAACTGAATTTATTGCCAGCATACGCATTGAGTGGCACGTGTCCGGATTTCAATTATATAAAAAGCTTAAAACAGACACACACTTCCAATCGCATACGGCCCGGGGCTCAGATACACAGAAATGAATGCGTTGCCGCAAAGCCAGATACGAATAGACATTTAAGTTAAAGCATTCAAAATGGAAATTAAATTGTTGCCTGCTAGACAAAAGTTTTTGCCCAATGAAACCAAAACAAAGACGAAAGTTCACACACAGCCCAAACAAAGTGGGAGGCCTAGAAGTGAATGAACTTTTCGCTGGAAAATTGGAAAAATGGGAAATGGGTTGCTTAGGCCCAGCAAGGTGCTAACGCAACAGCCGTCCCTCTCTCTTCTCGGGGCTAATCTTTAAGATTAAAGCTCTTTGCCGTTGTCGCGGACGAGCAAAAATATTTGTGTGTGCAGGGAGGGAAAATAAAACATCTGCCGCAAATACACAACGAAATGCCTAAATTCAGTACAAAATAATATAACGAAAACGAGAAAACAACAGCCAGAGCATTGTTATTAAAGGAGGAAAAATAAAAGCGGGCAGAGCCGCCAGAGATGAAATGAAATGAAATCAAGTCAAGTCGGGAACAGCGAACTGGCAGAGCACATAAATAAATATGCCAGCATATCTGCAGGGCAAAAGCGACGACAATTTTCGCCAATGCCGAACGTCAAAGCCCCACTAGGCCGCCCACTTTCCGCCCCTCCTCGCAGATGGGTTATAGTGGGGTCACAGGTGGCCTGGCGGCTTACGAAATGTAAGCAACTTGTTGCTGAAACAGAATCAGTAAAAAAGCGACGAAAAAAGCGACGGAAAAGTGAAGAGCCGCACGGAAAAGCGCGGTAGGGGCGGTTGCGAAAAAATAAAGCAGACAGGGGACGATGTGCAGCAGCGAGCAACAAGCTAAGCAGGGCTGCCTCGGGACTGAAACTTTTCACGGGCTGTAGGTGCAAAAAAGGGGATTTCAAAAAAATAAAATTTTACTTTCCATACGGTTTTACAAAAATACCATATAAAGAACAAGGTGCTAAATATTGCTTGCCAATGTTTACTTAAATTCATATTATATAATATATTTTCCACAAAAGTCCTTTAAAAATTGTATTGAAAAGTTTTCTTGAATGCCCGACACATTCCAAACTCTCAAGAGATTATAAAGGCCTCGCAGCCACATCCTGTATTTTATAAATAACTTTAAAAGTTTGGCCATTGCTTGTACATCTGCCATGCTTGCTCCAAAACATAATAAGCCTCTTTTGGCCACACCCCTTGGCTCTGTTCCGTCTATGTGGATGTCCTGCGCCTAAGAGAAATCTACGATGAGTCGTCTGTACACGTCTGAGCCGAAGGTCCTTCCCCTTTGTCGTTACCAGTGCCTTTCCCAACTTCAAGTAGTCTGCCTCAAAAAGTTCCTGTCCACATAAAGTGTCCACAGACACTGACTTACAAACATTTATGCAGACATTTAGGTTATGAACACACAGAGACACACATGCACAAACGCAGACAGATGCAAGAAACGCCATTTCAGGCTACTCCTGTGGCACTGTGGGTTTAGTGTGTTTTGCAAAAACCCAATGCAAACTACTCTGCTGAATTCATTGATCGGTGCGGGTAGTACTCTGTGATTCCCCAATTATTCTGGTTAAAACCGGTAATAACATTAATTAAAATAATTGCTCGTTGTCTAATTTGGGACAATTTATTATTGGCATTCGTAACCTGATCATTTATAATAATTGTGTAATAATAAGAATAATAACTGAACTACATAAAAATGAATTTTTATTCATTTGTAATTCGATGATTGTTAGCGATTCGGAAATGCGGATACTCCCTCGGCCAGGATATGGAGTCCTTGGGGGCCGAAGAAGCTCGATGCCATTGCCATGGGTAAACTCACTTTGCAGCTCGCTTAATGTCAGTCGCGTTGTTCTTGCTGTTGCTTCAGCTCTCTCGCCGTGGCTTTGGGTTTGTGTGTTTTTTGTGTGCTTCTCCTTTATTTCAGGGCCAGGGATGACAACAGGTAAACAGGGTGGCAGATGGGGCGGCGGGAAGGACGAACCGAAAAAAAGGAACCGTGCAATGGCAGAGAGCAAAAAGCTGTTGCCGCACTTGTGTGCGTCAATTAAGGTCGCTTATGGGTAACTCGAGCCGCAGTTATGGACGGTCATTAAGACGAAAAAACGCCGAAAAGTATTCAACAAATTGAATCACTGAGCTACACACACACTCCCCAACGCACACCGATGCAAATACTTATACAGATACAGACACGGGCCCATAAACACTCAAACATACAGATGTACACATTTCTTATCTCTGGCTCTCTAAATTTCACTTGGCCAGAGAGCTTTCAAGGTGAAGTCGCATACACACGTCCACGAACACTGTGCCAAAGCTGGAGACTGTGCTTTTTCGAACAAATATCTTAGGATCCAGGTTGTCAAGGAGGTGCCTAAACGGCGGGTTCAGTTGCCTTGGCAATTATGCGATTCTGCGGATCTATTAATTATCATCTTTACTTTCTGGCAGGCTCACCACTCCCAGAAAAAGGAGAGTCCTTTGAGGGGTGTCGTGGGGTGCGATGGCAAGGGGGGAGAGAGAGCGCAACAGCTGATGGGGCAACATACAGGGCAACAAGTTGCGAAAAAGCTTTCGAAGTTCGCATTGAAAGAATTCAATGCCAAAGGAGCTTTCTATGTTTCGCACTTGGCCTGTGTGCGTGAGGGTCGGATTTGTTGTCGTTACACCCAAAAAAATACATATTTACTGCTGTTAAATGTTGAAATCTAAAAACAGAATTTTTTAATTATTGCAAAGGGGCTATTAACCAATTATAATAAATAATTAACTAAATGGAAAAAAGTTGTATTTGTAAATGCAATTGAAACCATTTCTAGCAGTGCTCTTTTGGTTCATTTTCGGGGCACTAGAACACGCGTCGCTGCTTTGTTGCCGTGGTATCGCCTTCGTGGCAGTGGCAAGGACGAGGAACACGAAGCGCTTTCGAATGAAGTTCCTCCTTTTTTTGCAACTTGTTGGCTCCGCATGTGAATGGAAAATCAGTAGCACGCGCACAGCTCCCAAGTGAAGAACATCTCGCGGACCAAAACGCGACTGCCGTTCGAACCGAGTTTCGCTCAGAAATCGCTGAACACCAATTAATAAAAGCCAAGAGCAAAACTTTCAATTGAGTTTCGTGTCGTCGTCATTTTGTCGTTGCCCATATTATTTGTACACGGGCGTTTGAGTGCTTTTTCCTGTGCCTGTGACTCTGCAATATGGCCAAGAGTTTTTGGTGATTTTTATAGAAAAAACCCAGTAATAATAATTCTAACGAAAATGTTTACCCTCTTGGGGTCGCAAAGTCTGTAATCCTTCCTTTGGCTTTGGTGGTAAAGTGGAAACAGAAAGTAGGTAAAATTTATTTGGGAACTGTTGCTTCGCTATGCTCCAGACTGCTCGCTCTTTGTCTCACTTTCTTGCAACGAAAACTTATCTTGTCTCATTTATTATTAACCAGTTCATTTTCATAGCAAATCAAATGTGTCAGCAGCTGGGCTCCCACGCAGATGTATCTATTTGCATCTTGTTTCCCTTGGGTTAATTGGAAAGTTAATTGAACCCACAGCGATGGAAAGTTAATTGTGCATTAATTAGTTCGGCTTTCCGTGGGGCAAGCTTTGGCTCAAGGCCATACCAGATGGGGCGTTTAAGGCTCGTGTCTGTTGCCCAAATTGCAATTTGAAAATGTTTGGAATTTCGATTAAATTTCCCATGTCAAAGCGAAAAAACAAAACTTGAAAATTTTGTCCCAAAACAAGGAAAAAAGTAGACAAGCGCGTGCACGAAAAAAAATATTTATCAATAAAACATGTCTATAAAGTTAGGTTTATTATCGCTTCCCAGTTTTATTTCTGGAATTTCACTATTTTCCACTTTGTGTTGCCGTTAGTACCTATAGCAAACAATTTTTTAATATATTCCGAACTTTTTACAAGTGTTAGCTCTTGCTGAATGTATCCCCGCCTTTTTTGTCCCTGTTTTCCATTGATTGCTATCCCCTTCATAATTTTGTTTCGGGGGATTGCCACAAAAATTTCGTATGCGCCCAGTGCCGCTTGGAAAGCTAGGCGCGGTCGCAGAAATTCAAAAAGTTTCAATCACAGTCCCAGCCCCAAAATGCAGCTCGTTGACGGATGAGTCCTGCCATGGGCGCGTCGTGTCGGGTCCTTTGTCGTGTGTCCCCAGCCTCCCAACCATTTAGGCCTAGTCGAGAGCAAAAAGCAAAGTTAATATAATTATTTATAGATAACGAATCAGGCGAGTGCACAAATTCTTCGGTGGCTTGCCTCGTGCTTTCCGCTCAGCGAGCGTTAATGGAGCATCTGCCTGGTTTTGTGGCAGGGGGATATCCCTATTAACCAGAGATGATGGCAAGTCCTACACTACAAGAAATATGGCTGCCCGAGATTAGGGTATAACTTCTGGTAAAACATCCATATGCTGGCAATTCAGCAAAGGGTCGATGCGCATTTTGAAGTGCTTTAAAAGTATTAAGGAACTTTAGCTCAATGAGTAATTTTTAGGTTAAGAAACCTGGAGTTACTTAGCAAATAAATGTGATATTTAGTTGAAAATCTTAGGTTCTATTTCATGAGATTCACCTTTTTCAATGACTGAATGTACAACTCCAGTTTCGCAAAATAATAGCTTTTGTGATTTCAAATGTCGTTTATTTCATTGTTGTTTAACATTAGGTGTAAAAACGTTTTAATGGATCTAGGCTAGCTTTTAATATTTTATATGTCTTAAACTGTTTATGTGGTGTTAAGCAGCTGTTATCAAATATATTTTATTGTTTTTTTTTCGGTAAGGCGAAGTTTGAAATCTGAATACGTTTAGACTGTCATCTCTGGCTCCAAGCGCCTATTAAATGTTATTGTTGCTCCCGATGTTGTTCACGTGCTTCATCGGAATCCCTACTCCCTCCTGTCTATTTATACCCCTGTGCTCGTCTTTTCATCTCCCATTAGGAAGGCACACGAAAGGCTTCTGGGAGCCCGCTTCCTCTAGATACACGCACTTATATGTGCAGATACATACGAGTACGAGTATACGGCTGCCTACATTGGAGTCCATAAATTATATCAATGAGGGAGAGCATAATAGAAAAATATGTCAGCATTTTGTGGATAACAATAAATGGCAGCCATGGTGCGAGTGAGCGTGAGCGCGAGTGTGAGTGTGAGTGTGAGGGAGAGGCAGAATGACACGCGTTGACACACACGCACACCCTCAAGGCAGCATGTTGCATGTGCCACACAATTTGTCACAATTAGAAAGACGAAAATGGCTGGTTGCAGCGAGTCACGGGCCAAAGAGAACACTATAGTATACTCGTTCATACAAAAAACAGAAAAGGAACCCAAAATGGAGGAGGCGGGGGCAGGGATAAGTGGAATCTTCAGCTGCCGGCGTAGGAGACACAGTTGCATTTGGGCTTCTCCCCCCAGTTTTCTGGATGTCCTTGTTGCCCTTCTTTTTTCCCTTTTCCAGCAGACTGCTCGCATGGATGTCGCAAATCCCAATTTGGCATGCGAGTGAGTACAAGAAGCAGCGGACAAAAGTGTGGAGGAGTGGCCGAGTTGCAGCTCAAAGCCAAATATCTGTCAGCTCATGCAATTACTTAGATACAGATACTCGCACCCAAACGCCAGCCCACCCACCCACGCAGATGAGCACCGCTCATGCATACAGAGTGCATATGTACGCCTTGATTGCGTTATCCTGCGCCCGCCGGGACCGCCACTTCCTGCCCGTCCTAATCCACGTTTCCCTCTTGGTTAGCCAATGCATTTCCGTCCAAAAGCTCACCCAGCCGGAGCACGGGTCATAAATGCACTTGGAATGTAGTGGTTGTTTAAAAATGATAGCTCATAAATTACAATATGTCCATTAATGTTTTAGCAAGCCGTATACTATATACGCATTTGGCAGGCTATTATTATTTAAATACATTTAAATGTCAAAAACTTTTGTACGGCGACTATTTTTTTCGCTTCAGTTTCCGATTTTTTTCTGCCTGTTGTCGGGCTAGGGGGTTTCAGGGGAATTGGTTTGGTAACATGATTTATTCAAATGATTGCCTTCATATTTGTTCGTCCGGCTGTACGAATGCGTTTTCAGTTAAATTAGTTTACTTGATTTCCGCTGGACATTTGGATGGTCCGTTCTGATTTGATTGCCGTCGGCATTGAAAAAGTCAAAGGTAGGAAAATATAAATATTTTCAGATGCAAATTCAGCCAACTGAAAAGATTATGCATTTGTAAATACGAGTATATATGCGTGTCTATATATTAGTTATTATAGTTATTCTACCCATTTATTAAAAAGAACAGGAATTACGTACGAAAATATGTAACATGGAGAAGGAATGGTCTCCGACCCCATAAAGTTTATATATTCTTGAAACCCGGAGCCGAGGTGATATACCCATGTCCGTCTGTCCGTGTGAACGCACAGATTTTTGAGACTATAATGGATAAACAAAAAATAATTGCATATTCGGATTATAGAGATACCAGTGCTGCACAAGTTGGTTTTTAAAACTGGCTACCTCCTGCTGCACGACAATAAACCGCGAAATTCTGTGGCGTTTACAATTTTCATTCTAGAGACACTATATTTGGACATGATATTAGTGGAGTACATATCTATTTGTGTTGCCAAGAGCAGTCAATCACGAAGATCCACGCCCGCAAAAATGCCAAAAGGGTGTTGCGTCCACAAGCTTCTCCATAGAAACATGCCGCAAACGGGAAAACCATATCATAAATATCAAGTGAAACCAAGAACCGGGTATTTATAGTCGAAACACTCGACTATTATCGTACTTACTTGTTTTTTCTGTGAACCAATCACCAATGGGATGGCAATGCCGTAGCCATCACCTTGAGTTCGTAATAATGCTCCGCTTATAACTCAAGAAACATTTAATATAAAAATTTCCTGAAGTCGCTGAAAAGGTCCTTATCGGATCTTTTCCACGAACTGATTTCATTAGCTTTCGCCGGAGACTTGTCGAGTTGATGTTTCCAATGCACACACGCCTTGTTTGCCAGGCCTCCAGTCATCCATAAAAAAGGCCAAATACACACGGGACACAGGCGGACGGGAGGTGGTAGAGTCTGTGGGCGGCAAATCTGAACTGACACAGATACCCGTACAGTCTGCAGTTAATTAAAAGCGCAATAAATAAACAATAAACAATGTCCATGACGAGGCCGCAGAGTGTGCGGATGTGCGGGAGCATCAGCTGGCAGTTCTGGCCCGGCTTAATGCGTTTATGGTCAGTGCAATATGCAAATGCAATTAAGATGCATGATGGGGAGGACGAGGGACGGCCCCCCTGGCCGCCCAAGCCCACCAGATTCGAAATGGAATCACGTTCGAGTATACGTGGGGGCTTACAAAGGGGCCTGTTCAGTGGAGCAAAATCAATAGTGGCAGCGGTATCGAAGCATATTCCGGAACTGCATATTCCGAGCAATTCCACAATCGAAATTCAAAACTTTGCCTTTGCAGCCCGGAAATCACAACTCAAAACAATTTTCAAATTTCTCGCCAGAACTTTTTACAAAAGCGACGCTGAAGTATCTGCTGCCACTGCTCGATTTTATTAACAAAGCAGAACTGAAATCAAATTAAAGAATAATACCGAGTACGCATGCAATAAAAGAGCAAAGCATTTCTCATATTTTCACAAAAGAATTTCCATAAAAGCGACTGGGTTTCCTGAGAGGCAGAAATCACGTAAAAATTTGCCATAGATTTTCGCAGGCAATTGGCAGCAGCAATCGAGATATTGAATCCTGGAGCCGCAGCCTCGTGTGTGTTGCTAGCGGCTTAAATCCATATAACCGCAAACATCAGGCACTCTGGCTTATGCAGGCAGAAAGTTTTCAAAATATTTTTTATTGCCGGTTGACAGTGGGAAGGAAGCACTGGCAGCTTAGCGCTCCAGGCGCTGGCTGTGGAGGTAAAAGCCCAGCGACAGAGAGATGAAAGCCAGAAATGATGCCCTGATAACGATTCTGGGCCAACACGCATACACCCGCGCCCACTCTTGCCAAAACCCGACTCATCGATTTGTCAGAACCTTTTTGCACGGGGAAATGTGTATGTGGACGGGGCGGGCGGCGGAAATGAGGTGAGGTTGGGGGCGAAAGGTTGGGGCCTTCGGGCATGGCTGCCCGGGCAAATGGCAATCAAATTTCAGCCAATAATTAATTTGTCCATCAGAAACTGACAATTGAAATGTCCTCCGGGGTGAGGTGAAACTGGACAAATGACTGCCTAGCTTTGTATTTCGATGGCGTGTTCCGAAGAAAATAATTAACTGGGAAACAGTTGCGATTTGAATTAAACGAGAAAATAAACAAGCATAAGTTGGTATCAAAACTTAATTGTTGTACCTATTTTTGGCTTTCATTTCACCTTAACGGCTTTCGCCCCGAATTCTTGGCTCAATGTCAGGCCCATGTCAAAACTCAACTGTCCAACAAAACTCAAGTTGGCTGAGCCAAATGAAATTATCGCGGTGCTGGGAGAGGCAAAGAAACCGAAATATAAAGTATAAATACATCCGAAATTTAGATAGGCTTTGTTTGCATTTAAAACTTTGAAAACAGAAAACGTTGCGCCTAATTGAAACTCTTTTGGGCAAAAGTCAACAACTAAACAGCTGAACCGGGACCGAGTCTGCCACCGAGGCCATTGACGTCACAATATTTGAGGGGCTTGGAAAAGTTTTCGGCCACCGGGGAATTTTCGAAGGAGCGAGTGAGTAAGAGGTGGAATCTGAGGCGCATGATTGTCCTTGATTTGAGCCACAACATGAGACGCGTACTGTGCCACAAGCGAGTTCGGGTCGAGCAAATCTTTTTGAGATTACATACAACTCGCATTCGATGCATTTGTATCGCCATCAGCGGACTGAATGGAGGAGCAAATCGGATCATGTCAATGCATCGCAGCACCCCCCTCCGCAGACAAAGGTTCTTCGATTTGCGAAGGGTTAAATGGCCAAATTGTCGGGGCGGGGGCGCTCCGCTTTGATCTGATCCCGCCACTTTGGGTTATTTTGGCTCCTTTCGCACAGTGATTTGCAAAAACATTTGCCGATACATTTCTCGGCCTGCATTGTATTTGTTTATGGCAATATTGAGTCTGATTTTGTTTAGAATGAAACCGCAAAGAAGGATGCCATTGTCGGAAAACAGAGGCCAACAAGGTTCTGCAGGCAAGAGGAAGTTTGCTAATAGGTTTTGACAACTAACTCATGTGATTGGGGATAATTGGACTAATTGATTCGATTGGCTTGGAATTTTTAAGGTGTATCTACTCGTACATACTAAGAAAAGTTATTTCAAAGAGGTCAAGGCACACAATGGAGGTGAGTAAAGAGGGTTATAAAGTTAGTCTCACCACCCCCACTTACGGATTTCAAAGCAAAACATAGAATTGTATATAAAATATTGTGAAACAAGTAGAAACGCTGTAGTCGAGATTTCTTGACAACGAGATACTATGTACCTACTTTCACCAGGTATCACCAGGTATTTCAAGCTTTGACACTGTAAAGGCCGAATCATTATTATTTATTATTCGATCTTTATAAAAGTTGTCACATGGCAAGATATCTAAATCTTTAACTGTAAGCAATTTTTAACTGTCTCTGGCTCCAATCAATTCAGAGAAATAGATAAATATGTAGGAGAAAACATAATTCTTTGAATATTTTAGAAGCGGAAGCGGCGTGTTTAAAATTCAATATTAAGATATTTTGCATATATACTTAACTCATCTTAAACAAAAGAATTACGTCTCTAGGTAGTAATATTGTCAAATATTTTGAAGAAAATACAGTTTAATGCAAATCAGCTAGGCGATAAGGGTTGTGGCAAAAATTTTTAATAAAATCACATATGACGGACCTAAAGCAAAATTAAGTCCCTAGCTTTTACCAGCCCGGAGAACGTCGTGTCCATACACGTCGTGTCCATACAGAGGGTCAGGCAGGTGAACAGACAGACGAACAGACAGACGAACAGACATACGGACAGATAAACGGACCTGGCTAGATCGATTTGGCTGTTGATCCTGATCAAGAATATACGAGCATATACTTTGTAGGGTCGGAAATGTCTCCTTCTCCATGTTCCATACAATACATTGGCACAAACTAAATATACTATTTTTTTACCTTAAGGTACTACATGGTAGTAAAACTGGCGGTTATCGCATTAAGGTAAATATCTCAAGCAGACTGATCTATAAACATTTATTGTGGGGATTTATCTCGTCGTGCAGCACTCTTCCAGCAGAAAACTAGAAAAAGATTCGTGTACGTAACGTGAATGGCGCAAATAGCATTAAACACATTCCGTCGAACCCTTTTGTAGGACACTGTGTGTGCGTGTGGCCCGAGGGCTACTTGCCCCGGATTTCGAATTGAGCTGTGGAAAGGAAAAGCTGCTGCCGCCAAATGCAATCGACGCACTGCAGCCGCACAATTTCCATTGTGTTGGTGATTAATTTCTTGCCTCCGGGTGGCTACGGATGATGATGTCCTGTCGGGTATCCCCACACGGAATCGCACTCGCTGGCCTTTGTAAACAAGTTGACAGGCTGGCATCCGGGGTAGCGATGAGCGCTGTGTATTGACGTCTGATGAGCGGATTATAGTCGGCTGATTCTTGGTACGTCGGCGAAGACAAGTGCCGGATCGGGGTTTTTCTCACCGCACAATAACTGCGCAATTTCCCACTACTTTCCTCAACAATAAGTGCGGAAAACTGTTGAAAATCCGTCTGCGTATATGAATTGTTCGTTGGTGCTCGCAGCACTTGTTGCAAACCGACGGCAATTGTCGAGCTGTTTTTTGTGCTCTGTTGAGACCTTATGGTCTTTGAAGGCTGTCTTATCATAATCGTATGAGTATATATCTAGCAAATTGTAAAACAAAGCTTTTAACAATAAAGCAACAGAGATTGGCTGTTTTTGTGAACATTATTCGATGGGTGTTCGTTTAAGGTTTTAGTCTTTCGGCACGACCTCGATATAGAAAATATCTCAAGGGTTCCACGAATATAAATTATAGGGCTCCATGAATTATAGGTAATTGGACTTCTGGGTACTAATGCCTTTGCTAAGATTGTGCGATTTTATAAAATAAGCTCGTTATCCAATAAACTAGAAAACCAGCATCGCGGGGGGAATCGAATCCAAAGCCAGTGTTAATATCGTGCATTCCCTTTTTTATGCTGCCGCAATAAAGTCTAGTTTGTACGGAAGGGTCCAATAAAGCGCATCAAGGCTACCGGACAAAGTGGCATGTTAGTTCCATTGGGACTGCACTTCGACCGCAGCACGACTGTACCTCCCTCCCATAAATGTCGGGCAATAACGGGCCCGCAAATTGTGTGGCAGGATCATAAAGTGCACGCAACGGAGGCAACAACAAAAATGAACTGAATGGCAAACCCAAGCGAGCGAGCAACCTAATTTCCTTCAAGCCACAAAAAGTGCAAGATGAATTTGCTTTTGCAGTGTCAGTGAGTCCCTTGTAAGGGAGTCCTGGCCTTTCGCCCGTCTCTCTTTGCATTCCACTTCCATCCGCATCGCTATCGCCCACTCTTCTGTCTTTCGAGGAAGTGTAGGTGAGCGTATAATGAGCTGGTGTTTTACATTTTAATTTCCGGCCACGTCCAAATGGCTGCCCGTCCGTCTGTCCGGCTAGGAGCAAAGATTTGCGGATTTGGTTTTGTCTGCTGGCGGGACTCTAGCTCGCTCCGTCTGTCTTTCATTGTTTGCCGCAATTATTTAAATGAGATTACAAAAGACTTATGCAGCGGAAATCTCATTGTGTGTGTGTTGTGTTTGCTGTTCATTCGCTGGCGGCCCGACGGGATCCTTGTTCCCGGTTCCATGTTCCTTCTTCCTGATTCCGGACTCCGGATTCCGGATTTCGCTTTTTTTGTTTTGGCCCGGCTCACATTACGGCTTAGACGACGTGTGTCAAAAGTTATCCCGGCCAATTGTTTGGCTTTTGTTGCAAACTACAATAAAGTTGTGCATACCTAATTTGACTGTTAATTGTTCCTTTTTTGGTCGAAAAGAGATTAGCCTGCGCCTCTTGGACTGAGACTCTAGTGGGTCTCTAATCAGTTTGTCAGCAGTCGCCTCCAGAGGGCACAGCTGACAGTTCACGGCCGAAACTAGGGAAGAATTTAGGTACAGGCATTCTAAGGTAAAAGTTGTGATATTCAAAATCACTTGAATTTGCCTTTGAATATTTATACAAAAGAGCATATTTGTCATAGTTTTCGCCCGTCAATCAGCAAATCTGTTGGGTTAGCCTTTCAAAATATTTGGCAAACTTTTTTCCAGGCTCTCGTTCAACTCGTTCGTCCCCGGAGCTCACTTTGGAATTCAAATGAGCCCTCGGTAAATCTGCACTCAGGAATGCGAAAACCTTTTTCATTCTGATCTAAATCCTTGGCCATCTCGTCGCCGTCGCCTTTCAGTGTCCACTGTGACCCACATCGGCCGTTTGCCTGGCTTTTCTGACTTTCCTGGCTTCTCCGGCGAAGCCGTTGGCACCTCGACGAAACACGCAGGAGAGCTTTCAGCAATTCAAAGACTGCAAAACCACACCTAAGTATCCTGGCCAGCTATCCAAAGCAGCCATCACCGCAGAATATTTGTGCACACAATAAACAAAAAAGCAGCTGTTGTAGAAACAACAGCGGCGATGACAATTTCCATTTCCCATTTTCCATTTCCCGAAAGGTCTGGGTATGTCGGTGTGCGGGTCGTGCGGGTCGTACGGGGTGTGGGTGGCGGGTGGAGGGGTGTTGGGGCCTGGCCTTCGGCTGATGGCGGTGTTGGGGTTGGTCAAGCTCAAGGACATCCGCAGACAGGAGTGACAGGCGGCTGGCTTTGTTGCAGCTAGCTTGTTGCGGCGGGGGGAGAAATCCAGAAAAATTACTGCAATATGAAACAACAGTAACTAATAGGATTAAAATGTATGCCCCGCAATGACGGCATTAGATGCAGACTGTCTGCCGGTGACAGCCACAAGAGTGGGTCCTGCATGGACTACGCGGGGAAAGGATCCTGGTCACAGACGAGACCACCTACACTCTCTCGCATTTCGGCGAAAGCATTTTCCCCTGAAAACTTTACGTATCTTGGGTTTGAGATGATGACACATATGTGCATTTATCACCGCCCTTGTAAGGAAATGTTTGTCACTTTACGGTTCGATGTGCTGCAAAATGCATTACGCAAAACCCCAGTTTATCTTTGCCTGTACGGAATTGGATTTATTTAATTCTTGCACAATGGGAATCAGCTAGGAACTGGAGTATTTAGTTAGACCAGGCTTGGAGAGTTCATTGGGGTTACTGTGAACGCAGTCTATTTGGCTGGGCGGCAGGGACCGTCCTTGCAAGGATCTCTACAGACTTTGCTATTTTGCTTCTTATTCTCCCTCCTGTAGGGCTCCTCCTCTGAAATAAGATAAGGAGGATACCATCAGAAGCCCCGCAAACGGTCGCTACCCACTTTTAAAACAGCCGCCAAAGAACTGGTTCTGTCCGCAGTCATTCCTGGACTTTTCGCAGTCTTTTTTTTTGCCCTTCTTGCTGCTCATGGCGCACACAGGATTCAGTGAGCAGGGAAAACCTCTGATCCGGGGCAGGATATGCTCGGCCAAGCGCAGGAGTTGGGAAATACGGACCGCCATTGCTATAGAAATGGGAACAAAAAATTTTTAAAACGTTGTCGAACGGGAACTGGTGATATTGTATAAATGAGTATTAGTCAAAACTTGACAGGCCTGCTTGTTTTTGTTGATTTCATATCCTATAACCCCTTTTCCACTCTCCAAAGCAAAGGCAGCAGTTTGTAATGACTTTCCAGTAACTAATTAGAATACGACAAAGTCCTTGTGAAGTTTCTCCCAGAACTGCAAGCATATTAATCGAAAAAGTTCATCCACAGCCGGATAGTTTTCTGCTATAATAATATCGCAGGAAAAACATCCAATTTAGTTGCAGAGTTCACAACAATATTTGTTTTGATCATAAAACATGTTTTTCCCGAAATGGAAAGTTTTCACCAGTTATTGAAAAACCTGCTAACACATTTATGTTCAATACGATGCCTACATTTTGTTTCCCCATTGAAGCTCCCATTCTTTTTCTTTCATACTTTGAAATTTATCTGTTTAAATATTTAGACACATAAAGCTTATCCCGTCTCCTTCCTGGAACCGATATATAGTACATCGTATTTTGAGATGACTCGACATTGGTATCTAGCCGATGTGCAGTGTTGATTTTAAAGCAATATCTCTGAAGCGTGTCACAAATGTCTAAGCCGAGCTGACTGAGAGCTTTATCATGTTTATATGTACTCAGACCACACGCAGTCCTTTTGCGATGGAAGCCAATGTTTTAGCACTTAGTGAGCCAGCTCATAACTGACAGTCAAGTGCGGGAAAAATCCGATGAAAGCTTAAAGAAGGAGAGTTGAGAGTTCAGAGTACCGCACAACGAAGTGAAAATGCTCTAGCATGGAGGAAAAAAAGGAAAATATTTGCGGAGAGTATGAACCATGAAAATCCCATTAATCAATTCTTCAGCAATATCAAACAAGCTGGAAAATTCCAATTTCATATTTATCTACTCGAGTGGTCTGAGGGGTGGAAACCTGGTCCTAGATGCGATGATGATAGGTTGCAATTTGCCACATGCAGCACATTTATATTTCTGGCCATGGGTGCGGCTTTCTTTCGTTTTTCCTTTTTCAATTTTTCGTTTTTTCCATTTTTGGGGTACTTTTGCCGGGATTTTTCGCTCATTTTATATATTTCGATGGGGTGAGGAAATGTGAAAACTGTGGGCTTGGCTGTTTGCCGCTTTGATTGCAGTTTACATAGGTGTCAATTAGCAACGGTGCGGTTGGCTGCATTTCAATGGGATTAGTGTTGATGTTTTCGCAGTTCCCCTCGTCCATCGAGGTGTTTTCCTCGGCGGCTTGGGCGACAGTCAAAGGGACCAAAAGGGGATTAGTTAGCACACTTTACAGCTCTTGAAGTGGTAACACAAATTGTAATTATAAGTTTATTTTTCACATGTTTTTCATCATTTCCCTGTGCCAAATTGGCAGTTTAATTTGTGTTTACAAAGCCACAGTTGCATGTTTTTGAGGGAGATTCTCGGAGCCGGAAAACGGGACACTTATTGACCAATTATTTTTATACCAAGTACCTTAAGGCACATTAAGTTTGTGCGAATGTATGTAATCAGGAGTAGGAAGCATTTCCGACCCTATAAAGATTGTATATTTTTAATCAGCATATACAGCCGAGTCGATCTAGCCATGTTCGTATGAACCGTCGTTCTCCTAAATGGTAAGAGATAAAAAAGTAATTATATTTGGTTTAGGACCGCTATATGTGGTATGCAGATCGAGTTTATTTTAAAATTTTGACACTTACCGCCTTCGTAATTTGCATAAAACTGTATGTTTTCCAATATATCCGAAATGGTAGGAACTAGAGACATATTTCTTTTTGCTATGCAAAAAATATGTCATTTTTAAGTTTGGATCACGCGTTTGGAGAAAGATGATAATATCTAGCCATGTGCCAAGTTTTATAAAGATCGGACAACGCATAATGTACGAGTAGATACGAAATATTAGGCATTTCCGTATTGACTTGATATGGGGTTAAAATATTAAAGCGGTAAATCAAAATAATGTGTAATTGTATTCTGAGATTAATTATGGCGCTTACGTTGCTTGGTGAGGGCAACTCCAAGTCAATGACCACACATGTGAAGGCCCTGAAGAGTGCACTAGGTTGCCATCTTCAAGGAAGTTGTAGGGCACAAAATGTATCTTTTCAACAGCTGTGCTACAGCTCGGAAATCAGCAGCCAAATCGGCGACAGCGAAGCAATGAAAGTGATGAATAACTGAGAGTAATGTTGCCGAATCAATAAAAATCCTTTTACCAGACCTATGATGAACCGCATACAAACACACATGACTCAGTTGTCATTTCAGCGTGAGTGTGTGCGTGCGACAAGGACCCGGGCAACATTCTACTTTGACCGAGCGCACATTTTTATTATCCCAAACTAATTTGAGGGTTGGTCCTTGATTTCTCTCCTCTACGGATATCTCCCCGCCTGCTGCCTGCACCCATTTCTCCTCTTTGTCCTGTTTTGTCTGTTGCCATGTTTTGATGTCATTCGCTACACGTGCTTAATTTCATTTAATTTATTTAATACTTGAAAAATAAGTTTTTTGTTCACTTTTGTATTGAACAACCCCTCGCTCCCGATGCTTCCCGCTCCTGGGACTCGGTACCCCGATGTACTGCGTACATGCACGACGACTACTGTGAATCCAGTCCCCCCGGTGGCCCTTCTTTTCCGTTGAACGGCTCCTGGGCGTGGACGAATGCCAATGAATTCGCATTTCGCCTTTCGCCACGCTGCGTAACGAAAAGCCGGAGAAATTCAGGAGTGGAGTGCCGAGTGCAAGACAAATTGCTCGCCGGGGAATTGCTGGGTTCGCCGGAGAATGCCTCGTCTGCATATTCATGATGCGAGTTCCATATCGACCATGGAACCACGGCAGCCTCCTCTGCATATTTATGGACCCGGCAGCGCAGTGGCAGGTTGTCTAATATTAACCAGACGTTGGCCACGGACCTGCCAGGAAGCGGTTAAAATACAACATTCATTAGCATTGGCAGCTGTTGCCTTGAACTTTTCTTTTTGGGTTTAAAGCAGCAGCGCCTGCTAGATTGATTTTAATTGAATTACATTTTACTAGCTGAATTATTACTAGTAACGATTCTGTCTTTAGGATGTAAGTACAAGATAATGACCTATTTCTCATGTTCAGATTCGTTCTAAAGGTATTACGACAGTTAACTTACAGCGATAAATTGTGTCGTTTATTCCCTCGAGACCAAATCCCTGCTTCACCCAAATGCACGAGTATTTCACCCTTTTGTCCGGTTAACTTGCCCTGCTAGTTGGCCATTATCCGCTTAGTACACAATCCTTGGTCGGATTGCGAATCGCGATGCTGGGAGGAACTAGTTGAGTGACTGATTAGCCGAGTTCCGACGCAAATTTGTCGGGTAGTGCAGTTGCCAGGCTCGTGCCTGCCCATCCGCCGCACTTCTGTTCGTGTGGTCCACCTGCGCCGTTGGACCCACCTGCATGGCCATAATTAATGCCAGTTCAAGGCTGCCACCTCGAAACCGCACTCCAGGCCCTCCATCCGGTTCCATTTCCTTTGGTTGGTTGGCGCTTGGCTCAACCTAATGGCGTGCGAGTGTATTTTCCTAAGCCGATTAGCGGTGGCCAGTTGTGTGGGAGCACTAAGAAATAAAGTTTGAAAGTTTATTTCCCAAAACAACACAAGCTGGACTTAGTTTGAGCTTTGAAATCTTTGCATTTAATGGGAACTTTAAATAATTTCAGCTGGTTATAGGAACTCCACTATAATTGTTATAGGTTGCACCTTAAACTGATATACTTATCCCAGAAAGCACCCCCTGTTTTTAGAAATTATACTCGGTTCTTAAAAAGAATTCGTACGAAAGTAGGTATCACAGAGAAGGCAGCTTCTCCGATCCCACGTAGTACATATATGTGTACTTGATCAGCATCAACAGCCGAGTCGATCTAGCCATGTCCATATGTCCATATGTCCGTCCGTCTGTCCGTATGAACGCCTCAATCTTTAAGACTATAATAGAATTGAGTGATAACAGATCAGCACAAGTTTGTTTTAAAAATTGGCTACCAGACCCCACACCCACGAAAACCGCGAAATTCCATTTTAACTCGAGAGGGACCAAATTTTGATAGTACTCGTGTATTGGTAGAGACAATTTCTGGCTGTGAAAATAACAAAAAGTGTTGTGCCCACAGCTTCTCCATAGAAACATGCCGCGCACTTCTCTTCCGCAATGTTTATTCATCTTCTAAAATCAGGTGGAAGCCGGGGATTTGTAGTCGAGACACTCGACTATATTCGTTCCCGTTACGTTTTTATAGTCCCTTTTTATCTTCCATTGTATCCGGAGCTTTGAAGCAGCAGTTCCCTTCCCACCAAATGTCTGAATCAGCCTGGCAACAGTTTTGTGGCGTTATTTTTTTGCAGAAAGTTAAGGAATATTAAAGCGCCTTCGTCCAGCCAACCTCTTTGCCCGGGCCACAAAAAGAAAAAAGTAAAAGGATGAGCGGCCTGGGTCCGGCAGCCTGTTGGCTGGCCCACAAGCGCATCGAGTCCTGGTCCCGGATGGCCAAGGAGCGCGTGGGAGCGGTGCGCCGCGTCACCCTCGATCGCAACTCCGCGGACGAATCGAGTCCCGGCGGAAGTGGAAGTGGCAGCGGAAACGGTAGCGGTGGGGTTGCGGGTTGTCCGGGCAACTGTGCTGGGGTTCTGCACAGCCTGCCAACGGGCGGCGAGGGTGGATGCGGGGGCGGCTGCTCCACCACGCCCCCGCCACAACCAATGACTCCGCCGCCGTCGGCGTCGTCGGTCACCTCGACCACCAGCGGCATTGGCAGCGTATCCGCCGGTAGTGTCAGCGACAGCTGTGATTTGCCCACGGACTCGGAGGTTCCTATACCCATTTATATGGCCAAACCTTGGCCAGACCTTACTAACATGTGCGCCTGTTCTGATTCCCGTAGGAGATAGCCATTGCCAAGGAGTGCCAGCCCATCCAGCCGGCCAGCCAAATGCACGGACTGGGAGGCATGGGCCACAACCACCACATGGGCACGGTTTCGGCCACCGGAACGGAGATCCTGCGCGGCCCGGCCGAGGTGTTCCACAGTCCGCTGCACTTGCACCACCAGAGCCGATCCTTCCCCCCGCGCCTCCAGCGCACGCCGTCCATCTCCAGCCAGAGCAGCGTGGACAGCGCCCCATCCAGGCATTCGGTGAGTACACCTGCTGAAAACTGCCATTAATCGGCATCGAGTTGCACAACTTTCCAGCTTTCAACTTTTAATTGGATACGGGATCCGGGAATATACTTTTTTATAGCCACTCAATTAAAAAAGCTATTTTTTACTTTCAATTTTAAATCGAAATCGAGAAAATGTTTCCGTATTTACTATGAACTACTTATATACTCGTAGTAGTTATTTAACAAATTTATCGGCTTGGCGTATTTATGGAAAAATTATTGCTTGTAACGAAAATACTCTTATCAAGAGGTCTGAGTTACGTTAAAACATTTTTAGATCAGACTTAAACATAGGGTCCAATGAGAAGCTCAAAGATATTTATCAATTTTTATTTTTCCTTACATTCCGTGAATTAAGTGTAAAAGCAATAAATATATGTTGTAACTTTGTGTGGAAGAATCTCCTTATACTGATCGTGTTTTGTTGTAGGGTCATCGTGGCTCCTCGCCGCAGATCCGCACCTTTGGCCCCGACGGACGCAGCTCGCTGCCGAGCGAGCCGGCTTTTCCCCATCACCTGGCCCGGTCGCCCAGTCCCATGCGAACCATCTCCCTGGACGCCCGCTGCGGCAGCCCCGCCCACTCGACGGATCCGGGCGACATGCGCACCCCCAGTCCGTCGCAGAGCAGCTTGGCCTCCCTGGCCGGCGCCACGGCCATTTCGAGTGGCAAGGGCATGGGCGGGGGACGGTGCCTTTCGCCGTTGCTGATACCGCCGCGGGCCCAGCCCGGCGTGGACCCCGCCGTGGGTCCCGCCTCTCCGCTGGGAGCTCTGCAGCCGGACCTCTACCGGCTGCCGGACGGACCCGTGTATTTGACAGCACCGGAATCGAGTCATGCCGTGGGACGTTTGCATCTGCGGGTTAAATACGACTACCACCTGTTCGACTTGACTGTGCATCTGATTGAAGGTGTGTGATTTGGTTTGCTGCTAAAAATCCAACGAAAACGTGTGGTTGCATTATTGCTGTCCCTGATTTTGTTGAAATCTGCTTGCTAATCAAAGTTTCTCTTACCAACTCACAGCTCACAACCTCAGTCCCATTGAGGAGGGCGGTTTCCGAGATCCTTATGTCCGGCTGATGCTGCAACCGGAGGTGGACAGCCGCAAGCGACAGACACACATACACCGCGGCGAGTCGAATCCGTATTTCGACCAGCACTTCAAGTTTCCGGTTTCCCGCGATCAGCTCCAGGGCAAGGAGCTGATCCTTCAGGTTCTCGACTACGATCGCTATTCGCACAATGACATTATCGGCGAGGTCCGCATATCGGTGGACGGACTGGACCTGTCCAAATCCGTGGAGGTGCGTTAAACTAAACACATTTATGCTTGGGGGCAGAGTACAATCTTTCGACCATTAACAGATTTGGGGAGACTTGCTGCGCACCAAAAAACCAAAGGAAGATCGACCTGAGTTGCTGTGCTCCCTCAACTATTTACCACAGGCTGAGCGTTTGACCGTGAATATAATGAAGGCCAGGAATTTGGACACCGTGCAGGAACCCTACGTAAAGGTTGGTAAACTATATACTATAGACGTGCGAACACGACTACAATTTTCCTAAGAATGTTTCGATCCTTTAGCGGTTGGGTAAGAGAATAGGTGCATTTATCGTTTTCCGTTCACTAAAAAAACAATTCCCAAAATTTTGTTGGTTTTTTCAAGTTAGTGCGAACTGCTATCAAGCGACTGGGAGTGGGTTTTAATTTGTATTAATAGGTGACCGGTATCTATCATATTCTCCAAGATCAAGGTGTTCATACGGACATACAGACATATAGCAAATATACAAAAATAGCGAGTTCCGGGTTTTTAAAAGAGGATGAGCATATATATTTAAAATAGTTTTAATATTAGGTCAAACGTTCTATAAATAACTTGATTTATTCCACAAAAACTTTAAATGAAAACCTAACGTATCTGGAAAGCCAGTTATAATAAACTTGTAATTCCGAAAGATCAATAAAAATACTTTTAAAACCAAAAAAAAAAAAATAATAGGTATACATTTACGAAAAGACAAACTTACCTTTGTCTTCCTCGGGGAAGTGTGATTCCTTCTTGCTGTGAAAAAACCCATTAACTTTATGAATTTCCACAGATTTACCTGATTCAGAATGGCAAGCGCATTAAGAAGAAGAAGACGAGTATTACGAAGTCGGACGATCCCACCAATCCCATCTGGAATGAGGCGTTCACGTTTAATTTGCAATCAAATTATCTCCAGAATGCAGCCATCGAGGTAACCTTTAGCCTTTGCCCTCCCACACCACCCCAACTCACTCAGCTCACTGGCTGACCCCTTTTGGCCATAAACCGCCGGCATCCGCCGTTTTTAACAGCTCCATTGCTAATTCCGGGCAATAGCCCGCTTTTATGCCGGCCGTGTTTTAATTGAAAATTCCCTCCGTACCTGCCACACACATATATATGTATATAGTATAGGTATATACCAGGATAACCTTCCTCTCTAACCGCAACTCTATATTTTTTCGCCGCTCGGCATTTTGTTTTTCTGGCTCCTGCTTGCCGCCGGCAGATCTATGTGGTGGGCGCCGGGAGCGAGGCTACGGAAATTGGATGCTGCGGATTGGGGCCCCAGGAAAGTGGAACCGGGTGCCAGCACTGGCACGACATGATTAACAACGCCCGCAAGCCGACGGCCATGTGGCACTACATCCGCTAAGCCGGTGGAAGCCGTTAAATAATTATTGTTATTATTATTTCAAAAGGAGTCCGGGTGCGACAAATGTATGTAACTGCGGCCCGCAGCCGCAGCAGCAGCCGCGGCCGTAACCGTAACCGTAACCGTAACCATAACTTTAACCTTTAACGTAACCCGTGTCTGTGTGAATTTTCCATTGCATTTTCGAAAAAGCTTAAATCGTTCCTTATAGCAAATCAAAAGTTCATCTACTCTACATACAAATATATATGTGAATGTAATGCCTATGCTGCAGCTGAATAACTACTTAAATAACTACGTGTATGCAGGATTTTTCCCTCCAAGAAGCTCAATCAAAAGTTCCTATGCAACGAATTGTGCCCCAATCGGTGGCGGGCAATTGACTTAACGGATTTTGTTGTGCATTTTGTGCGGCAACTCTCGAGCAGTCGGCAAAAGCCTAAATACAAAAGAAATGGTAATCGAGCACACACAACAACGGCAACAGCAGAGGGAAAACTGAAGAAAAGGAAAACTGTCAACCGGGCCTGTTGACAGTTCAATCGACGTCAGCAGACACTTGAGAAGCCTGCCTCCTGCTCCTCGGGGTGGTGTACTTTTTTGGCGTGGAGTACTCAAGTGTGCATTTCTAAAATAATTATGAATACACCACACAAGGCATAATATTCGTATAGGTGAGTGGTCGTCAATCATGCAAAAATGAAATAAATAAGAAAGAAGCAGACGGAAGGGCAGCCAACCCCGCGACCCGAGAGGGAGTTGCTCTCCTTTGTGCCGGCGACAGTTGACAAATTGCCCTCGTCCTGTCCCGTTGTCCTGTTGTCCTTTTGCC
Source organism: Drosophila ironensis (assembly GCA_021223825.1). NCBI lineage: Eukaryota > Metazoa > Arthropoda > Insecta > Diptera > Drosophilidae > Drosophila > Drosophila ironensis. The sequence continues at coordinate 3,344,924 of JAJJHQ010011965.1, forward strand.
ATGCGATCCTCCCTGGGTGTGTGGTTTCTTGTTGATTTCTCTCGTCGTCAACTGTCTGACAGCTTTGCTCCCACAGTGAGAGAACCTATGCTAATTGTTAAGTTAAGTGTCCTGTTCCTTCCGAGCGAGCAAGCAGCCTGCGAGGGCTTTGCAGAGATGAAGATGGGAACGGAGGATCCGAGGGTTTCTTGCTGATTTCATTCGCCTCAAATTATATGTACGTGTTTTCGGTGTTGTCGCATGAACTATGGGAATCAAGGCCCAAATAATGAGTGCATAATATATGCTATTTAATCCGTATAAATATCGCAGCAAGCTGAGTGTATGCAACTTGAACCTAAACAAAGACTTGAGCAAAAACTAGCACTGCACGTGTTAACTAGACAAGGAGGCAAGCTGCCCGCGGGTCAGCATTAAAATATATAAATATATACACCTAAAATACTATATACCCAGAATATATACGACATCCTTCTGCGCCACTGTTTCCCTTTCATGACACTATCAAAGCAACCGAATCAACAGAAACAAATGCTGAATACCTCCGATTTAAGCGAAACTTTGTTACTTTACAAACTCTACAAACGAAATATGTATGATGGCGGACAAACAAACAAACCAAAAAAAAAAAAAAAAAAAAANAAACTACAAAACCTATATCCATATGAACGACATAATGTATATGTAAACCTATATGTATGTGAATTTAAATTATTCGATAAATAAATAACTTAAAACTATAAACTAGCCGAGATATGGGGAGTTCATTTGAAGGATAAATGGGATATTTTCAGGTTTTAATTGTTCGATTAGAATTTGATTTGATTTGTACTTTTGCTTTTCGAACCTTTGCAAACTAAGAAATGATTATTTTTGTATTTCACGATGCTTTTAATTATAGAAATTTGATGGTAATAATTAATAATTTAAACACCCTACGTACTCATCATTTGCGGCAAAAAATACATTTTCATTGAAAAAATGTTAGGTGGACATCAAGTACCAAGTAAAAATGTAGAAATTTAAAAAATGTACAGATTATTTTATTTTGCATCTTTGCATCCACGAACTTCTTCAAGTTTAATTATGTGCAAGCAGTGGAGCAAGTCGTCAACTCACACCGCAAGCAGTTTGGACCAGTCTTATACTCATACACACTTCGTTAATATTAACGAAGTGCAAGCAGTGTAGCTTAGCAGTCTGTTAATCATGACGGATAGATGGCGCTTTTAAAAGTAAGACCTAGTGATGGCAGTTAAGCCAAAAACAATTTGCATAGTTAAAGTGCCATCTATCTGTGGATTATATAAAAGATGCAAGTTATGGGCGAATTCACTAAAGCAGATCGCTTGGATGCACTGCTTCAGGCGAGATGATGCAGCAGTTTCTTTGATGACATCCAGCGATTTTCTAAAGTGGGAAGATAATACAGACTCACAAACGGACAGCAACCGGATATATGTATATCACTCAAGTATTTCTTACGCCAGAACTACCAAGGTTAGAGATGCTATTTGTATAGCCAATATCTATGAGGAAGAAAGGGCTCCAACTGGGGCTAGTTGATAGATTTCGCGGCTTGTGGATGAACTTGGGGAAGTATGGTTAAAATTTGCGTATGAGAAGAGCGCGGCATGTTTCACACAATTGCAAATAATTTAAAAAATCTAGGCGTTCATAGGGACAGACAGACATGGCTACATCGACTCGGCTGATTATGCTGACCAATAAAAAAAGGTATACATCCATATGGGGTCGGAAAAGTTCCCTTACATTCGTACGATTTCAATATACCCTTGCATTCCGTTTCGATTGCCTTCTAATTACAAGTNCCTACGTACTCATCATTTGCGGCAAAAAATACATTTTCATTGAAAAAATGTTAGGTGGACATCAAGTACCAAGTAAAAATGTAGAAATTTAAAAAATGTACAGATTATTTTTTTTTTTTTCATCTTTGCATCCACGAACTTCTTCAAGTTTAATTATGTGCAAGCAGTGGAGCAAGTCGTCAACTCACACCGCAAGCAGTTTGGACCAGTCTTATACTCATACACACTTCGTTAATATTAACGAAGTGCAAGCAGTGTAGCTTAGCAGTCTGTTAATCATGACGCATAGATGGCGCTTTTAAAAGTAAGACCTAGTGATGGCAGTTAAGCCAAAAACAATTTGCATAGTTAAAGTGCCATCTATCTGTGGATAATATAAAAGATGCAAGTTAGGGGCGAATTCACTAAAGCAGATCGCTTGGATGCACTGCTTCAGGCGAGATGATGCAGCAGTTTCTTTGATGACATCCAGCGATTTTCTAAAGTGGGAAGATAATACAGACTCACAAACGGACAGCAACCGGATATATGTACATCAGAGAACTGCAGCAACTCCCTTTTTTCCAACTCACACTCGATCATTACTCGCACTCGCGAGTAATTTCTTCAAAACAAATCAAATCCCTTCATACACTCGCTCTCTGCAAGTGCGATTCACCCTCTCTACTCTCTTGCCACCAAATACTTCAAATCAGGGCCTGCCTCAGAGCGATTCAATGAAGGAGTTGTCCCGAAAAAGCGAAGTGAGTTGAAGTGATTTGAAAGGGGGATAGCGACACACTCGTGGTGATTTGAAAATACAAAAATACCAAAAATGCAATTGTCTGACGAGTGTCCTGCCTCGCCTTGTTCTTTTGTTTCAGCGTATCGAAGATCGCATACTCCTTTTCATGTTTCTATTGATTTTATGTCGCCTTAAGATATGCGATCTAGCAAACTGTTTTTTAAAAGAGGGTATTTTGAGCTGCGGCAGAAGCGACCCGTTTTTCTTAAAGCAATATGACGAAGTTAGGATTCCCTTTTTTAAGGTTGCCTTTACCATAAAACTTTTTTACCCACCTTTTTGAAAAAACCTCATGTACCCCTTAAAAAGAAGAGTATAAAACGGCTTAACAACCGATCGCAGGTCTCGAACCCCTTTTATACTCTTCTTTTTAAAAGAGTTGCATGATGTGTTCCAGAAAGTAGGTAGCGCACCCCATAGAGGGTGACAAAGAATAAAGGAATCCAAGCGTCGTCAAAACAACAAGTGTACGCCGAACGATCGCGCTATTTCCTAAGCAAAAAAAAACAATTGGGACACGCGACATACCCCATAAAAAAGGGTCTTTGCCGCGATCATACAACCCTTTTATACTCTTCTTTTTAAAGAGTCCATGAGGTTTTTTCAAAAAGTAGGTAAAGCAATGTTTATGGTAAAGGCAAATCTTAAAAAAGGGAACCCAATCTTCACCATATCCAAATCAGGAAAAAAGGTCCGATGCTGCCGCAGGTCAAAATAGCCTTTTATACTCTTTTTTCAAAAGAGTTGCATGAAGATCATAAAAAATTTGTCAACGCGTATATCCTGGTAATGAAAAAACATAAAAAAGAGTGTGCTGCCATCGGTATCCTAAAATAGGCCCTCCGGGGGTGGTTTTCCTTTTGTTTTTGGGAAAACACAAATCATAACAAATCACCCCGCCTCGAAACCAACTCAGTTAGGTGATTTGAAGGGAAAATGAAGCAACGCGTCGCACTCGGCGACGCATATACTCGCGGACACTCGTGAAAGAAACCGAAATGATTTGTTGTGATGCGTCATTTGCGAGTAACTCCCTTCAATTGTTTTTTGAAGCCCTTTATACTCGCGAGTAGGAAAAATGACGAGTGTTACTCGAGTGTTACTCGTGCAGTTCTCTGATGTACATATATCACTCAAGTATTTCTTTCGCCAGAACTACCAAGGTTAGAGATGCTATTTGTATAGCCAATATCTATGAGGAAGAAAGGGCTCCAACTGGGGCTAGTTATTAGATTTCGCGGTTTGTGGATGAACTTGGGGAGGTATGGTTAAAATTTGCGTATGAGAAGAGCGCGGCATGTTTCACACAATTGCAAATAATTTAAAAAATCTAGGCGTTCATAGGGACAGACAGACATGGCTACATCGACTCGGCTGATTATGCTGACCAATAAAAAAAGGTATACATCCATATGGGGTCGGAAAAGTTCCCTTACATTCGTACGATTTCAATATACCCTTGCATTCCGTTTCGATTGCCTTCTAATTACAAGTCAATACTTTCGCATTGTCTGAAAAAATGTTTATACACTACATGTGGTAATAAGCTCTACGATTTTCTGTGTGATGAAACCTGATTGAGATTGGTGGGTTGAAACTTAAACGCACTAACCTCAAGCTAACCAGACATTACCCTCAAGCTAAAAGAAACACCGAAGATTGTGGGCTTTACAATACATAATATATTATTCGCAAATACTAATCGCCAGGTAAGTCAGGTAAATCAGTGACATCGTTCAACAGTTTGTATCGGGTTGGAGTCCTTCGCTCAGTGCAGCTGCTTCACGCTCACGTAGCTGCTGGCATGGCCGTATCCGGCGTGGCCCAGGCCATCGTGACCGTAGCCGTAGTCGGAGCCGTAGACATCGCCCTGGCCGTAGCCCTTGTGGTAGACCTGGGGATGGTGGGCGTGGCCCAGCTTCTTGACGACGGCGTTGAATCCGTTGTGGTCGTCGGCGGTGTACTCAACCACGCGGGTGGTGCCGTCGGACTCCTTCAGCGAGTAGCTTCCCTTGACCTTGTCCCCGTCCCGGGTCTCCCACTGGCTCTTCTGATCGCCGGTGTGGGCATCCTTGACGCCGTAGTCGAAGTGGTACTTCGGGTAGTGGTGGGGCTCGTGCTTGTCGTAGTCCGCGTATCCGTGGCCGGGGTAGCCGTGTCCGTAGACGCCGCCGTAGGCATTGATCACATCGTGATCGTACCCGTATGCGTAGTCCTTGTGAACGGGTGCCTCGTGCTTCGTCACCGAGCTGTAGCTGGTGGCATGTCCTCCGTGCGGAGCCGCCCAACTGCCCGCCGCCAGGAGGGCACACATCAGTCCTGCGCAAAGGGATTTCATTCTTGATGCCTCGGTTGGATGCCTGCCAATCGGTGTCTGATGGTTCTAAGTGCGGTGGCCCCCCGTTTTATAGCTAAGCTTGTTGTGGCCCAGCCATTCACCCGTTCGCTGATTGCCTCAGCAACTCCTAATTATCGTTATTATTGAGTTTGGCCATTGAGCTCTATGGAAAATCGAAAACATTTGATATCGCTCACGGGCCGTTACAATTAATTCTGCTGCGAATAATTAAAAGCACAACAGAAACCAATTGGAGTGTGGTGCAGCCAAAGAGAAGGGCGCAGCCGGATGCAAGAATGAACTTCGCGTTTCCGAAGCATACATATTTGTGTATCGGCGGAGGGTGAATACGAATTCAAGAGCCAACAAGGTGTAAGGGCAATAACAATGGCAGAACAGCAATGAGGAAATGTTTTAATTTAAAGTTCGGGTGGAAGGCCATGGAAAAATTCAAATTGGATTTCTGAGTATGGATAATTAATTGATCAATTTTAAAATACTGTATGGAGGGAATTGAAAAGTACAAGGAACAGGGAATTTGGTTCTCTCTTTAGGTTTATACTTCTCAAGTTGTCCATAACAAGTAAAAGTTTTCTAAGGCTTTTGAGACTTCAATCAAATGGAAGAAATTTGTTTTTTTTAAAGCTGAACTTTAAGGAAGAGACCCTAATAAGCTTTAATTTTGTATGGTTATCTTGGATAATAAAGCACAAGCCATCCATTTTATTGGCAGTTCGAAGTTCAATGATCTGGATTTACTTATAACAAAACCAAATCACATGCATTGGCTCTATAATTTGGAGTTTTCAGCTCAACCCAGCCAGCCCATTCACATTAATTACAAATATTTAGAAAACATTAACCGCTGTTTAGTGAGTTAACACCATTCGGAAGCATTGGGCTCGCCAGCGCAGACCCCCTGGGCTGAAAAATCTACAGCAACGACCGCCCCAGTGGGCCCCTCACCACCACCACCCCTTTCAAGGTCACTCGAAGCGGCGCCGGAGCCAAAAAAGAGGAGGCAGCCAAGAAACGCAGCGAGGCGAGGCGGCTATTGGTAAGATATTTGAAAGCGGGCCACACTTGTTGATTGATTTCTAAGCAACAAAAAAGCACGAGCGTGGAGTTGCGTTTTTGTTTTTGCGATGTTCACGCCCCGCTTCAATTTGGGTTTGAATCGGTATGGGCCACATTTAATTTACCAATCGCCAGTCGAGATTATGAATACGAACGAGGAAAATCGAAAATTCGCACAAAAATTCGAAGCATTTTTCATGCCCATTTCGTTTTTTTGGTTGCTCGCGGGCTCTTACTTTTTTCTAGCCTATTTAGCCTCGAGACTAAAGTGTAATTAATCGATCGGCAGAACGGGCTAAAGTATAAAAACGTTGGGCATAGTCTACCGATTATCACAGTTCCATTTGCGATTTAGGCCAAGCAAGTCAACCACCGAATCCATCCCCGAAAATGGCCCACAAACTCACCATCCTCTGCTGCGCTCTCCTGGGTGTGGCAGCCGCCAGTTATATCCCCCACGGACACGGACACGGAGTGGGCTACAGCGTCCAGACGCACCATGAGGAGCCGAAGAAGTGGCACGATCACCACCAGTGGGCCGAGGCACCCAAGGTTCAGCACTGGGCCGTGCAGGACCACCACCAGCCACAGCATCACTGGGCGCCTGCTGTGCACCACCAGGAGTACAGCCACCACCACGAGGAGCCCAAGCACCATCCCAAGTACCAGTTCGACTACGGAGTGAAGGACACGAAGACCGGTGACATCAAGCAGCAGTGGGAGACCCGGGATGGCGACAAGGTCAAGGGCGGCTACACCATGAAGGAGGCCGACGGCCGCACCAGGATCGTGGAGTACACCGCCGATGCGCACAACGGATTCCAGGCTGTGGTCAAGCACGTGGGACACGCCGATCACTACGACAACGGACACGGTCACGGACATGGACAAGGATACGGACATGGATACGGACACGGTCACGGTCACGGTCACGCCACCAGCTACGTGGAGGTGAAGCAGGACACTGACAGCAAGTGGCAGGACAATGGCCACAAGTGGTGGTAAAGGGGATGTAGCTAGCCAATCCTGACCTGAATCCGACTAACTAAATTAATGTATTGTATTGGTTGTTTTAATAACGAAATTGACAAACGATAGACGTAGATAAATAAATAGCAAAATGCAGAAAATGCAGTAAAAATTTTGATTCGTTTGGATTGAAAAGGGTAAATTTAAAAATTACCCTTTAAATTTATTGGATTGTTTTTGTTTAATATAATGATTTTAAATCTTCCACCCTGCTCTCGAAAGCCATGGCAGAAATGGGTGAGACGTCATCGGACATATTATAATATTCTTTATTATTAAAATAAAATATTCCAATTTAAACTCCTCTAATTACATTTTATTTTCGTTCGACCATGTTTGGACATGTGGTTGTGAACTTGGCTAAATATTGTGTTCAACCAACCTATAACTCTCCAAACTAACTGCTGTGGAGAAGTATAATCGGCAAAGCAGTGCTTTCAAAATATTGGCGCGCTTTCCATTCTATTCCGACCTAAGCAAACCTTAAAATACAAAAGTTAAATGAATAGCAAATCAGAATATGAAGTTGATGCTTTTATTGCCATAAATTGCATTTAAGCTGGCCAAAATGTTTGTTCCACAAACCCCGAGCCGGTCTCGAATAATTTTATTTGCCGTCGCAAAAGATTGATGAAATGCTGTCCAAAAGATGCGAGGGCATCTTGCCTGCTGCCATATAAATTCATCAATTAAACATTAATTTATGCCGTGAAGCAAAGTTTTGCGGTCACATAAATCTGCGAGTGCCGTTTGACCCCGAACCGCAATCCCAAAACTGAACTGAACTGAACTGAACTGAGCGGAATGGCTGACCTCAGGACAGCCGAAGCTCCGAAATGATTCAAGTCCCTGCCCCGGGGAAACCCATTCCATTTGGCAATGCCACGAGGATAAGACTGCCACGAAAATGTAAATGATGTTGAAACATTTATTGGTTACAGAGAGAAAATTTCCGCGCTGCGATAAGCGACAAACTGTTGACAGTTGGGATTGTAGGGATCGGATATGAAAGGGATATGTTCCGATTTATTTGCCCAGCTATCCGCGTAAGTGAGAGCGAGCGTGGCTGTGCGGGGGCATCCCTTACCCTTGGCACATAATTTGCAGCTTTTCTCCTCGCAAACACTCAAACACTCAAACTTTCGGCCAGTCTTGGTCGCCCAATCCTGGCGCGTCCCTTCCGCCTTTATATGGTTTCATTAAAAATGCAAATGAGCATTGGAGATTGCAATCGTGGCTGCCCGCCAGGTGGGGTAAAAAAATAAGGGAAAAAATACAACAAAAAGGCAAATCTCACACAAAGACCGAAATGTAGACGTGAAATTTATGCCAAGGGTTCAGCAGCTGAAATTTATTGTTGCACTCAAGGTACATCGAATATGAGGATGGACTTGGCAAGGCAATCGACTCGCAATTAACTAAAGTGAAGCAAAGCAGATGAGTCAAACTGGCAAAGCAACATGCGAGTATATGTGAATTACTTTTAATTACAATGAACCAACGAGAAAATGATTCGGGCAAAGTAACTTCAAAACGAGATAGAGTGCATTTGAATTAGCAGCTTCAAGTGGGTTTAACTAAACCAAAAACACGTCTGAAAGTGGGCTTAGACTTTGAATCGGAGTATTGTATTGGGATTTTCGCAAGTGCATCTCGATTGCATTCTTTCCGTAATACAGTCCCGGGGTCCCCTCGACCTTTTTGTTGTCGCCCGGCCAAAAGGCATTCGCCGGAGACAGGGGGTTCGGGGGAAACAGTAGGGCAGCCGTAACCGAAACAGAGAAACAGTGAAACACAGTGGAACTCTGGCAGCTGCGGAGGAAAGCAGCAGGAAAAGCAGCTCGAAAGCCGAATTAAATCGTCGAAAGTTCAAAATGAATGAAAAGCAGCTAGCGACGAATAAATGAATGAAACGAAAATGAATCCCAAAGGCAGGGGATTGGTTTCAGGGGGATTGTGGGGCTGCAGGCGAGAGTTGAAAAGAGCAGTGCCTGGAATAACTGTTGCCCTCCTTTGGCCGCCCTTTCAGTTGCCACTTTTCAGCTGAGTTTTCACCTTCCACCGACGAACCGACCATTCTGGCTCCGTTGTTATGACAGGCCAAGAGTAAGTAAGGTTGCCAGGGGCCATGGGTCTGGGGTCTGGGTAGTGGATGCATCCAAAGTTTCGCCTGATTTCGGCGCCGCTCAAAGTATAATAATGTGACCCAGCGATCTTAGTTTTCCACCTTGGTTGTTGCCGCCTTGCTTCGCCAAATTGTGCAGTGGTGTCATTCTTTGTAGGTGCGATCGAGCGGATTTCGTAAGCGTTTTCCAAAGTGTTATTTGATTGCTTGCCGGTTTGTTGTAAGTCCCGGGCGCCTATATTTATAGGCAGCTGAATAAGTTTCATTTGTACGTTTTTGTACACACTTTATTTAAGATTTTGGGGAACTTCCTTGAATTTGTGGCACCACTGCTGCCCGTACCTTGTCGCGGCGTGGGCGGAGGGGGCGTGCCCAGGGGCCAGAGAAAAAGTGCTGGGTGGCTTGTGCTGCTTCAAGTGCACACTTTCTCATGGCTTAGCACTTTGCTGCATGCCTCGTTGGCTTTTGGAAAGCGGCGGCGTCGCCGACATCGGCGTCGGCGAGGGGGAAAGCCGGAAAAGCGGAAGAGCGGAAGAGCGACGGGAAGGGGCTGGTCGAGGCTTATGCAACAAATAATTTAATTTTATGCTGCATACAAAAAGGCGCAACTGGCAAACGAACGAGAGGACGAATGAACGAAGGAACGAACGAACGGGCGGGAGGCGACGCGGCTGCTACGGAAATGCCACTTTACGGCCTGTTTGATGGAAAAGTGGACGTTAAGTTGTGAATATGATGATGGAGATGAAGAAAGTTGATGATGATGAGCACGATTATGGGCACGGACCCCACGGACTTCTCCTGCTGGCCGAGCAACAAGCAAAAAACTGAAATATGGCGCATACGCCCCGTGGGATGAAAGGCTAGCAAAATGGCATTGAGGTCAGGCCATAAACTGGCCTAAATGTCATACCAACTGAAGATGTCCTCCGGCCGGCTGTCCTGCGATGGTGTGCGCGATGCTTGAGCGACAGTGAAACGAAGGATTAGGACATAAAAAGATCCCTCGAGGTTTTTATGTGTCCGGTTCTTTTTCGGTGCCTGATCATCATATGAATACGATAATTGGATTATTATTTAAGTGTTACGGCCCTGGGGCAGGGGACACTTTAAGGATATAAAACACTTGCGCATTGCAAATTTTCAAGCCACGCAGTTTACGCCAGAAATTAAGATTAATGCCCTCATAAACGCTAATTGCTGACCTCTCCGACGCGTAGGAGGCCCTGACCCGCCCACAAGCAAGCAACCAGACTTTAACCACTCAACTTCCCCAATAAAGCAGCACCCATCCAGAAGCCGCCGGTCCCGGATTTCACGCCCTTTTGGCCAGCAGACAAATATCTTAATAAAGCCAAAGTCGGCAATCAAATAGTTGGAGCGAAAAATACAAAACATAAAATATGATTAACATATCAAAATCTAACAGCCGCATTTTGCCAGCGCAGCTTTACATGATTGGTCCTCGGCCTGGGCCTGGGCCTGGGCCTGGGCCGGGCACGCAAAAAGGCAAAAGGATAACGAAGCATGGAATTTTGGGTCTGCCCGAACCCGAAACTGACCGCCTCATAAATTCCACCAACACAAGCAGGGCAAAAACAAAAAATATAATATAATATAGTATTACCGAATTCAAGAAACGAATCGGATCAACAAATGAGCAAACATCAAAACCTATAAAACCATTTAGCCAGATAAGCGTGAAATTCGCAATAATTTTTGTTTTTTCCGACTTGTACGAGTATTTGGGCCTGTGATCCAGTTTAAAGAGGCAGGATGGCAGAAGCGGAGATGGCTTGCAGCGAAGGACGGCCACAAATTTTGCAACAACTGTGCGGCATTTTATGAGTTTGCCACGCCCACACAACACACATGCCCATAGCCGCAATAGTGGCAGGCACTCATGACACTTCTGGGCCAGCGTTAAATAACATTTAAACAGAGGCCCAGGACACGTACAAAGCGCCAGGGCGCCCAGGACGGGAGGAGGTGTCATGGGAAAGGACAAGGCTTGGCCATGGACATGCCGTAGAAGGATGCGGGTGCACAGGAACACGAGAATTGATCACCATTTGAAAGAATGAGCAGTCTAATTATACAAAACCCCGATACTGTTCATCAATTGGAAATTACTCCTTTGTTAGAGAAAGGCTGTGGGGTGTTAAAAATACCTCGAAAGCATTAATGTTAGTGGAGAGATTTTAGGGTTGGGCCCTTGCAATTGTTTATACTCTAGAAATTTTTGCTTGTGTGCCTAGGCCAACATGACACAAGGAGCTTTGCCAAAGCAGCGCCAGAAACATTGGCTACAGTTTTTGGCGGTTACCCTCGACTGCCCGGCCCCGGCCCCGGCCCAGGCCCCGTCGCCCTTCGCTCCGCCCGCTGCTTTGGCCTGTCCAGCTGCTGTCCTGACTTGTCCTGGCTGCTTATGACGGCAGGAATTAAATTTCATTTAATGTGCCGAAACTTTCCGCACAGATATACGAAGACACGAACACACATGTGCCAGTGGCGGCTGTGGCAGCATTTTATGATAACAAAAGCAGGTCAAAGTGGACCTGCTGGTAAGCTCCCGGGCCGCTCGCCCGCCCTTCCCCGCAGGCGCTTTCGAGCCGCAAAAAATATGATTATTTTACGTAATTAACCCAAAATTATATGTATTTATGTACTCGGTGCAGGCGGAGATTTGCCTTGAAGGTCATCGCAGATGGCCATTAAAAACGCTTTAATTATAGGCCAAACAGATGTTGGCCCAGCACAAAGAAAACTTTGGCTAATGGCGAGCAGAAATGCCTGAACGATAGTGCTTGTGAACATATTTCTCCCTACATATGCCCCTTTAAACATTCCTATAAAATGAGCCAACACTGTGCTCGTTCTTGCGTGCACCTTTAAAATATAATCAGCATAATACGTAAGTCATAAGGCTCTTATGTTAGCAACCCGAATTTTATCCGTTCAATCGCTTTATTAAGATCCATTAAGTGCTTCGGCTTAGTCAGCCCCGAGCGCCTGACCCATTTCACTCCGGCGTTTTTGCATGGGTCGTCCCCTGGCGGGGTGAAATCTTTTTGGACAGGAAACTGCAACGACAGGCTTAAAAAATAATGCCCTGTCGAGGCCCGGCAAGCCAGTCAGCCGCCGTAAACCGGCCCACTTAACGCTTGACTAGGCGCAAGGTCGGCCGCCGGGTTGGGGGCACCGCGGAGCCAGCAGAGTCAAAATCAACAAAAGCTGCGGCTCTGGGGATGGCGGACTGTCGATAATTGGTGGGGAAGGCCTAGCAGGACTCTCCTGGGATGCAATGGCCGAGAAATTGGCAAGGAAATGCGAAGCAGGCAGCGGAATCGGGGCCCAATAGAGGCGCGCGCTCGCCGGGCACTAAATTACGTTTAGTGGGTTAATAAAATGCCAAGCACTTTTATGCAAATTGAATTAAATGGCAGACCGGCCCATCTGAGGTTTGGGGGCATCATCTATGTATGCATAAACCGGGGGCATCCGACAGCAGCCACGAGCTAAAAACAATTGTAGCGCTTGCAGAGTGAAAAAAGTTGGCAAAATCTCATTTTACTAAGCCCCCTATGATGAGTCAACAAATATCGGAGAATAGCGGGAACTAGAGATGGGAAAAATACTTCCACTTGGGGAGCGAATAATCGATTATTGGCAGCATCCCCCCAAAGTTCTGAGTGTAGGCGGGCATTTAATGCATTATTTATAAAGGATTATCAGGAGCGAGGGAGCTCAACGGCCGTCATGCATGGCAGCCTAGCAGGAAGTCAACCTCAGCCTAACGAGGACATCTAATTGCCTCCGACAGGATCCTTCGTGCCATCCCCCGCCTCCTGCCGCCTGCCCCTGCCCCTGCCCCTGCCCCGGAACCCGTCTTATCCACAGAATTATCCCCATTGTTGTTGCCTTTAATTGCATGCATTATGAGACGCTCATTAACAAAGCAAACGAAGAAAAGTCGAAGGGCTTGGCCCAGCTGCGAATGCCAAAAACGAAATTAAGAGCCAACCAGGAAGCCAAGCATAATTCTATAAAACACCTCAGCACGTGTGTGGGTAGGCATAATTTAAATTTATGAAGCCACAGGAATTTCAAGTCTAAAAGTGAAATGTCACAACCTTGCAGGGCAAAACCGAGACAGGCTTTGTGCTGGATTGTATTGCTGAAAACGGAATACAATAAATAAAATAGGGTTTAGAGACTTTATTCAAGTTATAATCATAATTTGAATAAGTTTAGTGGAGTAAAAACCCATAAAGGTGTGCAAAATGAATCACTGGAGTAGTCGTAGAGCCCCATAAGCTTTGGGTATAACAATCATGTAACTCGCAATTATATTACATATAAGCTTAGTTGCTGAAGTACACCTATGCTTGCCTGGGTACATAAAAATAGTAAATATAAAATTGTACCATCCTCATCCAGAAAACTTGAGTGGCAAGATGAGGAGTCCTGGTGACAACTGCCCTAAAGAAATCATTATACCCGCCAGTAGATCCCGTGCAGCAGCCCACAATTAGGCTCTCTGGCACAACAAATAAATGCAAATTTATGTTTTTACATATACACACTCCGTAATAGATATTCACATATGTGCAACATAATCGTGTACCTTCGTGGGTTTGTGTTTTTGAAGCGAAAGCAGAGTCCTTTTATGCCAACATTTTTTCTGCTTGTGTGTTCGTATGACAGTTTACATAATTAACTGACAATGAGTTTATGCACACAAACAAACAAACAAACCGTAGGAAAACACAGACATGTATATATTTGTGTGCATGTCACTTATACATTCGTGTGTATAAGGACATAACCTTTCCCCAGGCCCTGCCGCGAAATTCTCAAAGGACTTAAGTTAATTATCACATTTTTTACACACAATTTTACTTTGCATTGATGCGTTGCACGGCAAGACCAAAGGGCGCGGGTGGGGTGTGTTGGGGGCGGTGGCAAAGGGCGTGGCGGGTGCTGGGGGTTATAGGTGTCGTTGGCAGGGCCCAAGCATTAAAGCGTAATTATGTGTATAATTTGTTGTAATTTGCTGTGAAAAGCTTCACAAACAGCCGCCACACATGGGATGAGCGCTATGAGCCACGCCCACCCCGCCTCCCAGTCCCCCTCCAGCTCCCCCCGGGCCATCAATCGCAATGAAAGAGTTAAATAAACTCATTAATATGCGATAATCAGGCCGGGATTTAAATGCTTCGGTAAGCACGTGTGTCTATTGCATTCAATGGGCAAAAGATGAATTGAATATATTCGAATTTACCTTTGGGCGGTGCAGACAATTTCTTAAATTACAAATAAAAACCGTGTGGTGGTTTAAAAAGCATCAACTTAACAATGAATGAAATTTCTAGGTCTCTCTTTAAATAGGTTTTGCGTTAACATTGATTCCCCATGTCCTCAACACTGATTTATTCCGGGTGTCAACTGTTCAGCAACAATTTGTTTTGCTCCCCTAACTAGGTCCTGCCAAATCGGAGGGCCCATCCCCTTTGCGCGAACCTTTTTTATTTCACTCCCAGCCCAGATTTTCGCAACTTGGCCGGCACTGCAGGCTGAAATCCTTCTCCTTTATGCCAATTGGCAGGTCACACCAATTGAACTTTAATCGCTGCTGACTTTTGTCATTGGTTTATCGTTTAGGCGACAACAGCCCCGCAGCCCATTCCATTTCGGGCGCTGCCAAAAAACCCCGGTCCAGACGTAATCCCCAAGCGGAGACTGCCCGGACCCGACGCTCTTTGTCTCATTGAATAGACGCTCCGGCCACGCCCCCTTCAGCCCGCCGCCCAGCTGTGTCTGTGCCCGGTCTGTGCGCGTTTAACTACGCGTGTTCGAATTTTTATGCCCGTCAGTTAGGACGTTTTCAGCTATTTCAGCGAAAATGTAAAAAAGAGCAGCCCGAAAACATCAAGAGTTTGGGCCCAGAAGTCGAGGAGCCAAAAAATGTGTCGTACAAATCTTTGAAATTGCTCCGCCGAGAACTATTTTCAATGCGTCGGAATCAATAAATTTTGCCAAGCGTTCGCGTTCTCGGCAGCGTTTTGTCCGGCAATTTGGCGGAATTTCCTAGATTTCCCCGCGGCTCTCGACTCTTCCCCGACCACTCGATTTCATTACCCCCCCTAAGGCACCCGCAACCCCTCCGACCCCCAATAGTTTGTCTGTGCTGTCGGTAATCGTAATTGCGGGACTGATAAATATTAATGCTGGAATGTGTGCGGATGGATTTCTCAAGTGCGAGGGCCGGAAGGCGCTTTTGGCCCCGAAACGTTTGCTTTTTGCCCCACTTTGCTGTTTGTCTAATGCACGTTTTATGGGGAGCGTAGCACGTGAATCGGCCACCTCCTTCAACGCGGCGGCGTCTTTGACCAGCCCGAAATATATTATTTGAAAATATTTTCCGCTACCCACTGCAGTGGCGCAGTGACCATAAATTCCAGTGAAAGTCATTAGCAAATAGGCTTAGGAGAGCACTTCAGCGATCCGAATATAAATACCGAGAAGTGGAGCATATGCGCCCAAAAGGGATGCAAGGGCCCCGGAAAATGCTTCCGAGAAGTATGTATAAAAGCAATCAGTTCGAGTAAACAAAAGGCAGCTCCGACATGTATGTATAATTTGATTTTTAAAATCATTTAATCAGAGTCAATACTTGGAAAATATAAAAATACCAGCTTGATTGCGTTGAATATGAAAGTAAAGCCGAATAATTATGGCTTGCTGATTTATAAGCCGGCTTTCTTTAAAGAATATTAACAACTTGCAAGTGAAATTCAGAAAAGTGCTAGAGGAAAAAATCAAATAGAGTTTTATAAGCAAATGTTTTGCCCTTCGAATACAACAAAACTTTCTTTTCGAAAACAACTACTCATATAATATTTAGACACATGTCTAAAGAACAGCGCGTGCGATCCCAAAAACATTTTAATACCACGTACCTTAAGGTAAAAATGGCATATTTAGTTTGTGCAAGTGTATGTAACAGGGAGAAGGAGCCCTTTTTGAACCTACACAAATTTTTCTTGATCTGCATAAACAGCCGAGCGCATCTAGCCATGTTCGTCTGTCCGTCTGTATGTTTGTCTTTCTCCGAGATGGTAAGAGCCAGAGACGTCATTATTTTTGCTTTGAAATATTTAAATGGAAAGAAAAAACGATTTCAAAAATAAGTACATGGTATCTCGTTGTCGAGAAATCTCGGCTTCAGCGTTTCTACTTATTATTTCTGTAATCACTTCATTGGAAAAGATACTAGACTTCGTAGATTTTCAGGTTACTCAAGTTCACGAAACTATTATAATTGATAAGTTTTTTTGATAACAATTTTGTTTTTACACAACATTATAAAAAAATTACAAAATTAATATGAACAAGTAAGTTCAGGAAAAATGTTTTTGTTTAAAATATTTAAAGAATATTCTCTCGTGTAGTAATCGAAAAAAAGGCTCAATTACCTTTAAAATAACTTTCCTGACGCGCGAGCAAGGCCATTGTTTTCACTATTCGACTACAAAAATGTTAATCGCTTTCAGCTGATGCAATTCAAATGGCAATTGCGTTGCTCTCATATTGCTTGTACCATACACATTTGTTTCTAATTATTCCATACCGCTTGTGTTTATTATATTGATTCTGACAACTTAAAACTAGACGAAAGTTCAAGACACGCAGTCAAAAGTCATGAGCAATCACAAAATTGTATAGCAAACCGATCGAAACATGTTTGTCGTTTCTGTTTGTTTTGCGTTGCTTATATGTTTTGAACTTTTGGCTGTTTTTATGGTTTAATTGACAGTTCGGAAGCTTGCAAAGACCGAGCTAACAACAGTTAATCGTCAACGCCGTCATTAATTAGCCGTAAAAATACATTTTAGACAACAATTAGCCACATTGCAATGTTGCGATCTACAAACACGGCCTAAGCCAGCTTGATCCAGTTAATTAGCTTTGTGAAAACCAAATGAAAAACCCGAATGTGGCACCAAACAGACATGAAAACAAACAGGGTGACAACAAAGTGATAAAATACAATAAACATTAGGAGGAAAATAGACTTTTCTGCCGTTCTGTGTTCTTTATTTGTCAATTCTGGCAGCAGTAAAACCAAATGGCAAAAAGCTAAAAGAAAATCCACCCAAACAACTTGTTTAAACAAAACACAATTGCAAATACGCAAGTTTAAATATTATCTTACCCGAGACGTTGTGCCAACAGAGTAAAACAAGGCAAATAATTAGTGCAGCTAAGGCACACAATATTTTTTATTATTTGTTGACATTTCAGAGTCAAGAATGGGAGACATTTGAATTTTTGCAAGAGCCAGTAGGAAATTAGTGACGTATCTATGTTAACTGACATATTACTTTCATTATTTTAAGCGTTCCTAGCCTTGAACCTACTATCTTTATTTAGAAAATTATTCAAGCCCTAGACACACACTTTTCTGATTACTAACCTACGGCAGCTTAAATTGTGTTATATCAGTTTTTGCGATCAAAACGACCCGAGCAGCTCAGAAGAAATTAAATTTAATTATATCATCAAAACCTCGCAAGCATTTATTCTATTAGAATTCTAATTTGTTTGATCAAATTGTTTAAAATAATTTGCTAATATTTTAGGATATTTGTGTGCTTTTAAACGGTTTTTATTTAAATTAATCAAATTTTTATAACTCAATTGTATATATTTTTTCCCGAATACAACATAAATTAGACAATTTCAATTGTTATTGTCAAAGTGAAAGATTACTGTGCAAACAGAAAGTCATAATAAACCGTCAAGACAACTCTCAACAGTGGTAGGGAAAGATAAGTCCGATTCGCCCAGATAGCGGGACGCCCCGAAATCAGATAATGACCGTCTGGACTATCTAAGAAATGCCAAACTGGTCCACCAGAGGGCGTTGCAACGCTAAAAATAGACCCGAAACGAGGATGCTTGAACTTTTTTCAGCTCCCAAAATGCCGCGTTCCGCAAACACATGGCGTATACGTAATTGCCGGGTTCAATGTGAAACGCCCAATTAGCTGGCTGTTGTTTTTGCCTTTGTTGCCAAGCCTGGCTTGGAATCTCGGCCCGAAGCCGCGTTCGCTGGAAAGTGGCCAGTAATAACAATAACAGCAACAACAGCACCTGACGCAACAATAGCTGAATCCACCAGCGTTGATTTATATCTCTTTAAGTTCTCCGTATCTAGCTGTCAACGCTTATTTCAGCTCCGAACACGCTGTGAGTTGCACGCGTCTTGCAGCTCGAAAACTCGCGAGTTAAACCAATCTCAATCGAACACAACAATAAAGTAACCCTAAAAAGAATTAAAATCAGTACACCAAAATCTCGTTTTTGTGTGCATCGATTCTTCCGGCTTTGTTTCGTTTCGTTTCGGTATAAAATACGGCCTCAAAATGATATTCGGTCGCTGGACGCGCAAGCAAATACTCACAATGTTCGGCATGGGCGCCGTCCTGTTGGGCATTGTTATCATCATCGGCGTGCTCAACAGCAACAGTGTATCCTCGAAGGAGCTGCCCTGGAGCGAGGCGTCCAGGTCGAAGTGCTACAAGACCAGGCCCAACACAACGCACTCCACGCTGGAGTTGGTGCACATTGTCTTCAGACACGGCATTCGCACTCCGGTGGATACGTATCCCAAAGATCCCTACCTGAACGATGGCTTCAAGCCCACGGGCTGGGGGCATGTGACCAATGTGAGTGTTGGGGAATACCTGAAAAAATACAAGTGTTCAGTGCCAAAAAGCTGAAATCTAATTAGGGTTATCTTAGCGTTTTATGACGTTGAATTAACTTTTGTGAGTAATTGCAAACTAAAGTGTTATTTGCCTAAAATGCGTGTCATAAACCACAATCCTTTTTAATTGTTGTGCTAAAAGGAATAAACCGAAACTCAAATATTTCTTGTTTAGTCTGGAAAAAGGGAACTCTTTGAAATTGGCCACTGGCTGCATCGCCGTTATGGGGATTTCATGGGACCCTATTACAGACCTGATGTAAGTAAATTTAAAATGAAAATGATGCATTTGCATAAACGAGCTGTATGCAGCGCCTTCATGCACAAGCAACCGCCTCGCCCAGGGCCATGATGTCCTTGCAAACTGTGCTGGCCAGCATGTTCGAGCCACGAGGCACGCCAATGGAGTGGAACCAACACCTCAATTGGCAGCCCATTCCCATTGTCTCAGAGCCCCTGGATCAGGACTCGGTGAGTTCGGGTTTCAATGTTCAGCAAATACGTGTTCAGGCTTTATTATTTAAATTTTAAAACAATAACAGCTCCTGCTGGTGCGTACACCCTGCCCCAGGTACTTTGAAGCACTTGAAGAAGTCTTCAAAAGACCGGAAGTGATTGCCGAAACGGAACCATTCGAGCAAATGTTCCGGGAACTGACAAATTTGACTGGAAAGACGGTACAGAGCGCCGAGGATGTCAACTCTCTGTACATAACTTTGTTGGCTGAACAGGAGTTTGGCTACAAACTGCCCGAATGGACAAAAGACTACTTCCCGGACCGCATGCAATTCCTGGCCGAGCAGAGCTATGTGTACAATGCCTACACGCCGGAAATGCAAAAGATCAAGGGGGGACCGTTCCTCAAGAGAATGTACAAGGAAATGGTTGCCAAAAGGGCAGGCTCTCTGAAACCCAAGGATCGGGGAATGTTCATCTACGCGGGGCACGATTGGACGGTGGGCAATATCCTGTCGGGTCTAGGTGTTTGGAAGCGCCAAATGCCTCGCTTCGCTGTGATGGCTATCTTTGAGACTCACAGAGATAAGGAGACTGGAGAGTACTACGTTGAGGTAAGTTAATTCGAATTAAAAGTAGGTATGTGTTTTCCCCAGTCTAACATTATTATTATCTTTGATTGTTTGTGATTTATGACTTTGATTTGAATGGGTAAAGTGTGACATACAACTATGTTACTTGTTGCGACTTTTGAAAAATCTATAACGTTTCCTAAAAGAGATAAGGGCATAGAATTCGTAGAATTTGTGCAAAACAAAGTGCAAAGGCAAACAAATTATTGTATTGTAAATGCTATAAGCTTTTCCATTGACTATTTGTTGTAGATTTTTTTACACAAACTTGGGTATTTTGCCTAACTTAATTCTATTGCATGCCGTAGAAGACTTGTCAAATTAAGTATTCTTAAACAAAATATCACATAGTAAACAATCCTTCCATTTAATATTTTCTATAGGTTTTTCTACACAAACTTAGGTCTAGTGCCTAACAAAACATAAATCTTTTGAGATAAGGGATTTAAATTCGTTGAATTTGGCACTCTAAAACCAAATGTGTAAATACAATAAATTTTTCAATTTATTTTTTTTTTTTCTTATAGATTTTTCTGCGAAACGACGAGCACGGATGCCTGGAGCAGCTGAAGCTGAAAGACTGCGACCCCAGGTGCCCCCTGAGCCGTCTCATCGAACTGAGTGCAGATGTGCTGCCCAACGAGTCGCTGGAGGAGCGGTGCCGGCCCCATGACGCCAATTTCGTGGAGCCGCCGCCGCGTATAATCGATCAGAATGGCCGTTAGCGTGGGGAAAGCGAAGGGAATTGGCCATGGTGAAGTTTGTTCGCCCAGTATTACGACCAGCAGACCTGAGGGAGAGTTGTGCAACATTTATAAGCTCGCTATTCATACAATACAATAAAAATCCCCAAAAAATGAAATGCCATAAGGTCGTTAAGCTAATTTTTCTGGGGGAAATCATTTTTTGCAAATCTAATTAAACTGAAATTTGTGCGGATTTTGCTTGTGAAATGCTTTTTGCCATTGTAGTTGATGATTGCGCTGATTGACTCGCTCGCTCTGCGCTGCTCTTATCTGCGGCTGTGTTCGTGCGAGCGGTTATATGCTGAAGTGGAATACATAATCGCGACTTAAAAGCCGTCCGCAGTTCTATTGATGCAGTCACTCAACGCACAAGCCTCACCGAAGGCGGATCACTTGGTGCCCGCCGTCCGCTCTGTCTAACTAAATTCGCGAATATGCTCAAGTTCCTTGGCCTGTGGGCACTTATCTTGGGCTGCGGGATAATCGTCCTCGCGGGCGTCGTGCCAAACGGTGATGTTCTCAAGGATCTCGACGATGTTCCAGCGGTTCCAGAGGTTCCCGAATTTCCCGAGGACTCAATTAACAAAACAGTCAACGGCGCAAGCCCATCCACCCTGAAGCTGGTCCATGTGGTAATAAAGTGAAAGCCAGAAAACCTAATAATATTTCGGCGCAGTATATCCAACGAAATTAGTTCAAACCAATTTAGTGCGGGCTTGAATTTTGGCATTTCCGAAAGTAACAGACCATATAATTATACAAAATGTGCGAAATGTCAGAGAGCTAGGCAAATTAGCTTTGGGGCTACGACAATTTTAGTGATCAACTTAGCGAGTTGTTCTCTCCGGTAAATCCTGAGTCTGTTGCATTGAGTTCTCGCTTCCCGCACCCAAATGAAAGCCGTTCCTAGGCCAGTTGGCATGGCGTATACGTAATATCGCAACAAGCACCTGAAACCGGTTTAGTGGAACTTCAACTTCAAATTTATGCAGCAACTCATTGTATAATAATAATTTTCCCTGATTTCAATTTGCATAATTATAACTCAATTAAAATGAAACATGTACGGGAACGAGTTGATCGGAGTGTATAAATAATTGTTTATTGAAATCAGCGGTGGCGGATGCGTAATTAAAAGCAAAGTGCCAGTTAATTTTTAAATTCGGTTAAGGCATTTCTTTTATTGATGCGTGAATGTCAGCCAGCAATATCGATTGCTTGTAAATGAAATATTTTTGTTTACTCAGTGGGTAGGGATAATATTAAGATTTAGCCATAAAATGGAGCACTCGGAAGTTTATTTACACTTAAATGCCTAATTAGTGTATTTAATATTGCGACTTGTAATTACCCGAGTATTCTCGTTGTTAGCTATTTCGACATGGCCCGCGCACACCCGTCAACACTTACCCGAAAGATCCGCACATCAACGAGACCTACGAGCCATACGGCTGGGGAGCTCTGACGAATGTGAGTGTTTGGCAAACATAAACAAGAAGATTGCCCGAATTAATATGCAATTTCCATTTGACAGGGCGCTAAAGTGGAGCTCTACAAACTGGGCAAGCAGCTGCGTCAGCGCTATAAAGATTTTCTGGCCCCCTATTATCAGCCCGATGTACGATAAGTAAAGCCAGCTTGAGGGGAACATTGCGGGATAACCAGACCCACCTTTGCATTTCAGATGATCCGGGCCCAATCCTCGGAGTCGCCGCGCACCATGATGTCGCTGCAGATGGTGCTCGCCGGACTCTTTCCGCCGGAGAACACGCCCATGGAGTGGAACATGATGCTCAACTGGCAGCCCATACCGATTGTGATGGAGCCCGAGGAAACCGATTTGGTGTGTAAACCCCACATTCAAAAGTAGAGTTTGATAGTTAATTGCGTTTTTTTTTAATACTAGCGCCTAAGGATGAAGGTTCCGTGTCCCCGATACGAGGAAGCCCTCCTGGAAGTGATAAATCTGCCGGAAGTGAAGAAATTCCATGCCGATAACTCTGCCCTGCTGCAGGAGCTCAGTGATCATACCGGACTAAATGTGACCTATGCCCACGATGTGACGAATGTATTCATCTCGCTGGAGACAGAGCGCGCCTATGGCTTGCAATTGCCCCCTTGGACCAAGGACTATTATCCCGACAAAATGCTGCCCTTGGCAGCCCTATCCTATGTGTACGATGCCTACACGACCGAAATGCAAAAGATAAAGGGTGGTTATTTCTTGGAGCTTCTGCTAAAGCAAATGCAGTCAAAGATGTCTGAAAAGTTGCAGCCAGCCGATCGCAAAATGTTCTTGTCCTGCGGCCACGACTGGACCATCACAAACGTGCTTTCCGCCTTGAATGTCTGGGAGACTCAGATGCCTCGGTTCTCGGCTCTGATTGCCTTTGAGCTGCATCAGAACCCAGAGACCCGCGAGTATTTCCTGGAACTGTACTTCCAAAACGATCCGGAAAAGGAGCCCAAACAGCTCCAGATCCCAGGCTGTGCAAAGCAATGCCCCATTTCGAAGTTGGTGGAACTGATTGAGGAAATTTTACCCGATGCCCCCTACGAGGAGTTGTGCAAGGCCAAGGGCCAGTTGAGTGATGCAAGGATCAGCTATCATTAGCACCCGAACTCTGTGATTAGTTATCCATTATGCAGTATTACGATTGTGTAAAAATAAATATATATACCCATTTTGTGTACTTCTAAACTAACCGCTTTTCACGCCTGATCTTGTGCTATGATACTACTGATTCAAGTCCATTTATAGTAGGAAGGCAGCTTGTGCGCTTTGTGAAACTGATCAGAGAATACTTGGTGATTCGTGAATGTGCATGTTTTTACAAATTAAAAGCGTATAATTATACAATATACTATGAAAACTGTTTATTTTTATATTCGTTCTTACGCTCTTCCGGGGCATACTTTTAGGCTAGACTCAAGTGAGAGTTTCTAAGATTGCCGGGTAAATCTAGAGCGACCCTCGCCAGGGAGTTGGGTTCCCCATCGAATAAATTAAGCCGAAACCTTGTCCAACGTGAAACAGTTGGCATTTGAGGCACCACTCAGTCGATTCGGAAGTAAATCCAAGCCGGCCAGTACAAAAAGGGCAGACTGTGATTCGTTATCGTATATTTCCTTCTGGACACCGCTTGCAAAAGCTTCCGGACTATGACGGAACCATAATCCAACCCGGCCGAGCCCCGCACAACAGAATTCACTTACATTTGGCAATTAAGCAACGCAAACGACGGCAGCAGTTTGGATGATGCGAAATTAGCATAATGCGCGATCAAGAATCATTTCGATTTATTACCTCCCGTTCGCACGCAGCTTCGACGACAAATTTATTTGGTGCCAGAAGCCAGGGGCGGTGGCAGTGGCGGTACTTGCCAGCAAAAAAAGATCAACAAAAAAACCAAATCGCGTAATAAGCGGAGCAAATCCGAGAGTTCATATAAATTAAAAGTAGCGGCCGCGTTTAAAAACGCTTCAAACGCGTCGGCATTGTTGTCGGGGTCTGGGCTCTCCACGTATACCTCTATAGGCCTCCGTATAGTCTACTTCTGTTCCGTCGATCGGCGAAATACGAAATACACACAAAGATACACCCCCACGCATACACAATAGAATCTTTCAGCAGCAGCTACAATAACAAATAGAATAATAGTAATAAAAGAGCGGTGACGGTGACGAAAGCATTTGGCGATAATGGAACGATAAAAGAGCCAAACCTCCGGCCGTTTCGACTATTCGACTTTTGCAATGATATGGCTCAGCAGTACCGCCGGCGATACCCCACAAAGACAGTCGCGTGCGAAGACCTCGGTTCCGGGCTATCGCAAGAATAACATTTGAATATAGCCCTAGTAAATATTCGAGGTTGTCCCCTTAGTCGTACACAACGAGAAACAAGTGCTTGGGCTTGGTGAAATAAATTGATACTCCGTGAACCGATGCTCAAACCCGTTCCCTTCAGTAACTTGTAAATTAGCTAGTTTTGGCATAACTTAATAAAGACCCACAAACCAGCAAACACAAAACAATATATAACGACAACGCGAAGAGCGAAAATAACGAGTTGGGCGATCGGTCCATCCGACGACTGTTGACCACCGAAAAGCCGTGAAATTAAGCCAAGCTAACGCGAAGACGCCAGCCCCGAGTCGGAGAATTCTACGGTTGTGTACCTGTATATAAAGGGTCCACCAAAATGCCGCGATCGCATTTCACTCGAAGGCACTGTCTAGCGATGACGGGCAGCTTAATTGCATCGGCGGTGCTGATCTGGTGCTTCGCGCACTCGGCGGTCGAATCAACGGCCAAGCTCTACGATCCCGAGACTGATAAATCCACGCTCGAGCTGCTCCATGTGGTAAGTGAGTGACGGTGAATCCGGAACACAAACGCGTTGCACGGCGCGGCGTCTGTCTATCTCTCTACTCGCCGGTAAAAAGTGAGTGAAAAAGTTAGAATGCGACAGTCAATGGGTTCAGTCAGACTGCGGAAAACTGTATGGCTGGATATTTTCCACTGCTTTGAAAATTTGCCCAATATAAAAAATATTCAGGAATTTAATTGCTTTAAATGCATGTTCTCGAATCAACACACAATTAAATGATTATTTTTAATCCGAACATTATTCTTTGTACCACTTTGAATGATATCGCGGTGTCAGCAAAATATTTTTCCGTGATAAAACAGCTGATAACAAAAAACAAAAAAAATAATAATTTCGCTTACCGTGTCGAGAAACTCCCCGACATTGACATTTACGCAGGCCGTAAAAACTAAACATTGTGTTGATAAAGCATTTGTTTATAAACATGTTAAGCGAATGTGCAAGCGGTGACAGATTTTTTACCGTAAAATAATATTAACAACACAGTTGGCTGGGCTATCAGTTTGGCAATCGTAATCATCAGAACAGAAAGTGACGCTGGCTTGTTAACGAAATGTTTTCACAAATGCTTACTTGCTACTAGTATTATGTCAGCTGTTTGAGAGGAATTTGTCTGGTTCTAATCAATTAAATAATGTGCAAATAAAGAATTACTGTAAACTTCATGAAAAACGATCGGGTGCAGCGAGGCGTAAAGTCTGATGGAAAAGGTTTCCCAAGCATTAAACTGAGTTGCTTACAAAAAGCTTTGCCTGACCTTGGGGAAATCAATGGGGTCTGAGTATACTTGATGGAAACCGGGCCAAAACCAATCAAAGAACGTTAAGGTTGTTGTTTTGAGCTGAATTAAATTCTCCAAGAATATAATGAAATCATTTAAGGTCTGGCTTGAATACACTTCCAATGACAATCTAATTTTAAGAAACCTGTTGGGGCACACAAAACCCGCCAAATTAAAATATTCCATTCCTCCAGTGTGACTCTTACTTTGCCAAAACATACATCTTCCCAAAGCTTGCATGTCGAAACAAAAAAAGTTTAATTAATTACAAATACGAATTCAAAACAAAGCCACTACGAAAAACCTGCTTCCCAAATTACAGTTTGCTCAAAAACCAGTCTGAACTGAATCGTAAATTATAAAACTGCGACGCACTTTTTGTTTGTTTTC
Source organism: Drosophila ironensis (assembly GCA_021223825.1). NCBI lineage: Eukaryota > Metazoa > Arthropoda > Insecta > Diptera > Drosophilidae > Drosophila > Drosophila ironensis. Next base: position 3,371,282 of record JAJJHQ010011965.1, read on the forward strand.
TATTTGAACTCGGCTGTCGCACACGAATAATGAACTGGAAAGCCATTATCACACCCGTGAAAATGAATCTGGGGAGATAGGCCATCCAGATTTAGTGATGTTGACCTTGCCATAAGACGCTGTCTTATCAGCACAATGGCCGAGCAATTAAAACGTTTGTGATCGCGCGTCAGGAAAAACACTTCCGCTAAAATGATGACTTGTGGATCGCACGAGCACCATCTCGACATCGCGTGCGTGGTGGTTTAACTCTTGAACGAATAATTAAAAATAGATATACAAAACACTAACTTTAGATTCTAAGGTATAGAATATTACTGACAAAAATATGTGCAATGCGGTGTTATTATATTTATCCATCTACGTAAAGTAAAGCCACGTAAAGCAGCAAATGCATTAATTAATTACGGATAATTGCCAGTTTAAATTTGTAAGCCATTATGAATGTAGGTTACATAGCAATAGTCTCGAAGGTTAAAGCTTGCTGCTAATTAAAGTGCGACTGCCTGCCGATTTGGAGAGGCAACAATTTACATACCCCCGTAGTCATGCATTTTGTCTGTGCATGTGGTGAATCCGTTTTGACTAATAAAAATTGTAATTGCTAAACTTCAGGTATTCCGACATGGACCACGAACGCCGGCGGATACGTATCCGAAGGATCCATATGTAAATGAGACCTACTATCCATTTGGCTGGGGACAAATAACAAATGTGAGTGGAGAAAAAGTTGTGCAGCGCAAACTTTTGCCTCGTCATCCCTGAAAGCCCCGCACACATCCCGTCTGCCCACCGTCCCATCGTCCCACCGCTCCAGCCGGCAAAGCATTTAAATAAATTGAAATGCAAATGTTTTGCTGGCAGAGCAGGGGGATGGCAGGGGCAGGCTGCATTAACATATACAGATGCATATGTTTATGCAATTGCAAAAATGCAAGGCATTTATTATTTTATAACACTTTTCTCCCATCTACAACTCTGGCTCGGACTTGCTCTGCCCGGGCTCTCGGATTCTCCGCTGCTCCGTTGGTGTTGTCTCACGTGCCATCCGCTCATGCCATGCAATAAATCAACGCTCCAGAATGGCAAACGCGAGCTGTTCAACATTGGTACTTGGCTGCGTAAGCGTTATGGCAAATTTCTGGCGCCCCACTACAGTCCCGATGTGAGTAAGCAGTCACTAACGAACCGACACGAAGCACACCCTTTTCCCCTGCACAGAGAGAAATTTATTGTATTAAAAGTTTCCTAAGTATGTTCTCGGATTGTTATTCACAAATAGTTGGCAGTCAATCGGCATAAAAAAAAGTACCTATTATTTAGTCAGCTTTGAACTTTACAACTTTAGAAGTGGCAATAACTTTCTCTCTGTGCCCCCGAACCGTACTGTTCCCCTAGCAGCACGTCCGTGAAGCGGTTGCCTGATAGTGCGGACGTTTACAAATTGCAAAGCTCAAGCCCGCCTGGCTCATCACTCAATTCCTTCTGCTCTCCTTCGCCCTTCTACTTTCTCCGCTTTCTTCTGCGACCCATCTCGGCTTTCTCCGTCGACAGTCGGTCTATGCGCAGGCAACGGGAGTGCCCCGGACTCACATGACCATGCAGACGGTGCTGGCCGCCTTCTTTCCGCCGAAGGGAACCGACATGGAGTGGAATAGCCGCTTTAATTGGCAGCCCATACCCGTCTTCTCCCAGGAGCTCAATGAGGATACGGTGCGTATACTTGATGTCAGATATGATTAATGGTAATCATTGGCACGGCGTGACATAATACTTTGGGCGGTGGTTTCCTATTGATGGTTTCCCCATTTGTTCGTGGTTAAATCAGTATTATAAACAGCACAACAATTTTTAATTTTATGTTACAAAATATATGTACATATATACTTATTAAGTGAAAAGGCGCTATGAAAATATTGCCCCCCTTATGAAGTGTTTCCGCTCTGAGTAATGTCCTTAATTTCGGCCTAAAACTAAAAAGCTGACATTTATTTTAATGTTAATAGAGCTATCAGTGTTGAAACTAAAAGTGAGTTTTTGCTACTTTAAAATACGAAACAAATATGAAATCAAATAAAAAAAAAATAGTGTCATTTTGAAGATAATTTAATTATCTTTAAAATCTCCTTAGTTGAATAAATATATGTACATGCTGTTAAATGATATATAAATAAACACAATACATTGAACATATGTTATCTACAATAGACTACATACATATTAATTACGATATTTTCCCACTCTTCAGCTCCTTCTCGTTCGAACTCCTTGCCCACGATATTTTGAAGCGCTGAACGAGGTCTATGAGCTGCCGGAAGTAAAGGCGGAAATCGAACCATACCTCGAAATGTTCAAAGAGCTGGAAGATCACACTGGCTTGAAGTTCAAGGAGCCCGAGGATGTGCAATCGCTCTACTTGACCCTCCTGGCCGAGCAGGAGTGGGGTCTGGAGTTGCCCGAATGGACGCACTCGTACTTCCCCGATAAGATGCAGTTCTTGGCCGAGCAAAGTTATGTCTACAATGTTTACACACCCGAGATGCAGAAGATCAAGGGGGGACCATTTTTAAAGAAAATGTTTGACGAAATGCAGGCGAAGAGAAACGGAACTCTGAAGCCCAGTGGCAGAAAGCTCTTTATATACACAGGTCATGATTCCACTGTGGTAAACATCCTATCCGCCCTGAAAGTTTGGGAGCGCCAACTGCCACGATACTCCTCTATGATCTTGTTCGAACTGCACAAGAACAAGGAAACCGGTGTGTACTGGGTGGAGATTTATTTCCGCAACGATCCCAAGGCTCCGGCCAAAAAACTGGTTGTTCCTGGCTGTGAGTTCCAGTGTCCTCTGGACAAAATGCTGGCCTTGGCCAAGGATGTGGTGCCCACGGAAGCAGATGCCAATCGCTGTCAGTCCCGGAACGAGGCATTCACAGAGCCACCCCTCCGGGGGCCATAAGCAGTGTCATTTAGTTGTAAAAAAACACAAACAAATGAAAATCCTACAGGTGCTAATCGTCTCAGGGAGTGGGACTCTACAAGTCCCACTAGGTAAAGCCGCAGCAATATAGTTAAGTCTAGCCTAAGGCCGAATAAATGCTTTCAACCATTTTCGGTCGTATTCGAAAATGTGACCACTTCTTTAGTTCAATCACACCTATCGTATAGATTCTCTAGTGGTTAATGAGGTAGCATATTGAATATTGCATTTATCTTGAATATTGCATATGATAATAAATTTCTTAAGAATACATCTTTTTTCTTTGGGAAATTAGGAGAAATTATTTAATTTTAGGAACCAGCCAGGCACAACCTTTTAAACTATACAACTTGCTTAAAGTGTGGCATGTACCCCTTTCCTGAGTTTTTTTTTGCGGGAACCAAGTGCAATTTTTTATGCACTCGACTGAAAGTGTATTAAGATTCAGATTGGGCTCCAAGTTTGGGGCTTGGTGTTGAACATTGACGGTCGTCGTCGCGGCGAGGTCTTGTGCGTCGCATGTGGCAGCCAAGTTGACTCATTTCCGCTCTGTGGCGACAGGCGACTGCTGTCATTGCCATTGCCCAATAGGCCGCTTCCGTTTGGCCTTTGCCAGCGGCAAACGCAAACAACTTCCGCACTTGTTTAGCCAGTTGGATGCGCCACTCCATTGGCAGAGGTATTCCCATCTCTATTTCCATCTCCGACTTCCATCTCCATCTCCGTTTCCAGTTCCACTCTGGCCTGTGACTTTGTTGTCTTGCTCATTTTTGCCAGGAGGTGACATTTTTCGCATTGCGGTTTACCATAAACTATTTCATTGGGGAGCCGCTCCACCTCGGCCATTTCTTTGGGCCCTAACCATATACTCGTTCTCTTGGTCGCCATTGTTTACTCGTGTGCGTTGCCATCTCTCCTCTCCAGTTTCCCACTTTTCTACTTTTCGTTTTTCCCCCTCGTCTGTGTGCGTGCATGTGTCGCTTTTCCCATACCCGCCCCACCCGTTCACCCTTGTGCTAGTGTGTGCATATCTGTAAACTTTATTTGTCAACGGGACGCATATGTTGTGTGTTTGCCAAAAAATAAACGAATCCTCCCTTGTAGTACGTCGGGCAAATCCCCGATTGCATTCAGTTCCCGTGTGTTTGTTGTTGCGTTTAATTTTAGCTTAATTTGATTTTCCGCCGGAGAGGGTGCGGGGAAAACGTGGGCGTCTGACAAATCTATAAGTGCATGTGTTTCAGCTTGCTCTACTTTGATGATTAATGGCGGCGAGAATGCGGAAAAGGGTGATGCCGGAAATAAGTATACGCCATGTGAGCTTGCATACGAAATTGAGCGCCCAGGCTGAATGAAATGGCAGTAAAGCTAGACGCCTTGTAGTTCAACTAATTATTCTCCAGACCAAATACTTTTAAGTTAAATTCAAGGTTTATTTTACCATTGTAATAGCTATAATTCAAAGTTTGAAAAATGATGTATGAAAAATGATAAATTCCAAATATTTCCCATCACCCTCATCCTCTTAAGCTTAATCAAATCATAAATAACTCGTCCAGGGAGTTTTGGGACTTTCATAAATTTGATTATTCCAGCCTCTTGCTTCCCAGAATAGCACAATTATTAACCCTATTATGCAGTCAATTACGGGACGCGCTTGCCAACGGAATGAGACATATGCCCGGGTCCACAAATCTACTTAAGCTACCACCGACGCTTTAGTTTGGGCCACAATTTCATCTGCCGCTCAGGGAAAACTTGCGGAAATGGCTAGCAAACTTTTGTGCGGGCTAAGTGCAAGTCTTAGGGAAAAGTTGGGCATTTTTTGCTCCGATTGCGATTGCGACTGAGACGTAAGACCCGAAGTTTTCCCAGCCGGACTGCACTTTCGCCTCACATCTTTCTGCGGTCAGCTTACAAACGACTTTTCGATACGCACCGAGAACAGCGAAAACTTTTGAGCTTGGCCTAGGAGATAAAATTTGCCGATTGCCGAAGCGGGATGGCCGCACCTGCACCTCCAACAGCTAATCCTGAAGGGGGAAGAAAGGGTACCAAACGGAATTGTGAGTCTGAGGAGGGGAATGCATATTAATAAGCTGCACAAATGTTTGCTGGCAAACAAAGTGCCAGGATGCCGGGGCTCAAAACGGATGCCGTGTAGTTCAGTCTATTAAAAGGCACAATAGACTTCCCCCTAGAAACCCCGCATCCAGGCACGGTGCATGTGATGCTTCATTTCCGCTTTCCGAGGAGCACTGAGCTGCTGCACTGTGAGAAGTACAAAAATTCGATACTGATCAGAAAATAAGAAAATCCATCCGTTTAAACAATTTTAAAATTGTTCTTAGGCATAATTATGTAATCATGGAATTTACTGATTTTAGGTTTTCACAACACTTTTTAATCATAGACGATTAGTTTCTGTCGTTCCTGATGTCCTTTTTCCTCTGTGTAGAGAGTGAAAGCTTTCCTCACTCAAACTGTTTGCCGTTTAGTTTCGCATAAAGCGTAGTCTGCCCTGTAAAATGCATAAATCTTTGTTGGCACTCGAGTCGGGCTCAGTGCCGTCCTTGCTGCTGATGCTGATGCTTTTCGGGGTCCAAGTCTGTATCCCGACTGCTGCGTCCTCGCCCGGATTGCCTTGCCGCCTGCAGCTGCTGGGGCATCTTGTTTGTTGCACGTTTCATTTGTCAAAAAGGTTTAGGAATTTTATTGCCGCCCCAGCTCACAGTTCTCAGCTCCCAGAGCTTGAAGCTCGGATAGAAGTGGTGCAACCTCTAGTGGATGGCTTGCGGTGGGGAACTGCAGCTGCGCCTGTCGGCAGCCCTAAGTGGCAACTGCTGGGAGTCCATTGAAGTGCCACTGATAGCACAATAATTTGTACACGGCTTGCACCCGACAAGGGCAGAGAACTGCAAGGTTAACTAACTACCAGCAGGGCTGAGGAATTAGCTGTTTGAGGCTGTTTGAAAATCCAGAAAATGCGGGATTTGAGAGACCGATGTTTCATGGATGCTCCCTATAAATCAGGAGCAACTATGTGATCATACATTTTCAGAAATCTGAAAACATATTGTGTTTCATAAGGCAGAATATTTTTTAAGCATCTAGTAAAATGCTTATTCACAATATCGAATGCTGTAAAGACACAATATCGAATGCTGTAAATATCATAATCTAACAAATATAGGTAAGTGCATAAGCCAAACAATAAATCCAAGGAATTTTTCTAACAACTTTAAAGATTGAATGAGAAACTAGGAAAATAGAAATACTAAATAACTATCAAAATAATCACAGTACGTTATGGCATTGTCGACTGTAACAGAGACACGATTTGATCATTAAAGAAAATAAAGAAACAAGCAAGCCCATATTATTTTATCAGTTACACTTGAGACTTAGTCATAGTATAGAGTTAGAAAAAAACTAGAGCCTGTCAAATATGCTGAAAGCCAAGGATAGTAATATCATTTTTATAATGACGTTTATAATACTTACAGTGTGTGGAGTTTGCATCTGGAAGTTCTCGGGATTTTCGCACGAGCCTGTCAAGATCAACCGGATCATGGTGTCATTTATAGCTGTAACCCTCATACAAGCAACCATTTTTATGCCTTTCAAGTTTGCAGTTATATCCATTGACGAGGCAACCTGGCCAGCCCCACATCCACGCATCGCTCCCCCAGGATATGCGGAGGTGGATACCCTGATGGGAAACCTGTCGAACAAGCTACGGTGCCTCCGCAGCGAAGTAATGATCACAGAGCGTCATCGCAACGAGAGGCTGAATTTGAAGTACCGCCTGATAGCCGAGGAAGTCCGCATCTTTGGCCTGTTTTTCCTAGTTATGTTTGCCTTGGTCATGGTGCAGTTCAACGAAGCCCTTTTTTTCAACACGGCCGCTGTTACACGTTTATTTGAATTTAGCCAAATCGGAACGAGCGGATTATCCACGATCACCAGGCTGCCAGAGGTGTATACGTTCATGGAACTGTCTTTAATCAAAGCTTTTACAATCAAAAATCAGCGTAGCGGCGGGGCTCCCTGGGTCCACTCCGAGCCCACCGTATTGCTGGGGATGGTGAGGCTGCAGCAGTTGAGAACTCGAAACAGATGTGTGGGCCTGCGACATCCAGTGTACACCACGGATGACTTCTCCGAGGGCTGGAAACTGCCCTATACACGGGAATCGTACACGAACAAGTTTTGGAAAATCTACCAGCCCTGGGTGGCAAAATTGTCTTCCTTTTTCGATAGGACCTTGTGGATTCATCACCATCGTGGCCTTTTTATCACATATCCCTCATCGATGGGCTATGAGAATATGCTCTCAGATACTCGAGCCAAAAGCATGATGGTTCTCAAATACCTGAAAAACCACAATTGGCTGGACCGCAACACTTCGGCACTGTTTATGGACTTCACCCTCTACAATGCTGATGCGAACATATTTACAGTGTGTACCTTGTGGGTTGAGCAACTTCCTTTTGGGATGGCGTACACCCATATGGAAATTGACAGCATCGTTTTTGTGGAGCAAATGCGAGACCTAACGCCTGTCGGCTTATTGGCCTTGGTCTTGTTTGTGGTCTTCTGGCTGCAGTTTGTTAAACTTGTTTTCGTGAGGATCTGGTACGAACCAATGCGCTTGAGGGGCATGTGGGTCCAGTTGGATATCGTGATAATGGTGCTCTGTGTCGTTGTGGTTGCGGCTACGGCGGCCCGCGATAATGTGGTGCAGATCATGATCCGAGAGCTGGAGATTTCCGTGAACGTGCAATTCATAGACTTTAACGATCCAAGGCTGTTGAATGAAGTGGTCAAAGTAACCAGTGCATTCACTGTGGCCCTGGTCACTATGCGTCTATGGAAGGTAATGCAGTTCGCCGGGACATTTAAGATCTTCACAAAGACTATTTACATGGCCTGGGACACGCTCCTCTGCACAATTGTCATTACGGTGATTTTCCTAGTGGCCATTAGTTCTGCAGCGGTTATACTGAATGGCAATAGCACAAGCGCCTTTCACAGTCTGATGCAGGGGATGGTCGCGGTAAGCTGCTTTTCGTTTGGCTACAACTCCAACTTGGACGTCAGCGATCTTTTTTACGGCGGCAAGTGGATAGGTGTGGTTCTGTATACGATTATGGGCTTTGTGGTCCGTGTGCTGCTGATCAACTTGTTTATATCCATGCTGAAAAATCACCTCTCTCTTGTCAAAGCGAAAAAGGAAGAGACGCGCCGCTACCATAATATCACGTTCATTGAGTTTTTGCGCGTTGAATACGCGGATGCAATCCGATTTGTGCGGCGGTTCACTTGTCCCGACAGGGGTTACAAGCGAAAAAATCGCACTGTGGCGGAGAATATTCGGCGGAAATTGGACTACCAGCAAAGGATCGGACCCAAGGGAAAGATGCAGGCCTTTTTCACGATCAAACACGTGGAACCGGTAGACGATCGATATAATCAGGTGAAGTACGAGGAGCGTATCGAAAGGTCCATGAAGGTTTCTGCTGTTTTGCAGCTTCAAATGGAGTTGATCGCCCGGGTAAAGTTCGGAGACGAAGATGGAAACCTGTCCGCCATTGATGAGACGAGCACAACTAGCTCATCTAGCTCATCTAGCACAGCTAGCACAGCTAAAACATCTAGCAGCAGTAGCGTATAACAATTACAAGCCAAAGTATCATTTAATATTAAATATTCCTTAGGTAAAATTGCTTTATCGAAACACTCAACGGTTTTAGAAGAATATAGCAACTTATCTAATACGAGTATTAAGAGTTCGTTTGTTTTATTTTGGTATTTATATGAATTATGTTATTAAGGAAAATACTCTATTTCTCGGATTTCTCGGATTTTTTGTTTATGTTATGGCTAAATAATTATGCGCAAACAGGCAAAACTTTTGACTTGAAAAGGCTTTTAAGGCAATTTGGCGCTCGCTTTGTTCGACTTGTTTGCCATCCAAGCATTCTGGCTGTGCTCCAAGTCCACAAACTAAATGACTTATACCACGAGGGCAGCAATGCACCACCCATCCCGCCTTTTATTCGGCCCCACCATTGTTATGGAGTAAGCAAATAAAAATTTAATACTCAATGCTTTTAGGCCGAACCATGACGGCAAAACTATTCGCAACGAAATCTGAGCTAAATGCTATCGCTAAAAAGGGACTTTACAAACATTTTCCGGATTTAAAAAAAAGACTAGTACAAGAAACAGCCTCTAAACTAAACATTTGTGAGCGAAACGCTGGCCCAACTTTGTCCCCCCCTCTTTCCGTCAGACAAAGAGCTTGGCAAGTGTTTTTCAGTATATTTGTGTGGTACTTGTGTCACTTGGCGTGGGGGGTGGGGATGTGGATGGGTTTTGGGGAAAACTTTTATAATTATTAGCAACAAATGAGCAGTGACAGAGCACTTTTGCAATGCCTGTAACTTTGGAGTTTCCCCAGTTTCAACCAGTTTTTATTTGCTGCGCCCAGACGGCAGAAATCACAAATGATCCCAGCCACCTTCAATTTAAAAGTTTTAACTACCTGACTGTTTCTGTATTTTGGAGCATATATGGAGTCGGTGTGGGTGTGTCTGTGTGTGTGTGTGTGTGTGTGTGTGTGTGTGTGTGTGTGTGTGTGCGGGTGCGTTAGCAGAAGACAAACGGCAAAGAAAAAGTGGCCAAATCAAAAGCCATCCGGAGTTGCGGGAGTGAGTTAACCGAAAAGTTTTTAATTTTTGATCGCTTTTTGTACGGCACCACAATCAGGAGCTAGAAGTATGCAATACTTTTGCACAGTTGCATACGGAATAATAGAATAACCCCGAAAAGTAGAGAATGCATATAAATATGGCCGAATGCGAAGTCCAAAGTGTGTTTAGTTGTGCTTTCAAGGTGTCTTGAAAAATTGTATATCGAATTCTGTTAGTCGGAACTTACATAAATACCGCTCTGAATCAGCTAGATTTAAATGTGATTCTTAAAACTCATTAAAGTAAATACAAATATACTTGTACATTCGAAATGTACATGCGAAAATTAATAAAAAAAGAACAAGTAGAAACGCTGTTATCGAGATTTATCGACAACGAGATACCATACCACACACAAACTTAATTGCATTTGAAAATAGTTGACAGTTATTTATCGATATCAAGTACATTTCGGAGTTTTTAAGCACTGTGCTGTCGCCAAACGATAAATAATAATTAAAACAGCAGAATCTAGCTCGACGGATCGCAAAATGCCGCGTCCACGCAAAAAGAAGCAAAATCCTCCGTCACAGCCTCCGGAAGTTCTACAGAAAGTTTCGCAGCCCATTGTTGTGGAAATATCCGACTATGATTCGGAAGCAGACATAAATTTCCTTAATACTGTAATCCTTGCTGAAAATACTGTGAACGCAGTGAAAGTCGAGGAAAAGAAGAATGATACTCAATCCAAAGAGCCTAAGCGTAAGAAAATCAAGCGTAAAAATAAGAAAAAAGTCCACAAAAGGGTCAAATTGGCTAAGTCCACAACTTCGAAAACGGGAAAAGCACGTGGTGCCTCAAAAAAGAGGTGAGGTTTATTTGTGTACGCTTCATTAATATGTTCTCTTAGCTATTATTAAAGATTGGCTTAATATTATTTTTCCTGTTTAGGTCGTCGAAGTCAAAAACTAAGTCATGTGTCGTTAAGTCACCTGATCGTGTACAGACAGGATTATGCCCTTTGGTCTCTTGGTAATTTAGGTCACTTCTAATTTGTAACCCTTCTAATTCAATCATTTATTCCGAAAAGTGAACCAGTTTTGGAGCCTGTTTCGTCGAAATTTGTCTTCAAAAATTCTCGTTTGTTTTTCGGCGAGGCCTCTAACCCCACAAATGCTGCTTTAGAGTTTGAGGCGGGTCCATCTTTAAGTTCGTCCAAAACTGTCAAACCGCGTCGCTTGCCCATCAAAATCAAAAACAAGTTACCGCCAATAGTCGAAAAGCCAGTGATTATTTCGCCAATAAAGAGCATTCCTTTGGATATGGAACAAGCGCATCTTCCCACTGCGGAGGAAATTGTCGAGATATTTATGAAGGCAAAAGAGAACAATATTCCCTTGTCCGAGGCGGAGTGGCCAGTGTGTTTAAAGGGTGCCAAACATGAAAACGACATTCTTCCGAAAAAAGAATTTGAGCTAGACTCCGAGCAGGAAAATTTCGACCACGAGAAGACTGAAACCGGACCGGATGGGGATTCGTTCAACTCGAAACGACGGCGTGTCGTCCAGGACACCGATCCAAAAAAGCGCAACCAATGGGATGATGAATTGGCAATGGGACCAATGCAGATCGGTCTGGAGGAGGAACGTGAAATGATGGAGTGGATCAAATCGGAAATGCTGAACGAGCCCCTGAGCGACATTGAAGAGTTCGATATGCTCTTGAGTCTGGCCAAGGACTACCCAAAAAATCACAATCTTCTCTTTCAATTACTGACACCGAAGAAAAAAGTTTCGGATGTGGTCAAGTCGGTGGAGGAAAAGCCCAAGGCTGTGTATATTGCACCAAAAAATATTGTTAAAGCCAACGTTGACACAAAATGTCTGGCTAAAGGGCCTATAAATACGAAGATAATACATGAACCAATGGAAATTAAACAAGCTCCGGTAGTAATTCTTCCTTTTCTGAAACCAGAGTTAATTGAACCGGCCGAGAGTCCTATGGAAATTCAAGTGGAAGAGCCCCCACCAGAAGTTCCCACTATTGTGGATGTTAAGGATATTGTTCCTGTGCAACCTATGCCGGAGGATGAGCAAGCTATCAATGAGTGGTTGCAACAGTGCAGCCTCACCATTTCTCAGCAGCTGCAAGCGATCATTGATGAGGAATGTGGGCCAAACACCAATACATCGGGTGGCGTTGACTTCGAGAGGGAGATCACCAGGGAGCAATTGACAAATCACCGAAACGGACAAATGTTACTTAATCGGATGCCACCTGGACAAGAGAGTGCCTGGCAGAGCTCCTACCGCGTGCGCCTTGAGGACTTCGAGGACGTTATCGATCAGAACATGACACAGGTTAGGAATGCGCAGGAAAAGCAAATTAGCAGCAAGTGGAAACAACTGTACGGCACGGACAACTTAAGGCGATCATTAAAAATGCCCCCGCTGCCGATACATCTGGATCAGTGCCTAAAAAGGATCCGGATTCTGAGGAGGCCGACCAAACCCAAAGTAGAGGAATTTCATCTGCGCATCGACATGAAGTTTTGCAAGATGTTCTGCAGCCTGCAGATGGGCGCCAGCATTAACCTAAATGTGGCAGTCAATCGGCTGGAGAATGCGGTGTACAGCACGGAAATAGATGTGATTCAAAAGCGGTACACGGCCACCCAGATAGCCTGGATCTGGGCCAATGGCACTATACTGATTATCAACGGACGGGGCCAGAACATGTTGGCCGAAACGCAGCGCATGCTGATATCTAAGCTGAACGGACAGAATAACTTTAAGGCCAAGCCTGAAAACCAACTTGTCCACCTTCGGCTCATCTCCTATGCCTACTATCCGTGGACCATCAACCTGGCTGAGTTCTGTGAGACCTATGTCCTCTGCTCTCATCCGATGCAGACCATGCACTATGTCTACTATGTGGACAAATCCTTGCCCGGGGTGGCTGCTCGCGTCCATGCCTCGGGCATGATACACGTGTTCGCCAAGTCCACCATTGATGCCGACAAAATGCTCCAGAAGCTCTACCTGATCACGGCCAACCATCGAACTTCTTAACAGATGCCGAACAGATCACCAAAAAAAAATCTCTCACCCCTAAACTTTTTGTATTTTTTCCGAATAAACGACCAAATTGAAGCTTTGTATAATTCGTCTCTTTGGCGAAATCTCTTTTGGCCTGAAAGCTTTTGGCCAAGAGCATTTGCTGAATGGAAAACTGAAGCGAGAGAAAGCTTGCTCTCCCTTGCCAAAGAGAGTCGGAGCCTGTAGGTCCTTTGATGGTTTTGGGTTAAAGTTTCCACGAAGCTCCTGAGAGATGAGTTTGTGTGCTGGCTATCTCCGCGGGCAGGATTGGTGGCAGGATTTAATTCATAACTTGAGTGCCGTGTCCTCGGTGCACAGCCAAGGTTAAGTGCTGGTACTGCTACTGCAGCAGAGCCAAACACGTCACTCCTCGAGCCCTGAAGTCCCGAGGCCTCTGCCCGGAACCCTTCGCAACTGTGTATCTCCGTGGGTGGGTCTGTGTGTGTGGGAGTTTTCCTCCCCGCGGCTAGGGATTCGCTTTTTCCTTTCCTTTTATCATACGCGTCCTCTTTATTTTTATGTTGCCCGCCACTTGAGCACGGAACTCCCTGTCGAAAATAAAGAAAGGCCTCCACATCCCATCCAGCGGATCCAGGCGCTGGGGGGACGGAAGAACTCTATAAACAATTGCTTGGTAATATTATACACCGGCTCATTGTGCTGGGTTGCTTGAAATTTTGCCATGCATTTAATTCTCATTGAAAAGAGGCAATTCTTTTGATTGAAATTTAACCTGCGCTGTAATTTTAGGCAAATGACATTGACTCCGAAAAACCAGATGAGCTGGCCACAACCCGACATAATTACCCTTGTCACGCCCAGAAAAAAACATGCAAAATCCCAAATGATTTGCATAAAACTTTCTTGGGGAAATTTTAAAGGCTCGCTGACCTTTGGCATATAATTTTTTACCGAAAAGCAAAACCGAAACACCCCAAAAAAAACAGAAACCTTTTTAATTTACACGACACGTTTCTTGAGACACCACTTTTTTAGTTGATTCAGCTTTTTTCGGCTTGTGAAATACCCACAAAGCGGTGATGGCCATAAACAAAGGCCAACAGCAATGCAAGAAATATGGGGGCAATCAAAAATGCAAATGTCACTACGTGAATTGTTAAATCGCAGGACGAATCCTTCTTCAAAACAGCCCCAGGGTCCGCTTGCCGTTTACTTGTGTGGGGGCGGGTCAATAAATCTGGCTGCCTGCAATTCCACAGAATGCTAATTTATACGCATGTACATATATATTCGGTTGTATTTATCGCAAAAAGTTAATTGCCAGCCCGTGCTCTCTATTAATCATATTCCATAATTTGTTTAGCCTAATTAGCCTTATATAGATAGGCCGACGTGCGGAGTGGAAAGGGGTGGGCTAGACCCTCTGCTGTATCCTTGCTTCTTTATCCTTCTCTGCTTCCTGGTCCAAGCAGAGACACACCAGAGTCCTGGATCGTTAGTTTGCCGATGAGGAACATATTGGATTTCGTGCGAAAAATGTTATTATGTATATAATAGGGATAACAACATCTTACAAAACAGATGCGAATTTGATATTTATTGATCCAAACCCATCAAGTAAAAACGCTGTGGTCCACATATTTCGACAATGAGTTTAAAATTAAACCCAAATTACATGCATAAAAGCATTACATACAAATGGTGGAAATGACTTCATGCGGAATTGACATTGGCAAAGAACGAATTATCATTATTTATTGCCCGATCTTTATAAAACTTCTTACATGGCTAGATATTACAATTTATATCTCTTGATCTAACCATTTCGGATGTAGTGACAACTATGCAGAGGTATGTAAGGGGGATAGGAAAGCACTTCCGACACTATAAAGTATATATATTCCTGATAAGCATCAACAGCCGAGTCGATCTAGCCATGTCTGTCTGTCCGTCCGTCTTTGTATATGAACACGTCATTCACCAAGACGGTAAGAGCTAGAGACGTAATTTCTTTTGCTTGTCAGACCTCAATTCGCAGCTGGCGGGAGAGCTCAATGAATTGATGCCCCGGATGAAAAAGTGTATGGATCGAAACGAAATGATGTAGAAAAATAGAAAAAAGTCTAAGCTTTCCAAAAATGTATATTTTATTGATATTAAACATGTATTTGTATGCGATAAAGGCTTGCGGAACTTACTTTTCGAACGCGCCCCGTATATACGCAGATCGAGTTCATTTACAATTTTCGCCCCTTACCGTTTTCGGTCCTATTTTATTCCACATATGTGACAACATCTCCGATATAGTCGGAAACGTTTCCTGCTCATATAAAAACGTAATATACCATTTGTACCCTGAGATATATGGTTTAAAAATGATTTTTTTTCGTGTCTGGTCTCCCCATTAACACAGATTTACCAAAATAATCAATATATGTGCACTTAAGTTTACATAAAGGGAAAGAAATCGGTTAACTTTTCGGAAAGCCAAATGCCAAAATATATTAAATTATTTAAGACACTTCCATAACACATTGCATTAGCTCGAGCAATCCTTTTGAATATTCAAATTAAATGGAAAACAAGAAAATTATCTTAGCCAACATTCGCTGGCTGTTGTTCGTATAGTACCTTCGTGTTCTGTAGCATCCTGCATCAGATTTCATGTTGCAGCCAAGTCAAACATATAAAACGAAATGTCGCCCGGCCATTATTCAACCATTTTGCGCCTTGTCGGCAAACAAAATTAACAGCCAGCAGAAATCACACACCAACATACCGGCAAACAAACAGGCAAACAACCAGAAAGCTGAAGGGGACGACAACGAGCATAAACAAGTCATAAACTTTTGTAACTAGGCTCTGGTTCTGGTACTTTTGCTGGAACTGTTACTGGAACTTCCCTCCGCTGCTCTGGTCTTTTGGATGTGAGGCAACAAATATCCGAATCTGAATCTGGATGCGCAGTGAGTGCATATTTGCACAAGGCATTTACGTTTTAAAACGATAATGAAAATATGATTATTCAAAAAAAAATGTATTACCATATATATACAATAAAAAGCAACAAAAAAAATTAATAAATATTTTTGTTTCGCAATGATTACGAGTATATTAGGTATTCGCTTTCCCTTAAGAGTACTACAGTCTTCGGTTTCTCGGGCAGAATAATTTTTTTAAGTCCTTCGCCTACATGCGCGGGCTCTTTTTAATGGAAAATTCGTGTAGTGTAGGGAGTTTTTCGCTTTTCCCACTCCTCGTACGATCCCGAATTTCCTCAGACTACGCTGTGTCCTGTTTTGCTTGTTTTTGCTATTAACAGCAATTACAAAACGGCAAACAAAAAGGTAACCGGCAAGAATAAAATAAGAGAAGGGGGCGTGGCCGTTGGACAAGGGCGAACTTTTAATTATTTAGACGAGTGGACGCAAAAGTCGCGTTTCGAGTTTTTCTACCTTTTCCTTTAATATTTGTGTCTTTTTGTTGGTTGCAACTGCAGATTTTGGTGGGGGCGTAACTTCCCCCTGATGGGTAAACTTAATTATGCAACGTGTTTGCTTCCCTTTTGCTGAAATTTGGGCTTGTAATCACAAGTTGCAACTAATCAAATTGAAGGCACGCGCAACGACAGGAAATGTGCTGTGGAAAAATTAAAGAGAAGCGCCAACGCGCAAATCCTTAAGGAAGTGGGGCGAGTTTCATCCCTGTGGCAGGCGATAACATATGCCGGGGATTTTTTCGGCGCTTCCTTTGGCTTCTGGCAGCTGGCAAAGAGCTGGCGCCTTCTATCTGAAAATGCGAACGCTAAAATGGCCATTTAAATTGTGCATCAATGCATGAAATGCGCCATGAAAGCGTTTTAGATAAGCGGAAACGCGAAACTAACAAATAACCACGAGCCCAGGACAAGGCAACAGGGCCAGATTATGACGGGGTACGGCGAGAAGCTACTCTGTCTCCATGGAGGAATAGAAACCAATGGCTTGAATACTCTCCCAAGCAATACATTTATTCACATAGCTTTACACAAAAAATTGGTCGACAGTTAAGTGGGCAATCAGTCGTGGTGAGATTTATTAAATTTCGAGAATCACAAGTTTTTGGATTTATAGGAAAAGAGGGGAAGAGTAGGCCAACGGAGCAGCCAAGGGAGCCGCCGCATAATTGGCAAGAACAGGAGCGGCGAGAGGAGTAGCCACGGGAGCAGCGATTGGGGCAGCAATTGACGCAGCAGCATACTTTGCAATCACGGGAGCAGCCAACGGAGTCGTCACTGGAGCGATAACAGGAGCAGCGGCGATTCCATTGAAGTTCCTGGCGATCACCTGGCTGCTGGTTGCAGTAACAACCGGGGCAGGAGCAGCAACCACAGCAGCAGGGGCGGTGTAAGCCAGAGGAGCAGTGTACGCCAGGGGAGCTCCCAGCAATCCTGGCTTGGCAGCAACGCAGGCAACGATGGCCAGAAGAACAACAGCCTGTGGATGGACACGCATTAGCATTACTTCGGCCAGACTCGGATAGAATTACTCAGACTCGAACTCACAGATTTGAACATAATGTTGGTTGATTTGGTTTGGTGGTTGCGGTTCGAAAACTTGAACTTGTCTGATACCGTTCAACAATTTCTGCGAAGCATTTATACACGAATTCGAGATCCGTGGCCTCCGGCTACCCAATGCAATGGCCCCCGCAAGATATCAGATATTCAACAGTCAGTAGTGGGAAACTACATAAATAATGGTAAAGTGCAAATGGTAACGAGGGCTTCGCGAGGCATTCCAATTAGGGGAGTGCGTCAGCGCTGCAGACACTTTTTGGGTATAAATACACTTGACCAACTGTGCACCACCAATCAGTTGACAGTCTTCCCAAGAAGCAAAGCATATCCCATTTTCAACATGTTCAAATACGTAAGTTCCATCAGCGAATATTCACAGCTGGATCTAAGATGATAATGTTGTTTTCGACTGCAGGCCGTCGTTGTACTTGCCCTGGTTGCCTGTGCTGCTGCCAAGCCAGGATTGTTGGGAGCTCCTCTGGCCTACACCGCTCCTCTGGCATACGCCGCTCCTGCCGCCGCTGTGGTTGCAGCTCCGGCGCCTTTTGTGACCGCAACCAGTAGCCAAGTGATCGCCCGGAACTATAATGGGGTCGCCGCAGCTCCAGTTGTCGCTCCAGTGGCGACTCCTTTGGCTGCTCCCGTGATTGCAAAGTATGCTGTTGCCCCGATTGCCACTCCTTTGGCTGCTCCTGTGGTTGCGAAGTATACAACTGCTCCCCTGGCAGCTAACCTGGCCTACACCTCACCTCTGGCCTACAGCGCTCTGCAAGGCGCTCCAGTATTAGTTTAAGTAGCTCTCAGTAAAACCAAATAGAACCGAAGGCACCGATACTTTGTACTTGGGAGTATGCAGCTGGGAAGGCTATAATAATGGGTTATCACTGGGATTCAAGCTGTTGTAAATCTAAAAGCTACATTCAATATTAAGTTGTGCACTTTTAGTGTTGCTATCTTGATTTCGAGTGGTAAACAATTAAAAATTGGAATAATACGTGATTAAACATTCTATACATAAATGTCAGTCCAACTTAAATAACTACTCATGAGTTCGGCTTAGACTTTCGTCGCTGCAGATTCATTGGGCAATCGAAGGACCTACATTATAGAATAGAACAAAATATAAAATAGTTTTTTCATTTAAATAATTAACCTGTATATAGTGTGCTGGGACCCCTTAATTGGCCGTATCTTCTAAATCATAGATGGGCGAGCCTATGGCTCCTCGAGCTCTCGCGGCTCCCCCCGTTATTCGTAATTTTTGGCGCCAGCAAATCGGGGCGACCGATCGAGTCGCGCGGTCAGTGAGGCGTAAAGATGTACAAAAATAATGCTACACAAATTCCAAGGAAGGTAGCGGGCCCGACGCCGCGGTCCCGAGTTTGCACGAACAAAAAGTAAGGGTGGGCTCGCACATTCTGTCTGGCTAGTGGCAGCGACGCATTGCGACGGTGGTGGTTGTTGTTGTAATTTGTTGTCTGACCGAGCTGCGGCTCCGACCGTTAGATTTTGTGCCCATCTATGTTCTAAACATTACAACATTAGCTTTTAACAGTTTTATGCAAATTGGTAGACCGTATTTCCTGATTTTTATACCATGTATCTTTAGGTATAAATTGTATATTACTTTGTGCAAATATGTACATGTATGTATGTAACAGGGAGAAGGAGACATCTCCAACTCCATAAAGTATAAATATTCGTGATCAGCATCAACAGCCGAGTCGATATAGCCATATTCGTCTGTCCGTCCGTCTGTCTGTCTATATTTATTGTCTAGACTCTAGATTGGTCCATAAATATAGTTAATTAAAGTTTTTTCCAATTAAAGTTTTAGCCACCCCTTGCCTAGGCAATGGGATGCCGCCCATGCTGGGGTAACGTCATCCGTCTCTTCTTAGACTTCAATTCGTTCGCACGTGTATACATACATAAGTGTGTGTATGACATTATCTGCGTTGTTGTGAGCAAGAAGGCAGCTCTCCTAAAGCCTAGTTAAAGATTGCCGCCTACATATCGCACAGTGGGTGCGCAAGGGCTCATCCCTAAGTTTATGGCCTATCGATAAGCCGTGTTTACCTTTTATATTTGGCTTTAAAATCATATAAAATCGGAAAGCTGAAATATTCCTCCTCAAAACATGCCTAATAGTTAAACGGACCTACTGCAAAATGAAATAGGTATTTAGCTCTTATTTTGTGCAAATTATGGGCAAATGTGTCGAACAAAATACTGTTTTATGCAAATTACGAAGGCGGAAAAAGGAGTGGCAAAAATTTGAAATAATAATAACACATCAAAAACAAAAAGAATTACACCGTCAGCTCTTACCATCTCCGAGAACGTGGTGTTCATATATACAGACAGACAGGGGAACGGACTGACGGACATGGAACATGGAACTATCGATATCCAGATCCCCATGCGACCATGTTCATGTAAAAATATCGATGTTTGGATCCTGCATGTTTCCCACCTCTACTGTCAATTGATCATTTTATTTCCAAGTATTAACTTGGTGTCCAAGTCAAACTTTGTAATTGCTTAGGAAAAGAAAAATGGAAAATATGCAGGACCTGAGCGATCAAATTACTAACGTTGAAGTGATGGACCTTGATACCAATGACAACCCCAATAAGTCTTTGGCTTCAGAATTGGAATTGCCTGTTAGTGCCGAAAAGGTTGCTTCGGAATCCAACTCTGACAAGGATGATAAGAAGACCGTGCAGTTCAAAGCCAGGAAGCGGCTACCTGGAGCAGGTGAGTGAAGCATAGCTTAGTCTACTTCAGTGGTGAGCACGGATTTTGCCCACCCCCTTTGCCCGGCAACGGCGCGCCGCTGCACATGCTGGCTGACGTCATCCAATCCGTCTCTTCTCTTTCACTTCGATTCGATCGCAAGTGTATACACGCATAGTAAATGTATGTATGTATGCATACACTTCTGTATGTATTGTGCATACACACACGCACTTCTGTATGTACACATGCGGACGGATCGAAGCCAAAGAAGAAACGGATGACGTTGACCAGCCATTGCAGTGGGAAGGGGTGGGTAAAACTTTAATTGTCCATATCGACGCATTTCCGCGAAAGTATCGTATGTCGCTTTTTTTCGAAATTGAGATTTTAATGCAAAATTGTTAGGCACCTAATGTCTCACTACCCCCTAAAATATTATAACTGAAAACGCTATAGTTCCGATAAAAATTAAGTTTCAATTTTTTTGTATTTTTTTTTTTCATTCGAATAAAAATACCTTAAGCGCACAAAAATTAAGAAATAAGGTATATAATATATATATACAACTGTGTTCATTGAAATAGAAGTGCTTAGAACCTACCCGCTTAAAAATTACAAATAATATTTTCAAGTAATCCTAAGAGATTAAATTGAAAAAATGATTCTCCTGTGAAATTAGATTTTTCTACATACGATACTTTCGCGGAAATGCGTCGATATCTTCTATATTACATGTCCGATCTGGACGTAATTTTGCATGTACGTGTTTTACGTTAAGTGGACTTACCGAACTGAAAATTATGTCTCTAGATTTTAGTATATCGAAAATATCGTATTTTTAAGTAAATTTCGAAGATATTGTTTTGCAAATACGAGGGCGGAAAGGGTCGTGGCAAAATTCCGAGAATGACATTCTCTGCGTAATAGTGAAATGGCTCTAGCTCTTAATAGATCTGTAGCTCTTATTTTGTCCAAGTTATGGGCAAATATGTCGAAGAAAATACAGTTTTATGCAAACTAAGAAGGCGGAAAGGGGCGTGGCAAAAATTTGAAATAAACTTGATCTGCCTGAAATTATAACACACCAAAAGCAAAAATAATTACCACTAGCTCTTCCCATGAGGTGTTCATACTTGTACTTACATACAGACAGAGGGTCGGGGCGGACGGACATGGCTATATCGACTCGGTTGTTGATGCTGATCGAGAATATACTTTTTGGGGTCGGAGACGTTACATACATTTGCACAAAGTCTGAAGACGCCGTAGCTCCGTTCCATCAGGGGGAAACCATTCGTTCCAACAGACGGAAAACCTAATCGAGACTCTCGACCATAATATTTATTTATTTTTTTTTTCAAACCGTAAAATGCAATACGAATCTGGATATAATGTGGCGTTTACTTATTTATAGACTTTTCAATTTTTTTTACATTCATTTTTTTTTACTTTATTAACATGATTCCATTTAATTGCTTAATTTCAGTGCGCAAGCGTGCTAAAGAACAATACCTACGCCGTAAGATCATTCCCAAGAGTCCTTACATGGCCATTAACGAGTTGAAAGACATTTGTATCACGAACTTTAAAGTCAGCAAGGACGGCTTTAAACATGTAGCCACTGCTACGGTCAACTCAAAGCAATATTCCATGGAGGCAGCATCCAAAAAGGAAGCCATAAATCTAATGTTTGAGGAAGCTCTAAGAGAGTACTACGTTGAGAAGTCGAAAACTACAGAGGATCCAAATGATTCCCAAACTGATGACGAATGCTACTTTCCGATGACAAGCCTGGCATCCTTGGCAGTGCACAAGTTATTGAAAGAGTGGGCCAACAAGGGTTATGACTTGCCTTATTATTACACCAAGCATAATGGTAACATAACCCCCGAGAGCTCGACTCCAAAGCCACTTCCAGCTAACTGGCTGACAATGCATCCAGTTAGCCTGCTCAACAACATGTTTCCTGACGCCATATACCAGAACCAAGGCCAGAATCAGGACAGCGTGGCTATTCAGCATCTCATGACGGTCAGCGTCAACGGTGTGACCTTTAAGTGCAGTGGTCGCAGCAAGAAGATCGCCAAGCGTCGTCTGGCCGTCCAGGCCTGTAACCAACTGCTGGGAACCACCTATGAGGAATGAGCCTGCCGAGCGTCCACGGGTCGCAGACTATGGGTCATTATTTGACCTTGACCCAAACTCCTCAATCGTTTTAAGCTCACACATAAGCACTCACAGAGCGAAACACACATACAAAATAAGACAAAAGCTACAAACACACATACAAAATCAGACAAAAGCTACAAACACACATACAAAATCAGACAAAAGCTACAATATAAAAAATACAAATCAATTTCGCGCTATTTAATGTAACAAAAAGTGATGGCAGCTGCTGCCGCTGAGCTGACAATAATTTTTATGGCCAAAGCGTGACCGGCATTCCAAACTTTTGGATTGCCCAGCTGCAGGTTGTGGCCCTTGGTTTGTATGCCACTGGTAAATCCAATTAGCGGAGGTCCAAAAACAAAGTGTCGGTGACTTCGGGTCTGTTTGATTTTATTAGACTTTATTAGCTACTTAGACAAACACTGGAGCACCTTGCAGAGTGCTGTAGGCCAGAGGTGAGGTGTAGGCCAGGTTAGCTGCCAGGGGAGCAGTTGTGTACTTCGCAACCACAGGAGCAGCCAGGGGAGTGGCAATCGGGGCAACAGCATATTTTGCAATCACGGGAGCAGCCAAAGGAGTCGCCACTGGAGCGACAACTGGAGCTGCGGCGACCCCATTATAGTTCCGGGCGATCACTTGGCTACTGGTGGCGGTCACAAAAGGCGCCGGAGCTGCAACCACAGCGGCGGCAGGAGCGGCGTACGCCAGAGGAGCGGTGTAGGCCAGAGGAGCTCCCAACAATCCTGGCTTGGCAGCAGCACAGGCAACCAGGGCAAGTACAACGACGGCCTGCAGTCGAAAACAACATTATCATCTTAGATCCAGCTGTGAATATTCGCTGATGGAACTTACGTATTTGAACATGTTGAAAATGGGATATGCTTTGCTTCTTGGGAAGACTGTCAACTGATTGGTGGTGCACAGTTGGTCAAGTGTATTTATACCCAAAAAGTGTCTGCAGCGCTGACGCACTCCCCTAATTGGAATGCCTCGCGAAGCCCTCGTTACCATTTGCACCTTACCATTATTTATGTAGTTTCCCACTACTGACTGTTGAATATCTGATATCTTGCGGGGGCCATTGCATTGGGTAGCCGGAGGCCACGGATCTCGAATTCGTGTATAAATGCTTCGCAGAAATTGTTGAACGGTATCAGACAAGTTCAAGTTTTCGAACCGCAACCACCAAACCAAATCAACCAACATTATGTTCAAATCTGTGAGTTCGAGTCTGAGTAATTCTATCCGAGTCTGGCCGAAGTAATGCTAATGCGTTTCCATCCACAGGCTGTTGTTCTTCTGGCCATCGTTGCCTGCGTTGCTGCCAAGCCAGGATTGCTGGGAGCTCCCCTGGCGTACACTGCTCCTCTGGCTTACACCGCCCCTGCTGCTGTGGTTGCTGCTCCTGCCCCGGTTGTTACTGCAACCAGCAGCCAGGTGATCGCCAGGAACTTCAATGGAATCGCCGCTGCTCCTGTTATCGCTCCAGTGGCGACTCCGTTGGCTGCTCCCGTGATTGCAAAGTATGCTGCTGCGCCAATTGCTGCCCCAATCGCTGCTCCTGTGGCTACTCCTCTCGCCGCTCCTGTTCTTGCCAAATATGCTGCAGCTCCTGTGGCTTACACGTCACCTCTGACCTACAGTGCTCCCCTCAGCTACGCTGCTGCTGCACCGATTTTAGTCTAAAATTATAAAAATATTCTGTGATGGTTAAAATTATAAACAAAATATAAAAAACACAATATAGAAACACGAATTAATTTCGAATTTTTAACTACTCTGATCTTTATTGGTAGGGGGAAGCTATCAAACCCCATAGGTTCTTAACATATGTAAGGTTCTTAACATATGTATATAGGACACCCCGAATAAAAATGTTTTAAACTACACTATTTTCTACGAATTCTTTTTATGAAGAACTCGTAATTAATAAATGTAGGATTTACGATATTTTAAGTATTCAAAAGTCCGTACATATTAATCAAAATTTTTTTCTTAATTGACAGAAACCTAAATTTATTTATAGGACACTTGATTTGTTCCTTAGTACCTATTANAATGGTTCAGAGAGGAAAGAGGCACATGGTATCACATGGTATCTCGTTGTCGAGAAATCTCGACTACAGCGTTCCTACTTGTTTTTAGAACATTTTAGTAGCTTTGAAATTGTGGGCGCAACAAATTTGCGCAGTTTGTGTCTTTATATGTGTGTGTGTATGAGAAGCGCGTGGCATATTTCTATGGAGAAGTTTGAGGGCGCAATATATTTTTATCGTTTGCGCGAACAGACAATGGCATAGCCGGCCTATTTTCACAACACAGATGGATTTTGGCTCTACCAATACACTATCAAAATTTAGCGCATATAGAGTTAAACAAATTTAAACGATTTTTAAAACAAATTGCTGCACTGGTATCACAAAATTCCAAATATGCAATTCGTCTTTCTCTATCTATTATAGTCTCCAAAATGTAGGCGTTCATAAGGACATACGGATGAAAGGACGGACAGACGGACATGGCTAGATCTGCTCTTAAAAAGAACAAGGTTATATTGAATTCGTATAAATGTATGTAACAGGGCTTTTCCCACCCCATAAAGTATATATATGCTTTATTAGCATCAACAGCCGAGTCGATATAGCCATATCCGTCTGTCAGACTGTCTGTCCGACCGTATGTTTAATGCAGGCAGGTCGAGTTTATTTCAAATTTTTGCCATGTGCCTTTCCGCCTTCGCATTTGCTATATCCTTCGCAAGAGCTATATCTTCGAAATGGTAAAATCTAGAGACATCATTTAGACTCTAAATTTAGTGGTGATTGTTAGGCATGTGCACCCCATGCCAAGGCAACAGCATGCCGTGGCAAGAGAGTTAGTGGTACATGGTATCTCGTTGTCGAGAAGTCTCGACGACAGCGTTTCTACATGTTTTTTTGCACTTATTTGACTATATCTCTGGAATGGTATGAGCTCGATACATAATTCTTTTTGCCTACTCCCAAAACAATCGATAACTACATATTTTATGAAGATGGTAGGACAATAAATAATGAAGTCACGGAATATTAAAAATCTGTGCCGGTGTATATTCCCAATGACGTAATCGTACTGATATATGTCTGACTTAAATTTTGAACATGAAAATAGGTTCATATAGATATCGCATTTATAATTGTTTTTATTATTTTAATCAATCACAGAATTTAGATATATGTATTTTCAGACCAAAACCGGTGCAGCAGCAGCGTAGCTGAGGGGAGCACTGTAGATCAGAGGTGACGTGTAAGCCACAGGAGCAGCGATTGGGGCAGCAATTGGCGCAGCAGCATACTTTGCAATCACGGGAGCAGCCAACGGAGTCGCCACTGGAGCGATAACAGGAGCAGCGGCGATTCCATTGAAGTTCCTGGCGATCACCTGGCTGCTGGTTGCAGTAACAACCGGGGCAGGAGCAGCAACCACAGCAGCAGGGGCGGTGTAAGCCAGAGGAGCAGTGTACGCCAGGGGAGCTCCCAGCAATCCTGGCTTGGCAGCAACGCAGGCAACGATGGCCAGAAGAACAACAGCCTGTGGATGGAAACGCATTAGCATTACTTCGGCCAGACTCGGATAGAATTACTCAGACTCGAACTCACAGATTTGAACATAATGTTGGTTGATTTGGTTTGGTGGTTGCGGTTCGAAAACTTGAACTTGTCTGATACCGTTCAACAATTTCTGCGAAGCATTTATACACGAATTCGAGATCCGTGGCCTCCGGCTTCCCAATGCAATGGCCCCCGCAAGATATCAGATATTCAACAGTCAGTAGTGGGAAACTACATAAATAATGGTAAGGTGCAAATGGTAACGAGGGCTTCGCGAGGCATTCCAATTAGGGGAGTGCGTCAGCGCTGCAGACACTTTTTGGGTATAAATACACTTGACCAACTGTGCACCACCAATCAGTTGACAGTCTTCCCAAGAAGCAAAGCATATCCCATTTTCAACATGTTCAAATACGTAAGTTCCATCAGCGAATATTCACAGCTGGATCTAAGATGATAATGTTGTTTTCGACTGCAGGCCGTCGTTGTACTTGCCCTGGTTGCCTGTGCTGCTGCCAAGCCAGGATTGTTGGGAGCTCCTCTGGCCTACACCGCTCCTCTGGCGTACGCCGCTCCTGCCGCCGCTGTGGTTGCAGCTCCGGCGCCTTTTGTGACCGCCACCAGTAGCCAAGTGATCGCCCGGAACTATAATGGGGTCGCCGCAGCTCCAGTTGTCGCTCCAGTGGCGACTCCTTTGGCTGCTCCCGTGATTGCAAAGTATGCTGCTGCCCCGATTGCCACTTCTCTGGCTGCTCCTGTGGTTGCCAATTATGCGGCGGCTCCTCTCGCGTATTCTTCGCCCCTTGCATACCATGCCATATCCGGTGCCACTCCAATCTTTCTTTAATAATCTTAGCAGAAATATAAATTTTAAAAAATCTCAATTAATAGCGTTTCCATTGGACAGTAGCGGGGTATTGAATTAAATTAATTGAATTAGCAACTGTCGGTGGGTCGCCGCTATAAACATCGACAATGACTGGCAGTGTACTCCGATTTATCAATTTAAAGGCTGCTCACGTAGCCCATGGACAAGTTATTGGCCACCGGTGGCCGTTGCTGGAAGCGTGACATTAAAGAGGGCCTAAAATGGTTTGTTTTGAAGTTTTTGTTGGAAATATTTGTAATTATGTCAAGGTCGCAGGGCTGTGCTGGCTAGGCTAATGACCTTTTAAGGGCTTTTTGAGTCACTGAATTAGGAAATCAGTGTTTACTTCTCAAAGATCAGAGAATATTTAAAGAGTATTTGGTATTTTATATGGTAAGTTAATGTGATCGCTGAAAACCACTGCCTTATAGAGTGAGGTTTTAAAAATACTATAAAAAGCAGTTGTAATTAATTTCTTTTTAAATAAACATAAAACGTATAAATGTAATGTAATGTAGTGTAAAGATTAAAACAACGGAAAAGTGTTTTAAAATTTCTAAAAAGTTCTTAAAAGGCTTCCAAGAATATATTTATATGATAACTGTAATAAGCGTGCATTCGCGTATTGATGTATATAGTGACATATCCACTATGTATCCACTTATCTACGCATAAGTTGTTTATTTCACAAATTCTTTTATGTATTAAGTACAACGCATGTGCTACATGCGATACAGCACTCAAATAACAAACAATTCCGGAAATCAATAAGTGGCTGTCCCTGCGTTGCAGCCCCACTTTTAAATAGTGTAAACAACAATATCCTAGGCGGGCGATCTCGCTCCCAAACTTATGTAAAAAAGGGCAGTAGACCTAAGAATTTCAACTCATGAACTCAGTCTTAAGCTGAGATCAATCGAACAAATCTTCGTTCTTCGTCCTTAGCGTTGTCCTTAGTCAACTGACGGGACATTAGTTCAACTCATACAAAATAATAAATATTTTACTATACATATACACCTATTTTTCCACACGTAACAGAGGCTGTTTTTTAAACTATGTTAAAAGTGAACCAACACATCAAGGCTTAACGTTTTAAGCCAAGAACGGAGGAAAAATGTACCAAGATTTTTTTTGTTTAAAAATATAGTAATACCTAAATTATTGTTGAATATGCAAACAAATCTCAACGTTATTGTGGCCCAGTTTTATAACTTTACCTTTGCACGACGGCCAATTGCCTTCCCGAACAAATAGCAAAGGTCACTCAACCACAACCGCAACCTAACCTTGACCTAAAACAATTATTGTTGTAATGTCACCGCCACTGTCCGGCGAGGAGTACCCAAAACCGTCCGAGTGTGTTCATGTATGCTTTCTAGTGTCGACCAAGTCGGCACGTGTTCAAAATGTTTAATTGGCCAACAAGTCAGCATTTGAGTCCAAATTTATACACTAAATTCCCAGGATGCCAACAGGTTTCCCCAATTCGGGCGAGAATTCGAAATTCCAGAGGTCAAAGGCAAAGGTTTAGTTGCTTGTGCGTTTCACTTGAATTATTATCAGTATTTTTGCTAAAATTCTTCGAAATGTGGCCAAACCGAAAAACTATTAGGTGCCCAACTTATTTAAGCCTATAGGTAAAACTACAAAATTGCAAATGTTTTTCCTCTCCCCCTGTTGACCCACTTGTAATTAAATTTGGTAAATTCCGGCTGAAATCGAAATTGCACTTCGGTATAATAAGCCAGCCGGCCAGGCCAGCTTGGCTGCCCTTCGGGTTTTCTGCTGTCCCTCGAAGACCCAAAACCCTAACTACCAACTAATATTTTTTCGAGCACTTATATTGACTGGTATGGCAGCGACATTGTTTGCATATTAAGTAGCCGCGGCGTGGGATGGACAACCGTATAAATATGCCACCAACTGCCGTCGTTTGTCATCAGTCAGTGCTTAGCTTTCGAGCCCACAAAACAAACAAAAGTCGTCTTTAAGTCAAACCAAATCGTCCCCAAAACCACACTTCGCCATGTACAAATACGTAAGAGTTCTGGGCTTAGATTTGTTGGTTTATATTAATATTTTCGTTTGGCTTCGCCACATTTAGACCGTTGTCATCTGCGCCTTGTTTGCCTGTGTGGCCGCAAAACCTGGATTACTTCATGCTCCCTTTGCCGCCGTGCCTGCTCCCGTGATTGCCGCTCCAGCTCCTGTCGTTACTGCTGCCAGTAGCCAGGTGGTGGCCAGAACATTCAATGGCATTGCCGCTGCTCCAGTGGTGGCTCCCTTCCCAGTGGCTCCAGTTCCGGCTCCCATTGTCCGAGCAGTTTCACCCGTTCCCGTGGCTCCGGCTCCAGTTTTGAGGACACTGGCTGCTCCCTTGGCTGCTCCTCTGGCTGCTCCCTTGGCTGCTCCCCTGGCTGCTCCCTTGGCTGCACCCATCATCAAAACAGTAGCCCCCGTGGCTACTCCTTTCTCTGCCCCTTTCGTTCATCCCTACGCTTCCCCGGTTTTGGCAAAATACTCGGCACCATTCGCCTATGCCCCTGCACCTTTAAGCTATGCTGCTCCTGCTTTGTGGTAACCAAAGGGATAGCATACACATATTCGACAACCAAGGATCAAACTACCTTTTGTTTGTTCAGTGACTGATAGCCTTTAATAAAATTCGTTCAATTGATGAAAAAACCGTCTTTATGTCTGTCCTAACAGTTTTTGGGAATTTTGGAAAGAGTATTTTGGTACTTACCTCCGCAGGTATGTATTGCACAGATACAATTGCATAAAAAAACATATTATAATTCCATCAATGATATTTTTCGAGAAAAATTCAAACAAGTAAGAAAAATTATTGTCGATTGTCTCGACTATAAATACCCAGCTCTATGTTTTTAACAGATTTTCACAGCTCCATTAATAAACTATTCAAATTTAGAGCCTAAAAAAAATTGTGGATGCCAGTTTTTCTGTATCTATTGTAGTTTTTAAAATCTGGGCATTCATACGGACAGACGGACGGACGGACAGACGGGCATGGCTAGATCGACTCGACAGTTGATGCTGATTAAGAATATATGAGGCTGGAAAAGCTTCATTCTCCCTGTTACCTACATTCGTACCCTTATTATACCATGTACCTTAAGGTACAAATGGTATATTAAGTTTGTGCAAAGTATGTAACAGGGAGAAGGAAACATTTCCGACCCTATAAAGTATATATATTCTTGATCAGCATCAACAGCCGAGTCGATCTAGCCATGTCCGTCTGTCCGTCCGTCCGTCTGTCCGTCCGTCTGTCCGTCCGTCTGTCCGTTTGTCCGTCCGTCTGTCCGTCTGTATGTACGAACACGTCGTTCTCGGAGATGGTAAGAGCTAGAGGTGTAATTTTTTTTGCTTTAGGTCCGTTATATGTGTACGCAGGTCGAGTTTATTTCAAATTTTTGCCACGCCCCTTTCCGCCTTCGTAATTTGCATAAAACTGTGTTTTCTTCGATAACTTGAACAAAATAAGAGCTAGAGACCTGTTTCTTTTTGCATTAGGACTGTTTAACTATTATGCAGATAATGCCATTTCCAGATTTTTGCCACGCCCCTTTCCGCCGTCGTATTCGCAAAAAAATCGATATCTCCAAAATGGTAAAAGCTAGAAACTTAATTTTTAATCCGCTAAGTCTGATGATCGCCTAACACATGCATGCAAAATTACGTTCAGATCGGACAATAAATATAGAAGATATGACCAATTAAAATTTTACCCACGGCAACGGCAAGAGAGGTACATGGTATCTCGTTGTCGAGGAATCTCGACTACAGCGTTTCTACTTGTTTTTTTTAAAAACCGGGTATAATTACCGTCAAAACCGAAAACAGTTTTAAACTTCGTTCACATAACTTTCGTCAAATACTCGTATGTGTTTTATTTATAAAAATTACGCTTTTAAACAAAAACCGGTATTTATATAACTATATTTAGTTTACTATAGATGAAATTTATGTTGGAAAATACGCATGATCAAATGCTTAAATTGTACATAATTAACGGAAATCGGAATATTTAGAGGTAATTTCGCATGAAATGAGAGGGTTCATTTGGTCTTAGAGCAACGATTAATTTTAAATCAGTGAATGTGTAGTTTTGCCATAATTAGTATTTTTAAAGCTGAATGTTTATTAATACTTTTTACTGTGACTGAATTGATTTAAAAACCCAAGATTAGAGATTAGTTATTGTTTAAAAATCGAAGGCTAAACATGACCTTAAAATTTGTTTTGGGTGGTGTATTTATATTTACAATCAATTGGGCCATACAAGTACTTATGTTTCTTAGGAGCCTTCGAATAAATTCGAATAAATCACACAATTTTATTTCACTCTAGATTGAATCCCGCTGGGAGTTTACTAATGTTGCTTGTGAATCATTTGATAAAGATTTTGGTGAATTTGATTTTTGTTACTTGAAATCGATTAATCGGAGCTATAAATACGTCTCTGGAAAAATATCGTTTCGTACACTTCCAATAAAAAAGCTCATGGTAATGTTTCCAAGCCTTTTTAAAGCTGCAATCGCATAGCTAACCTCTTTCATCAAACATAATACTAGATAAATATGGCTCTTTGGAAACGATTTAATGGATATAAGCCCTTTTTATACAACGTGTCTTTCGATCTCTGCGTGTTTATTAAAAAAGCCAAATCAAATCTGTTACTTAAGTTCGTATACGATTCGATGTCACAATACTCAAATGTGAATACCTCATGTTCTTCTCTTGTAAGTATACCTTTCAATTGAATTTCTTATTGCATAATAATACTACACTTTTCAAGAACTTTTTTATTGTGGACAAGCTTCCGGCGGAGTTTGTGGATTACCGGTTTTCCAAAGTTCTAAGCTTTCCAAAAGGAGATTATTTAATTAAATGGGACTATGTGCTCTCCAAGCGTCGTATAGCGTATATTTACCTCTATGGAACTCTGTCTTAGTGATCATCTGGATATCCAACCTTAGTCATTACTATACCACTAAAATATACCTTATTTACATATATATTTATAAATATTTTATTTGAAGCAATATAATTGTTGAATCGTTGTTATTAAAAGGTTATACCTTATACTTTATTAGAGCATTCAATCATCAGCAGGGCTTTTCACCTTCGATTGGCACCCATTTGTTTGCCGACCAGTTTGTCCTATGTTCTCCTCTCAGGTAGTTCGATTCCCTTAAAAAATCTAAAAAATAGCCGGACACATGTAGAGCCAATAGATTGAGTCTCGTCGCCGCTTTTATCCAGGTCATTTGTGTTTCATTGTCCCATATTGGCTTCGTCTACGTCTGTTCTGAGAACGAATTATGGCTCATGGGTGCGCGGACGGGGATGGTATGAGAAGCGGATTGGGTTGATCGGTGGTTCAAATCGTTTTTCATTTCCTTCTCGTCCATATTTTCCGTTTATTTGGCGCTGGCAAACAATGCAGGCAAGCGATGCGCAATAAATGACCAATAAATGTTCCAATGGATGTTGCCACTCCGCTGTTCAAAATTTTCGATTTGGTTTTTAAGTCACTCAAGCAACTTAAAGCTAAAGTTTGTGAGCGAATAACACACACTGCGAACAACAACAACAACACAGGGGAAAAAAGGAAATTAAAAAAGTAATGCCTAGTAGAAAGCGAAAACTTAAACAGCAAAAGAGATAAGAGGCAAACATACACACACGCAATTGCTACACTACTAAAGCCTGCTCCCATCCGTTTCCCGTTCCCTTTGTTTCTCCCGCACTTTTCCGCCTTTCACAGAGTCGGGGGTGGGGGTGGGGGTGGTGCGAGGTTTTCCATGTCGGCGTTGGTTGATTTTCAACAGCAGCGCAAACGCAGCAAAGTTTATCCTCAATTAAACTTTTTGTTGTTGCGTAAAATTGCGCTTGAAGTTGGCCCGGCATCTGTCTCTGTGTGCTTGATTACGTGTGTGTATGTACTCGCATGTACACATAACGAAAATTAGTGGCTCCAGATAAAAATGCTCGCTTACATCAAAGTGGCCTTAGCTCAGGCTCTATTTGAATATTGGTTGAACTTTTTTTCAGTGCTTTTATCTGAGATAGGCCATACGTCAAGCTCAGAGTCTCTGCACTTCCCCATTCGGTCCTCCATGTCTTCGCAGCTCACCCCATTCCGATTTCCACATCCATCCGCCATCTTCATTTGTCGGCTTAACTTTTAACTCCACTTGCCTTAATTTTTTGGGCCAAGCTTATTGTTGTTGCTCATCTGCTCGGCACAATTTTTCGGTAATTTCCGCCCCTCACTATGGAGCCAGTCCCGTGCAGCTCTGGGCCCTTGAACTTTCCCATTTTGCCCCTTTTAGTGTGTGGTGGGGGCTTCCTCAGCCACCGCAGCCTTAGAATTTCATTAGCTCGCTTCGTATGCGTTTTAATTTGTTGCATCATTGCCCTGTCGAGTTTTTCTTTTAATTGATTCAATATCAACTCCTCCGGCGCACTGCGCACTGCGCCCACAGCCTCGCTTCCTTCCTTTCACTTTTGGCGCTTTCTTGATTAACATCTGCTGTGGCCGTGGGCGAAAAGTTTTTAATGCATATTTTCGAGTAATTACCGAGACTTTTCCATTAGGTTTTGCGTAATGATTTGCGAGTTCGGCAGATGCTGCGCTTCGAGGTAGGAGTCAATCGGATTACAATTTCTTGTTACAATTTCTTATTGAAAGACAAAGTTTGCTTTATTTATTATTACTCCGAATGCATTTAAATAGACAGTTTGGTCCTATCACTATGGCAAAAGAAACATCTATTTTGCAATGTCATTTAAGTTTAAATTGTCCATTAGGTTTATTCTCAAATATATTACGTTGTTCATTTCGATATTTACTTTGTTGTAATAGACATTCACATGCAGAAGGCAACGGCGCACTAAATTCTTAAAGGATTCGAATGCCGAATCCCTACAGGAAACGTGTGCGAACGTGTGTGTGGGGCCACACATCGCTGAAATCGAAGCAGACAAAGCGAGCGAGACGTTTGGTCGGACCCGTTTCCGGTTGTGGTTGCTTAGGCCCCACCATCGCTCCTGGATCCCGATCCTGAATCCTGGATTGGGGACGAGGGAGCCCTGGCCAAATAACGGCACTCAGTCACTCAATGCGGTTGCTTAGCCTTTCAGCTACAGACCGCAAAAATCCAGCAGCCTTTTCTGGCTTTTGATATGACGACAACGGAACAGGAACAACGCGCATTGCACAGCGTAAACGTAATACACACAACGAAATACAATAATATACAATAATGTATTGCCATAGCTCTCGAGGAAGTTGTATAATATTTTTTATCTCAAGTTGGCAACACTTCTTCCTTATATAAAACTCAGCAACTTGATTAAGTATTACTTTGAGTACAAAGATTTAAGAGTTAGGTGGTGACAACACTTAATATAATATTTTCTCTGAGTGCACATATACGTGATTTGTTTGCCAGAGCAATTTACATGCCCCGACGATGGATGAGATGCGGGATGTGCGACAGAGATGGCGCTGCCAGATGCCAATGCAGATTCGGATGGAGATGTCGAACGCCGGATTCTTTTGCGTGTGATTGTGGGCTGGTGAGCCGGTTGCGCTGGCGGTGCCCGGGTGTGGGCACAATTGTGGGTGCGGCTGCTGGCACTTTGACATTTGGCACCCTCGCCTTCGATGGCGCTTCGATGGCGCTGGCGAAATTTTCAATTTTCAATTTCCGCAACCAGGTGACGCTCTCCGGCAGCAACTTAAAGCACCCAAACGCAAAACGACGCGTGGTTGAGCGTCTAAGTAATGAGCCGATGTCGGATTCCAATTTGCATTTGCACGCCAAAATGCGAAATCCAAATGCAATTGACAGGGGGACACCCCGGCCCGGCTCTTAATCAGAACTAATAGAAAAAACCAACTGGTCCGGGATGGGGCTGCTACCGTTTGCCGTTAGCAATTTGCGATGAAACAAAAAGCTCCCACATGCCTGTTTTCCGACTACCGGAGAACGCTTCGGTTCCTGTCAATTGCCATGAGCCTCGGGGATTTGGCTGAGCTAAGCCTTTTCCATTGAATGCGGATTATTGCATTGATTTTTTGCGGCAATATTACGCATACGCCGGGTGATATAGAAATAACTGAATTGACAAAACCAACATTTTCATTTTGAATTTCCGCTTTTAACGAATTAAATATTTAAGAAAGCTTTCGTTATATGTTTGAAGGAATATATTTTGGTTGAATAAATTTCAATTGCTAACTCTGATAGAAATTCGGAACTTTCGTGTTATTTTTTTTTAAATATTTTATTTTTTTAGAAAATATCCTAAAACTCGAGAACACAAATACTTTTCCAATGTGAAACAGAAAAACTGCAAAGCAAATTCACCAACGCCGGGTTTCACAGATTTCAAAGGGACAACTAAGAAAAATGGAACTTGGGTCTAAAAGTCAAATGGGAATTTTCACTTAACTGCACGCGGGCAAAGGACATCGAGATACGAGCATTTCCAGCAAATTTCCTTGTTCGCCCAGCCTAAACAAAGGAAAGAATTTCTCGGATTCCGTCTTCCGGTTAATAACCCCTTCTTTGTACTTGCGCCATGAAGGAGAAAGTTTTTCCCGAAGTTTGTTTTCCCGGCGCGTGTATGAAAGGGTTGCGTCCCCCTCCCCTTGGCCTCACCCAAATACTTACATATGTGCGTATAGAGATCCTGGCTGGCTGCTGACGCAGCTTCTTCAAATCCGCTTTGGGTAACGAAAGCGAAAAATAATTAATTAAGAAGTGCAAATCATAGCAAAATTATGCGGGCTGCCAAATTAAAACGAAAGTAAACGCCACCAACAGACACATCGGATGCGGAAAAGGAGGAACCCGAGGGGTGCGAGCAAAATTAAATGCTTGACGACATGAGATGAAAGATACACATTGCGGCGGAAGGGAGGTGATTCGGTGGACTGGCATACGGGAGAATATGAAGTATTGCTGGGCTTCCTGAGGAAAAGCCTGGAATTTCCAATTTTTTGTTCACTTACATTTTTTTTAGGTTACTCTTTAATCCACTCATATGAATTGTGTTAATTTCCCACTGTTTCCCCACGTTTGTGAATATCACATAACGTTAAGAGAAATATGTTGCAATTCCCAATCTAGGGAACTATCTGTCTGGCTCTAATAAACTGAAGACCAACCAGTTTGCGGTTTGGTGACATACGCTTTCCTTCCGTACCCCAGCCCTCCTTCGGTTACCTTTTACCTCCAATGGCTGGGTGGAAAAAAGCGAAACTGCTCGGGGGAAAACTGTGAAAACAACTGCAACTGCCAAGGCTATTTAAAAGCTTCAACTCGAACTCAATTCAACTCCTTGAGTGTCAGTTTGGATTCTGTCTAGTTGGCTGCCATTGCAGCTCCCTCCAGGCCCCCAACCCTTCGACCGAAAAGCCGGTGGGTCGACAAGCAAAACTCAGTCACAACACCTGAGGGCAACGAGCGAAAGCTCAGGCACTATAATCACAAGAGTTCCCAGGGTCGACTCTATCTGTCTGTGTATTTAAACTTTTGTAATAATCTACGGCAAATGCGCAACGTCAGCGTCTTTAGCTGGGTGAATTTCCCACAAAAGTTGTGGGGCGCCATTTTGCTTTTGCTATTCGTATTTGTGTTGCCACTTTTGTTGACGATGTCTCCAGCCCCGGCGATCCCACTCCCAGATCCCAGTCCAGGATCCCCGATTCGCTCCAGAACTCCGACTGCAGCTCCCGGCGCACAAACTTTACCTTTGCCAAAATTTCATTTATAAACATTTCTCGGAGATGCTGCAAATTGGGTGTTTAATTACAGCGAACTCGCATCCCAGATGTCGCGACAACATGTGTACTATATGCATTAGGCATTGGGAAACTAAATTTTGCGCATTATCGGGGGGAATTTTAGTGTTTTCGATATGTCGATGGATCTTTAAATACCAATTTGACATGCCGCATTTGGCACAAGTCAAGGGAACTGTTATTAAATGCCACTTAACCGCTCTGAGGTCTCACTTGGAGCAGTTAATCATCTCGCCTCTTCTCCCACCAACACCACTTCAAGATGTGCCTTAGAAGATGTGCAACTCCTCCTCTACTAGGACGGTGAGCCAATCATTTTACTTACGTTTTCATTTTCTCAAGCGTCAAAAGTAATTTGCATTTAGCAAATATTTACGGAGCGGCCTCCTGCACCAGGCGTCCTGTGCGTGAGTCCGGGAGGGCGAAGGAACATCAAAGCGGCGTCCCGCCATGCGTGTCAAAGGCGTCGGCATAGCTTTAAGTGTAACTCGCCTGCCGGTGCGACTGTCAGTCGCCTGCCAAGAGGAAAAGCGTAAGTGGTGAGGAAAGATGTGGTCGTGGGTGCCTCAATTTTTTCTACCTCGGCTCCTCTGGCGATTTTCCGTGAGGAGGCGTCAAAATGAAGCCGTCAACAGCTGGAATGAGTTTGAAACTCAAGTGTTGCCAGGACATGGCCTCTGGCTAAGAAGAGGGGCTAATTTTTAATGGATTTCTGGCCTGCTCTTTTCGTTTCTTTTTCCTTGGATTGGGATATGGGAGTCAGGATTCATCGTTTGTGTCCAAATTGTCGGCAACTCTCGTTATTTGTTCAGTTGGCGAAACTTGAAAACGAATGCGAGTGCAGGGGGTAACTGGACACACGAAGAAAAGTAACTTTATGAGCTCCCAAAGAGTTCAGAAATTTGGATACTCAATAAAATAACAATAAAAGTTCCAATTTTGTCAATTTTGCAAGCTAATTTAAAAATAGCTCGAAATTCTTGGAATAATAGGCATCGCTTTAATTTCTCTCTGTGCTGTGGCCACCTGTTCTATTCAGGATTGAACGCTCTTCGATTTATTGTTGTGTCGCGTGTATGGTAGCGATAACTTTTGTGTGATTTTTTAAGCCAGCATCCGCTGCGAAATGCCAG
The DNA here is from genome assembly GCA_021223825.1 of Drosophila ironensis. NCBI lineage: Eukaryota > Metazoa > Arthropoda > Insecta > Diptera > Drosophilidae > Drosophila > Drosophila ironensis. Next base: position 3,408,929 of record JAJJHQ010011965.1, read on the forward strand.
CAAGGGGAAGATTCGAAAGCAAAGTCGCGTTCCGCAACTCTTCGTAGCTGTTTGCTTTGAATTTTTCAAATCGGCCAACCCGACAGCCATTTGGCAAAGCTGCAGCGATGCTTCTGCGCATTTTGTTGCGCTTCGGCGGTTACTGGCCCCGAGGGAGGTTCCATGAATTGCGGAATTGATGGGCAGAGAGTAATTCCACTGAATGCAGCATAAAGTGATGTTTTTTACAGGAGTTGCCAGCATAACTGTTGCATAAATATTAGTTACTTACATTATGTTTCGACAATTTTGTTGTATTGAATTTCATAGACTTTAGCCGCTAAACTGTTTGAATTCAATACTCGAAATAACTTTCGAAATCCCTAGGCAAACTTGCAACACCTTTTTGGAATGTATTTTGTTGTTGCAATCTTTTAAGCATTTTTAAGCATCGGAGCGGTGCTCGGGAAAACCTCTTTGTTTTGCTTTTGATGATGGCTCTGTCTCCGCTCCCAACCTGCTCCCACCATTCCCATCCTGACACGGATGCAGGGCGTGCACGTGTTCAATAACAATTGTGTTGCATACTTTAGTGCGCCAGGACAAAAGGACCCCTGTTGGCAGCAGTGCTAGTGTGCTGGTGAGTGGAGAGTGGAGAGAGGAGCATTAAATTTTAAAGTTGAGCTTGCAGGCATCGCCGAGCAAAGCGTCAAACGGTTTACAGCAAATCAATTAGAGCTAAGAACTTTGCAGCGCTAATTGCAGGAGATTTTCTTTCGCCCTGGCTCTGCTTCTGCTGCTGCTGTTGCTGCTGCTGTTTTTGCTACTTCGCTTCGTTTTCCTTGTTGACTTTGTTGTTAGGAAGAACTTAGCGGCACAGCCAAAAAAGCAAGCATGAAAATAAAATAAGTTCCAGATGGACAAAGGACGAGAGCACCCTCCTTCAACTCGTTTCCACAGAATTGCCGGGGATTTATCATGAGCGCTTTGTAAGGCTTTTCGGGTCTTTGCCGGCCATGTCTGCATTGCGTATTTCCTATTCGTGCAGTTGAAATTAATGTGCAAGCCTTTTAATTACACGACAAATAAGCAAACATCCCCAAAAACTTTTGCCCACTTTGTGAGAACTTCCGTTGGAGTTGCGGGGAGAAAAATCACTTTGAATCCGAGGGCTGCAACTTTTTTAATTTTGGATAATGGCGATTTTTCTATTCAATATGCTGTTGGGGCACAGAAATAGTATGTCCAAAAGTCCATATTGCTGTTGCTCCAAATTATATAACTACCGGGAATAGTGTAAAATATTTAGTTAAAGGAATTAATTACGAATACTAGGTACCAAAGTTTCTGGGCTAACAATACTTCCCAGCCCTGATTAGCTAGAGCCCGCAACATTAGTTTGGTTTACATGACCAAGAGTGTGTGTTTGTATGTCTTGGTCCCTAATTAATTTGGCTTTGGCTGGAAAAGTTGAGAAATAGCCGCCTGCTTTTGTGGACAAATTTTTCTCGAGGCCATCGGCAATGCGGTTGATTCATGAATTTTCTTTGCCAGTTTTTCATTCCTCCTTCCTTGCATTTCAATGCGAAATGGAGGCAAAGTTTATCAAAATGCTGCTTAATCAGCATTATTTACATTGATAGCATTTGCATTGCATTTTTGCAGGAGGGGGGGCAACAAAAAAAACCTAAAGAAAATCGGAGGGGAGAGTACAGGAGCCGCAGAGCAGGATGGCGTAAAATGCATTAAAAGCGAGGCAAACAAGCCCTAGGGGAACTCTCTCCGGACTTTTTTCACCGCACCTCATTCGAAAGTTATGCATTTTCAAGTGTCTGGACGGGGTTCTGGCACACGGAAAACATTGGATGTATGCAAAAATCTGTTGGGTTTTAAGATAATAAGGCTAATGTTGAGATTGTGGCAATCGAATTGGATTTAAATTTATATGCTACGTCACTTGAAAAAAGAATAAGGCTCGGTTTTCACCAGGTATGTTTTTTTTTACGGTGCAAAAAAGCTGTGGTCCGAGTACGGAATTGTAATCGGGTCCTGTTACTGTTCCTGGAAGCTCCAATAGCAACTCCTGCTGTTTACAAAGCTACTTAATCGAAGTGCTGCTGATGCCGTCGCCGCCGCCACTGGCGTATCCTGAATATTCTGCCGCACCCTCCGCTCCGATCTCCTTGTTCCACTGTGTACATTAAAAATGTTTTCTCCCTTTTGGTTTTGCATTTTTTTCTGTTTGTATGCATCCATTTGCTCTCTGTTTGCTTCCGGTTTTCATTAATGGTCTTAACATAAAAATACAATTTGCCGACGTTTAACTGGTTTGGCGGACGTTAATAAATTTTTAAGCGTTGTTTGATTTAATTTTTTACCCGCCGTATTCTGAGCGCCCCCCGAAATGCGAAATGCGTCGGATGCTGATTGATTGCATCGCCGCCTGGGGGATAATTCAGCCGGCGGCTTTTGAGTTGTTGAGTTGTGCAGGGCCGAGGTGTTGGTGATGGTTAAGTGCGCGGCCCGGAGGGTTTTCCGCCTGATCACCCTTCCAATCAATCTGTTTACGCTTATGGATGCGCCGGCAGGAGTATTTGCGCTGGGGAATATGCGGATAAACACTCAGACGGCTAAACGATTATTTGGGTTGGCCAAAACAGAGGCAGAGGCAGCTTATTGAGTTAATTCACCCGGTTGTTAACTTGGGGGAAACGCAGGGTTCGTTCCAGGGTTAAGCTGTGCAAGGAGTCGCAAAAATTCAATTTATTTTCCACATGTCAAAGCCGAACACGCCATTTATAGCTGTGAGTTAGCTTTTTGCACGACATGCACGACGATGTCTATGAGTCAACCATTTTCGCTTACCACTCCGCATTCGAGATACAATGTCACCATCATCAGTACAATTCCTGTGTTTTTAATTAGCACAATAAACTGTCAAATGTTGCTGTTAATTCGATTAAATAGTGAGAACTGAATCCATGTCTGGCAACTGCATTTCACTGTCGAAGCGGGGCAGGGTCACCTGTTACTGCTGCAGCAGTAAGCCCTCCCTGCTCCCGGCACATTGTACAGCTGGGAGGTCCGTTTCCTCGCACCGCTCTCCGTTTTCCCGCCCAGCCTTTTCATTTAATTGCGGTTGACTTTTGGGTTTCTGACTTACACAACAGGGGATAAACTGCTAGGCGGGAGGAGAAGGAGGAGATACTCCCACTCCCTGTCCCATTCCCATTCCCATTCCCAGTCGCCACTTTCCACTTGGCAACAAAATGCCAATCATCAATCAAGGTGATTTGTTTCAATGCCCCCCAGCCACACATTTCACGCTGTTGTGCATTTTGGAGTGGACGGACACTGATAGCGGTCAAAACGGGGGCTCGGGAGATGGTGATATTTCGGCTTGTAAGAGGGGGCTGGAGGCTGGGGAAGGGTATGCAGAGATTCATTCGGCCTGGCACATGCGGCCAATCGCTTGCATACACTTCAATTGCTGTGGTTAAATCACGCTCGCAGTGGTTGCGTTTATGCGTAGATTGGGTTATATCCACCATGTTCGGGTAAGGCCAAGTGAAATAAAAAATGATTTATATTTCAGTAAGAAATCAAAAATATTGAAAATATAAATTTGGTAGAACAATCTTTATTCATGATATTAATTTTGACATCAGAGCTAGCTGGCATCGCATGAACATAGCTCCTGTGTTTCTTGTCTGGCTGTTGTTGTTCATCAATGAATTCAATCACGAAAATGCTGGTCCATTTGGTTCTCTGTTGCCATACCACACCATACAACACATACACCCCAGCCCACACACACACACAACACTCCTTGCCACACTCATTCAGTCGTTGCATATTCATGAGGCATACGCCGGACTCCTTGTTTGAGTTACTGACGTATCTTTGATTTAATTGTCTTGATTTTGGCTGTAATTTATTTTTTTTCTTTATTCTCCCACAGATTTCAGCCTAGTTTTTCCTACAATCGTATTTCAGTCGCTATTTTGTTGGGGAGTAGGAAATTTATTGTCTAATTGCAACTCAAATCTTTATTTGGATCTTATTTAGGTAATTTTGGGTTCTATAATATCTAACCACACATTTAGATTAACGTAGATTTAACACATTTACATGCAGTCCCTGCCATATTCAGCTGCAATATTTAATAACTTTTTCCTGCGAAACTTAACGAAATATTTCATTTCAGTCCTTCCCTGCTACATCACCACAGCAACACATTTTTGACGCTTTAAAAAGTTGTGAGGCTACCGTTATTTTTGTCGCCATTTTCCGCAGGCCAAGACCAAGAAAAAGAACAAGAAGGAATCCCTGTCTGCCAGGCTGCACTGTCCCCTCCTTACTCCCTGCGCCTTACCTTCAGCGTCTCGCTTGCAGTCATGTTTCATACTTTTTCGCAGATATTTTCTACTTTTTTTAAATTCCAAAAGAGGTGTGCGCATAAATTTTTCGGTGCCCTGCAGGCGAATTCTTTATGCAGAATATTCCGCAGTAGCTTCGCTAAAAATACAATGATAAAAAATTGAACAAAAACTTTATAAAGCGTAAAAATGGGGGAACCTTGGGAACTAAACTCAGTTTAAGGCTAGACTGATTGTAATTTGATTTGTCTTGTTTCCCCTGGCACTTCACTCCGGCCCGCCCATTACCGATTTTGGTTATTTCATTTTCGAGGCGACAACAAATGTCATTTCCTGTCGCCTTGTGATTTGTGACCCGAGAAATCGTAATCGCACTTTATCTATTAGTTACATTTTCTTGAAGGCTCTCGTCCCAAGCCAGCCCCTTGACCCCCTTGACCCCCTTTGGCCGCTGTCGTTGTCCTTTAATGAAATTTACTCGGGTCGTCCCGTTTTCTATTTACTTTTGTGGCACGAAATTAATAAAGGCCAGCGAGCAGGTCCCACCTCGGTGGTTCGCCCTTTCCGCTGCTTTCGACTCCGATTGGTAAGGGGGCCAAGTGGAAACTTAATCCCCAAGGAAATTATGTGAAAAATGTGCGTTGGGTTTGGCTTTTGTCCGGCGTTTTCCCTTTTCCATCCAGGTTGGATGGGGTTTTTTTTTTTTTTTAGCTCTAAGTTGTTAAGCGGCGAATAGCTGTAAATATTTTCGTTGGTTGGCTTAAAACATTCAGCGTATGGCAGAGAATAAAAAGTTCGTGGCAGAACATGAAGACGGGTATATCAACAAAAGCAACGTGACCCCTTTTTCATTTTGGGGCTATCGTGTTTAGGGTTGCCCTTTTCCGTATTCCTCCCCCCAGTGGTAGGATCATTTTTAAGCTGTGCAATTATCATTAAGTGGTTCCTGCTGCTGCGGTACAGAGACAGTCGAATATCAAAAAATATGGAATATGGGGTATGAACATATTTTTATTAGATTCGTTTTTTTTAATAAGACAAACTAAGATTTCAATGCTTCAATTTGATAGTTGAAAATGTGACAGATGAGGAGAATTTGTGTACTAACAACAAACTTAACTTATATTGTTATTCAACTAATAACAATATCTTAACTGAATTTATAATTACGAAAATAGTATTAGTAAGCTTTTTTGATAAACCCCTTGGATTTTTTAAATATCGGCGCCAACCATGATTTCATTCAGCATCCTTTTTCTGGGACTCCTGGCGTGTTTCCGCCTCTTATTTTATCCTGGGTCGTTTTAAGGTTTTTTTTTTTGCTGTTAATTGTATAAAGGTTGCTGGCAATTTTGTTCAATTTGTATGGGTCCTTTTTTTGCCGGCTCTTTGTGCGGATGCTTTACGTAACGAATAATTCGTGCGCCACTCTGCGTATAAGTTATGCGGTGACTGCATAATCCACATGGCACATGCGTTTAGCACGGGGAGGATAGGGTTCGTTTGATGGATAGATGTGCTGAATTGAGAGGAGGCTCCCCTACGTCTAATCAGGACAATTGTCTTTGGCCCTTTGTGGCGGTCCTTAGACAGACGCAAGTGTCAATTACAGACGGCCACGTGGATGTCTGTTATGGAAACTATGGGAACACGTTCCTAGGGGTCTGGTGGGGGAGTTTTCCTGATGCTTATATAATTGTCAGCTCATTGTTTTGGTGCAGGCATAACGCCCTAATTAGCCGACAACATTGGCAATTAATTAGGGGAGTTTAGTGCAAGTTGAGCTTCTGATATGTGGAATTTATATAACATTGTCACATTGCAATATTAGCCTTTCGAGGTGTATACAACAAATACTTCTTCAGCATCAAAATTTACGGATTTCAAGTCAAGTTAAAAAATATACTTATAGGAAACGTAATCAAATTGAATTAATCTGGAAAATGGGCACATTGTGCGCCGTAATTAAATATGTAGAACTAAATCCTTGAGCCGTCCACTGATGAATGCACCTAAATAATCGTCTGGCCGGGAGCTTTCATTCAGAAATCTATTTCACTCTTTCACCTGGCCTTCATAAGCCGCTGGGAACTTTGTGGCCTGTCTTTCATTTTAATTACATTGCATTTAAATTGTATATTGCTTGAAGTTATTTGCCGGCAGTCAAATCAGGCGTATGATAAATTGATTGCAAAACGGGATTGCATAAGGCTGTCCTTAGCCGTGTGTGCGTTTATGCATCCATATATTTTATATACAAATTACCATTTATTTATGCCACTGTTTGCCTGGCGTTGGGACTCTTCGGCTTCCTCCTGCAAAGCTTTAATAAAATTGTGTGTCGAAATTGCCTTTAATTGAATTATATTTAATTATTTCACCAGAGCTCGCCGAAATCGTTTTGCGTCCTTTGGCTACAGCTTCTGCTCCTTTGCATTTCATTTGTCAATGGCGTCTGATTTGATAGAGCCAATATTGTTTGCTGACTTCTGGCACTTCTCTCTGCCTCCCTCTGCTTGTGTTTGCTTGCCTCTGTCTTTCCCAAATTACTCAATTTTGAACAACATTATTAAGCATTTAATTCATTAAGTATGGTAATGCGATTCCTGACTGTTTTCGGAGTAAGATTAATTGCTGGGCTTTCAGGAAATTATAAGTTAGTGGAAGCCTCTGTGTGTGCAACTTTGGCACCTATAACGTGGCATTTAACGAACAAACGGATAGTATTTCAGTTTTTCCTGCTGCATATAAGGTTTAAGGTTCCTTAAAAACATGTGGTCTGATGGCATTCCAATGTGGCAGTGACAATCACAACTTGAATTTAACTGAAGCTGACAATTAAAGTTCTTGTCAGTGAACCGAGGCTTGCGTTGATCTCAAAACCGAGAACAAGCCGCAGAGCGACGAACCGGCGACCGCCGAAACATTTCAAAGACAAGCCACCAACGGCTGAAACACCAGAAGCACCGTCAACATCCACAGCGAATGCCCAAACGCGGCTACACCAACACCAACACCAACACCAACACCGACAACGACACCAACAACAAGAAAAACAACATTACCAGCAGCGGTGAGGATGACGACAATGGATTAACTCAAACCTTGTAACTGCCTAACCGCAGAGACACCCAAAGGACGATTGGGGTGGTCGGGCGCTTCGGTGTTGGTTGTGAATTCCAGGATTGGTGGGCAACGAGTGAGGGTCAGTTGATGGCCACATGTCGCAGACATTATGGAATCATGAACTTATGTGCACCTGCGTGGGTATGTGACCGGGCTGGGGTGTGGCAGTGAACTCCATTTTGGTTAGACCAGTGCGGTCGAGAGCAGCGATTTGTGGCCTGATTTGAGGTGGTTGCGTGACTTCATATATAGTTAAAAAATCCCGCCCTTGGAGGCCATAACAAGTCATGTTGTGTCAGTTTCAAATAATAATTCTTATAACACTAAAAATAAAGAAGGATTATACTTGATGGTATCGATTTGGTTTCCACTTGATTTCTAAAGCAATTTGAATCCTGAGAATCATGTTATGCAATTAGTTTTTGTCTGTCTATTATAATCTCCAAGATCTAAGCTTTTATACGGACAGACGGTCATGACTACCCGTATATGGAGTTGGCTTCTGATGGTGACCAAGAAAATATATACTTTCTCTATAGAAAAATATTACATTAGTTTTATTTGTTGTTTATTAAATACAATTTAAATTCAATGTAGTCTGTTAGGAAATGTCAACAAATACTTATTCGTATGCATGCGTGCTATTACCATAAATTTGTGTAACTGTAACGAAATTCTTATTTAAAATAGTGGTAATTATCGAATAGGTTCTTGGTTAGAATTAATTTATTTCGCCCTCCTCTGAATAAGTCAAACTTAACATAAATATTAGAAACGCGTTTCTCACGCTGGCATCTCTGGCCAGGCGACTGGCATTTCAATCATCAATCAAAGTGTTTTGTTACGACTTTCATACGTCATGTTCATGCCCCCGAGCCAATGCTTTTGCATGCCAGTAGATGCCACACCACCATCCAGGGCACAGCACACAAGCCCTCCGTCTGGCCCAATCTTTTGCCCAAACCGAGGAGAGGGCGCTCATGTGAAGGTGTGACTGTGACGCACAGGCGACATTTATGGTGTCGTCGAGAAGGATTCCCATTACGGCCGGCAGACAATCAATCACATGCGCACCGAAATCAATTGTCGCTGCTACTGCTTCTGTTTTCGTTTTCGATTTCACTTCGCTAAATATTTATGAGGCTCACACTTTTCGGCCGTTCGATTTGTAATCCTAATGAGGCGTAATTAGAAAACATTCAATTACATTTCGGTAGCATCAATCAATCCCGCTTTTTTATCGTCAATTCCGGGAGTGGGAAAACTTTAAGCAACTTAGGTTTCAATTTTCTAGCGTATTATTGGTAATCCCCCTAATGCCTTCCCCCGCTCCTGCATTTGTTTGTTGTTCCTGATTGCCGCTGCTTAAACTTTCTTTCTCTCGGCCCACTTGTTTGTGATTAAGCTTTATTGTAAAGAGGGTTTTGTACGCCTTTTGATTTATAGATATTGGATCAAGCCACATCCCGTTGTGTTTCTCTCGGTGAAGCAAAGCGATTGTTGGCAGTCTTTTGTGGAACTGTGAACGGGATGTTTAGGGTCGGGCGTATCTATTTGACTGTTTCTATCGTCAAGATTACCAAATAATAATTTTGGGGAAAAATTAAGGTATGTGTTGTGCTTGAACATTCAGGGATTTGTTTTCCAACGAATTGTGTTTGCTATTATCTACTGTTGTTTGTGAAGGTGATCGCTAGTCGTTGTTACTCGGTAAAGCGCCTGCTATCGATTCTAGTCAGTGTCTTTGTTGCATACTTTTAGGCGCTCCGCCGAACTTGTTTACAGACAAACGCCTGGATCTCGGACGCTTGAAAGGACCCTGGACATTGGCCCGGCCTCTGTGCCGCTCGGCATCCTTGACAGCCGCACAATTTGCTGCTGCGTTTTTGTATCTCTCGGTGCTTGTTTGTCCGCTGCAAAAGCACTCTCCGTCCGCCTCGCCACCGTTTTTGTGGGTGGCGTGGGGCAGCAAAAAGTTTGCACACTGATTGCAAACTTGTTTCAATTGTTTCGTAAACCAAACTGAAGGGGAGAGCCCAGAAGTGAGCGTCCTGGACTGGAGGGCTCAGTGGGACCCATGGGGCTGTTGGGGCAGATGGGCTTCGGGTGGGGTTTTCGCCATGAAAGTCAAGGCAAAAAGCTGAGCTTCCAGCTTCTCGTTCCGAGGCCAAGGCAACGCGCCTGCATATTTGTGTGGCTTAGTTTCCGTTTCACAAACGAAACGAAATGAAACGAACGGCATAAAAACCCATTGAAAATTTGCATACGAAAATGAAATTCAAATAGGTTTGCCATGTCCCTCGCAATCAGTTCCGGCTATTCCGGTCGCAAAAAACCAAAAAGCCATAGTGGAGCCAAACTTTCGCTTTTACTCATACCTTGTGCAGGCCCCCATATTTACGATCCAATGGAATGCATGGGGATATTTCATCTTTGTGAGGATTTGGACTGCCACTTGCCTGCAATTTTAATCTAAGTCGCTCCTCTGACTCTGTTTATCGAGGCTTTCCTCGGACGCCTTCACCTTAGCTGCGATTCGAACACTAAGTGATTTTTCATTGAGCGCTCCGCTCTGACTTTGTAATGCAAATTGCTTGTCTATGTGGCTGTCCTCTCCCTTTCAATTCCTTTGTCGAGCGCCTACTTCTGCAATTGGCAGACTTCTTTGGGCCTTTTATCACCGGAGGCCTGGGTTACAGCTCCTTTAACGCTTCGAAAGCCAATAAAATGCAAATTTTTTCCTCGCGTAAACAAATCCTAGCCAGCAGATCTCAGAGATGGTAATTCTGACAGCCTAGAGATGGGGAGCACCAGGGAATCTGTTGGGATTTATTTCTCAAGCTCGACTTTTAAATTATTCCTGAACCACAATGAAAGTAAACGTAGCAAACATTTTAATACAAGCGATTAAATTGCGAAACGATTAACCCAATTGTATTGCCTTTATGAGTGTGATATGAGGTTTGTTTGATTGAGTAATTATAAGGCAAGGTAAATTTATACCAATAAATAAGTACTCCAATAATTAATTCAATTTGCGCTCCTTTGAAGGCACACGATTCCATCGCCAAATGAATTGATTCCCCTGCTAAATCGAAAACCGAACTCATTTCCATCGGCATTGGACTCGACTCGAGCTGGCCCACTCGACTCGCTGCCATTGATTTAATTGTAAGCTGTTGAATTTTGATGGCTTTTAATTGTCTTAAGACCGTTTGGGCAAAAACCCAATCAGGGCGCCTTTGATGCGGACTGATGGATGGGCTGGGGAAGAGGTGTGTGTGGGTGGGTGGGTGGAAGTGTGGCCGCTATGGTCTTCTGTTGTCAGCAGAATAGTTGGAAATTCCACTTAGTGCTCACTGCTGACCCACTTATTGGTCACTTCTGGGTCTGTGTTTCCGCTGGACCCACAGTCAAGCCCAGCAACCCCTTCCCGGAGTCAACCACTTGACTAAACAGCACTCAAATTTGATTTTGATTTATGCTGCCCAACAGTCCGCACCGAGCGACTTCCTCCTTCCTCCTTCCACCGCTGCCACACTTTTCCACTTTCCCTTCGCTCGCTCCGGCTATCTCAACTACAATTGCAGGCTCATAACTTTGGCATCTATCGTCGTTTGCCTTTCATATTTACATGCTTCTTACACGCGCATTGGCGTGTAACGGAAATTGAGTAGAATTTCCACACACACAAAAAAATCGTCCGTCGAACTAATTTTTTTAACATCTTTCAGCATCTTTAGGGGTAGTCTTGCTTCGTACAGTTTTTGCAATAATTGTTACAGCATTGTGTAACATGTCCCAACAATTTTATGAATTTCGAAATGAGTTTAGGTATATTAAAAGTAAAGTTCAAGTGTTTTGTTTTTGGTGCACCCTTTGGCTTCCACTTTGTGAAAGGGTTGTCCGAAAAGGGTTGCCCCGTGCCCCCCAAAACCTATTGAAAACTGGCGGAGCAAACGTTTTCGGTATTTTCTTTTTGTCTTTCGCCTGCATCCTTTGGCCAAGACACGGACCCTTGTCCCCCCGCCTTTCCCGCTCGACAGTCTCACAATGGAAAATACAATTTTCGCAATCTTTGCTTATCTTTTCATCTCCCTGTGGCCGCCTCGCTCGGTGCATGACTCATTGTTGTTGTTGGCCAACCAGAAAATCGGTAAAAAGCTAAGGCAACTCCAAAGCGGGGGCGTGCCGGGAGCAGGATGGAATGTGTTGGCGGCGCATCCTTTGTTTGTCGGGTCGGCAGCGCCGGTAATACCGACTTGGTGCAGTAAGCATATAAGCATCGCTTATGAGCGAGGTCAGCTTGAATATTTGTGCCGAAGTCAAATTTTGTCCAAATCACCTAAATATTCCAGTAAACAAGTGTTGGCTCGATACGCTAGTCAATTTTTTAGGAGCCTCTTCGTGCGCATGAGGCAGGAACACTCGATTTTTATAGATCAGCGTACATTGAATATGTACGAATATACTCGTATGTAAGGAAGCTCTTCCGATCCCATAAAGTACGTATAGCATCATAGAGACGATCTTGCCATGTCCGTGTGCCCGTCTGACTGTCCGTCTTTCCGTTGGTTCGTATGAACGCCTAGATTTTGAAAACCGTTCAAACACACACCACTAATACACACACACGCCTACAAACACCGATTACGAAAATTTTTAACGCCCACAATTTCAGTGGTTCTAAACATAACGTGAAAACTGAGAACCTGGTATTTATAGTCAAGACACTTAAAAATTTGTTTATAGAGCCAACAGATTTCAAAAGATTTCAACTGTTCCTAAAAATAAAGGCTTTTAAAATCGTATGCTTGAAAATGTAAGCCATAATACGAGTAAATTAAGAAATTCATGTATGTTGCAGTCGTTAGTTAATAGTCTTATTGTTTCTTTTAAGCCGAATAATTTATGATTTAACTTGTTAAGCAAAGTCCCGATACTTACCTTCCTTCCCCCGCAGAGCATACTTGTTTTATTTTTCGCATTTCTTATTGCAGTACTCCGCTTTATTGTTGTCATAATGTGGTGGCTTGTTGCTGTTCGCCTGGCCTCGATTTTCCTCGTGTTTCTTGTACTACTTTAGAACTATTGCCACTATTGACTACCTTCCTCTCCGGCATTTCCCACATCTCCGGCATCTCCTGCACCCCGCATGGCCCGGTCTTTCATTTCTGCATTTTTTACTGCTTAATGCCAGGACATGGACGCCGAGCACAAACATAGCGGAGATCCGACCTGTCTCTCAACGTGCTACCCGTTTTGCCCCAACAGTTTATGCTTTCTTCCTTTGCTGCCTTCAGAATTTCCACCTCTGCTCTCCGCTCTAGCGTTTTTTATAGGCAACACACAAAGGTGTATTTTACTTACCATAAACAAGGATTGCATACATTGTTTCTGTTCACCGGGCTGGCGTCGTTGTTGTTTCTCGTATGCGTCGAATGAGGATATTCAATTTGAACTTGATATGCATTTTATTCCGTTGCCGAGCGAGCGGGGAAAGCTGAGTCAAAAGGCTCAACAAGGTTATTGCAAATCAAAGCACTCGGAATCATGTGCAATGGCAAGGGAATCCATCCCGCCCTAATTTTCCCTTGGATATGAAAGATTATTCAAATAAATCTTCGATTGACCCAACCATACGAGTATAATTGCTCTAACGGCCCTTTAATTGCCTTGACTCCTAATAGGAGTTTGTAATGCAAAATTATTTATTTACTTGGATTACACCTGGCTATCCCGATGTTCCACCGGATTTCAGGGCTCACGTTTTGACTGCAATCCACTCCCCGGCAGGAAAGTATAAGAAGGATCTCGAATGCCTTGGCCTAACAATACGCACGCAATTACCGCAGGACGAGCAGCCGAAATGCCGAAAAAGGCGAAAACTTCAACTCCCCAATGGCTGGCGAAAGTTTTACAGTTGTCCTGATGATGATGATGACTATGGCAAAGGCGATGGCGATGGCGATGGTGCTGGGCAAACTTTTGCAGGGCTCTAATTGCCCAAGTGGCTTTCGAGTCGAGCGTCGCCACGTAATGGAGAAAGGAGACCGAAACTTTTCCCCAATTCAGCAGGACTACAACATCTTCTTCAGCAGGCGGACGGCAGCCGGCAGCCGGCAGCCCCTACGACTCCACTTCTGTTTCACTCACAAAATGCGCAATCAAAGCTGACCGCTGGCGTTATTAACGCAAACGAAAATTTTCAAACGCTATTTGAAACACATAAACAGGGCTGTTCGAGAAAGTAGAGTGTATTTAAAAAGTCATGGAAAAAATTAAGCAATTAAACTACTGCGGGTATTTTGTAGATTATTAATTTAAGGCAAAACTATTTTATGGCTTTATTTTTATGCGTGGGGAATGCATGGGTGTGTACGGTCACTCTTAACGTGTTGATTCTATTTTAATTTATTAGAGATGGTCAACTTTGGGCGAGGGCAAGTAACAGGACATCACATCCACTTGCCCTAATGAAGTTCTGCCTTAGGTAGCTCTACAGCAACCAGAAATTCCTGCTCCCGCCTGCTTCTCACATGTAAGTACGTGTGCAGTGCAATAAAACTTACGTCAGGACAAAGGCCAAGACAGGAGTCCCCTATCTGCATATTTACATTTTACCTTTTCGGGGTTTCAGGGCAGTGCTTTAAAATTTAGCAACCTGCACTTGACTTTTTGGCATCTGTGTAAGTTTTGCCTCTAAATAAAATGGAAGGCAAGTGGGGCCCAAAGGGCTGGGTTTCTGGTTGTCGAGGTGCTAAGATTAAGGAGTTCATGTAATTACTAGGTAGCTGTGTTTCCGCAGGTGACCTACATTATAGTACAATTTAAAGTTCTCTCAGATACGGGTACAAGTATTGTTGCTCCATTAAACGATTAATAACACTTAGGCGGCCATTAATTTCAAATCAAAACAAAGCGCAAGATGCGACAACTCTTGCCGCGTTTCATTCGTAGGAATATATATTTAAGACATAGTTTTATTAGTTTTAACTCAAATTTCGACCTCCCTGGCCGTTTCACGAATATAAACAAATAAGCAAAGATAACCGCAGAGTCGTGGCAATGGGGTTTGCTTTGTACCTCAATAAATAAGCTTACTCACATTGTCAAAAGCAAAAACTGCCGCTTAAAGTCAACGCATTCAAATTAACCGAAACCGCAGTCAAGCCTCAAACTTGAAGAGTGATTTCCGTCGCCGTCGCAGCTGCCAGTTCCATCTACTCAAAATAGAGTCAAGCTGAGGTCGCAGCATTCAACAGCTTGTGGTCGGCATTGTTCGCTACTGTCAGGAACAGATATATGTACATGTACTTATATAACTTCTGGACTCCGGAGCCCTCACTGACCGCTTGCCTCATTCCGCGGATCATTGGATTCGTCAATGTGAGAGACAATTTTTAGCTGCAAAGGAATTCAATCTTGTGGCCGCCGTCTGTCCTAATGTCTTTACATTGAATTTTTAATTTAATTTAGCTGCTAGCAACCAGCATGTAGAAAAGAGAAATAGGAACTCAGCAGGACCAGGGAGACAGGGGAGAAATCCAATTTGTTTTATTAAACTCCTGACGCTGATTTTTGCATAGAAATTGTCTAATCAAAAACAAATTTCATTTGAATAGTGTTTGATGTCAAGACGTGACTTTCGCACCCTGAAGATATCCGCCAGGTGATAAGCAATAATGGAGAGAAGGCGAAGGCTTTGCCCACAGTGTGTAGGGCTCCGGGAGAAGTTCATCCTTACCTCCTGCTGACAGCTTTCCCTGGGCCCAGATTTTGGCTAACCGCAAACGCAAAAAATTATGCTATTAAAATGTTTTTTTTTTTTTTCAATTAGCTGCAGACGACGCGGGCGCTTCTTCGGTTGTCTGTCAAAAATATGCGGTTCCTTGTTGTTTTTGCACCATTATTAAAAGGTCTGCGCCCAGCATGCGTTTCGGGGGTTTTTTGGCAGGGAACTCAACCCTAATTAGAAAAGACCAGCAGCACAAACAAAAGCAACAAACACCACAAAGGAGCAGGCTTTGTGTGGAGCAAACAAATTTTAATTAAAAACCGCAAAATTAACTGGAGAAAAAGTGCCTAAATGCGAGAAAGTTCAGCCAAAATGTTGCCAAATTATGTGGTAGCAGAATGTTTACATTTTAAAGGCTAATTTAAGGCACCCCAGATAACACGAATTAAACGAAAATTGGCGATGCTGATCCTTATTGATTGTGAGGTTCAATTCAATAAAATTGTCTGCATTCAAATTTTTTCTTGTATTCCCTGCGTTAACAGGTTTTTTATCTTGAAAGCCATGCCTATTTGTTGATAAGCTTAATTGTTTGCTGTGAAAAAAAATACTTTTCATAAGCTAACGAGTGCCAGAGCAATTAATTGCAAAAAATCTTCATTCAAAAGGTTGACAGTCGCCACGTATTTGACATTCCTGCACTTTTTTCTTGACTCGCTCGCGTTCCCATTAAATTGGGCCGCGAATGTTTGCCATACAACAACTGGCAAACAGCTCCCACCCATTTATATCCATCTACTGCCGATAAATCATTACAAAAAATCGTTTTATGCTAAAAAATATACGAGTATGTGCGCAATGTACTACACACGCGCATACATACTGGCTGCCATTAGTCTTGCTGGTTAGCGGGTGGGTGCTGGGGGAATCCCGCGAACAGCAAGAAATGTTCAATATTTGCCAACAAGCATTTTTTGGTAATGTTTCAATTAACTTGAGCAAAAATATTTATGAGGCTGCCGCATAAAATTTGTTGGGCATAAAAACGCATCGCATGTATACGCACATACCCGTATGTGTGTGAGTAAGTGCCTGGCTCTTTGCGAGCTCTCCCCATTTTCCCGCAGTCCCGAATTTTCCTCTTTCACTCCCATCAACCGACAACATAATTTGCGTCTATTTGAAGCGTACCATACTTTTTGCCGCGGAACCCACATTGCCTGGAAAAACAAAAGCCCGGCAGTGGAAACAAGGGAAATTAAACATGAATATACCGACACTTGTATACCCATTACTCACAAAAATTCTCCCACAATATACATAGAGCTTATGAAACCAGCTGATGCGAATATATAAATAGGTAGTGCCAAAGTTTTGAAGTAAACTTAAGTACCCCAATCAAGGGTAAAGTTCCGTCAGGGACAACCCCACAGATTCACACTCATAAAGCCAATCAAGTGTCGCTGAAAACAAAACACACGAAAAACAGGGGTGTCCTGGGCGGGCAACGGGTCGAGGGCAGCAGCGGTAGCTTATGCGTGACAAGCACCAAAAGCGTCAGCAGAATATCTTTAAAGCTAGCGTCTCCGGAATCCCGTTTCCCCTTCAATTCGTCAATCAATTATGTGATATATTTAGCATTCCTTTTCGGATGGGATGCAAGGGAAAGGGGTTGGCTGATTGTGTCCTGCAGATCCGCATCTGAAAATTATTGGGCGCTTTGCCTAAGCCCAGTCATGGCAAATTCCTCAAACTTTGTTGGCTCGTTTAGACTTTGGAGAATTTCACTTCCGGAACACCCAAGCACACACATGTCCACTGCGACTTCATCAGCAACGGCTGGCAGCCCAAACGACCAAAAATCAATGGGCTGGAAAATATTTATGATGCCCCCACACTCGCTCACAAGCACACAAATATGGGCGGGCGTTGGGGGTTGACAGGATGAACCCGCACCACCCCGAAAAGTGGTGTGAAGTTTGGCGAAAATGGCAAAAGTTGACAGTTGCGTATGCAAAGTGGCAAAAAGGGTGCGCAGGCGGGAAAGGGGGCAATTAACAGGGCATAAAAAATAAGTTTGTGCAACTGACTAGTGGCTTTATACTCTTTACCTTTCTCTTTCTCTGTATGCAGTCACCAAAATGACTGCAAAAGGTGTTCGGAATAACCTAATTTAAAGCCAGATCACAGGGTCGAATAATGAAAATTAATGATTTTCTTCAATGTGAAATTCGGTCACACCTGCATGATATTGTGTACCGATAAATTATCTCGTTGGCAGAAATCTTTTTTAATGGACGATAAATGTTTTTCGCCGTGTGCTTGTCAATAAATATTTGGTGCAACGTTTTCAACAAAGCCGCAAAAGAATTTGCCACTCCAATGGGCATCCAAAGGCATTTCTCGGCCCGCTCCACAAACATATAACTATATAAATCCAAGCCGAGACCAAAAGAGCTGCCATTTTGTTTGGGTTTTTTGGTTTTCCTTGTTCCCTGTCTCAATTTCCCAGACCCCGTCCTCTCCGCTGGCTTTTCTCCTGGCCTTTCAGGTCTTCACGCTGTCTCTGACAATTTTCTTTTTCGATTTTCCCTCAGCATTTTTTTCATTTTGTTTCGGCTGCTGTTGCCACTCGTCGAATGTGTTTTGCCTTTTGTTCAAATTTATTGTCTATGTTTTTATGGGCCAGGGAAGGCAGGGAGGAAGGGCAGAGGAGGGGTCTTATGGCTTACAAATCGCTTGCTTCTACCGAAGTTTATCGATCTCTGTTTGTCTGCCTGTTTTTTTTTTCGGGCCTTTGTTGCCTGTTGTTTCCGGTTTGTAGACCTCGGCATTCGAAGTAATTATGTTTTATCGGAAATGAGTCTTCAAGCTTTAAAAGCTTTGAGATATTAATCGCCTTAATTAATTGCGCTGCTGCATCCGATTGGCTTCAACCCAAATATTTTGGCTCTTGCTGCGGGGTCTGGCTGGCAGAGTTCAACTTCACATATTCAAATCATGAGGATGTGAAAACAACGCTCCTCGATGCAGTAAAAACACTGGATGTTGTTGTTTGCGCTACTCGACATGCTTGGCCTAAACTGTACCATCTCCCACACACATGCGATGGGTGTGTGTTGCCCATCCACCAAACCAAATCGCAGACGTATGTACATATCCATACGATATGCCTGGTGCAGGCATTTCGGGTGTAGGCGTTGCCCGTCAGTGGGCGATGCTTTCGGGCATATATCAAATTGACAAACGCCTGACACAACTGATTGATCATGCCCGTACTTCATATTTGAATACGAATATAAAGAGCCAAAAATATATCTTCAGACAATACCAATAAAGAATAAAATAAAATTGAATTGAATAACGACTGCTCTGCCTTTACTCTTTAAAATTAAATGAAAAATTCGAAGGCTTAGCAAAGGATTCAATTATAGTCATGAAACACACATCTGTATGTCTGCAGAAAAACCTTTTCAGTAATCAATTCCCCTGATCCTTTTAATGAAGATTAAGCTTTGCCGGCGCATATATAATTTTACGCTTACCGCTGCACATTTACAATTTTCCCGTCCGGATTACACGGCAACTTTTTCTTGAGCTCGCCTGCTTAAGATCTCAATCAAATTTACATTCCCGTCCCACCTGCTGGGTCCGGACGCATATCCTTTCGCCAGATACAGGCACTCGGGCAGCGGCGAAAGCCTCGCTCAGCCTGCGCCAACTGCCAATGCATTGGCAGTTGGCCGTAAAATACTTCCATTCCGGCTTCCGCTGCACATTTCCACAAACAATTGCTGAATCGACCGCAGCAATGGCGGCATCTTTTTCGTCCTCGTCCTCGCCCTGCTTAATGGCCCGGGCTATTTTGGTGGAACTGAGAGCGTTGCGCGCTGAACGGGGGGAAAATAATTTTTATAAATATTTTGCACTCGCACAATGAGCGCGAATCTCCACGGGTCCCGGCTCCACGGCTCCACAAAAGCAGCGAATGGGTGCTGCAATTTTTGCCGTTTTCGCGTACGCGAAGTTTGCTCATCAATTGACGCGGCGGCGTGCATTTAATTTTTTATGCATGGAGTGTAAATTAAAATTAAATTGACTGCGCGGCGTCCAGGGTTGTACGTTAGAAAGCTCTCGCCAGCAGGACACTGCGTATGAATAATAAAGCATTATCATGGCGCAAACTTAAAGTTGCCCGCGACCTCAGGAATGCTTTTTCCCCCCATTTATTTTTATATTTATATATGCTCGGGCTTGTTTCCTTTTTACCGCTGTCACGGCCGCCGCTGGTGCTGTTGTTGTTTTTAATTAAGTTATAAAATATTAATTTGCCGTGTTTTTATGGTTGTTTGTTCGCGTCGTCGTTGTCGCTGTTGCTGTTGCTTTTGGTATTGTTGGTGCCGGTACTGCGGTTGACATGCATTTTGTGGTTGCAGTCCCAATCCGGAACCTTTCCCTCGGCGTCCTCCTGCACTGCAGCCGCCAGAGAAATTTCCGCCAGTTTTTCCCAGGCTTATTACGCCTCCAGTTCCGCAGGACCTGCAGCACACTGCGCCACATCCATTTCTTAGATCCGAATAATTTTATTCAGGTAATTGTGTTCCGCTAAAACGGCTGCATATAAGCTATTACTTTCAACTATTAGTTTCGAGGATTTTTTAGACTTAACGACTAAGTGGCAGACTGCGGCCATTTTCTCAGTGCATTCTTGCTCCTGCACCGACTGTCAGAGGTTGCCTTTTAGCATTTTACGCGTCATTTCACCCGCTTCGATTTGCTGCCTTTCGCCATCATATGCAAAAATCTCAGATTTCCAAGGCGAACGGCGTTGACAACTGTTGCCCGGATCCTGGGATTCAGGACTCAAGAGCGGGCTGCAGCTGACTATAATTTGCTATGGCATAGTTGGCTGCGTATTGGATTTCCCCTATCAGAGGAGGAGCTGACTGAGTTTGCCTGCTCCTGATTGATTTAACTTGGGGGAATTGAAATTGCCTATTTTGCGAAGTTGATTTTCCCCATCTGTCCCGCTCACGAAAAATAGGGTTAATGCTGGCTTACCCCACTTGCCACGGGGGGCCAGGGTAATCCTTTTAATTGATTTATTTCATTTTACACGTTCGGGGAGAAAGCGTCCAGGTGATACCAATTAAATTTAATGAAACTACAGTAAATCGATAATATAACAATACTTCTTCTGGCTTACATTATGTTTGCTCCAATTATTATTTTAAATATTCTTCGATAAACTGTGAATAAATGATCAAATATGATAATTTTTCTCATTATATATATTTATTGGCAGAAAGTATATGTTAAGAGTCGGAGTTATTATTTACTGTCGAGGTTGGCCTTACAGACATTTATTTAATTTGGAATATCGTTCTTCCCCGTACTCCTATGCGGGAAAATCTCCCTCAATAATCCATTTAGGGCGCTTCCTGTCTGGTTTATCTCCTCATCCATTTCATTTATTCATTGACAACTTGATAATCCTTGCCTGCAACTGTTAATCCCGCTTCATTTTTTCTGCCACTCTGCCACTTTAGCGTGCCATCCTTCCTTCCGACTGCTCGCTTCTAATCTCACGATTCCACAACCTAACCCAACTTTCATTGCTGTTACTCCAAAGGACTGTAACATGACAGCTGTCATATGTTGCCATTCCTGCACATTCACATTGGCATACCTCTGCATGTGTGTATGTATGTATGTGTGCCTGGATATCTCTTGTATATGTAAGCCACATTTCGTAGCCCATTTTTTCAGGACTTTTAAAATCCTTTGTCTCTTATTGTTTTGTGATTCACTGGCACGTGCTCTGCTGGGCTCTCTTTCGCACTCTCTTCGGGCAAGCAGAGTTCCGCTGAGGAAAGCTTTCCGCCTTCTCTGACTTTCCGTTGCTCTCTTCTCCTCCGGCCAGCTGACTGGAAGTTGCGCTTGGCGCTTGAATAAAACATAAACTGAGCCACAAAAGTTCTCCCCGCTCTCGCTTTTCCTTTTTCGCGCGATTTTCTCTGCTCGGTGTTTTTTCTTGTGCCTGCTCCACATTCGCCCGTTGTATTTGACGGCGTGTAGAGCTTGGTTATAGGTTGGGAAAGCGTTTTTTGGCATTTCCTAGACATTCCTAGACATTTATTTTCGGGGCACGGGCTCTGATGACGCAAACACCTGTACAAACCTTCCTCCAGCCTCATAATGTATGAATCTCGTGGGGCTCGTCAAAAATGAATATATAGAGCTTCGGCAATTTGTGGGAATCCAAGGGTGGCAAACCCAAAGCAACACTTTTATCTCTGCATATTAGTTTTCTAATGGTTTGTGAGTTAGTACAATGGGATATAAAAATTGTAGTTCACAATAAATTTTCCTAGATATTATTATTAAATACATCTTTATAAAAGACAACATTTCCCATTAGCCCAGCCCGATGAAAACAAAGCGCCTTTGACCATATTTCAATCACAGTCTGCTGCTTGGAGGCGGCGCGGCGCCCTCCTCTTAATAAATAACAACATAATCATAATCAATACCTGTCAAATGCATAAGCTGCCAATTTCGAGCAATCGACAAAGAAGAAAATACAAATCATAATGGGGACAAAAACAACAACTGTCCCACCGGGACGACAATGTCCAGCATTTAGCTGCCCCCTTCAATAATGACATTTTCCACTGAGGGCGAGACAAAGCCGAAGAAAAGCGGAAAAGAGAGCCACCGAGCAAGCTCATTAATGTTGTTTTTTCTTCCTACCCTCCGCTTTCCCAGCGTTACTTGGCTGGCCAAACTACTTCAATTATTTGCTTTGCTTTCATTTTTGCCATTGAATAGAATTTAACGCTCATTGTTTGGCTGTTCCGCCTCGTTCTCCTCATGGTTGGGTTTTCCCTTCGTTTTTTTTTGCCCACAAACCAACCCCATCATCATCAGCCTCGTTTGGTGTTCCTTTGTTCTTCGCTAATTAAAAGAATTTCCAGCAGGTGTTTGTGGTTTGACCTGGACAGAGCAGGGCGAAGGAGGAATAACTGAAAATAGTTATTATAACTCGCTGCATTTAAGCCACTGCTCCGGATAATTTGCAACAAAAATGAGCTTGATTTATTATTAGAATCGATTGCAGTGACTTCATTTGTGGGCTATAGTACCTACTCCCGCTCCCGTTTTGGGTATCTTTGTTCGGCAATTTGTTAGGTGAAATTATCAAGCCAGCTTCCGGGTTGTTTAGCGTCACTTAACATTCTCTTTGTGCCCCGGCTTTTATTATTCTTTTGTCGGGCGCTGGCCCAGAAAATGTATTTTTTTATTCTTCTCATTTTTTTCGCGAGATTTTGTTGGTGCTAGGCATTTGCATAAAATGTTTTCGGGGAAATACACGAAAACAATTCAAAGTGCTGGCAGAGCGTGGCTTTTAAATGCCCATCGAGTGTACTATATATGAAGGAAGTCCCTGCTCAGAATTGCAGGGGATTTAATTTCTTCTTTCTTATGCGCGCTTTGGGTATCTTTGACAGTTAACGAAGTGTAAATATTTACCAGAAGCATCCGATAGAAGTGGTTTCAATTCTATTTGAGCCGCAGAGAGTGTTTTCCGTAATGATCTATTTGTAATTTGATTTTAATGTGTGCGGCAAAGAAGTTTGTTGTGTTTATCTGCTTGAGTTTTCAAGGTTAATGAACGTCCACAATGGTTGGTGCTGAGTAATTTCAAGTCTCCTAATATTGCAATTCCAAAAGCTATTTACAATTTCAAAGGCTGATTGGATAATGCAAAGTATATTGTGACACTTGTTACCGTCGCATTTCTTTGCCACCTCTTACCAATTTTCCACCGTCTCCATTCAGATTTCTATAAAATGTATGAACATAAGAGCCCACATACAATTAGCTAAGTAAATATCCCAAGTATCCACGAGGCGTATGAGTGATTTTTCATTCATATTTATTTACGGCACTCCAGCCAACCATTTAATGAGGTGAGTGACTAGACGTCTTGGGAAAAACTCTCCAGCCATGACCCACCTCAACCTTGTTTCTGTTTCCACACCCTTCTCGACAATTTTCGCACCTCTCCCCACTCGACACGAGGATTTTGTAATTTCAATATAATTTTCTTTGACGCACACTTACACGCGAACGCTACGTACACGTACTGGTGACGCAATGCGCTTGTGGTGAAGCGAGGGCTTGTACATATGTGTGGACTTCTTTGTGAGTATTTGCTGCAGCTGCTTTTGTTTGCTAATATAATATTTTGTAGCATACTTAGCAGCACGGCAGGCTCCCCGAAGGCAATGGCATGCCCGGCCCTGCGCTCCGTCCCCGCATCGGGCTTACTCTTTCTCCCTATTTGTAAGCCTTCGCAGTTCAGTCAACTTTTACTTTGGCCTGGTCGGTTACCTGTGCAAAGTCTAGACACACTCTCGCACAAATACCAAACCTAATATGATAGACGCGTTAAACCCCTTTTTTACTTTTTATACGGCTTTTCTGCCAAAGCAGCTCAGGCTTTCTCTGTGTTGCCGTGTCCCCACCGCACATGTGGTCGCGTTGCTTTGGCAATTTAAGCAGCAAACATTAAAACGATAACAAATTTCCACATGCCAGCGCTGAGATTACAAATTACGACACAAAACACAAGCTGCGGCCGTGGCCAAGGGGCGACCAAGGGCGGCGTCATAACTTCAAAACAGTTGCAATTATATAATGAGGCTCCGAGTTGGCGCTGGAGAGTTATCCAGAATATGTTGGCCGTTGCCAGGACTTTGAGAGCCTTGATTTCGAGGGGCTTGGTTAAAAAGTTATCGGCTCAGCCAGAGGCTTTGAAGCAGATTAATAAATTAATGCGACTTGAGATACGTGTTTGGGCTTATTTAAAAACCATACCCATAAGGATATTAATTAAATGCTCGGCTTTGCACTTGTTTTTGCTAAATATTCTTGATTTTTGCAGGTCAAACTTTATACGAGTTAGAATAGAAACTTTCATATCTGCATTCGCCAGTAGCTTTAACTTCTCACAACTCTCGATTCCTCCCTCTGAGGTCCATGTGTGTTGGCTTTGCTTCTTTTCAGTTTATCAGACATTTCCTGCGGCGCTTTTTGTGATTCCTTTCGAGTCACAGTGCGGGCGCAGGGTGGTGAGGCTTGGGAGCTCTCAACTTTTGCAACTATCGGAAGTCGTTAACGCTTTCACACAAACCCTGGCAGCAGCTGTAGGTGAAGCAGCCAACCCACCCGCCGGCTTCTCATCATTAATGGGAGCAGCTGCAGCCGCTTCCCTCGGAGAGCCCGCACTGCGAATATATATGCCAAATCTTTCAACTTCCTGGTCAGGGCCTGCCATGTTTGATTTCTTGCTTTACGAGTATATGTAGGCTAACTTGTGTTTGCCGCTGTCAACCGGCGAGCCTCCCTCTTTTCCCCCCGCTTTCCCATTTCCCAGCTTTCTCCTTGAACTATACGTCCTACAATGCCCACAATGTTGGCACATTAATTAATTGAAATGCTGTCGGCTATTCGGGGAGCTGGTCTGCGAGAGGGACTGTGCGGCGGGTGAGTGTGTTCTGCTTGTTAGTTTAACTAGCGCCTGGCAATTAAACGAAAATTAATTATGCTACCTCGTCAGAGCGAAGCCCGGCAGCAAAAAAGCGGCAACCTTGAACTTAGCAGCCACAATTTAGTTGAAGCTTTCGCAGGACACAGTTCTATAAACACACACCGAGCGGCGGACAATCAGGACTAATAAGCGCAAGGCGACGGAACCAGCGAATAACCCATTAAAAGTATGTTTAAAAGTGCAAATATCTTGTAAATTAAAAAACTTAATAAAGGTTACTTATTAAATGTATTCTTTACTACCTTTTCAATTTACCTCGGCAAACACGAAGCATTTAGAAAATTTTAGTTAGACTTAACTTGCAACAAGTTTCCAATGAAGATGTATCAATTTTTTTTTTTATTTATTCATTTCAACCCTTTTAGCAGGCCTAGGGTTAAGCCAGCAAGAAACTGGAGAATCTTTCCTAGGGAAGCCAATCAGCTGGCTTTTCTCCGATTCTACGACGCCATCTAGCAGGAAATGGGACCATCAGCCGTCGCCTGCCAGAGGCCCTATCTCTTATCTCTGGCTAATACCTACTTAACTTTGACTTTGGTGACAGGCGACGGCTTTAATCAATGCCACGTCCCTGCCACGAACGCAAGGTTAAAAAGTTCGCCCTGGTCATCGTACGGCCCGCCCCACACTTCCTGTCCCCATCGCCCCATCGCCACATCGCCCCGCTGCCGCGTTTTCCGCTTTGAAAACTGAGATAGATGGCAATGGGGGCCAGGCAGTGGGAACGAAGAAAATTCATAATCCGCGCAAATCATTTTTCATTTTTTCGCCAGCTCTCGCGGCAGCCACGGGAGCGGAGAGACTTCTGGCCATCAATCAATTTCATGCTGCTTGAAGATGTAAAACTGCTTAAGTTACGTTGTACTTACATTTCACTTCACGGACTCCGAGCGTTCCAAAGTTTTCTTTGACCTCCGACTCCTCCACCACCGTCCTCCGAAAATCGAGTCTCTCTCCAGCTTTTCATTCTCAAGCATCTCTGACTACATTTTTTCTATATTTCCCTTTTGGATGGTGTGGGCTAGTCTAAAAAGCCAAGAGTCAGGCAAGCATAAACTCATTTTTATGCCCACTAATGGGTCAAGGATATTTGGGGTGGATAGGGCCAAAGGAAAATTATAAGTGCCTTCTTGGTAAAAACAAACTTTTCCTGGTGAGATATTTCTTCATCACACAAAAATAAAGGGTTGCGAATTGTTCGATTAATATTCCATTATTATCGATTGTTATTCCATTCGATTATCTTCCTTCTACACAACCAAATTTGACTTTAAATGTTACATATATGTTATATTTCACTGAGATTTTGTTTAATTTTCGCAGCCGTGACTTACCTCAACTGCAAGTGTGACAATCCTCCCGAAAATCGTCGCGTATCTTCTAGGGAATTCCTCTTGGCCATCATCCATCACCGTTGCCTTCACACTTGTTAAGTTTTCGCTTGGTCGTTACGTTTCGTTAGTCTCGTCTGACCAGCGCCTTCTCCCGATTCCCCCGACCATGGCACTCCCGCCTGATATTTGTCCTGATCCTGCCACACCCGCACTTCCTGAATATTGGTTCCCTTTCTAGGGCCCTGGCTGCAGTTCTCAGCCTTCTCGTCTTTTTGGGGCCACCTTGTGTCGCTGCTGCTGCTGCTGGTGCTGGGCTTGTGCTGTTGCGGGTGGTATATTTTTATGATTTATGCCTTGGCCGGCAGTGTCATGAGCCCAATTAACATTTTGGTCCTGTCCAGCGGACCAACATTTTCTGGCTTGTCAACATTTTCTCGTTTCCTTTTTTCCTCCTTCTCGGTTTTCTTTTGATACTCGTAATTTGATTGCTAACTGAGCTCTATTGCATTTGCTGGGGCTGCCTGCCTGCTTTCTGTGCCAAAAGTTCACAGCAATTATTTGCATATGGTAGGTCCCTTGGGTGATGTGGCAGCTGGGCGGCTGGTTCGCCGGGTGCTGCCTGGGCTATATTTTTTGGTGGTGTGGTTCCTGCTTTCAACTCTCTTTGCTCATTTGCTTTTCACAGTCGCCGCACAAAGTAAATTTTCGCGATGAGGGCCGCCGGCTCTTATCTTTTATGTTTTTCATATTTTCCCCCGGATTGCCACTCCCGGTTTATCAGCAATTGTCTTGAGTGCAGGGGGCGGTGGCCATACACTTGTTCACCAGCGCAAGGTGGAAGGTTTTCGACACGTCAATTAGCCAGGGGCCTTATCCTCATCCATTCGGTGGCCACAAAGTTTTTGGCGAGCACATTCCCCAGGTGTGGACTAGCTTGTCTCGCAAGTCATGCACTTTAGACTTGTAATCGCTAACAACAACATCAAAAGCAGCCAGAACAAGCAGAACACGCATGCATAGTTAATAAATGCTAAGGGGCAATGGGAAGTTTCCCGCTGGGTTGTAGGGATGCTTTAAAATAGTCCATAGCCCGTTGATTTCACAAGGTTTTCCAAGCTACAAACTTTAAATTTAATGGTAAATAAAATCCAAATTGTGGTAGTCGAATATGTACTGAATGCTTTTGTTCTAAGATACATTTTAAATCTTTTAAAACAATTTCTGGTATAGGCCTTTCGGGTTGCTGGACGATGTGTGAAAGCCAATAACTTCCTTCCTCGTGAACAATCACGATGCCATCTCTAATAGCACGCACATGCTGTTTAATCTGCTGTTAAGCCAGAATGCTCTGCCTTTGGTTCTATCGTCTCGACTTTTGGCAATTTAGTTTATTTATAGCCCCACAAAATATGAGCTCCTGCTCGTGGGTGCAAGCAGGAAGGCAACACTTACATGCTACGCTGACACATCATAATTTCCGTCAGTGTATGCATGTGTGTGTGGGTGGCGTCGTGTTCGTGTTTCCAGTTCATGTTGTAATATTTTAATGTGTGAAGCGACAACTGCTGCCGATGTCGTTTTCAAAGGAAAGCTGCTCAAATGTGCGGGAATTAGGATGTTGACCCCACCCCCCGCCACACTCCAAAAACACAGAATTAGGTATAAATCAAACGTTCTGATAGCATTAATTTAGCGTCTTCCCAAGGCTATACTATACATCATTTCAATGTGCTGGCAGCGATCCGACTCTGAAGCATTTCGGATTTATGTTTAGACGTGCCAAGAGCGAAACGCAAGAGTGCTTGTTTACGCGAACGAGGCTCGTCAAAAAGTGTTCATACTTTGGAATATATTTAGCTGTGATGGATTCAGGACAGGTGGCCCACGAAGAAATGCTGCAGACTTGGATATCACCAAGGTCGCCAGGGATATGGTAGCCGATATCCCTGTAATCCAATGATTATACCCGGCTCTTAAAAAGAACAAGGGTATATTACATTCTTATGAATATACATAGGTAACAGGTATGAAGAAGGTTTTCCGACCCCATAAGTCATATACATTTATTCTTGATCACCATCAACAGCCATGTCCGTCTGTCCGTTCGTGCCTATAAATGCCTAGATTTTTGAGAATATAATAGATAGAGAAAAAATATTAGCAAATTCAGAAATTATGAAAATTTGTTGCGCCTACAAATTTAGTGCTGGAATAATGGAACAATCATATTTAATAATCCTCAATCTTTATATAATCCTCAATCTTTATCGGCCTTCTTGGAACCGCGTTTTACTCGTTTAGTCGACACACTCCAATATTATCGATCTTATTTATCGTGATTACGAGTGATATTGGACACCAATGAGGGTCTTTTCTGAAGGGCGTTTTGGTGTGACCAAGTTAGTAACAAGAACCACTCCTACAAAATTATGTTCACACTGATCCTCTAAAAGAAGGACAGATCTGTCGGATAAAAGATCAATAAAACTGGCAGTCCTTGCAGAGTTATATATGAAAAATATAATAAAATCATTGTTTCGAAGATGAGTTTCCTAATGAAACTTTACGATTTGAATAAATTTAAAAGTATGATTGAATATACAATATGTAAGATGTAATATAATAAATGCTTCCAATCAAACATATTCAATTAAAGTCAGTTGAATTTGTTTGTCCCTCTGCAGTGACTCGATGACCGCTACTCTAAATTTCCCTTTTGATGTTTCATAATTAAGTCTTCTGATTGGCCACAAGCTCAACGTCACCAACGGCCAAAACATTCAATCTTAGGGCATTATCAATTCACTGATGGGTGTCAAAAGCCCGCCCTGAATAAACATTGTCGGTAAACTCACCTAAAGTCGATACCCAATTCAACATCGTTTTCATTCATCATCTTCGCCTGGCACTTGGCAAATTTACACAAGCGCGGGCCAGCGAAGAGCAAAAAGGCAGGACGACACAGAGCCGAAATACAATTAAAACCCAATCTAAACTCAAATTTTAAATCACAAAAGTTATCAGTTACCTCTTCGTACAGCAGCAGCAGCAGACGAATCAGTCGCCGCATGTAAACTTTGCCCGGCAACTGTAAGTTTGCAGCCTGGATCTTTGGTCAAAAGATACGCTTTCAACTTCCAGCACGCACCTCTCGACAAACACACTCAATTATAGATACAGATAGACAGTCAGACCGAAAGCTAGACCGACATTCCGATAGACAGACACACAAACTTTGGTGGAAAACTTCCCGGGCACTTCCAAAATGATGCGAACTCACTCCGAGCCGCGCTGCCTTCGCAAGTTCGATTGCTGGCATTTGCTGTGTTGGCCAAAATGCATTTGCCATTCCAAACTAGTTCCAATTGATTAAGTTTCTGGTTAATGGATTGTTTACATACCTAAGCAGGCTGACTTGCGCAAGGCCGAGAAGTGCACGACTGCAACTTTTGGGCATCGTCCCTCGAATGCTAATCAGAAAATGCACATCCTGGCTAAATATTTAGATTGGGCCGGACTCTGCAAATTCGGTAGACTTTCAAGGTGTTCTCTATCAAAAATATTTTACCATTGTGCTGTAAAACAACTATTTGGACGATAAATATTTTATATAAAAATAACAAAGCCCAGATGGGACGGGGAGAAGGAGTACCTTCTTATTGGGCTCCTGGGCGCATTGCTCATTGGAAACTGCATAATTATTTTGCTTTATGCCATAAAGAAGATTAAAAAACTTTTGTTTTTAATTAGAAGATGCACTGTTCCGGGGAAACAAAAGAAGAAGGCACAGAACTTGCGAGTAACTTTGCAAACATTTTTTTGCACGCATATAAATTACATGGAAAAACAAAATGTGCGAGAAGCGCGCAAAACGAGCTACATTCTTGCCAAAAAATGGAATGAAATAAAACCAGATGAGAATCAAAATTAATGCAAAGCTCTCTTGCAGCAGACAATGCGGCGTATGCGCAATAAGCTCTGCAATTCTTGCCGAAATTACGAATACGCCCCCACGCCCTGGTGTGTGCACACTGCCGGTATCTTAAAGTTTCTCCGCAGAATGTGAATTAATTTAATTTTAATTAAGTTCCATAAGTTTATTAAATTCAACCAGCAAGCCCCAAAACACATCAGCAACCACCACGACTTGTCTTCGGAGGACCAGCAACTATGAGGACAACAAAACGACGACGACGGGTACAACTCTTGGCTCATAAAGCGTTTCAAAATTAATTAACAACTTATTTACATAGACATTTCGACGGTTGGAGTGGGTGCCGCAACTGGAAAGTCCTTTGAAGAAAGTTAAGGTGGTGCTTAAGCCCAAGTAAATTGAGGAAAACGTTTATTGAGAGTGATTAATCAGTCGGAAATCACAAGTAATACAATTTCTGAATAGTCTGTCTGCGTAGCAAAGATACTTTGATTTGGCGTAAATTTTGCAAAATTGGGAACAAGCCTAAATGAACTGCGAATGACAATGTGGAATGCAATTTACTTCTATTGAAGCTTGAACCTGAGCTTCCCACGCATTTAGCAGAGATTGTTGCTGGGGGGAGGCACAACAAACCTCTTGTACATTTTCAATTAGCATAAAGTTTTAAGTTGCGCAAAATCCGCCGCTGTGCAAATTGCTAAAACCCGTTCAACCAAATTAGTTGTTCAATTTTCTATTCGCCCGACGGTGCTAGATTTTGTGTGAGGCGAGGTTGCCGGGCGTAGGCCAATTCCGTGCTTATCGTTTCATTGTTTATGTTAATTTTGGCCCATTTAATTTTAGTATTTTACAGTGGGCCTGCCAGCCATGGCAGCCGAAATGTTTTGCGGTCCGTTTATCGCCTGATGCGAGGCAGCAAATGAAATGCGCTATGCAAATTGTGACGTTTTTGTAAAACACCAAATAAGCTTCTAATTAAGTTTTCATGATTGCTGGCATAACAATGTTTCGGGGTGGTGTGGGCTGTAGGGGCCTTATTTGCAGCCGGTCCTTATCGGGCAGCGAACGGATTTAATTTCAAATATTTGGACAAGGAGACGGCTCAAAATTCCTCGTTTAATTTTCGCAAAATGTATTTGCGGATAATCTCTGCGCAAATTAAATAAACCAAAGTCGGTAAGGAGCTGGTGTTGAGCTTTAAACGGGTGTCGATTTTGAGCGGTTGCCCCGCTTCAAATGCAGCTTAAATTCATTTATCAACTGCAAATCGCCTGGGATATGCACTTATTCCCCTGCCAGGGAAAGCTTTTTGCTTTCACTTTTCCCCTCCCGCCAATGCCATTAACTCATTTTGCATGTCAGCCGGCTCGAGGACGCAAAAACGCCCGACACAAATGCCGATGCATTAGGTGGAACTGTCTCCGTCCCGCGACTCTTCCCTCGGAGACTTGACACTAAAAAAATATGGAGAGCAAGTCGCAGCATCGAAACAATGAGCGAAAATGTCGTGCATAATTTAAAAGAAAATTCTGCGGAAAGGATGTCAAGGTATTGCTGAATGAGTGCTGCCGAGGGTGGCATGCGCTGCGATAATGATGGTGCATGTCCCAAAAGCTTTGGCTCAATTGCATTAGCTTCAAGTAGTTTAATTTTGTAGCAAACACGGACTCTTCAGCTGATTCAGGCTTGAAATTTAAAGTCTCAAATATTTTGTTTTAAATAATTCTAAAGCAAAAACCCCATTAATTTAATAAATGTTTGTGTGTATAACAATCACGTTTATGAAGCATAAAGAGTTTAGAGTTTCCCATGTGGAGCTCGTTAAAGATTTTCCGTTCAATTTAAGAGTTAAATTTCTTATGTATAAACATAATAGAAAAGTTTGCGCTTTTTGTCAAGACTTTTCATTTTCCGCTTCTCCAGCGGCGACCTCTAGAACTCCTTTCATAAATCTATTTGCCATTCAAATGCAAACGCTTTGCTCATAAAATTCAGCTGCAAATAAAAATATTCAAAAAAGTCTGTATATAGTACATAAAGCATTTGTCAACGGTTCCGCTCAACATCCCGCTCCGCCGACCGCCGCTCGTTTACTATCCTGCCCACCGGCCCCTTTTGTGCTGCCCCTGCCTTTGGCAAGTCATTGAGGCGGCTCCTGTGCTGATCCTGTTCCCAGTTGAAAGCAGCATTTCCGGTCACTAATACAAGTCAAAGTACAAAGTTGCTTCGCTGCCTAACTTCCCACACCAACCAACTTACCGCTGTGTACACATAAAAAAGTTGTATAACTGAAAACCCACTCACCAACCCGTTGTTTATAAATTGCATATGGTTAAATTCTAAAATGTTACTTTTTAAGGTGGGGCGAATAAGTTTTCCTAAAATTTGTTTAACATTGTACAAGGATGAATATTTTTTCAGTATAATGAAAGATAAAGCTGTAAATTGCAGGTATTCTTAGATAGAAAGATGTGGTGTGTTCAATTTATTGTTCGCAAGAGATTAGATCGAATTATATTCATTTTTGCAAGATTTTTCAAGGTATTTTCAGTGTTCTTCTCCCTGTTTCAGCTTTGGCCTCAGCTCCCTGCTACGGCACTTAGCCAACGCCATTTTGGGGCGGCCGTCTACGTCTCCGTCTCTGTCCAATCCTGGAACCTCTCTTTCTAGCTCTCTATCTCTCTGTATGTCGCCGTGCCTCGCTGATGATTTAAGTGCACTTTGATGCACATTTTTCGTTGCTACTTGCAACAGAAGCAGCAGCAGCAGCAGTAGCAGTGGCAGCACCAGCATCAGCTTCAGCAGCTGCCCCAGATAATTTAATTAAATTATACGCTTCCTTACGTGCGTGGTGCAAGCGAAGGGGACCCGGAAGGGGTTCGGAAAGGGAGTCCGGGAGTCCGGGAGTCAGGGAGTAATGGGTTAAGGGGCCAGCTCGCATTTTAATAAGGTTTGTTGGTTAGCTAGTTTTGAGGTTGAGCTGAGTGTAGTTTTGGTTTAGTTTTATGCACCCGGCCCCGTAGCCTCTTTGTGAGTTTGGGCCAACCCGGCCATCTGGGTTGGAAAAGCAAAGAAAAGTGGCCCCACACAGGGCTCGGGCGGTAGATGCATTGAGTGGCAGGGAGCAAAATGAGGGTCGAGTAGTTTATTCTAAATGGATGTACTATCAATTTGTTGCCACTGATCGAGACTTAAAGCTGCTTAAACAGGAACAAAACTTTATTTAAAATGTTGGCTTTTACCCAACCACTAAATATTCCACAAGAGAGCTTCATCCTAACAAGTACCTGTATTTTATGGCACATTATATTGCATCCATATATCAACGTCCTTGTCATAAATACCACGTCTTCATCATAATAGGAATGTATTGCATTTGCTGTGACGGCTTTTTTATAACCATGTAAAGGAGCAACCCCCAGCAGATACGCAAAAAACTGTTGAAAGTTATTCGTCAACGTCATGGCTTGGTTGTTGATGCCACATGTGACTGTCGACACAAGCCGCATCCACCGCAAGATATATCAGCCAAAAAACATCACAACAACAAAAATGTAACGTAAAAAGCATACGGTGAACAACATTTCGTGTTCATAAAGTGATCATGTTTTCATATTTGAAGACTGCAACCACAGTTTCTGTTTGCTCATGTTCTTAAAGTGCGTTGCTCGATGGTCAGAAAGTATGTATATGTAAAAACATGGGGGAATCTGGACAAAAACTTCCTGGCCCGAGCAATGGACAGCAAAAGGTAAACAAACTCTGGAAAAATTCCCGGCAAACAAACTTCAACTTTAACTCGCACATGCACACACCCAAAATGTCTTCATTTTCACCTGTTTTCAGCGACTGTGCCTCCTGCTTTTGCTTTTCAGCAAACGCCTAACACAGTTACAAATGTGCTGGGACAGCAACAACAAAAACAGCAACACCAACGGCAACTGCAACAGCAAACAGCAAAAGAAAAACCTCAGACCCAAACATATTTGCATAAACAGAACCCCGCTTTGATGGTTTTGCGGGCCGAAAAAGCAACGCAGGTGTTTTCCCTACAATATGCACTTGGTAAGGAAAAACACGTTATGCAATAGCTTAGAAATTCCCAGTTGTAGGTTATTTAAATCACATTAATGGAACAAACCAATTTTCTGCATAATTTGTTATATGTTTTGGAATATTATTAGAATGGTACTCTTCTAATATGTATCTGAATCTTATCTTTTAGCAATCCTCTTCACTTTAATTCAAAATACATATCGTTGACAAATACTTTTTTTCGTAATAATATGTAAAAAGTTAGCAAGATGTTTGAAAAGAGTATTTGTAGTCCTTACTGTTCCATAAAATCCACAAAGTCCTCTCCACATTTCTTGCTGCTATGCCGCTGTGCTTGGCATCATCAGGTTAGTGTTTAACCTCTGCAGAGTGCTGCAGTCCACTCAAAAAGTCTTTGACTTGCCATTCTACCAACAGTGCCCCTTTGGTCGAACTTAGACGGAGGCAAAAACTGAGGCAACCAACCAGCAAACCAAGGCAACAGCCAGTGTGGCAGAGTTAACCAGTCGCCATCATAAACGCCGTCGCTGCTGTTTGGCGAAGCTTTTAACCACTCGGTCCGCTCTTTAACGCCTTAACGGGTTAAGTTGGCTAAGGTTTTAGACATGCCTGAAACAACAATGTTACTCGAGCAAACAAGAAAAGATTTCTTCTACATAAATACTCGTACAGCGTTCAGCCCAATTATTTCATTTTGGACGATACCATTTCCACGTATCATTACTTCGGTTCTTATCTGAAGGACCTACAGGAAATGGTTCCTGTGGCCACATTTTTAAGTCAATTCCGAGGTGGCCAAAAAGCAACCACCGCTGTGGCTGGCCAACAGATTTATCCCGACCAAATCGGCGGTGGCCAACGCAGAATTTGTAGCTCTGGGAACTTAATTTTCCCGGGGCGCAACAACTGCGACTACTCCAATTCTTCGACCGCGTATTCATCTCTCACTCGCAGGCAGACTGCGGAAAAAAGGATCCTGAGTGACAGGACCTGACGGCGCCCCCCGATGTGGGCGTGATGTTTTGTCTAGGATTTTGCTCGACTTGCTGCCCTAACCGATTTGCCTTCTGTCTGCGGGCTGTCGCCCTGCCTGCGGTTTTGCCCCTTCAATTTTTTCCGCATTTTTCACTGGCAAAGCGCTTTAATTTTTAGGGTCCGCGAAACTGAATGGGGGAAGGGCTTTCCATCCTCTTAGTGCAAAAGCACAAAATGAGTTAGCAAAGCAGCTTGTGGAATAATTATGTGTATTGGGTGAGTAAATTCTACGATATAATATGAGGGCCTTACGCCGTTAAATTGTTTAATTGCATTATTTTTTATTCATTTAATAGATGTGTACTTATAGGAGATACTCGTATATGTACCTAAGGATTTTGAGTATTTGGAAGAGCGCTGCGGCCTCTATATTTATTTGTTTAGAG
Source organism: Drosophila ironensis (assembly GCA_021223825.1). Classification (NCBI taxonomy): domain Eukaryota; kingdom Metazoa; phylum Arthropoda; class Insecta; order Diptera; family Drosophilidae; genus Drosophila; species Drosophila ironensis. The sequence goes on from JAJJHQ010011965.1 coordinate 3,444,515, forward strand.
CCTGGCCTCTTTTAAAAATCTTGAGCCCTATATTTTCTGCTCTATGTTCCGGTTTTTATTTTGGAGCATTTTTTCCACGCCTTCTGCGGCATTTTTCTTCCGCAGAACTTTGTCATAATTCTGCAGCAAGGCACGTCGACTTCTCCGAGCTCCTGGCTCTCCCTCGCTTCCCTCCGCCCGGTGACGCCCGGCCCCGGGGCTTTGGCTATGCTGTCAGCGTGATAACTCCTTTTCGTGTTAAACATTTTCAACTCGCCTTGAGTGTGGCGGGGGGGTCGGGAGTGCGAAAGTTGTATGGGTTATGCAGCAGCTGTCGCCTGTGTGGACGCATACAAACAACTTCTCTCACTCCCACTTGAATGCACTCAAAGAAGAGTTGAATTTTAAATCGGTCTTTCGCAGTTATTGCGACTTAAACACACTAACTAGTTTATTAAAGTGTTTGCACCATTTTCCATTTCCATTTTCAAAAGGGATTCGTTCAAATGTGATATTTTGGCCATAACATTTCAATTCATATATCCATCATTACGATTTGAGTGATTTATTGTGTCATAATCCATGGCACTATATGGTATTTGTTGTTCATCATTCCATTGACTTTGACCACTTCCTTTCAGTGCAGCGTCACCCTCCTGACATCCTCAGTCACAGTCCGGACTCTCGAGCGTCCATTGCATGGCAGGCGGACCTCCGCATCGGCCTCGTCCTCCCTCTTACCCATGTCCTCGGAGGCTGCGACTCTTTTGGAGTCAACTGCATGTCAGTTGTGTGCGCTCCTCCAGCTTTCGCCTGCTTTTGATTACAATGCTGGTTATGTTCTCACCCTCGGCAGTGTGAGTGTGAGTGGAAAGGACCCGTCCTGCCGGCTGCGTCGCCGGCTGCCTGGCTGGCATCGTTTGCCTCTGATAACACGTTAAGTGCGCTTGTTTATCCAGCAAGATAATTTGGACAAGTGTCACCTCTCGGATTTTCACGCGCCGGCTAAAATAAAAAGCATCCGTCGTCGACGCTCTGGTCGGGATGAGAGTGTCGCAACTTTTCCGAAATATGTATGCATGCTTGCAGGTGCTGGCGTCATTGCTGCGTTTCCCTTTTCGTCCTCCTTCCCGAAACTAACTAACTAACTAGCTGCAGTCCGGGGTTAACTGCTGGATCAGGTGCAGCGCCAGGTCCAGGACCTGCCTCATTTTATTTTGCGGTCTCTGGCCATAATTTCGCCAGACAAACGATTTCGTGGCAACCTTTTTTCGGCATAGCAGCATACGCGTAATTGGTGTTTGTGGTTAGTTTTCGGAAGCTGGAGCTGGTGCACAAGCCGGTTGACACACGGATGCTATATAGGAGTGGGTGTTTTAATCCTACGTGGGTGGAAAACTTTGTCAAAATATCACCCATACCACAAATTTGGCAAAGTAGTCTAAATTATGAACTCGTTAAATAATTATTTATTATTAAATTGTAACTTTACTAAGTTCATCATATAATTAACGAGATACCATATACCTCTCTTATATATCAATCATTTTTTGTTAATATATTGTTCAAATAATCAGCCCGTTATTTATTGTCCGATCCTGATGTAATTTTGAGTGTCCATGCTTAACGATCAGCGGACTCTATATCCCTGGCTTTTAACATTGCGGAGGATATAGGAAATGCGAAGGTGGAAAAGGGCAGAGCAAAAATCTGGAAATAGCATTATCTGCGTCTTAAACGGCCCTAATTCACAATATAGTTGAGACACTTAACTATAACCGATTTTATGTTTCTCTTGTAAATTATAAGGGGGAACATTATGTTGTAATAAAATATATGAAGTTACTCATGCCTTTGAAGACTTTTTTAATTCGTACTCTCTTGAAAATGGTACGAAATTGCATACAATATCTTATACTTGCTCACCCAAATATGCAGTTTCAAGGCCATAAATATATGGGGCAATTTCCTAGGATAAATCAAAACGTGTTGCGAGTCCCTCTCTTCAAATTCCGAATGGCCATCAATAGGAATTAGCCCACATCAAGCGGGCCAACTGCAACCGACAGAAGTGATAAGAAGGACTGGGGACGGGAGTGCGCATGTCCAACGGAGCCCCGAGACATGCAACACATTTTGACAGCAGTCAGATGTTTTGGAATGTTGGCGCCCAGACTCGCACACACGCGGGACGCAGCAGCGAGAGCTTTGTTTTTGTTAACCTTGCCTAACGACGAATGGCGAAAACAAAACAAAAACGTGGAGGAGCCAGAGCGAGAGGCGGACACGGAGAACACGTGCAGGGAACCAACCTGGCCCGTGCACCGAGGGAGCAGCCCGCACTGCGCCGCCGCAGAGAGGAGCGCTGAATTGGAAGTGGCGGCCAGGCGAGGCGTTCGCTCCCGCTCTCTGTGGAGTGAAAGCTCGCCTTTTTTCGGCCAGGCCAGGACTCCGAGTCGGTGGCCAAGTCATTGCGTTCGAGCGTAGTAGTTGGAACAAGGACGCGATACGAGCAGAAGCCTCTGGAGCGCAAGCCGCACGAGGGTCGCTGAAAAAAATCGAAAAGCGCCACGGGAAAAGCAATAATATATTCCACGCTATTTCACAGCGAAATACGTGTATAAATTTAAAATCCTGCTGTCAATTCCACACCGAGAGGCCGCAGTTTCGAGTGATGCAGCTTTAGCGAAGTGTCTGTGGTGCGTGTGAAGTGCATTTGTGCTTGCCTTGGTGCTGCTGCTGGTGCCAGAAGGAAAGTTTCGTAATTTGTGCCAAATCAGCAGATTGTCGTTACGTATACGCAGCGTGTGCGGAGTGTGTTGTTTTATTGATTGTGCGAGGTGAAAGCCAGATTAAACAAAACACAAAACACAAAGCACACAACGAGATAAGCGGCCCAGCAAGCCGCTCGGCCAGTGAGATGTCTCACTTCGGAGGCCCAGCGCAGTGAAATGTGTGCAGCTGACAGTCAAGGTCGCCGACGCCTCTGACCGCAAACATGTCACCCGCAAAAACATAAGGATCCGCTCGAAAAAAATCACCCAAAATATAAATTTAAAAACAATATAAATACAATAAGACGCCGCGTTCTGGCAGGCAGTTTGAACTCATCATCAGCTCATCAGGAAAGCGGAATTAAAGTAAGCGAAACGACAAGTCAGCCCATTCTGTTGGAAAAATCGAATATTCCCTACGTGTTTTGTGAGGTTAAAGGGGCGGGCGACCACGCCGGCGAAGAAAGGAGGTAATCCTGCGAACAAGGCGTTCCGTATCCTGGCGTGCGTGTGTGTGCCGCAGACTTATCTGCTGTTTTTTAGGCACACACATGGATATATTATGTACATATGAAGGATATACTCGTATACAAGTAGTGGCGAAGAGGACTTCTCAAGCCGGCTACAAAAACAGTCTGAGGCGGCCTCTTGTCGCTGGCGAATTTTTCTCTTGCATCCTTTCCTTGTTTTGTGGGACAACGAACCGAGTATCAACTGTTGGATTATTTTTGTATTGGATATTTTTGTGGGCGGCTGACACAGTTTTTGGCTTTTGTCTATTATTCGTGCTCTCTGACTGCATTAGAGATCCACCTCTGACGGGGAATTTGCGACAAGTCAGGATACAGGTTTCCGGCCCGAGAGCTTGAGTAATGAAAAAGTTGCTATCGTGCTTCCTCTCCAACGGTCATAATAAAACTGAGTTTCTAGGAAAAATTTGCCTTATTCAGTGAAGTTATTATTTTAATTTAATTTAATCCTAAGGCTTTAGATGGTTTACTTAAGCAAAATTGACCTGTAAACAGGTTAATTGCTTAATTTCGGGCTTGAACTGACGTCATGTCACAAAAAATGTACCGTGTTGGTAAGAGCTTAAAGATATTCACTTCATAAACTGACGGGCAAAAGCTAAAGATCACTTGAATTTTGTGCTGAACTTCCTTATTCCGTGAACGTCTTCTGAGAAATCCGTTTCCTGAAAAATTAATTCGTGAAATTTCATTTTACTAAAAGCTCTTCGAAAGAACGTTTTCCTTGTAAATGTTGACAATTGACATTAGCCTCTCTGTGGCACACAGACCCGATGAGAGTTAATTTTGCTTTAAAGATTCTTGATGATGCCACATTATGCGTTATCTACATTCATCCTTTTTAACTTTGTCATTGTGCGGAAAACACGCAGAAGGAGGGAAGCGTCTTCTCACCAACGGCCGGACTGATTGTGGCTGCCCCGCCCACATGGCGTATGAGTTATGCATTATGTCCTGGCTCTCGGAGGCTCTTCCCCAAATATATTCCCGTCATCTGTGGCACTCTGTTTGCTCTACGCATTACGACAAATATTTGCCCCTCGGACAACATATTCTTGTGTTGTTTTTGGTTATATTTTATTTGGTCTTTGTTTTTTTTTTTGGTTCTGTGTTTTTGCACTTGTTTGTTACTTTGGCTTGTGGGCTGTGATAGAACGAGGTCAGAGCTGAAATCTAAGCTTCAGACAAAACAGCTGATGTCAGCAAAAAATGTGTGCACGGTGTGTGTTCGTTTTGGGAAAGCACAGAAAAAAAATCATTATAAATCTTTATTGATAAACATGAAACGAATGCGGCAGAGAGGTATAAATGAGTTTCTGGAAAGTCTTTTGTCGCCGTAGTTCGACCTGACATGGAAAAACTTAAAATGTCACTTATTTTTCTGCCTGCATGGGCAGACATACAAGTGACCGAAGTGTGGGTGTGGCCATGGAGGTAGTTCCCTGGCAGCCACTCGACCATGGCCGAGAGCAGTGTCAAAGACTTTTTGCGGACTTTGATTTATCAGCAATGCACCCCGCAGGCGAGTACTGCACACACTCGCCGCAACACCAAGTTCCCAGGCATAAATTAAGTGTTTATTTTGGCTTCAGCTGGGATATCGTAACATTTTATGCATGCCAAGCTGCCTTGGCTGGTCATCATAAATTTCAGGCGTTCTGTGGGCGGGGCAAGGAAACTGTGCCAAATTCGTAAGGAATTTTAGTGAAGGATACCGGTTATATTTGGAAGTAATTTGTTTGAATTTATTAGTAAGTTTATCTCTTTTAAAATAAATGGCTAAACGAATACAGACATAATTTGAACATCCTATCCATCAAGCACCGATTAGGAATACAATTCGATATTTATACGATGTACCTATATTTCATGTACCTATAAATGGTATATTAACTTTCTGCAAATCTATGTAACAGGCAGAAAGAGATGTCTCCGACCCACTAGTCGATATAGCCATGTCCGCCTGTTAATTAATTGACAACCATTATTGTTAGGGAGTTCCTTGCTCTTTATACCATGTACCCTAAGGTACAAGTGGCATATTATGTGAAAGGGAGAAGGAAGCGTTTCCGACACTATATAAAATTTATATTCTTTAACAGCCAAGTCGATCTAGCTATATCCTGTCTGCCTGTCTGTCCGTCCGTCTGTAGGTATGAGCAAGTCGTGTTCTAAAACGTATCTAAAGCAAAAAGAATTACACGATTAGCTCTTACCATCTCGGAAAACATCGTGTTCATATATACAGACGGACAGACAGACAGACGGACATGGCTAGATCGACTCGGCTGTTGATCCTAATCAAGAATATATATTCCTTATGGGGTCGGAAACGATTTTTTTTCCTGTTACATACATTTGCACAAACTTAATAAACGATTTGTACGTTAAGGTACATGGTAAAAAAATAATATTTTCTACTGCAGATTGGGTATACTCGTATCTTCGAAATGTGTGGAAATTGGGAAATTTTTGAAACTAAAAATAGTAATATCAAGTAATATCACGTTTTTTGTGACAAGTTTTACAAAGATCGGACAATAAAAATGAAGATATGGCCAATAAAAATGTTTAGCGTCCCCTCTCAGTGTCAATGCCGGACGACGTCATATGTATATATTTCCGCTTTGAATTGAATCCTTGAAAATTTGGGTTCATCTCCTAAAACAGAAAATCTAAATGATAATGAAAAGAGGTAATCGGTATCCCGTTGTCGGGAAATCTGGGCTACAGCGTTTCTGAAACCAAGCTTTTATATCTACTTCAACTGAATTCCCCTCTGCCCGTGTTTGCAAATTCAGACAACTCTATTAATATGACTAATAAACATTTGTGTTACCAGTGCCGCACACAAGATTCATGTTATTTATATAAGCTTCTTCCATATTTAAAGCTAATGCCGTATGCACATTTCAATCTGGAAAGCGGGCAAAAAGGGCAGGATAATAGCACCAGAGGGGGCGAAAGGTGGCGGGGAAAAAAGGAAACTCTCGCTGATTTATGTGCTAGTTTGGCCAGCGATTTCTCGTGTTGTTGTTGGCACTTTTTCCTGCGCTTTCCTTTTTCATTTCGCTTTGCCTTCTCTAACTAGTTTTTGAGAGTTGTGCACCAGCATTTTACTCCAATTAAATTTTCATGCCATATGAGCATTTTGCACAACGACAGCAGCAGCAGCAGCCCCGCCAACGAGGCAACAACAACAACAACAACAACAACGCTACAGCAGTAGCAACAACGAAACCAGGACGAAAGTGGCACACAACGCGACGCTATTTTCAATTTCCGCTCAACAGAAATACAGAAAGGAATGCGATTTTTAACACAATTTCACTTTGCCGGGCGAACAACAGACTATCCGTATGTGTGCTTCAACGGTACTTGGCATAGAAAATGTTGACGACTAAAAACAACAGACGACACCCGCGCCCCCGAGCCCCTCTATTTCCGTCCGATTCCTCTCCTCTATCCAATTCCATCTGATCCAACTCAGCCCAACGACCCGACACATCGACCCAGAAAAGCCTTCGTCTAACTCGTCTAACTCGCCGCCTGACTGACAGTTCAAGTCAAAATGCCCTTTTATTGAGATTTAAGCATTTTTGGGTCATTTCCGAATTGTGTTTGCGCAACAGGGACGGGGTCCGACTACCGGCGACCAGCGTTTAAATATTAAAAACCTTGTACCCCAACTAGTAGGATGCCAGCAGAAAAAAATCAATAAACAGCAAGCAGCGGCCAGAGTTGAAGGCTAAGCGTGCCTGTTCGTATGAAAATAAAAGCGAACCGGCGGACAAAAAATGTTTTAGCCAACAACCAAAATGGGCATTTTGCATGCATAGATACATGAGAACTGGCAAGGATGGCCACACATGATGAAAAAGGATACACACAAGCTTGCGAGGAAAAAGGCGAAACAATAAGGGGAAAAACCCTTTTAAAAAACTTGTTTTATTGGCATTTAGCCTCAGCTTGTTTGAGAACACAATTTATAACACGATAGTGTAATGTAAATTGTTAAATCAACACAGTTTTTTCCCCCGATTGTTTCGAGTTGTTAAGTCGGGATTACATTTCAAAAGGATTTCATTTGGACAAGCGAAATAATGGCGATTATCTTTTTATGATTTTTTGCTTTTAATATAAGTTTCCATGACACTTTCAGTTTTTATCAAATCAATGCAGGTGTTATTCAAAAGGTTGAATCCATTGTCCAGCTGTAATTCACTATTAGTCCGATGCAAATATGCCCACAATTAAGTCTATATATTGTATAATGTGGGGGGATGTCGAGCTATTCAAAGCTCTTGGCAAGCCGTAGCAAACCATCCCACTCCCATTCGGAGCTTTCTGTTGTGGAATCGATCGAAGTTATGGTGCAATCCCATAATAGACACGAATTCCCTTTATAACATCAATCAAAATTAAGTATCAGACAGATGTAGCACACCGCAAGCCGAATGCGGAACCGCTTTCCATTTGCTGGCCAACATATCAAATATAAATTACCATAATGTGACCGACATTTTATTCGGGGCTTCCGTGATACTTTCACTTTGACTTTTGCCCGGGGCCATTTCGTCGCTCCCTGGGCGTCCCCCTTTCTCCGTTCGCCCCTTTGGAAACGACCTCTTCCTTAGTCCGTTTTCGTTGTTTCGGGGAAAGGGCCTTTGCTCTTGGCCCTTTCGCGTGTATGAGTTTAATATATCGCGGCCATATAATGTATGAACTGCTGTTTGCTCTTTGCATCGCATGCTGAAAATGGAACTCGGAACTGGCTGGGTAAAAACAAATTACATATGAGTTAGCTGCTCCCGTTTCCGCCGCCCCTTTCGGCCTTTTTTCGCAGTGGCAGTGGCTTCAAGGCCACAACAGCGGTCAGGCCACCATAGTCGGTCAAAGTTGGTTGCTGTTTGGGTTTAGCCCTGGACTCGGACGTTTCGCAATTATATTGTACTTTTTTCGAGAGCGGCTTCTCGTTTTGGGGGAAAGCAACTCTCGGCTCTAATGAAAAATGTTCAGAGGCAGGGCGGCTGCTTTCCATGTTTTCATAAATAATTAAATTTCTCGCTCCCGTTCGTTTTGTTAGCCTTTGTGTGGGGCAAGAGGGTAATATAAAATGTGTATATTTGAAATGGGCACAGGGTCGCCACTAATTAGGAGCGTATTATATTCAGACTTTGGATGCATTCAATTTCCAGAGAAACGGGCGGGAGGCAGGACATCGGCGAGGGGCAATTTTGGGACGAGCTCTCTTAGTTATTTCTTTCAAGTGGCTTGTGTCAATTATCAAAGTTTTGGTAATCAACTTGATTTGGCTCTTGACAGACTCCACGGGCTGCTTTGTGGGATACAGCACATAAAAACACATCTGATTTTGATTTTTTCATACGTTCTATCGTTTTATATTTAAAAATGTATATAAACAGCGGCTAAGCCTTGAATCCGTTAACCTTAACCTAAACTATAGCACAATAAATAAACTAATAAGCATTGTGAAACTTTGCTCTGATTAAATCGATGACAACGTCTTCCGGCGAGTTTCGCTTTTCTATTCGAAGCTTCTGGTTTTATTTTCGTGGCTGATCTGAAACGAAATTGAACTGTGCCATTGGCAGGCCCAAGAGTGCTGTTGTTTGTTGTTGGTTTGTGCTTGGGATTGGGCTTTTCTTGGGCCACGCCCCTAAACCTCCGCCCCTCTGGAGGGATGTAACTTCTCCGACTGCTACGTGTTCGTTGCGCTCTGTTTGCGTGAACTGGAAAAATGCAAGGACCTCAGAGCCCTATGCCCACATTTTCCATTCACATGCCATTTCATTTTCCTGCCGTTCCCTTTTATTTTATTTCTGGATCCGTGGCCATTCCGACTTTTGTTGTCAAAGTTTATAAGTTTCGCCACATTTTTTGCTGTGGCAGCATCGGGTTTGGCCAATGTCCCAAAAGCCAACCATCAATTCGATCAAGTCTTGGCGCCAGTCTTTAATATGTTTCCAATTTTCCCCACATTTTCTATCCGCACAGCTTCATATTTGGAGGGCAACCTCAAGACGAAGTTTATTGTTTTTCTTGCTCAGAGCTTGTTACACGCCATTTAGTTTCACTCTGCATATGCATATTCTGCAAAGGAGTAGAAAAAATAATAATAAACGGAAACGTTGCCAGGACCACAACAAATGCGAAATGGGAAATATTTCCTTTTTTTCAACTTGTGTCTGTAGACTGCAATTCCTTGTACATCCTTCTATATGACAGGCACACTTGGATTGGGAAATCAAATTCCTTGGCCTCCGAAATTGCATTTTTGCAGTTGTTTATGATAAGCAGCTTATTTAAAAGCTTTCATAGAGTTCAAGAGAGATTTGTTAAAGTAAAATTGCATATAAAATTGATAATGTTAGCTTAAATTAATTCGCTATTTCAATGCGAAACCATGTCCTTTTTTTTTAAATTTTTGGGGAGCCATCAATTTTGACCGGCCTTGTCCGATTACATATTCTGAGCAACTGACAGCAATTGTTATTTATCGCTCTCCATTTGTGGCTGCCAGAAAAATGCAATCTATTGATTAAAAAATATGCGGATAAAGTGCACATAAACGTGTTTATGTAACATACAAAAGCGTAAACATTCAAAGAATCCCAATTGTAAGTGCTTAATTGCCCCGGAGCAGATACGAAACAATTTTTATCAATTTTTGGTTTTGTGTAATTTGATTTGCATAAAACATAAATAAATTGCCAAGATAAAAGTTTGCCAGAGCAATAACGGCTAGCGCCCAGGCCAATAGGAAAATGGAAAACGGGAAGAGACGTGACACTCGGTTGGTTACAGGCCGAAAAACATCAAGTGCCAATAAATACCAAAAATTTCAAATAAACACGCGCCGGTTCGGAAGGGCAGACCACGATGCTTCAAATCGACACAAGTGGATATCAGATATCAAGCTAGTTCGCCAAAAATGAGTGCGGCATAAATATGGTCAGAACGCTTTCGTAATCGAGTGAATTTTGATGAATTCGACTTTTCCTGGAATAAATGTGAATACAAATCAAGTAGAAACGGTGTAGAAACATATTTCTCAACAAGGAGATACTATGTAACTATTTTCATAATCAATTGGTTTTTCCGTTTCAATATTTGAACCGCAAATTAAGTCAATGCTGAAATGTTTAATATGACGTCAACCGGCTTTGACTCTGGCAAGAACGGTGAACATATTTGTTGGCCGTATCTTTATTATTAATTGTCCGTTATTTATAAATCTTGGAACATAGCCAGATATTTGAACTTGTTACTGTAGGCAAAAAGATTTATATCTCTGAATCGCACCATTTCGAAAATATATACTAATATGCAGAAGAAATAGAAAATTGCGTTACGAAAATGAGACAAAACCATATTCTGCGTAAATTATGGCTTTAGCTCCTACCATCCCAGAGCTGTCGTCAAATGTATGGATAAACTAAAGTTTTATAAAAATTCCTAAGACGAAAAGAGGCGTGCCAAAAATTTGAAATAAACTCGATCTGCGTACACATATAAGGGGCCTAAAGCAACAAAACTTGTATCTCTTATCTTTTCGGTGAACGACATGTTCATACATACAGGTGGACAGCGGGTCAAGGCTAGATCGACTCGGCTGTAGTTGCTGATCAAGATTATACATATATACTTTTGGGATCGGTAAAGGTTCTTTCTCTCTATTACATACATTTGCACAAACATAATACATTTGTACCGTAAGGTACACGGTTTTAATCGTTTGCAGATTTCAACCAATCCCAATTAAAGCTATATTTGGGCTATCAATGGATTCGCTGCCGCATTTTTAACACCCTCTCTCCCAATTACGAATTCTCACTCTTTACTTTCTCCGCTCGTCTTTCTCTAAAGGGAAATTTCATTTTCTAATATACAGCTTTGATTGCACACTCCCCGAAAAGTAGGCCACAGAATAGAACAAAACCAGAAGACAAAAATTGAGGAATCGGGGACGTCGCCTCTCGATATCCCACTCTCTCCTTTCTCCGCCTTTTGCTGCCTTTTTTCTCTTTTCTCGCTCTTCTCCCCATCCGTCTTCCAGTTTTTCAACCACTTTTATTCTGCGACTGCTTGTCAAGTGGCTGCTTCAGAGCTTACTGCTGGGAGCAATGTGGGCTAAGTTGAGCTGTGTGCTCGTCCGTCTATTGATTGCATTAAAGGCGGGAAAACTCGAAAGAGCTGGCAAACATTACGTATACGTACATTAAAATTCAATTTTCGTCCGTTCAATTCTGTTGCCGCTGCCGCTGCTGCTGCTGCTGCTGATGCTGATGCTTTCGCATCAGATTCTGCCTCTGTTGCTGTCTGACAGTTTGAACTTTAATTAAAGCCACCAACGACAGGGTGATAAGGGTCATTGATTAGGAGACATGGCCAAACAGTTGGCAGGCACGTGTGCACGTCGAAAAGGTACATACCCAAAAGGCGCACATCTCCGAATGGGATAAAACACCCACACTCCCGCTCACGCTGTGCAGCGACATAATCAAAAATCAACAGGAAAAAAAGTTAATATCGCTAATGAAATTTATTAAGACCACATTTCCTTGGCTATAAGGTTGCTTCGAATTTCCGCATACTGTGGCGACACATCTATTTGCTATTAATGAAAATCGTGAAAATATGCGACAAAAGAAGGGTAGCCAACCTACTCGTATGTATAACTTATCGTTGAAGCGTTGAATAATCTCACTCTAGACGGTTATCCATTATCAAATCCAAACCAAATACCAAATCTGTCCATTTTGTCTTAAGGGTCTGCTGTTCAGGTGCAAGACATGGCCAAAATTTTTGACTAATTAAGTCATTCCCACCCGGCAAGGTGAGGGGCATCCATTCGCGGTTGTCTGACATTCCTGCCGTAATGTTCGGGTGACACGCAAACACGTAGGCAATCAACACCGTCAAAGGCAATGACAATGGAACAAGCCCATTCGGGGCTTCAGGCCCAGAAGCAGAACAGAGCATAGTAGAAGCCGAAGCCGGCAACGGAATTATTTCTAGAGTCAGGGGCAAGCTTAGCATATTTGAAAGTTTTGCCGCAACACTCGAAGCGGCTCTGTTACTGCCGCTTTGGCTGTTGGTTGCTATTATTATAGTTATTTGTCAGCATTAGTGCAGTTGGAAGTGGCGCTGACTAAACAAATTAGCACATTTTCATGTTGTTATGCAATGGAATTGCTGCTTTTGCGTTTGCCGGTGACAACCGGGCAGAGTGTCCTAATGAGGGTTAGAGCAAAGTGACTGCAAACGTGCTGTTGCCATTAGGTGGCCAAGGACAGGTCGCTTAATGAGGGAGCGCTCACCAATTGGGGAGGAAAATCTGTGTGGCACAGGATTATCCGATTCGGCGGGAATTTACTTAATTGTCCACATATTTCCAAATACGTGCAGCTGTTAGAAATGGTTAATTCAGAGTATTCGATTAAATAAAAGTGGAATTATTAAACTGCAATGGGTTTCATTGGGTAAAACATTAGTGAGGCTGCGAAAAATATGTGGTAATTTAAAATTGGCAAACTGCTTTTTTAACGAGTACATAAAATGCAATTTAATTTCAATCCGTCATTAAACTAAGAAAAATGCTTTCACTCGGCTAGTTATGCTAGTTTAACAGTCTCTGCTTTATGGCAACACATTCTCCTGATTCCCCATGTTTTTTACATTTCACCACCGCCACTCCTCTTTCTTCTGCCAGCCTGCCCACCTGGCCTTTTAATTAAAGCCACAAAAATGCAGCTCGCCAGCGTGCGGCAGGGGATAGCGAGACGGAGGGGGAGGGGCAGGGAGGACGTGGGCCACGTTTTACTGCAACCAATTAAACCATAACGCATACATTATAATTTTATTTTTATTTTAATATTTATGTGTTTTTTGCTATGCTTCCCCAGTGGCCCACACTGTGAGTGTGTGCCATATAACGGCGCCCAATTACTTAAAACTAACGAAAAATTCCCCACCAGTGTCCCAGGGTCCCTTAAGCCGCACAATTTTCCTCTCCTAAATATAAATATCACACCTTTCTCCCTCACAGATACACATTTTTTGGCCGTGTGTGTGTGTCCTAGTTTGCCTCGAAGACAACGAAAAGCAGCCGGGATAGCATAGTTTGGCTACGCGTGTAGTGTAGTGTATTCCAAGTAATCAAAAATGCAAATCGAGCCCATGAATTTCGAATTAGTTTTTAGCCAGCCAACAATGCGCAGGACATGCCTGCCTGCTGCCATAGAGGAAGCGGACGGGGCGACTTCTGGTGTTTAGCCCACGCGGATTTGGGGCTAACGAACACACGTACTCCCCGACTCCGGCCGTATCTTTCGCCGTCCGCCCCGCAGCTGTACGTGTGGCAAATTTGTATCAGTTAGGCCGTGGCCAGGAGGACTCGCTTCCCAGCAGCGTTTACCTGGCCCAGAGTAACCGAAAACCAGCAGAACGAAAAACCCAAACCAAAACCGAATCGCTCGAAAAAAGTTCACGAAAATAGTTCACGGCATTGCGCGTGAGGGTGCCAGCGAAAAACAAAGGGATGGGTGTGTGAGACCAATTAAATACTGTGGTCGCATCTGCCCGGTAGACGAAAACTTGTAAACTCGGCTCGAAATTGGCAATGCTAAATATATCTGGCCTAATCGAAGTGAGCCAATCAGTGCAAGTGGTGTTTGTTTTCTGAAATTGGTGTATAACTTTTCCAGAATTTGTAATAATATCCATCAATTGAGCACTCAAACAATATACATTTACTTTTGGTACAAATCACCCTTTATAATGAGCGTATTACTCGTAAGTCTCCGGATTATTCATTTTATTAGAAATTCAGATATTATTTAGAAACTTAGAGACTGCTGTACAGGTAATAAAAAGTGTACGTAAATCGTTAAAAGTTTATGTTAGTCCTTTCCCAACGTGAAACATAAATAGGTTGTATTTTCAACTTTGATGATTATAATAACTCCAAAAAATGGCTCCACAAAATAACTCCACATCCTTGAGATCCGAAAAGATGCGAAAACGCAGGTCCTGAGATTTGTGGGTTTCGTTGGTTTTAGATTGCGGTTCATCCTGGAGCCCAGTATATCGCTTCCAATATACGTGACGCGCATTTCCGCAAGTCTGCCTATCAAATACAAAGTGCCAGCAATTTATACTTGAACGGGGCCACGAGCGGAGGACGGCAAAATTCTGGCAGCCAAATCAATGTAAATATTTTTAAGCAACACGCCGGCGAAAAAATATATAAGAGGTCCCAAGAGGTTTAAGCCAAGTGGAGAAAGGCAGTGCAGGCCAAGTCAAAAACTGCATTTGTCGGCTTTCAAAAGTGCTATCTTCCACCATTTTGGTTGTATGGTTTTGCCTTTGCTTTTTGCCCTTGCCCACTCCCAGTGGCATTTTCAATTTTACTTTATATGCAAATTTGGCATTTTGTAGCAACTGCTGCCATTGATAGCCCCCAGTTCCACCTCCCTTTTCTATCTCAGCAACCGATTCTATATTTTTCGGCTGGTTCGGGCGGGGTCTTTAAGCCAGCTTTACTTTTCGGTCTGGCATTGCATTTGAATTTCTATAAATTTTTCATTTTCCATTTAGTTGCAATGCCACGGCACACCACCGCACCGCACCGCAACATAAAAAGCAACATTTGCCGCAGCACAAGCCAAATCCCCCCAAAACCCATCCAACGTGTTTTCGGCTATTTTTCTTTAATTTGAAATGTGTCCATGTGTGCGAGTGTTTGGTGTCTGCATTTGAAATGAATCAGTGGCGTCCGATGCGTGCGTAAACCTATGTAAATAAATTGAATATCTTCAACTATTGGCTTAAGGCTCTCAGCCAGGCTTCAATTCTTCATGCAGCACTTAATTTATGAAACACATTTTTGATATTGCGGCAACTGTATGGCATAGTTTGGGAGTGAAGTTTGCCATTGTGTTCCATTTTTGCGTAGCTTCGTTCATTGAGAGACAGGCGGGAGGATGTTGTTTCAGCTTGGGCTTGGGGAATTGGTCGAATGGAACATAAAACTGGGCACTCAGGCACGTCGTTCCTATATTCGCACAACACCTAAAAGCAGCATTTACCCAGCCAACTGCCATTAATCTAAGATACTGCCAAAGCCGCCACGTAGACGGTAGCCCCATGCCAGTACCCACGCCCACAGACCCTAATGGCACTCTGTTCCTGGCCAACAAAGTCTAAAAAGCCGGCCGAAAACTGTTTGCCATGGCTTGACGCTGACGCTGCCGCTGCCGCTGGCGACGGGCAAAAGTGTCAAAGTGCTAAAGTATGTTCAAAGATTCATAAGATTAAACGCAAAAGCCTATGCCCCATATCGTTTTCTCCCAGCACTGCAATCTCAGTCTGCTATCTCCGTTGGCCTTCGTGCTGTCTTTGCGATGTTTCCAATGAATATATTTTTATTACAAGAATTTGTTTCAGGATCCTTTTGTAATATTTAAAATATAACAAATTGTATAAATAAACTCTTATGAAGTAGATGAGAAATATATTGGACTATATAGCAATTTAGAGTGTAATATTTTCAATAAGAGCTGCATCTCTTACCTTGAAGGATCTTGGAATTTACCTTTCTGAGAAAAGAAACCAACGCCACCCTTAAAGTCCTTTCTGTGAACGGTTGTCAGACATGGCGTATGCGTGATGTGTGCGGGGCCAAGGGGCTTAAACTCATTACGACCGGCTGAGGCAAAGGAAAGGAAGCGAAGCCGAAGAAAATAAATTCCATGGTCTAGTCCTGTAGCCGAAGGCTAGCGACGCTGTCTGGCCAGTCCTTGAACTAACCTCCAGCTTTTTTGTTGGCCTAGGCCACTGCATCGTCTGCATTAGCTTTGCGTTACCTTCCACTCCCAGCCGGAAAGTTCGTTGCCCCTGCTTAAGTTTTTTCTTCCGCAAGAAATTATTTGCAGAAGTGGCGTGAATTTCAATTTTCGCCGGCCCTCGCTGAGCTTTCTTCTATTTGGAATGCCTGGCGAAGTGAGCGCGAAAAATTTAAATTGAAAATGCAAAATGCTCATATGCAATTTGTTGGGTGAGCGGGGGCACAGCTGCTGCGGCGCAGGGAGGGGCCTTTTTTACAGTTTGCCGGGCATAAAAATCCACGACGGTCTACATTGTTGTCAGTTTGTAGCTTTGGCTACAATCGTTTGCTTTACGAGCCCACACACCCAACCACCCGCCCACCCGCGCACACACATGCCGGCAGGACCAAAAGCATTTGGCATTTTATGCGAAATGTTTTCTCAGAGAAAGAACCGTCGGGATTCGGCATTATAGTTGTATGAGCTCCATGCCTCCCTCCTGCAGCCTCCCCTCTACTTTTCCTCTGTTTTCCCCCTGCCCAGCACTTCCACGAATTCACCAATTCCAACTTCAACTACGGATTCCCGCCATTCCACACGCAGTTCGTCCTGAGAGCAGTGCCCTGCGCCCTCCTTGCCATGGCTTTAAAATTAAGTTTACATTTTTAATGTGGCAAAGATCTCGTACTCCGCCTTTTGGCTGGGCGCAGCGCTCGGATGGAACTGCGTCAGTTTTATGTTTGGCAACTTTAATGGTCATGACTTTTGGTATTTTTGCGCCCCGGCCGATAGTCGGATAGAGAGTTATAGTCACAGAGTAGGCGAGTATGTGGCGAATAAGTCATATCATAGGGCGAAGGGCTGCGGGTGTAAAAGATAGCAAATTAGTGCCGAAAATAAAGCGAGTTGAATTTAATTCCTGGTCGCTTGTGTGGAATATATAGTAAGACATAAAGATTAGTCACGGATAAGATTTGAATTCTTTGAATAGAATTTCTCACTGACTAAAATAAGTTACATAGCTTGAGTTATGAGATAAGTTAAGTTACCACTGCGGATGGACTCTTATAATTTGTATTGATTTGTTTTTCCAATGTTTTCAATAGAAAAATGGGCTTTAGCGATCACATTCATTTGCCATCGTTCCAATTTCTTGATTAATTTTGCAGTCCTTGCCAACTCTCAATTATACATTACTCATACGCCGCGGTGACTCCCTCGCGATGCATCAGAGCGTGTAACCAGAGAGCCCCTACTTGCAACAACCCTCCCTTCGTCTGCCCCTCACTTGATTGAGCTGCGTTGGCCAAATCACGTTGCAATTGCCGCAGACAACGCTGGGGCGCAAACGAGAGGAGAAACGAGACTCATTAGACCGAAGCGTGATGCGTGACACCAACTTTAAATTGTGCAAAGACAAGCGGCAGGACCTCGGCCCTGGACGCCGCTCCACACAGCTCGGCATCCTGCCGCAGCCACCAGCCACCAGCCATTTCCCATTTCCCCCTCACATTGCAGCGTAATCTTGGCCATTACTCAAAAAGTAGCTTCGCACGTAGCCGGCGACCAAAAAGAAACGCAGAAAAATCGCAACCAATGGAAAAATGCACTTGGAAAAATTTCAAAATATAGTTCAAAAGCGATGTTCTCAAGTAATTTAATTCTAGTGTTTAATTCTCAATGTTTTCGAAAATTTCTAATAACTTGTGGTTTTTTGAGCTCCCTCCTCAAGTTGCCAGGGATTTAATTTCTAGTTTACAAAGTTATTATAGTTTAAGGATAAGACTTATCTAGGAGATTGTTATTTGGGAATTTCTAAAAAGTATTATTCTTGCCGGAATGGCTTTTAATTTTTTTTAATTCCTTGTTTTCCCGCACAAGCTGCTCTGCGGGTGACACTCGGAGTCTGTTTGTGTTTGTGTTGCCATTTTTCGCCTTTGCCCGGCAGCAGCGCTCCCAGCCTCCTGATCCCTACCCTCATCGTCCTCCCAACCCCCCTGAACGCCACTCCTCTGTCAGTGCCACCGCCGGCTGAATTCTGGCTTTGAAATCACAATCCACTGGTGCTCCCCTGCGCGTCCCCTAATGGCTTTGTTATGCTAATTTCCCGACGCCTTCTGGCCATCCAGGGAGCCGCGCCTTGGCCCACAGACCAGCCTGATTTTGATGCTGCTTCTTATTAATTTAATTATAAATATTATTATTTTTGTTGTCAGCTTGTAGGTTTTTTTTTTAATTTTGCCGAAATTGTTTCATTTTCTTGGTAATGAGAAAAAATACCAATGCACACATTTACAGCATGACTTTAGACTGTGATTTCCTTTTGCAGCAAACATTTTTCTGCTTCCCAGCACACTTTCTCGCTCGGGTCTTTCATTTTACCTTTTTTCGTCGTAGTTGCGTTTATTGACTGTAGCCGGGGAGTAGAAGTTCTTCGGACATCATTGGCTTTTCATTCTGCTCTACGCAAAAAAGAGAATCCTGTCATTTGGTGAAAGGGATTGAGATCGAAAGCCTTTCATAAGCGTCGCATAAATTCTTTGTCAATTGTGGCAGATTTTTAGCCAGCCAGCCAGTGGTCCTTGCCTTCTAATTGTGGGCATGTGTGGGGGGGCATTTGAAGGACTCAAATTGTAACCAGATTTTGATTGTGGGCAACTTTGATTGGATTAGCTTTGGCAAGGCGATTGGGCTGTCGGCCATGTGGCCAAAAATGGAATGAAAGACTCGAAGGTTGGTGTATGAATTTTGGGTATGACGACCTGGAAGCAGTTGGTCTACGTGCTGTGCTAGTTAAGTTCAGCAATCGGCATTTGATTACCCTTAAATTAATACACAAGATGAAATTGGAAGTATAAAGGCATTAAGCAAGAGATGCAAAGCATTGGTCTTAGGATTACTGAGCTTATACATACATATTTTATTGCTAATTAGCCGCCTCAAATTGAATTACAAGTTTCCATGTCATTCGTTGCGTTCTTTATTTCCGTATAATTTACCCGGAATGCCATTCTCGGGGAAGCCTTCGATGTTTCTTCTGTAGTGCTTCTTTCTATTGTTGTTTGTGGGTATTTCCAACGCACTCCTTTCTTTTTATTTCCCTTGGCTTTCCTTTTAGCCTGTTTGCCGGCATGTGGCTTAGAGATGGCTTACAAGCTGCTTCCTTTTTTTTTTCCTAGGACCTTTGAGCCGAGAGATGGTTTGTGCTGCAACCGATTATCGTTTGCCTTCATCTGCCCACTTCACATCCTTTTTCTGGCCATTATCCTTCAACTTGCAGCTGCAGAGGTATTCATGATTTCAGTCTTTCATGACTGCATTCGCAAGCTCAATCAAACAGGGGCTTGCATTGAATTAACTGAAGTATAAACCTATTTTTGAGAATGCCCGCCCGAAAATCCGGTTAGGTTTATAATTAAAATTCCTCTGACCCAGGATTTCCCTCTGCGCATAGGTGCTGCTTTCTTGCACTCGCTCAACAGAATTTAAATGTCGCTTTAGGGGAAAAAACGTGTGTATGTTCGACATTCAAGTGAAACTTTAGACATAAAAGCCAGACCCCTTGAAACCTTTTTTCCATGTCCACCCTTTCGGGCTTTATTGTTGTTGCAGGGCTAAAGCCGTGCAGACATTTGGACGTAACTACTTGAAGTTTTATGCCCCGTTTTTCCTTTTTTCGTCTTCATTTTTTTGTGTTTTGCACTTTGCCACATGGGAGGACTTTATAGCACATACGTGGGGGCTGCTTCGGCCGTATATTGAAAACTCGGCATTGTTATGACTTTGAAACAAACTGAGGGCGCAAGCAGCTTTCTTCTCAGGCCGCCCGAGTTAATGGCAGGTGCAAGGGTACAGGAAAAACCATGGGAAATAAAGCTGTGCGACTGCGGCAGGGAAAGCGGAAAAGAAAACTGTTATCGGGCTGCGTGCTCGAAAGCGCACTTGATTGCTCAAATCCATTGTGTATCCCCTTTTAAGCCTTTTGTTTTCCATTATGCGCCGGAAGTGTTGTAAACACTTCGCCCAGGACAGCCAGCCGCAGCGTCAGCAGTAATAGCCCAGGACCAACCAAAGGGCACGGAAAATTCCAATTCTAAGACATCATTTTGAGCTGCGACAGGACCTTTTTTAAACGCTCAACACTGTAAGAAATTGTATCGGAAACACAAAGAGAATCAGGTTCCTAGTTCCAGCTGCGAGACATTTTTAAACAAGCTGTGAGGTAAAATGAAAGTAACTCTTGAATTTAAACCTCTTTGAGTTATTCCTTGAAGCGAGAACAACAATAAGCTAAAATGGCAAACAACTTTAACGTTTTCAAAAGTTACCCCCTTAGAAACCCCTCGTGTTACTCTACACTTTTCCCCCTGTTTATGCATATTCCACGACATTTCAAATAAAACACGAACAGGACACACGGAAATAAAGCATAATAATGTGGCATGACAATCAAAAGGAAGGGGCAACCGGGAAGATGTGGGTAAGGACGGCGCGTGCCAAGCAGGAAAACACTCCGAACGCTGGCCCCCCTCCTTTTGCCACTCCCCCTTCTCGGAGGCGGCCCCTCGTGACTTTCTCCTGTCAATATGTTTCCCGCTCGACTTGTGCTATAATTGCGTCCTCCCTCCAGGACGTTGGCCATGTACGGCACACGTATGTGTGTCTGTCAGCGAGGGCTTAGGAACGGAGATAATGCCAACCGGGACACTTTCAGTTACTTAGCCCAACTTGGATAGCGTCCGCTGCTTGGGGACCAAAGATGGTGCTCGGAGTTTTCCTCCCCCTTTGCTTCCTGTTGTTTTTAGAAACTTACAAGTGGGCAACAAAAATATTCCAGCTGAAGCTAAAATAATTAGCTGGGGAGGCTGAAACAGAAATTGCAGAAAAATGAGAAGGCCACAAGGGGCAAACTTGCGAAAGATAAAAGCTTCTGGACTTGGAGGCAAGAGGAATGTGTACGTAAATGTTCCATTGTAGCATTAAGGATTAGACGCAAATGGATTACAGCTCAAGGCGGGCTTCAAAAACTTTTGTTTTACACTTTTTAAATATTAAAGCATACTAAATAGTAAAGTAAAGCTTAAAGGCTGTGTATCGAAGCTTGTGTGTATTCACACCACACATTTGTGCCAGCTGGGGGGCATTTTCACCGACTCACCGCCGCCTCATTTTCCGGTTGACAAGAGCGCTTTGATTCCAGCACATCACCTGACAATTTGTTGACTCAACTAATCTCTTTGGCCACCTCCCTCCCGCTTACAGATGCCTAGGATGCCCAGACGTCACAAACACTGCCATCACCGGTTGTGCGGCTCATCCTCCTCGCTGCAGCGACTGGTGGAGCTGCACCTCCTCCTGCCCACGGTGCTGGTTATCTTGCTGGCCACCACCCTCGGGTTCGCCTGCCGCGTCTCCGAGTTCTCCTGCAAGGGCAGCGGGAACAGCGGCAACATTTGCGTTCCACTGGACAAATACTGCGACGGTCGCAGCGACTGTGCCGACGGCACCGATGAGCCCAAACACTGCTCCGGTGAGTAAATGCTTTTGTTTCTGTTTTTTTGTTTCCCTCCTGCCAGTTGGCAGAGGAGCCAACAAGAAACAGTAAGCTATGGAACGAGAAAACTAAATTCAGAAATCGTTGAGAGCGCCAATTATTACATTTTCTAAATGTGATCACCTCTTTAACGTTCATAAATAGCTTAATCGTATGTGAACAGTGATGATGAATCCAACTTCAAAAGCGTACCCATTGAAAACACCCTTTAAGTAAATACCGAATGTATTCTCTTCTGAAATGGTTTTCTCCTTCGGTCGTTTACTGTAGTTGACTGCAGCTTATGCTTACTCTGTACTTTTTCACTCTGTCGACAGTCTGCAATCGTACTTATTATGGCGATATTGGACGCACCTATGCCATAAAAGTGCCAACGCCACAGTGGAATAAATTGCCGTTCCTCTGTCACTTGACATTCACAGCATCCGGTCATGATCAAGGCGACATTGTGCAGGTAAGTGAGGGGAGCCGAGGCTACCTGCGGGGGCACCAGCCATTGCCGAGTCCGTGGAGTGTTTGCTGGGCCCGTGTTGCCCTCCGTTGGTCCGCTGTCTACTGTCCACTGTCCTCTGTCCGTTGTCCGATGTCCGATTGTTGGCTTTAGTGAGCCGTAGGCCAAAGATTAGCCGTGCGTCAGCGACATAAAAGTGCAATGCACACACTCACGTACTCGAGGGACGCATACGCAGAACTGCAGGATGACAAGGGGTTGGGGCAGGATGAGAGCACTCTAACAGGAACTGACGCACACACACACGATGCCGGGAGACAGCGACACGCACAAATGCACCGCCGTGAAATATTCCGAGACACAACAGCCCGTCCCCCCGAACATATTGAAGGCCCACTCCCCCATCGTACATATCGCATGAGAAGCTGTCTGAGCCTGCCATTTGAATGAGGTATACGGGCTTTATGCCAAAAGTGGCAGCCTAAAACAGGACTAAAGCCTACGGGAACTCGGCCGAAACTAACTATAAATGCATTTTCGGAAACTACATTTTAGATTTACCTACTCATATCCATTTACCCACTTGATAAGTAAATGGAGAGTATTACTTATAACTTCAATTAAATATACTTTATCATTAATAAGCCTAATGAAACGTTAACTACTTCAATTTGATAACGGTAAATATTATTTCCTACAACTTCTGAAAACCCAAAACTAAAAACTGTTTCCATGATTTCTCTTTGGCAACGCTTTATCATTTCTCTGTGGCAACGATTTTCGCAGCCTTATAGCAGCCGAAAATCTCTGTGCCTTGCATCGCTTTTCTCCTCTCGTTATGCTGGGATGTGGCACTTGGTGCGTGCTTAATTAGGACTCCTGGCGACTGCAGCGCAATCCTAGCCCGATTGCTACGCAACACAGCTTTAAATGGAGCTCTGGTCTTTAAAAAAGCCTTTGGGGCTCCAAGATATACGTATAACCAGGGATAGACAGCAAGCGGGTGGGGAACTCGGGGAGATAAGCAAACAAATCGAGCGGCAAGCGAGAAGCGGAAGGGGGAGCCATCCACGTTGACAATGAAATTAGACACGCTTCAAAACATTTTTGGCGAGCTGTCAGAGAAACGTCAATTTCAATTTCGAAAATAATTGATTTCCCATGCAATTTGCGTAAACATCGCAATGAGCAGTTGAGTCCCAGGAAGTGGTAGTCAGCAAATCTGTCCCCTGCCGCCGCCAGACCCATTTGGCGTCTTGAATTTCCCGCCCCAATTCGCTGGGGAGCCCTGCACATTCGCATTTGAATAAGTAGGTATATGTATTGGAATGATATATGCAAAATGTGCCTTCGTGGGCTTTGCACCTTGCACAAATCTGTCATGCATAAGTTATAACTTTTTATTTTGTGTTTCCGCGTTTGTAGACCATATATTTTGATAGAACGTGGCTACACAGCGGAAAATAGGTTTGCAAATATAAAAGGGTTATAAAAGGGTTTGAAATATATATAATATAATTTTGCTTCACAAAAACTGAGATGTCGATTGGCCATCGGTGGAGGCGCCATTTCCGTGAAAACGCAACCAATGGCAACCCCTTTGTCTCTCTGTAGCTTTCCCCCTCAACTCTTCATCGTAGCATATAAATCATGCGGTTGGCTTTCCCTTGGCCTCTCTGGTTTTCCCACTTTCCCAACGGTCTGTGTGCGGTATATATGTTTTTTTGCTGATTTTTTGCTTCTCACTCTGGTGCGTCTGGGTGGGAAATTGCTTGAAATAATAATGTTAGACATTGGCGAGGACGAGTGCCCGGGAGTTGTTGGCGGTTGTTGCTGCCCTGTCTGTTTGTACATATTGATTGATGATTGTCAGCCCGAGCGCCAAACCCACGCAAAAGGGAGAAGTTTAAATTGCCTGGGACTTTGCCATTTACCCATGGGCTAATTTTTAATGGAAATACCTTAACCCAAACTCAGCAATATGCAGTCCCAAAGCAAATGTTTAAAACGAAATTTTTGCGCAATTTAAACTAGGGTTTCATGCTCTTTAATGGTCAGGAAAGGTGAATTTTCAATCGGAAAAAAACAAAACGAGCTTGCATAAATCAGCCAATTTTTATTCCTTTTTTTACAGCAATTTGCATGTATTCTTTTCGGGTTTTTTAATACGACTGCCTTTTAGTATTTAAATAGATAGACATTTTATTTGTTGTTTATTGACATTACGTCCATTTGTAGTTTTGTGTACACAATATTTTTGCTTAAGTTCCAATAGGCTTAACTTTATGAATTTTAATGCAGAGTCTTCAATAATTTAAGATAAAACCACCGAAGCTTATTGTTTTGAAAGCATAGTTTCCCTTAATTGACACTTCAAAAAGCAAAGCGGAGTTACCACTGGGTAGACACAAATTATGTTTCTCATTTTCCCAGGAGAATTTCCTTACCAAAAATTTATGGATCGTAGTGCAAAGCAAAAGCAAACTTGCTAATGCAAAAGTTTTCCGAAAATTTCAACACTCTCGTCCAGTTGTCGCTTCTAATGAAGCCGCAAATGCCATGTGGATTTTCCCGACCTCACTCTCAGATTCTTCCGCTGTCACGTTTGCCTTTGTTTAATACTTCAAATTGGAAGTGAAAATCTGTCGTGTGCGTAGGTGTTGCGAAACTTGACTAAATGAAAACTGAAACCACAGGCTGAACCTTTAACCCTTTTATTGGAGTTTTCTTTCCAATTTTCGGCGCTTCCTTACAGGGACATACAAAAATGTACACACCCATTTATTTGCATATTTTATTAGCAAATACATGTGCCCCGTGCACATATACATATGAGTACATAATGTACATATTGCATACAAGATTAGACACTTGACTTTCTGCCTCAGAACTTCCTTACTTTGACCTTGACTTGACTCCTTCTGAGACTGTGTGTGTTCTTTTTATGGGCAATCAAATATGCAAACAGTGGGCAATCCAAGGAGGCATGGCAAGGTCCCTCACATTTTTCGCAAATGGAATTTCATTTAAATAACTTTAAGCAAATAAAGGTATAGTTTTAGTACGCAAGGCAGGGTCTAAACGGAGCTCAGCATGATTTCTATGGATTTATTTGGGGATTGAAAAAGTACTCTCCACTATTCACAGATAGAAAAAAACTTTTCGAAATTACAATATATCCGAAATTCATATTTAAGCATATCTGTAATATATTACAAACCGTACAGATAGAGTCCGAATATTCTTTCATTGGTTGATTGGAACCCACCTTAAACCCACTTTAATATGTACAATATACCCTAAAACTTCATCAGATACACAAACCATGTATACTTTTACACATATGTAGGTACATATACGCGAACATACCCAATTGGGTTTCCTGGAAGACCACACGTTAACAATTTGATAGAAAAAACTCACCGCACACAATGAATTTGATTTAAAAATAACTATAAGCCTCTCAGAAGTAGACAAGTTTTTAAAAAAAATCCCCCTTCAAAAGCATAAATATTTTTATAAAATGCGAGAGCCAGTTGCAATAATATTTTACAGCCCATCCATTGAATATATTGCGTTTATTTACCTTTACAGATCATCTTTGATGGCTTCACGGTGGGCCGCTTCGACGAGGGCATGGTCGATACTGACGTGGATGGTTATGAAACAAACCTTAGTCCCACCGGCGAACTACCTGGCTGCCCCGAGGGCTTCATGCAGGTGAGAGACTGCTGGAATTTCATTTATTAAAATTCATGTTACGTGATAATAAAAATAGTTGTGTCAGGGAAGTGGGCGGCACATCGTGTCCGGGCGTTTGCACTCCATTTGCTTGCGTAGTGGCTATAATTTTATGCCCAAGCCAAGAGGGCGTTCGATGGATGGATGGGATGGCCGGGCGGGCTGGGCTGATGCTGGAAAATCCTGGCCGGGACTTTGGCTTGTCATCGTTGGTAGCTTTCGTCGTTACCCTCGACGACGTCGGCGTCTGAGTCGGCGTCGTTGTCGTTCGATTCAATCAATGTCCGAGTAATTCTGTAATTTTCTGTTTGGTTCTCTGTTGACAAATACCACATTAGCCCGGCAAATTGAATTGAATGGAGCGTTTGTGTGTTCGTGAGTCCCGTCGATCCCGGGATTGCGGGCTTGAGTGCTGTGTTGTCGTTGTCGTTGGGTGGTGTCCATGGGCCCCGTCCCTGGGACAAAAAGGAAAACTATTTAACATGTACGCAGTGCACACCCAGCGTCAGTGGTGTATATTTTTATCGCAAATTTTGCGGGACCGTTTAGCGAGGAACGCTGTCCACGCCCTCGTAATGCTAAAACCAAAATCCCGGATAAATGAAATGTACAAAAAAGCACACTAAATCCCTGTAATTGACTTGTGCAATATGTTTGAATGTACCTCGCCCTTTGCTCGTATTTCCATCTGTGCTTCTGTATTCATTTTTGTTTCAGTTTTTGCCGTGGTTGCTGTATCTTTCGGGTTGACTGGCACTGCTTGAATCGCTTTTGATAAACTTCTAGCATTTTATGCAGCTTCCGTCTCATTCCTGCCCCCACCTTAAGTTGTTTTAATTTGAGGCTTAAACAAAATGTACGTAGCGAAGTGCTGACATTCAAATTGGGAAAAGATGTGTTAGAGCGCTTTATCTTCTACTAAAAGAAAAGAGTTCTTTATTGTGGATGCTGTCAGAATGGACAGCTGAAAACAATTTTGCTCAGCTCATGCATACTATGTTTTGACAAATCCTTTAAATTCCCGTTGGCGGAGATGTATGTAAAATTTACTATAGTATATTCTGTATCAATGGAAGTGGCAAGTGGTGCAAAATAAACAAGAAAGAACGATTATATTCGAGTACCTCGACTACAAATACAAATTCTCTGTTGCATACTATCGTACGAAAGGGTATCTTTTTAGGAACGGTTATCTTTTTAATGAACAAGTTGGTAAATGTATAGTTAATATTAGTATTCCTTCCCAGTGTTTGTGACTTATTCTCAACAATAATAATAAAATTTTGTTTATCAATTATCACTAATTTATCGTTTATTTAACTAATCTCGTACTCTCCTTCTATGAATTCCGGTAATGTTTGACTAGTACTCCATTTTTTCAAGCAACTAGGTGGAGCATTCTTTGCTATAGTTCGCAACGCAGACTTGGAACCCATAAACCTCTATTAGTTTAGCTCTGTAGGCAGTGCTCTCCCTTTGAGCCCACTTGCAACATTCGGCCCTGCGAACATCCCGTACCCCAGGTCCCTTTGTGCAACAATAAATTTTAACAAGCGTGGGGCGTGCGCTGACATTTTGCGGTGCCGCCATCGCTCCCGAAAAACCGGCACTGGAATACAGCAGGACTATTGCAGTCGTATGCATCCTGGGCTGTCCTGTTGAGGTTTCATTTGGCGCTTGACATGTGTACGGAGTTGAGGGATTTCCGCCAAGCGCGTAGAAGGGTGCGGCGATCGGGGATCCCCCTAGTTTTCCCTGACATCGCACATTTCCGGCAGTGTCAGTGTCATACCCTTTGCAGAGCTCCAACCATAACCATAAATGCATACTGTCGTTGAGATTAGGAAACAAAATTTAATTTTTAGTGCCACTTGTTGAGGTATTCATAATCAATTGAATATACATAACTAATTTATACGTTTTATTTTAATTACAAGAGAATGGCCTACGAAAATACCAATTTTTTGGAGGGCATTTCAAGCTTCGGTCTGCATAGACACGAGTAACGATGGCATTTTTTTGGCTATTTTGCCTTCCGCTTCGGTTTTAAAATGCAGTTAAATATTTTCAATTTTTTTTGTCGCTGCTCCTGCATTGTTCATTGTTGCTGCGGCAGTTCTATATAGACTCGTAACTAACCGCAGGTTTGTGTTGTGTTTTTACCTCCCCTCCGCGGCTTAAAAAACCCTACATTTCCATCGAGGCTGCCTTTTTTGCGCCCATTGAAGGCAATTTTAACTGCTGACGCGGTTTTGCAAACGCCCGCCCCCGGTCCAACAGGCTTGTATAAATAATGCGTGTCATGGCCTGGCCACATAAATTCTTGACCGAAACGGAAAATTTATATCCGCTGCCCTTCCCGCACATACACGCTTGCGCCGTATATGATTTACCCAGGTCCAGCACCCCGTGTCGAGTCTGAAGTTTCAGTTTAATCATTTATTCAATTTAGTTGGACATTCTGTCTCATGCATTTTGTAACAGGCCAAAAGGGGAGCGGAGCCCGGCTGTCCTTATCTTGACCTTTTCGGAATTATTTTTAATAATTCAGCAAACAATCTTTGGCTGCCATAGAGCCTTAAATACAGATACAGTTCAAATTCCGTAACTAGAATCTCTGGTGAATCTCACCATTTGGATATACACCAACCAATTTGCTTGGCCTTTCTTTTAAACTAAAATAAACTAAAATAACGTCAACATTTTTCGGGTTAAATCTAAAAAAAAATGTTTTTAACCTGCGCCTTATCATTATTGTTTTAACGAAGGCAAACTGTATATGGCCTAGCGTTTAAAGTTATAGTGTCACACCCGTTTTTGTACTCCTATCCGCTTAAAACTCCTGGCAGAACCTTTGTCTATTGCTAATCATAAATAATCGAGTTTATGCATAAACGTATTAACCTAAATCAACAGAAACGGCTGGGAAAGCAGCGAGACGATGCGGCCCATATCCTTGGCCCCCGAGTATGCCCGAATGTCCTTGCGAGAGCAGCTTGAACAAATGACTCAATATTTGACAATCATAACATTCCCTGCCCTTGCCCAAGCTCGACCAATACAAACATCATCCTTAGGAGAAAGCAGCTTGGACATCCTCCAGTTTGTCACTAGTTTTTATGAGTTGTCCACATACATACATGGGCAATATTTATATGTACAACTTGGTTCGGTAAAGCTAATAACAGAACTTTACCAAGACCTGACCGCTGGAAAGTTAGGTACAATGTTCGAGACTCCATGGCCGACCATTTTTTACTTAATTTATTGGCTTGTCTTCATTTGTGTTGCAAATTCATAGATAAATAATTTATTTTAAAAATTTCCAATGCTTTAAACAATAATAAATCAAACTGTAAAAGCTTAAACTGTATCACAATTAACTCGAAACACACACTGCAGGGTCTGTGTGCGATAGAAGTGCCGTGCTGTGAAAGCTGGCAAGCGCAGCTTTTGTTTACATATTGTTGCCAGATTATGAGTCGAGAGGTATTCAGCGGATGCGAGGACATAAACAGTTCTGATAAAACTTTTACCACACTCTGTGCGACAATGCATTGCTGATATTTATTCGCAAATGACATTGAGTAACTTCATCAAACATTTAAAGTGCCTAAGATTACATTTTGTGGTGGAACAGTACAAAGGAGAGTGGGAAATTCCATTAAATTTGCAGTTTCGGGCAGCCGCAACTTTCGATTAACTTTAAGGTGCCCAAGCCAATGTGACATGTGAGCCAATGTTTTCCATTATTAGCCTTTTCCTAATCAAAGACAATTACTTTAAAATTTAACCCTATGGCAACGGCAGGCCAAAGAAAGTTTGCTCCAATAATAACTCAATCAATTTAAAACCAACACAAAACGAGCCAGGAAAAGCAAGAGCTGATAGGCCAAAATGTGGAAAACAGGAAAAAAAATTTTAAAAAAGGAATGAAAAAGGAGCCCATACACAAGGACGAAAGTCCAATAATTCGTTATGAAGTCGATGCTAATAACGGTCCAGTGCACACAATGGACACGATGACGATGATGAAGAGGAGCGGGCAATGTGGACAAACGGTGGACCGGAGGGCCGAGGATAGATGCACTTACAGAAAATGTTAACACAGATCACACTATTTAATTAATTGTTTGATTCTCTTATATGCTGGAATGCGCATTACTCAAAAATTATTAGGTTATATGCGACATACATACTTGTATATTCAAAAACTCACACATTTTGCTTTCAATTCTTTTGGTGCAAGAAGAGAGGCCTGTGCTCAGGACTGGACCCGAGTCTGCAATGAATTTACACAAAATCGAAATCAGAAAATTACCATTATGCCGGGCAGTCAAGCCTGCTTGTGGATCTCGCCTTCCACTGCTCCTCTGTCCTGTGCCCCCAACTAGACCCCTTCCTGCACAGCTCCC
Source organism: Drosophila ironensis (assembly GCA_021223825.1). Lineage (NCBI taxonomy): Eukaryota > Metazoa > Arthropoda > Insecta > Diptera > Drosophilidae > Drosophila > Drosophila ironensis. The sequence goes on from JAJJHQ010011965.1 coordinate 3,474,810, forward strand.
AATCGGTGGCCCATTCATCCTGCCGAAGGATAAAAGGAGATGGCCACTGGACTTGCCCTGGTCATTCAGTATGACAGCAGCAATGGACCGACACAACTCCAGTGCAACTGCAACTCTAACCAGTTACAAATATTGGCCAGCCCTCGATTGGCGACTTTGCAATTACAGCAAAAATTGTTGTTTGGGTTTGAGGCTGCCGCAGGACATGGCCGGAAAGGCACAAAAAGGACACACACACAGAAGGGGACTGAGCACTGGGGCTGGGCCGGTGGCTGTGGTCGGTTCAGTTCAAATAACCCATTAACTAAAAACTTAATCAATTGGAACCCCAGTGTAAATGAGTTGCCGTTCCCGTTCCCGTTCCCGATCCTATTGCCATTTTCCAATCCTCCATTTATCGACGGCTGGCCACTGACCCAGCCCGCAGGCTGATAAAAAAACGAAAAGTGTGGGAAGGCGGAAAATCCCCCTAGATGGCAGTGTCCTCGTGCCGGCATTAGCAATATTAATGCCGCCTATGAGAGGAGGCCTCAATAAATGTCAGTAGTCCTGGGGCGAGGCCAACGTTTGTGTCGCATAATGGGGCGCAGTGATATTCTTTATTCAATAGGGTGAACGAGCTTGCAGGAAATCGTCTAGACTTGGGATTGAGGGCATCAATAGTAATATATATTGTAAACTATTTTGGCCATGGAAAAGATTATACCTGTTTTTTTTTAAAGAACAGGTTATATTGACCTAAGAATGTACTCGTATTGTATGTAACAGTGAGAAAGAATGGTCCGCGACCCCAATTTCAATAGAAACACAGATTTCAGATATGATATTTGTAGAATACATACCTATTCGTGTTACCAAAATCAGTCAGTTACGACAATTTACGCCCGAGAAAGGGACGAAAATGGGTTGTAGTCAAACAGAAATATCAAAATTTGGTTATAGTACCCAATCAATATATAATCGTTCTCTCTAATTTAAGAATGTATTAGTAGTACACAATTATTAATTTAACTTTGAGAACTTCCACTGATTAATATGAATGTATTGTACTTTGTTTCCATATGGCATTAGTCACTTTTTATTCTACTAAATGTTAATTTCTGTCCGTACGAGTATTGTAAAGAAGAAATTTATTGCAATCTACACGCCGAGAATAAAATGAAAGTATAGGGCAATCCATAATACAAGGTTTCTGCCCACGATCATTACCACCCTTTTTGTGTCCTTCTTTGACATCGTCCATAATTTAACCACAATGGCTGGCTTTGGGCGCCCTGTTTTTATCACAAAGTAAATACATTTATGGACCGGCCCTTGCAGTGGGGGCGCTTGGCCTCTGCTGTTTCAGCTGTTCACACACAGCGAACACCTTTGGCCGCTGCCAACAGTTTTTCGCATGCATAAACTGCTGCCACAAATGAATGTGTTTGCAGGTTTTTTGGCTGTTTTGTTTCGGGTGCCAAGTGCACTCGCGTCCAGGAATGGAAAGGAATTCAATCGACTATTGAGCGCAGGAGGTGGCCCTCAAAAAAGGATGGAAACCCGCACTCATAATCCATTAGCCCGACACCAGATGGCCGCCCGATACGTGCGTTTATTAATTTTGTATGCGTTTTTCACTCACCCGGCGCTGGCAATAAAATCAATAAGGACGCCCCAGCTATAACTTAACCCAATTTTTTAATGTGTCAGTGCGACCTGCATATGCAGGCTTTAAATGTTGCGCAACAGCATTTTGTCGAGCTGGCGAAATTGCTTTCAGACCCTCTGCTCTGCGCCGCTCTGGGGCGCGGCGGTTGTCTGGGGGCGTGTCACCAGCAGGGAACGCAGCGGAACAAACTTGATTTTTAATTAATTAAATTTTTATTTATTTACTCGGCAGCTCAGCGAATTGGGACGCCCATTCACCGGCGGCTCCTGGTGCGGCAAGGCCACTGGACCGCAGTTGTACTTCAGCGAAACATCCACGGTGACGGCGTCGGTGAAGGTGAGTGCTACTGCGATTTTAATTGCCAGGAAGTGTACGAGTGAAAAGAGTTTGGAGCAGTAAGTGCGGCCTCCCATTGGCTTCATTGTTTTACAATTTTTAGCTCCAAACAAAGAGTATACACTTCCATCCTCTTAAATTTTGGCATCCTATTTGTTTAAATTGTATCATTTCTGTAATAAGTATTTAAATAATTTATCAATTATAAAAGGTGCGTGTGATATCGTAACGAGAAACAACAGCAAACCTTAAGAGGCCGACAGCTGCCCAGCTTTTTGTGGAAATCCACGCCATCCTGCATGCCGTTCAATTACTCCTTCAGAGCATAAAATCTTCTCGACATTCGAAAAGTTTACGTGTCCTCCTTTTCGACTTCATTTAAAATTGAAATACTCGTACTTTTGCTGCACACGCAGCTCTCGACGAACGCGTAATGTTTACTCGAAGCCGACGAGCGAAGCCAGCGACGCCGAGCCATTGGCACTTTTTGATTAATTTTTAAATAAACGCACTGCCATAAAAATGGGCAAATGGACAAGGAAGCGCATAAAGGACATGTCCGCGGAAGCGGCAGGTCGAGATTCTGGCTTCTGTCGGCGCATAAATTATGAAAATTAATAAAAATTCATCGGAATGTAAGAGGGAGGACTCCTCCAGACACCGCGCTCCGGCAAAGTGTTGATGAACCGTTGACATGGCAATGGAGAAAATGCAAAGAAGCCATCGCAGATTGCATAATTGAAGAGGCGTTGCGTGTGGAGATGGCAATTTTTAACGAATTACCCATACATTTCAATTGTTCTCTATCGCGGATCGACGTGACTTTATTGATACTCGTTCGACTTACCGTTGATTGCGCTTTTCGGCATTGCAACAAATTCAAATTGTATCCTTTGCTCTGCGTTTTCCTCAGGTTTTCCATCCGCCACGCAATATCCGAGACGAGAAGCCCTTTGAGTTCAGCATACGATATAAATTTATAAGTCAGTCGGATGCAGTTGTGAGGTAAGTGCAGCCCCGAATTTCCCCGACAACACGACAAATATCTGTGCCGCTGGAAAAGTATTCAATTGCTATTGGTTCGATGCGTTGCTCCCCGGTGTCCCATTTTCCCTCCCTGTCATCTCTGTATCTGTAAAGCTTGGGCTTTTCTTGCTTGAGTCTTCATTATTCCGGGGATGTTTCTATTGGGAAGGTTCCTGCTTAGAACTTAAATTTTTCTACCTGAAAGAACAATGTCACTTGGTTGCCCTGGGGATGGATTTTCTTTGGATTCGAGGGCAGGCTAAAGCGGGAGGTGCCTGCATAAAACATGAGCTCCTCCGTGTACCGGCAGTCTTGTTGTTCAATAGAATTTCATCCTCACCTCGTGTTCAGGGTATTCGTATTTGTAGTGCAATCTATTTGTGCCCTGCGCCTAGGCATGTGTCAAATTTGTCTATTCATCCCTCTGCCTTTTCACTTCCTTTTCAGTGTGTCGCGCTTTCGGGGAAGTGCAAAATTTAGAAGAGAGGAAAATTGGAATTGAAATGTGTTTTCACACCTGAATAAGTTGCACAGCATATACAAAGATTGCGAAGCTTGTGGCCATCATAGCACTCATTTTCTTCAAACACTGGCAAAATGCAATTGTCAAACATACAACATGCGAAGTATTTTTTAATATACGCCCAGTTTAACACCTTTATCCTTAGACTTAGAGAAGAACACACGACTGAATAGGAAATACGTTGTGTTTTATTCCAAGGGTACTATCACCCAAAGTTTCGAGTGCACTGGGCGTTGTCCACTGTCCACGAATCGTGTGCAAACCATTAGCAAACTAAACAACGATCAGAGCCCCGGGTACACCCGAGTGAATGTGTATGGGTGTATCGACATTTGCAGGTGTGGGAGTGCATTTTATGCAAATTGCAGGCCTTTGTGTTGTTGGTGCTGCCGGGCCCAGCCTTAAATACCATTCAAAATGTACCCGCTGCAACCAAAAACGAACCGAAACGAAACTGAAAATGCACTGCTGCTGCGAATGAATGAAAATTACTGAATTCGCAGCACAGCACTTACTGGAATTTTGTTAGTCCTGTAACTGGGAACCGAACAATGAACCCTTACCCTCTTGGCCTCTCTTCCAGATACGGACTGCCCGATAAGCCGCTCGAACTGGGCCGGGTGACACCTGGCACCTATTGTACCAGGCAATTCGATGAGTGCTATCGTAACAAGTGCCGCCTGCAGAGTCCGAATTATCCTGGCATGTACCCGAGGAATGTCACCTGCTACTGGACGATCCGGCAGAAAGAAGTCCCGACCAGCAAGCATGCCATGATTGCCGTGAGCCAGGAGAATCAGCACAAGGCCTTGGTGAAGCGGTAAGTACAATAATGGCTACACAGAAAACATTCAGGCATTGCTAGCTACAAACATTCCCTCTTAAAAACATTGAGATGTGATGAAATACTTACAATCAACAGACATTAACGAGAAACAACTGCAAAACCTTTGGTTGTTTGTAATATGGGAAAACTTTCCATCTCCGTACTTTTTCTCAGTTCATCCGACATTTTATGCCACATACATTGGAGAGCATTAAATAAGCATTACCATGCTGTCCCCTCAATCCCAACCAACACTCCAAATTGAATGGGATACCACCGACATGTACGGCTGAGCAAGTGCAATTGCATTTGTATGACACATTTCAATTTGGCAAATTGCTAAGCGAAGTTCCAGTTTGCAGTTTGTTAACTGACGGCAAAATGGAACTGTTTCGTGTCCGAGAGTATGTTAAGCATTCGCTGGCCAAAAGTTCTGTGTATATTCCAATTAAATGCAATACAAACTGAACAGCATGCACAGCCAATGCAATTTGTATGCAAAACCGTATTAAAGGCAGTGCGGCCTGCGAAGTATAGTATGTAATTGGATTGATGGGATTAGGCGAAATGTATTTTTGATATTAGCTTCCATTTATTTTCCATTTTCCAAGAGGAAAACTCGTTGTCCTTGCGGACAGTTATTAACTCGGACCAGCCACAAAATCAATATCTGGACCACGGGCCGTGTGTCAGCTAGTAATATGCTCGTATGTTATATCCAAATGACAATGTTTTCATTGCATTTCAATTTCCCAACTATTCGCAGCTTTGCAAATGTTTTCATTGTTTAGCGCGACTTATCTGAAAGAACAACACGATTTTTGCTTACAGCTCCATCGCCAGTTTCAACAAAACCTCTCGCTCCATTCGAGCCTGGTCGGATTGCACAGGCGAACGGGATCATCTGATATTCTACGACGGCAGCTCCACCAACGATCCTGTTCTGGCCAAGTACTGCGGAGGCGACTGGCTGCCACGGGTGGTGTCACGGTGAGTCCAAAGAATTTCCCACACAAAAGTTCTTGCCATTCAAAGAAAAAGCAACATTTGATGTCGCTGTAACGGCGAGAAAGCTGGAGGGAAAGAGGACATTTATTTAACGCCACTTGTATCTTTTATGAACAAGTTAAATATGAGCACATCCAAGCTCATAATACATTTAGCAGAAAGGATAGACAGACCTTTTAATGAGCAAGTGTGCTTGAGTGTGTGCCACTATGTCACAGAGATGCTGCAGTGGTTCTTTAGCAGTGAAACAAAGAGTTCAGATTCATGAAAGCGATATAAAGAAATGGTCTCCGACCCCACAAAGTGATCCCCATAAACAGCCGTGTCTATATAGCCATATCCGTCTGTCCGTATTAACACCTAGATCGTGGAGATTATAATAGACAGAAATTTATTGCATATTCCTATTCTGAGGATACCAAATCATAAGAAGTTTGTTTTTTAATCGACTTCCTCCTCCTGAACGCCCAGAAACAGCGATATTTGGTGTCGGGTTCAATTTTAATTTTAGAATCAGAATATTCAAATATTATATTGGTAAAATGCATATATATTCGTGTTGCCAAAAGTCAATCTGTTACGCCAACCCACACCCGCGAAAATGGCAACGATAACTGGCGCCACATGCTATGCCTTTTTCTTTAACACCTAACCAGTCTGCGATCTATATCTTCGTCGAAAGTGATTTCCCAATCACGGTGATGGGAATAATTTTTCCGCATCACTGGTGGAGTGGGGTTGGGCGGAGAGGGGATACCGCAGCCTGGTGCACTGCACTGCAGTTTTGGCCGGGGGCGCATGTGCTCCAATTCAGTTACACTTGGATACAAAGACAACTCGCCGGGCCATGCATGCGCCTTGCAATTGTGCGCAATGCTTAAGCAAAACCGGAAATTGGGTTGCTCTGCAGACAGCAGCCGAGCAGACATATCGCACAGTGCCACAGAAGGACACAGGGATCGGCGACCAAGCGGACAGACAAGCAAGCAGTTGGAGGCAAGAGTGAAAAAGAGATACGAAACTCAAGATACAGATACGGTAGCGCACAAAGACAAATACACACCAGCGCAGAAAACATCCTGGGGCACACACATGGAAATAAATAGATTTATGCTGCCGCTCGAAACTTTTGCTTGTGCCATCTATTGAAAACATTTTGATGCATGTGATTTATGCAATGGCAAAATTTTGCTCATTAGTTGCCAAGTTGCCAGCATTTAGATCATCAGCCATAAATTCTTAAAGACACCCAGCCTTTCAAAAGCAATTTCAAGTTTCCAAGCCCCCAGCCGGGCTCACACTCCCACACTCCCCCACGCACACATGACCACCTGCCGTGGCTCGAGTTTGGCCTGAGCAATTAAAATGCAACTGCTAATCGGCGTAGTTTTAGCTGCTGCACCTAGTTTGCTCATTAGTGTACTAATTTTTGTGTGTTTCTGGAGTTTTCGGTTCAGAAAACTTTGTGGTGGTTTTAGTTTCCCGTGCGCAACTGTTGTCATCTGCTTTTAATATAAATTCACGGTGTATTTGTTTTTTCGAGTTTAAAATTACGTTAAACTTGCAACGCAATATTTATGTTTAAATAAACCAATCCAAATGCGACAGGTCTTTAAATTTGTATTTGTAAATAAAAAAATCTACCACCAGTTTTATACCCGTTTGTTAAAAAGAATTCGTACGAATGATCATCATCAACAGGCGAATCAATCTAGCCATGTCCATCTGTCCGTTTCANGTATCTCGTTGTCGAGGAATCTCGACTACAGCGTTTCTACTTGTTAAAACTATAATAGATATATAAAAAATAATAGCATATTCAGAATTGTGTGATACCCCCGCAAACCGCGAAAATCTGTGGTGTCTACATTTTGAAATTCGGAAGTAATAAAATTGTATATTACATTGTTAGAACCAATATCTACCTGCATTCACAAAATCAGTCGGTTACGCCCACTTCCGCCCGCGCAAGGGATAAAAATTCATTGTGCCACAAGCTTCTCCATAGAAACCTGACGCGCACCTTTCACACACATACCTATAAACAGGAACATTTATTGCGCCCTCAATTTGAATGCTATTATAATGATAAAAAAATCATATGGAACCTGAGAACCGGGTATTTATATTCGAGACTCTCGACTATAATCGTTCTTACTTGTTTTGCGCTTTAAATGTTAGCACGGGACATCATAATTTTAGTTGCTACTCTCACTCACATTCCCCATAATCTAGTTTTCGAAGACTACCAGCTCGTTTATCACTTGGAGCCCCGAACCACCGGTTGGTTCATTTGGTTTAGATTGTCATAAATTCTTGCGGCTCGGCTCTCGAAGCACTTAAAAACACTTCCAGCACATCCCCAAATGCTCGAATGCAGCTCTCAGCCACACCCACGCCTTTACATGGCATACAAGTGGCCCACACCCCTCTTTTCCCGCCCCCGGCCATTTATCTAGTGCTTGAGAATTTGTTTTTGTTGTTTTTCCGTCCTCGGTCAGGGCCAAAAGTTTGCTCTTTTGCAGTGTCTTTTCTGCCCTCTTGGTGACCTCTTGAGACATGCACATAAGCTGTGATTTTTTGCAGAGTATTCCCCCCCCCGGCTGCTGCAAAAGAAAGTTCAGCCCAAAATTGGGTAAAATATTTGACTATGGAAAATGTTCAGAAATTAACTGAGTAAAACTGCATTTCACTCGGCAAGCTTTAAGTACTTAGCTCCATATAGTCGTATGTACATAAAAAGTTGGCTTTTATTAAGATGGTGCAATAATGATGATCGCCTGGGCTTGTGCCCCTTAATCTCTTAATGAGTTCCACTCTCGCATTTATTGACATCCTTTCCGTATCCTTGGGAAAATCTTATAAGCGTGCACAGGTGCCAAAGCGGAGAGGAGCAGAGGCGTCGCGGCGCAGGGGTGTGGTGCATCAAATATGCATAGAGCGTAATATGCACATGAAGGAGAAAACGAACGAGGCAAAAGACGCTCAGCGAGCTTGATGGAAAAGTGGGGGCCCAAGAAAAACGGCATTAAGAAGCCAGGACCGTAGCTCAAGCAACGCTTTCCTTACCTCCGGTGCCACCTCACCTTTTCCTGGTTCCAGCATCATGCTAGCGTCATACGCGACATGAGCGCACGAATTATAAATGCACACACGAATGCACTGAAAACAAAGTATTCGCTTTATATTTTATGGTAAAAGTTATTACCAACTTTTAATTACAGGAAATCATTCACCCTAATCGCTTCCCAAACGGGTTTCCCTTTTACTGCACCTACTCGATAATCATGCAAAAAGTCCCATAATTATGGGTACTGTTTTTCCAAGTGTGCATACATATTCAAAGTAGTTTTTCTCGGTCTGAAAGCTCCTGCTTTACTTCTCACCTCAGACATGGTTCTCTGACTTTGTACGAAAATCGCATATGCATACAAGGACGAACGGGAAAGCGTGTCGGGGTAGGTGGAAGTGAGGTGAAAGCAAAACCATGAGAGGTGGGAGAAAACGCTACATGAAAATTATTAATTTCCCAGCGAAACTTAAAATTGCAACAAGCCAAAGGTGCCGTCAGTCGTGGGTATTTTATTCGTTTCATTTTCTCTTTTCCTTCCTTTTTCCTTTTTTTGGGAGGTGTGGGATGGAAAAGCTGGAAAGTTGTGTGTTCCTCGGAGCGGGCGCAGCAGCTGTTGCTTTCCCTCTAAGTAAATGTTAATTTTTGTTAGCCAAGAAAAGAAAAACTCAAAGCGATAACTTTTTAAATTGCATATTAATTTTTTATGGCTTAAAACTCCCCCCTCTGCACTTCTGCGCTTTTTATTTCCCACCTGCTTTTTGTGGTTGCACTTTGCGGATTAGGTTTATTTAGGTGGAGGGAAAAGTGGAAAGGGAAAGGTGGTAGGAAAGCTTTTAATGTTAATATTAATTTTCGAATAAGCGATTTACTGACAAATCTGTAAACTTTAAGGATGCTATTGCAGATTAAAGTTTGAAGGCAGCACATGGGCAAAAATGCATTAAATAGGAGCCACAAAAATGCTGGCTTCTTCAGAGTTGTGTCGCATTCAAATTGCAATTAAGGAAATCTCCGAAACAGCAACTCCATTTCCAGCTGGTTCAATCAACTGGTTAATGAGCTCGCTCAGCTTTTTGGGGTTCGATCGGGAACGTCGCCGCGCCATTCGAAATTGCGCATAATTCACTTAAGCTGGGGTCCTTTAATCACTTGAAATTCTCGTGTGCTGCTGAGTGTGTTACCTCACCAGGACCCCTGCAGCCCTGCCGCCCTGTGCCCCCCCAGGACGACCGCAGTTCCGTAGAGACAGGACCTCGCTGCCATTTGTGGTCAGGACACCCTGACGCTTTGCACAAGTTTACGTGTATTGATAACCGACAAAGGGACAACGTTTTAGGAGGGAGATGTGCCATGGCCATGGATTCGTGTTGATTTTACGACACCCACAAGTGTGCCGCAGGCCATAAAGTAACCGAATACCACGCCAGCACGCACACGCATACACCATCTCACAGTGGGAGCGCACTTGCAGAAAAACTTAGAATTCTCCAAAGGTTTCCTCAACAATTAAATTAGTTTCAGTAGAATTTGCTTTCTAGATTAGTATAAAATAAATATATGTTTTCATTTGGAGTTGTTTCAATGCAACAGAATCAAATTGCAAGACACCAGTTTCATGGGAATTTAAAATAACATTTTTGACTGCAAGCAGGATTCCGGAACTGCCAACAGCCCGCTGCCAGGGTCGCTTTATTAAAAATTAATTTCATTTTCATTTGCAGTTTATTGCACTGACAAAACCTTTGCAGCTGTTCCTTTGCAGCTCCATCGTCGCCGCCAGCTTCTGACCGTCTAATCCAAGGCCCCTCCTCGGGAGCACGTTTCGCTTAAATAATAAGGAGCTGTGCCACCCGTACTTACATGTATTAAAAAGCCATTTCGTTGGCCATGTTTGATGGCTTTTGACATCGTCTGCGTGAGCGTTTGCGTTTCTTTTAAGTGTTCAAAGTCTTGGCTTAGGTGGGCGTCTTTGGGTGTATGGGGATGGTTCAGCTTTTCTTTTTATTTTATACCCAGCCATATTACGCATACGCCGTGTGTGCGCACCTCTTGCTCGGGCAATAAAAATTCAATTTGATGTTTAAATTGAAAACTTTGAACATAATTTATATGGTCATGAATGCGGCATGCTAACGAGATGGAAAATGTGTTGGCGGACTCTCGGCTGATGGGAAGCTCAACTAGCATCAAACGCACTTAAAGATTTTCTTCAATATTTCAACCCAAACTTTAATGTGGTCATCTGAGTTTTGAGTTTTACGATCGGTGTTATTAGATTTTGAAAGCAAATTCAAACGAAACGACCACTATAACTTAGTTTCCCATCATGGTAGCTCATTGCCGAATTACTGAACCCCTCGGCGAAAATCGCATTTGCCATAATTGTCGCAAGTATTCCGAGTTTTATGAACACTCGATGTCATTGCCATGGCTAGAGTTCCACCACTTCCACTCACCACAAAATCTGGCGTCGCGTCGTCTAGTATCGCAGACAGAAAGAATGGCGAGGGGCGGTGGCGATTGGGGAGCGCTCTTGGGGCACCGCCCACGAGCTACTGACATTTCATAATTTTCGGCCAGAAAAATCAAAAGACAAACGGCAAAATTTTTGGCCCAACTCGACTCTGTTACTTTGTTATGCCAAAAAATTTGCCTAAAACTTTGCAACCACCCGCAGCCCACTCGCAGAGGCGGCGGCATCGAGACAATGGCGAAAAAAGTTAATTTGGCAGCAAAAATGCAAACAACCAGACGGAGCGGACACTTTAAATAGCCCAAAACAAAGCAGCAGCAGCAGTGGCAGCAGAGTACCACTGCGTCATACTTTTGGGCGTGGTCGGTGCGGAATTTTGGCAAAACGCCCGCCACTCTTGTTGTTTGTGCCATTTTTGGGGGGTTTTACGGGATGGTTCGGTTGTTGGGTTGTTTGGTTGTTTGGTTGCTGCTGAGTTGTTTGGTTGCTGGTTTGTTGCCTCTTTCGTGGGCAAAAAGTTTACGACTTTTCTTGTTTGCCGAATTGTGCAAATTAAATTTATGTGAGCCGAAGTTTTTTCACGCCTCTAATTGGAGTGCCAGTGGCCTGGTTATGGACAAACATCAGAAGCTCTCCACCGCCTATGGGGCGTATGAGCGATATTGGCCTAAACTTCTGAGATTTCTTTGCGGAAAGTTTCAAGTGGGTGTGTCGGTGTGTGTTGCGTGGAGGCCACTTATTGAAAAGTTTCGTAGGACTCACAATAAATAAATGAAACCATATTGAGCTAAATTTAATTATAAACATGGGGCGTGCTTTTAAGGTTAAAACTTTGCACCGAAATTGAGTGATTTTAATAACCAATTGATTTTTCTCGCTTTCAGTGGCCCTGAAATGCTGGTGGCTTTCCACTCCAGCCCATTCTCGGCGCCGCTTCAGCAGGGTATTCCCAACCGAGGCTTCGAACTGGACGTGGATATACTCTTCACGGACTCCGACTCGTTCGACTTTGCCCAGGGCACGAAGAACCTGTGCGAGTTCCACATTAATGCCTCGAATCCAGGTAAGCGAAAGCCCCGCAAATGAGTATGAATAACCGTAATTAATGGCAATTAATGCGAGGCTCAGGTGCAGTTGCGGGAAACTTTTCCCAGAATGGACACTATCAACTGGGTCAGCATTTTGCATTGCCGCTTCTTCCTCCAACTTTTTTACGACTCGTGCTTTTCCGCCTTGTCCCTTAAATTGCATTTTATTCCTTGTGTCCCACTCGAAATTATTATCTATATTGCTGGCTGATGGATGTTTTCTTGAGCGGAGAGCACTCACTTCGTTGGCCGCCTAATTGCCATAAAGACAGTCAAGTGGCGTGGGCGATTCGCCTCGTAACCGGAGTAGTTTGGCAGCGTAATTCGGTGGGCGTGGCTGCCACTACATCGCCGCTATTAGCCTTTGGCTCTAATCTAAGCTGACTAAATGAGATTTTAATTAAATTCAAGGCCAGACAGCAGGCCCCATGGAAACCCAAGACTTATGCTGGCCCATTGGCTTTTTTTAGAGCCCCGCTGATTTGGCGTCCAGAAAGGAGGGATGAGTAATTGCCTGGGCCCGATTTGTGGGTTTCCCTGGGGAACGGTGATGATGGGAAATGGGTGGGAAATAAACGCTCGATATGTATTTGCAAGGAATGATCTCATTTGAACCCACATAAATCAAAAAGACACCGTCAAAAATATGAAACGTAACGTTATTTTAAAGTTTGGATCAAGGAATCGGAAATACAAATGGAAATGTTTGCTTAATGGCTCCCTGGAATAGCGTCAACTTGTCTCTTAATACTAATTAGTCCTAATTCCCATTCCTTGTGGTGCTATAACCTTTCCTAGATTGTTTTGCCACAAAATTACCCCTCTCCCGTGACCATCTATCAAAGCAGCATTGCACCGGGGCTAAGCCCTCCCCTCGGCTCAGCTTTCACTGGCTGGCAGGAATCTAGAGCTCCTTGGTCAGCAGTCAGCTGCATTTAATTGAAAAATTATTAAATGAAATTTCAGGCTGCCCTTCTAGCCGCGCCGGCCACCAGGACTCCCCCGCCGTCTCAATCAATTTAGTGCAGCAGCCGCAGTGGTGGCCAAAAGTAGGCAACGCCAAGGCAGCCGCTAATGTTCATTAATTTGCACTTAATAACTTTTGAGTAAATTTTATTTTGCGGGCCAAAACCGAAAACGCTGGCTATTCATTATTTCTTCCATACTCGTACACTCGGCTGGCTCTTCTTAGAATTAAAAAAAAAAAACGAAAAATATGAAGGAAGCGTGGGAAATTCTCATTTGAAATTAGTGTTTTGGTTGAGCAGGCAATTTTGGCACGGTCCACAGAGACGATGGAGGTGTGAGGGATATCAACTCATTCCCGGCTTATTTTCCCCATTTCCCCGTCTTATGCTTTACATAACAGCTTTCCTATGCCTCTCTGGTGTTGTTCCTTTGCCTTTTTTGCCCACTTTTGTTGTGCTCATTAACTTGCCGGCTTATATATATTTGGCCGATGTTGTTGTTTTGGTATGGTGCTTAATTTTTGACCGTTTAACTTTTGTGAAATGCCTCGCGCTGCCATCCTGTCCCCCGGCCTTCTGGCTTCGGTTTTTGGCTTAATGCGTTGGCTGGGAAATATAGCAGATGTGTCTGCTATCATTAGGCCAAATGATGTGGGTGGGTGGCGCTGCGAAAGGCCTGTCGATTCCTTTTTCTATCATAGTTATAATCCCTTTTGCTTTAAAACTTTTAAAGCCTCCGACTAGTGTCAAAACGGGTTCCATTTCGAATCTGAAACAAGGGTAATCGCGTTCCAATAAATAGAATGCTAAAATAAATTTGTGCTGCGGTTAACCAAGGAAATTATGTGATAATTTCAAAGTGCTTGCTTTTAGCCAAAAATTGTGACCAAAATAGAAAATATCGGCGATTTCCTACTGCTGTTTGGGCAACATTTGCGGCATGTTCAATTAGTAGAGCCGGCAGTCGTTCGAAACATTTATTTATAATGGCCAAGGAGCGCACAAGGCGAGTTTTCTGGGGGGCCGAGCGGAAGAAGGTGGCCAGCAATCCGGGGCAAACAAAGCGCCATAATTGTTTTGTTATCGACACACCCACCCACACACCCACCCACACACCCACCCACACACCCACACACATACTCGCAGTCACTCCCCTCAACCGCCAACAAAGCCAACATTTTTGTGAAAGGGGCAGCAGCGGCGGCAGCATGGCGCGGCACAAATAAATTATTAGGGGGGTGCAACATGATTTTAATTAAAGTTTTAACGAAAGCCAAATATTTATCGTTTCATTTTGCTTTCATTTGCTGGCTGGATGCGGTTTTATTTGACCACCCCTTCCTAACCTCCCTTTTTTGTGCAATACAAATAACAACATCATTAAGCATGTGGACGCGCACACAGCAAAGCGCAAAATTCAATATGCATTCGTGTTGGGATATTTGAAAATTTTAACACAAATACCGGGGAGAAGAAGGACAATTTATTGTGAGCGGCAAAGGTCATTTCAATGTTATACATAATCATCGGCTGGCGCCCGGGTGTGTGAGGTTTTCAATAGAATCTCGTGGAATATCCAATGCAAATAATGCGCTCGGCCCACGCGGCGTATGATTAATAAACTGCAGACGCAGATGCCATTGGCTTTTGTTTCTCTTGTGCGTTGAGGAGGCTGGGCACCGCGCCCGCCCGATTCGTTGCGTAACAAAATCTGTTGCATATTTAATTCGGTTTGATTTGGCCATAACTTTTTCAATTAAGTTTAATTAAATGTGCAACTTTTCAGCGCGGACCAGAGCGTGGCATCGACCCGCTGGGTTTCTGTGGTGTGTCGATTTTAATTAAATTTTGTTTGCTTGTATATTCCGCTGACAGCCCTTGTAAACTTCGTTTAAAGCGCGCGCGTTGAAATCAATCGCCTTGCGTCGCTGCCTCCAGCTTCCCCGGCATTAACCGACAGTTCCATGCCATTTTCGTAGCCAAAAATGATTGTCATAGCTGTCAATCGTATATCCAATTATATCCTAAAAGGATTTTTCCGTCAGCCAAGCGTTATCTGACCCAATCAGCAAACGCGCCACCCCCGGCATTCGGGCGGGCTTCCCTAATTAGTGGTAATCAACTTCAGCCAAACATTCCACATGCTGTAACCGTTCTCAACTGCGGAGAAAAAACTTCACCGGGCGGATATTTGGCGTGGCCATCGCCATGGCAACTTATTCTCCTATCCAATGACGCCAATCAGAGCCGGGTAATAAATTACCGAATATGAAATCGCTGTAAGATTCGCCCCGAATCATTTATGCCAACTAAGCAAACACAAGCGGAATACGCAAACAGCGAGGGTGGGCAGGGGAAAATTGATGTACGGATAGCCGGAGATCACAGATGTCCGCAATTTATGGCTTTACAAACCGGGGAGCCGTTTCGCCTGACGGCCTCGCCTTTGACCCCCACAAAAGCATTGTGAAATATCAATATTATTCCGGATTCCCTACTTCCGCTTACTTTTCTCGCAGTTTTAATAATATATCGGCTTATAAACAGCCATGTGTCCAAAAACCTACTCTGAATTCTTTTCAATTTACCCATTTAATCGTCAGATATAATAAATAAATATGTACTGCCTTTCGCAGTGCGAATTCAACGGAACTTGTTTTGGCATTTTTCGTTTCATTGATTTACGGATTACTGTTGATAGTTGAGGGAAATCCCCACGGACTGGGGCGAAGGGAAACTCAAGTTGCTGCTGCTTTCGCACATCATTTCAACAGCGCCGCTCTCAGCTGTTGTTACACCTAAAGTTTCGCAAAGTTTTTCTGCAAACTTTAAGCAAAACCTTTCAATTTTGTTGCTCCCTCTTCCATTTCCCGTTTCACTTCTTTCTGTGTTTCGGAACGTTTGTGAAAATTTTCCTTTTAATTTCATAAAGTCAACAGACGAAAACAAAGAAGGAGAAAGCAAACAATGAGGCATGGCAGCGACGTCGGAGACAAAAGAAATTTTATTTAACGTGTTGAGGTCGGGTTGTAATAACATGGTAACCTGCAGGAAGCGGAAGAAATTATTCGCCATACTTAAAACTGAAAATATTTTACAAATTTGAAACACTGGGAAGCCAGCCGTAGTCTGGTGAAGCTGGTAATCCACGTTGAAATAAGCCGATACCGGTTCGATTTCACACATTTTGAACCGTGGCCAACGGGGCGGATGAAATTCCAAGGATGTGGAAACCAAACAGGGAGCTGCGAATACTGGTATTTGCTGTTTAGTTTGCTTATTGAGTTGCAATTTTGTTTGCAATCAGCGGATGGCAGGAGGAAGCAATTGAAAACAACAGCGGCAATGGCGCATTTGGGGAGGGGCCGGCGGGCAAACAGCAAATTAGCATATTTGCACATAACGGCAACATTTTATTTGCATTCGAACGTGGGTGTGTGCGTATTTGGGCCACATTTTATGGGCGTGTGTATGCGCTCTTATGTAATATCAATATTTAAACGAGAATTTGTCAATGGAAAGCAGAGGCGTTGTTGCTGTCGCCTGACTTTCAGTAATATTAACTGCTGGCATTTTTTGTTTCGGATTTGATTTTTAGGCAAATACTGCAAATATGGCAGTTTGTTTGTTTAAAAAATTGTATCGGCGAGCAGCGCTTTTCACTGAATTCTATTTATAATAAAGTGCCTTAAATTGGCGTCGAGCCGGCAACAGTTGGCGTTATCGCAACAATCCTTCAATACGGCCGGGCGCAGCTCGACACAATTAATTGGCTAAAAGCTTTGGCAACTTAATTTGCCATGGAAATTAATTATTAGAGCAAACAACACACAAAATATGAAAATTTCCATCGGGGCCACGGGGCATGCCTCTGCATATATTTATTAAGCCACTTTCGCTCCCCCCAGCCGGAATTTCGTAAATTTTGGTTTGGTTTTTGGCTGTGCGCAAAAACATAATTAACTTCCTCAGTGCGATGCATATGACCAACAAATGTGGTGTGGAAACGGGTCGGGAGGAAAAAATGTATGCTTTTGTTTGTTTCTCATTTATTATTTATTGCGTTTAATTTGCTTTGCTCTCCGGTCCAATCGCTTTTTTGACCTCGGCTGCGTTGTTTCTGTTTCATTGGTAAATATGCATAGTGCGTTCAGAATTTCCATCTAGTAGATCAATAAAGTGCCATATCCAGAGCGCCTCAAATCAAGTTAAATGGTTTTAATTGTGATTCAATAAATTACATTGCAACAGTGATGAAACTATCGATAGCCCTCACTATTCGACCGATAGCTCTAGGCAAAATACGGTTTTTTAATCCGCTCATGCAAAAACCGATGTTTGGAAGTCCGCCGAAGGCTCTTGGCGCATTTATCAACTGAATGTTGAATGCCCATTAGGGTTATGGCGATTTACCGGCGGTTCAACAAAAACCAAATCAGCACCATCAAATATGCGTGACAATCCATTAAGTGATATATGTACATACGTACAGGGCCGGGACCCCTGAATTTAAAATCGCTCCTGCTCGTTTTGGTTCGGTTGCCGGTCTGGCTAATTGTTTGAATGTGTTAAATGTAATGCGGCATAAAACAAAAATAAACAGTCGGGCTGGGAGTTTGCCTCCCATGCGTAGATACACGCAAACTGGAGTGCAAAACAGCCTGCGGGATGCTTCTATTTAATTTGCACCGGCTCGCCCCCGAAAATTGAAAAACAACAACATCGTGGGCAAATCCAATAAACAATCAACGAGGCGAGGCGAGGCGAGGAGATGCGTGGGAATGGAAATGGAAATGAAAATGGAAATGCTTCTCAATCAGCAGTAGTTAGCTCCGGACCATTTTTCCCCCGAATCCGAAGCCTAATACGAGCCAAAATCCAACTATCCCCGCCCCTCGGGCAATCAATAAAAGTAACACCCCATAATTTAATGCCCCAAATGTGTTGCGACTACATTTTGCGGTTTTCGGCTCCTCTGACACGCCCAGGCCAGAAATGGCGCACAAAAAAAAGCCGGAAAAGCCAACATTCGCCACCGCCAGCGGCCCAAATGCACTCTAATAATAAATCGCAAAAATAACAATTTTATTGCCAGCCCTTGCGGTTGCTACAATACCTGGTCCAGGACCTTCCGCCCCTCGCACAGCAGCACCTGACTGCGTGGCATTGCCACTCGATAGTCACACTTTATGGCCAGCTGATAAGCATATTATTATTATTGCTACTATTACGCACCCCGCCCACACGTGCCGGACGGGGCTTAAATTTATTTCAGCCCTGTTGGCACACACGAGTTCTCGTATAGTATGGGCCCGCCCCCATGTGTGGGGGACTCTCATTGTTGTATGGCCCACGCAGTCAGCGCAAATGTGTCGAAGCCGAATTTATTGCCACCAACTTCTGCCAAGCTAAAGCCAGCTGGGCACCAGCCGCAATTAGAGGCGAGTGCGTGAGTCGCAGTTGGAGATTGAGATATCTGTAGGACTGGGTTGAAATTAAAGGAGATCTAAAATTCTCTTTACTGATTTTATGGCCTATGCTTCATCTTAAATATGCTCATTATTATCTGTTGTATTGCAGACATCTAGTAACATTTAGAACTATTGTATTTTCCCAAAACAATGGGCGGAAAGCTCCCAGCGAGTTTTGTACATCTTGCACGATTACATCCCTGGGAAGCAGTGCCGCCGGCCATCTGTTAACTAATTCACATGCCATGGCTGAAATGGCCAATGATTACACTTCATGTGGCATATGCATTGCCATTCTCCGATACATAGCGGCACATAGGTGGCCCATGTCCATGTGCGCTCTCGCACATACTATATGTATGTACCTGCATATGTGTGCACCTCTCATGTGCGGCGCTGTCGATTATTTTGAGTATTTTAGTTGCCATGCGAAATCACAATTCCCCGGCGAGTTGAAAAATGTTATTGAGATTTCTGTTGACAGCTTCGACTGCAAATTTAATGAATGTTCTCTTTCGGTGATCCACTCGGCAGGCCCGCCGCCGCAGCAGCTCCTAAAATTTCGAACACTCATGCATTTGAAATTCGAGTTAAATTTGATTTGTATACATCAAATGGCTGAAATGGAATAAACAATGGTTTTGAGGCTCAGAGCAATGTATTTAAAATGCGTGCCGTCTTTGCTGCGGCCCCGGGGGTAGGCAACACTTTTAAACTCCCATTCAGCCACGCTCCTCCTGCTTAAGGCCACTTTACTTTTATACGCCACAACCAGCGAGATGCGACAATAAAAATCTCATAAAAACGAATTACTTGGCTGGCACAGTTACACACACACACACACACACACACACACACGGTATATCGCAAGGAAAGAGACACAATCATCTGTCATTACACTAGAAACAAAACATTTGTCAGCGCTCTTTCTTTTTTCTAAACAAATCTAAAGGACAAATTTTTAGGGAAAATGAAACAAGGCGCAAAAAAGC
This sequence comes from Drosophila ironensis, assembly GCA_021223825.1. Classification (NCBI taxonomy): domain Eukaryota; kingdom Metazoa; phylum Arthropoda; class Insecta; order Diptera; family Drosophilidae; genus Drosophila; species Drosophila ironensis. The sequence goes on from JAJJHQ010011965.1 coordinate 3,494,245, forward strand.
TGACTCCTTCGATGGTTGCTTTCAGTGCCTTGAAGTGCCAAACCTACTCCATTCCTCAGCGAGAGACTGGCTCAAAAATCAAGCTCATTGGGGCGACAACTTTTGCCTGTGGCAGCTGCAGCAACTTTTCCCAGCTGTCTGCCTGCCACTCGATGCGGCACGGCTCACATCAAAAGTCCTCCCCTTGCTGCGCGCGGCGCGCGGCGGGAGTCGGCAAGTTGGAAAAGCTGTCGCAGCGACTGGAAGCGACGCAGGTGTTATCATCGATACCGTTGACGATTGTTTCCTTTATATCGACTGGCACTTCAGGTCCCCGCCTGTGCCCCCGATCCTGGTGGCGCAATGCTACAAATGCTACGTGGCGACTTTTGCCAATTGAAACGCGGAGGCGATGTTGCTTTTTGCTTTCGCCTCACCTCGCCTCGCCTCGCCTCGCCTCTCTGCTTTCGCCGGTTTTTGCTTGTTTTCCTTGTTGGGCTGCGGCGTTGTTTTGCTCTCGTTGCCTTTTTTAATTTGTCACTTGAATCAAAAGTTGCCAAAGTTGTCCCTGGCTGACGGGCTTGGCTGCAACTCTGGAGCAGTTTCGGGTTTTGGTTTGCTCGGCTTTGTTAGCCCGGTTCGTTTCGCCGCGTCTTTGTTGCCTTTTGGCAACTTTAATTAAAGCCGAGTGCCGGCATTGCCATATTAGAAGCTTTAACATTGTACGACTGTGAATTTGTTACAATGTGGGCTCTGTCGAACTCCAGAACCGAGGAAAACCCAAGCTCCATTGTTTGACGGACATTTAGCAAAAAACGTGAAGCTGTGAAACTGTAAAAATATAATATTTATCAAACATGATAGAAATATTTTAGGAAGAGCTCCCAAATACCTCTGATATAGTAAGTACAGTACAGCAACCTGTAGGGATGCTTGCTTTCGCTCTTTTTCTACCCTCAACTGTCCCTCTACGAGTATAAGCGTTGTAACTATCGAGTATTCCTGAGATAAAAATAAAACGGCAAGTCACGCGGAGACAGCCACACAGTGTAAATTAACCCAAATCACATGTAAGCCGCTTGTCACACAACGTTCTTAGGACATATTAAAAAACGTCGAGAAGCCAAGCGATTCCGCACAGCGCTGGTTATATAAATATATCTCCATGTATGCGTATATGAATATTATAATCCCCGCCTCCTCACTCACTCACTCACTCACTCACGGCTTGTGTCCTTTTTTATCCTTTGCAGATGATGTGCTCTTCTCGCGCCGCGGCCGCATGGGACGCATTGTGAGTCCGCGTCACACGCTTCCGCCGAATACGACATGCACGTACCACTTTCACGGATATCCTGGTGACCTGATTTGGTTATCGTTCACCAGCTACAATCTGCAGATACTGCAGCAGGCGATACACGACAACAATACGCTGGGACGGGTGAGTTGGGGCGGCAGTGTTTGTGCCATAAAGAGTTTTGCGGAGCGAACGTTCTGCGGAGTGGCTGGGGGGTTGCACTCGGAAAAATCGATTTTCAAATCAAGGAGAATGGAACGCCATTTCAGGCTCATAAAACCTACATTTAAGCCACAAAATCAAGTCAATCTTGATTCCTACAGATCATACACGTACCCAATGTTTTCTTTCTATTACGTCTTTCGGCCATTGTTTCTTGGCTCACTGCACGTCTTTGTGCATTGTTTCTCTCAGTGCCCGTGCATGCAGCGTCCGTTATAGTTAACCGTTTACATAAATGCATAAAATTTATACTCCGGGTGGGAAGGGGGAGGCTGCCACAAGTTTGCCGTGCGCATTGTCTCTTAAATGCATTGCGTCTCGCCGGCGGCGTCTCCACCGTGAGCCATTGTCTCCGGCTTTCCCAGCTTTTCCTGCTTTCTCTACCAGCTTTCTCCTTTCCCAAGCTTTATATCCTTTCCACATGTTCTGCTATTAGAGCCAGTCGGTCGACACTTTGTCTCTGCGCTGGCCAATTAAAAGCGCCGCCATAGAAATGCATCGCATAAAATGCATAATTAAGTGAAAGCTGCGCAACGCCTAACGAGACATTTGTGAGTCTGAAGTCTGGCCGGCGGCAAAGGAGCTGCGTCGTAACACGACACCAGCAACGTCAACAAAAACATGCGACCATCATAGTGTCCTGCGATCCTCTTTCACGTCAAAACCCATTGCACCTTCTTTAATGCAGCTCCCCTTAGGGATTCAAACAAAAGATTTAATGAATAGATCGAAATGATTGTATAAAATATGTCTCTGGAATATTACAGATTAGCACACAAATGCTAATGAGCACCTAGCTTTTTTCCCGGTGTTCTCACGCACACAGTGACGTGTGCATTTTAAATGTTCGTTGTCGCCTGCCTAACGGTCCGTGAATTGTGTCAAGGTAGAATGTTGCGCTCGCTCCGACGAACTGGGAGGCACGGTGGCGCGCGTAATGTCAGGTCAGCCTCAAAGGCTGGCAGCTTGCCCCAGGTCCCCAGATAACTGAATGGTCATTTAGGCTACGCCATGCGAAAGTTCATTTGAGCTGGAAGCTGCAAGCTGAAAGCTGGACGGAATGCCGACAAGGCGACAAGGGCCTCTGATTTATGTACAAAGCTCACGGTGGTTCAGGCTCCGGTCCTCGGGAATATTAAAATTCCACAGCAAATGGGGAAAAATTAAAAACAACAGAGACACATTTCTCCGTCCTTTGACGGTGTTTGAGTTTGAGTAATTACAAAAATGCATCTGATTACGCAATAAACGAGGAAAATTTTATCTAAGCCCGTAGAAACTAATGGAACTCGCGATTATTCTGCTTAGCTCCCTCGAGCATTAATAGGAGAGAAGAATAATTGATTCAATTTATGTTTTCAATCTATACCAGTATTTGATGTGCCCCGAACATTTATATATTTTCAAAAGCTCTAAGTTAAAACTCTTGTTGACGCATATTCCTGTTGCCCATGTCCACCTGGCTTTTGATAAAAAGCACAAGTCAACGCTTCGTGCGGTCTCATAAATGTCGTCGCATTACAAGTATTTTCCACATTTCCCTGCACCCAAGCCCAAACCCAAGCATTTACATTCTGGGCATTGGTTTTATTTTTCGAGGAGTTTTAACTTTGCTTCTTAATTTAAAAAGTTTGTTTGCCCCGCGTTTTGTTGGCTATATTTGTTGGTTGTTTTTTTCAGAAATTGCTTGCGAGCTTGTTGTTGAACCCCAGAGCCGAATAAAAAAACAAATCCAACAAAAAGTGTATCGCCCACGTTCCAATGACTTCAGTTTCCCTCGTACCTGCTCGTCGGCTCCTGTTGTTTTTTTGTCACTTTTTGTGCTGCTACAAAATTCATGAACTGTTTTTCCCGCTGCCACTCTCGTTCGCGCCGCCCCCCGGAGTCGCCCGCTTTGTGTTTTATTTTTCACATATTTTTGTTCTGTCACTTTTTATTGTACTCCGGTTTGTAGCCGCTAAAGAGAGTGGGCGGCGGGCGAATGCAGAGACAGAAAATGGCGGTCCAAATCCGCTAAAATCTGATTCCTTGACAGGCAACTTCAGCAGGACAACAGCCTGAATTCACATTACAGTGCCGAACTAAATTTTTGACAGTGGGCTTGCTGAACTTTCGGGCTCGATATCTCCCGCTTACATTATGACATTTAAAAGAAACAATAAGGATTTTATATTATGTGATTAACCAACAACTAAACTCAATTTGTTTCAATATTGTATCTCTTATAGTTTTTAAAAAAGTTGATCAAGTAAAAAAGAGTACTGAAACGGCCCGCACAAAATTATTGTAAAGAAACCGACTTTTGTGTGGTTTCGTCGGGTATCTACTCGTATGTACTGGAGTACTTTCTAGTTAACATAAAAGGAAATACCGTGTCGTTTTTTTCGGGTGCATGCACTGTAGGTGTTACTGCAAAGTTGTCTTGTTTTATTATGCGCCCGCTCCGCCCCCTCGCAATTGTTCCCCATTTTTGGTTTTTGTTTATTTGTGCCGCGCTGTGTTGCTGGCAGCTTTTCATTTTTCGCAATTTAAAGTGTAGGTGAGGCAACTGCAATTGACACGGACAGAGGGCGCATCCTTTTAGCCGGCAGCAGGCTGGGCGGGTCCTGGCCCAAAAAACGGAAAAAGGCAATTGAGAGGGACTGTTGTGGGGGACTGAGAGTTCAGTTTCAATTCGTCTGCCAGGGGGTTGCCGAATTAATTGGAACACACACATTTTATAAGCGTTTTGTGAACCCCCGTCTGCCAGGAATAAATTAGGCACTGCTCCCGTGTTATTTCGGAATGCGTCTAGACGGAGAACGACCTTGGTAATGTGAAAAGCTGTCTGCAAATTTATCTGATAAGGAGACAGGTGAAAAGTTTGCTTAGCAATCAATTCCCCGCCCAAACTCTCAAAATGCTAAGGCCCCGTCTGTTCTTTACTCCTGTGGCTTGTGTGTGGAATTTTCTTAATTTGAGGGATCGCTAAGGTGCTAGAATTTTATTAATATCCTACATATATTGTATAACATATTGTTGTACGCTAAACTTGCACTCTGATTTGAATTCGTTGTACAGCAACTCAGGCAATTGAAATCGGGGAGTATGGGCCCTGAAAAGCCGTCAGTTAGTTTTTCGAGCCAACAAGTTTGTCCGTGTCCGTGTCCGGGTCCAGGTCCGGAGTCTGTTACTTCAGCTAAGCCACAGCTGTTTGAAACTGTCTTTTTCATTATTAACACAGTCAACAATAATCAGGGCCTAGGCGCTGGGACGGAGCGGAATGCGAAGGGAAAACATAAACATTGTCAGCCAAGGAGGCGTCTAGGAAAAATATTTAATGCCTGCAAACAACAACAGCAGCAGCGGCAGCAACAAGAAGCCTCTGAAGAATGTAAAGACTGTGACAACAAGCAGCGGGTATATCATGTGGGCCAGGGGTAGGGACAGTGACAGACGACAAATAACTCACACTTGCAACTGTTTGAATATGACATATGACAAAAACGCGGGAAGGGGGAAACTAACAAAGGAGCGCACAACCAGCCAAAGGGAAGAAACGCGTGGGGTGTAGTACAAGTCGGTCCTTACTAAAGCTCATGCGAAAAAGCACCCAAGCACATGGAAATAAAAATAGGAGAAAGTGTTCCAGGTTTCTATTTTCGACTTAATGTCGAAAGGATTGGAAGGCCTCTCTAAATACTATAGGCTTCCTTGGGCGACTTTTCTTGTATCTTTTAGATTCAAAGCCCACGAAGTGATAGGGCCCACTCCATTTCTACGGATTTTTTTCGAGTGCACATAAAAATAATGTCAACAAGAGAATTAAACAATAACATGTGCTCGCTTTTATCTCATTTCATCGCGTATCTCCACGCCCCCAGAGCGATCTGCCGCCGTGGATAACCCGCCTGCGGATGTGGGACAGCTATGGGACGTATGTGCCCATGAAATCGACAAGTTCAACCACCGGCCAACCGCCCCCACCGCCCCCCGTCGCCTCCTCGGCCGACGGGGGCAAGCCCACCCTCCTGAACCAGAGCAACTACGGCAGCTACTACTACAGCGCAAGCAACCCGAAGCTGAATCGCAATCTGCGCGTCAACATCGACAACGCGTGGAATCCGGTGGACACCTACATCTACGGGCCCACGCAGTCGAGTGTGTTCAACCAGGAGAACAAGTACAGCGGCTACCAGGGCAGCGGTCCAGGCGGAGGTGGCGGGTCGGCCGCCTCCGGGGGCAAGCACTTGGCAGGCATGAAGGACAGCCTCAACTTCATATCGAGTGGCAAGACCTCGAAGGAGGTCTCCGCCGCCGCAGTCGTCAGCTCGGACCGGAACAGCGCCGTGGCCCTGATGAGCACCAAGGGCAAGCGGCGGCTCATGCTCGAGATCTACGACTACGAGACCCCGAAGCTCTGCGATCACACGGCCATCGGCAGCGGAGTGAGCGGGAGCAGTGCCCTCATGGGCGGCAACAAGCAGAGGCCCTGCAGTCCGCTGGAGAGCTATGTGAGCACCGGAAGGGATTTGGTAAGTACGAAATGGAAAAATTAAAAATTATCAATACTTTTTCGGGGACAACGGCTTAAAAGAATAAAATAGTGGATCCCTACCTTCCGATCCCAACTTAAAATGGCTCTATTTAAATTTAAATAAATAAAATGTGCCTTCCCCAAAGTATGCCATTATTTGGGCTCCGCCAGCACTGACCAATGGAAACAGTGGCCTACCTCCAGGCAGCGCTTGGCACCACAACGAAATAAACGAAAATAAGGACTCACCAAAGGACTTTTCTAATTTGTCAGAACTGGCTCCGTTTTTGTTTGTTCGCCGTGTTCCATGGCTTAGGGAAAAAAGCAGGAACGAAAATAAAATAAGGAGGCACGGCTTTTCGAATGCACCTTGGCGAGTGGCAAATGCCAAATGCCAAATGCCCGGATTCCCTGTCCCAGCTCACTGCTCCCAGCTCCCAGTTCCCGGGCTCCGAGTGCCGAGTGCCCAATTTGCCACGCCCAAGGGCTCTCACAACAAATTTACAAAAATACCAAAGCACGGCTGGCAAACTGAGGGCATTTTTTGGCAGAGTGCAGAGCGCCTCTTGTTTGCTTTAAACTTGACAAAATTAATCAAATTAAACACTCGACTGCATCGCCAGACGTGCACAAATAACGAAGGAGCAAATTTCTGGGGGCGTGTCCCACAGGCGGGCGCCAAATTCAAATTCGCCAAAGCACCGCACACAGCGCACAAAGCCAAACACACGTAGGTCTGGGAGTGGGCGGTCCGGGCTGGTGCACGGCATGCACGGACAAACAGACAACCACAATAAGCTTGCTTAGCCTTTTTGACGTCGCTCGGCGCTGACAAATATGAACTGCAAATATTGTGATGCCAAATTGAAGCCCTTGCGCGTTGTGCGAATGCTACACTCCGACAAAAATATAGTTTTCTTTCCCTCTACTTGCCACCTCAAGAACTAAGTTGTGTATTTTGAATCTCTTTCCGATTTCTCTATCAGTTGATTTTGCATCTCAAGAATCTTTGTCAGTGAATTTAATCCCTTACTTCGACAACTTTCTCTCACAGAAACTTGAATTTCACACGCACACCGGAACCGCCTTGTTCCCGGCCCAATTTGCCCTCAACTACGAGTTCGTGGACACTGAACAGGGCGGGGAAACGTGGACCGGGCGGCGGGGCGAAGATCCCGTACCGCCTCTGTGCTCCCGGGTTTTCCGCAAGCGCAAAGGCAACATTCAGGTCCCGAGGAATGTCTTCCTCTACGGAAGGGGCGGCGCCAAGAACATCACCTGCCTGTATCGCTTCGAGGCGGGTCCATCGGAGCGGGTGAAGCTGGTGCTGCACAACGTGTCCTTCGGCGAGGGCACGGCCTGTACCACGGACTCGGACCTCCACACGGGCAGGCCCCGCTGCAATCAACTTGACCCCGAGGGGCGCATCACGGAGCTGCGACTTTTCGATGTGCCATTCAGGGATGTGAAGATCCAGTTGGGCTGTTTCTGCGACAACTCAAGTGCCCTGTACAGCAACGCGCCGCTTACTTTCATATCCCATTCGAGGGTCATGGAGCTCACGTTCACGGTCACGCGCCTCAACATATCCGAGGACTTCGCGGATGTTTTCTTCTCGGCATCCTATGAGTTCAAGCGGCAACCAGACTGCAGGAAGCAGTTGAAGCTGAAGGGCGCCGGCGGCGAGGACGATCTGAAGTATCCGCTGAAGACGCAGGACGCCAGCTGCGAGGGTCTGGCCTGGTATATCGAGGCCCAGTCCGCAGAGCGATCGCTCTTCGTCCAGACCTGGGGCGCCTACCTGCCCGTGGATCCCACCTCCGAGGATGCCATGCGTTGTCACACCAAAAACCGGCTCATGGTCTACTCGGGACGACCCCTGCGGCCCATGAGGGTGGTTTGCCCCGCCCAGAGTGGACCACGACCGATGTCCTTGCACATCTTCTCTGAGGACTGGACCAACGGACAGCCGCTGTTCCTCAACAAGTAAGAAACCATTGCATATTTAACGAACATTTCAATTCCACTGCATCTTTTCCCATTTCATTAGAGTAAAGCAATATACTTGGTGAAACATTCGTCTATGTATGAAAGGATAAATCGGTTATATGTAATTTTGTATTTGGGGTAACTGGTTTTTCCATTTCTTTCCTAAATTTGATGAAATTCCACAATGCCGAATGCTTTCTGATGTCCTAAAGTACCCGAAACAGAAGTACAATTTCACGCTCTGATTTTCCCACTCAACCTGCCTGACCAATTACCCGTTCCCCGTTCAAATGCCAAACTTCTCTTGAACACCAAAAAAAATATACAACCCGAAAGCAAGAAGGACTGGGAAACATTCATGCCTAATGGCATGCAGGCGAACGGAGACGAAGACTCAACCCATTATAAAGTGCATGTGAGTTAAGTCTACTCGAGAGCAACTGAGCGGCGCTACACAAAAAGCCTCTTAGTCCCCAGTTTATTTTCGGAATTTTCGCCCAAAATTAATTGCATTTTAATAGTTGCTAATATTTGAAAAAACTTTTGCATCAATCGCACTGCACAGCCAGTTATTTCGAACTCGGCATGCGCCTCCTCTGTGAGCTCTATCAAAGAGTCATGCTGCTGCTGCTGTTGCTGCTGCTTAAAAATGCAATAACAGGAAATGGCTACGACGGCAACAAAATACAGGAAATTGAGCGCAAAGAAATATGCTATATACATATGTAGGGGCAAAACGACAACGTAAACGAGACGAGAAGTCCAGGCAAACAAACATGGCCGTCAGACATGAACACATTTTAACAGTGGCGGTCACCAAAATAAAATCAAAATTAAAAAGACAACCGAGTTTAAAGGCTAACGATGAAATGTTGTTTGCTATATCATGTTTTTTTTGGTCCCTTGCATAAGCACAATTTGCGATTAAAAGCCAGGTATTCAAAGCGCAACCCTAGTTTTATCACCACAGCTGTACAAGAGGGGCATGCAAAACGGGCACAAGGCGAAGACAGGCCGAACATGGGGGAAAGGCGGAACGAATACAGGTAAAAAGAGTATTTTGCTGCTGCAAGTTGGCCGTATGTGCTCCGGCAATTTATGTCCAAGGTGCGTGCCACCGAAGTGGACCGTTGAACCTGGACCGCTGGACTCGTTTCTTAGGGGAATACTGTGGCCAGTTGGCCAACCACTCTGCTTGTTCCTGGTTCTGCATTTAACGTGTTGCCATTAAATTTTATGGTCAACGTTGCTTTTTTTGCCCCTTTGCCCGTGTTTGCATTTTGCTCAATTTTGTCGCCACAGAACATAAAAAAGAAAAGCGGAAGCAGGGCGTGGGCAGCTCCGGAGGCTACGGGAAAAAAGATGAGCAGAAAATACTGCATTGTGGACGACATGTGAAAACATATTTTTATGGGACCCCGAAGGGTAATTGGACATTGCACTGGATATCCGTGCCGGCTAATGAGTGTGTTGAGCCTTTTTAGATAATTAATTGTGAGCTTTTCAACTCAGTTGCGAATTAAATTGGCAACACCCCACGCAGTGACAGAGTTTGTGAGTAAAAAGTTGGGAATGTGAGGTCTGTTGGCGCCCAAAATTGGATAGCGTTTGGTTAGAGAACGTTTCGGGCTCGCAACAGCTCTAGAAAAGTTAAATGCGTTTCCTCTCAATGAATCTTCTCGTGGAACTGCATCTTGCAGAACTTTGATGGCTAACTCGCTTAATGCGCGACTTAAGCCAACTCTGAATAAGATATTTTGTCTATGGAAACTAGAAAGTTGCGCGTAATTAGTTGCACTTGAGCAACTACTAGGCAGTGGAGATACCAGAAATCGGAATAAATACCCCGTTGCCATCCTGCAGCCGTTCCGACTCAGGAGGGCCAAAGAAATTGCCACAAAAGTTGCGTCGAGTATAGGAAGGGAACCTTCCGACAAAATGTTTATAACTTTGCCACCAGTTTCGGCCCAACTTACACAGAAAATTAACTCGTACAAATTGATTGAAAGACATTTTTAAATTTAAATTCAATAATTCTTTGCGGAGCTGTGTAGCATTTGATGCTCTACTCTGGCGGATAGCCCTGCAGTAAAGTGTTATACCCCTAAGTAATTCAATAAATCCGCCGCCATTTCAGACCCGTCAGCCTGGTACTGGAACCCATCCTCAAGGAGCCCGGCGACATCGCTTTCACGTGGCTGGAGATCCATCGCACTAAGAACGCGCTGCTGCAGCAGTTGGACCTGCATGTAAATGCGAGCGTAACCACGGGCCTGGGCAGCCAGTCCTCGTCCCCGTCCTCCAATTCGGGCGGCGCATCCGGAATGGGTGGCCTCGGGGGCACCGGCACGGGAGGCAGCAGTGGTGTTGGATCCGCAAACAATGCCGGCGGCTCTGCGGGCGGGCCAACGGCCAATGAAACGCTCAACGAATTCGGCTTCTTTCCCAAGGAGTCGGAGTGCGAATACAAATGTCCTGAAATTGATGCATGCATAGCGGCCAGCCTGTGGTGTGATGGTAAGTACGGATTGCGACTTGCGGCCGCATTCGTGGTCGAGAGGGTTGCCCCGTAGACTTTCAAACTGTGAGCTAAAAACTGCTTCAACAAAAACCTGAGAATTAATTAATCCATTTTTTATTTAGGGATAGTAAATAATAAAATTCCCAGATTTATCAGAATTCAATAAATAAATTCCAACACTAGAACGAAACACCATTTTGTTGAACAAACGCAGTGTTTACCAAGCTTTTAAAAATTTTCCATACAGAACAAGCATAATGAAAAACACTTGATACTGGTGTTTGATCAGTTGCGATAAACGCACCGCATATTTGGTATAAATAATATCCCATATTCCGACATTTTTTATCGCTTCAAAAACTCATTGCTTCACCCTCTTAGACTCGCTGCTTTGCATTATTTGTACGTGATTTGGCGCTCGTCGTCCGGCTTTCCATTGCAGCGTGCGCCCGGCAATATGCAACCGAAAATTTCACTTGTGGCCGGCTTGTCTGTTAATTCCAATGCAAGCTGTCCACGTTTTTGTAATCAGGCAAAGTTTCCTGACAACTGCACACAAGCTGCACCGCTCCTGCTGGTGGTTGTTGCTGGTAGCTAGCTGGTTGCTGGATCTGGTGCTCGGTTGCCGGTTGTTGGACAAACCCGCAGCAGCAAAACCCCAAAATGTCTTGCACAAAAAGTTTGTCCCAGTCCAGCAGCAACCAAAATAGCCGCAACAGCTGTGCCAAACTTATTTGCGATGCACTTGAGAGATGAAGGCAAAAAAAAAACTACGAATATGTTTTAAACACTGCTGAAGTGGGCTAGGTAATACCCTTATTGTTAATAAACATAGTGCAAGCTTCAAATTTATACCAATCCAATATTTACTTCATAATTCAGCCATGTTCTTCCAAAAGTAACGCTTTGACAAATAATATTCGACATTTTTAAAACCGAATACAAAGGAAGTATACGAGATACAATCATTTAGCTGCTGCTAGGTACTGAGGGAGACTATCTGCCCCATGAACCCTTTGAGTCCTGTGCTAGTATGAAATAATAAAAAAATAATAAAAGGAACTGGCCGGACTCTGCCTTTTTAGCTTCAATTATTTATGGGCAGCCAGGCGCGTCTGCATCTGGGGCTGGTTAACCGCAAAAGCCGGGGCATTAAACAAGCTTTCGGGCCCCGAGGGCCACTCAAGTGACACTGCATTCAATTTGTAACCTTAGAGGAGCCCAGCCAACTGCTGCCCTCCCCGAGAGCCAGATCCACTTTCAATTTTTCAATCAGGGCGAGGCTCTGCTTCTATCTCTCGGCATCTGAGTCTAGTCTGCACTTGACAAAATTCTTAAAGGTAGAATAATAATCTTGGATTGTTTTATCTAAAAAACGTAGGATTTACATGATCTCTCCTTTTTGTTGCGATGAAATTAGCTTTGAAATTGTATCCGACTTAAGACAAATTTAAAATACCTACAAATAAGCCAGATATATTTAGTATTGTCCACAATTTTTTAATCAATTCGTATTGCTGTATACAGCATTGATGAGTTTGGCAAAGCATTCTTCTCACTGTCCGCCTGTGGCTCATTTGCAGGTCATCACAACTGCCCCAGCGGCTTCGACGAGTCGGAGGAGGAGTGCGGCACCGCCCGAAAGTTGCTGGAGCTGCCGGGCGGCGTGTTTGCCGCCCTGGGCTGCATTGCCGCCGCCCTGACCGCCTGCCTGATATTCTGCATGTTCGGGCTGATGAGGAAGCGGAAAAAGTCGGTGGTGCAGAAGGGCGCCGGCATGGGCGGAATGGGAGGCATGGGCGGAGTGGGCGGCATGGGCGTGGGCGGCGTTGGAGGCGTCGGCTTCATGAACGGAGCGAGCAACGGCAACCTGTCGGCGGGCAGCATCGGCACCTTGAAGAAGGACTTCAAGAAGGAGGCGCTGTACATCGACCCGGCCTCCTGACACGGACTCCAGCCGGTCGAATACATTCACGTGGACCGGGAGACCACCGTGTGATATGTTGCCGCCGGCTGTGGCTTTACCTATGATCATGTGGAGCTTTGCATGGAGTCGGCCTGACCGGCGGATCACCGGACTGCGGCTGATCCCGATACCGTTCAAAATCTGGCCTGGAGATTTTAAAGACACAGAGGCGATGCCTGGATGGTATGAACACTATATGAAACTACATTTAAGTCGGAACTTTTCTAAACGCTTCTGGGAGTAAAACAAATTGATAGCGCGCGAGTGTGTGTGGGTAGTCATAGGAAAAGTTGATCAGCCGCCTGAAACGGATGAGATCTAGGATTTCTGTTTGTCCTAGCCTTATGTACTAGCTAGTCAGTCTACAGGTCTGTATATATTTTCATATTCTTTGTTTGTTGTAAGAGGAGTCAAAAACGGTTGGGGAAATGATTCCTAAAATCTTATTTGTGTGTATATTAAAGAGAAACCCTCATTCCTGGGATCGTTTTGAATCTTGGTTTGTTCAATTCTCATGTATCCCAACTCCGATAGCTTTTCACGAGCTCACTGATTGAAAATCAAGTTTGTTTTAAAGCCACTTTGACTTCCGTATATGCATTTATTTGTTTATCACTGAATGGAGGTATTTTGAGCAGATATGAAAATAATAATTGAAAAAATCAGAGATAACTATTGTAAATTAGGTACCTTTAATACAGTTAGAGAGCAAACAATTCGAAGGCAGTTCGTAGGTGCCGTTGGCATAATTAACGTATAGCACATAGCACCCATTAAAGAAAGTAAACAAATTACAATTAGCTACCGAATGGCGGAGAGAAGAACTACAATGAAATTGTATAGATCAGTTCCCAAGGCATTGGGCCCTCTGGCGTTAGCTTGTAAGCGTTAGATTAAGCCACTAAACTGGAAACTGTTGGGCGCGCATTTGAGCAATTGACGTGGAACGGATGGATAAAATCTCTACAGTGTTGTGATCTAAGCAAGCACATACTGAACTACGTTTAAACACAAGCAACTCTAAGCATTTACATGAATGAATAACACTTGCAACTGAATTCATGATACGATATACACACATATGTATAGGTCTAGCTTAAAGTCGATTGATTACGCGACACTTTTCGGTTCTTATTGCACGAACACATGAGCGGGAAGCATCACTTAGTGGTTTATTAAATGAAAAATGATTAAAATCAAATTGTTATTGAAGGATTAAGTAGGACTCCAAGCCACAGACTTGTTCACTTTTGCATCATAATCAAGGGAACTGCCAGAAGAATTCTAAAACCAAGTCGAATGTAAATAGTTTTGTCAAGCAATTGTGTCTGTATTTTATTTCGTAATTCGAGCACAATGGTTTACCATAAGTAGCTGCAGTGAATCGTATTCCTAATGTTATCTAACAAATAAGGAACCATAATAAAATGTATCTCAAAACCGTCATTTAAGCCACGGCTCATAACCCAAACAAACAATCAAACTTTTGGCAGTCGTAGGATTAAGCAAACACCAAACGAATGCAATGAAAAGCAACAAAAACAAGACATAAGTACTTTATTTTATAGTCACAAAAGCTAGAAAAAGGAATTATAAAACTGCAACATTCAACCGACAGCTGAGAATTTTAAAAATTTAAGAACCTCCGCCATATGCCGGCGGACTGCGCATCCGTGGAAACCCATTAAAATTTCAACTTCAATGAAACTTTACCGAAATGCATGTGTATAAAAACAATATATATATTTGATTTAGTCGCCAAATAAACATAAAGTCAAAAAAGGAAGTATATACATAAATAAAATCAAATATTTTCCGTTGCCATTTTTTGATAGCAAATAACCTAAATATTTATAGCCGAAATAAAAAACAGAAATGAAGCGCACTTTGTACAATTTTACGAAAAACAAGGAACTCTTATTTCCAGACACACAGACGACATTTATATATATATATATAGGATACCTTACACACCTTCATAAAAGAATTGAAATAATAACGAAAACTACGTAAAAATGGGAAAAATTAAAATAATTAAAACTGGCGCATAGGCCAGGGAAATGAATTTTCGCTGCCGACCACGAGATCAAACACAAAAAAAAAGGAAAATCGAGCAGGAGCCGCGGAGGCAGCACTGGCAGGATGGCAGTGCAGTAAATTAGGTAGCTTACGGTCCAGCCGTTACTAACTCGCTGACCATCACTGTCATCGGCACACGCATCGCCATTATCAGTTCGGTTCAGTTCCTTCTCTCAACCAAAACCAAACTATGGAAATTTCTGTGCCAACTGTGTTTAAAGTAGTAGACTTCGAAGGTAAGGGTAAGGTACGAATGCGAACGATGGGAAAACGAGAGCGAACGGAGAAATTGAATTATGACCGCGCATAAAACACTGCATGTAATTTATTTGAAACGTTCGAAAATAAAGTAGACAAAAAATAACGAGCGATGGAATGACGACAAGGGCAAACAGTCTGCGCGATGGTAAATAATAATAAAATACAGACATCTGTGTAAATAGACAAACGGCGTACAGTCTGCGCATTCTTAATTAAAAACTTAACATAAAAGACACACGAAACTAGGAGCCTGGGAGGGGAAGTAGGGACACTTGTAACCAATTTTGAATGCCCCATCTGTTTCGTCGTTCTTTGGTTTGCCGTTTGATAGCATAAGTTTCACTTGTACGATAAATAAACTAAACCAAATATTTACATAGAGATATTATACATACGTATATGGAAAAGGAACCCTTAAAATAATGACGCACTGAATCAAATAGATGAAACGAGTATTTAAAACCAAGACAATTAAAAACCATGAAAACTTTAAGCAAAACCAAACAAAAATAAAAAAAAAAAAACAAAATGAAATTAAAATACGCCACCTGTCTTTGTTTTAGGCCACAAATTTGGGGAATTCGGGTCGGTTTATTGGCGATTTCTGGGCTGTGGTCTGCCGTAGGTACGGACGGCTGTGTGACGCTCGGGGGAAAACCGTTAGTCAAACTAAGGCAAACTCAAAATCGAGTCCAAATAGCTGGCAGTCAAGTAGGCCACAGATTTTGATTGCCCGCATCCGGCCAACCACCGGTGGACATCGTCGCAACGCGGACCCGGGATGGATGGTGTTAAGGCCAAGCAGGACGCTCCAGGCGTGGGCTTTGAATGCCGCTTCGGATTCGGTTTCGGCCTCGGAATGGGCTGGGCTGCATTGGTTTTGGCCTGGCTCAAACGTTCAAGCCCCCAAACTGTTAACCCGCATAAAACATAAGCCACCGAGCGCCGTGTTGTGTGCTTTGCGTTCAGTGTTGCGTTCGGGTGTCATGCCCCTGAATCTCTCCCCCCCTCGACCATGCTGCGACTCTGTGTTTTTAGCCGCCAGCTCTGCGGCTGTCGAAGCAACGTTGGTCCCTGCACCTGGCCAAAATGGCACTGATGGGCGTAGGCGGCAGGCGACCTGATGACAACGAGGCCTGGCCACAATCCCTTCCAATGAAACCATACATTTCTGTCTACAAGTAATGAGGATTTCCATCTACAATGTTTTACTTTAAGTGCTTTATTTTAAATTTACAAATTAAATTTTTACCTTGGTAAGTATTTGCATTTTAAACACTTTTTTCAATGGGCTCAGAAATGAATGTTAACGATTTTAAGGTGCCCATTATTTCGTATTTTACAATAAAACAAGAAGAAACGATGTAGTCGCGATTTCTCAACAAGAGATACCATGTACCTATTTTCATTCTCAATTAGTTTTTCGGTTTATATATTTTAACCCCAAATTACGATACTGTCGTCAAAGAAGATATTATATGACGTCATCTGGCATTGACACTGAAAAGAGACGGTCAACCTTTTTGTTGGCCGTATCTTAATTGTTTATTGTCCGATCTTTGTAAAATTTACCACATGGTTAGATATTAACATTTTTAGCTGTTAGCAAAAATATTTGGATCTCCTTATTAAACCATTTCGGAGATATAGACCAAACTGCAGTAGTAAATAAAGGGCCTATTCTGCGTATACGAGTATGCTAAACGCATGTCTCTAGCTACTTCTATCTCGGAGATATTGGCACATATGTGGACCAATTACAGTTTAATGCACATTCCGAAGGCGGTGAGGGGCGTGGCAAAAATTGGAAATAGACTCGATCTGCGTATAACAGACGTAAAGCAAAAATAATTATGCCTATAGCTCTTACCCAGTCGGAGAAAGACGTGTTCATACAGACAGACGTACATGGCTAGATCGACTCGGCTGTTGATGCTGATCAAGAATATACATACTTTATAGGGTCGGAAACGCTTCCTTCTCCCTGTTACATACGTTTGCACCAACTTAATATACCACCTGTAACTAAAGGTACGTGGTATAAAAAGCAAAGAAATCCCTAACAATTAGGGGTATACAGGCACGCCTGCCACAAAACCTTTGCTCGCATATATTCGGGTATTTATATTTGCACCTATGGCCAATTTCAGTTGTTTACAACTGAGTAGCCAGCTCAGCAATATTGCCGCGGTTGGCAGCCACAACAAAAAACCATCAATACGAAACGTCCCAAAGAAGCAGTAAACTTTTGGGGACTAGCNGGGGATACAAGCACGCCTGCCACAAAACCTTTGCTCGCATACATATATTCGGGTATTTATATTTGCACCTATGGCCAATTTCAGTTGTTTACAACTGAGTAGCCAGCTCAGCAATATTGCCGCGGTTGGCAGCCACAACAAAAAACCATCAATACGAAACGTCCCAAAGAAGCAGTAAACTTTTGGGGACTAGCCCGTAGCCATTTGGCCAGCTGATAAACTAATCCGAAGCCGGCAGCTTTCTGCTTTCATGTTTCGAAATCGGCGAAATAGTCCGATCATCTATCTCAGCCGCTGGAAACGAGACAATCATCTCCTGCAATCCATAGATGCCTGCGCATTGTTGAAATCCGAAGTTCTGATTTCTGCAACTCACCCTCGCATCTATCAGGTGCTAATTACACAAACGCTTTCCATTATCCATCGTTTTGGCATGTGCCGGCAGCATAATTTCTGTAAAGCGGGATTATTACATTTTTCTCTATACTTTCCATGTTTACGTATGCGGTTTTATACCCAGTACTCGTTAAATACAAGGGTAAATATACGGAGTTTGCGGGTTAAGTAACATATGTTAAGTAACATATATCAGGAATTTTTCTTTTTCGATGCGTTGGAATGCCCAGAAATCATAAGTAATAATACTATCAGGTATATGGATAAATTTAAATAAAATCAGAGTCGAATGATGCCTGAATGTATTAAAAACAAAGTCAACTCATAGATGTCAAAGGTTATATTACTTATGTATATGAATAAAGGTAAATAAAATCAAAGTCGAAGGATGCCAGATTGTATTAAAAATAAAGCCAAGTAGTTCCCCAGAATTCTCCCCGCTTAGATTCTTGCTTAAAAATTATTTCCGAATAATAAGTTCCAAAAATTTCTCACTACATTATGCCAAAATCAAATTGGGGTATTGATATTATTTGTAAATGAGTACTGATAGTCGAGACTTTCCCAATTTGTTTTATTTGCAGATTTCTTGCCTTTTGTTATCGAGAAATTTACACGAATTTTCAACTTGTTGCTGAAAAAAAAAATTATGAAGTATAAACAATCAGTTTTTTTGTCGTTCCAAAAGTGGTGAGCTCGGCAAATTGTTGGGAATACGAGTAAGTGCTTAGCTTTAGCACAGCCGTCAGACGCCAGCCGGTGGACAAGAAAGCCACAGTGAAAGGGAAAATCTTGTTACCAGTCAAGAAAACTTAACTTTAGCTATGTTTAAAGTATTTTTATGTAGTAACAGCAATACACAACAAAAAAAACAACACTCAAATTCCACGATTTCCTGCAATGTTATAAATATTTTTTGTAACTTAAGCTGTTTCAATTTCCAGAAAGTGCGCCCATCTTTTCCGAACCACTGTTCCCCAAGTGTCTATAATTCAATAAAGGTCAATGAGCTCTGCGGCAAGCAAGTGCGGAGTTTGGCAGACCGAGGCTTCTATACAAATTTCAAAATCGAGTTTAGCAAAGAACGTGCGAATACTCGAATATGGTGGGATCTGCGGATTGGGAAACGATCGATGCGAGAAGTCAAAAGATTCTAGAAGAGTCCATTATTTATGCACGACGGCCGAAAGCTAATCGATGGAAATTACCAAGCGCGAAGGTCAGCATTTCGACTGCCCATTACAGAGGAGTTCAAAGGTAAACCTGTTTCTTTTCTAATTTTCTATTCCTCCGCCAATCCGCCAAAATTGGACTGGCATAACAATTTTTGGCCAAGAAAAAGGCAGTACGAACAAAGTGATTATGATTCGCATTTCAAACTGCCACGACACAAGTTCAAACGCTCGATATTTCGGCTGGTAATGTGTTCGATAACACTGTCCAACTGTTCAAACGGACGATATTGGGACAAGTGTCGAAAATTATACTCCTTGAGGGAGAATAGAGCCAAGCTGCTGTTTGAGCGACCTAAATAAATATGCCCAAGTAGATTAATGTCAGATGGCGGGCCACAATAAAAATGTTACCAAAGACAAAACGGGCTACAGTCACGTCCGCCGGTATTCGGCCACCTTCGGCGCGGAAGAGACCCGCGAAGAGAACGGGCCGAAGCGGCCGAAGAGAGCGAAGAAAATGGTAAAAGCAAACACGGTGAACGGTAAAAAGCGCCAGCCACCGCTCGATCGCCGTCTTAAAGTTGGCCAAAAAGGCGGCCAGGTGCCTCGAGGAACACTCAGTCAAGCCGCGATCGTCGAGCTAACCGGACGCCTCGTCTCCGTCTATTTTCCGTTCTCGGTTCGGGATTCGAAGTGAACTATTGTGTGTCTGTCGGGAAATTCTTTTGGCCAAAAAAAAGGGGCTGCCCAGAAAAGATCTCAAGCGATCTCCGACGCGTTTGTGTGCTTTTGTGTAATTTCTTCGTGGATGTCTCTGAACGCTGAACGTTCGTACAAAATGAAGCTGCGGGATGTGGAAAATGCCTTCAAATACCGGCGCATACCGTACCCCAAGCGGTAAGTGCGGTCCAACCGAACCCAGAGACAGATACCCGGACAAGCCAAGAAGCCAAGAAAGAAAGATTTCTTTCTCTGGCCGAGAATAAAGTTCGCTGCGAAGAGGAAATGCAATTGGGTTCCCGGTTTCAGTTTAATTGAAAACCGGTCATAATTGCCTATTGAATGGCCGAGAATCGAGTCGGCAGATTGAAGATTGGATCGCAAGACTTTGCTCTCGATTCCCCATAAAAAGCGATTAACTTTCCGTTTTTGCAGCTGGCTAAAAGTGAAAGACGTTTCAGGGCCGACGCATTTGATAAACATAATTCAGTAAAAACTCAAACTCAAATTGCTTGCGAATGCTGTTCAAACATTTATGTCGGACTTTAAGTACTGCAGTCGGTAAATTAATTGCAGCAGGTTCCAGGCAAAAAAAAAATCATATTTGCTGAAATTAATATTGTATCCATTTTAAAGGTAGTTTTAATGCCCGAACGCATTGTAATTAAGACCATTTAGGGCTTAAAAAAATAAATTTTATTATTTAAGTGCGACCGGTAATCAAAGATTATGGATTACATTATGTAATGTGGAAAATAAGTAAAATTTAATGCAACAAATTGACTCCTTTTTGGCTGCGTGCATTTATTCAGCTACCGTTTTTCTCATTTTTGAGTTCTTGCTCCAGTTTATATGCTTTTAATTTTTTACTGCCTTTTTTTATCCAATTCTTCTCATAATTCATTTGGTGTAGCACCTTGGGGCCAGTTTACAAAGATGAAAAGAAGGAAAACCACAAGACCCAAACTCAACTTCAACTATTTCAAGTAGCCAAAAGAGCAGGCCTGTGTCTGTCCGCCTACCCGCGCTGCATTGTCTTGGCTTACATTTTTCAGTGTTTGTTCTGGCCTTTTACAGAACTCAGCCCGGCTCAGTTCGGCTCACTTCAGTTTGGCTTGGAGCCGGGCCGCTGACTTGGCGGCTGCCCGCTCATTAGTCGATGCTCGATGGTTGGCGGGCGGACGGACGGTGGCTAAGAGGCCGCCCATAACAATTTTGGCCATTAAAAGGTGTTTAGGCCGGAGATCAGAGCCACTGCGTCCGCTATTGTGCAATGTTTGCTCTTTTTTTGGCTCATTGTGGCCAGAAACACGCCGAAACTGTTGCAACGAGTGCGTCGAGAGATGTAAACTAATGATAACCAGACTACACATGTTTTGGGCTAATTGGCTTTTGGGAAAAGACTTTGAAGCCTTTGTTGGCAGACCAAGGGGTGTGAGAATGTGCCTTTCATTAGGGCCAAGCGCAGTGCAGTCATGGTTAAAAAATTACCATAAATGAGGGCCTTTGGATAACAATATTTGATAAATTCATATTTAACACTGACAAACAACGTTTCCTAACCCCCCAATAACGCGGCGGTTCTGCATATTTGTAGAACAAATTACTGCGTTTAATGTGCGAATTACTGGCATTAATTAAACACACAATTTAAATGTAGACTCCGCCGCCAGCGGCATAAATTTCACGCTCATTTTGACAATTTCATGCAGCTGCTGCTTTCAGTCAATCAGTTGGGCACTCAATCAGTCCGTCAATCAATCGGGCGAAGAGTAAATATTTATTTTTTATCAATTCTCAACAGCCACGCAGTTTAGCGAAAAGACAATCATGCTGTTTGGCCAACAAGAATTATGCAAATATTCAAAGGGGTATATGATTTATCCATATGTGCAAAATTATATGTCATGGCGGGATGAATAATAATAATTTGCCACCCCATGGACGCATATTGATGGGTATTTGCACAACTCTTTTGTGCATTTTCAAACTGATATTAATTAATTCAATTAATTGGTTTTGCTCAAACAAGTCGCCGACAGATGTTGGGCAGCTTCATTAAATCGGCACGCGATGAATGTGGGGTTCAATGCACCCATTCATTGATAAAAAGCCGCCGAAACGATTTATGAATTCTGCTACAATTGGTTGAATCGGATTCGGTTATGCCATCGGGCTCTCTTGCGCCTGAATTAGCATTAATTACGATTTCTAATGTGTTTCACATGCCTTCTAGGGCGCTTACCTAACCGACGAAGCTTACTTTTGTTTTCAATGCAAGCCGGAGCGAGTCAGAAATTATTTAGAACAACTCCCCGCAAGCGGGTCAAGTGAGCCACGCGGCGCAGCACGGAGAAAGAGAAAAGCCCCTCAAGCCGGCTTTAAGCCAACTCTTGCCTCTGGTTTTCTCTCTTTCCCGCTCTTTCTCCCCAATTTCTTTCTGGCTTTCGCAGCTGTTAACCAAGACTTACAATCACTCAGACGCCTGTAATTATGTACATACATTCAGAGATGTGATGTGATTTGTTTTGTTTCGTATTTTGTTTTGACGCACTGCAATGGCAATGATGTGTGCACTGGGAGGCCTACACGCCGCTGGTGGCCAATGGGAAAGCTAATTATCAGTGTCTGTCCGACTGCGGCGGGTGGCAAGCGACTGAAATGCGGCAAAATAAAATTTTATTTTCCAACACCAGTTTCACTTTTGCCGAAGAAGAAACACCAATTACCCAGCGTGAACTCTTACAACAGTGAGTCTCTTATTAACATCCCGTAAAAGGTCCTCAAAAATATACTACCCGACTTCCCAAGCCCATGCCTAAAATTTGACTTAACTTGAAAAATTCAGAACAAAAGGGGAAAACTTGAAGCCCGCAGTTTACAATTTTACAATTTTCCCGACAACTTCACACCTCGCCCGCATGATCGGGTGAAACGCTAGGGCCTGGGCCAACATATCGCCCTTTTCCACTCACCGATAAATTCGCACGCAACTTTTGGCAAGTGAAAGCCCACAAAATGTTTTGTATACATTATGGCAATTTACGACCGCAGCTGTTTAGCACCTTTCAGGGATGACCACCAATTTTACTGGGCCAATTCCGGAAAGCCATGGCAACGAACGCCCACCGGCAGACGGCAGACCGAGATGGTCCGCAGCAATGCGACTGTTATTAGGGGCTCTAAAAAGCTAAGCTGTGGAGCATGTCTGCGTGGAGTTAAGGAAAAAGCACACACAACCCGACCCACGAGAGAAAAAATGAGGAGGACGAACGACGCTTTTCTGCATTATGTAAAACGGTCAAAAGTCGCTGCGGGGAATGTGCCCACAAAAAATAGCTAAATTCGCATTATTTTTAGCAAAGCAAGTAGACTGTAGAAGAAAAGCAAAAGCTGATTAACACAATCATGTGAAAAATGTGCAACACTTTTTAACCAAAAATACTCGTAAAACAAAAACAAAACATAGTCGCAGACACACATCCACGGCGGCAAGTGGGAATTATGTGTATAGCTTTCACTTGATATACAAATATGGGATCGGGGGACATGGGGGCGTGGCCAGCAATGCGTAACACTCAACTGATGATGACAATGATGAACTTTTTGCGCTTCTGACGGATTTCAAGTTTGAAGTCGGCAGGGCAAAAAGTGCAAATTGCGTGGCAAAAGGTGGAGTTGAGCGGAAGGTGGAATTAGTTGAGGGGTTCAAAGCCAGTGAACAACATGATGCGATCATGAAATTAATCAAGTTGAGGGGTCAAGGATGTGCATCTCAAGGTATGACATCCAAAAAAAACATTTGATTCACTTACCTATTTGATATATTTATGAAGGACCGAAACTTACAATATTATAGCTGAGAGTTTCCATTAGCTAATGCACCTTTTTCACTGGCCAATAACTCTCATTTAGTCCTCAAATTGTTTCGGAATTTGCAAATCCAATAACAAAAATCGCTTTCATAAAAATTATATTTGGCCATCGCTCTGTGCAAAACAGCTTGCACCAACCCCCTTTTGATCTATCGCTTTTCCCCAAAACATATAAAGCTGTTTGTCTCGTGCGTTTCGCATACTTTCTCAGACATTTTGATTGTTTTTGATCAAATATGCATGCAAAGTGCTATAAATGAGAAAAAAATCACAAGCAAAATTGTGTTTACTGGCGGTGAGTATTTTGTTGTTTCAGTTCCAGTTTGTTAAATGCAGACGAGGCAAATTTCAATTTAATTTCTTCCCGGCTTCTTCACTCTCACATAGCGAAAGTGAACAGTCTCAGGCCGACTCCAGATCCAACTTGGGGCTTCCTCGAGTATGTAAATCACCTTTTTACAGCCAACAAACTGCCGGAGATTTATGGGCGCCGGCTATTTAGGCGAGCAGAATATTTTATGCCGGCTTTTGTCTCAGGCGGAGCAGTTGGTACATGTCTGGGATCCCAAGAGGAAGGTTCCCAGGTGGGTGGCGCTTTTAGGCATTTGGAGGAAGCTCTTTCGTCGGGTGAAAGCAATTAGCGCCACCATGATTGGGATTGCCGAGAAATCTGTACATATCTGGCCGTATTCTTGTTCCAATGCAAAATATTTTCAAGACCATTTGGGTACTTTTGACTTTTCTGGCAGCCGAGCATTCAGATAACTTTTGGCGGCCTGTCGATAATTAAAGAGGCACTTGGGATGAGTCCCCGGTGTTGGTACCCGCCAATCGGTCGGTACCCGTCCCTTGGACTTGAGAAGTCGCAACCAGCTCGCACTTTGGCTCACCGTAAAAGGCCATTTCATCAACTTTTCGGAAAAAATGCCACCAGAAAAAACTGCAATAAACCAGTTTGATAGTTGGCAAATATTGGCCAAGACCGAAACAAATGCACTTTCAAATGCGAGCAAACTACGAGTAGCGCGCAGAGCCGAGCAGTCAAAGCAAATGGCGAAGCCAATGCCGACAACGCCTGGCAACAACAATATTATACAACAACAAATTGTATAAAAATAAAAACTAGTAAATAAGAGTAGGGGATTCCGTGAGCACTCGAGATTGGAGTCTAGAAGCCGACCCCCAACAATGGACCAGGCCAAAATTGAAATTGTAACAAAATGCTCACGACAAATATGCGGTTTTGTCTGTCCCGTCCCGACCAGCAAGTTTTTCCCCAAGTTTTCCGCCTCACTTTTCGACTCGCACCCCTCCGCGCCGCCCCTCGGCTGCGCCACTCCAAAAGCTGCATCATGACGTAATGACCACATGAACCAGCCCGGCCAAGTCATGTGCCTCTCGCTGGCTGGAAGCTAAACCGCAACGGAAAATCGGTCCACAGCTCGAGGAGGATCCCGAGCCTTACTATAATTAAATATTTTTTAATTGCACTCTCTGCGGTCTTTTAATTGCCAGGGGATTGGCCTGGGCATGACAAGTATGTGAAGCTAAAAACCATACGAAAATCTTGACTGCGTTTTCTCGGAGTGGTCATTCCAGATTTAAATGGACGGGCGATTAGAGCTGTTATGACCCACAAATAATTAAAGTTTGCGGGTATTCAGAGAAGGGGAAGAAGCCTAACTAACTACAAAATGTGCGCCTGTATTTTTGTGGTTTCTAAGGTGACAAGTTATGCCTTGAAATATGGATAAGATTGCAAACGGTTGCCAAAATATTGCCTGGTCGGTCCACTTTTGACAAACCTGTGGGCTTTATTGGTTTTAGGAAAGGCATTCTGAATTGATTGGTTTTAAAACGGTTTTGACGATCCATAAAAAGTCGATTTAAGCAAAACTGACAGTCCCATGCATAATCCAGAATTACTACGCGTCTTTAAAACATCCGATTTGATTGCTATCATTTGCTGACCCCACAAAGAGTTAGCGGTCTATATAAGGGAAAGTTAAATTGATCCCTAATGAATGTCGGATGCTGTAACCTGCCACTGAACACCCCCAACAAGAGTTTGGAGCTGTAACTCCTCGCAGCAGCTGTTACACTCAGCTCGGTGAAAGGAGGTTGGCAAATCAAAATTGATTTTAATGATGCCTTGCCTTCAACTTTGGATTATCGGACATGTTTCCAGCATCATGTTCGTAGATCATAAATCTTGCTATCATTTCGATTTGTTACCACCTGAGGTAGGGTGTTTCCCCCCCCTTTTTTCTAGGGAGCTTTGGGCCCCACGTGCTGTCGAAAAATGTTTCATATTAGGGCCAAATTTTTGGTCCGGCCGAGGACCGACTGTTGAGAGATGTTCGCCTTGTGGGGTCACTGCGAGTTCCATGCTGTGCGTGTACTTTCGACGGCAACTGTTTTTGAATCATGAACAAATGTTTGGATATTAGGCGGAGCCAGAGTTTTGCGGCAGGTGCAGTCGGTGAATCGCCTTTCACCAAACAAAGGCCAATGAAGTAAGTTTAGTTTAGCGCTGGCTTAGCTCACTATACATCTTTTGTTTGGCTTTGGACGCGGCTGCTGCATTTCGATGCTTCCGATAATGGCAGCTTAAGTGTAATCCCTCCCGGACGTTGTGTATCTGTTTAATTAGCCTGGCCAAAAGTAGCTTAAATTAATGATTTTTGGGGAATTTTTTTAGGATGCCCAAGCATAATATAATGTTATTGTTGAGTGCGTCACAGAGACTTTCGTTTGACGCAAACTCTTTAGCATTCCCATTGGCAGTGAAGGCAATAAATAAGGATCGGGCCATTGCCATCCAATAGACTCGTTTGTTAAATAGAGCGATTTGGCTAAACTTCCTAAAAGCTCAATTTGTCGGAGACACCAGCAGCACCCAGCTGTATCCCACATCCTTTCTCCACTCCGTCCGCTGACTTTCAATTAACATAAATGCAATTGCAAACATACGACAGACAAATACCTGCGAGGGAAATTGAATTGCTTAATTAATTTCCCGCCCGACTGCCTCGTTTTCGAAACATGGAAAGGACGCGGCGAGGGGAGGCACAAGTAAAATTGCAAATAAAATTTTATTTTAATGCAGCTTAGACTCGTTTAGTCAAAGATGTCCCCCAGGATGCATATCCCTTTTTGTTCCGTCTTCCTTGGTTCATTCTCTTCGTGATTTTCATGTGCTAAGCGGGTTTTTCCTTCGCCGCCGCCACCCAAACGAGTTGCCTGCCGTAGAGACTCTGGCGACCTACTTTTGGCATCGCCCGAAACGGTGGCTGGGACTGTGACTTGGACTTGGATGCGGGCTACAACCGAGGCGACCGACTCGGTGCCTGGGCGGCATGGCACAGCAGCAGCAGCAGCAACAACAACAGCAACAACAAATCGGTCAAAAAAATAAAGCTGAAGAAACAGAAAACAGCAGTCCCAGCCACGGCTGTGGCGCCACTTTCTTTGGCGTCCAGTTGACTGGTTGACACCAATTTGAATGGCAAGTCGCTGTCAGCCGGGCCGCTCTTTTTACATCACAAATGAGCAAATCGGATCGGGTTCGCCATGTGAAAGTCAAGGAGTGATACGCAAATACTTAATGCCACCCCTTGAGGTGGGCACGTCCACAAAGGCTGTTTCGGCCAAAGCCTCGGCTTGGTGAATGTGGCCAGTGGCTGCTGCTGCTGCTGCCTGGGCGAAAGGACTCTGGCAATCAGAGCAGAGAAAAGTAAATTGTGCCACGATTCAGCTCGTACCTTTGGGCCTTGCCTGTTAATTTTCTGTTTGAAGCAGCCATGATCTGCACTTTTGCAAAATGCTTTAGTTGGGCCAATATTATATTAATATCGGGTAGGTTCTTTGATCCAATTAAAGCAGCAATGGCTTTCCATTTGCCTTATCTGCGAACAATGTCTCAGGCCCATTTGTCGTGTCTCTCGGAAATTATCTTTAAGCCCACTTTGTCAGTATCAATTTTCTCTCCGCTGGTTACCTGCAACCTGCAACCTGCAACGCGAGTGGGTGAGGGCGCAAATGCAAATGCTTATCATGGCCATGGCAGCTCGGCACAGCCAGCTCGAATTTCCAGCCCAAGACACAATATTATGCCCCGCCCTCAAATGCACTTTGGAGCCATGCAGGCGTTAAATGAGAAGCGTTTGACAACGAGGCAGATATGCACCACCCCGCCCAGTCCCCCCTTTGTTTTTGTTGTTAGACAAGCCAGAGATCAGAAATTAGTGTGCCAAGTTATTTGGCCCGCTACCGCCCTGCCCACATGTTCCTACCCAGTGCAGAGCAAAAAACAAACTGAGTAATATAATTGATTATCCTGAGACCTGAAGTAATCAGGGTATTTCAGAGAACACGATGTTTTTCCTTTGACTCCGTCCTTCTTGATCTAGAATTCGCAATTTTCTATACCTGGTTCTTGAAAGGAAGAAGGCTATATGGAATTCTTTTCCGACCTCATAAAGTCGATCTAGCCATGTCCTTCCGTTTGTCTGTCCGTATGAACGCCTGATTTTGGACACTATACTAAATAGAGAAAAAATAATTGCATATTTAGAATTGTAGAGGCACTAAATTTGTATTGCGTGTTGGTAGAGCCTATAGCTATCTGTGTTGCGAAAATCAGCTGGTTTCGCCTACTTCCGCTTTTCTATAGAAACTTCTCATCCGCAATGTTTATCCAATGTTTTAAAAATCAGGTGGTAACTGAGAACCCGGTATTTATGGTCGAGGTTTATACTCGACTACCTATAATCCTTATTACATGTTTTCAGTGTATTCCGTCTTTTCAGCCCTTGCCACACGCACACTCGTACCACAGCGAGCAGGCAAAAATTAATTGCAATGCCGCAAATGACAGCGTCAAGTAGTAAAAGTAAGCACCCAAGGAGGCAAGACGGCGGCCAAGAAGCGCAAAGTTCGAGGCTGAATTTGGGTTGCCTCGGGGGGCGTGGCGAGTGGCGCGTGGGCATGGGCATGGGGCATGGGGCATGTGGCAGGAGGGGGCGTGTCACGTGCGCTGGTTGCAACAAGGATGAGCTCGTTAAAGGAAACGACAACGGTGGCGACAGAACAGAGGCAGCCAAACAGCGCCGCTTCTGTTGTCGAGTGCGTAAATTTTGTTTGTTGCTGGTGTTGTTTGATACAAAATGTTATTAACATTCGTTGCAAGTCAAATAGGGTAGGAGAAGGGAACCAAGGCTTTAAGCTACTTTCGGCTTGCTTACATTTCCTCATGTAAAAAACGATCTCAAGAAAAGTTTGCACTGAGAAATACTCGCACGCCAGTGGTACAACTTGGACGCCACTTATAGTAAATGTGTTGCTCTGCGTGCTCCATTATCGCATTAAAAGCAAACCTTCGCAGTGAAATCAGTTGCCATAACAGTTAATTGTTTACAATTTGACCCACAAAGCAATTTGGCTCACACACACACACACACACACACACACACACACGAGCCAGCGAGTGCTTACCCAGGGCTATTCTACACTTCAGCAACCCGGACTGATTTATGGCCTTGATATGAAATTCGTTAATTGTCAGCACACAGTGCACAGCACACACATCCCGTGCCCAGCCATCGAGCCATCTATCCCTCTTGGTCGGACAAATTCTGGCCCGGTGGCAGAACAAATGACAACTGGAGTGTGTTAATGGACTCCGTCAACATGTCGCCGGCAACATTTGTTGCAAGTAGCGCCGCCGGCACCTGCAAACACAATAACCAAAACAAAACGAACCGAAAAAGATTCGCGGAGAAAAACTAAAGCGGCGCTTAATGAATTTCCAGTTACACTTTTGCCACAAGTTTTCCACACCCTCCGCCGCCCGGAAACACACACCGCACACGTGTGTGTTGTGTACTTAGGACTTTTATGGGTGTAGTAGGTAAAATTTAGGGCCAAGGAATTGCGGCCAGGGGGCTGGGATCCAGATACTTGAAAGCCCGCACGTAGGTTTACAACTTAATTACAAGCCGCGTTAATCTAAGCCAAATGAAGCCTCACCTCGTCGTTCACTTTGCATTCGGCATTTTCCAGCGACAGAGGGAACTTAAATGGGAGCATAAAAGCAAAAATGGAACTTCCTACGCCAAGTGGGTTGCATGACATTTTAATTGGATGTTTTTAGGGAGCGAGGTGGTTTGATTTGCCGAGGCCCGAGTATCACTCTTATTAATTCCAATGAAGCTCGACGAACAAAATACTCGTAAATTTGGCATCAAGTTGTGAAGTCCCCAGCAAATAGTCAAGCATTCTTATTGGCTTAAAATATTATATATCACCTTTAAATCTGGACCCAACAATGGGGTCTCCTTGTAAGTTCTACAAGTCAAAACTATGCACCAAAACGTTTTGCAAATATTACTCTAGCATAAAACAGCTGTCACTTTTGTGAGTTACTTTCCATTCAATTTGTAGCCGTCACGTTTTTTTTTTGTGGCCGATAAAAAAAAGAAAACAAAAGAGCAAATTGTCTTGCCACTGATAATGATGAAGGCGATAATGATGATGATGTTGGCCAAGATTGACACTTTTATTCAACGACCATGACTGTGACTCCGGGTTTTGGCCGCAGACAGATTTGCAGATTTGTAGTTATCCTAGTACGGTTAGGATTCTCCATGCCGAACCCATGTATATCGTAATATTAATTCCTCATTTTACTGGTTTCTGGAGTGTGGATTGTGGAGAAGCTGAATTAGTGCTGCCAGAGTTCTCAATCGTCTTAACTAACGCAACGAATGCCCGTGGCATTTATGGAAGCCGGACTGTACCTCTGCATCTACAAATATACACATGGCAGTTGTAGCAGCTATAGCAGTTGCATCGGGCAAGGCAAAAACAATTTATCGCTGGGCGGGGGGAGTGGCAGGTTTGTAGATTTGCAACGGAGCGTTGCCGTTGCACGTTCCTTGAGAGCGCCGTACAATTTGCAATTGAAAGTTGAGTTGGCTTTCCGATTTTTTCGATTTTTTCTTCTTCCACGGTAACCACAGTTAGCCGATTGATCGAAAAGAAGACTTTCCCAGCGCAGAATGTTGTGTCCGCTTCGGATTGGAGTTGGTGTTTTATTTTTTCGCTCTTCGCTAAATATTTTTTATTCCGCTCCTCTTAATGGGAGCACGTTCTGTGTTTGAGACGTGAATTATTTGCAACAAGCCAGCTGATGGATGGATGTAAGTCATGTTCCAGAGAGCAAAACGCAATCCCGCACATTCAATTCGGTTTCCAAGTGCGTGTTAAGCGCCACTTTCGACTTACGTTATGCGGTTTACGATATTCGATGTTCGAGGCGCGAAATGCCTAGCAAATTATTTCTATTACAAATTTTTGCAGCTACATTTTCCCACCAGCATCGTCTCTGGGCGTTTGTTTAATCGTTTTGTGTTTTCTTGCTCCTGATTATTATTTTGCGGCTGATGAACGCTCCGTTGGCAAAGTCATTAACTTTTATTTTGGCCCATGCCATGCTATATTAGATTACACTCGAGCGTGTTGAGAAGATTATAGTACAATAATTTCTGGCAAGTCGTCGGTTTCGTCTTAATTGTATGTGGATTTTGAGGCTGCACAGGCTAATGACTGACTGGCATGGAAATTCGGTGAAACTGGCAGCGAAAAGTGGGAGTCGTCTGCCACCCAGAACATTTAATGGAGATCACTATAATTAGTTAATGGTGCTTGGCGAGTTTCCCCAAAATTTCTATACAAAAATTAATATGTGATTGCGGTTTTTAGTTCACACTGTGGATTCAGGATCGCTTTTAATTATTAATCAGAGTTCACACTTTCAAATCGCCACTATCATGTTTGAACTGCTCCAAATGGCTTTCACCAATGAAAAATGAAAATTACTGCCGAAAGTCCAGGCAAATTTGCTAGACCCTCGCTGCCTGTTTAAACACTGTCTAAAAGCAATTTTGTTGACCCAACTTTTTGCGAGGGGAGCGCTTGTTTACTTAAAATTTATCACAATTACTTTGCCACATAAAACGCAATGAAAAACGCAAAAACTGTTTTTTTGATGAGTTTTTAAATGCTGACAGAGTCTTGTTATTAGAGTAAACAACCGCAAAAAATAACGCAATAAAAGAGCAGCAAGCAGCAGCGGGCTGCAAACGCAAATGGAAGAGAAGAATACTATACTATACAAATGGTAAAATGTAGTTCAAAAATGGCATAACATTTGTGAAATTAAAATAAACACAGTTCCAATCCAGGGATGGTTGTGTTTGTATTGTTTTTGTTTTGTTTTTGCCATTGTTGCTGCTGTTGCTGCTGCTGCGGCTTCAATTAAATCATATGCTTTGGTGGCTTTTCTGCTGCAGAAAATTGTTGCTGTAGCTACTTATACAATACACTGCCAAACAATATCGTGGCCCCCGGCTGGGAGGTATAGTACGTGCAAAAACAAAAACAAAACCGAAAACTAAAACCCAAAACTGAAAACCGAAAAACCAAAACTGAAATGAAAAACAATTGCATAAAAATTCACATGACTCCGATTCGTTCGCGCTCGTCTCGCCAGAGATTATACAACTTTCTAATCAAAATATTATTTTATTATTATAACTCATGGTCTGTCAGACTTTTTGCCGAACCTCGCTTTACTTCACTCTTCGTCTGGCATCGTCACTACTATAAATTCAATTGCCCAATTGGTTCAATCAGCCGCAACTAAAAAGTTTGTTACTTCGATTTTCTTCGGTTTCGTTTTTTGGTGCACCAGAGTTTCCGGTACGCACTTTTCGTCTCAGATTTCAGATCCCGGAAAAAATTGACGTAGATGTGGGTCAGCTCGCCTCCGTCATCAACTGCCAAGAAAGACCAAAATCCATCGAGAGGGGCACGTAGAACGTTTTAATTACAATTGCCCCAGTTTGCCGGGAACAGAGATTTTGGCTGTTTCGGGCCAGCTTCTGGCTATTGTACGAGTATGCTTGTTGTGCTGTACCCGATGGCTATCTGTGAGCTATATGCCTGGCTCACGTCAGAGCCTGCTATCAGATTAGAGTTAATAGTTTAATTGGGAGTGGGCCTAGGGAATGGCTCACGGTTGTTTTGGGCCAAGCCCCAGGGAAATGTGCTGACAGAGATAGGTACGGGTGCAGGGTGAAATGGTGGGGCCTCCTCTTGCGCAAGAAACTGTATACAATCCGTAGAAAATATGTTAAAAACTGAAAGACACTTAAAACTATAATATTTCAATGTTTGTGAAGAGATATTTGATAAAGATAAATAAATCAAATATAAACCATGTATATTTCACCATTTCTTTTATATTTTATGGCACAAAACAGCAAACAGCCTGAAAAACAAAGCACGCAAGCCTAATTTAATGTAGCTATTAAAAAATCTCTGTCCGAAATGATTTTACAACATCCAGAAACAGATGTTACTCCCAGAAATCATCTTAAATGGCTTTTCTATGACCTCACTGTTGCTTTTTTGAAGAGGTTTTAACGGAACCACGTGACCTCATTGCACCTCTCTATGCGCTTCTCACACACTTTTCCTACGGCCTTACGCAACCACTCCGGGAGGCCTCATTAACTGACCTCAGTTGACAATTGTAATGGGTTTTTGAGCCGGACCCACAAAAATTGCCTAATGAAGTGCTCATGGATTGCGAATGCCAGCCGAACCGAAAGGTTCCTCAAAGTAAAAGAAGAAACCATAATGGCTCCCCAACAAAGTTTGTTGAACTTCTGTTATGCCAAAAAAATTGAATTTCTTTGCATATTAAATCAGCCAAATCATCATGACCCCAGGGCAAACTAGTTATAAAAAGATCTGCCGCCGAGCGGTTGGGTTATGTCATGGTACCACAGTGGATGCCTCCCAAAATGCTAATGCGTGCCCAAGAATATTCATACAAAGTCAGGGCCACATTTTCTGGCCATGTTCTGCGATTGATCCGATCCATGAATTCATAATTCTTGCGGTCGCGTTCTTTCGACCCGTTTGGCCACTTCCAATGGCTATAGCTTGGCAAGAGCTGGGGGCAACCTGGGTTCAAACACCTTTCAAATACTTGCCTAATGCGTGTATATTGATTGGAGTGGAGTGTGTGCCTTCCGAAGCGCGCGAAGCCGCTTTTTCATCTTTTGCGATGGATCCCCCATTGGAAAACGGAATCATTGCGAAAGAAATCTTCATGTCTTGAACAATTTGTTGCGCCTGCTCTGCAAGTCAACCAAGTTTGAGGTTTTGGAGCTGGCGCTGGAGCTGGAGTTGCTTCATTGTATGTGTATCTCAGCGGCATATTTCAAGTAGTTAGATACAGTCAAACATACACAACACGAACCATAAAAATCCTCTAGCTGGTTTCATAGGACAATTTGATTGAAATTAAATACTTTTGAGAATGCTTTTCAATGCATAGTTCTTTATTGATTGAATGTGGCGCTTGGCATATTTCGTGTTAACAAAACAACGACTCTTCGCTGTGGGACTGTACACTGTGCATTTTGCAATCTTCATTTCTAATGCCTTGGAAACGGCTGCAATTTTGTTGGTCGCTGGCCGTTTTACAGTTTGATTAGCTGGAAAATTTGCCATCGTTTAATTAAATTATGTTTGCAGTTGGTAGTTGGTGCTTACGTGTATGGGCAGCCAAATGACAATGAGCGGAAATGGCGAGCAATTTGCATGCAACGGGGGCCGTCTCTTTCCGCCCCGCAGTCGCCATCTCGAAGTGAAAGGTGCGGTCTGTTGGCCAACAAATGCTGACGGATAAGCGGAAAGCATCTTGGCCATTGAACTTTCCGTTCTAAGCCAGCCCCAACTTCTGGGTGATTCTGCAATTTTTCCCTCGTATAGATGGGAATTGAATTCGTTGAAAATTTCTTGGACATGCATGAACCACGAACCAACACAGATAATATTGATGGACGGATTAATTGTGGGTATTATTGGTATTGAGGCAATCTTGGTCTGCCGATACATTGGATCATATTTATATTTTTTCGGTGCAGTGTTATTTTTCCGTCAAAAATTGTTGTTAGCAAGAGGCAGCTTATCTCTGGGAAATCTATAGTTCGCCGCTCCATTTGACTCATTACCAACATGCACGCACATATTTCAATCATCTTGATGAAGTTGCAGCCAACTGTGCCACTGTGGCAAGGAAACGCTAGCCATTACTCTTGGCCCGCGCCCGCTTTGTCCCCGGAACCACGCCCCCGCAAGGCGACAGGGGAAATAGAACTCGTATCGCATACTTCGAGGGTGGGGCGCGGAGCCCGAAGAAAAAAGCGCTAACGAACCAAGTGTGGCCGATGAGGTCCCTGGGTTTCGGTCCCTAATGGCCTGCACATGTGCTACGTGGCGGCAAACGAACTGCAGTTGGATCCAGAACACAACACCCTCCAGCTCCAAAATCCCCAGAATTCTATACCCCGGCCCAGCCACGAATTTCCAAAAGAAATCGACGCAGTCACGTAAAATTATTTTAATAATCACATAACTTTCGGCATTTACACGCCAGGCGATCCAATGGGAGTAGCAGCGTTTTCAGCAACGACAGCCAAACAAAATGTCAATAAATTTCGTACTTTTTCATGGGGCTAACCAACAACAAGTTGGGAAAAGACATACAATATGTGTACAACAGAACCGGGGCAGTGCAGAGGAAAAAGTATAAGTTGTGGGCGGCCAGAGCGCTTAAGTGGGATTTGCGGGGCACTTTAGTGTCAACTTTAACAATAAGTTGAGCAAGGCGAAAAAATAGCCAGCCAGAGACAGTCGTATGCACACAAAGCCGTCCCAAACTTTTGACGGCCGCTGTGGGCTAATGAAACGAAGCCTGCTCCCCCCAAAAAAACTGACTTAGAAATATTTATACATACATACAAATGTAGCATGTACTTAAGAACTCGAGCTGACTCCGCACAGCAGGTGACCGCCCGAAGGATAAAATTCTCGGAATCCAAAGGCCACTGTTTCAGCTATCAATTGCATCTGTCTATCCGGCAGATACATTTCACGAAAGCCAAGGCTGCCCGGGCCGGGACTCCCTCTGCTCTCCTTTTGACATTCTGCCCGGTAGGGCGACTTCTGTGCAGTCGTTTGAAATAAATTACTCAGTGCACCTGATGACAAACTAAACAAGACCCCAGCCGCCTAAACTCTGCCAACGGAGCCAAGGGGGCAGATCCTTGGTTGTCATTATACACTTTTTTAGGGGTATCATCCTAGCTCCTTGGGGAGCTGGTGAAGCTGAAGGTAAAGAGCGAAGGTATTCATTTGATTTTCTTATTATATCAATTGAATTGATTTTAATTGTGAAAGCAAATACAGAGAGTATCAAGTGAATGTATAAAGAGTACAAAATAAACCTAATTTTGTATTTTTTATTAACCCCTTTCCGAAGGGTATTTAAAGGTTCGTTTTTCCGCCGACTGCTGTTTTGTACTCCCTTCTATGGCCGCATTTATTGTCATTATTATTTTGATACCATTTTTTAAGTTTTCTGCTGTTTTCTGTACAGTTTTCCTGCTATCAGACCGTAGATTTATGCCAACAAAAGCAAACAATAAAAAATATACACGCTTTTTCTTTTGCTTTTAATTTTGTTTCTTTCGTTGCTGTCCAGTTGGCGGGGCAGTTGCATTAAAAAGTTGCCAAAGAAAACAGTTTGCATTGCATTTTTTGCTGCTTTTATTTTATTCATTCCCCTGTCTCCGCGCCGCTGCCCTTGGTTGTTTTCTTTCTATTTGTTTGAGCTTTGTTTTGTTATCATCGTCGGCGAAATAAAAAATTGTTATAAAAAGCTAAATACAAAAAATGTTTTCATTTTTGACTATACGTACATACTGTTTGTATGTACATTAGGAACGGCCAAAAGGTTGTCCGGTCTGCTGCAACTTGGTTAAGTTCTCCCAACTTCCAACTGGGTCACTGCCTGCCGCCTCTCCAGCTCGCCGACTGGGCCAGAAGTAATCCCGTATCTGGACGATGCAAATTCAATTTTATATAAAAAATGCGCAAACAAGAACAATCGAAATCGTATTTGGTCAGTCACAAATAATACCCAAAACAGCCAAGCAAATCCACTGAAACTAAAAACGTTTCTTTCATCTCGGATCAAAGTAGATTCCTAAGTCAAGCTGCATTTATTGCAAATGGTATTATGAGTTTATTACATATTTAAGTTAGTTTGGAAATTTCCTTTTGCAACAGATTTAAAAATGTATTTATAATTTCAAGTTGGTATTTTTAAAAAACCAACTAGCCTCTAAATCCAAGACCACAGACTGTACCGCACACCTGCAGAGCCATTCTTTGGTGCACCCTAGTCATCCCACATTGTTTGTTAATGTCTTTTATAATTTTTGCAATTTCTTTCCCGTTCCCGTTCCCGTTGCCACTTCCTGCTCCTGTTGCCAGTGCATTTCTGTGTCCTTTGCCGATTTTTGCCTTGTTGTTTCCTTTATTCCGCTTCGGCTTGGCAGAACTCAATTAAATGTTGTCACAGCGTACACTTTGTAGTCGTCAGCACCTTGCCCCAGGACCCTCTTTTCCTGCGAGCAGAGCTGCCACTGCTGTTTGTGACAGCAATTCGAAGTGTAAATGAAATAATAGCTGCTAAAAACCAATTTGGCGTAAATTATAAAAGCGTAATGCCCACCATAAATAGGCCAAAGCTCCCTTTTTTATTGGACTGTCCCTGGGACTTTTGACTAACACTTTCTTTGCTTTCTCCTCATTTGCAGGTCCGTGGAGCTGATAGCCCTGCTGGCGATTTCGTGCACCTTCTTCCTGTTCATGCACACCAACAAGCTGAATAGCCGCCTCAAGGAGATGGAGGTGAAGCTGCAGCCCTCGGAGTTCTCGGCTTTGGGCCTGACCGGCAATCACGTCAGTGGACACGATGCGGGCAGTAAGTTTACCACATAGCTCAGATGCATATCTAACGCATCGCATCGCATCGCCTCTCGCCTCACTTCCATCTGCGGACAATGGACACAAGGTCGAATTGTGGGCCAGAGGTTGCGCTCGATTGCATCCGCGATGCGTTGGGTGTCCGATAGGGCATCACTTTGCACAGGAAGCTTGGCGCAGAACAAAAACTCTCGTATTTTTTAACAAGAACAGATTTGACTTGCAGATACCTAAGACATCTAAAGTATAAAGAAATTAAATTATCCATTGCCGCGCGCCTATCGAAAACTTTTGAAAGCCCATTAAGTTTCACTAGCATCGTAATTTCGTGGTAGAAAAGCTTCAGTTCAACCTTCCGATCTTGGCCGTTCTGTTTTTGAAATGTGGATACGCCCAATTGATTTTTAACTACCACATTGACCCGGACCTCTAGCAAGAGCTAAAAAAAAAAACAAATAAAATACGGTTGCTGAGGGGGCTGAGACTTCTGTTAATATTTTCCGGCAGCACTTGCGATAAATTAGTTGATAGTTTTAAGCCAAATTAGTACACATTGCTTCACCCATGAATAAATTATGGAACATTTTAGGAAAGGATTCTGAGCACATAAATATGCGTGCATTCATTACACCACACTTTGTGTGTGCCATTTCGAATAGCACTAATAAACTGGCAAATTTAAATCAACAAAATATATGGCCGATGATTGCGCAGATAGTCGCTGCCGCAAATAAGTGCAGCGAACTTTTTAATTACAATATTGGTGTGCACACAGGCAGCTATATATGTACATATACAGACTGGGTAATTTTGTCAATTTTTTAGTGCATTAATAAATTATTTAGGTGGGAAGGGTTAGAGGGCTTTCGACGCGTGACTGGGAGTTTAAACTTTTGACATTGCTGTAAGCGCAGTTTTGTTTTTGCGGCCATGCTTAATAATGCAGCATATTGATTGTAAAATTATTAATTCAATTAGCAAACATAGATAATGATAAAACCAACAAAAGGAAATCGGTGGATTAATTGGCGTGCCATATGAAATCGTTGAAATCTTTGTAATCTATTTGCGGTTGGTACCCCGCTGCTTTGTTAGCAGTGTCAGCAAAAAGCATGCTTGAATTTGGAATATTGCTGCGGCGATATTTTCCCTATCGGGCCCATTCGAAGTGCCCCCATTAGGATCGCATTACCGGCGACCACAAAAGCCATTGCTTGACACCTTTCGCTCCACAAAAGTATTTGTCGAGCATACTCCGGATTCCAGGCGAAATCCAACCGAAAAGCCAAAATCCGAAGCGCGCTCGCTCAAGTGCGCAAACAATGAATTTGCCCTGAAAGAGCACAATTGACGGCAAACGCATATAGCGCGCTTTCAGAGCGTCACTTGACGTTCTGGCCGCCGCAGCCACTCGATCGGCGGCGTCGAAACAAAACCCCGTAATTAGGCCGCAGCCAACTGACTAACTGTCTGACTAATAACGCCATTATTAGGCAACGGCGGAACCAAACTCGAAATCGAATCAAAACTCTCTGGAAATGCAAGACCCTAATTTCCATGCCGGAAGTTTTGCGGGCTGCTCTCGGTCCGTGCAATTCCACTTGCAAATTAGGCAAAAGTTGCCCCAACATCACCAGCGGCGGCAGCAGCTGCACCAACTGATCTCCACAATGGGTGGCAAGCCCCAGTGGGGGAAATGTGGGTTTTGGGGGGCCGGCGAAGTAGGAAAACAGAAGACTTCACGCCTAACTGCGGCGATTGCAAGCACCGGCAAAAGCAGTCAGCTGACGGCAAGACGGTGGAAAAAATATAAACAAGAAAACTCAAATATATAGAAAAAGGCTTTCCTAAGCTGGCGAAAATAAAGATACCCTGAAAAGATCGAGGAATTCATCAGATATTCAATCAGGTCATTAGTACCTCATGTAGATAAATAAGTAAATTTGAAAATATAGTTTATCAAAATCATACATGCAGGCTACATCATCAAAATATTCAAAAGTTTTGTTTGATAAGACCATTAAATATCAATCAGTATTCAGTTTTATTTTCCTCTTATTTACTACTAATTAAAAGTCCTTTGGTGAGGGTATGGAAGGTGAAAACTCCTCAGCCCCAGTCGATTTTCCACTGTGCCGTGAGTGATGATGATGATGATGTGGAAGTGGATAAAGTCGGGCCAGATGCCGGGGACCAGCCGAGTGCACTTGTGGGTTATGTTTGCCACACAGCTGGTGGCATCTTCATTGTTGCTGCCATTGCCTTTGCGTCTGCGCACGCGTCAATTGCCGACAGTTACAAATTGTCCCCGGTTAGCCCCTCTCCAAGGCAGTCCCGGCTAATGGCCGAACTGAAATAACACAAAACAACACAAGCTAAAATAGGAAAATATTTTAGGAAAAAATACGAAAAGACAAAGAAAGCAACACCTTGTGACGTTGATGGAGTTTTTCTTTGGGCCAAAAGACAAAACGCTGCACCGAGTGTGAGATGCAGAAAACGGTTTACCTCCAGACACATTCGTTCATCCATTCATAAATATTTCATTTAATTGACTCACACGACTCGGGGGTCGAGTGCGAGATAAAGATACGAATATGACGTCGCCGCACTCAACATGCTCGTTTAAGCCATCACGATGATGATGACACCGTTTGTCGGTTTTTGTCTGGCTGCGTTTTTCTACATTTTTTGCAGCTTAAACTGCCGCAACATTGAACTTGACTTGAGATAATTAACGGTGCCGAACGATGCAAGCCCACTCGGTTGTTGTTGGCGGTTGGTTGATTTCGCGGTCTAATGAGCAACGGGAAAATGGAGACGAAACAAAGCTTTGGGATTCTGATCCTGCCTTCTTAGAGGGTTTCAAACGATACGATATCAGACGATACAAATAATGTCTATGGTTTACTAAAACTTGGGCAAAACCTTATGTGATATTGGGAAATGTCCTTCATAATCTCCACATGCGAACCCTTCAGCACTCTTCTTGCCAAACGAGCTTGTCTTTCGTGAAAAACCAAACCCAATGGGGCCTGCACCTTTGCAATTGGGTCCGCAGCAACAAGCCCAAGAAAATATGTGGCAATGCCAACTTTGCCCCTGGCTAAAATGCATAGCAAACCAGTTCTTTGTGCTCACTACCGAGCCGGGCGGCGTTGTTTTCAATTAGACAGCCACCTAGACACGAACTAGCCCATAAAATAGGAAAAGCCAAGTCAATAGTAATACTCGTAGCAAAAGCAAGGCAAGAGCATTAACAACAGCAACAAGCTCAACCAAGTTCGTTAGGCGGCCAAAATCAGCGTTGCCGACTGCAGCTCGCAAATGCTGGCGCTGGCAAGCAAGCAATTTGTGTTAGCAGAGGCGGGTAATGTTGGCGGCAGATCTTGAGATAGCGAAGTGATAGAGAGATTGCGGCCCGCAAACATAACATTATCGGAAAGAATGAGGTTTCTGGCGGGTCTGACACAGAATTTAGACTTTGGATGAAGTCCAGATGCGGAACTAGTAACTAAATTGATCAAATAATGTAATTAGATTGTCAAATGGCTGATTAGCTCTTATGGATTGGCATTGTGAGGCTCTACGATCAATTCGCAGGTAAATCACAACACCACTTGGGTCGTAACAACTGAGGTGGATTTATTTAATAAATTCTTTCACATTTTAAATTAGCAGAAGTTGTAATTTTCTTGAAACTTGGTATGCCTTTAAATGATTTTGGAATGCTTACCCAACTTTTAATTGCAAAATGATTACCGAAACTAGCCGCCTGAGAATGCATTCTGCTCCAAGGAATGCTCTAACGCTTCATATTCAATAAACTGCGACACATGGTACCTGGCTCACCTTCGGTGGCAGTTCAAGTGGCCAACAACCGGAGCTAGGCCAAGATTGAAGGTCGCATTAGAACCGGGCTGAGAAAATCGCTTGGGGCCAAACCCGGACCGAGCAATCAACTTCTACAGAGCTGCAGGCGACAACTGCATTGGGATGTGACCCAATTGTCAAAACCACACACAAGCAGTATAAGCCCGAATGAGAATCAAGCCGAAAAAGTGTCAAATAAAAGGAGAAAGGGCAGCGGGTAGCGGGTAGCGGGCAGCGGCAGGCAGCCGTCTATTTTAAGGTTTTAACCGCAAAATGTATTTCACTCTTGGTTCAGTGACTTTGTTGTCGGTGGCTTTTGGCCAAAAGCTTGCCGAAACCAGTTGGTCCAACACTTTCATTCACATTTTCCAGCGAAACTGCCCAATTGACCAAATACAACGGATCTGGTTTAAAGGCAATTGGACTGGATATACGGGGACTCGCTCGCATCTCGGACTGACTGACTTCCTTGTTCAGTTCGTCGCGGAGCGGTGCGGTGCGTTGCAAATTATGAAATACTTGGCCATAAAACCAAACGAAACGAAGCCAAACCGACCCCTCACAACACTTGCAAATCAAGATGTTTTCCGCATCTCTCCGGTCGAGGTGATCAATTGCAGTCATTTACCACTTAGTGTCTCAATGGTACAACCAACGAATCCGAGTCTGGGGCTGGACAAATCTTAGGCATCAGTATTTTAATTGCCCAATCGATGGACAGCAGAAAGCCCCATTTGCATGCGTTTACTTCTTGGGTACGCAGATGGACACTGGGAACTTTGGATGTGGGGAGGAAATGGCGGGAAGCGAAGCCTTTCAAAATCCGCCGCGGATGATCCCTATCGCATCCGAAGTGCGCCGGAAAAGTGAAAGGAGTCATCATGAGCTTGCATATTTATTGCACTCGTCTTTATTTATTTATCATAGCTGTAAATGGCTCCGACTCAGACCAAGGCTTCGACTGCGACTGCGACTGAGACTTGGGCCTCGTCTTCCCATTCAAATATTGCATAAACACTTTTGGGCCCAAGTGGAAAGTAAAAGTATTCGGGCAGCTTCCTTTTTTGGCGTCGGGTTTTGGGGTCGGCAAATATTTCAATTTGATTGGGGTCGAGTTGATAACTAATATTACTAATCAAGGCGATGACGACAATGAGCAGATCGTGCGATATTCAAGACAAATCATAGAGTAGCTGATGAAGGTCTTGAATAATTGATAAATTTGTATACCATGTACCTTTAGGTAATGTATTAAGTTTGTGCAAATGTGTGTTACAGGGAGAAGGAAGCGTTTCCGACCGTATATAGAATGTATATTTTTGATCAGCATCAACAGCAAAGTCTATTATGTCTGTCTGTCTGTCCGTGTTTGTCTGTCTGTCCTTCTATCTGTATGAACACGTCGTTCTGGGAGATGGTAAACGTGCTTTAAGTGCGTTTATCTTATTCACAGAATATGTCGTTTTGAATATTAGTGACGCCCCTCTCCGCTTTTGTAATTTTCAAAAAATGTTTTTTCTTATGCATATTTGGGTATATTTCCGAAATGGTTAGAGCAAGAGATATAAATCTCTTTGCTTAGATCATTATCTATACGCCTATCAAATACGTTCACCGTCTTTTTAAATTGTAAATGCTTGACTAATTTTGAGGTTAAAATATAAATTATTATCTAAATATGTACATGATATCTCGGTGTCGATAAATCTCGACTGCAGCGTTTGTTTTTGTACATTTTCAAATACAAAATATGATTTTGCCCTTTTCAGAACACGACGATATCAATACTCTGCATGGCACGTATCAGTACCTGAAAAGCACTGGCCAGGTAAGCGAGATTCCCAAATTGTTTATCAACATTGAATTGCATTGTACCATTGCTCGCCATGAACATTATTGCATACATTAAAGGTGGCTTTTATTTAGCTGGCATAAAAAAAAACATCAATGAAAACGTCCCATCAAGAGCAGCCGACATTTGGCGCGGTGGCTTCAGCTCCTTGGTGTTTGATATTGCATTTGCCTGCCCCAAAGGTTGTGATCATGATCATTATCCGCCTGTCTCTATTGCTCCTCGCGCCCTCATTGTGTCAGAATATGAACAGTGTCATCAATATCTGTAGCACTCGCCTCCTGAGACCTCATATTCAACATTACAACATTACAACATAAACAACGCAAACAACACACCACACTAAATTAATGCAGTTTAGACAAGTAGCTCGGTAGCCTGTCAGCTATCACTATCCCTACTCCTATATCTATTCCTGTACCGACTCGAATCTGGTTAGCTCTCTTCTTCAAACTATCCTATAACACTAACAAAACTACAAAAATTACACTTCGACTCTGTCTTGGAATTTTGTCAGCGCAGTGTGCGAATTTTAGTTTTTTTTCTTGGTTCGTTAGTTAGTTGCGACACAGAAGCGATAGAAAATCGATTTATAAAGATTAAATAGTAAAGGTAAGTGTCCGTTATGGGGAGGATTAATATTTATGCCCACATACCCAGCTGCGAAAAACTTTGCGAAATTTCTTCGGATGATGGGATGCCCCAGGTGCCTTGTTTGTTGCTTCCAAATAAAAATATATGTATATTGTATATACATGAGAAAAACCGCTTAAAGTATATTTTTATCGAACTGTGTGTGTTGTCTACTTGTGTCTGACTCGTTTATGTTCGTGTACCTCTCTGTGTTTGTGCTCCCAACTCCACGCAGAAAAAAATTGACAAAAAAATTAAGAAACCTGCAACCTGAAAACTAAAAACTACTCCAACTAGCACTCCCAACTTTTGCAATCCGGCAGCTTAAACACCTGACCACCGCTCAGCTAAACAACACCGGGCGCGCCCAGCTGGATACTGTATTCTTCAATCGGGTCACAAAAACCGGCAGCGAGAAGCTGATGAAGTTGCTCCAGATCCTGGCTAAAAACAACGACTTTGAGGCGCGGCGGGATGTCGAGGGATTTTATGAAGTAGTCCTAATGGATCCCGGCTACGCCAAGAACTTTATACACACTGATATCTTGAACGCAACGACGGCAAACACCTACTCAAAGCATGTGGCGTTCATTGATTTCGCTGCTCTGGATGAGCCCTGGCCCATTTACATTAACTTGGTGAGGGACCCCGTCGAAAGGCTGGTTAGTTGGTTCTACTACGCCCGGGCCCCCTGGTATTTGGCCGAAAGGCACGATATGTTCGGCGATGCCGCCAAAATGCCCAGCATCGAGTGGCTCAAGAAGGACTTTAACCGCTGCATCGAGGAGCACGATCCCGAGTGCGTCTACGAGCAGATGGAAATGGGCAACCTGGGCGACCACCGGCGCCAGTCGCTTTTCTTTTGCGGCCAGCGGACGGATGTGTGCATGTGAGTAGCTGCTGCTTGGAGCGGAACGCACGCGGGGATGGGAGTGTAGATCTCGAAACAAGTCGTATTGGGTAAACAACGAAGTCAATCATTTGGGCTAATTATGAGAATTCTCTGAGATGGAAGTTTTCTTAAAGTTTTCTTCTAAGATGACCGGAGGATATTTGTAAATAATTTCGTAAAATAAGGTTAGGGACATAACTGCAAGCTCTGACTTTTTGGGACCCTCACACCCATCCCATTGCGTTCCCAGAATCGAGACAAATCCAAACGAAACCCATCGGCAGGCCTTTCAACTCGCATGAAGCCATGCAGCGGTCGAAGCGCAACATAGAGGAGCGCTACGCGGTGGTGGGCACGTGGGAGGACACCAACACCAC
The DNA here is from genome assembly GCA_021223825.1 of Drosophila ironensis. Classification (NCBI taxonomy): domain Eukaryota; kingdom Metazoa; phylum Arthropoda; class Insecta; order Diptera; family Drosophilidae; genus Drosophila; species Drosophila ironensis. Next base: position 3,539,040 of record JAJJHQ010011965.1, read on the forward strand.
CCTTACGGTGCTGGAGGGCTACATCCCGCGGTTCTTCACCGGAGCCAAGGAGGCGTATTACAAGATGCGGAAGGACCTGGCCGATGTAAACCGGAACAACTTTAGACCCAGCGTTAGCGAGCGGACGAGGACCTTGCTCAGTCGCAACCTGACCCGAGAAATCGAGTTGTATCAGTTTGTCAGGCACCGCCTGTACAAGCAATATATAGCACTCCAACTGGAGCTAGATCCCAAGCTGAGGGAAAGCTGAGGGAGCGAGCCATATTTAGCCATTAAGAGTCTGCGTTGAAGAGTATAATAAACTATGCTAATTTTCGATCTGCCTTGATCTTTTCCGGTTTAGGCCTAACCCTCGCTTGGTTGATTTTCGATTGCTCGGTAGTTAATGCTCTCCACACCATACATATAGTATAAAGAATATTGTCCCTATGCAGCGAATCGGCTATAATGTGCACGATCGTCGAGACAGCGAGGAGGAAATGCGGGACACCCCGAACCATGGTCATCACCACGATCATCATTCGCACCACCATCACATGCACCACCAGGGCCACCACTCCCCGGTTAATAATCATAAGGCAGGACATGATAAGCAATTGGCGATACCCGAAAACGTACCAAAGAGAAGTGATGTTGACTACGAGGATTTGAATGAAGATGAGGATGATGACGATGGTGACAGTGATGAAGTGGCTGCCGGACGGCACGATAACGACGACGGAGATGGCTTTAACTTTGAGGCTGATCTGCTCAACAATACCAAATATGCCGAGGCCGATTTTGTGTTCTTCAATCGCGTCCCCAAAGTAGGCAGTCAATCCCTGATGGAGCTTATGGCTCGCCTTGGCAAAATCAATGGGTTCACACATGCTCGCAACAAGGGGAGTGCCCACGAAACTATAATGATGAACAGGCAGCGGCAAAACGATCTGATCGGAGATCTTCTAACTCGTCAAAAGCCGCACATCTATAGCCAGCACATAGCCTACATCAATTTCACGCGCTTCCATTTGCCCAAGCCAATTTACATTAACTTGGTTCGCGATCCCATTGACCGAATCATCAGCTGGCACTACTACATTAGGGCTCCGTGGTACTACCGCGATATGAAGGCCAAACTAGGCGACGCAGCCCCTCCGATGCCCTCCGACGAATTCCTGAATCTCGATCTGGACACCTGTGTCCGCAAGCAGGATCCCCACTGCACCTTCACCCAAATGCAGGTGAATAACAAAGTAGGCGACCATCGCCGGCAGACGTTATTTTTCTGTGGAATGAATAAGAAAGTGTGCATGTAAGTAGGCTGAAATGATTAGGTCCGAGCAGGCTGTGAGTGTTCTTTCTTTGGGAATTCCCGATAGGCCATTCAATTCAAAGATTGCTATGCAGAAGGCCAAGCACACTGTAGAGTCGGAATACGCTGTGGTGGGCACCTGGGAGGACACTAATATCACGCTCTCCGTCCTGGAAGCCTACATCCCGCGCTTCTTCCGCAACGCCAAAGTGGCCTATCACCGTAAGACAATCCCAGAGCTTGACACTTGACATGCGATAAACCTGTCTGCGTCTGCCCATCGTTTTTCTTTCAGTGGGCAAGGAGCGTCTGTCGAAAGTAAATCGCAATAATGTGACGCGCATCGTAAGCGATGAAACCCGCAGCATCCTCCGAAAAAACCTCACCAACGAAGTTGAATTCTACGAGTTCTGCAAACAGCGTCTGTATCTGCAGTATGCAGCCTTAAGCCATGGAAAGCGGTTCGGGGAGGATGACTACCTCTTGGTACCTGAACAGCAAAATGATTACAATGAGGAGTATTAGAAATGAACAACCTAGCCTAGTGTTAAGCCATAGCCAAATGTACTCAGGACTGTCCTTAGTCAGCACGAAATATATGGAGTCAATCTTAAAAAGCGCAGTGCACGTCCCACTATCCACTTACAATGGGTCATGGAAATTTGTAGTTAATGGTTGTTTATTGTGATCCCCATAGCGATTGCTTTTTGTGTGAATATCCCCCAAGTTGCCAGTGCATTCAATTGCTTTCTGTGTGTCTCGTATCTCGCCTGGAGCTTTCTGTGTATATGCATTCGTAACCCTCCTGTCTAGCCGGTTCTTTTCTACAACTGTGCCATGAACTTTTCCAGCTTTGGAGATTGAACCCCAAGTTTCTCAACAATACCAAGTTCCACACCCGCGATATAATCTTTTTTAATCGAGTTCCCAAAACCGGAAGTGAATCGCTAATCGAGTTAATGATAAGACTGGGTGAGGTGAACGACTTCCAGAATGAAAGGGCTCCGTTCTCGAAGCCCACCGGCGTTTGGTGGACCACAGAGCGTCAAAAAGAGGAAGCTGCCCGAATTTTCGACCTACAAGAGCAGCCGGCATTCGTTTATGTGGAGCACATGAACTACATGAACCTTCGACCGTTCCACTATCCTCAGCCAATTTATATCAATTTGGTAGGACAGGGGAAAAGATTCCAGCCGTAGTGGTGTAATAAACCGATCTTTACATTGCTAGGTTCGCGACCCCGTTGAAAGAGTCATCAGCTGGTTCTACTACAAGCGCACGCCCTGGAACTCTGTGCAGATGTTCAAGATCACTGGACAGTTTCAGAATCGTAGCCATTATGTGAAAAACTTCGAGGAGTGTGTTCTGACCCACGATTTCGAATGTCGATATGACTACGGGCTCAGCTTCAAGGAGGACTCCTCCGACCACAAACGGCAGAGTCTGTTCTTTTGTGGTCATTCTCCACTTTGCGAGTAGGTACTTCGGTGTTCCCAAGTGACATTTTGTTAGCTAATTTAACTGGATTTCCACCCTTTCCACCCAAGACCCTTTAACACACCTGCCGCCATTGCCACAGCAAAACAAAATGTGGAGCGGGACTTTTCGGTTGTCGGTTCCTGGGAGGATGTGAATGTGACCTTGACGGTACTCGAACACTACATACCACGTTTTTTCAGGGGTGCCACAGACCTGTACTACGGTAAAGTCCAATTTTGAATTTTGAATTGTGGTTGAAAAAAAAACCAAATTGCATTTACCTACAGCACCCAACAAAGGTCTGGCTTTTAAGAAGCAAAACACAAACCACTGGAAGCCAAAAATAAGCGAACGCATCAAACAAATTATGCGAGCAAATTTCACCCAGGAGTACGACTTTTATCACTTTTGCAAGCAGCGCTTGTACCGCCAATACTTTGCAATAAAAAAAGACTTGCACCTGTGACCCGTCTCAATCCGTTTTCATTTTTCCTAAAACTAACACCTTGTATCTTAAATTAGACTCGTAAAGGGGCTTTGATTTAAATCTGTTTTTTGTATGGACCTAAAAAGAGTGGACCTCTTTCTCTCCTAATTTTTAAGCTGGAGAACTTGGACCCCGCCAACTTGAATAACACACCCAAAGCCGAACGAGAGCTTATATTCTATAATCGATTGGAAAAAACGGGCAGTCAGTCGATGACTCGCTTTATGAAAAGATTGGGCCAACTGAATGGATTCGAAACGTACAGGAATGTAATTCGGCCCTTTCGTCCGATATTGGACTCCCCCGAGGATGAGAATGACTTGGTTAGCCAGATATCTGATCTAACAGCTCCCGCCGTTTATGTGGAACACGCGAATTGGGCGAATTTTACGGCGTACAACAAACCACTTCCCATCTATATCAACATGGTGCGCCACCCCATTCAGAAAGTGATTAGTGCATATTACTACCAACGCCACCCACTCATTGTCGCCCAGAGTCTGGTGCGAAATCCCAACAAAAAGATCCAGACCAAGAAATACTACGATACCGATTTCAACGAATGTGTCCGACAGCGCATAAGTCCGTACTGTGTGTTCGATGCCCACAATCCTTTCAACGGCGATTGGAGGAGATTTTCTCTTCATCTCTGTGGCAACGCGGAAATTTGCACGTAGGTCTCAATATTTCAAAGTAGTAGTTTCCGGTATCGAAAACTAACGGGAGGGAATGGGAACAGCAATAGACTTGCACACCCAAGCCCCATCCCGGTAGATATATTATATATTGTGGGTGCCGTAGATTCTAAAGGGAACTCCCTCCAACTCCTTCCCTATTTAGACATTTTAACTCGGAGACCACGACCCAAATTGCCAAGATGAACGTGGAGCGGGAGTACGCAGTGGTTGGCAGTTGGGAGGAAACTAACGTGACCCTGGCTGTTTTGGAGGCTTATATACCCCGATTTTTTTCCAATGCCAGAAAGGTCTACTACAGTAGGTTTACCACTTTCAACGCAAATCAATCGTTAATTTAGCTAACTCTAAATCTGAACACCATTCCCTATAGAAAAAACGGAAAAATTCACAATAAACGCCGTATCTCATGACACTAAACTGGATGCAGATGTGGAGGAATATCTGAAGAGCAGTTTCTCCTACGAGATCGAGCTATATGAGTTCATCAAACAGCGACTTTACAAGCAGTACATTGCAGTGCACAACAACCAAATTCCACCTTATTAGTAATATTAAGAAACTGTACCAAAAAATACGACAAATACAGGGCTCCAAACAAATTTAGACAACCAAGCTTTCACTCGAGTCTATTCTACGCTCTTTTCGCTACTAATCACTGGGAAATGTTGCTTGATTTCATTCTCCTACGAACCGTACCGCCCATTTAGAACTCAATTCAAGGGTGTGTCCCGATCATTTGCAGATACTACAGCTAAGCCCTCAGAAACTGAACAATACCCCGAAGGCAGACATTGATGTTTTGTTTTTCAATCGGGTACCCAAAACCGGGAGCATGCAGCTCATTGAACTGATGAGGCAATTGGGCAAAATACACGATTACAGCGTGGAGAAGGATCCCCAAAACGGAGGTGTCCTGCCCCTTTTAGAGCCGGCCGAGGAAAACGACATGATCGAGAACATTGCCAGCCTGGAGGATGGCTCAGCATTTGCCAGTCACGTGAACTTCCTCAACTTCACCAAACACAATCAGCCCCGACCCATTTACATCAATATGGTGCGGGACCCTGTGGAGAGGGTGATCAGTTGGTACTACTACATTCGAGCCCCGTGGGTCTTTGTACCTGGTAGAAGGCGCAATAACCGCGAAATGCCAAATCCCAAGTGGGTAAATACCGAGTTCGATCAGTGTGTCTTGAGTGGCGAAAAAGTCTGCACCTACATCGAGAACTCGCTGCTAGAGCACGTGGGCGATCATCGTCGCCAAACGTTGTTTTTCTGCGGCCACAATGAGCACAAGTGCACGTGAGTTGGCAAAGCGCTCCCATAACCCGAGTCTATTTTCCTGAGCGATTCCTTGAACGCTTTTCTTCCCATTCACGCAGACCCTTTAATGCTCGGCTGCCCCTGCAAATAGCCAAAATGAATGTGGAGCGGGAGTACTCCGTGGTGGGCACTTGGGAGCACACAAACGAAACCCTGGCCGTGCTGGAGGCATATGTGCCCCGCTATTTCGCGAACGCCTCCAAAATGTATTACTGTAAGTGTTCCCTGGGACTCTCGAAAAGTTAGCGAGGATCTATAGTTAAACACTTGATAACTGTTTGCAGCGGGTCTGAACTCTGATGTCCAAAATTCGAACCCCATGAAGCCGCATATTTCTCAGAACATAATTGATATGGTTCGACGAAACTTCACCCGAGAAATAGAATTCTATCAATTTTGTCGCCAGCATTTGCACAAGCAGTATATAGCCATCAAACTAAACGATCTCAGGCGGGTGGACAAGTCATTGGCCACGATAAGTGAGGCCAACGAAATGGCCATTAAAGACTAGTTACCCTTATACAAAAATACTATAAAAATTATACAATAAAAAATTTAATTCGGTTTTTATAGAGGGAGTTTTTTCAAATGCCTGTATACCTCCAATTCTGCAGTAATATAAGATTATAAAAACTATATTTCGCTTATTAACAACTGAACTCTAGCATGGGAAAGTATATCTTAATAGTCTAAATATTAAGAATCTAAATATATATCTCTGAAAGAACCGACTATCGCCTAATAACCATGAAGGAGAGTTCAACTTCCGCTTGCACCTTATTAAGTTTCCAGGACCGCTTTTAACTTTCGCTTAGTAAGTTAAAACCCATTTAAAAGGGTGAGGATCCGTTTGAAAGAAAAAAGCACTTACACTTATGGTTATTCCAATGAATTCTAGCTAAAGCACTTAAATGCTAGCCGTCTTAACAATACGAAAAAAGCAGAGATCGATGTTTTGTTCTTCAACCGAGCCGCTAAAGTCGGAAGCGAAGCCATGTTGGAGCTTTTCATCGCCCTAGAGAAGTACCACGACGACTTAACTCTAGAAAAGTCGGGCCTCCACCAAAGAACATTCCGCCAGATGGATAAAGACCAAAGACGGGAGTCTGCCGAGTATGTTGCAGATCTCGAGGATGGAACAATGTACATTGAGCATATAAACTGGATCGACTTCAGCGAGTTCGACTTACCGCTGCCCATTTACATCAACTTGGTACGCGATCCAGTAGAGAGGGTCATCAGTTGGTACTTCTATGCCCGAAGCTCGTACAAAAACGCTATCGAGTATAAAAAGAACCCCAACAAAAAGATTAAATCGGAAGCGTGGTATAAGAAAAACTTTAACGATTGTGTCCGGAGTGGTGACCCAGAATGCCAATACGTGCCACACACTTTTAAGGATAACGTTGCAAATTTTAAAAGGCAATCTTTATTTTACTGTGGTCATCATGATGATTGCATGTAAGTAGCTGAAATAGTGTTGACTGCGCGGAGCTTTCTTCAGCTGGGAGTGACACTTCTTCCAGACCCTTCAATTCCCCCGCAGCTGTTCAAATGGCGAAGGAGCATGTGGAACGGGACTATGCGGTTGTGGGAAGCTGGGAGGACACAAACGTAACTCTAACCGTGCTAGAGCGCTATATCCCGCGTTTCTTTCGCAATGCCAAGATGATTTATGAAAGTAGGTCCCAGTAATAACCAATCGTGTTAGCAAATCTCCTAAATTTGTATTACCTTCATTACGAAATTAGTGAATACTAGCATAATCACGAATCGGAACAAAAACAAGCGCAAGCCATTCATTGAGCCCGAGGTCAAGGACATGATTCGCAGGAACTTCACAAACGAATACGATTTCTATTATTTCTGCAAGCAGCGCTTGTACAAACAGTATCTTGCTCTCAATCTAGAAGAGTTGAAGAAGCACGATCTAATAGGCTAGTAGCTAAGATTATAGGGAAGTATTGTAAATGCACTGCGATCAAAATAATGATGAATAAAGAGTAGTACGTAAATTATAGATTAGACACACATTCCGCACACCCCGAACTGCATTCTTGTGTCCCATCGTTAATGTTTGTGTGTCGTCTTTGAAGCTTCTTAAATGCTCTAAAACCCCATCCCCAAATAGTTAGGTGGGCTAACACCCCGTCAGCTGAACAACACAGCAAAGGCGGAAATGGACCGACTCTTCTTTACCAGATGTGCCAAGGTGGGCAGCGAATCCCTGATGGAATTCATGGAGTACCTGCAGGATATCAACAAGTTCCGTGTAGACAAATACGGAGTACAAAAGAAATCGAAGCGACAGCTTTCGCCCATTGATCAGGCCACGACAGCTGGTTACGTATATAACCTGGATGAGGGATCGGTGTACATAGAGCATATACCCTGGATTGACTTCAACGAGTACAACTTGCCCAAACCGATATTTATTAACCTGGTGCGAGATCCAGTAGAGCGTATGATCAGCTGGTACTACTATGTCCGAAACTCCTACAAGAATGCCATATTCTTTCGCAATAATCCCCTCGCTCCAATCAATCCTGCAGCTTGGTATAAAAAGAGCTACAATGACTGTGTCAGAAAAGGTGACCCGGAATGCCAGTATGTTCCATTAGCGGTTCGCGATACGGAGGGCAACTACAAAAGGCAATCGATTTTCTTCTGTGGACACAATCAGGATTGCTTGTGAGTGGTTAGGTTGCGTGGACCCCTGGCCCCGAAAAGGCTTATTTGTTTCCGTTTTCAGACCCTTCAACTCCCCTTTGGCTGTTCAGATGGCGAAGCGTAGGGTTGAAGAGGAATACGCTGTAGTGGGGACTTGGGAGGAAACCAACATAACTCTTACCGTTTTGGAGCACTATATCCCTAGGTATTTCGCTCGTGCAACATCGATTTTTCACAGTAAGACAAACCTAGTCAAACTACCCGGCAGTAATACGCTTACATCGCATCTTGTTTTTAGTGCATCAAAAGAGTTTACAGAACCGAAACCGTAACAATCGGAAGCCCCAAGTGGACGATGATGTGAGGGCAATGGTGCGACGAAATTTCACCCATGAATACGACTTTTACTATTTCTGCAAACAGCGCCTATACACGCAGTACATAGCTCTAAAACGAAAGGAACTGGAACTGTTGATGTCGCCTTAAACTAGCTAGACTGACCTTACCTTAGTTTTTGTCATAGTTGTCCGGGGTGGTCGACTAATAAAGTACTCCCATTTAGTAACTAACTGTAGAGGCCTTTGACTCTTTTAGAGACGTAAAATTTGTAGCTAAAACTTAGATAACCTCTTCAAATCCAGCTGGCCTCACTGAGCAGCCGTGCACTAAATAACACCCGTAAATCCCGACTGGAGGTGGTCTTCTTCAATCGGGGAGCCAAAGTGGGTAGCGAGGCCTTGATGCAACTCGCAGAAACCATGGCCTCTCGCAACAATGTTACGGTGGTGACCAAATCTCCATTAGAAAGCAATTCCCGAACCAGACCTCCCAGACAGCGGATGATACAGGCCGTTTGGATATCGGACCTGGCACCCGGTTCCATGTACATCGAGCATTGCAACTGGCTAGACTTCCACAGATACCAGCTGCGTATGCCGATATACATCAACCTCGTTCGGGATCCGGTGGAGCGTATGGTTAGTTGGTATTATTATATCCGCGGCAGCTACCGCAACGCCATATTCTTTCGTCGATTTCCGAACGCTACCATCGCATCTGAGAAGTGGTTCAAAAAGGACTACAACCACTGTGTTCGCAGCGGAGATCCAGAGTGCCAGTATGTGCCAGGAAGTGTTATCGAACCGCATGGCAACTACAAGCGACAAAGCCTCTTTTTCTGCGGTCACGATCGTGTGTGTTTGTAAGTACATAATGCGGGCGGGGAGTACAGGAACAGCGTCTAGAAAATCCATTTCAGGCCCTTCGACTCCCAGCGCGCCATTCAGCTTGCAAAACGACACGTGGAAACAGATTATGCGGTTGTAGGAACATGGGAGGAAACCAACATAACCCTAGCTGTCCTGGAGGCCTATATTCCGCGATTCTTTAGGGGCGCCAGAGAAATCTTTGACTGTAGGTTGCATTTAATTTACTTGTAGTTAGCAATACTTGAACACTTTGGAAGGGGTTGTTTTTGGGATGTACAGAATCCTTCACCATACCCATTTAGTGTTTCCACCCCCACACGCTTTTTTGATTGATTTTGGACCTCCTACTCCTGTTAAGCTACCTCCGTAACTCTTTAGATCGGACGGGTCACAGTGATGAACTTAAATAACACCCGCTTTGCCCAGCTCGAAGTGGTGGTCTTTAACCGACCAACTCGGGTGGAAAGCGAGAAGATGGTGCAGTTGCTCCGCCATTTGGCTGCTATGAATGATATTAATGTGGTGCTAAATGGACCTGTAAGGACGATGAACAGGATTCGCAGCGAATCAGAGCAAGTGATCGAAGTTGACTGGACTACTGAACTGGAAAAGGGCTCCATATACATGGTCCATGCCAATTGGATGGACTTTGTGAACCTTGGTTACATAAAAAAGCCGATTTACGTTTCCTTAGTCAGAGACCCCATTGATCGAATGGTAGTTGACTACTACAAGCGACGATCCTGGGTGAAGCGAATGATCTACCGGAAAATGTATCCGGGGCGTCGAGAAAAGCCTGAGAAATGGTACCAACAAAGTTTTAATGAGTGCGTGAGAAGTGGCGATCCGGAGTGTCGGTTTATCCCGCAGTCGGTATCCGATTATGTCGATGATTTTAAAAGGCAATCTCTTTACTTCTGCGGCAATGAACCCACTTGCTTGTGAGTAGTTTGGGTACCCGAATAGCACGAAAAAAAATACATATTTAAACCCATGTTTAGACCCTTTAATTCAGCCCATGCAATCCAAATTGCCAAACGACGTGTGGAAAAGGAATACGCCGTGGTGGGCACCTGGGAGGAGAGAAACATAACTCTCACGGTCTTTGAGAAATACATACCCAGATATTTTAATCATGCCCGATTTCTGTACAAATGTAGGTAGATCCTGGAAAGTAGACAAAGTGTTCAAGTATGATAAATATATGCATGTGAATTATTTTATGAAAAATTCTTGCAGTGCACAGCAAAAGCATTCGTAATCGCAATCGGAACAATCGTAAGCCCCGCATTGATCCCGACGTTCGGGAAATGGTAAGGCGGAACTTCACCAATGAATACGAGTTCTACTATTTCTGCAAACAGCGTTTGTATAAACAATATTTGGCTCTGCAACTGGAGAATAATCTTCATTAAATATAACATTTAGGTATAATATGAAGTTTCCAGTGAAATGTTGTCCTTAAAATAAATATGTATAAATATTTTAAACTGGTTTTTATACCCCTCACATTATCTAATGGTTTTACTAAAAGTTAGGGATAGTCGTAGGCGCCCTTCCTTTCTCTTAGTCCCTATTTGCATATCAAACGCCAAGGATCTGAAGGTAAATAAAGCAACCATTTACATTGTAGCTAAGCTTAAATTTTAGCATATTTTTAATATTTTTTTCTCTGCCTGCTCAGATGGCATCACTAAATGTGCGAGACTTAAATAACACTCGGAAAGCACAAATGGAATTGGTGTTTTTCAACCGCGTTCCCAAAGTAGGAAGTCAGACGTTCATGGAGCTCCTTCGACGCCTTTCGGAGCGGAACAATTTCCAGTTCCATCGCGATGCTGTGCAGAAGGTGGAAACCATCCGATTGGCGGAAGACCAGCAACAGGAAATGGCCGAAGTCATCAGCGAACTACCGGAACCGTCGGTTTTCATTAAGCACGTCTGCTTCACGAACTTTACTAAATTCAACTTGCCCAAGCCGATCTACCTTAATGTGGTTCGCGATCCTGTGGAGCGGGTGATCAGTTGGTTCTACTATGTCCGGGCCCCCTGGTATTTTGTGGAACGCAAGGCAGCTTTCCCCGATCTTCCGTTGCCACATCCGGCTTGGCTGAAGAAGGACTTTGAGACGTGTGTCCTGAGCGGTGATCAGGAGTGCACCTACACACAAGGAGTTACTGTGGAGGGAATAGGCGATCACCGGAGACAGAGTTTGTTCTTCTGCGGCCACGACTACGAGTGCACGTTAGTTCAACCCCGGCAATCAAATTAGTATCATTCAATTAATTATATTTTCCTTTCTCTTAGGCCCTTCAACACAGTGGGTGCGTTGGAAAAAGCTAAGTTCGCGGTAGAACAACAATACGCTGTTGTTGGAGTTTTGGAAGATCTAAACACAACTCTTTCGGTGCTTGAAAAATATGTGCCCCGATTCTTTGAAGGGGTTAGGGATATATATGCAAGTGAGTAACGCCTACAATAAAACACCCAAGGCTGAATCAGTAGAGTTCGTTGCCCGTTACACTGAGCGATTAAATAAAGCAATTTAGGCATTTTTTACCCATCCCGTTGTTAAAAGAAAAAATTATATATTTATGTCAGCATAAACAGCCAAATTTGGAAAAATAATTTCAAGTTTTTTGGAAAACCAAGTCGAGGCTTGTTTCTGAACTCAATTTCAAGACGTTTGCTTCATCCGGTTTTTTTTGTGTGCAGCCTAGCTTTGAGAGCAATAAAATCATTGGCCAAGCCTACAAACGAATGCAATGCAATCACTGCCACTTGAGTTTACTACAATGCTGTGCTATGTAAACAGTCGCCGACACTGAATTTGACGCTTCTTAATGACTCGGGACCCCTTCAGACACTAATGTTTCGCTATTTCATTCCACTCTTGCAGCCAGCGCCGAATACTTGACGAAAATCAACAAGAACAATTTTAAGCCGCCGGTCAGCGAGCATGTAAAGGATATTGTGCGACGAAACTTTACGAACGAGATCGAGTTCTATCAATTTTGCCGCCAGAGACTCCACAAACAATACTTGGCTGTCCATTTGCCGCAGCGCATTATAACAGATTCAGCACAGCATTTGCCCGGCCTCATAGGCAATTAAAATGTAAATTGTAGTAACACGAACAAACAGAATCAAATGCGAACAATTGTAAAAACAAACATGACATACAAAATCATACTCCAATGTGTAGTCAGCTAAGTTCCCCCAACATATGTTGTAGTGAATTAATTGTTTTTTCTTGTGTATATTTCAATGTGGTTATCAAAAATATGACAAATCCATCTTATATTTATATTGATTAGTTAGTACTTAATCATAGAAAGACCTGAATTTGAATTGTGATGTCTTCAAGTGAACTGTTGAAATTTTTGTTTTAGTATTTTAGTTGTAAGTGGATTACGATAATACATTGTATAAACTAATAAATGAATATATTTAAGAACACTCTGTCTTTGTACTTTGGACTTCTCTTAACGAAAACGGATGCATTCAAAACAAAACGAACACGCTGGATGAACCTGTGTTTAAATAACTAATAAACATAAGTCGCAACATTATTGTGGATAACATAAAAACGAACTAATACACCTGTATATACTCGTATGTAGAAGCCTATTGAGCATTAAAGTGTGTCAAAATATATGGTTTATTAAATTATATATGTACGCAACGGTCGAACAGAATAAAACAAACGCTTGCCTCTCTTCGTTTCTTGGAAATCCTATGGACTGGGTTTGGATTACATTTCTTAAATTAACTCGAAGCACTTGTTGATTATAGTCGGTTGCAGGCATCGATCGATTTTACGCTTGTTGCTGAAATTAAAGGAACATAATATATTAACTGGCACATAAAAATACTAGTTCTCCATCTACCGCTTGTTTCCAAACAGCGAGAAGCACTCATCCGATCCCATAACTTCGCCAGCTCCTGGAATCTTTCTTTGAACTCTCAATACCGTTGGACCAGCTAAGCCAATCAATGGCACTTCCACAATTCTTTGGGGCTCCAACAGGTAAACCGCCATCGGATCGCTTCGCGTTAGGGTTAATAGCTTTTCATCGTGCAATTCTGTCCATTCCGGCGCATCCGATGTAATACTCAATAATTCGGGAGCGCAACGTGCGACCAAACCGCGTAAAATAATATCTGCGGCACAAATTAGAGGGTGCTGATAGGCGACCACATGCAGACGCGACCGTGCTGCAAACAACAGATAGATGCGGTGGTAATCCTGATAACGATACTCGATGCGCTGCCCATCGGCCGATATGCGAGCCTGAAGGAACACATCATTAAAGTCCATTTCCTCTGCGGTCAGGATTTTCAGGCGGAGATTGTCACGCCTCAGGTAATCCCACTTATCTACATCCAAGCCGCAGCGCCGATTATGCACAATATCGAAGATGTAGTTATGCCCCATCATGGGGAACGGCAAGCGGTCGCTGCATCCCAGAATTAGGGCCTTTATCAGTTGAACTCCCCGTCCACTGCAGTCGTCTCTCAAGGAGACCAGCTCCTTGCTGCGGGCGTCCTGGAAAATGCGATCCACGCAGGTCAAGGCATTCTGCTCGTGCTGAATAACGGATGGACAAATATGTAAAAGAACTCGGAAATTTTGTTCACAAAAACTCACGTCGAATTCATGATTACTGAGCATTTCCCACACATGCGACATTGGACCGTGGCCAACATCGTGGAGTAGGGCGGATATTTCTACGGCCTGACGGCACCATTCCGGTAGTTTTGGCTCATAGCGCGAGTTTCTTTCGATGGCTCTTAGGTGATCTTGGGCACTTTTGTAGGTCCTTCACCAATATTGAGAATCTTTAGTTATTTAATTTTGTAACGACAAACATTGGCTTACCCCAGGCAGTGGTCGAAGCGCTTGTGGTTGCATCGCGGATCCAATGTGATTGGTATAAGGCCCAACTGATGAACCTTTTTCAGTCGCTGAAACAGCGGGTTTTCCACTATTTCCTGTATGTAACCAGGAAGCTCTATGACACCATGAACCTCGTCCTCGATAAGCATCTGAAATATTTAAATCCAATTTAGCAGGGGTTCACTCATATTTATAAGTCTGTTAAATTATTTTGAACATTTTGTAAGAAGTTAAATTTAAATTTGCTGTGACATACATTGAAACCATACAAATAAACTTGTTATGTTTCTAATGCGCCATCAGCAAACGCCAAACAAGAACTGAGATCGTGGAATCTGGACTATTTCGCCTCGACTCTCAATGGGCACCACTTTTCCACCTCTCTATGCAACAGTTCAAGTCTTGACGAGACCAAACAAATTTTATAGGGTACTCAGTTTTCAATGCAAAATTTGTGTCTTTTAACTATTGTTTTGCAAGCTTTTGTTCTTGTTGCCTTACAAATATTTTCATATGTTAACAGTTTTTGAAATTTATAAGAATAAAATATCGCAAAAATAATAATTCTAAACACCGTTTTCAAATATAGAAAAAGGCATAAAGGGTTTAAAAATGTGAATGAACATAATCGACCAAATTTACAATTTACTTTACTTAAAAATTATCTCTTTTTTTGTCGTAAATCGTATTGGAAGAAGCCGATAACGTTTAAAAAAAGCTTACAACTCTTCCGCACCGCCCCGATCATAAAACATCGTTAAAGTTCAACGTTCTGAGCTTGAGTGATCTTTATCTGATTTCCTGTCGCACGTTATCTCGGTTGACTGAAAATCGATAGGTTATTTCATTTCAATCCCCCACAAAGTCCTACACATCTTTTAACCTACGAGTAGCGGACCTGAAAACCACCGCAACCACAAATTTGAATTGGAGCGACCGTTGCGGAACATTCCGAGCTATGGGGTGGGAACAGGTGGGAACAGCTGGGAACAACTGGGAACGCCGTTGCCCTGACAACGGGTTGCACCCAAACTTACCAATTGGCGCGCTGCACTTTGTTGATGTTGCGGTGGCGGGAGACTCGAGGGCGATGGCTCGGGGGGCGGTGGGTGGCGAGGCACTTGACGCGCTGCGCTGGCCAACATTTTTATTAATTTTGGATTGAATGTTTTATCTGACACGGAGTTCCTGTTTCTGCTCCCGACTCTCGACAAAAAGGCGCGACGAAAGTACGTCCGAAGGCGAGAGCACGACGTCGTGAATGATTTGCTGTTTATCGGACAATTGTTTTCGGGATGTAAATTTGGTTTGTTAATGGAATAAGCAAATGTGCGAACAGCTGATTGCCACTCACGCAGAGACGGAATCAAGCAGCTGATCGTTGCAGACACGAATGAGAATTTCGGATACCCTCTTGGCTGGTATTAATCGAAACGGTGCTAAATATTGTTTGCATATTCACTTTGAATAATACTTAGAATCTAGTATAAAATATCGAAGGTAATTATTTTTGGCATGTATCGTCTGTTGGTACAAAACGGACACTGATACGGATAAAATTTGAATTTATCCGTTGACGGAAAAATGCTCGATGATACAACGGTTTCTTTGCTGGCTGAATTTCACTAGCTGCTATGAAACTGGCCACTGTGAAATGTAAAAATTTTTGCAGTTTTTGTTTAATTTTAAAGTAAATATGACATTTCTGTTGCATAGATAAATTATTCAACTTTAAACAAAAGTGGATGCAAAATATTTCAATGCATATAAAACTACTAGTTAAAAACCAATTTATTGTAGGAAAATAAAATATCAATGTTATATATTTCAAAGCAAGATCTTTGTTAGTAATAATTATAGTAAGTTTTTTAATATTCCATTGGATCCTAAACTATTCCTTTTAGAAATATAAACGTTTGCTAGTTTGTAAACATAAGTAAGGAAATATTTAGTAAGAATTACTAAAAGCAGCTACGTATTTAAAAGTTCGCACCTTATTGTAAGAATATAAAATATTAATGATATATGTATATAGAAAAAAAATAAACAACTTTTTATGACCACATAGCAGTTTTTTATAAAACCTTGTATAAATACCTATTCACCCGTAATTTTCAATTGGATCCTAAACTATTTCTTCTAGAAATATGTGTAAGGTAATACTTTAGAAATTTAGTAAGAACTTTGTAACACCGTATATGAATTTCTATTCATTCGTAATTTTCCATTGAATCCTAAGCTCTCCCTTCTAGAAATATAAACATTTGCCAGTTTGTAAACATATGCAAGGCAATATTTTAGCAATTCAACTATGTACTTAAAAGTTCGCATGGCCAGTATAAATGACTTCATGCCGATCAGCCGGCTAATTGGACGCCCAAAGTGCAAAATTTAATTATGGCGGATTTAATGTCATGTGATAAACAGAGCTGATTTAAACCAAATAATACGGATTCCCGGTTTCCTCTCTCCCATTGACTCTCAAGTGACAGGTCACGGGTGAGTGGGTGGTGGGTGGTAGGTGGGCGGCGGTGGGTTAGTGGCACGTGGCGGCAACGGCGTGGAAATCGCTGTTCCCGAGAGCGCCGACGCATTGAAATGAAAGCGAAAGTTGCCTTTGCGCTGACCTACAGCGGAAAGTGGAACAGCAAAGAGGCATTTCGAAGAGAATGAAAGCCCGAAGAGAGTGTATCTTTGCATGGCCCGCTGAAATGCCAATTCCCTTTGAGTGCAATTGCAGTTTATGCAGGTCCCACAAGTCAATGCACTCTAAAAGCAACAAAAGACCCAGGCGGTACTTGGAACTACAGGCACCGCACTTTGAGATACTTTTGTATCCAGCCATGTAAAGGGTGCATGTGTAGGTACGATACGCAGAACTATGCCTGCAAAAAAAACATTAATTGAATAATGAAAGAAAAATAAACATCGGGAAACAATTTAGCTATGCAAATATAAACAAAAAACAGAAATGTTGAAACAAAAAACGCCGGCTCCGGCGACTGAAGAGAGCTTAATGGAACCGCGAGCGAAACCGAAGAGATTCGGATACGAGGGCGAGAATTTCAAATAACAAACAAATGCTTCACAGTGGTTGCTGTTTTTATATAGGCTAAATATTACAATAGTTATCAATAAGTACTAAAAACCTAATAAATGGTAAGAGGGATTTTTATTGTCAAAAGTTGAGTGTGAATCTTTTAAAATTGTATGGACAAGCGTATGTAACTTTATGGTTTTTGGAGCCTGTGCGAAAAACACACACCACTGTTATGAACATTTGAGTCTCCCGGTAGCGGTGCCGCTCTCATCGTGACTTTTGCAGCCCAACCACCCAAAGACCAGCCCACAGGCAGCCCTCGGCCGAAGAGAGCCTCCCCGAGAGACGGGCAGCGAGAGTGTCTGGGACAACTTGCAACTTTCGGCGAAGACCGCCTCAGTTGCCACACGACAGGACGGCCAAGCGGGCGACCCCAGCAGCAAGATACACGGCCTATACTGGCGAATGTATCCACGAGATACACCGCTGGCCAAATTAACAACAATTAAGGCGCTGCGCGACAGGTCTCGCTCTCCCTCCCCCTTTCTCTCCCTCCCCCTTCTCGTTCACCTCCTGGCTCTGTTTTGGCGACCCAAAATCGAAATACAAATTCAAATTCAAATGAAACGATATAATTCTCGAATCGGGTCCGAAATCTTGTATCTGTGTATCGGAGAACTCGGGAAAGAGGCCGCCGCTCGCTCTCGCCAAATGTATCTCAGCGGTTGCTGCCAGTGGGCGAAAGACGCAACTGCTGCGACCTTGCAATGCCCTTGAATGACACTCTTATTGCGACCAAGTCGCCGACGTTGCCACTTCAACGGGCGCTGAAGCGGGCCACGGCTGCCACCCAGCGCTGGCAAAAAAAATTAAATAATAAATAAATTATACTGATATTGCAACACAAAACAAATAAAGAAAAAAATATAAGGGGATAGCTGCATCATCCCGAAAGTGAAAGTTTAATTCGAGACAGAATATTTTCGCGAGAGTGAGCAAAAGTGAGGGAACCGAAGCGCCAAGAGAAATTAAAGCCGAGGACCCGACGGAGTTACCCCACTGATAGCCTTAACCCGAATCCAAAGCGTGTGTGAGAAACTGATTAAAAAATTTGCTGCTTACCAAATTAAAAAACACAAGAATACAACACATTACAAATATTTGATATTTAGGCACAGGGAACGAGTTATCTAACTGGCGCCCCCTGGCGGCGTACCTGTGCGAGTGTGAGTGAGTGTGTGTGAAAGTGAAAGTTCTCGACTCGCGAATCCTGCGGCAGCCTTTCCTTCCCCGCCCACATTGGGTCACCACTTCCTTGAACGGCAGCGAGGCACGCAAGAGCCAAAGGGCCGTAGCATATACTACAATACCTATCCGAACTATATATACATCGAATTTATGTGTATATATGCAGGCGATATTTATGCGACAACTTTTGACAACTAATTCCGAATAGTGCCACGCGGAGAAGAGCGGGGAGTAAGCTGGCAAGGGCCAAAGGGGAACGAACGCCTTGGAATAATATAAAACCATCAGGTTGGTGTAATCGTAATGTTGCAATATACCCATATACCTATAGTTAAAACATAATTTAGTGCGTGTTTCAGGGTTCCTACATACATACATAGGTTCTATATAGAACTTGCGTGATTGTTCTTTTTTTTTTATCATAATTATACAGACACCCCCGAACAGGGGCACTTCCGATTGATGATGCTGCAATTAGCATGTGCGTGTATCCATGGGATACATTTGACATTGATTTTGGCATTTAAAGTCAAAACAGTAGGTACATGAAGCCCTCGCGATTTTTGCCTAAGCAAAGTTATATTATAAAGGCAGTAGGGCCGTAGGGCAGGAGTGCTACGGATTCAAGCAATTTAAGCATAATGCAGCACGATCATTCGAATTATTTCATGAATGAAATCATTTGTATTTTTGACAAATTCCAAATTATGCAACCCCTGGGCTTTTCGTGTTATTAATGAAATAAAACCTGTATCTTTTTTAAATGATTCAACCAAAAATAAAATAATATGTAGTCGATTTTTAGTTAACACAGTAAACAAACACCCAAATAACTTGTGTGCACCCTTAAGTTGTTATATAACCAAAAACTGAATCAATATTCTGGACTCGTGTTATCCTGTTTTCTGTGATTACCGCAATCAAAAAAAAACAACGCAAATCTCGTTATCACAATTACCAAAAGAAGCCAAGAAACTCGTTAGAATCCGTTAGAACCCCAGAACAATAACTATAAAAAAGGAAAGCGAAAGCCAGTGATAGCGAAAGTATCTTTCCACACAAAAGTATCCGTGTATGTCTGTCTGTAACTAAGTTTTCAGAACGGCGCAAGCGTTTTTCCAGTTGTTTTTGTTGTTCGCGGCGCTTGGCTTTGTTTGCTTTTGACATTTCGTTGGGTAGCAATGTCATACAAATATAAATAAAAAAAACCACGCGCTGGCCAAAGAGTAAAGCACAAAAAAAAAAACACAGAAATATGGAAACCACCCACATCCCAGCACACGCACCCACACACTCACGCAAAGTATCTGCTAGATAGGAAAAATTACTGAAAGCAAATTAGCGCTTCAAACGAGGCTCGTGTGTAAGCCACTTGAATTTTATTGATTGCGGCGATGATGTCCCGATGCAAATCATTCGTTATGGGGGCCAAGGATTCGAAGACCCGACAGGAAGCCCGTAGAATGAGCAACATGCGCCACTGTATTTCAGCCAATTCACCATTAAGACTATATATTATTAATTTCGGTTTATTTATAAAAGCGAAAGCCAGTCAGCAGGTCAGCTGTTGTGGTTTGTTGATGGCCAGACCATGTATCTATACTATAGATTCTATAGCTCGAAGCGTGGGCGGCACTTGCCGGTCTGAAAAAAAATAGTTCTAAGCAGAATTCATGCTAATGATATATGCGACAGCGGATGACAGCACAAAAATGTGTTCCTATGATACCTATCTAGTCAATTAGACGCACAAGTCTATTATTTTAAAAGCCTTCTATTAAAATACAATATAAAAAAAAATTAGTTGTCAAATAACACTTTATCTGAATAAATTTTCTGTTTAAAAATTATCTTATCACCCTTCGTACTTAAACGGAAAATGGGCTTCTAATTAATTGCCCGTTTAGAGTTCTTGAAGCCTACATATGTGCTTTAAATAGCAGTTCAATGATCCGCTAGGCAATCTTATCGCCACCGCTCCTCTAATGGCACCCGTCAATCCAGCTCAAGTCATCGAGTGCTGCTAAATCACAATTACAAACTGTTCCGGCTCCAAATCCATATAATGCCAAAAATATTACCTAATCCGAATGCTCGGGCAACAAAAAATCCGTTAACTGATTAGATATTGAGTATCGAATGGCTAAAATAAAAGGCCATCCACAGCGGGAGGCTTTTCACTTTTGCCGTCGGCCCCAAGTGAGGGCAAATACGAGTATATGCACTGATAGTTTATCTCCCGGCAAAAAAGCTGATCATTATGCTTAGCCTGAAATTTGTAGTTCAACCAATTTATTGCAGTAAAATTACCAATGTTTTTTCGGGTATACTATACCAAAGTCGTATTATATGGATACAACATCATATATTTTGGCTCGTCTTTATCAAGTTATTTTACAAAATCGATCAGTTAAAACATTTACGAAATTAGTTATGGATCACCTTTGGCTAAAATTGTCAAATTATTTCCAAAGAAAAGAGGGATTTCAGAGTGCAGATAGCAGAGATTAAGATTTAGAGAGGCATCGCAGGCTGCAACGTCATAGATCACGAGCATCTGTCTATAGAGGCGACTGCCTGCCAGAATCAGTTACCTTTTGGGATGCACTGCAACTGCAGATACCGAGGCACAGATACAAACACACAGATACAGATACGGCAGCAGATACAAATACCAGAGGAGGCGGATGCGGATGCGGGGTGAGTGCAATCAGCGTGAGGGCAGTGTTTTGGCTGCGATTTGCGATTTCGCTCCGCTCTGCACTTCGATTCCGCGGCGATCCCATCGCATCCCGGCCCATCCGATGCGATCGGATCCGATCCGATTCTGGCTTATCAATCAGGGTGGGATTTACTTTTGCTAAATGCCAAAAACACAACAAAACGATCGTTTGGCCAGTCAGTGCACGCCCGACACCGTGACGCTGCAGACGTGGTGCAGTTTTCGAGTTTTCGGAGTGCTTCTCGGGAGCAATCCTCTCTATACCCGTGGCCCCTCGATGTCCGTCGCAGTGCAGTCGTGCAGTAGTTGCTAGAAGCCCGACCTACAACAAAGTCCAAAAATCCAAGACTCTGAATCGAATTAGCGACGCGGTTACCAAGCGATCAATCGGTTATATCATCCCCCAGAGTGTAAGTGAAAATACCGACTACGAGTGCAATTGCGGGAACGAGGGAACGGGGGAGGCGCCTACGGTTCGCGGGTCATTTCAGATTGCTATAAATAAAATTGCAAATTCGTTATCACAGTCCACAATCGAGACGCCGCCGCAGCATGATTAAGTGACTACAGCGCTGGGCACCCACTCACTGCAAATATCATGTGTGCTTCAGGTGATAAGCCGGCGACCGGCGTTTTTCTAGTCCGATCCATAGGCCTAACCAACACAATCGAACCGAATACGAGTAGTTTAGGCGGCATGGGCAACCAGCTAATGGCGCATCCATAACTGGAACTGTGACTGACTAATCGATGGGAGATGCGATTGATAAGATACTATACTCTCGCTGTCTGTCTAGCATTTGAAAAGCTGAGAGATGCCTTTCTGAATATCAATCCACCATACATGTAATATATGCATTTTTTTACGTGAGCCTTCAACAGTTTGTGTGAAATCAAACACTATTGACCAACACATCGCTTTATTAAAGGGCAAGCATAAACATTTACCCACGGCCCATTTACTTAGTCTAAATATGACAAAAGAGTTCAAGTAACCACGTTGAAATGTGGAATGCATAAAGATTTCCTAGTGCTTCACGATCGAAGAATACTACCTGCCACCGGCACCTCAACAACACCTTGGCTTCGTTTTCCAGAGCCAGCAAACAGAGGCGAGCCCAATCAAGCATAATTCCAAGCTATTTTTATTACGTGAGTCGTTAGAGCACCCACTTTAATATCAATTCTGCACAGTTCCCCCAATTTAATTCAATTAAGCGACTTTACGGCCGTCGTCGTCTCAATAAGTGCGTGCAGCTACTTATTCTGACTCGGTTACTCCAGCGAAAAGTATCTGAAAGATACTTTTGACGCAGCTACCGTCAAAACAATGCATAATTTTGCTAAACACCGCACACACGAATAACAAACGGAAATGTTACTTTAGCCGTAAAAGAAAAGTCAAAGACATATGTTGTCTTGGGTGCAGTATTTATAGAATTCTTTTTGTGTTATTTATTTTCATTTAGAATTTTGGTGTGTGCGTTTTATTTATAAAATGTGAGCTTGAAAGACCGCATTAGCAATTATTTATAAAGAATGCAAAAGTATAAGCAAAGGAATGTATAATCAACATTTTGAGTTCAATAAGATGATCCCGAATTTCGTGTTTTTTAGGTAAGAAACACTTATTTCGCCTTTTCCCATATACGTATGTTATGAATGTGTATTGTCGAACATTCATATTCTGTAATAATTTTTTACCCAACGTCATCAGCGCCCGAAGCGCATTTAGCCACTTGGCCAAAGGCCAAAAGAAATTTAAATTTATCTGTAAGGGGAAAAATGGCATTAAAGCGAAGGGATGTCTGTGAATCATGAAATATCTGCCATAAGTGGCATCACCTCATATGCAGCGGCATATGCGGTATATGGGAAATTGGCTTAAATGTTTAAACAGCCAGGCGAAACAAACGAATGTTTAATTTTAAGGAAATTTCAAAGAGATCGGCATTTTGACCTCCTTAATCGATCGATTGTCAGACGATCGCTCTTTTCATTTAAACTTTGTCGACGCCATTGGGCGATACATTTTTATTCATTTTGCTGCCTAATTCAGTTTCCTATGCATGTTGCCAACAAAAAATAAATAAAGAGCAGAATACATAAATACAGAGGGGGACAGAAAGTTTGAAACAGACAACACACAAATGCCGCTGAAAGTTCAAGGCCAATTGACTTTGTCTCGTCTCGATTGGCGCACCCAAGATCCGAAAATAAGAACACTGATGTCTCAATTGGACGGAACTTCCTCTAATCAACACGTCTCTATCTCTCAGCTAAGGGGCGTGGCTTGGCTTGCACCTGAAATCTCACCAAAAGGCTTGCATGCACGTGCACAAACCTGAGAATGAAAACAATAACAAAGCCATCTGCCAAAAACAAAATAGAAAGGTGTTAACAATTTGTAGTGGTCACCGGGCTCGTCTGGGTTGGTGGGGAGCATTGTCACGGGTTTTCCTCACCTGATTGCGATCATGAACAAACCCAGAGGTGGACAAGCTGTTAAACAGAACAATTGTAAATTGTATGAGCACTTGTTGCTGCTATTCCATCGACAATAATTTCAAATGAATATCCTGAAATTATTCGACTGCACAAATACTGCGTATGAGTTCTAAAAAAGATGTTGACGTTCCCCAATGGACTATTAAAATTTTAATAGCAGGCAACTAAATCAACTGAAAGGCAAAGCAAAATTTTTTGGTAAAAATGAGAAATGCGCTAAAGATAATAAAAAGAAAAACATATTTTCCCAGCTGTGTGCAAATGCCATGAGAAAACGGAAAACGGAAAGGGAAAGTGATGAAAAGAAGGCAAAATTTAAAGAGAATTTATTTGTTTACTCAAAAATGGTTCATCGCATATCAATATATCACTCACGTCATATACTCCGCTGGTCCCTATATTTGCAGATATTCCGCAGATCAGTTGCAGCAGACCCAATTTTGCGGTGACGTGACGTAAATGAACGATCCCGGCGATATTCCACTGACACACACGAGCACGCCGGACAGCAGGCCGCCCTGCAGCATTATCTCCATCATACCAACCATAGGCATGTCCTCATGTCGCGGCAGGGCCGAGGCATTCGCAAGGAGTCTGTCCTCAAAGTTGCGCACCTTGGGATCACAGGTGAGTGGTATTAAGCCAAAAAAAAATCCCACCATAGAAATCTTCGATAAATGTTGACTAATTTGTGCTATGTATTTGTGTTTTTATAATGGTAAAGATACCTAAATTGCAACCAATAAGTCTCTTAATGAATAACAAGTAGAAGTTATAGTTTTGCACAATTAATAGTTTTGTGTTATGGCTTTTAGGTTCTTTGATAGCTTGCACACCCGCGTAAAGGTCTTTTTTGTTTCGTTAGGCATCCTTGAAGAATTCATCCCTGCCGGTTGTATTCGGCTTCATTGTACGTCCGCCCGGTCGCCAATTGACAGGGCACAGCTCACCGAACTCATCGCTGAACATGAAGGCTTGCACCAGGCGCAGTGCCTCGTCAACGCTGCGACCCACGCCGACGTCGTTTATGGTGATCTGGCGCACGCGACTTTCGCGATCTAAAATGAACATGGCCCGGAGGGCCAGGCCAGTGGACTCGTCCAGGACGCCGTAGTCCCTGGCTATCTTCATGTTCTTGTCCGACAGCAGGGGAATGTCCACTTCCCCCAAGCCACCCAACTTCCTGGGCTGCTTCATCCACGCGTTGTGGACAAATTGACTGTCCGTGGAGCAGGCCAGGACCTCGCAGCCAACGTTGCGAAACTCCTGGGCTCGGTCGCTGAAAGCCTGAAGCTCCGTCGGGCAGACGAAGGAGAAGTCCGCCGGGTAGAAGATCAGCAGCACATACCGCCCGCGCAAGTCCGAGAGCGATAGTTGACGAAAGCCGCCGGATACCACCGCCTGGGTGTTGAACTCCGGCGCCAATTGATTCAAGTTTAGCATACGCATCTTGACAAATCTTGTTTTTTTTTTGCTGTTTTTTATATTGAACTTGGTTTTGGGCACGATTCAGATGTCGAGCTTACTTGAATCGTAAGGAAACTAAATACACATGTGTCAGTTTCTTACAATAAGATATCATCCCAGCCTTCTGTAGAATATATTTTCAACTTTATCGTCGAATAGGTCTCGTATTGAGTTCGGTTCAAAGTTGATCTGTGTTACAATGTTTAAAAAGTATGTTATTCCCCTCCGGTTGGACTGCCGGCATCCTGATTATTAGATTCATCAAATTCTATTTAATAAAAAATATTTAGTGTCTTCTTTAAATCAAATAAATACGTGTATTAAAAAATAACATGCATATATGTTATGCACTAATCATTTAAACGTGTCCTAATTGCATTTCTGTGTTTTTTATGATTTTGCAGACGAACGAAGAGGGCGGAGAGAACGCCGAGGATGAGCCGATCATCAATGGCACCGGCACCAACACATGGGTCAACTCCCACGACTCGGAGCAGACGGTGACAGACCTGCAGCCGCTGCGCCACGAGTCGGACTCCTTCTTCGACTTCGACTGCGAGCTGGAGTCGCCCGGGAGTCCGGTGGATGAGTGCGAGTACCTGCGTCTGATTGAAACCGCCTCGAATACGCCCCACAACTCCACGGCGGAGTCGGGCTATGCCTGCGCCTCCGTGGCCAGCAGCCACAGCAGCAGCACCGATGGCCCTTACTTTGATGCATCTACCTCTGGTACCGCTTCCGTTGCAGCCGCCGGCCCCGGGGCCTCCGCCACCGCCACTTCATCCGCAGCGGAGGCCGAATTTGTTGCATCCCCAGCTGTCCAGGATCTGAAGCTGCCAACCCCCGAACTGAAGGACTTTGCCAATGCTTTGCAACTGAACGGCAGCCACGATCTGGCGAACGGTGTGGCAGAGGAGTCAAATCACACGGCTGCTCTGGAGAACGACGATGATGAGGCCTTTCTTCAGGCCCAAATTCTCAGTGAACTGCAACACCAGAGCAAGAGTCTGCGACGCGAAGAGGAGGGACTTACCAACGGCCATGTCGAAGTTGAACACTTCGAGGTGGAAGCTGCCACAGAGGCAAAGGAAAAGGAAACGGAGCGGATTACCCCGAACAGAACTCACGAGGAAACTATACAAAAACAAACAGAGGACAGAGTGCAAACAGAAACAACCAAATGCGATGGGGACGCAACCGTAGATGACAATGCGCAGGATACACCCAGGGACAGAACTCCCACAGAGGAGCGCTCTCCTACTGAGGAGGACAACACGGACATTGCCCTTCCGGGACCCTCTAGCGATCCGCACGAGCTCTCACCCGACAGCGGAGTGGATGAAACAGACAAATCGGCCAGCAATCTCACAGTAAACGTGGAGTTGGCCCAAATTGAACAGGCTAAACAGGACGCCAACGAGGCAGTGGAGAAGAGTGGCGGGGGCGGTGGTCACAGCCACGGTATCGACACCACCGATGACGAGGACGATTGCAGGCCCCAAAGAATTCGGCGCTGCTCATCGCTGAAAACTGGAAAGACACCGCCCGGCACACCGGGCCGCAAGAAGATAGTGCGTTTCGCCGACGTCCTGGGCTTGGATCTGGCAGATGTCAAGACCTTCCTGGATGAGATACCTACCATACCAAAGTCGGCGTTTGAGGACCTCGAAATCCTCGAATCGGAGCCACCGCTCCAGCTGGGTCCCAAGTCAGATAAACTGCTGATGCCCCTGTTCCAGCAGCCCGGCGGCCTGCCCACATTCCTTGACGCGGTCCGGGAGAAGCAGGTGTCGCTGGAGAATGCCGCCGTCTCCGACAACATCAACCAGACGATATCCGGATCGGTGCGTGTGCGGAATCTGGACTTCCACAAGTCCGTGCACATCCGGTACTCCCTCGATGGGTGGCGGAGCTATGCCGATCTGCAGGCCAACTATGTGGAGAACTCGTGCGACGGATTCTCCGACAAGTTCACTTTTGTGCTGTTCGGTAACTCCCTGCACGTGGGCCAGCGTCTGGAGTTTGCCGTGCGATTCCAGTGCAAGGGCCAGCAGTTCTGGGACAATAACTATGGGGCCAACTACTGCTTCCAGTGTCTGCCTAGCTCGACCCATCCCTCCGGCAGCTCGACGGCATCGCCTCCGTCCGTGGCGACTGGCGCCGTAACCTCCGGTCATGGGGCCGGACTGGTCGGAATGCTAAGCCCCACGGCGGGCGATGCCTGGTGCAGCTCCTTCTACTAAATCCGGCAGAGATGGGCCTATCTACGAACATTCGGTTCCAAATCCGCATCCGAACCCAAATCCCATCCAGCAACCAATCCCAAACCAATTGGCATGACGTCATGGTCTGGGCCATAATTTCCCAAGCCTTGAGATCATGCTAATGCCACCTACAAATTCGTATCATCCCAAAAGCGCAGAGACATGAGCTGACAGTTAGAGATCGCGGTCAAAGATCGGATCAAATCAGATCAGAGAATACCTCGTCTGGGTGTACCGATTGTAGGGTCAAATGGAAACTATTGGAAAACTACAAGCGTCATTTCTGTTAGACGTTCACATTACAAAAGGTCAGGGTCGTACAACCTTCTGAAAAAATATAGGGCTTTAGAATGTGAGTGTCCATAAAAATCTCCCAAATGAATTGGGCTACTATTTAAATTTTTTTAGCAGAAAGCACGGATATGTTCAGTATATCTTGGGGTCAGGAAAATTATAAAATTAAATTTCGTTATTTTCAATTTGTTTTTGTATGCAAACCTGCATTTTAATCGATAATTAAACTAAAAATTGAAAGAGAATTATTGGTAGTGGGTCAAATATAGTTTTTGATATTCGCCACAATTTATGTTTTAATTGTAAAAAGTGGCAATTAAACGATTTGTTGTGGCTAACATTAAATATCAAATATAGTTGAACAGACTACCAATAATTCAAGTCGAGGGAAAAATATAAATGATTCATACATTTTTCTTTCATCACAAAGAGTACTAATCAAGTCACCCTATTCTTCAAAGGAAAAAACGAACCGAGATGGGTTATATTTTTATAGTGCGGAATGGATGAGGGATATTTGAAGAAGTTATAGCGCCACAAAACAAAGCAGCTAATAATTAAACACGTGAAAACAAATCAACCAGAGTAGTGCGAAATGAACAAGAGCCAACAAAGTTCGAATGAATCCCAAAGATAGTTGTTAGTCGTATGTTTTAAGAAGAGCAAGTGATAAAAAAAACTATTAAATCTGATCAGTTTCTTCAATGTCTTTTTCTGTTTTTAGTTTCCACACGCACCTTATCAGTTTTTATGTTTCCAGTTTTGTTGGTTAACGGAAAGGGTTTTCGGGTCGCTGCCAGTCAGAGGGTTCCTGCTGTCCGATGTACTTTCTAATGTTACAACTTTTTGTGAAGTGATTAATGGAAATTAATCAAGGTTCAGCAACAGTTTCAGATGTACATATGTTTACAGAGCTAATCACCCCACGTATTCTCTTTGTTTCCTAAGAGCAAATTTGCCGGTAGCTCGTGACAGAGTTCCCACATCAAAAGTCAACTACTACCAAACAACAGCTTTTATCTAGTCAAATTGAGTTTGCTTTTGAGAACCTTTGGGCCACATGCGCCCCCAATTCTTCTGTTATTTGTAGGGAAAACTCCATCGGAAGTTTGAGCCACGATCGCAGAACTCTTTCCATCCGATTTAGTAGACCTTTACTTTTACCATTACTTTTGTTTTTCTCAAACGCTGATAATGCTTGTTTTCTTAATTATGCCTTAATTTTAATTTAAACAATTTCATTTATTTTTATGTATATGTTGATGCGTAATATATTTCTAATATTATATATATACAAATAAAATAAACATACAATTTAGCTATTTTTCTCCTTGGTTGATTCATTTGCCCTTCGGTTTTGACGCCATAATATCGGAGATCCCAGCGCACTCTTCTTATCCTACCATACATACACGTATATTATATAGACATACTATATAGCCGATAGCCTATATCAGGGATTGAGAAGCAGAGATCTACTTATAGCAATTACAAACGCAGCTACCTCAGGGTTTTCTAACTGAAAACACGATAACGAGAAAATAATAGTTAAACAAAGAATATGACTAAATAAATACTATTAAATATGTTTATTGCATAGCAAACATGTATAAAAGCAAACAAATAAAAGCGAACTTTAAAAGTTACAACTATTTACCTATGTTAACATAGCAGCGAAACATATATTACAACAGTAACCCTCTCCCCCCGAAAAAAAATAAAAAGCAAAAGCAAAATGATTTAGACTGAAGCGTGAGTATTCGAGTTGAGCCAGAATTGTTACGAGATCTGCCCTAGAAAACAGATTTATGTTAAAATTTGTGTGGGCGTGGCTGTTGCTAGCAGAAGAGTTCTATGCAAACCACAAAAGAATAATAAAGAACCCACAATAAAATTCTAATGCTCCGACAACATTTCATTTGTGAAAGGCGTTTGGAACTTTGGGCCTAAGCTAAATTTGAAATTATGCAAATTGCCACACATTTTCGCAGGTAAGTAGAACCCAGAGTCCAAGTCATTGCTCTGGTTTCATTCACAGCTCATGATTGCCCTAAAGACATGTTTGGGGCTGTTCTCGCCCATGCTGAGTTTATTATCAATCACCTGTCGAAGTTATCTTCTGTTATTTATTCGCCCAATTCACTTTTCATGGCTCAATCGCAAAGCCAAGAGATACACTAATCTAGTGTGAAAGTTCTTTCATCAGCTGCGGAACTAGCGTTCATTGATTTTTATGCAAATGGCGCAAACTTTATAAATAGTTGGCTTAGTTTATTAAACAAGAGAGATTTGCATAGAATGCGAATGTGTTTTAGACAATCGAATATAAATCTAAAAATGAGCTATCTTAACGGTAGTTCAAGTGATTCTTCTCGCTGCCGATTCTTCACCGGATTGTGACCATATAAAAAGCTTGGACAATGGTCTGGTTTGGGTCAGTTTGCAGCATGGAGTCGCGCTCGGCAAATTGGATAATTTTCGTAGTATTTTTGCTGCCAACTTTGGCAGCAATCGAGGCCAAGGATGATGCCTCTGCGCCACGTCTTCTAACCCTGCAAGCTGCTAGCCCCGCTCCGGCTCCCCCGCCCCAGGAAGTGATTATCGAAGGAAGTGATTATGATCACCATCAGTACCACAACCCGTACCCGCCGCCGTACCCGCCCAGCTATTCATACCCGCAGCACCCATCCCCGCCCCAGCACTGCCAATGTCCGCCGGGTCCGCCCGGTCCACCAGGACCGCCGGGTCAACCAGGCCAGCCTGGCCAGAAGGGATATCCAGGCCAGAAGGGATCCAAAGGTGAGCCGGGCGAAAAGGGAGCTCCTGGGGAGAAGGGCTACCCGGGCATGCCAGGATTGCCAGGTCCCCAGGGACCACCCGGTTACCCCGGAGGTTCCTTTGCCCCCTTCCCGTATCCACCACCTGTTTCGCCCCCTGCCCCGCCACATGGACATGGACCCCATCGCTATTACGGATATTACGATCAAGACGAGGATGATTACGGACGCGAACGTTCCTTTAGTCTGATCGAAGAACCTCACATTGGCCGCGAACCCATCATCTTGGCGTTTAGTCATCAAAGACATCCATTCACAGCAAAAGCTAATAAAAAAAGGAACTAGCTTTAAGTTACATTCAGCACAGAATTAAAAACCAAAACCTTTGAAAACGTGTTTGCAAAACCTAACTATGATTATGGGACGGGTATTCATAAATTGCAAGTGCAACAAAACAAATCTTGGCTGCTTAGTAAGGGTAATTTACACATTTTTCACGATATTGCTATTATTTCGATGAATTTATATTTTTTTAAATGCGTTAAATTTCTATCACATACTTAGAGCCCCCACAAATTGAAAAACTCGCGCTAAGTGTATAATTTGAAACCTTTATACAATGCTCGTCGTATCAATAGATGAGTTGTCGAGATGTATCGAGGCATTAACAGACATCGTCATCTACAGCTGGGTGGTAGTCGACCTCCTCCTCTGCTACGTCTTCATCCTCTAAGCCCGCTTGCGAGGCGCTAACCTCGGCAAAGTCATCATCCATATTATCCACAAAGCTGGAGACCCTGAGTCAGGACGAAACAAACAAACATCAAAATACCGGTCAAAAAGTTATTCGTTGTCTGCTGCCAATACTTTTCAAAGTCGCACTGCGGCAGGAGGCCCTCTTCCTTCGAGGGACTAAGTCTGAACAGGGTGCTGAGCCGGAGAAGCCCAAGGAGAATCAGGAACATTCCGGCCACATAGCTGAGCCACAGATTGTGCGGATAGAGTATCAGGTAGACGCCAATGGCCGCGTACACGGGGGTGGGCCGCCATCCGCCACAAATCGCTGACAGACGCCAGCAGGCCAGGCAACAGCACGATCTCCGCTGGTAACGGTCTCTAAAATAGGATGGACTTATACTTAGCAAATCCACTTAAGATGTTAACTAGATTTTTCGATTTAACGCATTGATATCAATGACAGTTTTGGTACCCTAAGATTCGTAAGGAACTTTAAAGGCAAGGCAGGTAAATCCAAATTTTCATTTTAAAACGGAACCTAAAGTCGGTGTTATTAGTCTATAAAGCTTTATAAGTTCAAAGAAATCAGCTAGAAATATTCCATTTCACTGCGATTCTTTAGAACAGGGATATGTAAAGTTTCAAATTGTATTAAGCCATAAAATATTGAGCTCTAAGCTTATTTTTATACCATGTACCTTAAGGTACAAATGGTATATTAAGTTTGTGCAAAGTATGTAACAGGAAGAAGGAAGCGTTTCCGACCCTATAAAGTATATATATTCTTGATCAGCATCAACAGCCGAGTCGATCTAGCCATGTCCGTCTGTCCGTCCGTCTGTCCGTCTGTCCGTCCGTCTGTCCGTCTGTATGTATGAACACGTCGTTCTCGGAGATGGTAAGAGCTAGAGGTGTCATTTTTTTTGCTTTAGGTCTGTTATATGTGTACGCAGGTCGAGTTTATTTAAAATTTTTGCCACGCCCCTTTCCGCCTTCGTAATTTGCATAGAACTGCATTTTCTTCGATAACTTGGACAAAGTAAGAGCTAGAGACCTGTTTAACTATTTGCAGATAATGCCATTTCCAGGTTTTTGCCACGCCCCTTTCCGCCCTCGTATTCGCAAAAAAAAACCATATCTCCAAAATGATTAAAGCTAGAAACTTAATTTTAAGTTGCTAAGTCTGCTGATTGTCTAACACGTGCATGCAAAATTACGTTCAGATCGGACAATAAATATAGAAGATATGACCAATTAAAGTTTTACCCACCCCTTCCCACGGCAACGGCAAGAGAGGTACATGGTATCTCGTTGTCGAGGAATCTCGACTACAGCGTTTCTACTTGTTTGTACATGAAAATATTGCTCCAAATTTGTGAGCGTTCGTTTGCTGCACATTGTTTTAGTTTTTTAAGTACTTAAAATATTGAAAAAAGTGTCGAAAATATTGAACGTTTTTTGAGGTGAACAAGCACATAGGTTTGATTTCAGGATTAACTTACTCTGCACACTGGAGCTGCAAGAATATGGTCACCAACCACTTGATCTCAATGAACATTACAAGCACGGCTGCAAAACTAAGCAGAAATTAACATAATTACTGACGGCATGGAAATCTAACTTACACTATATAAAGGCCGGCATGATAGCCATGCATGTAGACATCAACGCCCACGCCGCAGATAACTGAAATGAAAAATGGCATCAGTAATTCTTATGGAACTCGAGAGGGTTCTTGTGGAATGGGAAGTGTTATCCTTGAATGAGCCTATAAAATAATGTGATTTCGTCTGGCCAAACATATATTTATAAGCATATTTATTGAGTTGAGGCTTTTTTGTTTACCCAGCATGGCCCATAAAATGTAATACGAAACCGAACGAGCACGCGAGGGGGGCCTCAGAAGTTTGCCAACCACAAACTGTGGTAGTTAAAATTTCACGAGAAGTTACCACCAAAAATATTTTAATTGGATACATACATCAAAAATGTTGATGGTGTTTTATTTTAAAATCAAACTATCCGTATCTTTTTCAAGCTGCCCTCGAAAATATTCATATTCAAACCGCATTATGGGTCCCCTGTCTTGTCTCTCAAATCCACTTCCAATGTATAAGATTTGGCCAACAAAGCCACCACGCCCTTTTCGCCACTCTCCCATAAAAACTCAATCTAATTAAGTTGTTTTTATTATGCCAAGCCGCGAAAAACAAATCAGATTAAAGCATTCAAATATACAATATATATGCTCCGCTTTATATCTAAATGAAACTGCAGAACCAGAACCAAAACCAAAACCAAACCAATTACATTAAATGCTGGGAGAGCGGAAGGCAAAAACGAGAATCGAAAAACGGAAATCGAAAAAACATGCAAAAATTATGCGGATAATTGAAAGCGATGGGGGAAAAATAGATTTGTCCAGGACATTCTGCGGGGAGAAAACTTGGCGGATGGCTGGCGCCGAAAGGCTAACAACAAAGCTCATTGTCGAACGTATGGAAAAGTCACTGATAGGGTGGAAAAGCAGTCGGGGAAAACTGAACTCTTGGCACGGGAACCATGAGCTGCATAGGGGCCAATGGCTTGTTAATGGCTCTGGCAAAGAACATGCTTCTTGCTTTTGGTCCTTTTCTTTCGCAACCCCTGTTTGATGTGGGCTTCATAAGCTGCGTCCAGCTTTTATAGTTTGTTTTTCTGCGTTGTACTGCATTTTAAAGCGGAGCCCACATCTATTTGTAAGGAAATTGGGTTGAACTTGACCCAAAGTTTGTGTGATGCTACAGCCAGCCATTTATCAAATGCTAAAGAGGTCGGAAAAAATGGTGGACGCACTATTTTAAGCGCATTAAGGAGTAGTTCAGTGGTGGCCGTAAAGCCGTTATTATTGGCCCAGCCAAGAGTTTAAGCCAAGTTTGATAACTGCACCAGATGCTCACAAAAGCACGGAAAAATACAATTGCATATTGACGGCTTCTGATGCAGATAAATGATGAAAACATTTTAGAGTGAAAATAATTCAACATGTTACTTAATCGCTTTTTTTAAACCATTTTTTAATAGCTTCCAAGAGTTTTTCAATTATCATTGATGTGAATGCTTACAATGTATATTTTACATACTAACAAATATAGTATTAAACACATAAAGAACCTGAATTTGTTATAAGTTCCCTTATTAAATTGTTTGCTTATTCTTACCCAAGAAAACGCTGCGAAAAATTAAATTTATTTGCCGGAACTACAAAAAAGCAAACAAATCGTAAAAAAAAAGCATTCACCAGCGTTGCCATAGAATTTTCATTGAATTGGCATTCAAAATAAATATAATAAATATAATAAGCCACAGCACTCAACATATCCTTGGGCTGGATTTCTACACATACGCATTTCCTGCAATTTGTCAAGAATAAACATTCCGAAAAGGGTCAGAACCTACAAACGATATACACGTATAAATAAATACATATACGGTATGTGCTTATACTGCATGCACATGCATCATATCCTCATCGTGATTGGCATTATCTTGGGGGCAGGGTCCCCGGTCACCCGCGCCGTGAGTTATTTTATTTCGCTTGGATTTCCAGCCACTTGTTCTCACCGAATGAAGTTAGCAGACCAAAAACCCTTATCACAGGACGTAAACACTCGCACGGCTCCGACTGGTGATTATGTCGACGTTGCTGGTGGTGACGTGCACGGCGAAGACGTTGCTGTTGCTGTTGCTGCAGTTGCATTTGGCTCATGGCTTCGGATTTGATTTTAAACAAGAGTATTTACATACGAGTATATGTGGGTATGTGTGTATTTTATATGACCTTAAAGAATGGCTAATAAAACAATCAAAGAGCCGTATCCACATCACAAAACTTCTCTACGTGCTTGGCTTGCTAAGTGCCCGAAGTGGTGGCAGGTTAACGTACAAACATTTTCAGGTTCGCAGAGGGTGGCTCGTTAAGCTTTTTAAATTCAGTATTTATCTCGGGCATACGCTGCGTATGCGTAACTTGACACTTTTCACACTTCCACTTCTTCCGTGCGGTGGAGGCATTTAATCACCGGCTTCCTGTGTGTGCCAGGGAACTAATGCCTGCAAATTACCGTTCGCACTCGCACTTTGCCCCCGCACGTCGCTTGGTACACTTTTTGTTCCCTCCTTTCTTTCGGTTTCAATTATTTTTATTTTTATTGTTGTTTTTGTGAGAGGTACCACTTGCTCGCTTTGCCAGTTCGCCAGTTCGCCAGTGCGCCAGTTTGCCACTTAACTTTATGACCGGGCTCCAAACAACGAACGTCCGCACGCTTTCAGCAGCGCCAGCTGAATGAGCCCGAGTGAAAGGACCTCACATTCACGGCGGCATCAGGAACAGGACCAAGGCGATAGTCGCCGCTGAGGCTGCCAGTGCCGCCGACTTTGTAGCCAAGAGCAAAAGCAAAAGCGTGAGCCAGCCAATAGGGCGGCGCTGCATTCAAAACCGTCGAGTTGATTTGTTGGAAAAGGACAGGGCTCGGGTTTTATTTCATTTTGAATGCTTGCCACAAAAAAAGGTCTGCGATGGATCAAAATATCAATTATCCGTAGAACTCCTATTAAAATTTTAAAAGAAAAGAGCAAAAACATACATTGCACGTTGTACTTTCAATTCCATAAATAATTTAGCATAAGAGCCTACCATAAAAATTACTACATCCTGTAAGATCCCAAAATTTGTATTCTAAGATTCAATAATTGTTCTATGACTTGGTTAAATCAAAATACGGGATACTCTTTTGTACTCTTGAACTCTTTGAAATATTTAAAAAAATTAAAATTTTTGTTTTTGATTCAACACTTCCAACAAGGCAAGATTGGGATATTGGTTGTTTATATTCATACATTATCTTATATAACGGACATAAACTGACTCGGCTTAGAATGGATTTATTCGAGAGACGAGCTACATTTTTGTAGCTTTTGCTTCTGAAAGATGTTATGCTTCAATAAAACATGGCTCTAAGGTTCTTACACTTTGCAATTCCCGAGTGGAGAATGTTGCAGACTTACATTTACATCAGTTTATGCCGATATTCCATTCTTCTCAAAAAATGACAAATGTTCTTGCCACGCTTATGTGTGTGTGGCAATAACAAAAATCGTACAATGAAAATCTTACAATGAAAATCAGAACAGAAAATTAGAGTGTGGTACTCCGGTCCAGATTTCCCGTTTTGACGATTCTTCTTACTATTAACCACAGGACTGGTATCTTTCCTGATAAGAATAATAGAGGATTTATGTATATGGATTTATTTTTAAGAGTGTGGTACTGTTTAATTGTCAAGGATATCAACAAATTTTCAGTTTGGTTTGAAAACAAATTTCAAAGCGACCTCAGGATAGGAACTTTTTTAACAGAAAGCTAAAGCTTAACAGAAAATTGTTTATTCAAATAATACATGACTTAAGCTTTAATTGGATTGTTGGAAATAATTCTTTTAATTTGTGTATGCATATAGGGAATGTTGAAGAAATAGCTTCCAATACAAAGGCAAAACCTTTATCTTATTCTCGTTCAACACCCAACTAGAATGTTCGAGTGCGTATGTTTGTTTATTTAAAAATTTCTATTTGTTGTTCATAGAGCACGGTTACAAGCTGATTTTCCGTCCTCAGGAAGAAGCAATAAAATTCAATTTAGAGAGTAGCGCATTTCAAAAGTCATTATTTCTTCGCGCATCTCCCACCATTGCTGGCTGGATTTTATTTGTCACGTTGTCCTGTATGTGCTGCCTTTGCCGGCGTGTTCCTGTGAGCGTTCCTCCGTCCTGCTGGTCCGCAGCCACCCTGCGCTCGTCCCGTTGGCTACGTTTCAGTAATTTTCATAACTGGCTAAATGGAGGGCTGGGCGTCAGGGGCGACAAAGACGAAGGAGCTCCAGAGGCGACCAGGACCAGAGCTGAGCAATTGCCAAGTGCCAAGCGACTTCTACGCAGAATGTGGACAAAAACATTTTCGGCTGTGAAACTCGCATTATTAGTCGGGGGAGGGTGGTGGGAGTTTCAGGGAGCAACTCGAGTAAATATTTTTTTAGCTCCCCTCGCTTATTGTGCTGTGCATTTTCCAAGGTGCCTATCGTCAGCCTTGTTTGCATTATGCGGCGTTAATGACATCCAAAGTGGAAGCTGCCACTCCCCAAGAAATGATCCAGCAGCTACAGCATAATTCACAGGAAAAACGCACTGAGAGAAGTTATCCTTTGCGAAAGAAACACTATGTTTAATAAGCTGCGTTCTCGCTGATAAATCACATATTGAAAGAGCTTATTAAATAAAACTATTAAAACATACTTTTCTTAAAAAACAAAGAAGCAGGACCGGGTGGTTAGATCTACATCTACAAAATCTTTTCTCCTGTGCAGACCAATGCTAATGATGTTCACTTGGGGAACTCCTTGCGCCGCTTCATTATCTTGGTAATCCCAGCCACCATGGCCACCTCTGGGAGGGCCAGCTTGGCATCCTCCTGGAAGTCGCAGCGTCTGGTTAAATGCAGCCACGTCCTTTCTGCATTCAAAGACAACGGCATCTGCAGCCAACTGACGTAGTCGATTTTCATGGAGCCCGTTAGCAGCTGGTCGAAGGGCGTGTTGTTTCCAATGAAGAACATGGACCGCAGCACCGATGTCTTTGCCTCTTTGATATTCTGGCCCTGAACCCCCTGAAATGGACTGGGATCGTTGTCGCCTGTTCCCAGTTGCTCCAGCAGCCAGTCCTTGTTGAACTTTAAATAGTTGTACACCACTTTCAGAGCCTGTTTGCCAATATTAGTCGTCAGCACATCGCTAACCAGGACTTCGGCTATATAATCCGCTATGCCCACATCCATCTCCATGGCATAATTGTTCGGGGGGCTGTGACTTAGGCGATCCGATTCGGCATTTGTCAAAGCCAGATCGTCCATTTTAATGGTGCTCACGGCACTCATGCCCCCAGCCCCGCGATTGGTGCCACCCACAGTTCCTCCAAAATCGGTGTCAAGGTTGATGCTTTCCTTGGCCTGTTTGAGAAACAATTCAATCTGATCCGTGTGCTTGTCGTCCTCGTCAATAGAGCAGATAGCCTCCGAAATGGAGTAGCAAATCGAGGCCTTTTCCTGATTTTTTTCTGCAAATGTTGCGAGTACCATTTTTGTACTGCCAACTATACAGAGCTTAAAAGAAAATACTCACTTTGCTCGTGCATCTCCGCCGTTTTTATTAGTTCAGTATAGAGAGCTGCAAACACTACCTGCAAAAGCACAGAATCGCCCAGAGGCCTGGTGGACACCGGAATGATATCCTGCAGCAGAGAGGCGATCTTGTAGAGTCCCTCGGGAATGCAGTCCCAAATCTCTGACACACAGGTCAGGGCCAAGGACATGGCCTGGTACATGCTGGCCCCGTTTTCCACGGCATTGATCAGCATCTCAACCACACAATCAAGTACCGGATACACAAAATGCATTATTGCCTCCAGCCACGGAGTTCTCTTTTGGTTCCACACCTGCCGCTTGTCCAGGCAATCGCTCCATCCGCAAATTGCGTACTCTTCCAGTGTTTTAATGAGACAAGACTTAATATCCACAGCTTTCCCAACAGCCACCACCAGGTATGTGAGTGAGAGAACAATCTGGTAGTTTGACTGGCCGACAGGATCTATGGAGAGGGAGAGAAACGCATAAATTTCCATTACGTTTCGAGGGAGAATATCCTACCAATATCGCCGGCTATCGACTCAGTAACATTGAAGCACTCTCCGCGACACAAAAAAGCCTCGCATTTTTGTGGGGCTCCCTCTGCGCTGGTAAACGAATGCTTGGCCACATTCTTAAAGTTTTCCGACGATGGCAAATGCTGCATTAGGTGCCGCAATATAATCCCTGTCAGATACGCATCTCTCATCAAAAGGATCTTGAGCAAATACGACCAATCGGCTTCGGGAAATGCGAGCAGAACCCTCAAATCCAGGGATATGGCAGTATTGGTGGCTAGATCAGCAAATTCGGTGACCCACTGGCATGATTGCTCCTTAGGAAAATATCTGGGCAATGCGAATATAATCCAGGCACTGGGCAGTCCATGGCGGGAGCTAAACAACTCCATGTTGTCGAGACCTTTGCGGAAGACCTAACCAAAATTCGATTATGATAATGTTATGTTGCATATATCGATTGAAAAACCATTGGCCTAAATTAAGCAGAACTATTTTTACTATCATTGATTTTTTTTCTTAAGTACTTCGGATCTAAATTACGTGTATGCAGCCATACAACGGACAGAGCCATTAGACGGACATAGACAAAAGCTCACCTTCGAGAGTACTCCCAGTGGAGCACCTCGGAGCAAAAGGCAGTAGAACAGTTCCCGGCACTTGGCGTGAATATCCCGAATGATGACGCTTTGGTTGCTCAATTGCAAGCCCACATAGGCCTCACCGCTCTCAGAAATATGCGGCAGCAATTCTGCTATGCACAGTAGCATGTTGCATATATCGACCAGATGTAGTTGCGATCGTGCCACACTGGTAACGATCTGGGTATATCGTACTGTCAGCACACTGAGTGTCTCGTTGAGCATGCCTGCAAATATTTTCTGAGCCATCTTCGGGGGCACCGAGTTCCACAAATCGTTCTTGGAACCTCGCATGTAGTGCCACCACATCTGGACGGTGTAGGATCCGCGTTCGGACTCGAAAAACGGTTGGGTGTCCTCCCAGTGCAAGCAATCAGCATCCTGGATTATGTAGAGCAATAGTAAACGGCAATGAAGATCCAGAAGGCGTTCGGCCAGGGCCTCGGACATTTGGGAATATTGCTTAAAACTTAGCTTCAGGGCTCCACCCTTTTCATCGCCCTTGGGCGGACAAATCGTCGTGGTGGCCGCCTGCATGTAGACGCTCAAAGAGTTCTTCACTAGGGAAGCAGCGCCTATTGTGGCCGTAAGCACTGATAGGTCTGCATGATCTAAGGACTCCTGGGAGAGTCGATGTATATGCTCCAGGAGCAGATCCGCCGATTTCGTCACCAGCTGTACAAACTTATCCGGATCGGAGGTCTTGACAGTGACACTAGTCTAAGGAGAGGTTAAGATGACATTGACTTTTTCTCTTTCTCATCACGAGCATCCTTACAAAGTCTCCCTCGTTCATTTCCTTTTCGGTGTGCAGAAGTCCCGACGGCTTCCGATAAGAGGCAAAGTATTCATCTTCCCACCTAACGTTTTTTTAGTTGACTTATTTTTCCATTACGCACTGAAGATTCAAGCATGTTTACATACTCACCACCTAATTAATTTAATAGATGCAAAGGATGCATACCGTGGAAAATCGAGTTTTCCACCCACAACTCCCGAACAGATTGGTTCTTGGAGCACTCGTTGATGTGTCTGTTTGTAAAGGAACCACTGTGACGGAGCCAAGAAACAATATTTTAGAAGATTACCTGATAAAACTCTAGATCCCGTTGGAGTAAAATTGGAACTCTATCCATTAAGTTTCCCTCCTCGAGTACCTCCATTGTGAAAGATTTTTATATTTGTGAAATTTAAGAAGCCTCTCGGATGCAAGAGATGTGCGAAAATGCTTTTAACGAACAAACATTATTTGGTTTGCTAGTTGCCTGGGTAACCGGAATCAAATAATCGAAACAAAATTAAATATATCGAATCAAGTGGACAAATACCATTTTAATATTCTAGTCTGCAACCTAGTGTTCGTTATTCATTAGGTCAAATGTGTGTACATTGTACAAACATTTCCTTAACGATTCAGTGTACTGTTTGGTGCAGAGTTTTTTATTTTTATTTATTTCTGAAAAAAAATAAACGGAAAAACAGAAAATAATGTTTTTTTTTTTAACTAAAGTTTGGGTATATTAAATTCATTCCTCACAAATATTCTTGATCAGATTATCACCCTTGTCGATATGTGCCTCTGTCCGTCCGTCCGTATGTCCGTATGATCTCCTAGATTTCGGAAACTATAATAGACGCAGAAAATATAATAGCCTGTTCAAAATTTTGTGATACCAGTATACAAATTTGTTTTAAAAATCGGGTAAATTAAAAATCGGGTAAATTCATTTTAGAAGCGCTATATTCGAATACGATTTTGATAGAATATATGTATATCTACTCGTTCGTCAGTCGCGAGGATTCGAATATTATTTTGATAGAATATATGTATATCTACTCGTTCGTCAGTCACGAGGATCCACGCCCGCGCAAATGACGAAAATGTGTTGTGGCCAAACCCTATTTTACACTCACTCCGATTATCTCTTACGCTAGAACTACCAAGTTTGGATTATTAGTATGGTTAATATCTTTACCAAAAAAACGCAGTCATTTCACTCCGCACCCCCTCAAACAGTTGGAACAGTTAGGCAAAGCCTACATGTATGCAGATTGAATGAAAATAGGGGCAATCAAAAAATGTATGGAACGATTTCAGTTACAATAATATTATATATTTGATAGCGAATGAACCATATGCCCATATGAGCACACCGGAATTACTTAATACTTAACATACTTACTATTTCGCACCTTAGAGTATGCTATGCAATCTAATAACAATATTGCATATAAGTTGTATTTTTAAATGCATAAATATGTACATATGAATACGTATATGTATACCAGATGATAAGGTGCTCTTTACTCAGTCTCTCTGCGCTTAATTCTGTTTACCCCGGCGATAAGCTGCCACAATTGCCGGCGGGCTATTCAATCAGGCCTCAGTTGATAATTGACTAGCAACTTGGACAGTCGAGGACCCTCAAACCGTAGGCATTCAATGTGAGTTGGGCGTACTACGATGCTATCAGCAGATTCGCGCTGCTGGGGATCCAAAACCGAAAAATTTCCAGCCAGCAACCGAGAAACCGGCGGAGCTGTTATCGCTTGATGGCCGCCGTATCAGGTCCTAATCAGTAATCCATAAATCTCCTCTCACTCCTCTCCATGTTGGAACGAAGATTTTCTTGCATACCTTTGAGAAGCTATATGCTTGGGTACTATAATTTCCTTAAATATGATAGCACTTGTATTGCTTTCATTATTGATAATGCTGGGGACTCATTGTTGCTTAAAAATTAATTTAATTAAAACAAATTAAGCAATTCCTTTTGTTTTTAAAGCCCCTTACAGCATGATGGCGCACTTGAGAAACCTTTCCCGGCTGGCCGTGCACCGCTCATTGACCTCCAGATCCTACTCATCCTCCTCCTCGTTCCTGATCGACCAACCGGAATACAGTTTCCTAAAGGAGTTGGGTCTCGAGAGGGATAATCCTGGAGTTTACTCCGGTCATTGGCAGGGCCGCGGCGCCTCCATTACTAGCTACGATCCTGGAACCGGCAAGCCTATTGCCACAGTACGTCAGGGTAATGTGCAGGAACTGGAGCAGACCATCGGACTGGCCGTGGATGCCTACAAGCAATGGCGGAAGGTTCCCGCCCCGGTGCGGGGTGAAATAGTCCGCCAAATCGGGGATGAGCTGCGAAAGTACAAGGAGCCCCTGGGCAAACTCGTCTCCCTGGAGGTGGGCAAAATCTACAGCGAGGGCCAAGGCGAAGTGCAGGAGTTTATCGACATCTGCGACTATGCGGTGGGCCTCTCGAGGATCTATTCCGGCCAGTTGATCAACTCGGAGCGAGCCGATCACTCGATTCTGGAAGCCTGGCGGCCGCTGGGACTGGTGGGTGTGATTTCAGCCTACAATTTCCCCAACGCAGTGTTCGGTTGGAATGCGGCGATTGCCTTGACCACGGGCAACAGTGTCCTGTGGAAGGGAGCCCCCACAACGCCACTGGTTTCGGTGG
Source organism: Drosophila ironensis (assembly GCA_021223825.1). Classification (NCBI taxonomy): domain Eukaryota; kingdom Metazoa; phylum Arthropoda; class Insecta; order Diptera; family Drosophilidae; genus Drosophila; species Drosophila ironensis. The sequence goes on from JAJJHQ010011965.1 coordinate 3,581,998, forward strand.
CCACCACCAGGATTGTGGCCGATGTTTTACAGCGCAACAATCTGCCGCCGGTGGTCACACTTTGCCAGGGCGGCACGGATGTGGGCAAAACTCTGGTGTCCGACAAGCGCGTGAATCTTGTCTCCTTCACGGGCAGCTGCCAAACTGGACGCGATGTCGGCGTGGAAGTCCAGAAGCGATTCGGAAAGGTCATCCTCGAGCTCGGCGGCAACAATGCCCTGATCATCGACGAGTCGGCCAACACCAAAATGGCCTTAGATGCAGCACTTTTCGGTTGCATTGGCACCAGCGGCCAGCGTTGCACCACTACCAGGCGTATCATTGTCCACGAGAAGCTGCACGATCAGTTTGTGAGTGCTCTGGTGGGCAAGTACAAGCAGTTGATACCCAAGATCGGCCATCAGCTGGAGGCGCAAACCCTCGTCGGCCCTGTGCACACGCAGCAAAACGTTGAGAACTACAAGGCGGCCATCGAGGAGGCCAAGTCCCTGGGCGGAACAGTTGCCTTTGGTGGCAATGTCATCCAACGGTCGGGCTTCTATGTGGAGCCGACTGTGATCACGGGGCTGCCGCACGATGCCAGCGTCGTGCACCGCGAAACCTTCGCTCCGATTGTCTACATCCTGAAGGCGAAGAGTGTGAACGAGGCCATCGAGTGGAACAACGAGGTGGAGCAGGGTCTCTCCTCGGCCATTTTCACGGAGGACATCGGCCAGGCGTTCAAGTGGATTGGAGCCGCCGGCTCCGATTGCGGCATTGTGAACATCAACACCACCACCAACGGCGCCGAGATTGGCGGAGCGTTTGGCGGCGAAAAGGCCACCGGCGGCGGCCGGGAATCGGGTTCGGATGCCTGGAAACAATACTGCAAGCGGGCCACCGTCACGGTGAACCACTCAGGGGAACTGGCCTGCGCCCAAGGCGTTGTGTTCAACGTGGAGTAAACGAGTAAAGAAGCGGTCGATGGGGGAAACTCAAGTTCAAATTGCATATCTATTTCCTATTGCGATAATTTTAAATACAAAACTAGTGTTCAAAACGAAATGCACCCCAGCCATACGATTGCCTATTTCATTTCCCGCCGATGTCGAACCGCCAGAAGTCCACCTCGATGTCCTTGGACTTGTGCTTGTGGAACTTGTAGCTGGCCTCGATGTTGTAGCGCAGCTCGGCGACCACGGAGGCCCGGGCACCCCACTCCTGGGCTTTTTTCTGGATGTAGGCACTGCGAGGGACAGAAAGTGAGTGAGTAAATCGTAGAGGGTAGCGAATGCGTGCTCAATACCGTGTGGAGGTCTTGTGGAGGGAGTACACCGCTCCGGTGGCCAGTTTGAGGGCCACCTCCAGGAAGCGCATGTCCATCCCAGCGTTGTGTTTGGTTCCGAACGGCGGGTTCATCACCACCGTGTCGAAAGTCTTTTCCCACTTGCTGCCAGCCAGTTGCAGGACATCCGCCCGCACACAGTCCACATTCGGTAGTTCCATGTCCTGGACATTGCCCCGAAACGTGTCGACAGCGTCGCCGTCCAGCTCGAAGCCCACGGTCAGTTGGGCACCCATCAAGGTGGCCGCCACGCTGAGCATTCCGCACCCGCAGCCCAGATCGCCCACCAGCCTTCCCTCTATGTCCCCGTGCTGCGACTGCATGTGGTGGGCCATGCAGGCGGCGATGTGGGGGGGCGTGGGGTACTGCTCCAGCAGGATCTTGGGCTGCTCGAACCCGTCAACACCCTGCAGATACTCCTCGAGCTTTCGGAGCTTCAGGCGCGCCATGCTCCCTACTTGGCGATGTTTGTGCTGGGCGGTGGGGCTGCGGCGGCAGCGGAGGACGCGGCAATCGTCGAGGGCGGCTGCGGCAGCGGCAGAGGCTCCAGGCGCGGCAGCACGGGTAGGAAACTGTTTCCAAAATACGAATCCTGAGGTACAAAGAAACCCAGAGTTGTAGAGCTCGTTGGATTAAAAGCAGCGCGGGACGTTGGCGTGGCATTGGAGGCGACGCCGCCCACGCCCACCTGGAAATCGGGAGTCGCTGTCGTCGGATGGCCAAGGAGCTGGGGGCCAAGCATCTGCGTGGGCAGTGGAGAATTAGAAAAACCTACTGCGGAGGCAGGTCAAGGGAGGGCGCACCTGATTGTTGATTCCCAGGTTTATGATTCCGCCGGCCAGCTGCTGCTTCTTCGTCTGGATCTCCTCGAGGATCTTGCGGTTGGTCTCGGCTTGCTGGGCACTGGTGGTAGGAAAAGCCATCAAGTTATGTTGTCCTACGCCAAACTAAAATAACTTCAATACGCTCGCGTCCGAGTTCTAAAATGTGGGCCAGAGATGTGCGTTTTCGTATGGCGGGGTTGCCAGATCGGTGCATTCTGGGATCCAGTTACTGGGTATGATTGAGGAGTGATATACGCAAAACCTCGGATTTAAATACACCCAAATTGAGAACACAGCGGGGAAGAACTGATCAAGAATCAAATATTCCCCCAACTAGGCACTCATCCGTCTACCGAAAAGTCCAAGCTGGCAACTCTGCACAACAGCACGACTCTTCCATCAATATCGATAGTCCAGGCTATTTGCGAGTGTTCCCATCTCTAGCACTGAACACGCGCTGCAACAACAAGATTGTATTTATTTACAAAAATCATAAACAAGCTCCGCTGACACGCTGCCCCTCCACGCTCCCTTGTCGCTGGCAGCCAGTAGCCCGGAGTTCCCAGCCGCAGCAAGCACAGAGGCATATACATAAGCATGAGCGACGACGATAGGGACATTGACATCGAAAGTGACGTAAGCAGGCGCATTAATTGCTATCCGAATCGATTGCTAAATAATACTAATTCCAGGACGACCAGGACTCGGACAACGGGCTGGGATCCTCGCGCCACACCAGCACCGCAAACTTCACACAGGTGCGTACCCCGCGGCGCCCGCTTTGTTGGTAAACAAGCGCACATGGTCCCGCATCTTGTTTACATTTTCCACGTCGTAGCACGCCCTGTATCTTGTATTTGTATCTTGTCTTTTTGCACGTGCAGGCGGAGAAGCGGGCACACCACAATGCGCTGGAGCGCCGCCGGAGGGACCACATCAAGGAGAGCTTCACGAACCTGCGGGAGGCGGTGCCCACGCTCAAGGGCGAGAAGGTGAGAGGTCAACAGATGGTCGGCGCAGTGAGACACCAGTGGTAAAATATTGGGCATGGCTACCCAAAACGGGGACGTCACTGTAGGCCACAAATAGAATAGTTTTCTTTGTAGTCCTTCAAAGTTTTCGTCCGTTAAATGTTGAAACCTTTATTGAAACAAAAGCTTAATCGCCTTTAAGCCTTCTCTGCACTTTGTGTACCTAGCTCTATAGCAAGTATTATAACTAAATTTGTGTGCCCCCGCAGGCAAGTCGCGCACAAATCCTGAAAAAGACCACCGAGTGCATCCAAACGATGAGGCGGAAGATCAGCGAGAACCAGAAGGACATCGAGGAGATCAAGAAGCAAAATACCATACTGGATCAGCAGAGTAAGGCCCAATAGCCATAGTTAATTTCAATCCCCGCTAACCGGCGTTTTGTTCTTCAGTTCGGGCCCTGCAGAACTCCAATGGCGACGATTCCTACGCCGACTTCCTCAGCGAGGACGAGATCGGAAGCGAGGAGGCCGACGACGACGATCTCGACGAAGCCGACTTCAGCAGACGCAACAAGAAAATGAAAACCTTCCACGCATAGTCGTCACTCTGTTTCGTTTAGGCCAATTCCCGCCCATTTGCCACTGGAACACTGGCGGCGGCGTTGGGAGTGTCAAATGTTTTGTGAATGCGCAGGCACTCAGCGGTCTTTTTCGCAATAATCACTAGAAGTAAGCACAACCGCCCCTTTCTACCTTAACTGTATGCGTGTGACTTTTGTACTTTGGATCTATCTGCTAAACAATAAACATCTAGGTGTAAAATCGATTCAGTGCAGTTTCGAGGAGGCGGACGCAGTGATTTAAAAAATATATTAGTATACATGTATTTTAGCAAAGGGGAGGGAGGGGAAACCGAAACTATTTAAATTTGAGCGTCACCCAGAGGATGAAGAACACCAGCAGGACGAAGAGGAACATGTAGCACATCTGGCGGGCGCCTCCGCCCTGCTTCGCCAGCCGCACCACGCGCGTCATCGTGTTGCCCAGGAAGCCGCTCGTCCGGTCCATGTCGTCGTCGATGCCGCGCAGCAGCTTGTCCTGGTAGCGCACCTCGTTGCCAATGTCGATGGTGAGGGACTTGAGGGCGCCGATCTTCTGCTTCAGCTCCTCCGCCGCCAGTTCGTTCTCCGCCTCGAGGGCATCGTGGCTGGCGGGCGCGGTTCCCGAGCCGGAGGGCAGCTGGTTCAGGGGCTGGTAGGGGTAGTTGTTCCTTCGCATACTGCTCCCCGTGTGTGCCAGTTTGGCATGTGGATTGCTGCCCGTCGGGGAGGAGGAAGGTTAATTCATTATTAGGCCTTGCATTCGCCTTTCCCCAAGTGACACGTAAACGGTGTCGCGAAATCTCACCCGGCGGCAGAACAGCTGACGGGATGACTTGGGGTCACTGACAGTCCTTCTGGCTCGCAGCTCGTGTACCCTTGACCCTTGTCGAGTGCTTCGCAAGTCGGCTGAGTAATGCTTCAATTAATAAACGTAATGTTTTAAAATCTTGTTGTATTATTGCCGACCAGTGTGACCAACACACTCAGCAATCTCATCGGGTTTGTTTGAAAATTTTACGATATTCCTTTAACCTTTGAGTGGCAATTCTTAGGAACCCGTTTTTGTGATCGTAGGTGCTAAAAGAAATTAATTAAACTGGATAATAACTTACAGAAAAAATTCAAATATATAGATCCAAGTAGAACTAGCTATAGGCGGGGGACAAGACAGCTTCTCAATTTAAAAAAAAAAAAACATATAACGTATATAAGGTGTGACATAGCCAGCTGATTTTTATACCAATAAAATTGTAGACGTCAACTTATTTCTCGATACTTATTAGATATGGACTAAGTTTACTCAACTTTTCATAGTCTCTGAGATCTAAACGTTAAAAAGGACAGACAGAACAATAAGCCTGTCGATCAACATCCTTTACCATGTTACCTTAGGAAAATTTAAAAAAAAAACCTGTTGTCAACTATAACGGCTTATAATTCGTCGAAATACTGTTCGTCGAAGCACCCATAAAGGCGCGACCAGCCTACGCTGCAAACTTAGACGGATTGTTTCGAATCTTTTATTTATTTACGTGTTTAATTATTATAGAAATAATACAAATAATATAATGCCTAAAAGAAGGGAGTGCTAGCTACTAGGGCCATCGACTCGACAATTAAATTATACGTTGTTTAATATGTTGTTGATGTCTAAGAAATTGCATTTGGAGCAGCTGGGCTTAGGTTGTCGTGGGTAAAGGCGGTGTGACCAATCTTTAACTAATCATTCGAATCCTTAACTATACAAATTGTGCAATAATGCAAATGTTTTTTCTCATAATATTTATATTAGCATATCTTCCTAATACAAACAACTAGCTTGCATTGAAGATTCAACATATTACATGAATATATGTATATGACTCAATAGAACCAAATTGAGCTTTTAGAACCATATCAAAAATGCATCTCTCATGATATGAATACGAACGCTGGGATAACCACAAATGGTTTTCTCTTTCCGTTGGCACAATTTCGATCCAAATGCACCTTTGGGTTAACTAACTTGCCTATTCCGGCTAGATATTTATCGCGCCCACTCTATGGTCACACTGGCCCAGCTGGCTAGTGCTCAGTAACTTTAAGTAATTTGGTCAACATTAAGCTTTAGCCGCTCGCTTCGCCTCGTCGGCAGCTGCCTAGACCTGGTCGTGAAATCGATAGACGTGAATTATTTAAGCCGCAGCGGGTGACAAGTGCGTCTTTGGTGCCTCGGCCCCCGTCACTCTGTCATTTGCATATCGAACAACCTTGACCAAGTGCACTACATTGTTAATATCTTTCGCTCCGATCCCCCTCCTTCCCTCTCTCATCTGACACCCCTCCTCCTCCGCCTTCGCCTTCGCCTTCGTCTCCGCCTCCCCCTCCGATTGCGATGATCCGAAAACAGCAATCAGTTTGCGTAATGCGGAACAAACAACAATAATAACAAGAGACAAGAGACAGGCGCGGCAGGGGCGGCAGGGGCGGAGGAGATAAGGCAGCCGGAGGAGGGAACGTTGAACCGAGCGACACGCGAACGGGAATGTCTGATAAGACCTGCAACTCTTTCGTTCCAGATTTCGGGGTAATGCTCCTCCTCGGTGTACTAATGGACGTGGTGGCCAAAACGGCGGGCGTGCCTGTGGAAGCCGTCAGGTTGCTGCTCACCATTCTGGCAGGTAAGACGCATCCACAGACCTCGATAAGGCGTGCAAAGACGGGCGGAACAGCAGTGGTCAGTGTGCACACGGCCACCTGTCCACACAGCCTTGGGGCATTCCACAAGCTTGAAAAACTATGAAGCATGCTCGATTGTTGCCTTTTCGTCTGTGTTTCCTTTGGCAATAGTAATTAGATGCTATTCTTTGCGTTTGAAACTATTCCTTAGTTTGCATTGAGTGCATTTGTAACGAAATTAACCCACGCTGGAGTCTGGCGAGGCTACCTTGGAAGTACATACAAAGAAAATGGGTTTAACTGACTACAATAGGACTTGGACCGACTGTACACCTGATTCACAGCGGTCTTTGTTGTAACTAAAGTTTTGGCCATGCCTCATTTACTTTGTAGTTCCGTAGATAACCTTTTCGGTTATTGCTGAAGGGAGAGTTGACCCACTAATCAGCAGATCTCTTTAATCTCTAGTAATCGCTATTAATACAGGAAATCCAGAAAGTATTCTATCACAAATACTCAGAGTCATTCCGAATTGTACGAGTAGTTTCCCTTATCCAAATTGTTTATTTATAGAACGTGAACCGATGGTCGCTTTCTATTTTCATGAAAATTAATATGTCTAAACATATGTATGCATTATATTTCCTAAAAAATCGAACCAATTATAACAGTACACGCCGCGGCGAATCGATAGCTCTCAATTTTCCTGGAACAAAGCTGTTTGGGCTGCGAGTGAAAATCAATAAACATTCTATAACACCCATCAACCCGTCTCTGCTGTTACAGGCTATCCAGTGGCTGCAGTTTATCTCAAATATATCGCCGTATCATGTAGCAAGAATGTGCAGCACTTATTCTTCGCCGGATGCGGCGCCGGACTGTGCTACTTCAACTATGGCAGCGACACATATCACTCCCTCGTGGGCATCCTGACCACCTACTTCCTGGTGCTTACCCTGCGCAGGCAGACAACCATCTTCCTGACCATTAACTTTGTATTCCACATGAGCTATCTGCTGCTGGGCTACTTCTTCACTGCCAGCAACGAGTACGACATCCTGTGGACGATGCCCCACTGCATTTTGGTGCTCCGCATGATTGGCTTCGGCTTCGACGTCACCGATGGCCTGAAGCCGGAGGACGCCCTGTCGAAGGAGCAGAAGGAGACGGCCCTGAAGGAGCCCCCGTCGCTGCTGGAACTGCTGGCGTTTGCCTATTTCCCTAGCGGCTTTTTGGTGGGGCCGCAGTTCCCCTGCCGCCGCTATCTGGACTTTATCGATGGAAAATTCCGCAACATCGAGGGCAGCGCGGATGCTGGACTGCAGCGCTTTGGGGCCGGTTTCATCTATCTCATGGTCTGCCAGTTCGGCCTCAGCTACCTGCCCGACTCGTACTTCCTCACCCCGGAGTTCGCGGAGGTGGCCTTCGTCAAGAGGATCTACCTGTTGGGATTCTGGGCGAAGTTCAGCCTGTACAAGTACATCTCCTGCTGGCTGCTCACCGAGGGCGCCCTGATCTACATTGGCCTGACGTACAAAGGCTTGGACCAGGAAAGGCGGCCAGACTGGTCGGGGTGCAGCAACGTTAAGCTGTACCTTCTCGAAACCGGCAACACGATGGAGCACTACGTGCAGAGTTTCAACGTGAACACCAACCACTGGGTGGGCCAGTACGTCTACAAGCGGCTCAAGTTCCTCAACAATCGTACGATCAGCTATGGAGCGGCATTGGGATTCCTCGCCGTCTGGCACGGCTATCACAGCGGCTACTACGTAACCTTCCTGATGGAGTATATGGTCGTTACCACTGAGAAGCAGGTGAGTGCTAATTGTCCAGAGGTTGGGGTTAATCTCGCGGTTGCCCTGCAAAGCACTAATTTGTATATATTATATTTGAAGTGGAGAATAACAGGTTGTTGCTTCTCTTTGCAGATCGCTAGCTTCTACACGAAGGTGGTGCTGCCCCGGTGGGGACACATCCTCAACGAATCGGATCTCTACAGGGTGCTGTACTTCTTCGCGTTGAAGTCCTACAACATTGTGTTCATGGGCTGGTGTCTGACGGCGTTTGTGTTCCTCAAGTACGAGCGATGGATCGTGGTGTACAAGGCGGTCAACTTCTACGGCTTCGCGCTGCTGTTCCTGTGGGCCGTGTTCTACAACGTCTACCGCAACTTTGTAGCAAGTGCAAAGCCCCGCGGCTCCCGAAGTCCAGCCGGCGCAGAGAAGCAACAAGAGAAGCAAGAAGCCGCAGCGGTGGAGAGTCAGTCGAAGGAAAAGAAGGCCGATTAGCAGGGCGTGGCCGTATTAGCACATTGAGAGGGAGGAGCTTTTCAAAATTTTAGTTTTGCCTTGACAATTGATTGAAGTTGGTATCATTCAGATAGTTGTTGTACTAACCAAATACCGAGTTTTACCAAATACTACAATACCATATGCCACTGTAACTAGAGATTTGTTAACTAGCTGTTTTCTCAAGCAATTGTATGCATACATGTATAAAGTCTGCCTAGTCAAGGAGGAGCCATCAGCCATCCCCCTACCAGTAGAAGAGTGTGTTTCTATCGATAGGAGTGGTGTTGACTCACTAGTCGTCTGTCTTATCTGGCGGCCGCAAGGAAGACGCACTATCAGTCTTGTGCATGCTATGGAATTGTATATTGATTAGTGTTAGAAGCCCATGTTAGTTCAACTAATACTAGACCGATCATCGTGTATATAAGACTTCAAGACCTGGGTCTGCGAAAATCAAACATCTGCTACAGATTCGAGTACTTGAAAAGAGGAGACTTAAGCCATAAAGACAGTTTTATACCGTGCGAAGATGATGCAAAGATATGTATATTTTTAAATATGCTCACGCAAAGTGCAAATTTCAAAAGTGAATACTGAATAAATGCAATTATTTTTAGGTACCCCTCGGCCTACTCTACTTGGTTGGGCAATTAATCAGAAGACGAGATATTTCAGATACAAGGAAACTTATTTATTGATCATATAATGGTCATGAGAATGTACTGTTGGGGATGCTCGCGTTGTAGGTAGTTTACAGTGTGCGCTCTAGTGTTCCATCGGCTGGGCATCTCCTCCGCCGGACTCCACGCGGCGCTTGGCCCCGCCTGCAGCGGCGGAAGCGGAGTCCTGCTCCTCCTGCTCGGTGATCTCGCTGAACATGTAGTCGTCCTGGTACTCCTTAAGGATCTTGCTGGAGCGGTTCTCGTCCAGGAACAGCGAGTAGACCTTCTTGACGTCCTCGGTGTTGACCTCGGTGGCCTTGCGGCGGCGGCACACCAGATTGGCCGTGGTGATCAGTTGGATGGCGTAGCGCAGACTGGTGTCGGTGGCGATGCGCGTGAGGATGGTGAGGGCGTCCGGGTGCATGATGCAGTCCTCCTCCTCGCAGCGGATCTTGAGGATCTCCTTCACCTCCTTCTCCAGATAGGCGACCGTGCGGATGATGATCATGCGGTCGAGCAGGTCGATGGGGATGCCGTGGGGACTGCGGTAGTTGGTGCCGCGGATGCGAGTGATGCCCCGGTTGGTGGCCATCACCACCACCGGCGCCATGTCGGACTCGAGGGCGCGGTTGAGGAACGAGAAGCACTCGATGTCCAGCATGTGCACCTCGTCGATGAAGAGCACGCCCGGGTTGATCTCGGCCTTGCCCTCCTCGCGCCACTCCAGCACCTTGTTGTTGATCTGGTCGCGCACCTCCTGCTTGATCTCGCCGGTGTCGCCCGAGAAGAGGGCGAGGAAGCCGTGGGTGCGGCTGTTGATCACGTCGATCTCGTGCAGCGTCACCGTGTGCACCACCTCCTTGCGCTTCTGCAGCTCCCCCTCCGGGCACTGGACGAAGCGGGTCTGGGCCCCCGTGGCGTCGTAGTCGCGGGCCCGGGTGAAGCTCCTGCCCAGCTTGTTCACCTTGCCGGAGGCCTTGTCGATGGTGATGACGTCGCCGGCCTGGATCTTCTCCTTCATGAAGCACTCGATGATCTTGTTGCCCAGGTCGTAGTTGGTCTCCATCTCGGTGGTCTTCAGGGTGACCTTGCCGACCTTCTGGCCGGTGCCGGTGGCGGGGCGCTCGATCTGGATCTCCACCACCTCGCCCTCGATGATCTCAGTCTCCTCCTTGATGCGCACCCCGATGCTCTTGCGCAGCGCCTGCGAGAGCGCCTCCGTCTTGCTCATCTCCAGCGAGTAGATCTCCGAGCCGGACATGCTGGTGAAGGGCGTCTCGGTGCCCAGGGCCTGGGCCATGCCCACGGCGATGGCCGTCTTCCCGGTGCTCGGCTCCCCGGCGAGCAGGATGCACCGGCCGGCAATCTTGCCCTCGCGCACCATCTGCACGACCACCCCGGCCGCCCGGCGGGCGTCCTTCTGCCCCACCATGCCCTGCGACACCGCCCGGGCCTCGAGGACGTCGTCCAGGCCCAGGCCGCGGATGTGCGAGTGGGCCCCAATGCGCTCGATGCGCGTGATGTCGCGCACCTCGATCTTCTCGGTCTCGGCCATGGCTGCTCCTTGCGAATGCTGCTCTCTCTGTCTGTCTCTTCGTGTCTGCGTGCGCTGTCCTGGGCGGGGCTCGCTCTGCTCGGCGGCTTCGATCAAACTGACTGGGGTGCCGGGTGCTCGTGCTTGTTTGGAGGCGGAAAACAAGTTGTCAAGTAATTTTAGGGGGGAAGGCAGATGCCGGGCTTGCTTTCTGCACCGCGCTGGGTTGTGAGCTGCTTTCCAACACTGGCGGCGGCCGGCAGCATGCTGTCTGAGATGCGGCCTTGGCTCGGAAACGGTCGAGTTGGAGGGCGCAAAATAAGTTGGCAAGGCAGCACTAGGGTGGGAGATTCAATTTGAACGAGTGTAAAATTAATTTGCACATGGGACTGTTTAAGGTTCTAGCCTATGGAATATTTGTTTTTATCACAAATCAAGCAGCTGATACTGCAGGCGTATTCAGTTATTGTAGATGAAAATGAATTAATGTGCTGCTCCAGCCAAGGAACTTCAAATCTTTGTTTAATTAATCGTTTGGCAAGATCGGGGAAATAGCAAGATTGATATGCAAAACGCGTGTGCTAAAGATACATACATATGGTATGCACTTTACAGAGCAGGCAATAGACTATATATGTACATCTGCATACCTAAAAATTATATAAATTGGCTTACTTAGATTACAGCTTTAATTTTTTAGTAACTTGAAGCATAATTGAAGTATCTATGTCGTATTCCTTCAAGTGTTTGAAGAGCATAATAGAGAAAAATTCAAAGAAAAACAACTTGCAGTTTGAGTTAATTCACGATTGTTGTAAGATAATTGGAAAAATCCAAGATTTGGAAGCATCACGTTAGGACTCAAGAAACACTCAACATTTCTGGAACCGAGAGGTTATTACTCTATTGGAAATCAGCGTTTCAATAAAAACGTACAAAGAAAAAATATGCTTTTTTATGTTGGTAACTAGTATCTTGATATTCTAGTAACTAGTAACTACAATATAGTTTGAACAACACAATATATCTTTTTAAGAACAACATTGCAAATCCATCAGACAGAAATATACTTATATGTCAATTTTGTTAGGAAAATTTAAATTTTGCCGGTGTTTTAACGATAGTATCTTGCCACTACCGTTGCAGGTTATCGATATACCAATGGGACTACTCATCGACAACATATGATCCCTAGGCAAAACATGTAAACATCGAATTCAGCCGCATTGTACGAACTCTTTGATAAACTCCTATTAACCGCGAGCTCTTGCATAGCACAAAGCCCAGCAGCGACTATCCCGCTCCCTGTCCGATAAAAGTAACCGCTCGAAATGGTGGTGGGGTGAGTGTTTGTCAAGTTTCTTTGGCATTAACTTACGTAAGAAATCGCGTGCACCCGCGCGTTTTGCAGACTCCTCCGCGGCGCCATGCGGGCCCTGAGCCTTTCGCCGGCCCTGCGGCAACAGTGCCGGCCCGTTGCCAGTTCGCTGGTGGCGGAGGCGGCGCAGCAGAAGGAGGGCCAGGGCATTTGCGAGCGGATCAACCGGCAGGTCGCCCAGGCCGAGCAGGGACGCCTCTTCGCCGTGGTCCATTTGTGCGGCAAGCAGTTCAAAGTCACGCCCGGCGACGTCATCCTCGTCGAGGGATACTGGCCGCCGACGACGGGCGACGAGATTAGCCTGGACAAGGTGCTGCTGGCCGGGGCCAGGGACTTCACCCTGGTCGGCCGGCCCATCCTGGAGCCGGGGCTCGTTTCGGTGAAGGCCACCGTGGTGGAGAAGACGCTGACCCACACGAAGACACACTTCCGCAAGAAGCGCAGGAAGCAGTACATGCGCATCAACTTCCAGCGCTCCCCCAACACCATGATCCGCATCAACTCGATCGACCTGCAGCGGGCCCTCGACGCGGAAAGCGAGCCCGAGCGGGAGCCGTCGAAGCGATTGTTCTAGTTGCGGAAAACCATTGAGAAAACCTATTAATAAATGTGTTATTTTAGTAAATCAGAAGCTGCACTCCGTGCAAGCGGTGTTTAGAAACTCTTTTGCTCAGTATTTGTAATTTAATTGGATTTAAAAGGTTTGTTTGAGTTGCATTAGCTGTTGGAACAAAGCCACGCAACGTTCTATTGCCTTTTCGGTAAATAGTTCCTTATATTTCGTTAGTCCTTGCTATACCCGGTTCCTAAAAAGAACAAGGGTATATTGGATTCGTGTGAATGAATGAAACAGGGAGAAGGAAGCTTTTCCGACCCCATAAAGTATATAAATTCTTGATCAGTATCCACAGCCCAGTCGATCTAGCCATGTACGTCTCCGCCCGTATAAACGCCTAAATTTTGGAGACTATAATAGATAGAGATAAACTTATTGCATATTCAGAATTTTGTGATACTAGTTCAGTACAAATTTGTTATAAACATCGGCTACCTCCACCCACTCCCCCGCAAACCGCAAAACCCTGCGGCGTCCACAATTTAAACTCTAGAGGCTCTACATTTGGATACGACATTGGTAGAGCCATTATCTACCTGTGTTGCGAAATGCTATTATAATGTTCTAAAAATCAGATGGAAACTGAGAACCTGGTATTTATAGTCGAGACACTCGGCCATAATCGTTCTTGCTTGTTTTTGTGGCTTGTGCCAAAGAGATTGCCCTTCTGCTGTTGTTTTGGTTTTATTTTCATTGGAAATTCCACTTTCATCTTGATTCAATGACTTTGGCGTGTTCATCTACACTGCTTGGTATTTACCCAAAAGGCAACCTACTTTGGAACAGAAGCCACATACCCACCCACGCCTCCTCGCCAGCGCCACAACAAAGAGGAGGCGCCGTCGTATCTAATGAAGCAACCGGCGGCAAGCGCTGCAATTTTAATGACAACCTTTTATCGCCCATGTTGTTGTTGCCATCTTTCATAAAAAGACGTCGTTGCCCCCTCCGATGCACCCCCGGTGCCACATCCTTTTCCCACCATGCGACCATGCCACATATACTCGTAGAGGGGTACACGGAATGCCTGCTGCTTTCTTTATCAGCAGATGTAAGTCGCTGCCGAGCCGCAGTCGTCGGCTGTCGTATTTGTTTACGCTGCTCTTTCACTTTTCACTAACCAAAGGCGTTTACTTTTTCAGCCTTTGCTTGGCTATTCCTTTTGCTTTTCCCTGGCCCCATTTTCCGTTTGGCCTTTCCGGTTTCAGTTTTCTTTGTGCAAGAATTGCTCGTGGTTCACAAAAAAGAAGAGGCAAAACATTCATCTGCGGTTGGACGAGGGTTTAAATTTGATTGGACTCAAAACTGAGAATTATGGCTTCAAAATCGCGTGTAACTATTTCGGGGCTTCGATATTTTGAAAACTACTTAACCCCTTAACGTCATTGCGGCATTATTTAGCGCTTCAGACAAATCCACAGTGATTTTGTCATGCCAGCGCTTGTTGACAGCATCCTTGTAAATAAAATCACTTTCGCTCCATATAAAAATGCCATTAAAAATTATGTCTTCACCCAACCTCCCATCCGGGAGTGCTCCTCCTGGCAAATAGGAACCGACGTGGTTGCGTCTAATGGTGGCACATCAAATTTTGCAAATTGCACAAGCAGCACAAATTCAATTGTCGGCACTTCGGGCAAGTTTTGCTCAAATATCCATCACAAAAATGTCTATTCCGCTGCACTTTGCAGCAGCGACAAATCAAATTTCAATATAGGTTGCGCAAAATGATACAAAAAACACGTGTAGGTATGTACGTTGAAAATAGAAATACAAATTGAGAGCATTTGCGTGCGATAAAATGTCACCTGGCAAGCTGCTTGCGTAAGAGGGAAAATTTGGAAAGCGGGAGCAGCGGGCGTCCTCGACCACCCCGATCCACTCTTTCTGTTGATTATGTTATTTGCCTAGGAAAATTGCATTTGATGTGCGTTAAGTGACAAAACGGAAATTGCCACCAAGCGGAAGTTGGGTTTGTTTGTCTTCCTATGGCGCTCACCGCCCACCATCCACCACCACCTCCATCTCCACCGGGAAGCGGCCATCTAAGCCACCACTCTGTGCCCCTCACCCAGGAGTGGAAATCCCATGTAAATGCGGCTCAAGTTGGGCCAAATTTCGTAAATTTATGCGTAGAAGCGTGTGATGTATGAGGCCAAACAGGGAGAGCGCGAAAGAAAGGGGCAGCGCACACTAAAAAAAAGTTTTCTTAGGACAATTTACAAATATTATCTGCCAATATAAACGAAAATATTATCCAAACTTGAGGAAATCGTATGCAAACAAGGCATACAAAACAAAGATAATAAAAAGGGATTGGAATCCTGATGCTAATGTTTCTTGATCCCTAATTTTTCACTGTGCAGGGCAGAACGAAGGATACTGTATTATGACCGCCCATCCATCATCAGCATCACTCAGTTTTGACATATCATTGAAATCTTATGCCAACGTCGTCATCATCTGTGACGTTTCATTAACCCACCGCCCACAGCTCACCGCTCACCCACCCCGCATCCTGGACCCCGGCCAAGGGTGTTGATGGCTGGCGTGGCGGGCGACGGAGAGTGGGAGGAATGTGTTAATATCAACAAGCGAAAACTGTGCGAACGCAATCTACCGATTTCCGCTTAACCAAGCCAAACATTGCATTTTTGATTAGACACCGGAGCCGTTGAGCCCCCAGGCTGGTCAAAAAATCCCAAGACCGAGGATGCGGCGTTCCAAGGGAATGTTTGCAGGGGTGGCTTTTTGATGTGGTTCCAGGATTTTGAAGCCGGTGGTTCCGGCCCTCCAGCTGAGTGGGCAAAGTCAGGGCGCCTGCCACTTGATTGTAATTTCAATTTTATTGAAGACAATTTCTTTAACTTCCTTGTTTATTTTTGTTTTTAGCTGAAAAATATATCGATAACAATCTGAGCGCCTAAGCCAAAAAACAACGATTCTATCAAAACACCTGATGTCTTTTAATCAAAAATAAACCAAGCATGTTTAATTATACCATGTACCTTAAGGTACAAATGGTATATTAAGTTTGTGCAAAGTATGTAACAGGGAGAAGGAAACGTTTCCGACCCTATAAAGTATATATATTCTTGATCAGCATCAACAGCCAAGTCGATCTAGCCATGTCCGTCTGTCCGTCTGTCTGTCCGTCTGTCTGTCTGTCCGTCCGTCTGTCCGTCCGTCTGTATGTATGAACACGTCGTTCTCGGAGATGGTAAGAGCTAGAGGTGTAATTCTTTTTGCTTTAGGTCCGTTATATGTGTACGCAGGTCGAGTTTATTTCAAATTTTTGCCACGCCCCTTTCCGCCTTCGTAATTTGCATAAAACTGTATTTTCTTCGATAACTTGGACAAAATAAGAGCTAAAGACCTTTTTGCATTAGGACCGTTTAACTATTATGCAGATAATGCCATTTCCAGACTAAAGACCTTTTTGCATTAGGACCGTTTAACTATTATGCAGATAATGCCATTTCCAGATTTTTGCCCCGCCCCCTTCCGCCTTCGTATTCGCAAAAAAATCGATATCTCCAAAATGATAAAAGCTAGAGACTTAATTTTAAGTCTGTTAAATCTGCTGATCGTTTAAGACGTGCATGCAAAATTAAGTTCAGATCGGACAATAAATATAGAAGATATGACCAATTAATGTTTTACCCACCCCTTCCCACGACAACGGCAAGAGAGGTGTTTTTTCCTACTTCTTTTCAATTTAAGGATGTTCTCCACTCATTGAACGCATCAAATACAGTCTATTTCGATTTCTGTTCCAAACATCCCATTTATCCCCAGCGTGCTTTGCATATCCATCAGTTTGGTTTCCCGAATTTCAGCTACCACGAGATGTTCAAGTATTATTTTCGCATTATATCGATTCCAGAGATCCCAACCCTCGTCCACATCAATTTGCCTAAAGCACATTACATTCGAATTATAAACTCACATATCCTTCGATAAAGGGGGATGAAGATGATTTCTGTCACCTTACGCATAACTTGAAAAGTTTTTCTTGAGAATTATGCAAAAATGTGGAAAATGTTCGTTCCACTCCTTGGGGATATTTTTCAGTTCACTGAATTGTTGTTTGCATGCCAAAAAAAGAGTGATTTCTCCTCCCAGTCAGAGGCAAGGGTTGTCAGCGGGTTTCTTTCTATTTGTATTCTCATTTTTTCCCTGGCAGCACTGCTTTTCCGATAGCCTGATGGTGATACGAGTATGACAATCTGCCCAAACTTACGCAGCCCCGCGCACGTGTCACAATTCGAATTTAAATGAGTTCGACGAGCAGCAAAGTTGACAAACAGTTTTGGGGCCTCTGCTCTCATTCCCCAGAAGGTTCTTAATGATGAAATTTCAATAAATGTCATTTGGTCTCGGCAAAGTGTCAACATGGCACCTACCCGCCGCCTACCACCCACTCATCCACCCCCATTTTTCCCCTTTTTGGGAGGAGTGCGTGTGTGGGGGGGTGCAACAGCTGTCAGCGCCGCGTTCAATGCGTTAATAATGACAGTTTTCCCCAATATTTCTTTTATTTTGTCAGTCTAACTAGCCGCCATCAAGCAGAGGTCCCATCCGCACACAGGACTCTGTGCAGTCCCCGGTGCTGGCTGTTAAATTTAATTACTTTTCCATTGCTCATACGCACTGTGTGCCCGTGCATGGCAGTGGCATTAGAGGTGTCTGCTCTTTTCAGCAGGATCCAAAACCAGTTGAGTCGTATGTGACAATAATATGTATTTGGAACATTCAAAATTTCATAAATTTGAGGGGGCTAACAAATTAATAATAAAGCAAATTAAAAATATATATTGTATTGTAGATATAATGTGAATGCAAACGCAAACGTATTTCGTACTCCTTATGAACTGATGAAACATCTTTGATCCTAAATCGAATAGTAATTTCTTAAATGCCAAATTGCTGAAACAAATCAAACCGGGCAGCACTAGCGAAAAGAGTTGCAGTGAGTGCGAAGTTGTGATTGAAAATCGTTGAAATTTGCATGTTACACGAAGAAATTGCCAACTGCGTTTGGCCCCCCTTTTTTGTCCTCTTCAATTCGCTCACTGATTGCAAGCGGCGTCTATTTGGATGGTTGAGTTGGAGCAGGCGGTCCTGGTGGGGGCTCAGCGGTCGCTGCATCACGCCGGCCGTCATAGTCATCAGCTTCAATAGTTGACAGTTTCATAGCCAGTTGGCGGCGTTTGTCACAATGGCATTTAATATTTGGACTCTGGCACACCCCATTGGTGTCCTCCCGGTGCCGTCATCAGGAAATTGTTGGTCGTGACAAAATATTTGATCAGGTTTTCCTCGTCCACAACCTAGTGGCTATGTTTATACTCCGCTTTAGTATTGAACTTGCGGATTGTGCAATTGCAAATTGTATTCGGCGCAGTTGTGCTTATCGAACCTTATCAGTATTTTCCCAAAATGGGTTTCCATAAAGCTACTATTAAATTTTACAAGGTCTCCGTTGTTTCTTCATGTTACTTCTTTGGACTGGTTTCATCGTGTTCCTCTTTTCATCCTGTGATTAGTTGTATTGACGCGCCGGGAAGTAAATTGTGGCACTTGTACTCTGCAAATGGTTAATTCAGTAGGTGGTAAAAAAAACAAAACACTCTCATTACCAATCATTGCGGAGTCTTTGTGCACGTGCGTGTATGTACTTCCATCTTGTCGCAGGTGGCCACGAGACGAACATCTGCCAGATAATTGGAGGATCGAGCTTGTGTAGCTCCTCTAAAAATGCATTGTCGAATTCAGAGATTTCTATTGGAGATGCGACCAGCGGGCTTGAAGTCGGGCAGTCATTCAAAGATTCGTTCGTCTTATACTCCTGAACCAGCTCGGCCAGTTCATCAATTTGACGCTCCAAACTCAAGAGGCGTTCATCAAGAGCGGTAGAGCGGGAACCCATATTTGACCGGCGTCTGCGCAAACGGATCTTCAATGATTTAACTAAGAAGGTGGCCACTAGAAAAATGCGCACATTTATTCTAAAATGTTTGAATCACGAAAACTTACATAAAGAAAATAAATAGGCAAAGCCACCTGTTGTGGTATTTCCTAACACTTAAGCCAGTGTTGGCCAAATCTGCACTTATCGTTTTAGGGTGTTATACAACATTCGAATGTTGTTAAATGACTCTAAGTCGGTTCTCCAGGTTGACGAAAGGAATTTAAAAATACGCTTGCAAAAGTTTTATGTTGTATTTTAATTTAAAATATTTTTTAAAACAAATGCAATAAGGTATTTATTCTATTGTTACTCGCGAATAGCATATTAATTGAAACACTGAATTGCACACGTTTTGGAATTAACTAACACTTATGTCAGTATAAATAGCTATGATGGACTTTTAAAAGTCAAATAATTATTTTTAAGACTAAAGTGGATTTAATAAATTTAAAAACCCTACTTTAGCGGTGGTGGTGTGTTTTTACACCCGGTTCTTAAGAAGATCAACAGAACATTGAATTCGTAAGAATGTATGTAACAGGGAGAAGGAAGCTTTTCCGACCTTTATCCGTGTTCGTTTGTAGGCGTTCACACGCCTTGATTTTAGGGCCCATACAAGATAGAGGAAAACGAATTGATATTGAGAATATTGTGATACGAGTTTGAAAATTCGTATTAAAAATCGGCTACCACCCTCGCACCGCCGCAAACCGCGAAATCCTGTGGCGTTCACAATTTGAACTCTAGAGGTACGAAATACGATAATTACATTGGTAGAGCCAATATCTATCTGAGTTGTCGATTCAGGATATCGCTTGGATCTCCAGGTTCATGTAGAAAGTTGCTGCAGATTCTTGTTCTTACTTGTTAGGTAATAAAACTCTGTAAAAAAACGTATATAAAATTACGAAAAAAATAATGCGCTGCAACAGTAAATTTTAAACTCGTTTATTTTATTATCTAATCGAGGATGACTTTACTAGAAAATTTAACACATGCCAACTTTTAT
The DNA here is from genome assembly GCA_021223825.1 of Drosophila ironensis. Lineage (NCBI taxonomy): Eukaryota > Metazoa > Arthropoda > Insecta > Diptera > Drosophilidae > Drosophila > Drosophila ironensis. The sequence continues at coordinate 3,601,846 of JAJJHQ010011965.1, forward strand.
TTTATAAAACGATTTTAATTTGGGTTATTTGTTCGAGTTTACGTGTTTATTAATATTTTGTTAGACCATTTTACTGATTACGTTTAAGCCCTACTTTGTGGATGTTCAAGCTGTCCTGAATTTAATGCATCATTATCCATTATGTGACCAAACTTGGTAACAGATTTCCATAATGGCTATTTCATTGGTCAGTTCGGGGCCGGACCCACGGCCACATTTTCATTTCCTCCCCATGGCAATAAACCATCCGCCTACTCTTCACGTTTTACTTGCGGTTTCGGCTGTATTTCAAAGCCCCAATCGGCCCAACTCCGCCTTCACCTCCGGCTCCGGACCCGGAATACCACTTCCGGCTGTTGAGTCGTGTGTGAAATATTAAAATTCAATTAAAATGGCGTTAATTCCAGCAGCAGCAACAGCAGCAGCATCGACTGACAACGAATGTCGCATGTCTGCTTGTCTGCCTGTCTCCTGGGTCTGTCATAATTGTCAACTCTTTGGATCCTGATTCGCAGGACAAGCTGCATGTCCTCGCTTTGGCATAATGATGCTCATCAACGGACAGGTTGCCACCACGGCCGGAAGTCCCTTCTCTACCGGCTGTTTTGTGTCCACATCTCAATGGCATCAATGGCTGCCGCTGATTTCCCCCGTTTCCATGTCCATTCCATCCCTGGCGCCCTGTTTTTTGTTCTGCTCGCATGCAAATTGCACTTCAGACATCCATTTATCATCGATGCCAGCCGGACGCGGCCAGCGGCCAGGAATCGGCATCAACACCAGAATCACCAGTCCGGCCAACGATAATGGTTAATTAATAAATATTTCCCTCTCACGCGGTTCGATTGAGCAACAAAAAAAGAGGAAAGGAACCCGGTTCTTTTGATTGAATTTGTATGGCATCTATCGCGCAGTTGGCCTGGCCTTTCATTTCCATTGGGATAGGCCCTTTCATTTGGCGTTGAACTGTTAAGCCATTGACCCACTCGTGATAACTGGTCAACTGTTGAGTCTAGACCGGGCTGTCTGTTTAAAAGGATAAAAATGAGTGAATTGAAAGATTAATCAGAAATGGATTGATGCCATTATTCTAAAGGTGCTAAAATTTGCAGCCAACTTAATAATAAAATTCGAACGCACCCGTATTTACATTTGTGCACGAGAGCCTTTGTCATGAGTCGCGAACTCAATTTAAATGTACACAAAACGTTGAAATTGCGACGGGTTCAGGAATCATCGCATTGTGTGCGCAAATTCAATCCGCAGGACTTACTGAAGAGGCGTCCTTCTCCCTTTGTATTCAGACACACCTTCCGGCTTTAAGGCTTTCCTTTGCGCTCAATATTAGTTGTATTTTGTGTGCTTAAGCAGCCGCTCAAGTACCCGACGACTGTTTGTTTGATTAGGCATTCCGGCAGCCGAATAAATACCAATAAACAGGAATCCCCGCAGCCGGGGAGTCGAAGGTGTCAAATGTACACGCACTCACACCCACTTCAGACTGGGCCCCGACTTGAGTCAATATTTGACGTCGAAGCAGAAAGTTTCGCCGAGAACTTTACAGGATGGCTCTTCACTTCGTGTGCTTCATTTTTATTTTATACACTTTTATTTTTAAGCGTCTGCTTGGGGCGTTTCTGTCTGCTTTTGTAGGAGGTCAAGCTATTGGCTCTTGTTTGTGCAATTTTTAAATTCTATTCTCAGATAGTTTTTCGACGGTGCCACGCAGCGCCGACCTCCCCGGTCGGAAAACGCCTCATTGATTGCCCATTTAGAACCGCAAAATTTAATTTATCTGCCATCAGTTGATGTTCTTGCGGTTTGCCAATACACAGGCATCGACCTAACTGATATCGAAAAGAACATACTCGTACAAGCCGTGTATCCAAGGTCTCCCACCGCAGTTTTGTGGCCCTTTGTTTGGGTAACCCATGTCAAAAAGTGTGCAGCAGTTGTCCTTTTTTCCTTCTGCCCCCGCCTTTGCTGGTTTTCCGATAACATTCGGCCGGGTAGTCATGTGTGATTGTCTGAGTGCGTGGATGTTTAAGATATCATCTGTCTCTGACGACGATACCCAACCAGTCCCCAAAGACCCCAATCCTGAACCCGAGCCCAAGCTGCAAACCCAAATCCGAGCCCCAGCCCGCAATCGAAGGACGTCAGGCACTTCCGTTGCTGCCATTGCCACCTGCTGTTTGACACCTAAATTCGCTTATTGTTGCCTGCTTTGGATTTACTTTTATGAACTTGTTCGCTCATAGGGGAAATCTATATCTACATGTCCAAGCACTCGAAGAAAAGCCAGAGACCAACCGGAGAATCTCATATTCTGCTCCATACTCGTTTTATAACACTACTTACAAGCATTGATTGAAAAGAAACTAAAACTTATGTATAAAATAATAATATGTAATGAAGTTTGCCTTAGCTGCTCTGGCTCTTAGTCCTAAGTTAGCTCTTAGTTTTATTTTATTTGTTAGCTTTAGATAAATCAATAAATAAATGCAATGAAGTTTACTTTAAGCACAGAAATCATACATTGTGCTTACTTTAAATTTTAATGTTAATTTCGTGTAACGTAATGGTGTTACGTATATTTGAAGTTGGCCATATTTGTATTTATTACATTTAAAAGTTTTGGATCGGTTTATTATTCATTTAAGTGGTTTTTGGTGAGTGCAATCATCTTATCTGTTAGGATCATTTTAGTTCTGTAACCCTTAGGGTAAATTTTTTCCACTGTTCCGAGGTGGGGGTACCGCGTATATCTGCTGAAATTTCAACACTTCATTCAATTCGCAATTCGTTTCAACAATTGAAATGCGATTAGCGCCAAGGTGCACACGGGGGAAATGAATGAATGAATAACTGCGAGTGCAGGAAGGAGCACCGGAACGAGGAGTCAGCTGGATGTGGAGCTGGTTTTGGGTTGGCTACATTTTTGATTTATGTGAAATTGAGTAAAATTCATCCACACATGCACACATGTATACACAATACGTCCTGCCCCGCAGGCTTCTGTGTCGGTCCTCATTGTAGCGAGCGCGTCCTAATCAAGGCTATTCACTTGCCATAAATCAAATTAAATGGCTGTCACATATCGCCGGGCGCCAGTGGGCCTAAAGCACCCTCCTCCCCTCCACCGCCACAACCTAATCCTGCTCTGTGTCCTGCCCAATCCTCCCCCCTCCTGCTCAATTCTCATCCCCATTCCCCATTCCGATCCCCTTTCCGCCATAACACTGTTATTGTAGTTGGCGCTGTCAGCTAAGCATAATTAAAAGCCGGGAAAACGGTGAGGAAAATATGGCCCTTGGACCGGGCTTTAGATTTAATATATTCTCGGGCATGATGTAAGCATCTTCATGTTTAAAAGTTGGACACTTTAGGCGTTGTAACTACTTGGGAAAAGAATATATATAAGATTAATGGCTTAAAAATATGTTTGCCACTAGAACCTAGTAAAGAGACCCGATGATCAATCTACATGTATGCAGTCTTAGCTCCACTGCCTCTTACCCTCCTGTTTACGCAAATAGTTTTAGAATAATTCTGACTACTGATTTAGTTGGTTCCAAACCTATTGCCGACTGGAAAGATATCCGTCTGATTGTTTAGAATAAATAGCTTTTTTTTTGCTTTCATTTCTTGAAGTACAAATTATAATTTTTAGTAGAGTTAGGACATAATACTTCCTCTATTGATGGGCATTATTCAAATGATTGAGACCAATTGATTTTTGATTCGTGGTCGACGAGTGGAAATAATCATTGTGTGTTAGACACAATCAGTGCAAATCATCATTGACTTTATGCCTCGCTAATTCTCTGGTTAATTTATTATGATTATTGGTTTTGGCATTATCGTAGCTTAAGGACACCATTCCCGAACAAGCAATCTCACACCGCGAATTATTTTCCACCTTGATTAGTCCATCCCCGAGCGCCTACAGGCTACAGGAGCTGTGACAATGTGCCTTTCCAAACTCACTGCTGCAAATCCTCCTTTGGCCTCGAGTGAAGTGTAGCTAATTTACTGTGCCTCCGATTTGTGTGCTGCTGCAGCCTGGGAAAAATCCTTTTGACTTCAAAGAAGAACTGTTGCTTGGAGTGCGTGCTGGCGGGAAAAATGTGGGTGGGTGCCTGTTTAGGAGTGCGGGGTGGGCGGAAAGTCCAACAATGTTGCCAAACACTTCACGTGGTAGGCTCTCTGTTGCTCGTTCTCTTACTTTGGTCCTTTGACACTGTCAAACGCGTTTCCCCCCGTTTCGTTCACCAGCCGTCGCCCAAAACTCCTACTTTTCCAGCTTGGAGTGCATTTGTTTTTTGGCTTTTGTTTTAATTGGCTTGCGCTGGGGCTTGAAGGAGTCGTTGTGTCCTGATCCTTTACTCCTTTACTCCTTTCTAGCAAACTACACTCCCCCTCCGTTCGGGTCGCTCATTAAACATTTACTCTCGACGCTTTGTCGGCGTGAACTTTGATGTTGACTTTGGTCCCCATGTCCCTTAGGTCCAGAGGGCCTCGGAGATAACCACTTGAGATTGCATCCTCGTCCTGCGTGGTGGAGCCGGGGCCCAGGACCCAGGATCTCCTCCTCGCCAATTTTGCTTTGAAAAATGCGAATGCATTCTGCCGCAATTTGTGGCGTTCGTTTGGTTCAACATTTCATCCCCCTGGTGTCGAGCCTAGTCGAGCCCTCGACTCTTCTGCAGATGCATCTTCACTTAGCTGGTGCTGCTCCTGTCGTCCTTGTAACAGGAAACAGTGTTAGATAGCAGTAAAACAATGGGAAATATGATAATTATTGAATATTTATAAAACATGAATAGTCTGAGGGTAATTCTACTTGTTACTGCAAGGTCAGATGAATATTTCCATCTTATCCAATTAAAACGAATTAAACCTTGCGACTCAACTATTTTCGTATACTGTCCTCAAAACAAGCTTTCAACATATTTTATTGGTTTCCATTTGTTGGTATGTAAAGGGAACTTCTTAAGATAACTTTCTGGTTCTCTGCTATCGTACGAGTATGGCCGCAAAGCCCCATTTTTGTGCAGTTTTCACCATTTGCCTTGCCAAACCGCACTTTTGTATGCAACATTTTTGCTTGTGCCAATTAATGGACGCGGCGACTGTACCCACGACTGGAAAACTTGAGCTGCAAGCAAAAGGAAAAAAATAATCAAACTTAAAACGCACATGTCATAAATCAAAGGGGCTTTGCATCTGGGGAAACGCAGGATCCGGGGATACCAGGACTTTGGCAAAACTATGCACAATGCAATTGTAATGGAGAGAGGCCCATTGTCGTGGAGTCGTATGTGTATGGCAATTCACTTAGGACTCCAACGCCGGTTCGGCACTAAGAAAAAAGTCACTACAAGTAGTATCCAATTTGGATGTCACATCTTCTAAAAGCTTTGGCAGGGATTTTGATGAAATCATGCAGTTGCTAAGTGATAATCCCAGGAATTGATAAAATTTTAAGCGGAGTAAATAATCCTTGAGCTAATTCTGACCAGTTTTTGTCAGTGCAGTTCGTCCTTCCCCACCTGGCATCGTTTACGAAGCCATTCAGTGTGCGACTACCTGTATTTATGGCCTCTAGCCTCCTGTACCTGTGCCTCGGCTTTTATCTGCCAGCGGTAGTTGCATTCCATTCATAAATATTTTTTCATTCACTTATTTGCTACCCTACCTCCCCCGCCCGGTCCCAAGCGGAACAATTTTTTGCGTTTAGCTTTCGCCTGGAGTTGCATTTGTTATTGTTGTGCTGCCGCGACTCGTTGCGAGTTGCATTTTAAGCGTTCTAAGCTCGCGTGCGGTTGAAAGTTCGAGGAAGTATCAACGGGGCGCCATTGTTGAGCATATGTTTGTCGCTGCCTTTGATCTCTGCGGCAAAGTGAAAGCGATTGCATCTTTCGAGCGGCTTTCGAGTTCGGATAGTCGAGCCCCCACTTCAGGCGGCCTTTGCCAAAGTTAATTGCAAAAAAGGATAGAAAATAGACAAGCCATGGCAGGCATTCGCTGGCTTCTAATTAAAAATATATGCTAGGCATTTGAAAGCATATTTTTTGGTTCTGTAAGTGCAATTAAAACAGGCAGATCCAGTTTTGAGGCCTGGGCCAACCGTACATGTATACATGTTCTCTAGTTTTCAAGACTAATTAGGATTCGGTGCTAACCAGGTGAGCCGCAAATTGAAGGGCAGGTCAAATGAAGGCTCTGAGGTTACAAAAATGGGAGCCCTACGAGTTTCATTACTCTTTAACAATTGCATATGGCAAGGCTGTTGGAGGTATAATTTTAAATGTAACATTGACGTGCCTATTACAATGAGTAGTACAACTCCTTTTCAATGAGTGTTACCCCTTGGAATCTAAAAGTCAGCGCTAGCGAATTTGGGAGTTACGTGGCAACCCTAGGCTTCGCAATACTTATAAGCAAAGGACAAGGACAGAAAGGTAAAATGAAAATTGTGTGACAGAGGAACCTTCAGGAGTGCGCGAAGCACGACTCTACTATTTATAGTGTGAGTAAATGTGAGTATGGGGATGAGAATACCTGCTTTAGATAATAAAGATGTCTATAAAATATATTTTAAATAGCTATAGCATGAAATGGTAATAGTATTTCCCAAAAATTGATATTGCATAATATATGATATGCTAGTATGATCGGTATTGTTGCTTGGTTTTTAATTGGATTTATGTGTGTAAATATTAAACTAAGAATTTCTAGTGAAGGATTTTGTATAGGAAAGTGCATCCGCCATTACCTTCCTACAAAGTAATTTATTTGTTTAATTGCTTTTTAAATGAGAGGTTAGGTAAAGTAGAGAAATAAAATCTAAGCTAATCGTACACGTATTTAGTTGCCCATGCTCAACTCATCTACGGCAAATTTCTCAGCTCGCCTTCCGGATGTGCAACAGTTTTTGCCCATCTTTTTAAAATCCGAGCCTGCCGATTAGGCAATAAAATTCTTTATTGCTTCTTCAAGAGTAAAGACCGTCAGCGCGAGGAGGAAAAGTAAGGCAACAACACACGCCACATGCTTACTAAATCATTCATGCAGCCCCTATAAATTTTCATTAAAGTTTGATACCCAAGCAGATGTTCCACCAAACAATCCCTCACCTCCCGGCAAGGCAAAAGGACTCTCCGTGCCATCTTCCGCAGTGTTGTCAGTCAGTGATTATGTAAATATTTCAACACAAATTAAAATCAAAATTAAAATTACAAAAAGCTGCCACAGGCAACACATGTCTGTTAGGGAGCGGATGTGGAAACTCCGGCCTAACACTTCTGCTTAGAGGCTCCTTCAGCGCTCCCGGGGAGTCCTTACCCCGTCTTGCCCGGCCCACGCGTCCCTGCCGCCCTCTCGGCATCCTTCTAACGCAGCTCTCCGTTCATGTGTGTCTTATGGGAAATTTAAATAAAGTCAGCAGGCAATTTATTTGCATTAACATTTTGTGTCTCTGCCAGTGTTCAAATGCACTTGGAGAAATTGCGCAAATTTTATATTTCCCAGAGGATGTAATGAGTTACTTATGTCGAATTGTGTACCTATTGCTAAAATGCATTATTTAATGATCACCTAAGGTAAGCAAAATGTTTTGAGATATTCCCTTTTAACGTTGTGCCTTCAATTTTTCAGAGTGGCCGAGCTTTTGAGCCGTATGCTTCCTGTTGCCTGTGTATTTGCTTGCTGTTTGGGAGATGCAAATTTTTCGTGCGCCTGCTGTCAGCTTTTTGTTACCGCTAGCGCTTCGTCGTTTTGTCGCTTGCTGGCCGCTTCATTGAATTTTGCACATCCCGTAAAATTGTTAAAAAACAAGCGGCTGCAAAAAAACGCATCCATGGTGACTGCAACAAAGCGCGTTGTCGCCCACTTTTACCATTTACTGATTTATAGCTTTCCCTGCAGCTGCAGCTCCAGTAGCTTCCGGCAAACCCCCCGTCCGGAAAAACGCCCCAAAAGTGCGCTACGCCCTTCTGCATTTCCCACTATAAATCAAAAGCAACAAACAAATTGCCATTATTGTTGTTGTCGATGATGTCGCAGTGTGACGCTTTTGTTGGATGGCCACTGAGTTTAATCATTAACGCCTTTTTGTTTTTTGTATTTTCCATTTTCCACTCACTCCCAATCCGTTTTTATTGTTATTAATTAATCAATGGAAATTGCTGCAAATAGCAAAAAATAAGGTGAGAGGGGTTTTGGTAAGCCAAAGCTGCGTTTAAATTGCTTCAACGAATTTACATATGCGCTGTAGATACGGCCATAACTATAAATTATGGTTTATCCAGGAGGTCTATCTATAATGCCGTTAAAAAGGCTGACAAATTTTCAACCCTGCTTGCAATTAGTTTGTTTTTTTATTTACCAAAATATTGATATATTAGCAAATTTACAAATCCTTTCTTATTTGTTTAACACATTTCAACTAGATAAGGGTTACCTGCAAATAAAAGAATGTACCATGGTGGTAGGCATTATTTAAAACTTTTTGCTTTTGTTACCGAGCTGCCAGATTACTCATTTCATTCCATTTACAAATTAAATTTTACTTGATGTGAAAAAATTGCTTTCAATTGCGGGAGTCGTTGCCTGTGAGCGACATTGAAAGCCCAAAAGCAAACACTTTACTCAATTGGCAGTTGACAGATAGCCAAGGCAAACAGTCACACATACGTGTGCACGCCATTGTTTATAATATTTATAATTTTAATTAAATAACACATCATAGATTTTGATTACAAAGAGGGATGGCTCACTTGCCAGCTGAGAGATTGAGAGGATGAGGAAATGGCTGAGTGACTGGCTGACTGTTGGGTCATCAGTTTCAATTTGCTGCCGGGACAATCGCGCATTTCCTTCACACACTGTGGAAAAATAGAGGAAACATTACAATTTTGCTTATAACTAAACTAATGCCTTCCCTGTGATGTTATTTTTTTTTAGTGCAGATGGTGGGATGCGCTGCCCTGAGGTCACTTCGGCCTGACAAATGTCAAATGACATTTAACGACATTTGCACAAATCATTACGATTAACAAATGAGTGGCACACACTCCTTGAAAGAGGCGAGCAAATTATTTCCAAGAGGGAGACCACAGCTCTGGAATCTGAGGGTCCACTTGCCCACATTGACGATGGTTAACTCGATTCCCCTAGAATTTCATGTTGATGATTTCCATACCATCTCTTCGCCGATTGTTTACCCCTCGACACAAAGAAGGAATACAATGAAATATCTCGTGGGCTGTTGTTTTCAATTCGCTTGCAAGCGCCTCATAAAAATGGCAAATTGAGTGCCGCCCCCGTTGAGAATCCGACAGATATATAGTATGCGGGCCCGCCCCCTTAATCCGCCCGGCCGTTGCTTTTTAACTAATTGCTCAGCACGCGTGCCATAATTTTCGAGCGTTGTGTTTTTGTTCGTTTTTTGGGAACAGCGCCGAACGGTGTTTGCAGGTAAACAACAACTGCCGCTCCCGACCATCTTTTGTTTTGGCCATAAAGTATCGTTTGGAAAAACAAGCAGACATTCCTCCGGGCAAGTGGCTCCTCGGGGACCTTTTAAGCAGCGAGCTCCAAAACCCACCACCCACCAGGTATAATAAAATTTCTAATTGCAACGAAAACAAATTTCGAATTTCAATGCACTGCAGGTGCGCCCGTCCGAAGGTGAGCCACGAAATGTGTATCAATTGAATTAATTGTTGTGAAAATATTGGGCCGGTGGTGATTGAAAGATCGTGTGGGGCTGCTGGAAAATGGATCCCGGATCTCCATGAATTGAATCATTTGGGGTGAGTTAGTTATTGGATGGGGGTGCTGCAACAACTAACACATTAGCAATATGTTAAAAACAACATCATTCTATGCTTAATACGAGTATTTATTGTATTTCGTTCGTTTAAATAATATTGGCATTTTGAGAGTGTTAATAAAGACTATGTCTGCTGACAAGCTAGATTCTGTTGTCGCCTTATTATGCTGCAAAACCTAATTAGCTTTCCCGGACACGGTGTTCTTCTGTTAATCTTCAGTAAAGGAATTTTGTAATTATTCCTTATAAACTGTTGAGTGGCTTACCCTTGCTGTCTTTCTCGATTTTGCGATTATGTTGGGCATCCATATGTGTCACTAGACCTAGTACAAATACCTTGGAGTGATCTTAGACAGAAAGCTGACAATCCAACGATACACCACGCGTCGCGAAACAAGCTTTTACTTTCTAACAAAGTTCGCATCTCTAAGACCATTCTCGCCCTTATATGGACGCATGCGATACAAGCTTACTGAATAACAGTAAAAAGCAACCTCAACAAGATCCGTGGGGCTCAAAGCAAAATCATCCGATCCATGTGCAACGCTCCTTGGTACATAAGAACGTCTTGGTTCCCATTGTAACGCCCTGGCAAGAAGACAAGGCCGGACACCAAGAAAAAGAAGATTGGAAAAATTTTATCCCTACGAAAATTGTTGTTAAAGTGTACTCTTTTTGTTGTAAATATTGGTTAAACATAATTAATAGGATCATTAATGTACAACCTGATTAAGTTGCCTCTAAAGTAGCAGTAAACATGTTATAACTTTTTTAACATTTTGAGGGAATGCCTTTGACTAAGCCTAGGGGAGCTTATTCGGAACGCCCACAAGCCTTCTGGTAGGCCCAAAAACCAAAATGCATCTCAACATTTGTCAACTACAAAACACGGCGGAAATGGCAACAATAATTCGATCCTTCAGGTAGCCACTTGCCCATTTGGGCTTGGGGCTGACCGCATTCAGTTAGATGTCGGCAGTTGGAGGAACCAAACCGGCCGGCCGGCAGTTTTTGGTCACGAGTCCTGCTGCCGCTGCCATTAGCAATATACACCCGCACCGCACGATGGGTGCTCGCTCCTCCCCCTGCACCTCCCTCACAGCCCCCAGCCACCTCTGCTCCTGAGTCGCTCGCAGACTAACCCCCTTTTAGAGTGTTGGCCAGGCTTTTGTTTTGTGTACTTGCGAGAGTCCTGGCGAAAGCGAGTGAGAGCAGCAGAAGTTCCCGAGAGAAGGACATGCGCGCTGGCCGTTTAACTTTGAGAGCGGACTTGAAAAAGGCCCACAGGAATGCTCCGGAACCCATGCCAGATTTCTGAATGCCAAAACGAAGTTGAACCGCTTCAGTTAGCTATAAAAATATCCTTGATTATCAGAGGGACCTTTAATTTTGCTACTATTAGAAACTAGGTGCAAAAATATTATTTTGAAATTTAGATAAAATGTATATTATAATTTTGATCGAAATTGATCCCTACGGATAAATAAGAAATACAAAACCTTGGCAAATACATTAGCTTTTGGCCTTTTTTAATTTTACTGATCTTGGGCAGTCTATGGAGCCACAAGATGAATTAGGGACTCGAGCCTGAAACATTATATGTGAACGATTAAATATTCCACAATGTGAACATTGTAATACCATTTTGGATATGTCCAAGTTGAATTTTAGCTAAAAATTTGTGTCTTTCGGGTTAGTTTTGAAATGACCTGCCGGTTGGGGAACTGGNATAAGAAATACAAAACCTTGGCAAATACATTAGCTTTTGGCCTTTTTTTAATTTTACTGATCTTGGGCAGTCTATGGAGCCACAAGATGAATTAGGGACTCGAGCCTGAAACATTATATGTGAACGAATAAATATTCCACAATGTGAACATTGTAATACCATTTTGGATATGTCCAAGTTGAATTTTAGCTAAAAATTTGTGTCTTTCGGGTTAGTTTTGAAATGACCTGCCGGTTGGGGAACTGGAAATGGTTGGGAACCCGGCTGAGCGCCGCTTTTCCTCTCTCATTTCCCAGCACCACTGGGCGTATGCGCATTTCGCGCGCGCTCTCGCCTCTCGCGGCCGGCGCTCTCCGCTCGTGGATTTGCAAAACAAAACGCTGACTGGCGCTGGCCGCTTGGAAAAGTCGCAAGAAATGCCAGTTAGCAAGTGGAAACCACCGGAAAAACTACACAGCGCGGCTGAAGAAGCGATTGGGAAGAAGCGTCGCCGCTGGGAAAGTTCACACCGCTCCGCAAGCTGCCAGTAAAAGCGAAACGCGATTGGCGACGAAGGCTGATAGTAATAACAATAGCAGGCCAGAGCCGGCCGCGTAAAAAGAAGAGCAAACAAAACAGTCACAGAACGAACGAAAACAACAATAAAAATACGAAAACAAACGAAATCGCGCGTTTAATTAACGTACAAACGACGGCGGCAGCGCAGTCGGCGTCGCAGTCGACGTCCCCGCGGCGGGCGAGTGTGTGCGTGTGTGTGCGGTGTTAGCGCGACAGTGTTAGTGCGGCGGATATAAAACTGCAATTGATTGCAATTTCGGCGGCATTTGCAAGTCGGCGGCCGGCGAGGAACCCAAAGCCAAGAAACAAGAAATCAATAGCAAACAAAGGCCCAAGCAGTTTCAAACAACGGCAGCTGCACGTCTAAAATAACACTAAACAAGAAATAAACAACAAACAAACAAACAAGCAGGAACAGCAACCACAGAGCCAAACGGTAAAGCGACAAAAAGCCTTCCCTTCCCTTCCCATCCCATGTGTATCCCCAAAAGGACCAACAAAAAAAAAATAGTACCCGAAAAGAATAAAACTTCCATTTGTGCGAGCGCAGCTGTTGATGAAAGTGAAGGAAAATCATTCACATTTTCTAGGGGAAAATGCGAAAAATAACAACAGCCATACACTCACTCGCCAACACACACACACACACCGGCACACACAGTTGCAACACAAAAGAGAGCACTGAGAGCTAAAAACTCAGACGACGCCAAGTTTTTTTTTCCCGTTGTTTGCATTTTATTTTCTTTCATGTTTTGTTTTTGTACACAGCGACAAAAACCACATGGCATAGCTTCAAAAGTTTGCCCATATTAGAGACTTGAAATGCATTGACGTTCTATGCAAATTAAGTAAAACCTTACAAAAACATTAAAAAAACTGGCGAAATATTTAGAAGTGCCTATTTTAAACTTTTGAATGATATATAGTAAAAGTTCACTTCTGCCCAGGCAGAATATTATTTGATGAAATTAATGTTAAATCAAACTGTACTAAATTCTATATCAGTTGACGTTCTATGCTTCATTTTCGTCACATTTACATAACCCTGGGTAAAAAAGCAAATTAAGTACAACCTTATAAAAAAACGCAAACGTATCATAAAGTTTCTAAAAGATTTAAAGTACAATTTCAACAAGGTCAAGCCCAGAAGAATTTTATTTTTATAAGTTTCAAGCTAAACCATACTGTTATGAACCTTTTTCCTTTTTAATTAATGTTTATTTGATAGATCGATTGGCTTCCTTGCTGTCACAAATTTGATTAACATCTTCCCAAATTATGAACCACAATAGGTGGCGCATTTTCTCTGTGCATTTTTACTAGACGAGTTTACAGGCCTCAGACGTCGCTGTTGCTTTTACTGGCGTGTTGTTGTTGTGCGAGTATCTCTTAGCTAGCTAGCTGCAAAAGTATCTAGATACTTTTTGCGAGGTCTCTCAGTTTCTCAGCCGGCAGGCTGCCTATGACCGCTCATTGGGCCTCCCGCCCCCTTGAAGTTTGTCCTCTGACTTGGCCAAAAACGCTGCAAGCTTTAATGCCACAACAGTTTTAAACTAAAAGCATTTCAGCTGTTCCAGAATATATTTATTTATTTCCTTCCCCTCGCATGTTGGCCGGCAGTCAAAGTAACACTCAACTTCCACTTCTGTCTGCGCTCTCTAATTGAGTTAGTCTGGCATTTGAATGGGAGCAGCGGAACACACGCATCGTTCTGTTCTGGCCAAGGGGGCGGAATCGTATTAGCAGGCCAAAGGGGGCAGGAGGCAAGGATGTCAGGGGGATGTCAGCTCAACCCGTGTGTTAAATTATGCAAAATGCTCAGGGAATGCCTCCGCAATAAGTGCGGAAATGTTTGCAGACTTTGTCGACTAACGAAATTATTCATTTCTGAGTTTGTGTTAAAATAAAAGGGAATTTGTTGCATATGAAGAGGTATCCCAGCGCTTCGGTGAAGTAATTTATAAACATGCAGCTCCCTCCATTCAATGCTGGCCACCAAATGTTGAAAGTTAAAGTTTCAGTTGCCTATCAAAATAGTTTTTCTGAATGAATCCGGATACACTTTTCATAAATCTGGTTATTTTTTTGGCACATTTGACATTAAATGCAGCCGCTTAAAGCTGCTTTCATTGCTCAAATGCAAATGAGTTTTAAAATACGGGTATCCCGAACGCCAACTGGTGCTCTCATTCATACTCATACGAGTATCTTTGCAGACCCATTCGAAAAAAGGAATTTACAGAACAATAACGCTTCAAACAAGTTTTTATCATTCGCCTGCCCACGTACACACACATTTTTTCGGCCATTTTAAAGGGTTAACACACGCTTTACGACTGCCAAACTTTTCCACGTTAGCTTTTTGTGTGTTGTCCTTTTATTTTGTGAAAATGTTTGGCATTTTTTGTATTAAATTGTCAGTGAAACGAGCGTCGGGCCGTTCCGTGGGGCATGGCAACAATTCAAAACGTGAACTGCCACTAAAACATGCCAAAAATCTGCGCATTTAAAATATTTGCCCCAGAGCCCATTCAGAGTCAGCCAAGCGAGGGGGCAAAGGTGCCGGACGGAAGCGGCGAGGGGCCCGTCCCGGAAGGTGAAATCCTGGCATTCGCATGCGATTTGATTTAGTTGTTGTTGTTCAGGCGGGTTACCCACTTCCTTCCTTACACCTGACCAAGCTGTTTTTTCCCCTGGTTTTATTTTATTGCCTCTCCACCGCTTTGTATCCAGCCCTCAGCCTTTAATTGCTGTTTACGCCACTTGCCCGCCAATAACTAATTTCAAATGTCTCTTTTAGGTTCGTAAAATCAAACGTGATTGTGCCGTCGAAGGGTTATTTATACTGCAGTAAAAGAAACTGATTGCAGCCTCCAGCTGATGTAGGAAAAGTAATAGAAATATCGAAAATGCAACCATTCCGTTCCGTGCCGTGCTAATGCAAAACGTATACGATCCGAAACCGAAAAATATACAACTAATCAATCGAAAGTGAAATAACAGTTCCACAGGCAGCTTCAATCGAAATAATTTTTTAATTGTATACACAGATTCGCAAGGACCTTTCAAAAAGGTAAGTGACACCAGGGATCTTCAAATTTCTGAGCATTGGAAATATTTTGAGTAGAGGCTGAGTAAGAGAATAATGGATATAGTATGTCTACAAAATATTTAAGTACGGTGTTAACATTCAAGTTGAGACAGTAAAAATCCGTTGTTCCCATTTCTATTTCTGAAAATTTGAAATACAATACAAATTGTAGCTAGGAAAAGATTCGAAACCGTACAACCATATTACATTTTCACACACACGGAATATTGGACTTGCCGACAAATTGCATCCGCCCAAGTTTGATTCACAGCTCTGTGTTATTATTTTCATATGTTGATTGCCTTTGGCTCTTCCTGGACTTCTGTTTATCGACTTCAATTTGCTCTCAAACACAGGGGCCAGAACTCCACTGAAAGCCGGGGGAAAACAGGGAAATAGACTCGAATCAAGAGGAAGGAGTCCGGGAAGACTAGACGGCAGGGGGCAGGGCACTGGGAGAGCCACGGCATAATCCAGAAAACACCATTCAAGGGCAACTTTCACCAGAACGGCCGAACGAGGGCATAGAACTGGGGGAAGGGAGTACGGAGGTCAAACCGCCGCCCAGCCACCCGGTGGCAACTGCCCATCCATCGCTTAACATTCTCGTCTGCCATTTTCATTTCGACCATCAGTTGGGAAAAGGAAAACTCTGCCGCAGTGGTCGGCCGCATTGGCAGTTTCGGGTCTCCACAGACATTGGACATACATCACAAGCCCAAGTTCAAATTTCCTACTTCCTCCTTGCCGCCTCTTGCGCGTGATCCTGATTCTGCTGCTGCACGGCCTCTGCGTCCCTTGCCTTTTTATTAGTGGCAAAATTGTTGTTATTTTGCCGAGTTTTCCTTCCAAAAAGAAATAGGCGAAATGGTGGAAAAGCTGGCAAGCATACAGAGTAAAAAGTAAGCTATAGTCGGGCATCAAAATAATAATTTTTGACTTTTCTTTTATACTCAAACCATTGTTTGAACAATTGGTCGTTTGTCTCTTTAAATGCTAGGATTGACTTCTTATACATGTTACAATTTCAATTGCCCCTTTCCTTAAAGCTTGGAAGTTTTTAAGGTATACCTATTTAATTTACAATGCGTTTCATGGAATTAAAAGCGACCTTAGTGTCAGTTGAAATCATGCCAAACAATAGCAATTGAATTGAATTCCCAGTGTAAGCGGAAAATGAAGAAGGAACATTTTTGAAAATGCCTGCCAGTGGAGGAGGCAGCCAGGAAGACGGAGGCAAGGACATGGAGTGAAAACAGTTGCCGCCACCGCCACCGCCGTCGTCTGTCGTCCTTCGTCCTTTGTCCGTCTTTTGTCGCTCTGTCGCAGTCGCACCTTCCCAGCCATCCTGCCATTCGAACCACCCCCAAAAAGCGGCAAAGCGGCATCCATCCAAGTCCGTCGACCCGGGCTCCTGGGTTTCAGGGCTCCTGGGCTCTACTTCAGTTCCTGGGTTGCTCCGTTTCAGCGTTTCGCCGTTCCTGGGCTCCCACATAACGATGCAGCCAAACGCCGACGGAAAGCCGCTGGCTGAGAGGCAGGCGGCATTTTCAACAATTTCCACATTTTATCTAACCACCCCCAAAGTGTCGACTGCAGAATATATATGTGTGTATATAAAAAAGGGAAAATCCTGCGGGGGAGTACCAACAACAGAGAGTTGCCGAAGAGAGAGACCGGGTGAGAATCGTAGGGAAAAGCGGGGGAAAAACTGGAGGGGGCTGGTAGACAAAGAGAAGCGGAGCCTCAGAGTTTGCTCTAGTGCTCTGTTGTTGTTGTTATTTTCCATAACCTTGGCAAAAGGGGTTTGTTATGATATTTTTATCAGAAATTATTCGGGTACTCCTAGCATTCTAAAATGTCTCATAAGTCCAGGAATTTATTTCGCTCTTATGCTGAACTTGTCAAGCTCACTCGCAATTTAAGCATAATCATGTAGCTTGAAAGCCCTCTGTAGTTCAGGAACATTAAATTATTAATTTCCAATATTGATAACGTTTCATTACCTACAAATTTGATCAAATATGTGTTTCACATTTTGAGAGACAAATGAAAGTTTAATCCTTTAATCCTTGGACTCATTTGATTAAAATTTACCCAGGAGATTTTCGTAGAGCCTTACTTGAAGCTTTCCAACTTTCTGTCAAAAAAACTTTTCAACTTTATTCCAAAACTTTTGTTTGTTAGTTTTTGTTCGTCTTGTTGCCATATTTTTTTTGCTGCTCACTTTTGCACCTAGACAAATCACACAACCTGACACGAGCCACACAAAAAGAAGAGGAAAACAATTCCAAAACGTGTTTAACATTTTCATCTTCATTTCGCATTTTAAACAATTTTTCTTTTCCTCAACTTTGGTCTCCGAAGATTTTCTAACCCTTACATTGCACGAACAGTGGGGCCTGACGAGTTGCGGGGGCTGGGGGGGAAAGAAGTTTGGAAAGGAAAAAAGAGAAAATTGTTTTTCTTTTTGCTTTAATTTCGGCAATTTTTCTTCTGCCAGAAGAAAAATCGAGTTGTCGTTTGAGGGGTTCCGGCTTGCTTTGGGTTTTCCGGCGAAAACCCCCCGTTGAAAATTGGGGGTTGCTTTTCTTGCTTTCTTTTTGGGTTTTCCTTTTTCTACCAGCTAGTTCGATGGATGTGAGGGTATATTCCATTTTCGAAAGTGAAATGTGGAAAATATTAAATTAGTGGTATAATGTTGAATAAAATTACCAGTGTAATGCAAAATTGGTACACATTTTGTTCATGCTAATAGAACGAATTTTCAATTTTACTCTTTTTACACCTAGAGGTTTGCTAACCATATCCTTTGAAATACTGGGTATCTTTTGGTCGGGAGCGTGGATTCTTTACGTTTTTGGTTAACTGCTGTTGGTGCTACTGCCTTTTGCCGTTGTACTCTCTACTTTTGTTGTATGTTTATGCGCTACGCGTTTTTCCTAAGATTGACTTTGACATTAGCCCCACAAAATACGCACACGAACGCAATTCACTCACAGGCACACGCATAGCTTTCGACACGCTTGGTTGTTGTTGTTGTTGCTGGGTTGTCCGCCATGTTGTTTTATTTTAGCACATTTACGTCATAATGGCATTTCCTTCCGCTACTTTTTTCCCTTTGCCCCCGGTTTTCGGTTTTCCTTTGACTTTTCCTCGTGTTGCTGTAATTTTCATTGTGTCTGCTTTAGAAATTTATCTTAGTCCTTAGTCCTGGTCCCTGGTCCCTGGTCGCCTTAAATTTTCGCCTCATCTCGGGGTCCTTTCACTGCCTTTATCGTCCTTTGGCTGATATTGCCGTTGTTGTTGCTGTTGTTGTTGTAATTGCCCTGCTTTATTGTTGCCATTCGCATTCTATTTTCCTGTTTCGTAGCTCCTTCTCACAGTCTGCTTAGCTGTTTATTTAATTTGATTTCATTTTGATTTTTATTAGTTCCATGCGTTGGCCTAGTTCTGGTTTTATTTTTTGAGGGATTTATTTCCGTGGCGGCGGTGATTCCTTATTGTCTGCCAAGGAGGATGTCTCCTCGTTTTCCGCACTTGCTGTCACCATCTACACTGGGAAGAGAGTTGGGAAAAATGATATGAATAGTCGATCCTTTGCTTGGATAGCTTACATAGTTTTGCTCAGTGCCAATGTATTTAATAAGTAATTTAAGTTCGACATCCATCCCTCTAGCTATCCACCCATCCATCCACTCGTCCAACCCCTGTGGCATGCAGACCACAGAATTGACAGGGCATTGACAATGATTGATTACCTAGCCGAAAGTGGAAACTGTTTTTAGGGCTACCAACATTTAGCGTTGCCACCCACCGTCCCCGTCACCTGCTCACCCTTGCAGGCAGTCGGAAAAACCCGCACACTCACGCATTGCCAGCCCGCCTCTGCGTATTTTCGCTTATCACATATCCCCGCCCATGGAGCAAAAAAATTATTTCATTATCTTTTGTGTCCGCTGGCTTTCCCTCGATTTTCTCCCCCATCCTGGTTAATTGTAATTACACGTAGATAGTCGCCCGATTAGATTCAATTTGTGTGGCTCGCTCGCTTATCGTCTCAGCTTTAGCTTTTCCATTCCTCGGACAGAGGTAATCTGATTCGTTTTGTGCGCCATACGAATTTGGCTGTTTCGGTGATTTTGTAATTTCACTTGTACACTAAATTAAAGACAATTAGGGGCGCTCACAGCGCGCCTTGACTGCTGGCAGCTCCGATAAGTTCCAAAAAAGTCGGTAGGGAAAATTGTGCAAGACCGGCGGCAGCCTGGTCGAGATTTATGAAGAGGCACTCATCGAATTGTGCCATAGAACGGGCTCGGGTGACAGTTAGTTGAGATTTACGATGATGACAATGGCCCCTCGAGACGTGAAATGTGAAATGAGTGGAGCTCCATCCCAACGATAGTGCCCCAATCCTGGTCAAACGTGAAAACTGTCCGAATTTATATTTATTGCTGTTGATTTATGGGTTAATAGACGGATAGTGAGTGGCACAATGTTTTAATGAAACACTTTTAAATGCTTCGACAAATAATGGCCAACAATTTGTGTCAGCAAATCCTGGTGGTAGCTAATCTATCAAACCCGTCGTCTTGAAAATATTGATTGAATAAGATTTTGCCGCATCCAAAATCTTATTGTAGTAAAAAAGGCGCAAAGATTTGATGTAAATTATTCATCCCATTATTCACACCCCCAGCGTATCTAGGGGAAGCATAATTACATGTATTTCACTCAGATCCCCTCATTATGGGCCCCTGAAAAATTGTATCCGCATAACGCTAGGGCCCTACATCTGACACCCATCTGGGCGTTAAGGAACCCTTGTCAACCTCATCAGCTGACTACTGTGACGTGTGAACCCGATTTATTCCTGTTTATTCCGCGGCGAAACCGCTTCAGCTGACAGTCTTTATTAATCAATTAAACGGATGTGGGAGTAAAAGTGTCTGCGCGTTGGCTCCCTGCTCCTCGCAGCTTGGATGCTGCAAGTAATTAAATTAAAATGCGAGCATGTGTTTTTGTTCGGCTTCGATCGGCTTCAGTTTTCGTTCTTACTTTCCAAGCCGGGAGCTGCGGATGGGGCTGCTGGCAGGAGATCCGGCACTCGGAGTCCTGGAGCCAGATGGAATCCCCGGGGGATTTGCCGCAGACGGTTGACAAAAGCGCTGACAGTTTTGTCAGAGGGAAAACACGACGCAGGAGTTCGGTTGACAACGGCATTTAATCAATCAATTTTGAACGGTAATCAAGCGTCCAGCTTAAACTAAAGTAGGGGATGGACCAAGGACCGAGAACCAAGGACCCCAAGGGTCTAGGGGAGCTGCTGCTGCCTTTGATTGATTGGTTTTGCCCGGCTCAATGGATCACGCGTGCACTTCTCGCCCAAGTTTAATTTCAAATTATAAATATGTACGCTCGGAAGCCCGGGAGATCTGGGAGAAACGAGCGCCGAGTCGGACAGGACGGGCAAAAACATCTGGCGATTGAAGAAGTAATTAAGTGATTAGCATCGCCTCGCTTTTAGTTTAATTAATTTTAGTTCTCTTTTTTCCTCTTGCTTGATGGATGAGGGGGATGTCTTCAATCCCTGGGATGAACTCTAATCAAGCCGAAATGATGGATTCGATAATGGGAAAATCTGTACAAATAGTTGAGATTTGGAGGGACAAGTTGTTGGCGATTAAGGGACGGTAAACTTCTGCAGATCCACTCCCATGTAATACATAAAAACTACGAGTTTATAATCCCCATTGCAGATAAATCTGATTCAGGGCTGCCAGCAAAAGCGTGTAGCCTTTAAATTAAAATAACAAACATTTCTTATATGCGCTAAGCAGTTGTTAAGAACAATGTTGCGTTCGAGCCCCTTTTCTGAAAGACCAATATTTAAATACCAAATCCAAATCGAATGCTCCGTAGTTTCTCAATACCATCCATTTGCATAGCGAACCTGTAGCAAAAATAAGCCCCTCAGAAACCACAACAGAAGAGGCTATAATGAAACGAATTCATTTCGTTGGCACCTTTTCAGAGCGGAGGCAATAAAATACCAAATAGATAATTAATAATGGGCCACAAATAATGGCAATAAAAATTAATAAGCATTAATTTGAGTTATGAAATGTCTGCTGGCAGTACCGGTAGCAGTAGCGCCTAGAAAACCAAAAAACTTTGCCGCATAAATTTTGATAACCTCCGCGATACAGAGCGAGTTCAACAAATCAGTGTAACTGCAGTTGGTAATTATTATTTATATTTCTGTGGTTGTACCTTGTTCGGACCAACGGCAGGTGCTGGGCGAGGAAGAACTTTTGGAACTGCCACTATTTTGCTTATCTCCCGCTCCGGCTTGGCAAAAAGTTTTCATGGTAACAAAATAGATACAAATTTTACAGCGCTCGCGGTGTCGCCGCCCGGAGTCGTTGGTCGGCATTTTCCCTTTGATAGCTGAAAACTTGATTGGAATTTCGCTGCCACAGACAGACAGCAACAAAAACGAAAGCAAAAGCAAAAGCAAAACCAAAGGCAAGCAAATACAAAAACAAAGACAAAAAGCTGAAACAAAAACCAAATTGGCGCTTGGAGATCAAAAAGGTGCCGCCGGTGAGTGTTAGACGACAAATAGACGACAATCGAGGGCTCCCCTTATTATTTATGCAGATGTTTCTGGCTTGCATAACCCTCCCCGGTTTGATAGCTCTTTAAACTGTTTTGATCGCTCTTTATCATCATCATCGCCAGGCGGCAAGCGTTGGTCATTAAAATATTTCCCCTTCAAACCAAAAAAAGTTAATCAAGAAGCGTGAAGCGAATTATTCAAAATTGTGTGACAAATTCGCCTTTTTAGCCGATGTGCAACGGGTGCTGGGCATTTGTTTTATTGCCCCTCCATTTGTCTCTGCTTCTGATTGATATTCATAATTAACGCCACCGGCAGCCGGTTTGAAGTCCTCACAAGCCGAAGTGCAATTGAAGCGAGCACATGTACCACTCAACTGCCATGTGCCAGTGTGGCCAGGACAATTTAATATCGAGGGCGAAATGCCCTCAAAAATTTGTCAACAATTTCCTGCAGCAGGTGGAATAAGCGGAGTCTAATTTGGATCATTTTTATTTGCAATTTTATTACATTTGACACACCTGTGTTGCCTGGTAAAATAGATAGACTTATGATGATATATCCTTACGCAATAGGCATACTAGTTCAATTTTGATCCCGGAGAAATCTCGTGAGGATTCCCAACTTTAGTGACTTTTTTGCTGGGCTTGGTCATTGGAACCACTTTACTCTACTATTCTCGTATACAGAACAGCCTGCTCGCCTGTCAGCAACCGTAATACAATTTCTTTTTGGCAGTGGCAGTGGGCATGGCCCATGAGCAGAAGCGCCAACAATATGAAGTAGCAACGTTGACAGCTCGTTGAACACCCCACTCGGCCCAGAAGGCACTCTCTGACTAACACCACCAACTCTTTTGGGCCGGGCCAAGTAGCAGGCTTTTGGCATTTCAACAAAAATACAAAGAGAGGGAAAATTCGCAGAGGAAAATGCAGTTGAAGTTCCGAGTTTGTTCACTCGTTCTGGCGGCGACACTTGCTGCCGAATTATTGCAATAGTCGAGTTTGCCATGTTGCCCCATGTGTCCGTGTGTGCTGGCGCGGCGGCCAATCCCCCTTTTTCGTCTAGGGCCCCGTCATCAACGTTATTGCCACAAAATGTCGCGCCGCAGTTTCTGTTTCGGCAATGGAGAGGGTGCGACTCCTTTGGGTGGTGCTTCGTTAGTTGTCGCACTTCATTTAAAACTTCATTACATGACGCCAACGTCATATCTGTTTTTGTCTACCCTTTCATTGGGTATTTTTCGTAATTGACTCCGAAGGAAATTCGGGTAGATCCACTTAGTGGAACAATTACATTTTCCAGAAATTCAAGGTACATACGGACGCTACCAAATAGGATAACTAATGCCTTAATCTGTATAAAGTATCGAAAGAAAGTCTCTACCGATCTATTTATATCTTTGACAAACTGTGTGTGCTTTCTATATGAGATTCCTAAAAATAAGTCTGCTCACGACCAGTAACCGCAGAGTTTTTGAATTTTCCATCATTAATGATTAAAAAAATGTGCGCAAAAACAAAGAGAACCCAAGTACAAAATACTGTTGGATTGAATGTGGCATTCGCATCGTCGTTGTCCTTTGCTTTTCCTCTGGTTACCACGTCCCCATATGGGTTGGGGTTTGCCTCAACAGCCGTTGCCAAGTGGCAAACCAGTTGAAATCCAAAGCGTTTGTTGCCTCCTTTCGTGTCTGTCTGCATAATTGAAAAATTATTTTTATGGAAGTGCCGCTCACACGCACACTCGCTGTGCGGAAACTTTAAAATTTAATAAACTTTTTACGCACCATTTATAACATTGCAACTGCGTCCCAAGCCCCAACCGAAAAATATAGAGAAAATCAACCGCGAAACATCAAAAGTCAATTTGTGTGTATTTTAAAAACTTTTAATGCACGCACAGCAGCCAGAGAAACGGCTCGCGGAGGGGGGAATGATATTGCAGGACATAAATGTGGCAATTTTACGCTTTTGCGGCGTTAAATTTTAATAACGGGGCAATTCTGGTAACGAACCAGAAATTGCCGGCAACGACTAGCCGGGGTTTACACGGCGTTTGTTTTCCTGTGTTTCGAGAATTTCCCCGATTTTTGGGCGCCGGAATTTTCGTTTTTCTGCACAATAAAAACGGGATATAGTGATTTATATTTTATATAATTAACACATGAGTTACCGATTGTCTAATATATATACATATACTAAATATATCCATGAAATTTATAGGTTGGAAAAATGCTTTTTATTTATATTTATTAGATGTTGTTTAGGCTCTAATAATTTCTAGAACATCCGCACGTGGAAACATGTTTCAGAATGGCAAGGAGTCCATCAGCCTGGACACATTCACAGCTTTCAGTGCGTTCGTCAGGACGCGATGTGCGATGTTTGTTGTGCCTGGCTAATAGTTGTGCGGTCCGTTGTTGGTTTTTTGGCCAATTATGAAAATGACAGCCCGTCTGGCATCCTCTGCGGCGACTCCTAATGTGATTAGCATAACAGGCAATAGAACCGACAGCAGCCGGACAAATTAGTTTGATTAACAGGCCCTTAATCGGGGCTTCGGCGTGGGAACGGTTTTATTCTCGGCTCAAAAGCTTGACAAACTTTTTTGTGGACAATTTATTTGCGAAAAATAATTCATTCGTTTTCCATAAATTTCACTTCAGTCGAGTGTGTGTTTGGCGTGGATGCACATGCATCCTTGTGAGGGGATTTATTTATTTATTATGTTGTTTAAAATCCAAAAGCGTTGAACAAACAAATGCAATTAAAATTTAAAAGGGAAAATACCAAAAACCAGAGAGAAATAAGCCGGAGCTGCCCGGCTGTGGGGGTGTTTGAAATGTATTTGCATATGTAAAATAAGCAAAAATATGTTTTCTCCATTTTCCAAGTGGTCTGTCACTGAGACACTTGAGCGACTGCAAAATGAAGATTTAATAAAAATAATAACAATGAGTAATTGAAAGTTGTGGTTGGGACAGAATAAATTGTAGATTGTGGGAAAATATCTGCGATGTAATTTTTTTGTGAGAAGCTTTTGTAGAATTCATTAGTTTGATTCTAAGTAGATCTGAAGAGATTTTCTTTCTTCCGACAAGGCAAAATGTTGGAGCCTGTGGCAACTTAAGACCTCCTTTGTTCTTGGAATATTGAGATTCATAAATCTCTTTATTGGTGGACGATTCAATTGAATTGCATCCGGGTATTTTTCTCAGCAGAAGCTGATCCTACTTGGTATGTCCTCATTGCTTTGGCCGCGTCCTCCCTCATTAATTCAGTCCGCCCTTAATCTATCCCAGGGCTGCCCATTCCACCGATTACACATCCATCCATCTCAGAAACAACGATGCGGGAGACACATTTACAGCTTGAAGTGTTTCCTTGAGCAAGTGGCGTGACCAAACATGGAGCAAGTGGGTCATCAGCGCCAAAATAGCTGGCCAGTCCATCCATCTCATTTGTCACTAGAATCGTTTGCCACTTGCCACTTGCCACAGTTTGCACATTTGATTGCACCGCGCGGCCCGCTTGTATTTGGGCAATTTTTACAACTTGTTTGGCCTGCAACACGTTCTTACCAAATTGGTCAACTGGTCGCAGTCGGTCGCAGTCGACAGCCCAAAAAGCCGAAACCAAGAAAATAGAGTCATTTACTTTGGCGGTTGCCTGGAAAATTTAATTGAACCGAGAGGCGTGTGGTGTGGGCAACATTTCAACAGCTTTGGCTTAATTATAAGCCTCCAAGCAGCGACACTTGAGATCCCTCCTTCGAAGCGTTTGATTGGACAATATGTACTCGTATATATAGAAATTGAAAGAGTCAACACAAATTATGCCTTTCTGTTATTGTTGGGCTATTATTTTTACGCATTATTTACACACCTTTCTGGCCTTGTTTACATTACCATGATGACGACGATGATGAAGGTGGGGGCTTTATTTTTAAGCCGCAGGTCTGCTGCCCGCTCACGATTTTTTGCCAGGTGGGAGCGCTTTTCGAGTGCTGTGCAGGTTGAGGGGTGACCTCGTGGTTCTACAATTTCAATTTCAACGCCTTCACGGCCCTCCTCCGGTTACAATGGTCTGGTCTGAGCCGAAAAGTGTGGGGATTTCACCGAATCGGAGGCAGATCAATTGACGGCGGCTCAATTTTGTCACGGCTCGTTCGAAACTCTCATTTGCGTGGGCAAATGTTGTTGATAATTTTTTAAGAGGCTTTTTCCCCGTTTCGTGGCTTGGCTAGCAACGTAATAGTCGTATGATATTAAAGCTCCTGAGGTAAATCCACGAAAAATGAGTTGTCTAATGGAACTGACTGATGGGATGTGAAAGATCATAAAAATACTACACGGGGAAAATCCTTTTAACCACCAAAGTAATGGTGTTTAGCAAGATACGAGTGTTTTTAAAAATACAACTCTGCTTGTCCTGTAAATCTACAGCGGCTCAGGCAAACTGACAAATTTAGTGCCTCCCTCTGGTCTTGCCAGACCCTAACCCATTTACATCATTTAGCATCATCCCGAGTCCGAGGAGCCAGGATTAGGGCGACTTTGGACCGACTCACCTGTCAGGCGTCGAGTGACCTACTCCGAGCCCGAAAAGCTCAAGATTATCGCAAACTAACATTGACACAGGCCAAGTAAGATATTATTTCAGCTTCCATTTCATGTTCTCTATTCCTTCGAGGAAGACTCTGCTTCGGGGTGGCCAAGCCCCCGCCCCCCGGCGATGAAGGTCATTGGGGGCCGTTCTATTCGGCGTCTTGAGCATATCAGTGCCTCAAAATCGTCAGCCATTAAAGCCGGCAGTATCCATTATAATACACAATAGTGTCATTGCCGAAACGACGAAACGAGAGGGGCGCATTTGGTTGGGTCTTGTATAACGGCGCCCGTCCAACCCAAAAAATGGTCACAAAAAATGTGAAATATTTAAGGCAAAGTGTCACATAAAAATGACTTATCTTCTTGTATCAAGTGGCGGGTTGGGAGAAAAGCCGCCGCGCCACGCGCTGGAAAATTGCCGGGCGAGGAGGCGCTAGGCGCTGGGGTGATGGCTTCTGGCTGGTTGTTGGTGATGGGGATTGGAATATTGCCCTCTGGCAGTTGGAGCGACAGTCGAGTACTTCACAGTGCTGGTCGTCATTTTATCTTTATGCCAAATCCAGTTGGGATTAATTGGTGGAGGAGGCAGAGCCGAGGCGGCAGCAGCAGAGAGACAGCCACATGGATGCCACCAGATTCGTGGGTGTTTGTAATTTAATAATGTGGGGCAGGCCCAGGCAAGATTTGCCAGCCCTGACGGCCTGATATCCTTATCATTGCCATTATGGTAGTAACTTGTGGTTAATACAGGTTCCAAAGGGTATATGCGGCAATACGCAGAGACTGGTAGATAATAGAAAGGTTTTTCGTTCAAAGTGTACAATTTTTATTGTGGATCTTAAATTTGTTGTGGAGAATCAGTAACAACTCTTAGAGATTTTATTCGAGTAGGGTATTCGGAAGCCCCCACCAACATGAAATTCGATTTGCCCGCAGAGGCCCCTTGCAACTGGGTCCATCATTCATTCATTCATTCAAGTGGCTCGCTCAATTTGCGCTGCTCTTGCTTAAATCGCATTAAATTGGGCGCCTGCCTCAACGCTGTGTCAGCATACAATTTGCAAGAACTGTACATAGATGCGACAAATACAATCGTACTACACATCCAGTACATATATATAGATGCGGGTATATAAGTTCGTGCTTGTATCCGCCTCTAAATTGAGTTTTAGTGCATGTTTACCCACGCAAATTGCTCGACTGACTTTGCCATAAATCTAACTAAGTGCGATTGGCGGGGTGGAGGGAGGGTGGCTATTGTGTAAAAAATTGGATTGGGGGCTGCTCGCAACTCATATGCGTTCGCCATCGCCGGCAATCTGAACTTTTTTATTCTTCTCTTTATATTTTATATGCAAAATAAATTATAAGTATTATGTACTTGACAATTTATTGCTGACTTGCCGGCATCTCGCTTAGACAGTCGATTGGCGATGGAGTCAGGGGTTGGGTGGACGATGGGGGGTGCAAATGTGGAGCAACTGCAGCGCGGCACAGTTTTGCAACTAGCGCCTTCTTAATTACCATTTATTGGCGCTCTGAAAGCAAATCAATCTCGCATGCTGATGGCGTCAGCTTTAACTAAATGGCGAACGCTGTGCCCCAGACTGTAATTAGTTTACACTTTACGATAAAAACAAAGCCGAAGTCTAAATTCACTTCAATTTTAGTTTGTTTCTTAAGGAGTTTGCTTATAATACGTGATATTAATTATTATTTGCAAGTAGAAACGCTGTAAATATTTCCATTATCAATTAGTATTTCCGTTTTAATACTTCGCACACGATTGCCCATATCTTTATTATTTGTTGTGCGATCTTTGTGAAACTTGGCACATGGCTAAAAACTACAATTTTTAGTAGTCAGCAATAAGATTTCTATCTCTTGGCTTAGTCATTTCAAAGATATAGTCCGAAGAAATACGTCTCTAGCTCTTACCATCTCGGAGAACGATGTGATCATACATACAAACGGACAGACGGTCATAGCTGGATCGACTTGATAGGGTCGGCAACGCTGCCTTCTTCCTGTCATATACATTTGCACAAACTCAACACACCATTTATTCTTAAGGTACACCCCACACTGTTATTTTAGTAAATATTGTGTAAATACTTAGTGCGGGATTTCTCTAACGAATTTTATAAAAACTCAACCTTTTTGTGGCCTCCCAGGTCGGTGGCTTCATTAGAGAGCAATGCCTGGCGAGCAGCCCGGACTTAACTAATTAAAGCAACTCAAATAAATTGTGTTTTCCTTTCAAACTGCTGCCCCGCCCTCTTCTAAGCAAATGCACTCGCTTTGGCCCACAAAAGGCAATGGGCTAATTAAAAGAATTCGCCGACTTGTTCAGCTCGCTCGCCCAGAACTGTCTGGTCTGTCCCCCTGCCTTTAGTAAAACTAGAACTTAGCTATAAGTACGAGTAAGTACGAGTATGTATGTTGTTTCGCAGTGAATCAGTTGTGCAGAGTTTCCATTGCGCTGCCGAGCAGAGAAATGCAAATGGATTTCTATGTCAATTGAGACTCTTCTTTCTGATAACCGGGGGGAGGGAAATTCCGAGCCATCATATCAACGGCGCTCCGAAATGGCATCAGAAGTCACTCGTCAATGCACTTGACTTATTTTCCCCGCAGCTGGAGGCGGAGAATGTAAAATTGTTGACTACTATTTTGCATACAAATTGCTTTACTCGAGAATTGAATAAGGCAAAAAAGTGGACTGCAAAGAAGCGGGCAAATGAGTCTAATGTGTCATTGTCAGCGGCAGACCTGCATCTTCCATCATAATCAGCAGCAGAAGCTCGAAAGCACACACAGCGTATACTTGATAATGCTGGGCCGCCCCAAGCCAAGCCGGGGTGAAATGAAATCAATAGGCCTTTTGTGTGTGCCAAATTCAATTTGGTGTAATTTGGGTGGTGAAATTTTAAGTTGGGCACTTGTGGGCTACACTTTCGCACCACCCGCTGGGCGGTCAGCTCGTAAATTACAACCCAGTCTACCCCAAAATGTACTATATGTACTGGGTATACACTCAGAGATCGACTGCGATAAGCCCCCGGAAAATCAAATCAAGACCCCTGGTGGAAAGACAAAGCACCTTCACCGGCCGGCGACGTGACTAAAAAGAACTCGCTTAGAATTTGCATGTAAGAGTAAAATAAAATTTAATTACGCTTGTCGCCTGTCAGTCCTCATTAAGCGGGAAGGAAAGCGAGCAAGGAGAATAGCCGGACGAATTACACGAATTCAATTAAGGACCTCGGAAAGGACCTGGACAGGTATAAGGATTTCGACTCGGTTGGAGGCTTGCCCGATGAATTGAAATGGGCCATCGGATATGGACGAAATTACTGAGTCAGGTTGTTTAGGGTCAAGTAAGGGTCCAATAATGAAAGTGGCTAAAAAAAGTTCCGCTATAAGTAAGCTTAAAGCTGGCGAGTCCTATTCAAAGTCCCTTTGCACAGTTTATTTTATAATAAATATTTAATTAGGCTTCCTTGATAGTAGAAGGCCATTTTTAATATATTTTTGAGCTTTCATTGGGGTAGCCAAACAGGCATAAATAATTGAAAACAAATATCGATCTAATAAGACGCTTGAGAAGCACTTAAAAATTGATACCTTCAAGGGGGTGTCGCAAGCCGGAATAAGAAAGTTTGCCAATGCCGAGGAGATGAAATTGCAAATTAGTTGCATATCAACTGGCCATTAGCATTTCGTTTTGGCATTTTAATTGAAATTTCATATGCCTAAGGTGGCATTTTCGAGTGCGCCAGCGGAGTGAGTCCTGACACAAAAACTTTCTGTCAACGAAACAGCCAGATAGCGCCGTGGCACGGGAGAAAGCTGTGCTTCCCTCTGCTCCGCTGCTTTGCATATCAATCTAAAAATCAATTAGAACTTGCCCGGGCCACAGAGCCCCAGTTGGGGGAACTTTTTTCATTAAAAATAAGCGCTCGGCCGGGATTGGTGGGCCAAAAAGTCGAACCTGGCAGCAGGAACTTGTGCAAAAATGTATAATTACTGGCGTTTACGTCGCGCTCTCCTAGTTCCCCCTGAATCCTCGCCCCACGCCATTCAATCCTCGTACCATGCTGAATATCTGTTTTTTAAAAGCAAGCCCCGCTTACAGTTTACATTTCCAAAAACAACACACAGATCCAACGCACGCATGTTTCCTTTACACAAAGAAAAATTACGTTGGGGGAAAACAAAATTGGTAATAGAAAACATATTAGAAAATTCAACTCTACCAAGAATCCATAATTTCATCATGGGTTTACTCACCATTATATTACCATCACATGCAAATTAAGCTGTTTTTGGACAGTGCATCTGCGTTGGTTGGTTTATAGAAAAAATTTGCATAAAGTGCGCATAAATTATGCCGTAAAAAAGTTATAATACCATACTTACTGGGCGAGGACGGAGAAGATACTCGGCGCTGTGCGCCAGATACTCGTTGAATATCGTCGGCCCATCCTTTCCCAGGGCTCTCAGGTGTGTCCGGGTGACACAAACTGAACAAAACTGAACAACTTTTCAGAACAGGCGTGGAGTTACTTGGAGTGCCGTGCTCTCGCCTCGCTTTACATTTAAGTAAAACACCCGAACACAAACCTAAACTCAAACACCATGCCTGCCAAGCGGGCAACAAATTTGTTAAACAAAAATTTTCATAAAATAATGCAAAAGTTTGTTGCTGCTCTGCCTGCTCCTGCCATAATTCATTTGGAGGAGTGGGAACCTAACTCCGCAGTCCCCGGTAGTAGACGCAGCTGTTGTCGCTCAGTTAGAGTTCAGCATTATAAATACAAAGTACGTGTAGCGAGGCATTGGTTTTCCTATTATCAATTTCGGGGCAAGGCGATCGGGAAAACTAATGAGCGCTACTTAGTTGGGCCCATTTGAAGGCTAAGCTGAGTTGGGGATTAGTTTCGCATAAGGATTAGCCTGGGGCGGCCAGCGAGTATCCTGCAGCAGCTGTCGCAAAAGTTGATGATTCGAGCGTATGGTATAACTTTTTGACGAGTAAATTGTTATGTGTTTACTACCAGCACAGCAAAGAATAGGGATTGAGTCCAACGCAATCGTTTGATTATCTTTATTGCGTTGGGATGTGAAATTGATGAGCTGTATAATATAGGAGCGGTTCTGCAGTTTAGAATAATTGCTTCTGGAGGGGATCAAAGAGCCCTTAAAACTATAACTCCATTCAGTTTATATATCTCAACAGCTTGGCCAATTTGTAAGTCTCCACCTGACTTTAAAGCTTAAACTGTTTAAAATACTCTCTCGCTTTTACATTGTTAATGTCTGTGGCGCTGGCTTGCATCCCCACTATATCTATTCGCTTTATATTCCGTATGAAAAGAGGGGACTTACGCTACGTTTACCATATCTCGCCCAAGCCCTCCCCTTTGGGATTCGCACCAGCTGCACTTTAACTAAACTCTAATGCAAAATTCATGGCCAGGCAGAAAAATTGCCGGAGTTGCGTGGCGCGAGGGAAGACTTTTCTACATTTACTATGCAACCGGAGTGGAGTGGAGTCTAGTCCAGGAAATGACCATCCAGACACTGATGGTGACCACAACAACAGCAACCCAACCCAATACCATCGCGGTCTGCAAAAGAGAGGCTTGGTTGTGGGGACTTATAGTATTCACATTTCACAAGGAAAGTGAGCAACGACTGGCGGTCAGTTTTTTGCGCTGATTGATTGTTAAGTAGGGCTTACCATCGATCCGAGGATTGATTTTGTTGCTGAATCTTTGCAGCTTTTTTTTGGATTAGAGATCCTTTAATTGGGGAGCTAAACCTTCATACTATTTATTGATTTATTTATTGATATAACGAAAATATCATTACAGCCCGTAAAAAATGTCTTTCTTTAATGGAGATCTTGAAAACCGAGAGACCTTTATGTTAATTTATATTCTTACTTCATTGGCCATTCAGAAATTTCCCTTCAGTTAATGATCCAATAACTCAAAACTAAGAAGACCTAATTTCCTTGGCAGCTTGCATCCCTCTTGCACGGCCGAAAAAAAACAACAACCGCAAATTAGCTTATTTGGCATTTTTACAGTCGTTTCATTTAATTTACACAAACAAATTTGCGCCTGGCCAGACAAACAGCCAAACAACCAAACAACCAACAGCCAAGCGGGCAAAACGGCCAAACATCCAAGAGGAAAACTGGAAAAACAGACAATGGCGAGCCAACGAAGCGAGCCGCCAGCCCCATAAAAGTAATGAAGCTGTTTAGGCGTCTCTAAGTAGTCGTCGGAAGTCGGCAACGATGGCTCCTCCATGTCTTGTGTCAGCGGGAAAATGCCCTCGCTGGTAGTTTTCTTTTTTCCTGGCCGGAGCTGGGTACGCCCCGACTCTTGCTGGAAAGCTGGCATTAGTTTCTGCCCCCGTATGTTCATTCAAAATTCATGAAGTTGGCGCCGTTTTTATACGCCAACTCCTCCTGCTGGCCCCCCACTCCAAGCGAGCGCAAGAGGTTCTCCTTCGCAGCGTTGAAAGCTTTCCGCACACATAACGCGATATTGCCTAACGATATTGCCGTAAACACAAATGCAGCCAATTCCGCCAATTGTGTGTTTGTCTCGAACGTCTCATTAGGATTTTTCTTACACCTCTCGGTGGTGGTTGCTGATAATCTGCCATCAAACAGTTTTTCCAGCTCTGCAAGGGGAAACCCTTCTACTGTCTGGCGTGGCCAATTAGCGGGTGCCGTTACCGTTTGTTTCTCGGGCCAAGGTTTTAGGTCTGATTCTGAATGAACGCCAAACTATTTTGCATTAACTTATTGCCTGTCGCCATGGCATCATCACCTGTCCAACGAACTGGCAAGCTGACTGAAATCCTTCTTTGCACTGGTGCCGTCGCACTGGCTGGTTACAAGCCACCAGGATTATATGGAAGGATTTAGCTGGGGATAACCTGCGGGAAATAGAATTTATTGCTTTTTTGTGTCAATTGAAATGTGTTTGTTCTAAAGTTCCTTTTGTACCTCATATTGTAAAAGGTAACACAATTTTGTTGGTCTCTAGCTTTAATTCAACCAAATCCGAATTTACCATTTGGTATTATCTTTAGCGTTTCCATATAATGGCATTCGAATGAATTCTGGCCAAATCTTGACAGCACTGCTGAACCAGGAACAAGTTCGCCTGGATAAATGTCTTTTACTTGCCATATTTTACTGCAGCCAACTTCTTTTTAATGAAATCCACTTTCATATGTAATTTTGCCATCAGGAGGAGCTTTGCCGTGAGCCTGCTCGGCTTCCTTGGCAGACAGGCTGGCTGGCTGGCTGGCTTGCTGGCAGGCAGGATGGCCGTAGTCCTTGTCGAGGATGATTTTCCTGCTAGATGGTGCTGGTGCTGGTGCTGGTGCTGTTGCTGCCGCCCAAGACAAAAGCCGCTCGACGTCGTTGACGACGCTTTTCGCTTTGTGTCTGGCCATAATTTCCCCCAAGAGCTGCCTGAATAAAATCAAGGAAAGGGGCGACGACCAAGACGAGAACGGGAACGGGAACGGGAGCGGGCCGAGGACCAGGAGCTAGAGCTAGCGACTTGCCGCAAAGTTAAGCAAAACTTTGTTATTTGTTTTAAGTGGCAGGTTGTGAGACGCACGCTAGCTACTCGCAGACTGCCTCCGAGGGTTGTTCTCTCCGGTTGGCGGGTCGTTTTTCGTCCTTTTCGTCCTCGTTTCATTCAACAGTTCATAAAGTTAATTTTACCACAGAAATTATGTTAAAACGATATATGGCAGGGCAAGGATTTTTGGCAAATGTCTCCGCTTTTGCCATCGTCTTCGTGGGAACTGCAGCAGAAGTTATTGGAAATGGCATTAGGGCCGGGATAGGCCAGACCAGGCCAGGGTAGGGCAGGGAAGGACAGGATATGCGTGGTGGCTGAGCAACTTTCCGGGGCTTCTGAGGAAGAAAACTTTGACCCTCCAGCCACCCCTAAGACAGCATTGCGTATGCGTAATTAGTAACCCTGCGCCCCCAGGTAGCAAGTTTTTTGTTTCTTGCTGCGGGGTTATTTATGGATATTAAAGACGAGTTCCCCCTTATTGAACTGTCGACCTTAAGCCAAACAAATTGCGCTCGGGCCGGGAGGAAAATCAGGAAAACTATTTTGGAAAAGTTGTGATTTTTTTGGGATTCTTTTTTCCAAAGGAAATCAAGGCAGCAGCCATCGCAACTTTTGATTATAACAAATGTTTTGCGGCTCCTGTGAGAGTGGGAGTTTGATTGCCGGGAGCCAAAAATGTGCTACATAGATATATCTCGAATGTACTGTGGGTGTGTTTGCGAGGACCACCGACAATGGCAGCCGATAATAAATCTCTTTCGGCCAGTCTATGTATCTACAGTATAGGTCCGCATATGTGTGGGCAATGCGCCATTAGAGTTGTCAAGGGACTTGACCAACAATACAGCCAAATAAGAAGAAGTTGAGGGAATATAAATGTAATTTCTTTTTGGCACGATACACGTACATATTTTTTCGCAATTTACTGACTGTTTGAAATGGCCACTTCCTTTAGGAGCCTGCGTAAAGAAGTGTAATACAGATAATGTACGGTGGCCAATAAATGGACTTGTCTTAAAACTATATATGTAAATATATGAAAAAAAAATTATAAAAATCATTGTAAATCCTTGGGTACGTTAATTTTGAATGATCAATATATTTTGTCATCCGATTTTGTCCCTTTTCTGTTATCCTTTCCCGATCATTTAGTTTTATTTGTTTAGAAGGCCCTGCAAAGTAACTGGCAGAGGGCCGAGCTGAAGAAGGCTTTTTGCAGCTTCTTACCACTTTTGGGGCTGGTCCAGGGAAAACTTTTCCATTTCCTCCAGTCAATGACAGACTCTTTTCATTAGGCAAAGGCACTCGACGGAAACTTGGTGGAAGTTTTCCTTGTTATGGCCGGTGCCGTCTTCTGGTCCTGGCCATGTGACAGGGGCAGACATTCCACAAGTCCGGTCCAGTATGACCATGTAATGGCATGTGTTTTGCCGGCTCTCAGGAGTCACTTATAGTATTCTTTGGCAACTTTCGACTAACAAACATTTCCCCTCGTTTCGTTGCAGAAAAGCCTTTAAGCCACCCAGAAGAACAAAAAAGCAGGAACAACGGTAAGTGTCAAAAATTTCTCTAGCACCACCAAGTCCCTGCATTTAATTTCCCTCTGTTTGTCGGAGCGAGTGAGTGAGTGACATTTGCCCGGACGCCTAATTGTAGGCAATTAATTCCTGGCACATCAAAGCAACGGAAAGGAGGCTTAACAGGGAGGACGAGCAAACAAGGAAGACAGCAGAGCAAATGCAGCTGGTGTCCTCGTGCCTGGTGCCTTTTGTTGTTTTATTTTCCAACCCTTTTAGGGGGTTGGCCGGCTCGGTTGGGTTGGGTTGCGTTGGTTTTGGTCCGTTTGGCCGGAACCGCGACTCTCGGCTAACCGCACCTTTTTAACCCCTTGACTCCGGGGGGAGGGATGGGCGAGCGACATCGAACCGGAAACTTTATGCAGCTCTAATGTGATGGCCAAACAGAGAGTGCTTGGCCAAGGAGCAATTTGCCTGTCATTGCCCGAGCGTTGAGCAGTAATAAAGTCCCCAAACGTTTCGACAGCCAATGCGGCGTATACGCAATGTCTGGCTCATTTTCGTGCTTATATGATAAGTACAGATGCGGTAAAAACAATAGTACCTTACTTTCATTTTAATCTATTTCAATTATATGATTATTTTGAAAAATTTGTAAATACATTTCCTGAAGAACCAGTATTTTTTACCACATCTGTATGTTGATATCATTGGGTTTTTTTTAGGGCCATTTATTTTTGGCTTGGCCAGGAATTATGGAGCAGGTCGAAGGGTGTGATGGTCAAATAAAATATTTATGAATTGCCGAGCCAACGACGAACCGAAAATTTTTGGGGAACTGTTGGGGAGCGATTTAATTGCATTACCCGGAGATATCTCCCAGTCGATAAGTCGTAGAAAAACCCGGCCCATTCCTCCCTAAGTAGCATTTCGGATGGTGTGGGTGCGAAAGGATGGTGTGGGAGTGTGTGAGGCAGAAACGGTGGTTGTGCTGGATTTGGGGGAATGAATGGGGATCGGTTCGGCTTTTTGGGTAATTGTGGCTACGGGGCAAAAGGCATTACAAGTGTACAACCTGACTAGGCTGCTGTTTCCTGCTTCCCGGGATGGGGAAGGAAACCTCCCTGGCTTGGGGGTTGCGCAGCCTGCAGACTCTGTTGCGGCGAAAATTTGCGAAATCAATCGTGTGGAAATTGTACAAAATGGCTTTCCGAACACTAAATCAAAGGAAGGAGAAGTCAGGGCCAAGTGGCAATGAAGTTGACAAAGGTTTTTGTTGCCACACGATATATAGTATATGGCACATTGAGATAGAATAGATCCGGATGAGAATTGCGTCCAAAACATAGAAAAAAGTGTCTAAAATGCTACTTATAACTAATTGAAAGAAATATTATCGTCGTCGCATCTTCTGATTTACATTAATAATGAATTATTGCTTTTACTTAACTTCTTTTTATATACTTCCCATTCGAAAAGTCTCTGTTTTATTACTTTTAATTCATTTGCTGTTCACTTTTGTTTGTTGTTTCCCTCATCAAATTCTATTTGAACACATTCACATGCAAATCGCAAATGTCTTTTCATTTCCCTGTGCCTTTTTATGCCCAGTTTCCCGCTTTTCCCTCGCCTTTCCTGTGTATCTCTAAGCGTTAATGTGCTCAATTGTTTGTTTTGCTCTTGCCGCCACTCGCTGAATTTTTCCTGCCCCCTTTTGCCGCCCGTCGCTTCATTGTCAACGCAGCGTTGTGAAAATTAATCAAAAAAACTTTTGCCAAACAACATTTTCAATTGACAATTTAAACTTTTATCTTGGAGACATTTTACATAAAAGTTTTGTGTTAAAAATTTGCCCGAACTAAAAATGAAAAATGCTTGACTGGCTGCCTTAAAGGAGGAAACTGGAGCTGAAGCATGGAGGGCTGAGTCCTGAAAGCTGGAAACTAAAGGAAAGAGGCCAAGTCACTTGAGTAGGCAGCTCACAGGCTATCAAAACTTTTGACGCTTAACTTGGTGGCACCAGGAATCCGAGCCCCAAAACGGGGGAGTGCTTTTGTCTTGGATTTGGTTGTTTTCAGGCCGATGATGATAGCTGCGTAAGCAACGCACAACACTCGGAAAACTGGGCTTTGCCATAGGTAAATATTTGGGGGCGGGGCCCAGAGCCAACCCCTTTGGGGCTGCAGAGGAATGGAGCAGGCGCTTGAAGCCGGGGCAAGGGCTGAAAATCCGACCAAAAACTCGTTTATAGGCTTTACACCCCCAAGATGGGTTCATGCGGAAAGATAATTGTGATATTAGTTGACCACAAATGAGAAAAGAAAAGGATAGTTTTTAAAACTAATCTTGGTGTCCGAGCAATTTTCAATGTGCATTCATATGATCATTTTCGTAAGGAGTTCCGAATACCAGCTCCGCATAAACCTCTTCAGCTTTAGAACTAACCAAACAAATGTGATGTTCCTTTTGGTCGTGCTCCTGCGTATTTATTTACATTTTACAAGGCACAACAAAAGCACACACGGCCAGGACACCCGGCTAGAATCCTGAAACATGACAACAGGGCGCAAAATTATGCACAGAGTTGCCGTTTACCGACTTCCACCCATTCCTTTTGGGCCAAAACGATGAAAATCCCAGCAGCGTTAGCGATGTCAGCGAAGTTGTTGCCGCTGCCTCTGTTGCTCGGGATGCCTGCGTTTTGCTGCTGCTGATACTGATGCCGCTGCTGTTGCTGCTGCTGTTGATGTGTGTGCGACAGGCGGCAACAAGGTGGGACGAAACCAGGAATGGGTGGGAGCCCCACAGGAAAATTCAATATGGCGACGCACACAGGATTTCTGCTGCCAACTTCTGACGGATGACTACTGCTGCCCCTGTGACTCAGCCCACAAAGCGGGCTGGAAAAACCAACCAAACAGCAGTGGCAATCAAGTCGTAGCTGGTTTGCGGCGTCCTGTGCGTAGATTATTAGGTGAATCCTTGCTGGAAAACCGGGCTACTTGTTACCCTGCATAGTGTGGGCTCTACTTAAGATTGTTTTAAAGTATTTGTAAATTAAGATTCAGACGAATATACATTTTCTTGAATCAGAATAAGAGATAACATAAAATAGCATTTTCCCACACTGTTTGCCAGGGCTCATAATATTTCTTGTACTTCTTTATTAGCTATTAGCTTTATACGCACATATCCTTTTTTGCGATGACACAAAACGGCAATCTGCTTTTGATGACGTTTTCCGCTGCCCCTGGAGCCTCCTTCTCTTGTCACCATCAACGACTGCTGCGATTTTATTGTTAGCATCATTTTGAGAATTTGAGAATTTGTGCCGATTCCGATTGGGTTTGATTTCGCTTTGAGCGACACACAAACAAATGCTTGGCGAACTTTTCAGCGGCTAAAACTTTGAACATAAATTGCTTATCGCATACACATAGTAGGTATGCGATAGGGGCCCAGGCAATAATTCTCATTTATGCTGATGGGGAGGAGGCGCAAAGTTTCGCCAGTTTGCCTGTAATCCAATTTACCTAACAACAATTACGGAAAAAGGCGAGCGCAAATTATGTATTATAATTTATGTTAATTACTCAATTACATTTGAGCCCCCAGAAGTGGAAGGAAGCCAGAAGGCGGCAGCACCCAGCCACCCAGCCACCCATCCACCCTGCCCCCGAATTATAAATTCCAAACACAAATGCGCCTCATTAATAAATATGAAACGTCAATGGGGGCGAACGACACTATCAGCGGTGGGAGCGAAAGGTGTGGGCGTGCCGCAAAGATTACGCAAGAAATCAATATTCGAGTGGTCCCAAAAATTGGGGTTGAAGTACCAGCTCGGGAAGGATAAGGGCAAGCGAAGTGTCGTCTACTCCAAAACTCTTGACTCCTGCGAGTCAGGGCTCTTAAATTTAAATAAATTACACACGTTCGACTTTTTTCGGTTTGACTAACTTTCTGCGTCTTGAAATCCCCGCATCTCAATGCTTATTTTTAGGGGTTGACATACGAGCGAGCAATTTTTCAAGGGCAACTTCTTGAACTGCCGAGAAAGAAGGTAAAACAAAGGGGGATGCACTGAAAACAAATTCATTTATTTGAATATTCGAAGAGTCAACTCAAATGGAAGCTTTCTCAATTTGTTGTTCTCAGTGCTGGGAGAGCAGGGCAGCTTTGGGTGTGTTTCTGGGGAGGTGTCCCCCCATTAAGCAATTTCCTCGTATGTTTTTTTATCCTGCTCCATTTTCATGCCATTGCCAGGCTGGAAAAGATTAATGAGGTTTTTTGACAGCGAAAAATTAGGCAAAATGTGATTTAAGGGTTGCTCGCTCCCAGAGCCCGCTAGCCAGCCAGCCCACCTTGCAGGCATTTTCCCCGCTTTTCCCCATTTCAGGTCGTTGGTGTGGCCGAGAGATAAGCCTACAGGCCCTGTAGGGGCAGGGAGCGAAAAGCTCTGGGCAATTTATTTTATTTGCCAAATAGTTACTGTACATATATGGAGCACGGCAGTCGGGCAGCACTATTTATTTGATGATGTATTTTTATTACGAAGGAATTTATTAGATCGTGTTTGCCACGCTCTCGGACTTGAGGAAAAAACAGATGTTGGCCCGGCTTTTTGTTTCACTTAAGTGGGATAGGTGGAATATTTATGGATTATTATCATAGAGGACTTGATATATATTGCATCTCTATTGGTTTTATTTGCAAATTGTATTGAGTACCTAACTATGTGCATCTTGAAACGCTGAAATATTTATGACTTAATAACTCCTTAACAGTAAAGTTATCTACCTGGCTCATCTTAAATTATATGCAAAAATAAACGGGGGAAAATGGAAAATTGCTTAATTATGCATGACAAGGGAATGCCACAGCTCCCGGGCTTTTTTCGTTTCAGTCAGCAACTGTTTCACGCCATTCGATGATTACCGCAGCGCTTCCTTTAAGGCTGGCATGGAAAATCCATCAAAATTAACTCGCCTCGACTGCGAATTTTCCGTGCTACACACTTCGTTGAGATGTTTTTCACGCGACGCACTCAGCGGCCACTTCCTGTCTCCGTTGCAGGCTTTTCTGGTTACTTTTTTCGTTCCCTCGTCCGCTCGCTTTTTTGCTCTGACCTAGGCCATCTTCTTCCCTTTGGCTCACTTCCGTCTGAACAGCCGCTGACAGCTTAATGGCCGCCTGCTCAAACATTTAAAAACGAAAACGAAATGGGAGAACCAGAGGAAAATCTCTTTTTCATTTGAATATGGGGAAAAGCATTCTTTGTAATACTTTGATTTACAGTCCGCCAACGTTTAGCCTTCATCATCATCTTTTTATATGCGTCTTCCCCGCTGCCTAATAATCGTTTCGTTTTCGCAATCTGCCAATGAAATGGTTTGTCAACGCATTAATTTTTCAGCCAGCAACTGGTCGATAAATTACAAAAATTAAAAAATAGAAAATCCCTCAATCGGTTGTGCAATTAATCAGGAAAAAATGTTGAAAATTCAACTTGAAAATATTCAGAATTTTCAGTCCTCCCCCATCGCAATCTACACGAATAAAAGTGTACACAAATGTTTTTCTGTAAGCTTCCAATTTATGGGCAACGGTCGAAATCGTTGAGTGCCTGTAGATCAAAGTGAAGGCGAACGTATTGCAATCAATTCCTCCTCCTCGCTGCTAATGAGGTAAATTTGATTTTATTGAGTTGTGCGCTATAATTGTGCGGGGAAGATGTTTTGGTTTTCGGATGGTGGGCTGACGGAAGAGTGACGTCAAGACTTCCAGGAGGCACGATGACAGATTGTTGGGAAGGCGATTTAATTTACATATTTCCAAACGCGAATCTTTAAACCTATATATGCGGTGTTTCATTTTTGGTTATTCTTTCCCGTCGAATTTAGCACATTTTGCTATTTCGCATCCCTGGGATTTCCCAATCTGTGTGACCTTGTTCGGTGGTTTTCCACTTTCTATGTTACAGCGCTTTTCCTAATTTTATGCTGTCTTGTTGCGAGTCCCTGGAGCAGAAAAATAAAATAAAATAAAAAGGCCTGTAAACATTTCAGCCTGTTCTGGGGGCCGCGTCCTTTCATACGTTCGGTGGGCCCTGGCGAAATTAATAAATTAACTTCCTTGTGTCATAAATCATTTCGGTTCTTCTTCGCCAACTGCGAACATTTTGCGCCATTAAGCAGGAGCGGCTTCCTCTTGTTGCGGTACTTTTCACTTACCCTTAACCGGGGCAGAGAGCCCCAAAAACCCCGAAAGAAACCGCAGAGACCCCAAGCACCATTATCATCATCATCGTCCACATTCCGGGGATTTCATCATGAAGCTTGCATAATCAACGTGTTACAGCTGCTGCTCCACTTGGTTTAGGCCTAGTTGGAAGGATGCCATTTGGTGGAATAGAGTGGAAACACTGCAAGAAATTATGGCTTGCACCTGATAAAAAAGTTGAATGGCCTTTATCAAATGAATGGGTTAATTGAGTTTAGAATGTAAGCTTAAACCGAAAGCTTGCATGAATCAGTAATTCAAATATGATGGAGAGTTTATTGATTGGAGATTGCGGAACATGAATAAAACCTTTATTGATATGACCCAACTTTGTTCTCTGCAGAACCCTGACCACCCGAAATTCTAGCCCTCCCCACCCAATCATAATTTGTGCTTTACATAAATTAATGACCCACCCCCTGTGTGGAGGTCTGTTTTTGATTTCATTTCGAACAAAAAATGTTCGCTCATAAATTTTACGAGATTGTTGGTGGGCTGGGGTTGGTTTGGCCACACTGGAGTGAGTGGCGGGGCGTGGAAAAACGCGAGGCAAAAACAGATTCTTAAAGGTGTCCAAAGGTTTGGCCCACTAGATTTCTACTACTTCCTCTTCAGTGCCTTCCCCACGGACTTCTCCCATCCCGGACGGGCAGCAGCTCCTTCTGTTATTTACACACTTCTTCATGTGTTTTATGGCATGTTCCTTTTGGATTTTGCGAAGGGGAGATGGAGTCCCTTGCAAAGATTTATGAGTTTGTCCTCGGTTTGTTTCTTCTGCGGCTCGGGTGGGTCTGTGTATGTACATGTGGGGGCTTATGTTTGTGCATGTCTTTTGTCCCCTTAACCCCTTGCTGCCACTTAACTTTAATACCAGTGGCGGTGGTGGGAGCCATATGACTCAATAGCATCGGCGAAAGCACAAAACTAATTTGCTCCCGAGTGTTCGACCTCCAATTGAGTCGTTAGCTGCCGCCGCTGCTGGGTCAGATCAATATTTACGACAAGTTCGAGATTCACCCGCCTTTCTCTCGCTTTAATTGCCCTCGCCCACACTCGCTTGTAATTGTCGTAAACTTTTGCCCAGTAAAAATTAACGATCATAAAGTAGAGCCATGAAAATTATACCCAATGAAATGCAGAATACAAAGGAAAGGCAACAAAACTGAAATCATAATAAAAATGCATTCATAAACATGAAATACGATGTTGTGTGAGGCAGGAGGGTGGCTGGGTGAATGTGAATGTAAACGCGAACGTTCTAAGCGTGAGTCTATTAAAAGCGCATAAAAATAACTTCCCGATTTTACGAGCCCAGCTAAGCCCCAGAGGGCGACGGAGACAGTGATACCCCCATCATAATCATCATCATCATCGTGCGGTCTGGGGGGCGAAATGTGGACTGGGCACTCGAAGGGTACCCCTTTTCGGTGCACTGTCGGGTTAATTAAATGACGCCAGTTTAGCTTTCGACGACTGCACACGCCGCACACGTGTTGGCAATTGTGGGAGCGCACTGGAGAATGCATCACTTTCCACTTTCCCCCCTCCCGTCGTCGCCATCGCGCATTTTCCCCGGTTTAGTTGCTCCGCTGATGGCCCATGTAATGGCTGGCATTGAATTAGAAAAAGTCTCGTAAATGGATTACTGAAACTATTTTATGGCTAAGAATTTATCTTGTAGTATTTCTTTTTGGAACGACAGAAAAAAGGGAATGTGGAGATGCTTTAATGGGTTTTGAAATGTACTGCAAGTTGCTTGTTACACCCGGTTCTTAAAAAGATCTAGGGTATATTGAATTCAAACAGGGTGAGGGAATGGTCTCCGACCCTATAAGTATATATATTCTTGATCACGGTGAACTGCCAAGTCGGCTATATCGACTCTGCCCGTCCGTCCGTTTGTCCGTATGAATGCCTAGATCTTGGAGACTATTATACATAGACAACGAATAATTGCATATTCAGATTCTTGGGATACCAGATCAGCACAAGTTTGTTTTTTAAATCGGCTACCTCCTCCTGCACGCCCGAAACGGCGATGTTCTGTGGCGAGTATAATTTTCATTTTAGAAACGCTGATATTGGTAGAACACATAGTTATGATATAAATGAGTTTCTCCCCCAAAGGCTTTTCATTAAAATATGTCGCGGACGGGATAAACATGATTTAAAAACCAAGTGGACACCAATAACCGGGTATTTATAGTCGAGACCCTCGACTTGATTCGTTCTTACTGGTTTTCTTAGAGTTTTTCATTTGGTAGAGCTAGAACATTTGTAAAATGTTGTAACTCTATTCTACCTTTTATGCTGCGCTTTTAATTGAAAGAGTAATTTTAATTCGAACGCCCGTCGCACATTTCTGGCTACCCGAGTGACTCGGCCCTGACAGCTGTCAATCTGAACAGGAGGCCCAGCCCATAGAGCCTCGTTCAACGGCCCCTTGAATAACCCAACGCCACCGCCTCCCCTTTGGAACGACTCCTGCTACAGGCACAGGGTCCGATGGTGTCCACACAGCCAGCCGTCATAATTGATGAATTTATGGCATTTCTCGGAAATGAAATGAAACGAAACGAGGCCCCTGCAACTGAACCGAACCGAGCCAGCCATCAATATGAAACGCTACTCGAATTATTTTCTGTATTCCGTATTCCTGTATAGTACGGTTCAATCTCTTTGTTTTACTTTGTTTCGTGCGAATTGCTCAATTCCTGGGCAGCAGCGTCTTGCCACGCTCGGAAATCTTGGCGCGGCGGCTTTTCATTGACCGCAACCGAACAGCAGAACAAGAAGTACGTACATAAGTGTAAAACCGACAAAACTCATTTTCAAATTGTTCGGCGACTACGTGACTTCCGCGAAAATAATCTAAAGTGTGTGGGTTGGGGGCTGAGTTCTGGCTCGGACTGGGGGAGCCATTGATGGCTAGAAGTGCAATGCAAGTTTATGTTGGTGGGGTCCACTAATAAGGCAAATGGTTCTTCTGCA
This sequence comes from Drosophila ironensis, assembly GCA_021223825.1. Classification (NCBI taxonomy): domain Eukaryota; kingdom Metazoa; phylum Arthropoda; class Insecta; order Diptera; family Drosophilidae; genus Drosophila; species Drosophila ironensis. Next base: position 3,646,714 of record JAJJHQ010011965.1, read on the forward strand.
AATGTTCAGCGTTCTCAAGTTCCTTATTATACTCGTAGCCCAACAAGGAATATCGCATTTTTAACAATTTTTGTTCTACTTTAGAACAAGTATCGTCTCGCATTTTTGCGCTTAAGTCTCCCACCTCCCACCCCTACGAGTGGGAAAGCCATAAATTTCTTATATCGAAATGAACCATCCGACATGAGTTAATTGCATTTCATAATTTCCCATCTCGCCCCCATCGTCAAATTGTCAATTAAATGGAGCACAAATCATTTGTGCGATAAACATCGCGCCGATGATCGGGGCACTTATATGTCAATTATTTATGGGATTTTAAGCATTCAAATCGAATTGTATTTATATATTTAACTGGCAAGTAAAGGTCCGGTCCGCATGCACAGATGTTGATGTTAAACGGAACGAATTATAAACAAGGCGATACAAAAACGCCTTTAATTAAAAACGAGTTTTCGTTACGGTTTTGATGTCCCCTTGATTGGCGCTTGTGATGTTGGCTGGTCCGCTTTTTCGTGGATGGTCAAGATGGAAAAAGTCTCATTACCGCGGGGGGAGGGAATGAAGAAGGTGGCCAGACGGCTGCAAAGTTGTCAAGTTAAATAAGAGGCAGACTGCCAGAAATAAGCAGAAGTGCAGGTCGATCTGGTCTGTAAGTTTTCTTTTCGCTTTATATATTTTCAGCTTAGTGTTGCGGATGCCAAACACGTGCTGTTCGGAAAATTCCGCCTTAAATTCCATAGCAGGGGTTTTGGTTTGCTTTGCAAGAGGCAAAAAACACAAAACTGAAATAAAACAATCTTTATATCCTGAGAAGCCAGCAAACTTTTTCATTCACTTGTTAAGCCCAGAGCAACTTTACTGCTTCTCTAGTTTCGTCTCATTTTCAAGTGGACCGGCCATAAATCTTATGTTAATTTATGCTAAAACTAAAGACCAAAACAAATTTCTGTTGTTACCATACATACTATACATACACACCACGGAGATCCACCCCATATAAATACAAATATTTTGTTACCAGTTTTTATGCCTTTTGTCGTCGTTTGCTGTGGCTGTTGATGACTCTTTGGACCGGCTCTTTGGCTGCCCCAATGCCTTGGTGCTCCTCCACTTCACTCCAACCATCCCATCCATCCATCCACTCGGAACTTGACTTGCTGCCTCGCTTTTGGCTCGCCGGCTACACTCGACTCGACTCGACTCGACTCGACTCGCTTGTCATAAAGAAATTTTAATAATGTGCGGCGCCAAAAAAGTTTCTTGTTGTTGTTTTTACGAGCCGGCGACGTTTTGGGAGTTTCGTATAAAAGTGTTAAATTCAAATGAGTTCAGAATGGGCCCGGCACAATGAAAAATTAAACCAAAGCAGCGGGCAAATGGATATTCCAGCTGTGGCCAACAGGGCGTATGCGAGTCGTGTAGTGCAATCAATAAGGCATTAGGAATTTTATTATATAATAATTTTGGTTAGTTTTGAGGGAATTACTTACATTACATAATCATTACCATGCTTTAGGTATAACAATAAAACTATAAGAACATTATTTTCTTTGCTAATAAACGTTTTGCTTCTCTTGTCGTTTCAGCTCCTCAAAGCACTTTTGTCACGTAAGTAAAGCAAATTGGAAGCATAAACATAAATTGTAGGTTATTTAACATAAATTAAAAACAATTAAGAACTATTATAGTCGAGTGTCTCAACTATAAATACCTGGTTCTCAGTTTCCACCTCATTTTTAAAACATGAATACCATTTGGGATGAAAAGTGCGCTGCGGCATAGAAGCTTGTGGTCGCAACACATTATTGTAAAGTTCAGGGGCGAAATAGGGCGTAACCAGATGATTTTCGCAACACAGATAGATATTGGCTTTATCAATATATTATCCTAGTTAAGTGTCTCTAGAGTTAAAATTATAGACGCCACAGAATTTCGCAGTTTGCGAGGGTTCGGAGGGCGGTGGCCGATTTTTGAAACAGCTTTATGCTGTACTGGACTGGTATAACACAATTTTTAATGTTTTACTATTTCGTCTCTGTCTATTATGGTCTCCAAGAACTAGGCATTCATACGGACTGATGGACAGAGGCACATGACTAGATCGCCAGTTGATGCTGATCAAGAATATATGGGGGTATATTACATACATTCGTATGAAACCAATATACCCTTGTTTTTTTAAGAACCGTGTATATATTTAGAGAATATAGTTGGGCAAGTGCAATTGATACATTTTATTTTGTCCTTATTTTAAACGGACTCTTAAAATAATTGAATTAAGCCAATGACAAACTTTTAATCTGCATTCCACTATCAAATCAAATTAAACCATAATTTGTCTCTCTCAAAATCGTCCCTACCAAATGCCAGATGTTCTTTGAGCTTTATTGAGGTATTTGCCCAATTTGATTAAGGCAATCTTTGGATCTTTCCCCGTGATTCCCATTGCCAGCCTGACCCACAAATCAAGCAGCATTAAACTGTCTGCCTGTCAATCCCCCAGCATTTCGGCATTCAACTATCTTGGGCATTTATCGAGTCGCTGTGGCCGCACATTTACATCAAAATATCCATACATACATATTTGGGAGATGTCTGGGCAAATCCCACTCCACTCCCTGGCTTTCGTCTTGGCTGCATTTTCTACTCATTTTAATGATGCGCATAAAATCCACAAAATCATTTACACAAATTAAAAGTTAACTCAGGCATAAAATTACCAACTTAACACCCGGCCGAAGGTAGGGGAGGGGCCATATTTTTCAAGCCAGAAACCCACCTGACTAGGCCACTTCCAGTTGGGACCCGGACCCCCTGGTTGTTGGATTCGAGCCCCTCCCCGAGGTTTTTGCATTTTCCTTTCATTAAAATTTCCGCTGCTCACCTTTGTGTATCTTTTTCCCCAACATTTTACCCAGAGTTTAGCCCACTCAGTTCCATGTCCGCATGTCCACCATCTCTATGTAATTTGCAAATTTTCTAATTGTCGTTTGAAATTCAAGCCTTTGGCCAACACTTTGTTGGCGGTGGCCAGTGACGTCCGGCCCCGGAACCGGCTCTACGGCTCCTCGGCTCCCCGGAGCTCCGTGTCTCCGGGTTTCAGTCTGGGTGTGTTCTGTTTGCAAAGTAGGTCGCCGGCTAACGCAAAACTCAATTTAATTGGAGGTGTTCATTTCGCTCGCGTTGCGTTTGTCGGCCCGGCTCTTTTCCTTTGGCACTCAACTTTAATTGCAATTAAGTTTCAGTTTCAATTTCATAACTATTTTTACGCTCGTTTTTATTTTTTAACTGAAATGGGTACAAGGCCTCGGGGCGATGCAAGAAAATCCAATTTATGGGCGGCGCTATCCTTTTTATGGCTCTTTTTTTGACAGATTTCTCTCGTTATTATGGCACATGTAAAAAAGTTTCTATCATGCGGATACTATTCATGAGGTTATCATATTGGGTGTGTTTCTATTAAAATTGTGGAAAAAATTAATAGTACTTTTTGTAAACATCCTAGATCAGTGTCAATCTGATTTTAATCCCTTTGCTTTCATCCTTGTTATTTATTTATCTGACAGTTTTCCCGGGCTATCCCCTCCATAAATAATTCACAATTCATTGACATATTTTTATGAATATAACTTCCGATCGTTAAACAAGGCGTATAAAAAACTGCGCGGGCAGCACACAACCGGCCAACTGGCTATCAGCATCTGTCTACCCCAAAGTCCCCTGAAAAATGTTGAAAAAATCCCCATCGCCAACGCCATCACCATCACCCCTGGACTTTGTAGGGAGGCCCATTAAAACAACATGAACGCATAATTTAATTTATATTTTTTCAAGCGTGTTCCCGACTCTGGGGCGACACTTCATTGTTGCTGAGCAAACAAACGAGGGCGCGGGTGCAGAGTGTGGACTGCCCCACATACTCGCCTCTGCACCCTGTCCCACACAGCATCCCGACTCCCGGCTCCCGGCTCGGGCTCCCGGCTCGGCGTCAACCTTTTCGAAAATATAATCACAGCATAAAAATCAATTCCAAACGCGTGTGCAGAGAGCAAACAGGCATAGCGGGCCAGAGTCATTTCGGCCGGGAAAAAAAGGGGGGGCATACGCACACATGGCGCGCCTCCCCCGAACTCTTCTCCCCAATTGCTTCCATGCCACCGCACAAAAATGTCACACATTTGTTAAACATTCGTGAGTCTGCAACGGGTTGACTTCCCTCCCATAACCTCCCGCCCCCCAGAACTTCATTTTCACCAAAACAACCAAAAAAGTGAAGTGTCCTCTTGTCCTCCGATTCAGCATTCAGCGTTCAGCTAAGCAAACAACATTGCACTACCAAACTGCGGACGGGAAAATCAGCATGTAAATATGTAAAATAAAATAAGCAAATGCGAAAAAAACAATCAAATAAATGTGCGGGAAAACAGGGGTATCAGCAGGGCGAATTCCCTGTAATTTCAGGAAACAGGCTCGACTGCAACTCAAATAAGAAAACCGACCCACTGTTATCCCTATCCAACCCCAACCCAAAGAAACTCTATAGAGAAACTGTATGATATCTCAAATGATGATCTTATATATGGAAAAAAACGATCGAAGGCCATAGAAGTCAGTGCTCAGGAATACTGTTATGCTTAGTTCGGAAGCTTTGAATAACTATTATAAAGTAAAGTAAACTAAAAACTCTTAACTTCTAAGTTGTCGCTGAACTAAAATCTAAAAAATATGGTTCTTTTTATATTCAATAATGTTTAGATGGTAAAAACGTACTATACAATCCCTATTGAAGGTATTAAATAGAAAAGCTTTAACTAGAAAAAGCTTCTCTTTGAATATCGAGAGCATGACCTTCATTTGGCTCATTACACCCTCCCGCAATCACAATCAGGGTACCAAAAAAATGTCGCGCGAAAATCATAAATAGCCGGATCCCGAAGTCACCGCCTGGCAGGAGCCAAGCCAGGAGTCGCCCCGGCTTTGGAGGACCTCATTCAGCGCTTTCTGCCGGATTTTCCTCTCAGCCCCAGGCGAAAATAGCCTGTCAGCCACATACCAAACGTACTATACAGATTCCCACCAAACACCTCCCGGACTCGCCCCAAATCGCAGATGTGTGTAGGCGCATTAATGTAGCCGGCAAACAGAAAAAAAATGTATGAGCAGAAACGAGAGGAAAATGGGAAATACTTTTTTGTGATTTATGGGAATGTGTAGAGGAGCCCCGGAGATTTGCTGTGAATGCGTGCCGCTCCCCGGCGTCCCCTCGGCTACTCCACTCTCTCTCAATGTCACACACAAAAATGTTTTACAAGCAATTTTCCAGCTGGTTTTTATGTGTGTTTGTGCATTCGTTTAACTATTTGGGCATAAAATATGACAACGGCCCCAGGAACGATCCACCAGCTCTTGGCCTTTTTCTTGCCTCCTCCAATCTATAAGCCAAATTGTTTTTGCCTGTCGCCAGTTTATGGCCACGTGTTGTTGGTGTCCTTCTGGCCTCTTCTCCCTGGATCTAGCTCCTCTCCGGCGTGGCTCTTTTGTGCTGTATTTGAAGTTAAGTATGGAAAATTTTTATAGCCAGTTGGCAATTTTTTTGAGCTCAAGGCGAGCATCCAGCGAAAAGTTGTCATAAGTGCAAATGCACAGTGGAGATTGGCTATAACGGAGCCACATATTTGTGTACTTGAGCCTTGTTCTTAAAAGATGTTTGCTGAGATACATACGTATACATGTTGAATATTGTTGCCTACATGTTGTAGGAAATGTATCAATAATTTCAAACTTACTGGGTGATGCTATATTTTAGAAAATGTACTCCCTCATCAATATGTATCTTTTCAATTGGTTCGCTTGACTTTAAATGCCACGTTTTGCAGTCACCCACAACAGTGAATGTCAAGTTTCACTGCCAATAGGTGCTTCCCCAGAGTTGTTAAATTTGTAAGTTGTTGCTGGCGCTCTCGAGTGGCATAAATCTCCAAGACATCAACTTCAACAATGTATCGCTGTCTCTCGAGACTTCTCCGTCGCTCCAGCCGTGCCCCCCGTCCCCGCTATCTTTCTCCAAAACGTCAAGTTCAAGTGGCACTTGTCGCGGATTTTAACAACTTCATACAATGGGCCAGAAGAAATCCGCAGAAGAAGAGGCCGCCACGAAAAAGTTCGGTGTGTGCCACTTGTAAGCAATTTCAACTGTCAATAGCAACAAATTGTGTTTGTTGCCGCATTGAAATCTGAATGCGAACGAACATAAACAAATGAGCGAGGCAAAAGGCAAAATCTGCTTGGGTTGACACCCAAGCGGGTCTAATAGCTCAAAAGAGCTACATACATTCGTTATACGAAACAGCCTAGCTGGCAATGGAAACTTGTTTCTGGCCGCAAGCTGTCGGGTCTCCCACTGCCATTTCCCGCTCCTACTCGCATGCGGCATATTGGCAAGCCCATTTGCTGATTTGGCAAATACCGCAGCGAGGCGAGAGATCTGTAAGATTTGTATCTGGCCGATACACAAATGGGCACACGACAAAGGCGCCAAGTGGGGCCCTGCCATCCATCAGCAACTGTGACAAATGCCCGTTTGGCCACCTTCGGGTAGCCTCTTCAAATCAATTTACATGAAAGGCAGAGTGGCATCCCCCGGCCTTAGCCGCAACCGAAAAGCCATAACTAAATCATAATTTATGGGCCCCCAGCCCGGCTGGGATCCCGGTCGGATTCCTTCCCAACCATTGCCCACAAATAATTTCATTTTTTGCGCTCGCCCCGGCCAAGGAAAACATTTTCAACAGTGGGTGGAGCTGTGAATATTGGCCATTAAATTTATGCCCAGAGATAATAACACAAGCGGCAAGTCGTTATAAGTACAGAGTATATATGCATATACCATCCTATTCAGGCGGCCTGGGAATGGCGGGAAGGAGCGCGGAGGATGCGATGACTAAAAATAAAATTATTGCTTGGCAAACTCGTCTCGAGATGCAGAGGCAGCGATAGAGAGACGGACTTCTTCTCGGCCTCGTGATTCAGCTCCAGGTGGCAACTGCAGTGGAATTGGATTGCCGGGAGGCGGGATGGTGTGGAGCGGAGCGGGAGGGTATGGAACCTGGCCAAGAGCTGGACCCAGGCACCTTGGCCAATTACCCCGAGTCCGCGCTTCGTCTGTTGAGCATCGGCTGTTGGGCCACAGTGGTGCGGGCGTTGACAGAATTTAGTTGAAAATAAAGGTAATATCTTATCGTAAATATTCATAGAGTTCCCATAAGGCAGGTTTTCCCACTGCTTTGTTGTGGCTTACCAGAATTATGTAAAATATTCGGATTCTCTCATAGTCTCAGGTCGATGTGAATTGCGAGTCACTGTGCCATCCTGGACTTGTTTTGTATCTGGCTGCAACAATATTTGGTTGCCAACTTTACCAATGTATCAACAGCATTTAGGCTGCTGCTGCCGTTGCTGTTAGTGCTCCTCCAACTTCTCGGGGCTCTGCCCATTCTGCTTCTGCTTACTCCGGGTTGTGGTTGGTTGCGGCATCGTTCCGTTTGGCTTGTGTCCGTGTTTGTGTTTGCGTTTGCGTTTGGGCTCGGGCCTCGCTTTTGGTAAATATGTGTGGACAAGGGGGGGCGGGCCCCTGGGCTAGCAGCCTCACTGCTGGCTCCCATCCTCGTCCATGTCCACATCCGCATCCTTTTGCTTAGTTAACTATGCAGTCAGCCGCCCTTCGTGTGTTCTGGCCGTTGCCTCGGCATCAGATATTGCCAGCAGCTTACCTTCTGCCAGCTCGCCTACCCCTTTTGTGTTGCTGTTGTTATTGGCCGACATCGGAGCGGCCAAGTCACCGGCACCGGTCTCATCCTCGCAGCGTCTGGCCCGGATCGCAGGGCCCGGTGGAGAGCTGTTTAACTGTTTGACACAACCGCCCGGTGGCCGGTTGTTTGGCCTGCTAATATGCAAACAGCCAACGCTGCCAACCTAATGAAATTGAAATGAGCAAATTAGACAACGTTTGTGCAATGGCCAATATGGGATTTGGCGGCAATGACGCTGCTGCAGGAGCTCTACTTATGCTCCTGGCTGGAGCCAGAAGTAATAGTGGCAAACTTTCTAAAACCCCGGGGACAGGCGAAACTATTTTGGAGTTAAATTTTGGGTTGTGAGTGGGAGACAAAAACGCTTTGATTACCCAGACAACAAGGGAGCAGACAGGGAATCCTTTGAAAATATAGATCCCATTTGCATTCTCCCGGAGAAGATAAAGGAACGCTGATGAATCAAACAGAGCGAACGTCCATCCTGCAACGAAATCATTTCCGACATTTCTGCAGTAGCCAAAGCCCATAAATCTCTCATCACAATTTCTCAACTTAGCAGCTGCTGCCACATGAAAAACTAGTCTAGCCATTAGGACACTATCCAATAAAAATGCAACTCCCACAAGTCCGCACACGGAAACAAAAAACTCAAAAGTGAAAAGTGAAAAGAGAGTGGAGGTGAAAGCAAAGAAGCTGATGGAGATACTCGTGCGGACGGCCATGTCATGGACTTCACTGGCGGCGTGCAACTTCGATTTGCAGGCGGCCAAACATACAGATAGATACAAACGACTCTATGACGATACAAAAGGGTCCTGACGATGATGATGATTTGCAGAAAAAACTGCAGAAGGAGTTGGGGTTGGGTGTTGGGTGCTGGGTGCTGGGAGTATACTTTTTCAACCGTCTGCATCATTGAATTGGCCAAGCAACGAACGCTTGATACCAGCAAATTGATGAATTGCCCCGGCTCAAGTGGCAACAGTTTAGATCGGGCCTCGAGCGCAGAGCCAAAGCCATTTGGCTTCGTCAAGTGGAGAATCAACTCATTAGTTGCCCCGGCAGCTTGAACTCTTCCACTGCTCCACTCTACGCCACTCTTCCGCTTGTTTATTAAAGCTTAGCATAAGCATAAGGCAGAGTCAGACCGTCATGGTCTTCTCTCATAAAAATTTATGTTAATTTCATTTAGACCCCGGCTGCAATCTGCGACTGCATGCGTAATGAGCTGGGCCAAGTTAAGTAAACATAAACTGAAGAGAAACAACATCGAAAGGTCCCCCTGCCAATCGCAGCTCATTAAAACATCACGAACAAATCAAAAATTTAAATAATGATTAACGCCAGCCAGATCTGAGCTGACTCCGGTTGAAATCCACCTACAACACCAGAATCCCCCTTTGCTTCCTCGAAAACTTCATGCAACAATTGAGAATTCCTATGAATGATGCTGTTTTGTGAAGATACAGTGTAAACATGTAAAAGTAAACAAAATATCTCGTCGCCGACGTGAGCCCAACAAATTAACTGCAGTCGTTGTTGAGGAGACAACGCGTCGTATGAGCAACCGGCGTCGAGCCATTTGTGTTGATTTATTTGTATTTATTTTCCAGTCAATATAAACTATGTGAATTTTTACTGTACATAGAAGACGCATCTAGAAGCAGCTCCAGACGGGGCCAAGTAAATAAATCAAATGCAGCAACATGCGATCCCAAATAGTTGCGATGCCCTCAGTCGTATCGGCTCGAGATGGGTTTTTTTTCAATAGTTCGTTTCCCTGGAAATGCAAGCCAAGCTGGAGGAAAAGTTGTGTAAATAAACAAACCTGATAAACTTTAAAATAAATTCCATGGTTGCAGTTGGTAATCTCTCTATTCACAGAGCGGGAGATTTCTCTATTGATTGCGGCCCTTGGGGTAAACGATTGATGGTCTGTTTTTGTTTTTTGAGCTGGGTTGGGATTATCGGGAGCCTTCAATGGGGAAACTGATCTGCATTTAAAAGATAAGCGTGGAAGTCTTTCAGCGTGGAGAAAGCCAAGACTCAGTGGGCTGGAAGTTCTTTTGATGGGTTATAAAACGTTTTGTCGTTTAAGCCTGGCTTTGCAACTTATATCCATCTACCTAATCATTTAAAACCATTTTGGATCAGTTATAAAATGTGGTCTATATTTTTATATATATTTGGCCCTAAGCCAAACCAGGCAATGACAATAACCTGACTGGGGACATAAAGAATCCCACAAGTTATTTACTCAACATTTTACCCCTTTTTCCTTGCTCAAAAATACTTTAAATATAAATTGCAAGTTGCATTAATCTCTCCCCCGCTAGTGCCAGAAACCGCCATGGAATAGTTCTTGTTGGGCATTAAAATTCCTTGGGTGTAATCTACTAGAAACGTTACGCTTGCAACCTGCCAAACTTTAGCTTTCCGCACACACAACGCTGTGTATAATGTGTGTATATGCTGCTCCGGGGCTCAGGGCCTAATCTAAAATCCCGGGAAACAGCAGCGTGGCAGCAGCAAAAAGAGGAGCCACGGGGAAGCCCCGATTCGAGTCAAAGTCATTTGCCAAAAGCTGAGCAACAACAACAGCTCATCAACACCTTTAGTCAGCCATTTTTCAGCACGGCGATAATATGGCCACAAGGAGGAGTGGAAAAGGACACGGCGGAAGGACGACAGGACGGCAGTACGACAGCGAGAAGGAGCGAGGCAAATACGCAAAAACCCGGCGCACACTAAATCCACTTAAATTAATTGCAAAAGGTGATTACGTTGCTGTTTTGCCTGTGTGGATGCGGACTCTTTGCCTGGCAGCAAACAGACACCGAGCAGACAGCTGAGAAATGAAGCCGGCTCCGCACCGACCCTGCAGCATTTTCCTTTTTCCCGAGCTGATAGTCCACGCAGGATATCAAGAAGCTGCATAAGGGACTTTGGGGTCCTGCGACCGGGCAAACGTCGCCATTCCTCTAATGCCAGCGGGCGATGGCAAGCACTCGACGACAGGCAGCAAGGCTGCGATAGATATGCAGCAAGTCCCGGGTCCTGGCTTCAGGATCCTGCCTTTGCATTCATTCCCACCTCAGAAGTGGCCTTGCAGAAATACACTTGAACAAATGCTTGGAAAAACACAAGTTTAAATGTTGGCTTTCGCCGCAAGAGTCTCTGCGAATATTCTAAAAGTTCGAATTTTCAATGTTCTGTTAATCTTTTTCAAACACACAAAATTTCGTGGCTTTTTCCCCCTTTCGGGTGTAAAATGTTGCAGGTGAGTGGTAACAGCAGCGGCAGCAGCTGTCTCTTCATTTTTGCAAAGTAATTTGCAAAGAGGCGAGCCCGGAAAATGTCAACGCGCTGGGCGGGAAAACAGAAAGCGAGTGCCGCCAAAATGCAGTCAGGGATAAAACAGCAACGGCACAGGATGCCGGAATACCAATAACAGGAGATGAAGGCATCCTGCCGCGCTGAAGGCTGCAAGGCGAAAAGGTGTTAAGGTGTCTCGATGCTGTTAACTGTCATCCGGGCTCGCAGTTTGCGTTTATGCGTGATCGTAATTTCCACTGCCTCATGGACCCAAGTTGATCTGAAGATAAATAAACAACTAGTCGGGCGTATTATTCCTCTAATCAATCTTGGATAAGAGGGCCATTTGAAATTATTTAGGAATACACGGAAAATCGCTCAGCATAAACATTGTTTGCCAGGAGTCTGCGATGCCGCTTCCATGCGTGCTTGTTTGTGTGCTTAAAATGTCATTAAAGCTCGAAAAGCGTCTTGGGGAGGGGGGAAGGAAAGGACACAATTTCAGGACGACTCCCGACCCAGAGCCACAAGCAGGGACAGAGACAGACTGGCAAATATTCCCCACTCGGCAGCTCATAAAGACCATCGCGATGTCTTCGACTCCCGACTTTCCGGCATCGGAGATAAAAGCTAAAGACAGGCAGCTGCGGGTGGCGATACTTCGCGCTCACATTCTTAATCAGCGCCGAGGGCTTTCCCGGGCTTTCGCGGTGGGGCGTGGCATCGGTTAAATTTATTGATAATTGATTATTGCTTCGTTAGGTCGTGTTTTGGGCGACGTTTTGCGGTTCCGCGTTCACTCAGGGTCTTGTTTGTTGTTGCAAATTGAAAATGCAAATTGCCCAAATGATTGCTCCTGCGATCTCCGCTCCCCTTCTGCCTTTTAGCCGCTTGCCCCGCGACTGCAACTCGCTGTTGTCGTGTCTTTTGATGTTTGCCGGTACGCTCTTGGCTGCTGCTTTGGGGAAAAACAAATTTTCATAAATTTTTAAAACAAACACAAGAGTTGGAGCAAACAACAAAAAACGCAAATTATAAAAAGGAAAGAAAGCAAGAAAAGAAAGCAAAGCCAGTGCCTTAAATGGAGTTGGGCTTGGTGGCTTTTTTGCGCCATTTTGTGGATACCCCGCAATCCAAAGGATGCTGCGTACTCCAGGACGGTAGGTGTTTAGTTGCCCCTAATATAAGCAAAGAGTATAGATATTTGTATACTTTTAAATTGTCTTCGATCTGGTAGTACCTCCTAAGCTTCGAAATTCGCTGGCACAGAATCTTAATTCATTCCGAAAGGGTATCCCATTATTCATCAATTCCTGTCAAAATAAATACAATTTTTCCGGCCTTTGTTGCTGCTTTCGTTGACGGTGGCGTTGTTTTTGTTAGGACGTGCCTATGTGCATTGCTTTTGCTCACCTTTTGAGCTTTTAAATTATTTTCCAAGCACGTAGCTTCTGTCGGCTGTTTGCGTATTTAAACATGGCCAACATGGCCGGGAGGGGGGGAGGTGGTTTTTTATCGGGGGGTGTCAAGGGGGCTGCGAGGGAAGAGATGTATGCACACACAGTGGCTGGCGCGTAGGGCCAGGATGGCGGCGGCACTCGCTTTGCCTTTAAAAGGATTTGCGCAATTTGCGTTTTCGAGGGGTTGCGGGCGGAGGTGGCACCATTTTTTTCTCGGAGACTCCGGGGCGATGGGTTCGGGTTGTTGACAAACAAACAGCGCCGTTGAGTGACGCCGAAGACAGGCGAGGCGAAGGACCTAGGATATGCTGAACAGGACGAGCGGCGAGCTTTGTGTTTGACAATGTCCTTGCTGATGTCGCGCTTTGGACCCCATCACCCGCCCCCGGTACGTGACTTGCATTTCATTTTTCCCCTCTCCAAAGAAAGGAGCAGGAAACGGGGAAACTCGGGGAAGCAAACGGGGAAACTCGTTAGTAATTTACCGAAAGGAACGAGAGATTCAGCCCGAGATAGATATACGAAACAGCGTCGGCGATCCAGCTCTGTATAGTATGTTTTCAAAGCAATCAAATGCTCGTCTATATTCATATGGAACAAGTACGGCGCAGATCTCCTCGAACGAAATTTTGTTAATTCTTTTCAAGAGCCCATGAGTCCATCCATAGTTTTCGGTCCGAATTTTAACTGCAAATAATTCCATCATCGGCTGGGAGCCGCACCGAAAAAATGTGGTATTAAATAGAAACAGAAACCGGCAAGGGCAACGATTGATAGCCACTTGAAGAGCCGCCTCTGCGTTGCCTCCGCTGTCAGGTACACTCAGAAAATCCAGATATCATTGACTAACTTTTGCATTATTTATTGATGGGCATTGCGGTTGATTTGCCAACCGTGGATTTATTTTATGCATTTAAGACATCGAAGGGCCCGGTTTTTTAATTTAGGAGCCGGCATGTCGATTCCATTGTTTTGAGACATTACCATGTTTTTGTTTTTAAGAGCATTGAGAGCCGAAAGAGCCAAGGGCTGCCCATGGCTTATTTAAAACATAGCATACAAATAGAAAAATTATTTGAAAACAAGTTGGTTACTTCTATTTTTATATACTCATGCATATTTATTTATAAAACATACATTGATTTTCGCAAGTGTTTGGGCTGACATTGCCCAGTGCACAGAGATCATATAGTAGCTCGTTGGGCGGGCGGGCATTGGGAACAGTGGGACACTGCGTTTAGAACCGCACCTCCGTTCGGGAGTCCCAGCGTGTGCAGTCCCAAATATTTGTTGCATTTCGGACCTGGGTGGTTGTGGGTCGGCAGGGCGATGGGCACTCAGGGCTCGGGCTTATTCAATCCCTAATGGCCCCGGTTGGCCCCGGCTGCGTCGAAAGAGTTATTGAAAATGTTTTATTGTGTGCATTTGATTGCTGTAAGTGTTGAGGTCTCTCCATCGCACAGTGTGTGCATGTGGGTGTCTAACTTATAAATATTTCAATAACATTTGAAGTGCGCCTGCCATGCAGACTGCCTGCTGGCTCGATTGGGCCGGGACCAGCCCGCCCTCCCCATCCGGAATGTAAATGCACTTTCCATTGTGTGCGGGTGTCTAGTGCTTTTGGCACTCCAGATCGGATCCAAGCTAAAGCCTCGCCGTATTTGGATTTTCAATCCAAAAACCAAAAACAAGAAACCAAATGGATTTGGGCAACACAATGGTTTACACGATGATCCAACCAAGCGACCAAGGACACAATGGGAGGAGACTTGGCTGAAAACATGAATTAATAGTATTATATGTCACGTATCCTAATTTGTATGGGTATATTTTACATTCAGCCAACGACATATATCCTAAAACGTCAAATCGCTGTAAGAATTTGATGTTTTCTTTGAGCTTTTAAACAAATTCTCGATCTGCTTGCACCGCATGAACGCACTTACTGACCGTGTTTGAATGGGCTTTTGGTTTGTGTGTTAGCATTTGCCGGTTGGCTAGATGAATTCTATGGCACGTTCGATAGAGTTCGGATATGCGCACACCCAGGGATGGCAAACACTTTCAATTGCCCGAGTGTGTTTGTGTATATAGTATGCTCGTATGCGCGGGGCTTTAAAAACTTTCCACAGCCGGGCCAAAAGAGTTTCGGCCCATCGACTGATGCAATCGCTTGGCCCACTCCACGACACACCAGTCCACCCCAATTCCAATCCCAATCCCAATCCCAATCGACGTTGCCTCGACCGAAGTACACGAGAAATTCACGGCGTCGAAGCCTTTGGTCCTGGCCCAGAAAAGTTTAACTCAATTACGGACTCGCTCGACTCGACACACGTGACTAACTGGCATGCTGTATCAGATGGCGGCGAGAAGGTGAGGCTGTGAGGCTGTGGGGCTGTGGGGCGGTGGGGTTATGCGAGATTGGATCGAATGGATGACCCGCTTAGCCGGCGGGGCGAGAAACTGGCCAAGCATTAAGCAGGTCGACTCGGGCCACCTACAAATCCCTTTTTCAAAACTCATTAGCACAAATTTGTGCCTTTCAATACGAGAAGGAGCCGGCAGGAGGAAGTCAGCAGAGGGGCTCTGGGAGTCTCTCGGGTCTCGGGCTAATTTGGGCTAGCTGACAAAATTTATGCTGATTGTGGGGCAATTTACGAAAATTCCTTTAGAATACAGTTGGAAAATTGGCCGCTTGCCTGCCAGCCATGAATGCGGAACGCTTTCCCCAAAATACAAAATCTGTTCTGCTGCTGTTTTTGTTTTCCATAGCAAGTACAGGGCACTCGGGCTTGAAACAATGAAAACACGGGATCAGAGACCTTTGACCTTATCCTTTTCCGTTTTTGTAACCACTTTTCGGATTGTCAACCTTTGTTAGGCGGGGTCAGGATCTTTAAAAGACTCCCACCTTTTAACGAAGTAACTTCTACGATACATAGTATGCATCTAAAAATCAATTCACTGCCTAAATAGACACTCCTATTTTAAGGCTAATTTTTTGTAAACTTCCTCACAACTTTTCAGCTAATTTTTCAATCTATTCTATTTATTGCAGGCCCAGCTCGTCTAGCTTGTCTGGTATATTGAGCACCAAAGACGGTAAGCGAATAAAAATAAGTTTACCTCTTTTTATCCGGCAGGCCTGGGTATGCAAAGTAGAGTTAAATTGTGCAGAGGTTGGGGAGTTCAAATGGCGGGGAAAATGGGTAAAAAGGCCTCCCCTTCGCCTCGGAAATGTGTGTATAAGTTAAGTTGTATGGGGCCCTGCCCTCACTCTGCGGCGCTTTCTTTCGGTCGTCGCTCGGTTTCCGTTTCCGCTTTTGGCTTTCGCTTTTTCATTTCCGCCTAATAAACTACATAATTAAACTGGCAGGCAATGGGATTAAAGGATTCAGCACCGGAGCCCCGAAGGAGTCCCGCTCATACACACACACTCCGACTACTGGCTGGAGTATCTGAGTCCTGGTTTCTGGTTTCTGGCCCCGAGCCGAGGACACGCTCAACCGAAGTTTCGTGGACGAATTAAGCTAAATTAATTTTTGTTCTCTGCCGCTGTTGTTGCCAATGCCACTTAAGTCCTTTGACTTTTGGCTCGTTTGATGATGAAGCTCCGCCCGTTAGCCCCTAATACGTGTGCTGTGTGTGTTTGTCTAGTTTGCCTCGTAGCATCGTCTTAAATTAATGATGTGTTTTATGCCGCTTTTCTTGTCGGCCATGGCTACGGCAGAAAGAAATATATGAGCAGGAAAAAAGAGAAAAAATCACAGCAAATGCGATTTAGACGTCAAAAGCGCAACATTAGCAGTAAATAAAATAGGATAATGCGGCAAGTCGACCGCACGGCAGAAGCTAACTACCCGAGCCAAAATTAGGGCCAGCCAAAAGAGGAAGTCTGGCCATCCCCGAGCCACTGTCACATGGAAAGGTATATCCGACCAAGGAATAGGCTTCTTTGACATCATAAAAACCAAGGAAACTACAATATACTATCCAACATTACTATCCAAGAAATAGGCAATTAAAATCGGTTAGATTTCCATGATATTTTCTAGGTTTGTTTTCTTAGAGTGCTGCTGTTACGCTTTACCCTACCGAATATTCGCAAATATTTGTCATGAAACACATGACACTTAATCCAGGCTTAGGGGGCACAGCCAAATCCTTTTATATTCGAATTAGCCCGGTTGGTACGATTTATTGCCCAAATAAGAGTATCTCAAGGGGACATACAGATGCTGCAATGCGGGCGCCGTGGATCCGATGCGGAACTCTTTGCTGTGAGAGGCCAAAGGATTATGTGCCCCAGCACTGCCCTGCAGCCTTCTTTTCCGTCTAAGCCAGGTCTATTTTTCCGGGCAAAGATGAAGACGGGAAGCAGAGGCGTAGCCAGAAGGCGTCACCTGGTTTTATGGATACCTCTGGGTTACCCACAAATGCAGTGGGTAACAAAACCCTTTCAAGAGCAGAATGACTCAATACTATCTGACTGCTGGCATCGATAAAGACAAACAGAATCGGGTGTGTAAACAATATTTCGGGGTACAAATCGACCTCACAAGCCAGAATCCGAAATCTGTTTAGCTCGAAACATGGATGGCTCTAGGGCCATCCGCCTCGTCCACCGTCTTACACAAATATTTTGACAAAACGCCTGCTGTTTTCCACATAAATATTTATATTTGTCTTGCCTGCTGCACACACACACGCAAAGGGAAATGCAGGCAAGCGAAAGGATACGTGTAGTGTATCTTATCGTGGCATCTTTACCTGCCGCAGTCTCCAAAACATGCGCCTCATGCTCTAGACCAGCATCTTTTCCTTGTTTATGCACAATACGAAAAGTCACCACAAAAAGTGGATATTCAATACCAGAGACGACGAGTCCTCTGTAAAACATAAATAAAATAAACAATGTATAAACTAAAATTCCAGATGCACGCATTTTTGCGATGCCACTAGAAATATTCGTAATAAGTTGGTTGTAAATGAAATATTTGGGTAAATTTGAAGTTGATTTTTAATTAAGGACAAATCAATTGTTTACAAATCAGTTTTAGCTTTTGCAGATTCGATTTTCTGAGTGCAGTTTGTATCTTTGACATCGCCCAGGCGCATTAATCTGTCGTGCGTATACAAATTCAGCGCCCCTTGCCTTTGTCCTCGGAAATCGAATCCACAAAAATGCAGTTAAATAAATTACAAACGCTCTGTCACCCAGCGGTCGAGGAGTTTTGGAGTCGCATGTCGCCGGTCGCCGGTTGCCGGTTTATCGTTCGCCGGGCATCGCCTTGATTCTTCTTATTCGAATTTTTCTGTTTAATGAATTTCTTTGGTCTTTGGGCCTCCCTTCTCCTCTTACCCCGGGTCTTTATTTCTCGTTTATCCTGGGCCCCCGATCTGAGTGCTAATGAAATAAATGCCCGGACAGCAGAGTCGTTCTCGAATAAGTTCTCAAGTTACCCGCTGCATCTCGAGCTCGAACATGAGCAATCTGCGACATTGCCCACATATGGCAAGCGTTTGCGTCTGATAAAAAACGAGGGAAATAAAATAAAATACAATACTAAGGAGAAGGAGAAGGAGAAGGAACACACACCAAATACGATACAGAACAAAATGCATACAGAAATTATGAGACAGCCATGGCCCATAAATTCCTCAATGTGTGTGGGATCGGGATCCCGGCACAAAACCGCCGGGGAGTGGTGTTTCTTGTTGAGCTTGGGAAAGAGTAATCTGGCTGGAATCTTGTTAGGCTTTTTCGGGGATAGGGTGACCAACAAGTTTATTAGATTGATTTATTTTGTGTGATTATTCCTGGTTTCGAATGAAATTTCAAATGAAATTTCTTATTCGGTCTCCCTGGAAATATGAATTATAGTCTCGCAAGAATTTCTTGACGCATTTTTATACCCGGTTCCAAAAAGAACTGGATATATTGAATTCGTACGAAAGTACGATTGATCACCCTCAACAGCCGGGCCAATATGGCTACTGCATGTCCTTCTGTCCGCATGAACGTCTAGATCTTGGAGATTAAAATACATGTAGATACACAAAAAATAATGGCATATACTGATTTTGGGTATACCAGTAAGCATAAGATTGATTTTAAAATCGGCTACCTCCTCCGGCTCATCCACAAACCGCGGGATTCTGTGGCATCCACAGTTTTAATACTAGAAACTTTAAATTCGGATATTATACTGCTCTGCCCGCGCTATGGAAATGTGCTGCACCTAAAATTTACCCAATAGAGAAGCCAACTCCGAATATTCCTTACTTCTACAACTTTAAAGCTACAACTACCAATTTTAGATATGTTATTAGTAAAGCCAAAAAACGCAGTCACTTCGCTCCAAACCCCTGCAAACAGGTGGAAACCAAGAACCGGATATTTATAGTGGAGACATACTCGTATGACTTTAATCTTTCTTACTTGTTTTAAAGTTCGATTCAATCACTTTTAGTAGTATTTCTTCCTGGGGAAAACATCCCCTAGAATGTAATCACACTGCGTATACATTCCATTTGACAAGGGCAATAAATATTCCTCAACTGTTAACCCTGGCGGAGCTGTGTCTGCTTAATTATTAATTTCGTATTTGCCGCAAAACGTTTATTGGAGCCCTTGCACTGAAGCCGGGGGCGGCCACATTAACCCCCGAAAGCCCGATTTTCGGGCAATCCAAGTCAAAGACAAGCCACAAGCCGAAAGCAATCTTCCTCAGTCGTCGAACTTATTTCCTCAATTGCATAAATCGAACAGAAATTTGTGTTTTGGCGCGTGTCACGAATGAGCAAAACAAGTTAAAAGGCCCGAAAAAAGACCGAACCAAAAAAGCAAAGCGCCAAACTCCTTCACTCTAATTTTCCTCGGCTCCGAGACAATGTGACAAGGTCCGACCCCCAGCCCACCGCCACCCCCAGAAAGGGAGAAAAACATCAGTCTATAGTCTGTTTGTCACCCAAGTCATTTACATGCTCCGCCCGACTACGTGACTCACATACATATAGCGAGGCACTGCGTCCCCGGCCCCCTGAGGTCTTCTGTTGGGATTTCTGTGGCTTGGGCCGCATTCGATCAAAATGCGAGCGTCCGCCGGGAAAGAGCGGTTCAGAGTCAGGCCGGGACTCAAGTGAGTCACGAACGTGCATCGATAAAATATTTAAAATTCATTTCTAACATTTTGGCCCGCTCAACTCATCACCGGCGCCGATTACTCATGCCCCACAGTTGGCAAAGTTGAATGCAATTCAATGCTTGTAAGCGAGCACTCGAGGAAATTGTTGCGTTGCCGAGTTTCCATATCCAACTACGGCCAAAGAATCATCCGACTTGCAGCTACCATCTCAGCTCTAATTTAAACATAAAATGCCTGTCTTGCATTGGCTTGATTTTATTTTATTAGAGTGGAGGATGAAAATGTTTTTCCAAGTGCTGATAACTGTTGTTTCAACTGCAACTTTTGTGTTGGCTCTGCCATATCTCGATAAGTCTAAAGTTGTGCTTTGATTTATGCCCGTGCCGGTTGCACTCACCTGGCCAAGATTGTATCGAAGGTAAACAGCGCTCGGGAATCGCATGGCATCGCCACACACACCTGGGGTGGTCGTTTGGTCGCCTCAATAAAATCTGCACTCGCAATGCCAATAGTAATCGCAACGCATTGGCAATCGCAATGGCAGTCTATTAGTTTAGCTATTGAATTACATATCAATGCATTTCTCATTCGCCTTGCGAGTGTGTGCCCAGATAGATAGCAAGATAGATATTGCAGTGCACATATGTACATATATACTCGTACCTATAGGTTCATAAAGCCTTTTAGCTACCGGTACAAGCCATGTGTGTTTGCTGTTTGCGAGTGTTGATTGTTTGTCATAAATATCTGTGCGGGGTTTATGGCAGTTCAACAACTGCCACCTAAGGGATTTCCCAGCTTGGCAAATCGAATTTAAATGGAATTCTTGTCCTTTGATTTAAGTTAACCTTACAAGCAAAATGAACTTAATCTTCACTCTCGTTTAATTTATTTCGGTATGAAATTCCCATCGTTTAATTTGTTGTACTTATTCTAATCCTTTTATTGTTTCCGATTCTTTAAAATAACAAGGGTATATTAAATTCATACGAAGGTATGTAACAGGGAGAAGGAAAAATATATTCTTGATCGAAATCAACAGCCGAGTCGATGTAGCTTTGTCCGTGTGTCCGTCTGCCCGTACGAACGCCTAGATCTTGGAGTCTATAATAAATAGAGTAAAAATAATTGCATATTCTGAATTTTTGTGATACCAGACCAGCACTTCTTTGTTTTAAATATCGGCTACCAGCACCAGCACCCCCGCAATTTGTGGAATTCTGTGGCGTGCACAATTTTATCTCTCGAGATAGTCAATTCGAATATTACATTTGTAAAGCAAATATCTATCTGTGCTGCGAAAATCAGCCGGTTGCGCGATTTTCGGACCGCAAAAATAGCAAATGTGTTGCGCCCACAAGCTTCTTCATAAAAGCATTCCGCACACCTCACATAAGCAAACACACCCCTCCAAACACGAATTACGAAACTTTGTAGCGCCCACAATTTTAATGCCATAATGATGCAAAAAACTTATTTTTCTTTCAAATCCGCAACATTTATCCATGGTTATTTACCGGGTATTTATAGTCGAGACACTTGACTATAATCGCTTTTTGGGTATACATGTGTCTATCGACTTTGGCGAATGAATGAGCAAATGACTCTGAGCAAATGCGATAAGCAAAAAAACGTATCTTACTCAGCACCGATAATATCCTTGGCCGTTCGTTTTTCCTTGGCAAACATTGAACCCGTGCAGAGCCATAAAAATTCCTGGTCTTATCAAACCAAACGGTTCGCTTCGTCATATTTTATATATATGCGTATATATTTTTCTATTTATTATTACATGTTATATGAGGTCTTGGACACCCCTCGCCCACATTCCCCTGATAAACTGGGCTGCCACTCACCCCGAACCCCAACGCTCACTTCAGTTGAGTTCGAGTCTTTTGTTGGTTTTTCTAGATTTGAAGCACTGATTGTGCACATTTTACAACCGTACCCACCCATACCCGTAACCATATCCCCTCCGATTTTTCCAGGGCAAGGTGTGAATTGTGCGGAGGAACTGAAACTGCAGTCTGGAACTGGGAGTCGGCCCCGGTCGTGGTCCCGGTCTCTTTGCTTTTTTGATCGACAGCTTGCCTAAAACTGTCAACGCATTTCTTTATTTCTGTTTCAGTTTCGATTTTGAGCTCTCCCCACCCTGTCCACATCCTGTGTTTTATGGCGCATTTCTTCGATTTCCAGCGATTTATTTGAGTTTGCTGCCGCCCTGTGTTTGCACGGTTGCACTCTGAATTGTCGTAGTAATTTCAGTTGTCACCACACGGACCTATCAAGAGGTTTATATCACGGTTGGCAGTCCGGACTCCGGATCGAGGTTACCCCCTCTGAAGTGACGCTGACGCTTAGATTAAGATTAAGGGCGTCAATTGTCCGCATTCGGTATTCGGCATTCGGCACTCGGCCCGCGGCCCGCGGCGGTATTCTTCCCTCGTCTTGGCCTGTCAAAATATGAATATGGATATCATAAATCAGTGGCGTAGTCCACAATGGCCTCGAAGGGCTTCGGATTGTAGGGAGTTGCATAATGCGATTTGACGAGTTTTTAGTGCAGGTTATGCTTAAACTTCCCCTCCCTCCCAGGGTAATAAAGTTATAGCTACCCATATCATTTCACTATTCTTTGATCTAACTTAATATTTTAGTTCGCTCCCCTCCACGCTTAATCAATTTCCCATAAATCACATGCCAAATCAGCTCCTGTCTGACTACTTGAAAGGCTCCCGGGAACTTTTCATCTAAGCTCCCACACCGCCTCACTCCCACCGTGCAATATCATGAGTAGTGCGGAAAATTGCTTAACTATATGGAAAATTGACAAGTTTTGATGGCTGACAGTTTGTGGTTGGGCCGCGCCACTATTTACCCGCTGCTCCTCTGGTCGACGGGCTGGGTTGCAGTGAAAAATGCAGGAATGGAAATGGAAAAGTTGATCAAAAATTGCAGGCCACCAAAGCGATGGTTTAGTTTAGCCAAGGGAACTCCCTTCCAAGTTTAGTTTGCTTTTCATTTTTGACATGGCGTGTTGCAGCATATTTACCATTCGGAATTATTTCCACGTTTCTGGCCAATTTTCGAAATAGAAAAAGTTTTTTTCGCCGCTTTTCTTTTGTTTTGACGACTGACAGGCGGGGGTGGCAAGCAGTAGGAGCAGGTGAGAGGTGAGAGGTCGGGGCTGCGAGTTGATTGAACCTCGGCGACAGTTTCTCCTGCTTTGAGCGGTTGCTTCAATTGGTTTGGCTTGAAAAAAAATGGGTAAACAATTTGTCAACGGCGGATGGCATTAAACGATCCATAATATTGTCTAAACAGAAAGTAATTTCTAAAGCGCTGAACCTCAACTATTGAAAATCCTTCCTGTGTTACTCCTGTCCCATGTCCTGTGACCTACACTTAAAGAAATTGGCCAAAACGTTTGGTATAAATAACAAAATTAGTGGCCAAGTCAGCTTCATTAATGGAGTTTAGGGGAAATGGATAAAACTAGAACCAATATGTTTTATTGCTGCAAATTCAGTCAAATTCAGTCTTGAAATCACACAACCCAGCTGGAGTTTTCTGCGAGTGTACCTTTCCTGACCTGACTAGGGACCAACCGCAGTCGCAGACGAGACATGTCAACTGCTAATGTCACTTAAATGCCAGTGGCATGTCTATCACACCGTCTCCCTCTTGCTGCCGGTGCTGCATGTGTGTCCTCTGCTTTCTTTTGTGTCCTTTTGCGGGAAAATGCCAGGACTACATCCGCTTAGGCGTGCTGGAAATTGGATTTTCACAGCTGCCAGACAGAGACGAATAAGACGCTTTGAATGGGCCGGGGTCTGGACGAGAGCAAAAGACGAAGGCCATTGAGGGACCCTGAGATTTAACACGCCTCAGATCCATGGGAATCCCGAAACGCTCGCCATTGCTGTCCAGGCGATTCGTCACACCGTCTCAGGCCGCTTTCCTTCCTCTTTCGGCAATTTCAAGCCTCATTATTACCAATGTCTGGGCAAACAATAAACCAAAACAAATTCCACCTAATTACATTGGCGAAAACTCATTTGGATTGAGTTTTCAGGGATTTGAATTCGAACAATTTGTGCGTTCAACTGCGCGGAGGCTATATTAGACTCCTTGCTCGATTTGGCAAGAGAGTTTACAAAAGAATGCAAAGTTCAAGCAAGATACGACAAATAAAAACTATTTCAAAGATATTTCAGGACATCTTAAACTCTTATTTTTGGTTTAGATCCAACGAATCCAATGCAATGTTAAGGTAGCAAACTCGTTGGGATTGTTTGTACTTTGCATTATGAACCTTCGCACATTGCCCAGCGAACACCTTCCATTCGCTGCGCCACATTAATCTGAGGATTCACTCAGACAGCCATCCAACCGTCCATCTCGTGGCAGTCGGAACAACCATGGCCAAATCCATTCAGCTCGACCAACTTCCGTCGGCCATTTTGTCGGAGTCGAAGGAGATCCAAAGTAATTTCCTTAGCCACTAAACTGTGCGGTTGATGACAGATAAGCCGGAGAGTCCAGGCCTCCAGTCCGGGGTCCACTTCGCCTCTTTAACCGCAGCCCCATGAATAATGCGCAACTTCTCCGGAACCTGGACTTCCTCTCCGTCTCGTGTCTCGTCCGCCTCCCATCGCCCCGCCAGCCGTGCTCCTCGGGCCCTGCGAGTCCTTGTGTCCAAAATGGCAGATGCATTGAATGATTTATTTGGTGTGATTGCCTTCACACAAACCCAAACACATGTGCGTTGATGATTTCCCCTTTGGCAGCAATCAAACAGCAGTTGCCGTTTGTGGTCACCGTTGGGCACCACCCACCCATCGACCCATCCGACCCATCCGACCCATCGACCCATGGGCCCATGGGCCCATCTACATAGCGAATGTTAAGGGGACTATGGGCTTTTGTGAATTTTAATTGCCACGTTTGTTAAAGTGTTTTGATTGCTTTGTCATTGCACTAATCAGCACTTGTTCTCACTGCCTCACTTGGGGGCATTTATTAATTATAAATTCCCTCCGATTGCTCAAAGGCAACAGCGACAGGGGGCGCCACTCAACCGTTCGATCCATTGATTTCTTTCGAAGCTCAAGTGAAACATCCCCGCGCCCGGCCCCTCGCCAAGCCTCTCTTTTTCCGGTTGCTGTAAAAAGCATTTTCAATTGAGATTTATTGTGGCGTGTATTGGTTTAGGGGCGTGGCAGCTCACTCGCTTTGCATTTTGCAGCTCACTACTCTTTAGAGCAGTTTGATTTGTTTTACTTTTTGCCATACCCTTACCCAGGCGAGTTGTCATAATGCAGTTGCCCCCCAAACTTTAAATTCTATCCAACTAAAATGCCAAATAAATACAATCCTTTGCCTAGAAAATTCTTCATAGAACTTGATCAGCAATAATCTTAGGCCAGTGTCCTTATAGAAGGCTCTATATAAATGTTTCAGGTTTCTAAAGATGTGAAAATATTTAATTTCTTAGGCGTTACTTGTGCGAGGGTATTCAAACATCGAATTTTCAGTTCCCATCGCCGCTCGATTTTTTTCACTCAGCTCAAAACAGTAGCTCGACTCTCGGTGCCTTTAGTTAAGTTTTTAGATTGAAATTTATTGTGGGGGGAGAGCCCCGTTTTCCGCCTCTGCTGGCAAAGTCAATTCCTTTGATTTGTGGCGCTTTTGCGTGCAATTTTTTAAATTGAAAATCACTGCCTGAGCGCAATCCTTTTTACATCCTTCGTTTGAAATGAATTCGTTCCGTTTCGCTTGGGGTTTTCCCCACATTTTTTTTCCGAAATATGCAGCACTCGTATTTACTTTTATCGAGATTTATGCGGCACAATTGATATTGGGGTTAATAAATTGAAGGCTGTGCTGTGCCAGAAACCAAAAATCAGAATCTGAATCGGAATCCGAGCACACAGCTCCGACCCAATCACTTTTCGAATTGAGCTCAAGTGCAGCCAAGGCGAAATGTATTTCGGTTACATTTTTAAAGTTCATTTTACAGTGTCACTCGACTAGTTAACCCTTTGGCATGGACTTGACCTTGGCGGGCAGTCGTTGTGTGATTGTAACTGCGTTTCCTAAGCGCTTTCGAAATTCCCCGGAACTTCATTGTTTATTTTGGGTTTCCTTTTTACGGCTAACGGGCATTTTATGGGTTGTCTGGGTGGGTCTGAGGTCAAATGTGCATATTTTGTGTAGCCAAGGGGCATGGAGGTGTTAAGTAACTTCCTACAAAGGCAGCTGGCCAAAAGAACCGGAAACCTCCAAGGCGGCTCATTGTTCTACAATTTTTATCGACTTCTATGCAATGAAAAGGCAAAATTGAGTTCAATTGGTTACGTATTTCCACAAATCATAAATATTTTGAATATGAGTAACTTAAATTCCCCTAAGTATTGAACTTTCCATACATTGCTCGCAACTTTTAAACTTTTGCACAAAAACTTCCTTTACATTTTACCTTTCCTGCAGGGAAAACTTTGGGCAAATGACACGCACTTTCGAAACTTTATTCCTAGTCAGCCCATAAATATGATTTTAATCGATTTCGCCACACTCGCATTTGTTGCCGCCAACATTCAAAAATCCATTCGAAAACAATGAAAAAGCAATCAAATTGTGTTCGCCCTTATTTCACCGAAGTATGCTACGCTAAACTTAACCACATACACGAGCGCCCGAGCAAATTGGAAACTTTGCAGCAAAAGTTTTTCATAAAAAGAAAACGGGAGATGAGAGGAACAAATGACAAAAATTTTGCGCATATTTTCCAGCCAGTCCGCCGGCTAGAGTAGAAAATTGCGAGTGCCAAATGCGAAACTGCAAACAAGTTGAGTTAATGCTGGAAATGCAGAGGATACTGGCAAGGGGAGCCAAGTGTAAGAGTCGAAAGTTTGGTGTTTTCCGGGGACTTCTGTGTATTTTGACAGTCATCTAACTCGATATGTGCCGATAAACTGTCCCTATATATCAGACTTCAGTTCTTTTGCTTGGCTTTCGGATGCACAACTCCCACAACTCCGGTTCGTTTGGTCTTTGGTCTTCCCATTGTTGCTATCTGATTTCAGCAACTGCATTTGCCCCGGCGACCTGACCTCACCCACGACACCCGCTCCACCGCCAATCCGAATGCCGCCGCCTTTGTCACTAGTTTCGGTTTTGGCCAAAGTTTTTGGCTTTCAACTTTTGTTTAGTGGAGCAACAGCCAGAGCAATGAGCCAACCCAAAAAGCAGTTGTCGCTCGATTTGTCTTGCTTTTGTCTTTTCTCTTTGCACTAAAAATCATCTGAAAATGTTATAATACATTTAAATTCAGCAAATAAAGCGAATTTTAATTTTAAATTAAAATAATCTGTAGACATGTGAATTTGGGAAAGGGGTGCAATCCGTTTTTTAAAGCTTTTAATATTTTGCCATACCTCCCCACATTTTTCTAAGTGCTCTCCCAAAGCTCCTTTCCCCGGCTTTGGCTTTTTTGTCCTTGCCTCCGATGCTTTGGCATGTTGCACATTGTTTGCCGCACAGCAATTGTTCCGCTTAGTTGATCCGAAGACCCTCTATAATCTTCTCTCGCCCCTCGCCCGAAATCGGTTGCATTTTTATTTTTGCAAAGTTTTTTCATTTGCCTCAAAGTAAAGGGAATTTCCTTCATGTCAGTAAAGGTTTTCCCACTTTGGCTTAATGAATTGGAAGCGATTCTCTCAGTTGGCGACATCTGGGCCAAGTAATTTCAGAAGCCAAAGCTAAGTGAATACTTTCACATGCGCGCCATTTCGGTAATTTACAAGCACAATTATGCGGTAGCTGAAAATATACCATATATACTCGTAGTATACTTAGCTATATGTGAGGGCTTGTACACAATGTCACCCTTGCAGCCCTCCTGTCAATTTAGCAGGGTCATAAATTTCAATATTGTACTCGTGTTTTTTGGAACAGCTCGAAGTTGGATCGGTCCGGGGAGCGATATCTATGCGGGTTATCTGCTGTGTGACGTGCGGCTATCGAAAGAATGGAATACTATCCCAACTATGCCATAATTTGCCTCAGAATGGTGTGAATTATTTGTTCGGTTTCTGTCTGCTCCGGCCGTTCTCCCTTTCACATTCTCCTGCGGAGTTTTTACGGCCTGGATTGTTATATCTTAATTTTCTTTAATGGTTTATTATGATCCGGCCTGCAGTCGGGTCGATGTTTGCCATGCGTGCCAAACCGCTGCCACCTCTCCTGCTCCGCATATCAATGCTGCTGATAATTTCGTGTGATTGACAATTGTTTCCCCTGTTTCACATCAGCTTTTTGTTCACTTCGTGCGATAATGATAATTATATGTAATAATATATATTTCGAAGCCCCGCCACCCCGTCTGGCAGCCATAAATCGTGCTTATTTATGGAAAATGAGATTTGTAGTGGCGCATTGAGTGTCCATCCGTCTGGACTATTTAGTATTATACACTATCTCTGCCGTTGGCACGATCGGAATTCTCAGCTCCGTGTAGTGAACCCATTTCTGAGCTCTGACGATGACATTGATATTGGCTCTACTGTGCAATTGCGTATTACTTGACGCCTGATAGAGCCGCTAATGGGAGATTAGCACTCTTAATTGAATTGTTTACTGGTTGGGGTGATGCAAATGAGTATAAATACATTTTTGCCTAGAGATACGAATTTGGGAAGTTGACCAACAAGTAAGTACCCATCAATGATGGCACTGTTTTCCCTTCTCCCTTCTCACAACCGGGATAATGTGATTAATGATCGTTCAATTGTTTGGCAAGATTTATGAGCTTTAAATTGATGCGACTCATTGGAGAGCTGGTGTCTCGCCATGAGGTTAATTCCTTAAGTCCTGGGACCAAATTGATTTGTCAGCTTAGGGTCTGAGGGCTTACCCCGCCCCAAACAGAAAGAACCATCTTGGATCTCAATGCAATGCGGGGCCTGTGGCATTTCCAGGGAATGGAGCTGTTATGGGATGTCTTTAATGCCCATTGACGGAGCGCCGGGTGCAGTCCACTCTACAACAAACAGCGCTACAGCGCTACAGCGCAACTGCGGCACAGCGACAACGACAACGACAACGACAACGACAACAACGCCACTGGTTGTCTAGTTAGAGGTAAAGCTAAAGTTAAGGCGAAATTCCCCCTGAGAAACAAACAAAAGCGCAGACGATCGATCGACAAAGTACAAACAAAAGGCATGTTTCGCTGTGGGCAGGGAGGGGAGTACGGGTGGAAGGGTGCACCAGTGCCACCCAGGAAAATCACGATGACGAACTGATGCCTGGGCAGATACTGAGACATGGACTGCAAAAGGCAGCAGCGAACGACAAAGGCAACACCTCTTGTTAGTTTTGCTGATCATGATCCTGATCATGACAGTGGGGAGCGAGATGCCAGATGCGCTGAAAGAAACTCTTGCGGCCAAGCGGAGAAGAGTAACCCTTGTGAGCTTAAAGTTATGCGTTTTGGAAATACGGGGTACCCAGAAATTCTCCAAGTGCCCCTGCTAGCGAGCCCTGCCCCGTGGGCAAACTGATTGAGGCACGAACGAGCGAACCTCCTCGCGGGTCAATCATCGGGTTGCTGCACATGCGGCTTGATGTTGCAGTCGGTCCCTGGGCCGACTTCATGTTTCACAGTTTGCAAATAACTCTAATCGGGAGTTTCTTCTTCGTCGGTGTACGTGGGTGCCGCCCCTGGGCCCTCCCCCATCTCGGATCCCCAAGCCGGCTCCCTTTCCGGCGATCCTGCATTTTCCTCTGGCCTCGCATCCAAGGCAGCGATGCATTGTAAGTTCATTAGCGGCCCCGGGTGCACGATTCGCTTGTTGCTGAGGTTTATGCTCGATGTTGGATGGTGCATCTGACTTGCCTGCTTCCCCCAGAAATGCATATAAACATGAGCTTTTTCTGCACCTCCTCTGCTTAGACTGCGGCTTTCGAATGTCCTTCCCAAGGGGTATGACTGCTTTCAAGGGCTGGCTAAAGTTTCGATTTCGTAGATTTAAGCGAATATTTGATTATCCCAAAAAATTTAAATTATTATCAAAGATGAAAAATGTTCGATACAATTCTATTCAATGTATTCACTTACAATGTATCATTTCTAATATCATTTCTAATGGGACAATAAATTATGGCACATTTTAAGAGTCGAGAACACTACTTACATATGCAATACATGGTATAGCATCTAGGCGATTGTTCAAATTTTAGATGACTTAATTGTTAAGTTTAAATTCCTTAAAAACATAAAATTTGGGGTAAATTTAATATCAAAGCGTCCAGCATACTCGGATATCTTTTAACCACTAAAAGGTGGCAATGATTTCTATACTCCGTGAGGTCTTACAGCTCTTGGAGCTGCAGAATGTTAGGGCATTTGTAGTGCGGATTGCCGTGAGCGACTTGGCATCTTGTTTATTCTTCGATGCTTCGGCATACCTGGGAGCTCCGCCTGACTAACTAGGCAAAATCACTCATACTTGCAGTCGCAGTGCACCACATGTGGTGGTTCGCGGAGGATGGGAGAGGGGAGGGAGCAAAGAACCGGCTTGTCAGGAGCCAAACGAGGATGTGTGTGGGGGCAGGGAATGGGGAAATCTTCCAGCGGCACCCTGCAGCTAAAAGAACAGGGTGTATTGAACCGCAGCAGCAACAATGAAAGCAAAGTCAAAGCCAAAAGTCAAAACGTGAGCCTGGATCTCCTGCTCCCCTCCGGCCTCCTCCACCTTTCCCCCTCACATCTCTCGCGTTCGCTCTCTCTTTATTTTGATCTGCCTCGTAAACCTGACCGGGATCTGGAAGTTGTTCTTGCGTTCTACCTTTTTATCGCTCTTTTAGCAAGCCAACGGTGACGCTAACAAGGCCCAAGCACGATCGGGAGGGGGGCTCAGGTGATGGAGGTGCATAAAGGTAGGCCCGAGCAAGAGAGAGAGAGAGGCGTTATCTGGTAACAACGTGTTACGAATTACTTTTAACAAGACCCTTAGCAGATAAAAACCGGAAAACCAGTTTGCGAGAGAACCCAAGAGCATCGGCAGAGAGGACAACAGAGAGGCGGGCAGCGTGCGACTGGAACGTGCGCTCATTAGCCAGGAGGAGAGCGGACAGGAAGGAATTGCAATTAGGGCCCGTCTCACTTAGTTCCTGCAAGTGCGGAGAGTGAGAGCTACCCTGCACCGAAGAAAGTCGAAGAACTTGTCCGCGGGGTGCACTGGAAAAATCGGGGAGGACCCGAAAATCTGTTCAAACGGGGGTGGACGGCGGACCGCAGGACCGGGGGGTGGTGGACTGGCAATTGGCATGCGAAACGCTGCACATGTGCAGCCGAGGGCAAAGGGAAGGACACCCCCGAGAGGAAGCGAGGTCAATCCGTTCAGAGATTTGTCACCCAGAAAGAGAGTTGACAGTGGTTTCGGGGGTTGGGAAATGCACTCGGGTTGCGGAAAACCCGCACTAAAAAACCATCGCATGATTGCTACCCCAAATAGCTGGTAAACGCACATTTGCTACCGAAATATTATGTTAATCCTTAGAAGCTACACCGAAATTGCTTTCCGGAATTCCGAGGTTTGTTTATTTTCAATTTATCCACAAACCAAAGGCAGGCACCTAAGAAGTAAACAAAACATTTATTTAGCTGCATTTATTGCTGCACTCAAAATACAAATGCCACTAACCTATTGTGAGAATTTCGCGCAGTGCAGCGTTGCTCTCTCGCCCGACTGCTCGCTCTCTGCGGGCCCAGGCGTCCGGGCTCTCCCTCTCGGGCTGTGCGCCCGCTCTTTCAATCGAGTTTCGACGATCGCAGCGTTCGGTTCGGTGGCGGATGGATTTCGTTCGTTCGGCGCGCACACTACCCACCAAGAAACAAGAAGACGGCACCGCGCAGCCCAATTACACCTTCCAAGCGCCAATTAATCAATAAAGAAATTATCAATAGCGAGCTTCTGCCCGCGTGCACGAGTCCGCCGGAGCAACAATAGCCGGGGCATAAATAAAAGCCGATAAACAGCAGGCCAGGCGACGGACGGGACGAGAGGCGACCGAAAATACAGAAAATACAGAAAATACAGAAAACGAGTTATGAAAATACGAATTGTGGCGGCCGAGCCGTGTGAGAATGTGTGTTGAAAATTGTTATAGCGAAACAAGACTTGTTGTTGTTGTGCGCCGCTCCGATCCGTGATCGATGTCACCCGAAATTGGATTTTGGCACTCGCCTCCTCCTTCCTAGTCCCAGAAACACCGAACCCCAAACGAATCAACCGAAAACAGGCGTCCTACGAGTATAGTACACCTCTCGGCGGCGCCCGCGATAGCGACAACATTTTGCGCTACATGAAATTTTAATTAAAAAATCTGTCCGAAAATAAAGTATAGTAAACCAAGCCGCCTGCAAGACGGGCGAAGAAGGCAGGCAGGGCGGCCAAAGTTTCTATGAGTATCTGCGTATCCGTCAGATACTCCATCCGCGTGCATGCCCGTTGGCCCGCCTGCATCTGAAGGTGTGCGAGTGTACATAAGTGCGAGTGTGTTTGGTGTAAGCAGACGTGAAATTGGATTAACTTTGACAGACGCACGGCGTTTTTAATTACCAGCGAGCACTCTTTTTGGGATTAACAGCGCCAACTTGCCACAGTTCCCCAGGTAAATATAGTATCCCCTGCAATTGTCTGACAGGCCGCAGATTTCCCTCACACACCGATCCAAAGATCTTCTGTCGCAGATCCGTATAATGGGATACGTCAGTCAGAAAGAATCCAGGGGAGTACCCCAAAAAGGGAAGCGATACCCACTCTAGAGATGATTGCAACTCCATCCTAGGGATATCTTTTTTGACTGTTTTCCCATTGAATGTTCAGTTATTATGGGATGTGATCAGTATAATCCCCAGGGAAATATCACAAATCCTAGGGATAGCAAAGCTCATTGAATATTTAACCCAAGCAATACGGTTTTTAATTACCAGCGAGCACTCTTTTTGGGATTATCAGCGCCAACTTCCCACAGTTCCCCCGGTAAATATCCCCTGCAATTGTCTGGGGGGGCGCAGATTTCCCTCACACATCGATCCAAAAGAAAGAATTCAGGGGAGTACCCCAAAAAGGGGAAGGGATAGAGACTCAAAAGATAATTATAGCACCATCCTAGGTATATAATTTTTTGCCTGTTTTCACAAGGAAAGTTTAACTAGTGATCAGTATAATCCCTGGAAAAAATATCGCAAGCCCTTGGGATAGCAAAGCTTATTGAATATTCAACCCAAACAATACAAATTTAGCCCAAACAGTACCGCTTGGCCCGGTGTTTTCGGACGTTTTATTCGTTTAGCCTGAATCTTATCTATGTTCGATTTCAGTTTGACTGGCTCTTGTTTACTCAACAACAAAATTGCGCCTGCTACGTTCTTTTTTTTCGACAATTTCGTTTATTTCATTCGAATCAATATTGCCGTCAACCGCCGAATGGGGGGAAGGCTCGAAGCCGGGCCGCACTCGGCCGAAATCTTATCTGCGGGAAAGTGGGGTCTGGGTATGGGTATGGGTATGGAATGCGTGTGTGTGTCTACATTATTTCATTATTTGTTGTCAAAGTTTGGCTGCCGAGGCAGCGGCTACCAGAAATACTATACCACCAAGCAATCGATAGAGCGGGAAAATCAGTAAAACCGAGTACCGAGTAGGGGAGAGGCAGAGGTAGAGCCACAGCCGTGTTTAGATAGAGCGGCAGCGGAGATTGCAGGTGCTGGGGCTCTACGGGTACCTGGAAAAGTTGCAGTTGTCTACGCTCTTCGGCTTAATCTGTAATCAAGATAAGCCGTTGCATGTCGATCGTTTCGTGCCCGAGATCCCACATAGATAGTTTTCCTTTTCTTCTTTTTTTTTTGTATCTGTATCTCCATCTGTGTCTGCGTCTGTATCTGTATCTGTATCTGGGTGGGTATGTGGGGAAAATTATGTTTCTCTGCGGTCGTAAATTATGCGTAACGTGACACCTTCGTCTACAGGTTTCCCCATCGATAGCCACAAAATGTGTCGTTAAAAATTTTATTTCATTTTTATTGCCCTGCCATTGGGATTTCGCACAAAGCCAAAGGAGCTGAGGACTCTCGGCTCCGGATCGTTGGGGCGAGAAATGATTTCATTAATTTTTCAGTTAGCAGCCGCAGCAGCAGACGCGCTCAAGGTTAGGCCTCTCGCAAAGGTGTTGCCTCGACTTTGTCCGGGAACAGCCTGCGAAAGGAATATCAATTTACATACTACAGGGACACCATGCAGAGCTCGGTTCGCCGGTTCCCAGTTTCTCCCGTAGCTACGGGCCGCCGGAGCCCGCACTTTCGCAATTCGAAAACTCAGAAAAATTGCGCTTTGTCACACAGCAAACGACTTGCGGCCGCCTGCTGGGGCGACACTCAAATGCCTTTCTGCTGGCTGCAATTTCCGAGTGCTGCCTGTTGCCTGTTTCTGGCACAGTGGAACCGGAATATGCAGCTCAACATGGGACATCCTGCCAAGATCACCGAGCATGTCTAACAGAATTTACTAGCAATTTCTGCGGCCTTAAACATTTTACTACTCTGACTCTGTTTAAAACTTCCCATCTCTACACCGATTCTAATGCTGTTGATCCCGCTTTACTCAAAATCTCATATATACAATAGACTTCTGCATGAATGTACTCATTTGTAGCATGACAGATCTGTACGGTAGTGTAGTGTTTTTAAAAATACTGCCATCACTCTTTACTGTACCTTATACTCTATAGGCCGCAAAAAATATGGCACAACAAATATACTGCGGTGAAAAAAGTGTGCGCAACCTAGAATGAGTGATTCATTTGTCGTTTTGGATGCATTCATGCAGAAGTCTAATATACAAGTCACTTGCGTAGGGTCAAAAGTTTCAACCAGAATTTCCAAACATTTTGCATAACTTGTTCGATGTTCATAGCTTTCTGACATTACAATCGATTTCGTGAGTTTTGGCAAGCCCTTGCCCACTGTGCACAGTGACCTCCCGCAGCTTTGGCCTGTCTGGACCCGCTTTTTGTGTCCCTGCTCTGGGTCTATCTTTCGAACAGGTGATCATTTTACAAACGTTCCTGGGCTACCTGTTCCCGCCGGTCCCGGCCATCGCAGAGTCCCAAAAAGTCGGCCATAAATTATGTTTTGTTTGGTTTTTGTTGCGCCCTGCTTTTTTGTGTCTTCCAGTGGGCTTGGTCATAAATTTCGCCCCGACCCGTCGCTCCTCGTTGACTCTTTCCACTTGACAGAGTCGTTTCATTTTCTTGCTGGCCCGATTGGCATTTTTTTAATTTTTGCCATCTTAATTGTGATTGCGAGGGGATTATCTCCTTTCTGCCTCCTTTGCAGCACTCGGCTACTGCGAAATTTATTGACAAGCACACTGACACTTGGCCGGGGAGTCAGTCAGCCAGTCAGTCACTCAAACCGGAGGGGAGATGTCAGTTGACTTGTCACTGGCGGCGGGTATGTCAGTGGTGTATCCTGTTAAGCGTTTTTTTCCCCGCTTTTTGCCGATCATCCCAGATGGAGCTGTCAGCTTAGGCGCTAATGTGCATACTAATGTCGCAGCAAGATTGGCAAAACTATTTGTGAATGTTTCGGGACTTGTGTTGCCTGACTGCCAACGAGATTTGTCGCTTCTCAATCAGAGTCAAGGGAGCATTTGTAACCAAAACATGGCATTCCCATTGCGGGGTGACCACAATCGTCAGCTGCCACAGGTGGCTTCCAGTTCCACCTTTCGCCTGTCCACCTCCGATCGCAAGAGGGTTCCCATGATCAATTACCGATCGTCTCGTTATAATTAAAAGAGCCACAATTGTCTCATTGTGCGGGAATATCCTCTGCTGGCCCTGTCAGGGTCTTAAGCATGTTGAGTTGCCAGTTGGCCGGCAACTCCGCCTCCGCCGGACAACCGATAATTTACGGACAACCTGGGCAGCGACCCTCGCAATTATAAAAACATTTCCCCTTTCGGTTGTACTCCACTTGCGCTCGTCGCTGCCCTGCTTGAGTACACACACAGGGCTTGTTTAAATAATAACAACGTATTGATTAATTTTCGAGCCGGGGCTGCGAGGGGACGGACGCCTTGACGTGGCTCGAAGCGAAAGCCGAATGCCGAAAGCAGGTCCCAACTCGTCCATCAAGCGGGCCAAGTCAACTGGACCCCGTGCTGCAATTCATCAATCCGCCGGGGCCGGTGACTGTCTGGGCCAGCGCTCCTTTTCTGCTCGTTTTGTTTGATTTATTCTGCAGCTCCTTCAATTTTCCCCGTCCACGCGGTCATATCATTAGGCTGCGGGCTTTGTTTTAGGGTTTTCCTGCCCCACCTCGCTGCAAGAGCGAAGGAAAACCGAAATCAATTCGACATGATTGCCGTGGATCACAATTTTCCCTTCCCTCTTGACCGCTGGACGCTTTCTTTGCCTTTCTGGATGGAGTGAGTGTGTGTTTGTTTTGAATATTTTGTTTGCCGGCTATTAGGCCTTGATTATTTATGAGCTTGCCCCGCGGGCACACACACTCCGCACAAAATGTGCTCATGGCTCGTTGGAATTGGCCCGGCAATTAGCCAACACAAATGCCCCTCACCTCCCCTCCCGCTTGCCAAACCCAGAAACGATTATTTGTTTTTAAATGAAAAATTACCAAAAGCTGACCAGAAAGCATCGAAAATCACTGAAAAACCGGCGGGACAAGAGAAGATCGCGTTTGGTTTCGGTCTCCTCAGATCTCGGAACTTTTATTATTATTTTAGCATGCCTCAAAACTATTTGTCTTTGGCCAACAATCAAGCCCGAAATTGCCTTTTAATGGCAGTTTACTTATTTATTTGTTTATCTTTGCATACTATATTTTCCCGAAAGGTTGGCCTGCCTGCCTGCCATCTTTGAAGGCGGCCAAAAGCCAAAAGCCAGAAGTGAAACAATCGAAAAAACCCCAAGACTCCCCAGACCGACCGATTTATCTTTTATAATTTTTCAATAAATTTATTGTTTCTCGTTTTCGTTTTTTTGTGTTTGCATTTTCGATTGTTTACGAAAGGCATTTATTATGCATAGTTTGGTTAGACAGGCGAGCAAGCTATCAATTTTTCACCTTTCGTATCTGGCAGATACATCAAACAAAAAGTCGAAACTTGTTGCTGGCGGTGGTGCCTGAGTTGCTGCTTGCTGCTGGTGCGCCCGCTAACTGTGTCGCTAAATGTGCTGGCTCTGCTGGCTCTGCTGTGCTCTGCTGTGCTCTGCTGTGCTGTGCTGTGCTCTGCTGCTTGTTGTTGTCGAGATAAATTCCATAAAAATCAACAAAAACACACTAAAATCGACGACTACCTAAACACCAACAGGCACGGCAACAGCAACTACGCCGGCAATGAGAAATGACAAAGGCAAGCGACGACGACGCTATCTGAGGGAGAACTGATGATGATTTATGAGCGTCAGAAATCAAGTAGAAAATTACGGTAATAGAAGAACACAAGGCAGACTACAACGAACGCACACTGGCACGCTGGCACAAAGATACTCGTACACCTTGCTACCTAGATTTCCAAAATAACCAGAGGCCACACCACACCACACCACACAAACGCCATAGAATTGGGAAATTTTAACCAGAATTTACTAGGAGGAGACGATAAAAATAAATGAAGAAATGGTTCAATATGCTAATTGTCAAGGCAAACACTGAGCTTGCGCCGGTTTGTAGCAATTTGCATTTTATAGGGGAACGGGCGAACAAAACTAAAAGTGTCAGTTATAAATCTAATGGATACCCGCACATGTGGGAGCCAAAGATACAGATGCCGACCGACACATACTCGTACATGTGTATGCATATTTATGGCATTTTTTCCTTCGCCCGAGTCTAATTCATTTAGCAAGACGACACCTTGTTAGACGGCAGAGATTGTCAGGGGGGGCAAGGGAACGTTTTCCAGCTGCCATGTGTGTGGGTTTTTAGCTGGAAATGTAGCGACTAGGTGTTAATTTTGTTTGTTATACGAGCCCAAGGAACAAAATCACAATTCTAAAATGAAATTCCCATCTAAATTGAAGCCAAACCATGCATGCGGGTGGGTAGGAGTTGTTTAAAGAAGGGGAAGGGCAGCGGTGACAGCTTGCAACAAGTGGAAGGTTGTAAATGTGCCTTGTCTCTGGGCACACTAAAACTGGAGGCCATAAATGTTTCAGGAACTATTTAAAATGCATAAAGCTTTGAGTATTGATTTGAAGTAGATAAATTGAGTAAAAAGCGCATTTTCTAGATGCATTTGATTGCAAATATGCCTAATATTGTAGCAGATTACAAGTTAATTAACTCAAACTTGGTGCCGCAGATTGAATGCAAGTTCTTAGAAAATTCCCTCCAACACGTCCTTTTAATCACCCATTCCGCATGAGAATCAGGCAAAACAAGGCGAAGGAAACTTATTTATTATGCCTTATATAGAAAGCAGTTAATTAAAACGACCCTGTAGGAGGGCGAGCGACTGATTTCTTCTGGAGCTTCCCTTGAAATCAGTTAACAAAGCCCGAAGATACACAGCCGCACAGCCTCGGCCGAGAAGGATGCAAAGTGACGAGGGGCAGGCACACAGAAAGAAAAACCGAAGGAACCGAAACTCCGCAGCCGCGTGGAGTGAATAAAAATGCCCAAGTTTAAACAGAATTCAGATCGCAGTCCGAGGAGGAGCGGGGAGCGGGGAGCGGGGAGAGCGGCGGAATCTGGGCAGGCATCATTAATTCTCACCCAAGTGCGGCACGACGACTGGAACGCTTTCCCTCAGCCGCACAGCCTCAGCCCGTTGTGCATATTTCCAATTAAAGCAACTTGCAACTCTAATGAACTTGAAGATATCAATCTACGCGCTGTTAACCCTAAAAAACCGCAGACAGACATCCCGAGGCCCGTCCGGACGGCCCAAAAGCCGGCGCAGCGCAACGGCGCAGCCCAGCACGACAAAATAAATGTCAGGCTAATTAAAAAGCATCTCGGCATCTCAGAGCAGGCAGCACAAAAAATCAGAGGCTGCAATCGAGCATGCAATATTAGTCATAAATTTTTCGTCTCTCCTGCGTTGCACGGCAGTGCGGCGAGCACCTCGCGGATGCAACTTTGTTTAGAGGCAGCAAATTAATTGAAATAGGACCAAAAATAGATGGAACGCGGTTCTAGCAGGCAGAACTGAAGTTGCTGTTGCATGTATCCCACAGATACGCATCTCTGGGATGCATCTACGCACATGTTCCGCTCTCGCCTCGACGCTCGCTCTCGGAAAGTGAAAAGGAAGCGCTCGGGCTCGCGTTAAAACAAACAAAAACATATTTTTCTTATAAACAGAACTCTGAACACAATAATTTTATTTTCAGCCAGCAGGCAGCAGCATCAGCAGCAGCATCGGCATCAGGTTCTCTTGTATTTGTAGCGCTGCATCTGTGGCAGTGTATCTCTTCCTTTGCCGGAGTATCTTTTGGGCTCTCGCATCGAAACATAATTAATTTCTGTTTGTTTAAGGTCTGCGCCTGCGACTGACTGCTGCTTCCTGCACCGATGACGGTATTTGTTTTTCGCTGCCGAGCAGGACGGCCGGGGTTGGGGGCTCTGCTCCTTGAGATTCATTGGAATTTCAATTTTGAAAAAACGATACTCCCGACACAATACATATTCATTGTCGTCGCTCATCGTGTTGGGCATTTAAATGCTCGCTCATAAATTTGTTTTTGCTTTTCCGCTCAGGCTTTTATTTATTTTTTTTGCAATGTCATAAATTAAACATTTTGGAAACCGATAGGCCTGCCTCCTCCCCCAGCAGTGACTGCCTCTTTAGTTTTTATTGATCATCAAGTTGACAATCGCCGCAGAGAACGCTGAGATGGCTGGGAATATTTTGCCATAAATTATGCGCTTAATTAATTGGCCTACAAATTCCAATTCCCGATTCCACCGCACAACGAATCGTTCTCAGTTAATTGGTCAGAAACCAAGGGGCGATCCAAACGAGTCCCAAAAACTCCCAAGAACGCAGCACAGATTCTCAATCTGAATCTGGCTTCAGCAGGTTGCGTGTGGCTTTTTGTTTGCCAGAGTTTCTAAGATTTTGTCATGGAAATACACACGTTTGTGTGTCGCAGATTTATAACTTTGGATTCACATTCAAATTGGGGATTTCTTGGAAGTCCGATGGGTTCAGTCAGGCTTTGAAAGCTTGAGTAAAGCATATTTTCTGAAGCCAAGGCAATCGAGAACTGCGCATTAAAGACATTACAAAAGAAGCCATAAACCCTTCAGTCAAGATGAATTATGACACTCTGTCCATTTGGCTGTCTGTCGTGTGTAGTTGAAATCATATATCTGGCGATTCCCTAACTGGAATTGGAAAGCTGTGCGGCTCTGATCTTTGGCCATAGTCTCGTGCGCTATCTCAATTAGGCAAGACTAAATATAGAGGCAGCGGTGGTAATTAAAAAAGTGTCATTTTGTTGTCGTTTGCTTAGCTTTATCTGCAATTGGTTACAGCGGAGATTACACCTGGCAAATTGTGGTGGAATCAAAGGCGGCAAATCGTGGGCCCACAGTGCACGGCATTGTTGCTCCTCGGACTTATCTGAGTTCTCTCGGTTCAGTTTGGTTTGGCTTCGGTTTGGTTAGGCAAATCTTTTGCGGCACCCACACGGACAGAAGGCACATACTATACAGATACGGCCGCGGCGCGACAGATACAGGGGCAACCTCAACCTCTTCGCCTTTATTTGTCGCTGGCTGATTAAACTTGCATTATATATACATACATACACAAATAAGCATATGTACAAAGAGTGCCGTTAAAGTAAATAACAACAAGGCGCGTTCTTCTTTAATAAGAAATAAAAAGTCCGGGGAAAAAGTTAATTAAATTGTAAGTGAGCACACACGCAACTTCTTCATCATCCGGCGAGTGTCTGGCCCCTTAATCCCGTGGCGTGATTAAAGCAGTCCACTTCGGAGGGATAACTCCCCGCCCCACGCCGTCGCCGCTACATTTCCACAGGCCATTTTCCCGTTTTCCGCCGTTTGCTTTTGGCCCACCCCCCTTTGCCAGTTTGCTTTTGGGAGCCGCTACTTTTTCCACTGTTTTTCTTTCGCTTTTCCCGTTTCCCTTGCCCGCTGCCCGCTTTGAAGTGCGGCCGCAGAGACAACTGCAATTGTTCTTTGGCCGCCCACAAATTTATCGTCCAAATATTAACATATTTTCCTGGACCCCGGATCCCGGATCCCAGATCCCAGATCCCCCCCGGTTCAGACTCTTGAAACATAACTCAGGCCGCAAATTGTGGCAACTCTTTTTTGGGGGGTGTCGCATTCCTTTGCGGACAGACCTTAAATTATGTCGCCCGCGCTTTGTCCTGCCCCCTCGATTTTTGCCCTTTGTTTCTGGTTACGAGCCAAAGGCATAAATCCAGCTTTATGCTCATTGCATAATTAAGTTATTTAGCTTTTAATATTTTCTAATTATGCGAGATTTATAAACGTTTTTTTACGACCGCCTGCCTGTACGATAAACCAGATCCGGCGCTGCCAGATCTCTTCATTGGGAATTTCGGGTGGATTTTACGGCGGTTGTTTAGTTTTATGACTATGTCCTAGATCTTCACTTACCAGATAACTTATCAGAACCTCTTTTTGCATCTCATTACAGTTGAAAAGGCATTTGATGATACGGGAAATCAACCAGAAAGCAGCTAAGCTCACGGAATGGAAAACATGGTAAGTGAACCCACTCCTGTTGCATACAAAAGTATAGAATTAAATATTTCCTACTGATTGCGAGCATCCTCCTCTGTGTTGCTAGTTTGTAGTGGGAAAATTATTGACTAGAAGTTGGAATTTATGGACCCTCCAGTCCGTCACTTGGACTCCTCCTCGGCCAGACGTAAATAAAATAAGAGGCCAGAAAACTTGACCCTGCCCCGCCAAACACTTCGCCCCGGTGGCTACTTCATTGCGCCTAGTTTGCCGCACAATGGAGGGAAAAACGCCAGGGCACTCTGTATGACCCGGCCAGTGCAATTGACCAAGCAGGAGCAGGAGTAGCAGTCCCTGGTAGTCCTGGCATCATCATCAGCATCGTCTTTCCCAGCGGTTGTTGTCGGCAGTTACTTTTCAACGCCAATTTTGCTCTTCAAAACGAGACATCCCAACTACACAGAGAAATAGTCTTGGACAATTTTAAACCTTTCCTTAACCAAAACAATATGCAGAATATGCAGAAGAATGCCACATATTATTAT
The DNA here is from genome assembly GCA_021223825.1 of Drosophila ironensis. NCBI lineage: Eukaryota > Metazoa > Arthropoda > Insecta > Diptera > Drosophilidae > Drosophila > Drosophila ironensis. The sequence continues at coordinate 3,688,786 of JAJJHQ010011965.1, forward strand.
GAGTTCCCTTTATTCAAAAACATAAATAATTTAATTTTTTAATGGGTTAAATCTTCAAGTCCCTCAATTTTTGTTGTGTAGTCAACACCACTCGGGGTACGGGTTTGAGCCTGGTTTTCTCGTTTTGGTTGCCGTGGGCGATGCATCTTCAGACGCGACTTGTTGCCCCATTGTTGGCTCACCCTTTTGAGTGAAGAATCCCGCAGAATGGGAGAAAAAGAGAGCCAGGAGAAGAGAGTGAACTGAATCTTCGGGCATATCTTTTGCCACTTTAACGTTAACGAGCTGTTGACTTCTTTCTGCCTTTGCCGGCAGTTGAGAGCCAAGTTCTGCATCTGTGCAGCTCTGCTTTCCTGCTTTGCCTATCCATCATTCTCTCATGTTGCAGCAGCGTTTTCCTCGAGCCAAAACATCCCGGGCCAAGCCTTTCAGTCTACTTAGTTAGCGTCCGTCTGTCCGTCCGTCCGTCTGTCTGTATTTTTCGACTTGTCTGCCCAACTGTCGAAGCTGTTTTAATTTTATTTTTCTCCACGCACGCTTGTTTTATTTCTGTTGCACGTTGTGTGCTGTTTTGTGTGTGCGCGCCGTGTTCGAGTCTCATTTGTTATGCGAGACATTTCGAAATGTTCCCGTAATTAAAACATGAGAATATTTCCATAAATACAAACATCGATCCCAGCCAGATGGGCAAACACACTGAATGACACACCGTCATCGTCATTCTCAATCCGTTCACTCGATCTTCTTCTCCGTCACTTTTATACAGTCGTTTGCGTTTGTTTGTTTACAACACGGGCATACGCATACCAGGGGCTTTTGTTTAAACTTACCAATAACTAATTTAATATGCCAAGCATGCAGCGGCTCCCTTCGCAGCATGTGGCGCTCGTCTGCGATGGAGAAAGATGGAATTATTTTGATAATTGAATTATAATTGTAGACGGCAGGCAGGCAGGCAGGCAGGCAAGCAAGCATTCCCCCTTTTGGCCACTCCCTGGTCTCTATGATCACGTCGATCATGTCGAGCAGTCCATCAATGCTTCAAAGATATTTTCATATTCTCGGTGGCAGTTTATGGGAATAAATTCCGAGTTCATTAGAAATGCCAGCAGTGAAGGACTTGTTTGGACGAGACCATTTCACCTGATTTTTTAAGCTTGGATATCCAGTATCAGAATATGCACTTATTTATTGTCTATCTATTATAGTCTCCAAGATCTAGGCCTTCATACGGACATACGGACAAACGGACAAGGGTATATCGAGTTGGAGACCATTCCTTCTCCCTGTTACAAAATTTCGTATGAATTCAATATACCTTGTTCCTTTTAAGAATCGGGTATAAAAACATTCAAAGAAATGGAACTGTCAGAGTCGTATTTTAACAGCTATTAATGTGTAAATTATTTGCAAACAGTGCTCCCCCGGCAATGTTATGAACCCTCAGTAAAAATATCTAAAACCCCATTTAACGACTGCTAGAAAGGGTAGATAATTTGTATGGAACATGACCAGACAATTGGCGCTAAACGAAATTGGCCGAGGACTCGAGCTGAAGCCCATCGGGGGCCCAAATCAGTTTGCACCTTCGGTCGCGAGAGCTGCCCCTGATTCCAATTCAATTGAATTGAACTCAACTTTCTGGCACGTCGGCCATAATGGCGTCAGTGTAAACAAGGTGGATGTATCCACCTACGGCGAATCACGCACCGAACGCACCTCGGGCGAAAAGAATCTTCAAGATACATTGGGAGCCACCCGTCGAGTGAGGGAAAGGGGTTTTCCCTTTTTTTTTTTCGAGTGGTACATCATCCAACATCCCTTCGTGCCGTGCCGTGCTGTGCTGTGCTGCGCTGTTGTTTCCTGCCCGAAAAACGCGAAGGAAAAACAACACGCGCTGATTGCTTTGGCTGTTGAAATGCGCTTGAAAAAATAAACCAAAGCAACTCGGGGCAAAAGGCATAAATTATTTGATGCAACACCCCCGCCCCTGCCGCGGAAATTAAGGTGACCATATGTGGCCGGAGGGCACCCGACTGAGAGCAAGTGAAGCAAGAAAAACAGTTCATAAAATCAACAAACAGCTAAAGCAGCAGCAGCAACAGCAGCAGCAACAGCAGCAGCAACAGCAGCAGCAACAGCAGCAGCAACAGCAGCAGCAGAAAAAGCAGAACAAAAATCCACACAAGAATGGGAATCTTGAATAGCATTTGAAATGCCATGCAGGGAATTCCTGTGTTGCTGTTCGTGTTTCAAATAAACTTCGAAATGCATAAATAGTTTACAACAATAACAAGAAATCAGCAGCAGCAGAAGCAGCGGCAGCAGCGGCAACGGCAGCAGCAGAAATGGCTCCCTGAGAAGGCAAGAAAAACAGGAACAAGTGCGTTGATTGCAGTGAGCTGCCTGCACTTTGGAGTGGGTGGGCGAGGAGGCGGGAGGATCCAGGGAGAAGAGTCGCTAGTCTGGGGTATGGGATCTGGGGTCTGGGGTCTGGGGTCGGCGGAGAGACGTGTGGGTCGAGCTATTTTGAAAGCGTCTGCTGGGAGCCCGAATGCAGCCCGGAGAACGGAGAATGGAGAATGCAGTTGCATCTGCAGCATACCACGAGTTCATTGGTTCGCACTTCCAATCCCCTCGATTCATTTCCATGCTTCAGGTCACTTTCCTGTGTTCAGCTTATTTAATTTTCGTGTTTTAGCTTCAGGGAAATCGGAGTGGGAAAATAAACTTTTGCTTGGTTTTAAATTTCGAATACAAAAAGTCTGTAAGCTCTGTTTTCTAGGAAAACAAATATCAAAGTTTTATAACTAAATTTTATCTGCCAAACAAATGATTTCCCATCAAGAAACGGGGGAAACTGTCCCTACCAAATCCCAACCACTCAGCAACTGAGTTCCTTGTTACTATACATGTGCAACATTTTATTAACCCTCCGCTCGTAGGAACTCCTTCCGCCCAACTGCTCCTTGACAACATTTTTGGCGCTTTGGCATCGTAAATATTTTTATTGCATGGCTATAAAAAATGAGATAGACAAAACACAAACCGAACGAAGGAAAAGTGCAATAGACTATAGTAGACTATCAACAGTTTCACGCCTTCCACGCCCGTTTGCATACGAGCATATAGTATATCGGTTGATATTTTGTGTCCGTTTTGTATCTTTGTTTATGCCACACATGTTACGCCTACGAAAAAGTCGTATAAAACATCGGGGGAAGTACGAGAACACACACTCGCTGAGTGTCGCATGTCCCGCAGGCCTATTGTCTGCCTCTGCCTTTGGGCTGAAGTTGAGGCGACTGGCTGCGTGGTGCCTCCATTTGCCAGCCATATGTGGCATGGAAATGCAAATGGGGCGAATTGGTTTCTACCTAGAATTGCCAATGTATAGGGAAAGTATACTTCACACACTTGAAACAGTTGAATTCATCTAAAAACTCGATACTCTGTTGGCCTTCTATTTCTTAATTTGTTAAACCTTTTCTTCAAAAAATAGCAAGGGTATATTGAATTGGCACGAATGTATGTATAAAGGAGAAGGAAGCTTTTCAAAGCCCAAAAGCTGATACGATCTAGCCATGTCCGTCTGTCCGTATAAACGCCTAGATCTTGGAGACTATTATAGATGAAAAAAAAAAATAAGTGCAGTGTCAGAATTGTGTAACAATAGTACAGCACAGGTTTATTTTAAAAATCCGCTACCACCACCCGCACCCCCGCAAACCACCAAATTATGAGGCCTTTAATATTTTAGCTCTAGAGGCTCTAAATTTTGATAGTATATTGGTATTGGTAGAACCAAGCCGCTCACTTCTCATCCGCAAAGTTTATCTAAAAATCGGGAGAAAACTTAACACCGGATATTTATAGTCAAAACACTCGCCTACAATCGTTCTTACTTGTTTAGGACCAAAACCCAAACTGTCGCATGGAAACTTGACCAGGGAACTCCCAATGCTTATCGTGAATAAGAACGTGACCTGTCCGACACTAAAGCAGTCACTGCATTTGTGAGTTCTTTTAAAATACACAAAAATATAACTATAACAAAAAGCCTTCACCGTTTGTGCGTTTGATATGTGGCGAGCAAAGTTCATCTGGCAGCGAGGGATCCGCATTCGGATCGGTATCAAGAGTCATGTGCTGTCCACTTTCCACTTTTCGGGGGAGCGGCATTTTCACTTTGAAATGCCACAAAGTGCCACGCACGAAAAAGGCTGATAAGCCCGCGATTTATTTATGATTTTGTTCGATTTCGGGGGCCCTGATGCTTTCATAAATTTAAATTCTACAGTGGCCCTCGCGTTTCAATTAAGCAATTGTTGTAGATTGTTTTTTCGATTTTTTCGATTTTTCCGCCTGTTTTCGTATTTCTGATATTGATTTTGATACTCATTGATATTGAGTGATATATGGCAGCAGTCCGCTGTGTCGATAAGATTTTGGCGGGCCGGTCAAAAAGCGGAAAGAAAATAGAAATTAGTCAAAGTCGGGAGCGCTTGCATGCAAATTATTGTTATGGGCAATTTGGCCATTAGCCACAGCGCCATAAATTATAAACAAGGCCCGGGGCAGAGTCGCCAAGCGGCGAGATGGCTCATTGAAATTCCCCTCCGGGCCAAGAGCCTGAGGGAAAGACATGTGCCACGCATTTCGAGATTTACATCCGAATATCCAAACAGACTCGCGCGTGCATAAGCCCGAGGAAATACATATATTGTATCTTGTAATTTGTGGCATCGCTTGGCCTATGCATTTCCATTTGAATTCGAATTGGGCTGCCACTTTATGGCCTGAAGAGGGTGCTAAATTAGTTGGAAAATATTTGAAAATATGCCTGTGGAAAGTGAGAAGCGACCACAAATCGATATTTATAGAATTTCACCGGCCTGTGCTTGAGGTGGCAAATTAATCAGATTGCCATACGATTGTCGTTTGTTTAACAAATGTGCGTGGGCCGTGGAGATGCAAGATGAATTGATGTGGTTGATATTATTTATTGGAATGGGTTATCTGCCGATTGGATTGGGAAACGATGTTTTTATTAATTATCCCTGGATCTTCAGCCACAAATTTCATATTCAGTGATAAATCAAGTAAAAAACTGAATGGTTTTCACACGGTGTTTCCATGGAATTTCCTCATTTTGGCTGCTGCGGATCATTTGGAAGCTGACACGAAATTTACGCAACTAATCGATTTCATATTTATTTAAAATTTTTACAAGAAATTCAGAAACGGCAGAGGGGAACGCCATTAAAAGCCATTAACTGAAAACTTAAACGCATGCCAGAGACACATACGGGAGTTGGGATGGAAAGGGTTGGACGCAGCGCATGGGGAAAGGCATGGGAAAATCGGGGGGCCGGGAAAACCGGCGACGGTGGCTGCCGCGTGTTTATCGCTTGGCGTCGGGTCGCGCACGCATGCCAACAAAATAAACCAAGCTAGAAATGCCATTAAATACATGGGAAAAAAAGCAAAACAAAAAAGAGAAAAAACATCTATATAAGTATTATATACACATAATACAAAGCAAGCCAAGAGCCAAGCCAGGGGAGGGGACAAACAAACATAAAAATCAATGCCAGGCGGAGGAAGAGCCACCCACCAGGACACCCTGCGAGACCCCCGAGGCGTATGCGTAATATCGTACCAGGGCGAGGAGGGCAGGCAGGCAGGCAGCAGCAACAGCAACAGCGGCGACAAATTTATTGCATTGAAATATAAACCAGACATCGAGACGTCAAATTGCCCACACGGCGGGTAGGAGGGTATTTCAAAGTCAAAAACTACAATTCCACTCTGCTCTGCTCTGCCGGCCTCTTTGCTGGCGGGGCTAACACAAATAAATAAAAATCCTTTTTGGCAGCGGCCGCTCCCCCACTAAAAACGCAGAATTTATGAGCCGTGTGAGTTGTTGTTTGGATCGCTTAAATTGCATAAACTAATTGCCACCAATCTAGAATAATGTTGCAGTCACTGGAACTCTGACAAACGCGCTGGCGACCCACAAACAGATAAATAAATCAATCAAATGCGCGGCGAATTAATTACGCAAAATTCGGTCAAAATTCGGTTGATTTTCGGCTACTTGTTTGCTTATTTAACTGGTTTGGGGACAGAAAACCATCCGATTCATTATCATTTCAATTACTAGTGTATTTATTTAGGCAAATTCCAAATACCTGCCACTGCTTTATAGATGTTGTGTAGGAAAGGCGATATATAACCTCGAACTAAAACGAATTTCGTCCGATTGCGTGGGGGCTGTTCTCATGCGGCAGGGTTAGGGCCTCATTAAAAGTGTTTGCTTGGTCCTGCCTGCAGTCACTGTAGTCAGTGTGACCGACCCAGCTCGGCAATTAAGCACCTTCCGCAGGTGGAGGTCACACACATGCCGGCACTCACTGACACGTCCCCTAACCCCGGTGTCACCTACGAATCCTCCTCGCAACGCAGGGCAAGCAACTCCCAACTCCCCGCCTCGTAGCTCACCATTAATTATCCATGTCAGCGGCATTTTGTCACACAACAACAACAACAGACGGAAGAACAGCAGCTACGGAGAGGAACATCCTCGCATTTCTCGGGAGCATGTTGCAGATATATTTCACTTAATTTCCACACTGACATTAATTAATACGTGTGTATGCCGGGGCTACGTATATGTGCAAGGGGACGCAACGGGGCGGGCGGAGGTTGTTAGTTGACAACAAAGGGCACTAAAAATGTTTGTGCTCCGTTGTCGCTAAATGGGGAGGAAGTTCCTCCTCCGAGGCAGGCTCAGGGAGGTTCAGGGAGTCCAGGGGAGATGGCAGCGACGAGCATGCTAAGCTGTCAACCTAGAACTTCAGACATAACATGCATCATTCATACTCGTATGTGTTTTGGGGTCCTCTCGACGCCGCTGCCTTCAAATGACCATAAAAATCGTTTTTATTGCATGTGGTGTCACAACAGCCGGGAAAACTTGTAGCGTAATAGTTTTTCACCACTCTTTCCAGCCTGCCCTTTGTGTTTTTTCCTTTGTGTGTCAATGTCGCCGGCAGTTGGTTGGTTATTTTTTACTGCGGTTCGGCTTAATTGCCATAAAAATGAAACGGCCACCGAAATGTAACCCACAGACCAGGCGGCGACATTCCTCACCGCTCCGTGGCTCTCCTGCCTGCACTTCCAATTAGTTTTCCATCAACAGAAATCAGCATATTTTATTTTTTAGAGCCCCACTGCATTTATGATTCAATTATTTTTATTGCCAAATCGGGGTGTAAATGCCGTCATCGGAGTAGGCCATAAAACGGCCGATTATCAAATATGCCCATAAATGTAAATCGTAGGTAATCGGCAATAACAGGATTTCCATGGAAAAGCTGAAACCCAAAAATAACAATCAACTAAATGTCTCGGGAATGGTGAGTCGTTAAATGAAAATTGAAAAACATTTTCAATTTTATTCGCTTTTTATGCGACAATGCCAACAGTCAACATTATTCATATTCGACCGCCATGCAAACGGGGAAAGCTAATTGGAAAAGTATAATTTCATAGGAATCTTGAAAACCCCGAGAGAGAAATTGGGAGGTTATGCAGGCAAACATAATCCTAACCTCAGAGTGTTTCCGGTTCATCATTGCCCGACACTCAATATATCTTTGTGGCACCTCAATATGGCCGAAGGAGTCATGAACATTTTTATAGTTCCCTTCACGCCGCCGTTTTATGATGCGTTAAAGTCCATAATAAAACCTCTTCTGGTTTCCCTTCTGGTTCCCTCCCCCGCCGGCCGTAAAATGTATATTTAATAAATGTGCCATATCCTGGAGCAATGATTATACATGTACACTTCCCTCCCACCTCGTACCTCTCAGCTCGTCCTCTGCGGAGTATTTAATTTGTACCCCAGCCAGATATCCGTGCGAGGGGAGGCCGTCCATTGTCGCTGCAGGGACGGGGAAGTGCAAATGGAAAACGGGAGTGCAGGGCAATTCGTTTTTAATTGTTTTTCTTCTCCCCGGAAAGTGTGCTACATGCGAAATGAGCCGGGGGAGTGGCGGGGCGGCGGCAGCAACAACTGTCAAAATAAAAACGCTGCCTCATGCAGCAAAATTTGAAATGGAAAACGAAATCAGCCAACAGGACATCCACCCACGCTCCTTCGGCTTTTGCCTTTTTGCAACAGGGAAGACACTTGACACTCTTTTGTGTTCAGCTCGCACCCCTGCGCGAAGCACCCTCCAGTGCGCCAGTTTTTTTTCCCAGTGCAGCTGCACTCTCGCCTTTGTCGCCTTGTTATTAGCAAAATTTACCCAGCACAGAGGCAGCCGGGCAAAAATCGGAAATTTAATTTTATTTCCATGTTTTTGTTTCGCCCTGCCCCCCCTCCCTCTTTGCACTGGAAAAATCGGGGGGAGGTGAGTGCCGACTTCTTTCTGGCCCGAAGTCGAACAACCGGTGCGGAAAATGTCAGCAATATTTCCCTGTGCATTGCTGCCACCCTTCTGGCTTTGTCCATTTGGCTGTTCCACTCGCTTTCTGCGGTGTCACTAAGTCCCCCGTAAGAGTTTCAGCGCAAAACAAGGACGACTCTGATGAAAAAAAACAACAGCAAGGACAAGAAATATATCGAATAATAGAAAACCGTAAACCCTGAAATCAACCCCTAGGGAGAACCCTTCCCTGTCTTTCCGTGCTTCCCCGTGCTTTTCGAAGTTTAGCCGGGCGGGGTGGTTCCCGAAAATACAAAACAGTTGCCACTACACACAAATTTGACATTTGCAAATCGTTTTGCGTGGAGTGCTCTCCGGACTTCCGGCGATCTCCGAGGATCTGCCGTTTTGTGCCCATTTACCACCGCACAACACCGCACAATTCATCAAAGGACCCCTGGGAAAGGGGTTGAAGGGGGAGGCGGGTAGATAATCGTAATCAGCAGAGTCAGCTTTTGCAGGTCCACTTAATTAAAACTTAATTGTAAAGCCAGAAGCTCGCTCACAGTGCACTGCAGTGGTTGAACCTGGGTTGGGAGAAACTATGCAAAAAAAGCGTTTAATGACGGGCCACATGCACAAACAATTTGCATTCTGCCAGGACTCCACAAAGCAACAAAAGCAGCCGAACATCAAAGGACGCAAAGGGTGCTCCAAGCCTCCCAACTTCGCAACTCCGGCGGCCCCTTGAAAAAATGTTTCAAAAGTGTGACAGCAAAACAGTGGAATGGCCCACACCGCCCACATTTAAATGTCAATGATTTTAATGGGCGGACGCGCAAAAATCTTGAGCCAGTTTTGTGTTTATTACGTTGACAAAGGACGGCAGGAGAAGCCGAGAAGCTCCCGGGGGAAAGGCTCGCAGGAGACCAGCTAACCACGCCCCCCGTGCGACCCCGCCCTTGTCGTCATTTCCCCATTTGAACCCGCTGCGTTTGTAAGGTCATGGAACTTGTCTGCATTGACTTTGAGGGGTGTGAGTGGTTGCAACTGCAGGCAGGGAAACCCCGACCGTTTGCAAATAAAAACTTTTCCATTCCGCCATCTCACTCACCGGCGCTAGGGCTCCCTCCTTTCACACTGGAAAAAACCACGGCACCTAAAATTTTAATCCAAAATCCAACAATCCCAATAAAACAAAAGCGCATAGAAATATTTCTAACAGAAATATTCGAACTTTGAATTAGAAAAATTAGTTTATATTGAAATTGCAATATATTCGAGACCCTATATCTAAGGTGATTGAGTTTTTTGCATGGTGCACCTTGTCGTGTCGACAAACTGTTTTCATTTTGCGCCGCTACGCGCTTTTTGATGCCGCCGCCAACAAGGCAAACAGTTGCTCCTGCTCCTGTTTTCCCGCTTTTCACGGCGAGTTTTTCAATTGATTTTCGCGGTTTGCTTTGGCCAAGGCCACAGGATGCAGAGGTGGGTTTTAGGGAGCGGCCAAGGGGGCGGGAGCTGCGCCAAGGGCCAGGGACAGGGGCGCAGTTGCACCTGCGAGCCCTTCGAGTTTGTTGCTGCTGCTTCAACGCTTCTTTGTGTGCTGCTGCATCTGCGGGGGAAAAAGGAATTTCCCCAAAATAATAAAAATAAAAGAGCGGGACGACGGATTGGTTCCATAGAAAGTTTAAGTGCTTTGTGGCTGCAAGTTTTTCGTTTTGGCTTTTCCCGGTTCCGCTTCTTATTCCCCGATTTTTTGCTACCCGGAACCATTTGGGGTCGTTTTGTGTGAAGGTTTTTGAGGGCTTTTTCGCTTCCCCCATTGATTGATTGATTGGCCTCCATCGGGGCGATAAGCCATCGATTAGCATTCTCTTTGGGCCCCAAGTGGATGCGATGCTGATGCTGGTTGGATTTCGCCGTCGACCGGTCATTGTTTGGTTAATTGCTCATCATCATTATCTTGAGTCGGTCGCCGGACCCGCTTCCTCTTGTTACTTGTTAATGATATTGGCAGTTAAAAGTTTATAACTCAGTTGAGCGAAGGAAGTTTTGCGATTGTTTCCGTGATTTAAAAACTTTTTAACAGCCCCTTTAAGGCTTTCACAGCAAGTTTCCTTGTTTTAAGAACATTCATCCTAAATAATGTACTAATTCATGAATCTATTTTCTCTGAGAAAAGTTGCGTTTCAAGCATCGATCAGACCGTGTGATAGAGTATTTAAGTATGGGAGGCATTCCATACAGACTCGGTTTCAAGTTCTCACCTTCTGGAAAGCCCACACCTTGTGCGGTTTGTTTGCCAACATGGGTGTCAACTGTACTTTCAGGAGCCGGCAACACTTGCTACTTATTTGCTCGTTGGTGTGTCTACGTTTTCTTGTTTGTTTAATTAAAACAGCCAGTCGACTTGTAGTTGTCGCCGCTGATGTTGATGGTGATGTTGCAGTTGCAGTTGCTGCCGCTTTTGCTGACGTTCTTGCCGGTGTCTCATGCTGAGCCGGCTACCAACTTTGGTCACAGCTTCCGCCCGACGACCTCTTTAGCGCATTGAAGCGCAGCCATTCACCGATCGTTCAGGCGAATCTCGGAATCGCTCCCCTGCATCTCTGTTTCCCAGTTTCTCCGCATTCTCAAGTCTTTGGCAAACATGGCCAAGAAGACCGTGGCCAGATCTTCAAGCCGAGTCTCTCGAGAGGAGCTGGAGATCTGGAGAGCTGGAGAGCTGGAGAGCTTGGGCAAACATGGTTGAGACTGACTGGCTGGCAGCGTGATTTTGTATAAATTCCTTCAACGGCCCATGGATGATTGGCAAAAACGCATGCGTTTCCAGGGCGAGTAATAATTTGTTACTCGTAACGAGCTTGTAGCCTCTGAGCCCCTCCACGCTTGTTAACAATTAAATAAACAATATGAGTCTGCACTAAAAGCACAAATCATTAAGCAAACACCGGCCGGTTGGTTCGTTCGCCGCCGATCGTCGAAACCCAAACATTTGGCTACCACTCACGGCAGCCGGGATGATGAGGCCGGCGAGTTTGAGAGTCTGCGGGCAGCGATCCGATCCATTCGTCACCGCCACTTGAGACATTTTTCTCTATTAAAAACAATATTTATGCATTCTTAGCCTCATTGTTGTTCTTGCTGGGGAGAGAAGCACGTTTGCTATTATTTCCAGGCCATTTCCCATGAACACATCCTCCGTACCTATTTGTACAAGTCGCCGCCGACCAGGCCGGCAATCACAACAAGCCCCGAGACCCAAAAGGGAAACAGCGATCCCATGTCCCTGTCCAGGGCTCGGTCACTTGACGCTTTAATAACCAGAGCAAGTGGTTGTTGTTTGCATTCGGATTCGGAACGGGACGGGACGGGACGGGACCACAACACTTACCACTGGCTCTGGGTCTCCCTTTAAACGCGGTAGCCGTTGGGAACGTGGCTTTTCCATATACAAGAACACGTGTACACATTTTCCTTTTCTTGCCAGTCTGCCATTTCAGTCACGTTTCTTGCATTTCAATATGATTTTCCTGCCTCGTTGTCGATGTCGTTGTCGGACAAACCAATTAGACTTTTCCTTCCATCCGTTTCTGTTTGTCGCATTGCCCCGGCTTACGGCTAATTTTCACTCTCGAAAGGAAAGCCAGCATAATGCCAAATGGGGAGATGGAATGTTAATTCATTGGGCTTGGAAATCGGGGACTTCGATGGCATTTCCTGTGTTGCTCCCATGAAAGCGGCAAGTACTCATTGTCTCTGGAAATAGATATATAATCCCAGAGTCTCATCCAAGCGATGAGAGGCAACGCTGAAATTGACATTTGAACCTCGAAGGGCACTAGTAACATAGTTAATTCAAGTAGATTTAATACAATACACTCGTATACAGTGTGGAATATAGACGCTTTTCGCGCTGCAATCGATAGCCGCCTCACGCCTGGCATTGCTTCTCACGATCCGATTGCCCACATTTCGATATTGGATTTCAACGTTTATTTTTGGCGCTACCCTCAAACTGCGAGTTGTAATCACAACACTTCGGGCTTTTCGCCCCCACAGAGGCGCTGGCACTCGCACAACCACCCAGCCGCTGTCCTAGAAACATTTTCCGCGGCGTATTTACTTAATTATTTTGAAGTGCTCGGCAAACATTTTAACACGAAAAATGTTTCAGAGCAGGCAGGCGCTCGGCAACTTATTTTTGGGGTTGTATCGAAAATCGGACGGCGCGGATGGTCGGATGGTCGGATGGGTTGAGGGAGTGGGACCGTGATGGACGACAACTTACGCACACAAATGTTATTAATTAAAATGTCATTCATTTTGGAAACAATGAAAGGACTTTCTGCTCTGGAGCCGGGAAAACAAAGGGCCCAAAGCGGAGCTAGGGACGTGGGGCGTGCGGGTGGTGTAAACTATTTTGTATTTGCAGCTGTTGTTGACAGTTTTGCCGAAGAGGGGCTTTAAAGCTGCTACCAGTTTTCTTTCTTCTGGGTCTCTGGATCTGGACCACACGCAGCTGGGGATCCCAAGTAGAAAAGTGCAAAGCTGCAAAACTGAAACTGAAGCTGGCCACAAAGCCGCAAATATGTGTGTCACTTGACACTTGCTTAAGCCTGTATCTGTATCTCGTAGATAAAATTCGTGACTTTCAGCACAGAAGCTCCAGCGAGCTAAATTGCCCTTCACTTCAGTCCCATCCAGCTGTCAATTTTTGGGGACCAGCTGCCGCTCGACTTGACCACAAACCGCTGGCAGCGCATCGATAGCAGCAGCCAGCAGCTGTCATTCCCCAAAGCAAAAACCAATGCAAAAAGGGTATCGCCCAGATAATATTGTACTTGTGATGGTTATTAAGTGCGGGATGAGCAGGATACTTGATGGGTGGTGCGGATGCCACCATTTTGACTGCGCTTCAAGTGAGCAATTGTCTTGAATTAATTTCTGCCTCATCACATCCAATCCATCAGCGTTTCACACCCTCCTTCAGCTGGAAGGCTAAAGCAAACACTTTCATCAAGCACAGGCACTGAGCGAAAATGCAGCTGGGAAATGACCAATCAAATCGCATTCTAAGACCCAAATTGTTTACCCTTCCATGCTTTCAACGAGTAAGAGCCCTAAATTGATGGTCTACTCCCGAGCAGAACTATTTATCCCGCCCGAGTGTTGTTTTTCTCTCTGCACGAGCGTCCGCCGCCAGCAGACGGCGTCAAATTTAATAAAAATCACTGATTTTGATTGATGCGCCTCTTGGTCAGCAGAGCAGTTGCAGTTCCACTTTCAGACAGCCCTGCAGCAGCGTCGTCAGCAAATATTGGCGGAAGGGTTGGCCCTCGATAGCGGAAAAAATCCAATGTCCCGGGCAGGGGAGAGCAGTGAAGTGCTTGACATGTGACATGGACGTGTCGTCCAAGTGTCGCTGCGCTCAATTGAAACAAATGAAGCGCGAAAGTTGCCAGTTTCGGGGAGCAGCAGCAGCAGAATCAGAATCCGAATCCGAATCAGAATCAGAAACAGGAAAGAGCAGTTACAACTTGTCGACGCCTCATCAGCGATCCGCTGACGTTTGGCTTGGAACCAATCCCAGAGCTTGCATCAGTTGAATTTGGAAAGCCGGACAGTTGAAAGCTATAAATAGTCTCCCGAATCAGTTGAAAACGTAAGAAATATGAATTTATACGATCACAGATCATAAATAAGGAGGGACTGACGTCAATGAATAGCCAACAGCGAGACTACAACTAAGTCTATGTGAGATGTGGGATTTATTATATTTTTAAAGACCTCTCTTAGCCTTAGGAATTTATTTTTAAAAGTAAAATTCTAACAAATTTCCGCTTTCTCTTCTCTTACAGCTAGGCCACGCCGTTTACAGAGCGTTGACGATTTGACGCTGAGCTGTGTCTGGAAGATAACGCTTCTCCGGCTCTCGAGGCGCCTCCCCGAGGAGCGAGGTGCAACCGTAGAGAAGGAGGTGCATCAACTGCCCCAAGCAGACAGTCCTCCCCAAGTCAGCTAAGCCAAGCGGCCAATTGCAGCGGATAACGCAAACAAACGCACAAAATGAAACACAACCGTCTAAAGAGCCTGTTCCTGGGCCTCCAGGTGGTCCTGATTCTGGCGTCCTGCCGAGCGGACGGACCCCAGCACAGTTCGGACCACGGTCTTGGCATGGGCATGGGCATGGGCGGACACGGGCTGGACGCTAGTCCGGCGCCAGGCTACGGTGTCCCGGCTATTCCCAAAGACCCAACGTCGCGGTGCGAGGAGATCACCATTCCGATGTGCAGGGGCATCGGCTACAACATGACATCCTTCCCGAACGAAATGAACCACGAAACGCAGGACGAGGCGGGCCTGGAGGTGCACCAGTTCTGGCCCCTGGTGGAGATCAAGTGCTCGCCGGACCTGAAGTTCTTCCTCTGTAGCATGTACACGCCGATCTGCCTGGAGGAGTACCACAAGCCACTGCCCGTGTGCCGCAGTGTGTGCGAGCGGGCCCGTTCTGGCTGTGCGCCTATCATGCAGCAGTATAGCTTCGAGTGGCCGGAGCGGATGGCCTGCGAGCACCTGCCCCTGCACGGCGATCCCGACAACCTGTGCATGGAGCAGCCCTCGTACACAGAGGCGGGTAGTGGCGGCAGCTCGGGTGGATCTGGCGGTTCCGGCAGCGGCTCTGGCACATCCCGCGGCAAGGGCAAGCAGGGTGGCAGCAGCGGCGGCTCTGGAAGCAGCGGATCCGGCGGCAGCGGCGGCTCCGGAGGCACGTCCACCAAGTGCCGTGGAAGGAATTCAAAAAACTGCCAAAATCCCCAAGGAGAAAAGGCAAGCGGAAAAGAGTGCAGCTGCTCGTGCCGCTCCCCACTCATCTTCCTGGGGAAGGAGCAGCTCATGCAGCAGCAGTCCCAGTCGCCCATGATGCACCACCCCCACCACTGGTACATGAACCTCACTGTGCAAAGGATCGCCGGCGTGCCAAACTGCGGCATACCCTGCAAGGGTCCGTTCTTCAGCAACGACGAAAAGGACTTCGCCGGCCTCTGGATCGCCCTGTGGTCGGGTCTGTGCTTCTGCAGCACCCTCATGACCCTAACCACATTCATCATCGACACCGAAAGGTTTAAGTACCCGGAGCGGCCGATCGTCTTCCTCTCCGCCTGCTACTTCATGGTGGCGGTGGGATATCTGTCCCGCAACTTCCTGCAGAACGAGGAGATCGCCTGCGACGGGTTGCTGCTGCGCGAGAGCTCCACGGGCCC
Source organism: Drosophila ironensis (assembly GCA_021223825.1). Taxonomy (NCBI): domain Eukaryota; kingdom Metazoa; phylum Arthropoda; class Insecta; order Diptera; family Drosophilidae; genus Drosophila; species Drosophila ironensis. The sequence continues at coordinate 3,704,489 of JAJJHQ010011965.1, forward strand.
CCACTCGTGCACCCTGGTCTTCCTACTCACCTACTTCTTCGGCATGGCCTCCTCCATCTGGTGGGTAATTCTCAGCTTCACCTGGTTCCTGGCCGCGGGCCTCAAGTGGGGCAACGAGGCCATCACCAAGCACTCGCAGTACTTCCACCTGGCTGCCTGGCTGATACCCACCGTCCAGTCGGTGGCCGTGCTCCTGCTCTCCGCCGTGGACGGCGACCCCATTCTGGGCATCTGCTATGTGGGAAACCTCAACCCGGACCACCTGAAGACCTTCGTGCTGGCGCCGCTCTTCGTTTACCTCGTTATCGGCACCACCTTCCTGATGGCCGGCTTTGTCTCCCTGTTCCGCATTCGATCGGTGATCAAGCAGCAGGGCGGCGTGGGTGCCGGCGTCAAGGCCGACAAGCTGGAGAAGCTCATGATCCGGATTGGCATCTTCTCGGTGCTGTACACCGTGCCGGCCACCATTGTCATTGGCTGCTATCTGTACGAGGCGGCCTACTTCGAGGACTGGATCAAGGCCCTGGCCTGCCCCTGTGCCCAGGTGAAGGGTCCCGGCAAGAAGCCCCTCTACTCGGTGCTGATGCTCAAGTACTTCATGGCCCTGGCCGTGGGCATCACCTCCGGCGTCTGGATCTGGTCGGGCAAGACGCTTGAGAGCTGGCGGCGCTTCTGGCGCAGACTCTTCGGAGCGCCCGATCGCACTGGGGCCAACCAGGCGCTGATTAAGCAGCGGCCACCGATTCCGCACCCGTACGCCGGTTCGGGCATGGGGATGCCGGTGGGCTCGGCGGCGGGATCGCTGCTGGCCACGCCCTACACCCAGGCGGGCGGCGCCTCGGTGGCCTCCACCAGCCACCACCACCTGCACCACCACGTTCTCAAGCAGCCAGCGGCCAGCCATGTATGACATGGAGAGTCGGGGGGAGCATCTACCATGGGCGGCGGCACCATCGGCGGCGGGGGCGGCGGAACGATCGGCGGCGGCAGCAGCACCATCGGCGGCGGCACCCTCGGCGGCGGCAGCATCCTCGGCGGACACGCCGGCACTGCTATGAGCGGCAGCACGGTCGGCATGGGCGGTCCCCCCGGCACCCTGATGCACCCCGGCGCCAACGGCGGCAATCCCGGCGTCGGCAACGTCTACGGCAACGGCAATGGCGGAGTGGGCGGCGGCCAGAGCACCGCCCCCGGCTCGGTGATCGACCAGCGGGCTGTGTCCGTGGTGGTCACCCTGCCGGGCGGCCCAGGCGGCGCCCAACATCCGGGGCAGGCGCTGAGCGACTACGGTCCCATATAGTTAATGGTACGCCCGGACACCGCGCACTGGGTCTCGACCAGCAGCTTCAGTCAGCTGTAATCCGATCGAGGAGAATCGCAGTAGCCTTGTCCCAGTCTCCCTGTCTCACTCGCACTCTCCGGGCTCTCTCACTCGCACCAACACCAACACAATAATACACACCCTTCTCCCGATTTGTCCAGCAAAGGTTTTGAAGCAATGCCATATTAATTCGTGTAGCCGTAGTTTGTCCTTGAATGGAAGGCGGCCCTGCGTATGATCCAAGTTTCCATCTGAAAGTTGGTAGATGGGATTGCCAAATATGTTGTTAACTGGCAACCCGGAGGAGAGGGCAGGGCCGAGAGTAGCATTAGCGATGCGATAGCAACCATTCTGTATGCAGGAATCTAGTCGATAGAAAACCTTTGCCCTCATCAGCAGACGAGCGAGGAGCAGTAGCCGTGGGCGTTGGGGAGTAACCGGGTGAGAAAGCACCCAGAAGGGGGACCGCGGTCGAGACCAGTTGCAGCGCGTTTGTTCCAAATGCCATTAGCTGCTTCCTATCTAACATGCAACACACTTAGCCAGCACCGTTTCTGTTGTTACTACTACTTCCTCCTTCCCCCACAAACACTTCCCCCACGAAATAGACTGAGAAATGCAAAACCAATTAAGTAGCCGCCACGTAGACCACTCGGGGGTAAGCAGGGAACGTAGGGAGCGGGATCTGCCCACACTGCCAAGTCAGAGCCACGAGCCATATTTCGAAATTACAACTAACTTTTAATCAAACTAACTACACTATTAACCTTAACCTAAACGTAAACATTTAACATTAGGCGATCGCAAGCAAGAGGAAAACGAAAAGGAAAACAAAAACCAGTAAATACAAAACAGAATACTTCGAATGCCCGTAGAAAGTTAGTTGCGATTTTAGGGTTGTCGCGATATCAAAGAGCAGGCGGTCAGTGTTGCCAGATACCATTTGTAAATTATTTAATCTAATCCTAAGGCATTACGAACACTAATTTTTGTACATATTTTCAAAACGCGCCTAGTTTCTACGATTTTTTGTTTGGAGGTGAGAAGCAAGATGAATAACCCTGAAACTAAAATAGTAACCTAAATATAGTAACTTGCATTTCAGCATCAAACTCTGCAACTCTGCATTTAAGCTCAAAAATTGAATTTAATTTTTACGAAACCCCAAATGGAGAATACTACCAAACCCCTATTCCCTTTTGCCCCTACAAAATACAAAGATACAAATAAAATGTAGAAGAAAAGAAATGAAAATTGCCAACTTTTGCAGCCGACGCAGGGCATTTTTTTGCATTTATAAAAGAAGCAAAAACAAAAATTGTATAAAGCTAAACCACTTATATAAGAGTATTAAACTAAATGTAATCTTAGCCGTAAGCGAAAGCAAAACAAAACCAAGAAAAAAAGAAGGGAGAAGAAAAGAAAGAAAGAGTACGGAAGTGAAAAGAAAATATCTATCAAGCATTAAAACTATTGTATTTAAATTTAATATTTATATTACATGGTAAAAGCAACAATTTAACTGTTAGCATTTCAAACCATTTCACATACGAAACAAAACGAAAACGGAAGAACTTTATATTATAAATTATATGATATAGCAACTATGTGTGTAATGTTTTTAGCAACTATAACTACTTCTATAAACAAACGAAAAATATGCGAATGCTGTAATAAAAACAATATACAAAATATTTTCCTTTTGAGTTGAGTTCTTTTTTATGGTTTCCTCTTGATTTCTTGATTTAACTAATGCATGACAAGTAAGTAGTTTTTGTTTGGCTCGCCTTATTTAAATATTAATTATTGGTTTTTAGCATTCACAAGAGATTCCCTCGAACACTTATACGTATCATTAAAACGAAGCTCTCCAAGTTAAGAAAACCAATGCAGATCGAACGAGTAAGCATTAATTAGCAAATTTTTCCACACAACGTACAATGTTTAATATACACACATATTAAAAATATTGAACGCAACAAAATACAAAAAAAAAACAAAAAGAAAAACAAAAAATAAGATGAAGAGATAAATCCAATACAATACAAGCATTTACGCGTAATATTTGATGTTGTTAATAAGCTTAAAGAAATATTGCTAGCTAGTAGCATTTAGTTTAGTTCTACACGGAAAGCGGCGACTCATCTTTCCAACCTTAGTTCGGGGCGTACATAGCAAACGCTTTTATCTATACATATATTTAAAAATATTAAAGGCTAACGAGTGTAACGAATATACGTAATGAGTAAAAACCAAATGGAAACGGCAGAGTGTAAAAATAATTAATGCAAATATTATTCAGTTTAAGCTCGACTCGAAACATTTTCCGTTGATTTTTTGTGATTGAGAATTCATTTACTAAATTGATGAACCGAAAATTGATTGCAATTTGCGAATGTATACGATTTTTTTATTTACATTTAAACGAAATCAAAACAAACTTAAAAAACAAAAAAACAGAAATACGAAATACGAAAATATTTCATAGCGGAGAGGATTTTAGAAGGATAGGAAGGATAGAAAGCTGTGCGGTGATTGATGGATTAGTTGAAGTTACACGAAACCGAGAAACTTGACGTCAAGTGTAGTTGTGAATTGTATTTTGTGAAATGTAATTTAATAACAAAGATGGAATAAATGAAAGCCCAAAGCAAATTATATATACAATGCATATTTATGTGGATCGGCGAGGCGCCGATGAACCGGCAGAAGCGAATACTTTAACAAAAATTCAAGCAGACATTATTTTATTTACAAACGAAATGCATTTTAATGATATAAATCAAAAAGCGAATGCGAAACGAAAAGAAATAATGTTGTTGATTGTGAAACCATTTTTATGCTCACACAAACGTCGACAACAACAACTCAGAGTCAAGAATCAAATGCGTTAACAGCAGCGGCAGCAACAACCAAATATACGATACAACAGCAGCAACAACAATAATATTAAATACATTTGTAATTGAAAAAGCAAAACCATTTAAAATAAAATTTAACAACATAAGAAGTCCACTTTATTTTTATGGAGATGGGAAAGCGGGAATGGGGACGGAAATCAATTGATTGCCTCAATGGCCAATCAACGCCTGCCCATTGGAATTGGACAGCAAGACCACCCGCTGGACGAAACATTCGTTTTTCCTCTTTTTTTTTTATAACGGAAATATATGGAAACCTTTTATTCGGACTTAAACATAAAACATGGTTAACATTATCTTTGCACAACTCGGAAAAGTTTTTTATTTCTTTGCTAGGAATTAAGAAACTAAATATTTGTACAGTTTGCTCCCTGAACCGTTGGTGTTTTAAATTTCCGTTACCTCTGTTATTTAACAGAATACGAAACTGTTCTACGATTAGCCAAGCTCTCAACCATCTAGGTGAAGCAGCCCTGGGACAACACAAAACAAGTAGGAACGCTGTAGTCGAGATTTCTCGACAACGAGATACCATGTACCTCTTTTCTTTATTGATTTCTTTGATTTTATTTATTTTTTTTCAAAAAATTCACCAAATTTTCGTTTATGTGCGGCATGCCGTTTTCTAGAGAAGGGGTGGGTAAAACTTTAATTGGCCATATCTTCTATATTTATTGTCCGATCCGTACGTAATTTTGCACGTACGTGTTTGACGATCAGTGGACTTATTGGACTGAAAATTATGCCTCTAGCTTTTACCATTTCGAAGATATCGATTTTTTTGCAAATACGAGGGCGGAAAGGGTTCGTGGCAAATATCCAAGAATGACATTATCTGCGCAATATTAAACGGACATGTTGCAAAAAGAAATAGGTCTCTAACTCTTATTTTGTCCAAGTTATAGGCAAATGTGTCGAGGAACATTCAGTTTTATGCAAATTACGAAGGCGGAAAGGGGCGTGGCAAAAATTTGAAATAAACTTGATCTGCCTGCAATAATAACACACCAAAAGCAAAAAGAACTAGACCTCTAGCTCTTACCATCTCCGAGAACGAGGTGTTCATACATACAGACAGACGGACAGACGGACAGACGGACAGACGGACAGACGGACGGACGGACAGACGGACATGGCTATATCGACTCGGCTGTTGATGCTGATCAAGAATATATATACTTTATGGGGTCGGAGATGTCTCCTTCTGGCTGTTACATACATTTGCACAAAGTTAATATACCATTTGTACCTTAAGGTACATGGTATAAAAAACATATATATCTAATAAAGAATAAACTGTATAAATTATTTTAACTAGAAGTTTGGCTTATTGTTTTTTTCTTCTTGTTTTTTCCTCATGTTAAAAATTTTCCAAGAATTTCTCTTGGCAACAAGTAACACGATTTCCATTACCAAGTCCCCTTTTTTTCCAGTGCACTGCATTGCAAGTGGACCATATTGCTTGTTTTTTTCACATGTGTGTTTGTTGCTGTTTGTTGGTCAAAGCCGCAAATTGACGGTTTTCCAAAATTACACAGCCTTAGTAGCCTTTTTTTGTCTTAGCCTTTGTAGAATCGGAATTGGTATTAAATATCCATAGGGTCACATTAACATATGTACATATCTCCGTGGACTCAAAGACCTCGAAGATTTCTGTCGAAAGAGGAAACCCCTATATTTTATTGTATAGAGCTTATACCAATACTCGAAAGCTTTTTTGGCGCCTGTTCTGCAGGCTTAGTGTAGTTTTTAACCAAAGGACTTGAACCTAAATTTCAAAGGAACCCGATGGTCCCTAGCTGGTTGGAGCTTTTAAGCTTAGCTTAAATGCCCAAAACCATTAAGGATTATCCCTTTTGGGTTAAAGCATTCTGAGGGCGCCAAAATTTTATTTAACCCTTATTTTTAAAACCAATGACATAGAAATAATCACTTTAAAACACTCGGTGTGATTATAATATAATTTTAAATATATTGCATTGATATTGTATAAAATATAAAAGGTTCCGTTCAAGTACATTTTGGTAAATCGGGTGACTTAGCTCAATATAAAAGCATATGGCGTGTCTGGGTGCCATTGCGCCATTCATCATCGCTTGAGCTGTGAAAAACTTTCAAAATATGACCACAATGCAATTATTGCAATTATTTTTCAATTATAGACTCTCCATTGTTGTCGGACACTCAACGTCCACCGTCCCCCTGCTACCCCATTCATGTCCTTGCCAAAGTATTAGGAAACAAAATTTCGCCTGGCGGTGTGTGCTTATGTGAATTATTCTTATATCTACTTACAAAACTTATTTTTAGTGCCAGCTGAGCGGAGAGGAGCGCAGTCAAATAGCTCCGATGACCTTACATGCATAAATATTTCAGCCGACTTTAGCTTTGCTTGTTGCCATTTTCAAGAGCAAGGCAAGGTCCTTGCTGCCCCTTCCGCTGCCGCTGCTTCTGCTGCTCCTGCTACTGCTTCTGCTGCCGCTGTGGAAAACTATTCGCACACTGCAGAAGGACAACAGTTGGGGGGCTCTAAGCCCACCCCGTGCGCAGTGTGCGCCCCTCGGCAGGCTGGTCAACAGGTTGAAAATGAGCGCGTTTGAAACTTTCCAAAACTTTTGCGCAAAAACCGAATCGAAAATTAGAGACTAAAGCGTCGCCCCTCCCCCGCTGGCCACCTTTCACCGTGGCCATGAAAATTCAATTAGCAGACCAGGCGCTAATTAATAGCAAATTGAAAGCTTTCCACTTGTTGAGAAAGGTTTTTTGCGAAAATGCCACACAGCCATTGTCCAGGCGTAAAACACACACGCCTCACGTGCTAAAAAGCTCCGCACGTGTCCTGCCGCACAAACCTGAGGGTGGGGATGGGGCACGTTGCATAGGGCAAGCATGCGGGGAAAGCTTTCCACTGCCAATAGCAACAGCGTGCCCCAAACACGAGCTCCCCGAGCTTTGGCCGACTCCAAATGATATTTTGGCCAACAGTTTGTTGCTCAAGCTGTTCCCGAACGGACGTGTCTCTTCCAGAATTCAGTTTGTTCCCAACAGCGATTTCGGCTTAGACTCGGATTCGGCCACAGTTCCTCCATAACCAAAAATCGAAAAAACCAAGCCCGAAAAAAAATAACACAAAACATTGCCGGGGAGTTGCTCCCCAATCAGCAACCATACAAAAAAAGGAGTGGTGCGGAGTTCGCCGAAATTTCTTTGCCGTGCGCTGTGTGTGCGAAGTCTAGTGTGTGCGCGTGTGAGTGTCTAAATATTTAAATAACGAACAAAAAATTAAACAAACAGGGGCGACGGTCAAACGATGAATAGGGAGTGAACCCGGGGGAAGCCTAGTCTGGGCTTTAGGGAGCGGGCTAGGCGCTCGTCTAGGGCTGCTAGGGCTGCTAGGGCTGGGCTGAAGCCAAGTTTTTGCTAAGCGACCGGGCCAAGACATGCGGGAACATGCAAAGCCAACATTAGATTGTGTCAGCCAACTGACTTTAAGTGGCAGGCCACGACGGCTGTATGACCAGCAGATTAGCTGGCTTTAAAGGTCTTAGGTCAGTTACCAGCTACAGTTTCCAGCACTGTGCATTTCCCCCCTTCAGGACGGCAGTCGGGAGCACTTAATTAACACAGCGCTGCCCAACTTGTGCTAGCTGAGGCCGAAAATCACACCAAAATAGGTCTCAGGGAGCCACCCAAAAGGGAATACTCGAGCATGTTCTTTGGAACTGTTTAATTTTCTCAAGAATTCGGACAGACTAGAACGACCTAATTGCTTAAGACGTTCATTAAGCTCAGTTCGTTATGGAAATCAAAGCGGGCAACACAGCCTGAGTTGGCCCAAGAATTTCTGCAACAAATTGAGCGCTTGCATTTGGTTTTACAAACAAATGGGAAACTGAAGACACAGCCAACAATGGGCAGAACAGGGTTCGAATTTTGCTAACAAAATTGCGTCTTTAATTGCGTCTTTAAAAATACACTCCAATAATCTAATTAAAACCCCTTTACCAACCGAACCTATATTGAGAATCCATGATATCTTTAGAATAGTTCGAGATGCCGATTTGACAGGTTTAATTTGACATGTTATACATTTTTTCATAACAATCTGCACAAGTGCTTATATATCAATAGAAAGCGTGACTAGCTTCTTATTTAATTTTATTGATCGCTTCAAAAGAAACATTTTTAGCACCGCAAATAAGACCGTGTATTCATTTTTTTTTACTTTTGGCAAACAGCTAAAGACTTCCGCCTCCTTACATTTTATTAACACAAACGGAAAGTGCCGAATCAGCATCGATACGAGGTCATAATCCAAAAAGCCACAAGGAACATCCACAAAGGCCATTTGACTATGCGCCCCTTTATGCGCGGCGCCTCTATGTGGAAATTGTTTGTATGGCCAAGTCGGCAGGAGTCGGTGGAGCACTGGTGGAGCCTCCCCAAGGCTCTGCCGCCATTCACGCGGCCGTTCGCAGTTTCGTTGAGAGTTTAGCGCGACCATTTTGGGCGAAGCATTCAAAGTGGAGCCAAGGGCTAAATTGTCCAAGGCTATCTGCATTTCAAATGACCAACGCAACAATGAAGGCTGAAAATCAACAAACGAGGAGTGGCCCTAAAAACAAAACAAGACACAGCACACAGCACACAGCACACAGCAATACTCGTAGAAGCAGCAACAGCAGCAGCAACAGCAGCGGAGACAATAGCAGGGAACAGGCAACTGAGAATTGTCGCATATGCAGGGTTGGGCCAACACCACACACTACACACACACAGGCCCTACAAAGGGGGCCCGGGGGTCAGGGGGCGGCAGGCTACTTAAAACAGCACACACATGACGTCATTAAGCATATTAAATGATGTTTTCAGCGCGCTTGTGACTGCACTTAAAAACGGAAAGGCCCTGAAATGTAGGCAGTGAAATAATGTTTTGTTCTGAATATTTGCTTGGTCATTTTATTGGTTGTGTATAATCCAAAGAATGCACGAGTCTTTTGAACCCAAATGAAATAATCTGGGAAACCAGGCTTACGCCTGCTGGAAGGCCACAGAATTGACGGTTTCAGGGTGCCAATAAAGCTGGAAAGATTACGCCCCAAAGATCTCCCAAACAGACAAATTTAGCCAACGATCCTAAAACCTTTAATAGAGTCAATTTTTAAAGATACAACCACAATTTATCCCCATAATCTATCATTTTAATTGAACATTGCAATTGAAACCGAAGCCCCAAGTTATCCCTGCGCTTTCTCATTTAGCTTTTTAGTAATTAAAAGTAATTAATTTAAGCCTAAGCTGTTCGCATGACCGGTTTTGCTAAGTGTGCCGTTGCATGGCGTTTAGAGATGAGCAGCAAAACGGTAAAAGGCCATTAACAAACGCCTAATGGCGCACTTGAGACACTGCGCAGCCACAGGGGCGTGTCTAGGGGGCGGGGCGGCAGGGCGTGGCTCGTATGGAAAATAGTGAAGACGAGGGAAGTGGGCGATAGGGTTAGGGCAGAGCTGATAATGCATCTGCGGTTCTGGTTCTCTTTGCGGGGGGGGGGAGAAAAAGCGACTGGCCCTGGCTCTAACTCATTTTGCTCATTTCCTGCGAAATTGAAGTATTAAATATTTATTCAAGTGCATGGAACAAATCACATAATCCATGGAAATGTGTCGCGGTCATATACAGGAGCAACTACAACAACGAGAGTGAGGCGTCAAATGCACACGCAAGGCAAATGTGAAATGATCAACCAAAGGGCAATTTATCAGCATCCCCGAAGTGCGCTACCAAAAGTGTACAAATAAACAAGCGACCGGCAACTAACAAGCAAACAACAGCAATAACAATTTGTCAAGTACACACACACACCTGGCTAACAAACGCGTGCAAAACACACACGAAATTTTACAGGTGAAAAGCCAAACCAGGCGGAGCGGGCGAAAACGCGCGCGTTTTTAAACGCCCCCGAGCAGCGAACAAAGGATTATCGCGATGGCAAGGACCCTGGACCCGGAGCTGGCGATGGTGGAGCCTGCAAAATGGTAAGTTTATGGGCCATGCTAAAAATACTGACCCTGGAAAAGATATTTCGACTGACTGCGTTGGAGAATTTGTTCGTTACTTTGATATTCTTCCCATTCTAATGTGATCAAAATTGGAAGTATCGATACACTTCGCTATACCATCAAGTACAATATTTTTAATTCGATTTATTGCTACAAAGATACTGATACTTGGAAAGGTATCTGAAGAGATTGTAATCTTTTATCAATTGCATACATTTCTGTTGAACCTTTTCATTGCAACCTTTTCATTGCAACTTTTCTGCGATCTCACTGAGTGCATACTTGAAAGTAGTCCCCTGTGCTCCTTGATTTGACTACATCCTGCAGGCAGATCCAAGGTAGCAGGCAGCTGGCTTGGCTCCACTTAACCAATCAATATTATCGAGTTAGCAAACGCGAACGGCGAGTATCTGTGTGTGCGTGCTCGTTCGAGCCAGTGCTGGTGAGTCTGAAAAGCACGTGGAGTTTATAAAATATGCAAGGCAATACATATTTGAACAGTCAGGAAAAAGCGGAGCGGAGCGGATACACCGGCGAGGGCAGCTCATCCGAGCAAAAGATGAAGCCAGCGGCCATTGCTTTTGTTTTTTACACGCAAACAGCGAGCGGGCCCACGTATGGGCGCCACGTACACCGCCAGCACACTCGAGCTTATCCGTATTCTACATAAAATAATGCACTCGCTAAGGATTCCATTTAGACCAGCGAAGCTGCTCGGCGCAAAGTGCTTCTCCATAGCCAAATCGAGCGTGGATAATGAAATAATAATCTCTATCACCGGCAAACAACCATTAACTAAATGGGCGGATTAGCCAGGAATGTGCTTTGATGAGCCTAATGGAGATGCGGGGCAAAAGTTGAGCTGGAATTTTTGCCGCTTAAGCGCTTTGAAGTGATTTGAATGGGCGCTTAACGATAAGCATTTTGACATTTGCTATTTAACATTGCCAGCTTGTCGCCTGCCCTTGAGGTGCCTATTTGAAGTGTCCTTAAAACGTCAGACCATGTTTTATTGTCTCAGAGCTTGCTGCTGTTGTCTTAATTAAATTGTTTGAAATGGCTTTGGGGGTTCGGAGGAATTGGCAATCACCTGGGCAAAAATTGTTGTGGAAACGTTTCTTTAGTTTAAATAATTGTTATTAAAGGTGTGATAGTTTAGAGCCTGGATGTATTTTAAATGCTTATGTACAACTGAACGATGAAGTAACACTTAAAGGGCTTTGCCATTTCTGTTGTGTTTTAAGTTTACTTGCACAGGTTTGTGGCAAGCAGATAAAAGGCTTATGCTTCAAAGCTAAAGTTTCTTCTGCAATTTCACAGTATAATTAGTATAACTTCTGAAGTTTGAAAGTTGTTTCTTAATAGTACTCTTGTGTGTTGTGTAATATGTACTTTTCTCCAGAACTTTAACTGACTAGTTGGAAAGTAATCTGGTATATTTATCAGAGACAAAATGTTGAGTATTGACTATTATATCCCCTATGTTGAGCCATATTTTTAGCACCTAACCCAACCTATTGTCGACCAATAGTAGGTTAAAGCCACTTCACAATAACATTCAAAATAAAATTCAAAAATTGATGTGGCAACAATTTAATCTGTGCCCCACAAAATGGGATTTGCATAAATTTGGTTCGCTCCAAATGCTTTCCCATTTCCCCACAACAACAAGTCAATAATTCCTTGATAACAGACAACAAACAAATATTTGCATTCAACAGATTTCATTTGAATACACCCTGAAATTCTTTCAACCATAAATCCGCTGCTGTTGTGGCATTTAAGGTTGCCAGGCAAGCCAACCAGTCAGGAGATCTGGCTCTCATTGTTCGCCAAGTGATGGCCTGTAGACACTGGGAAATCCGATGCCAAAATATGTCGAATTTATGCAACAGAGCCGCCACAGGTTTTTCTTTTGCCAAAAATAGCTGCAGGCACAAATAGCCAGAGCCGCAGGAATGAATGAGGCGGCTCTGTGCGGGCCATGGAGTTATAATTAAAAGCAAATCCATATTCATTTCGTGTAAGCAGCCGCAGCAAGGCAAAAAGTGTGGCATGCACGGCGCGGGACGAAGGACGAAGATGCCGCTCAAATTAGGGGAAACGGAACGTGGGGACAAGGCCCCGAGTGTGGCATGTCTCTTTGTGTGTTTGTCAGTCTGCCTGGAACGACACTGAAGAATGCTGACAGGAGCATTCCTGGTCCCTGCTTTCTCGTCCTGCTGCTCCAAAAGAGCAGAAGAACGAACGTGATTCCAAAAGCTACATAATCTGGGGGGCACTGTGAGAAAATCTTAACTAAAGATCAGAGAGTATCTCGGTGAAAACGTTTCCAGCAAGGCAGAGAAAAATCTAATTCAAATACCGCCGACATATCCCTTAACAAGAACCAACCCGTTCACAGGATACTTCCTAAAGTTCACCTCCATTTTATCTAGATATCATTAAACGAAGCGTAACGAACGGTTTAAATTTAAGTATTCAGCTACCTAATTTACTCAGTATTTTCCGTAGTGTAGGGATATAGGCTGGGGTACCAAGCATTGGCGGCTCCTTGATGGCCTTCATGCCATCTCCAGTGTGCGACCCGCTTGCATATTTGCTTTCGCTTGAAAGGATCAGGGTCTGCCGGGGGTCTGCTGTGGATTTGTGTCGGCCTATTTTGTGGCCGCCGCTTTGCATGTTGCTAACAATTTTCCAGAGCAGCCGGCAAAATGTTCGTGCGACTAATTTGTGAAAAAACGCTGTAGTAGGAAGAAAGCCCGGCCAGGCAAAAGCAACAACCCCAACTAGCACGAGACGTTAAAATCAACGGTCCGTGTCCATTAAAACGGGGCCAGTCAGTACAACAAAAAGAACATATACCCGGCAAAACAAAAATACTGTAAGAGCAATACTCTGCGTTCCTGTTAATGAGAAGTACTCGCACCGCACAAAAAAATACAACAGGAAGGAGCTGAAAAAGGCGGACAAACAGCAGCACTTTCATGCGACCCGCGTGGGAGCGTGCAAGCCCGTTTAAGGATGTATCGGGTACAGTGTACTGCAGAGTGTACGCAAACAAGCAGAACAACCTTTTGCGACAATCGGTAAACACACAAAGCTAATAAAAAACTGTAAAATATTCAGCAATTGGCAAAGCTTTTAAGAGTCTTTGAGACGCCGCCCCTGATATTGAAATGTAAACCTCGCAATTTTGCTCCCCAACTGCGGCAGCGCCAAAAAATATGCTTCGCATAACGCCACGAAATGAAAATGATGGGGAAGTGATAAAATGGCGAGGGGGATAAATAAGTGCCGCGTGTTGAATAAAAAGAGCTGACGAGAAGGAGAAATTCAAAAAAGAATTCAACCTGGCTACGGGCAAAAATGTTTGCGTAAGCTTAAAGCCTTTACGGCGCTTTGAATATAGGAACTTTAATCCGAAGTGGGGCCAAGAGAAAATGGTAATTCCTGTTCTAATTAACAATTTTCGATTGAGGTAAGAAAGTTTTCAAGTAATTATTGAGGTACACGTTGTCCCAAAGTTATAATTAGTAGAAAATGGAAACATTTTTTGTATTATTTAAACAATATCCCCAATGCTTGGGAAGGCTAATTAATATCCCCGGGTTGTTAATAAAAACAGCCTAACAAAATAACGAACTGACGAAAGCCCAATTAATTGTAAAGCATTGCTCATTAAGAAGACATTTACATTGTCTGAGACAACAATAGAAAAAGCCGATATTCCATCAGAAGCTGCTGCTAATAGCTAATGGTTATTCAGGATATTGGTAGTTGCCTTAAATACGCATTTACCATCAATCACGGTGAAATCCTCACCTAAAGGGCCGCACGATAGATAATCTTATTTATGAAGGCCGCGCCAAAGTAGTCTCATTTATAAATAGCCAACTCCTAAGCGTTCCACTCGGCGAGGATATAGCCATCGGTGTGGCCATAAATTACGCTCCACGAACAATACTCCTGCACTCACTCCCGCGCACATAGATGAGTGGCTTTGGGTAATTCCCTGCTTTTATAATAAGAATAAAGGATAACCAGAACTAAGCTCAGGCAAGACGTCGGTGTATGTGAGGCGGAGGACTTCCCACCGAATATGCATAAAATTATGATCTAACAAAATTGCAAATTAATTGAAACGAATGGGAGGTACAAGCGGGGATACAAGAAAACTTTTTGCAGCAGATACAAAGCTAAAACACAAACCGGGCCACCGCCAACTGACAAACAAACTAGCAAACAAAACGTAAACATTTCAATTATGTCGCTGCGGTTGCTGAAACTTTTTTCATGCTAATTAAGCTCAATGGGTGCTCCGGGGGCTCTCGGCTGCGAGCTCCAGTAATTAGCCGGCAAAAGTCTAAACAAAGCCAGAAACTCGAAAACAAATGAGCCAAAGGAACAGGAAGCGGCCAAACAGAAGAAGCGCAGAGGACGGAGGCAGGGCAGAGAAAACAATGGCAGCAGGCCATTTCCGGTTTGTTCATGTGTGCTGTCGTTCTCATCGCCAGGGGGCGCTCAAGTGCTTACTTCCTCCGCCGCCATCGTCCATACCCTAGCTAGGACTTTTTAAGGCCAGCGCTGAGGAGTGAGCCGATTTTGATGTTAAAATGAAACTAGCAGAAAAATTATGCGCTACTGTTTATGGAGTTACAAACAAACAAATTCGACAATTAATTTAAGCAGGGCTTCCAATAATTAGACTTTTCTGTGGTTATTAAAAAGAGGGAATGAAAATTCAAGGGTAATTCCGAGTACATCATCGATCCCGGAGGCAGAACATCCTTTATTGTTATCAAAGTGTTGGTGTTTGTTTTGATATGTGTGTTGGTTTTTGTGCTCTGGTGGGTGTTGCAGCAACAGTTTGGTGCTTTGTTTGACTGCTTGTTTGCCAAGACAACGACACGCTTATAAATTTTTAATTAAATTGTTGTTTTGTAGTTCGTTGGCGTTGTCATTGTTTTTGCCCCAGCACAGGAAAACGCACTGATTGTCCTCCTACACAGGTTTGAATGTGTGCTTAGACGATTTGTATCCTTTGTTTAAAATTGGGTTGTAATAGTCTAGCTGGTGCAATTGCCTCTATATATCCAATAGCCTCCCCCGGAAAATTGAGTTGTTTAACTTGCAATAGAACCAAGGCAAAGAAACGAACTTTGTCTTAACTTAACCTGGAGGACAATCTAAAACTTGTGTATGCGTTGGGGTGTTTGGGTAAGCTTGGGTACGGTGTATTCAATTTGTTTTAAAATTTTTAATAAATAAAAGCAGAGTAACACTTTAGGTTGTTTAAAATGGAATTTATGTGTCTAAATTTACCGCCACTGAACCGGAGAAAATCTAGAAATGTGTGAAAGAATGGTAATTTTTCACATTCCCGTTCAATAAACCGGCAGGCAAGCTATTAACGTTTATCCTTTAGCATAAAGTAGTTTATCCTATGCACACATGTCTAGACCATTAATATCCAATTTATTATGTATTCCCTATCAGAGCCCAGCCAAATGCTGAAGCCAAACCCCATTGAGACCATTCACTTGTCTGACATTTTTTCTGCCGTTTCTTCACTTTTTGGTAGGGCTTGCCTATGACAAATTAACTTATTTAGTTGCGGCGGCAGAGGACCGTCACACGAAATAATTTATCAAATTCCTATATAAATTATTGATGTCCCCACACCCAGGACTGTACTTGTACCGCCTGTAGTGCGGGTGTGTGGGTGTGTGGGTGTGTGGGTACAGAGGAGGTGCATGTGCGAGTTTGTTTAAGTGCTGGGCTAACGCCCACACAGTATTTGCCCGGTCTTGCAGGCACACGGCACACGAATGAATAAAAATCGCTGTCAGGCGTAGGCGTTGTGCCAAATGCCAATCACGGGCATTAAGTCAATGGGAAGGGGCTGGAGTGGGAGGCATCCGGCTCCAAGTGGGAGGAATAATGAGCATTAGTGCGGAGAGTGGGGGGGGGCGGCCCGAGCCATAACTGGAAACCGGGGCCAAATGATAAATGACACTGCAGTCGAGGCCTCTCCAAATTAACATAATTTCTCCTTTTAATTGCCTGACGGACAAGCAGTACACTGAGCGTACAAGGTGCTGCCTTTGGTTTCACAGGAGTTTTCATAGTTACTCGTAATTTATGAGGTTTGGCTGAAGCGTAGATTTAATATGAATCAAGTTCCACTATTTCTCCGGGTGCAGGAGCGAAGGCAAGGAGCAGGTGCCCACGTTGGCGGGGTCGGTTAGACTTGTTTGCTCTCGTGGTGCTGGTGCGGTGTTGCTCCTGTGGTGTCGTTGCCATTGCCGTGGCTTCTGCCGGTGCCGGGTAATTTTGCATGCAAATAACTGGAAATTAGTGTAAGTGCTCACTGACATGCCACACACAGGGTGCCAGAGCCAGAGCCAGAGCCAAAGCTAGTGCCTCTGTCTCGCACAAAGCTCTCGGCTCCGGCTCTGGCTCCTGGCTTGGCTCCTGACTGCTCCGTCAGTTGGGGGTCGCTCGGTGAATCCCTGGATCCCCGTTGCCAAGCTCTCGGCTAGGTGAGCAGCCCAAGGAAATGCAGGGCCAATCGCAGCGTCACAGATAAACAGACGATGGCGGAATAAAGTGGCAAACGTCTTGCCAAACGGCTGAACACTGAGAGAAAAGAATGCTTTAGCTCTAAGCAATTTACCAGCATAATAAACAATCAAAACTTTCCTATTTAACCAGATCTGGCAAAAATCTGCTTATACATTCAAGATGTTTAAAGTAACTATCTGACATAGTTGGGATTTGTAAACTTTCCTCGCTGCACTGGTAGCTCTCAGAATCTCTATGCGGACGTTGTATGGCAGCATGTATAAATCGCCTCTATGCACTTTCCGCCCGCTCCTTTTGCCGAGCTGCTTGCTGTCCTGGAACATCGGCGCTTTAAAAAGCCATTAAAATGCAATGAGCGCAGAAACGTTTTATGCCACGAGCTGAACCGCGCTAAGCTCCCGAGTCCGGAGTCCGGACTAAAATTCCAGCCAGCTAGCTCACTGAGATGGGGAATAGAAAATAAAGAGCCACAGAGATGAATCTAGCACAATTATAAAACTTATTATTGCGCACATGAGGCAGTGCAACTATGCGGAACTACAACTAATTAGCATCTATTCGACACTTGGCTTTGCGGAGTCTGGTTTGTTAATAATTCAATTAAGTAGGAATATTTCCCATTTGCGTCCTTGTTTTATGACTTCAATTTTAAAGCACGTCGCCGTTAAATAATACCTACCTAAATACGATTTCAGGCCATTTCGATTCGTTTATTACCTAAGCAGAACTGTATTGACCCTTTCAAAAAGTTTACACCATTAATTGGGTACTTTTGGGGGGAAAATCGTTAAAACTCCGAAAAGTCTTAACACTATCCAATGTGGAGAACTTTGATAAATTAACCCTTAAAGATTTGCTGAATATTTTATCTATATCTGAAGAGCTAAATCTCATATGGCTCAACTTTGATGCATAGTGTACACCCAAGGCATCAACAAGTTACATCGGTCGTCATGCCATGACGATCTGAACCGTAATGAATCGAATTTGAAGAATATTCCATCACAACTTTAGGTTACAAATAAATAGTTACAGTATTGCCTTGCAAATGTCCAAACAGGCTCTCGTTTTCACATTCCTTCTGCTGCTGGCTGAGGAATCAATAGAGTTTCGCTTCGAAGTCGAGCTGATCAAGAAGCTTAACCTGAAGGACACCTCACCCAACTGGCTGGTGTCGCCCTCTACGGTTGCCCAGACACTGTCTTTTTTGTACTTGGGAAGGGATGGTCGAAAGGATTACCCGCTGGCCAATACGCTGCGAATAGCAGGACGCAGCCACGACAAGATCATGTCCTTCCACCAGGAAACAGGGAAAAGAAGTGACGCGGAAAAGTTTAAAGTAGTCAATCGGGTTTATTTCTCATCGGATTTTAATATGTCAAATCACATGAAAAACATGAGTGCAGCTATGCGCGTGAGCGTGGAGAACATGAATTTTCAGAGGCCTGATAAAGCCACGGATGAAATAAGGAAATGGTTTTTAAATTCCTTTGGGAAACGCAGCCATTTGTTTACCAAAGATCATCTACACAATGTCACTGAAATGGTAGCTGTGCAGGGCCTGTTGGTATCCTGCATATGGAAACATCGATTCCTGTATCAGTTTAAAGGGCATTTCCTCATCGACAGAAACGAGATGAAGCCCATCCAGCAGAAGATAACGCTGATGTACACCCTGGCGAACTTTCAATCCTTCAACGACGAAGAGGTCCACGGCCTTTTCATTCCATTTTCCGGCAAAGACATCGGAATGCTGGTTCTAATTCCCAGGCATCCGTTCAGCACGACGAAAGTGATTTCGCAGCTGGAAAAGTATCTGCAGCTGAAGATGAGAAAGGCGCTGGAAACGCATCTATTTCTTCCCGTTTTCGACATTCATGAGACCATGGAACTGAACGGCATCCTGGAGTCGATGGGTGTGAGGAAGGCTTTCGAGATTTTTGAAGAAGGTACTTCTGACAAGGAGGTCAAGGACAAGAATCTGGAGCCCGAGACGGTTCATATCGAGCAGCACACTTTCCTCTCCGTTAAGCCGAACAGGATGTTATGTAAGTTACACTCTGCCGATCAATTTAAAGCCGAGGAAACTTTCACGGATTTTTTCGCCTATAGTGGATTCCGAGTACGCTAACCAGGGCGACCAGAAAACGTTCAAGGTCAACCGGCCGTTTGTGTTTGTTATCAAGGATCAGAGGACAATTTACGTCGCCGGCCGCATAGACTCTATAGAGGACCTGCAAAAGCGCCACTAGTGCGGTTGTTGAATGCCAGTTGAATTGTAAATTAAATTAACTTGAATTAAGGCACACATTTTGTTATCCCGGCCATTAGGCCGCGGGCGGTGGTTGATTAGCGGCTTCCCTCAACTCCCCGATGGCATTGTTTACAACGTTGCCGCGCATATTAATTGCCTGATTAAGCAAATTTGGGCCACACAAAACACCAGACATCATTCTGCTTGGGCTTCAGCGGCTCTCGGGTTTGGCTGCGTTCCCCTGTATTTCTTTCTTTTTCCTGTGTGTGGCCTGTGGCATTCCACAATTACTCGCAATTTGTGGCGGAAACGGAGCCAAATGCTGACAATTGCATCGTGGCAGCCGAGTGGCGGCGCAAGAGCCTTGCAGTTCTTGCCGAACTGCGATTGCATAAATTATAAGGCCAGGGCCCCGCCAACCGCCGCTGATTTCCCACAAAACCCAGCGGTGGTGACACAAAGATGTCGACAACAGCTAACCGGGCTTTAAGTGCACTAACTGGTGCTGCAGGATACGGAACGGATGTGAAAACCAGGGCCGAGATGGCAGCTCGACAGGCCAGCAGGCAGTCCCCGGAGTTGCTGTGCATGGCATTGATTTTGGGTTGGCTCCTCACATTTTAAGGTAGAATAAATGCAAGCAACCAGTACACGAATAAATTATTTAAATTCCTTGTTAACCAACCGAGACACGCTTGAAATTTGGCCATCAAAATCGATCTGGATTTAAATTAAAGATTTATAGTAGGTACATTGATTGGCAAAATGTTTTTCTTTTCCTAATCAAAGCAATGACACTAAGAAAATACAGGATCTCTCTTAGTTTTTATTATAATCTCTATTCATTCATAGTTTGGAGATTGATATTTTGTAATTGAGCTTTTATATTTTATAAGACTATGGGAAATAATAGCCTTACAACATGTTTTACAACTGCTTTTGCTAGGGATATCAGCAGAGAGCAATTAAGCTCATACTTGTATATAATGCCATGCCTTCACGGGTCTTGTAAGGTCTGAAACAACATGGCGTGGCTCATACGCTCCGCTGCCCTCTCAATCACAACAAAGTTGCATGTCCCGAGCGTTGGTACTTTTATTGGTTAAAATAAAAACCGATGGCGCCTACAGTTCACTCGGACAGCAGGACACCGATGGGGGTGTTACGACGGACAGGGTGAGTACTGCCACGTAGAGCGTATAAAATGCAACAGAGTGCAGTGCTCATGTCGACAAATGACGTTCGACATCGGCATCCACAGAATGCTCAAATGAAATTTGCCAAGTCAAGCGCCCGAGTGACAGCAGCAGCAAGGTGGATCAATTCCGAAGGTTTAACGAGAGGGAAGGTCAGAAAAGGCAGCCATAAAGTCAAGGCCCCGAACACTAAAGCAATAAGAATTTTTTTTTAAATCGTAAATTTTGCAAAGGCCGTTGTTGAAACAATTTTGTATTAAATCCACGTCACCATAAAAACATGTCATTACCAAATGAGAAAACCCTACCTGGTTCAATCCCAAGTTATGTGTGAACAGAACATACAATTGGTTAGTCCGTATCTTCATCTCTTTCGGGTCTATGCCGAACATTTTTGAAATTTGGTAATGCGGAAAGGGGCACCTGCAGCTCCTAAAATCTCATAAATTTTGTCAAATATGAAGGTGCAAATACAGTTCTATGCAAATTTCTAAGACCGAAAAGAGCGGGGCAAAAATTTAAAATTACCTTGATCTGCGTACACATATAACGGACTCATGGCGAAATAAATTACGTTTCTAGCTCTTACCATCTCGGAGAACGACGTGTTTATAAACACAGGCGGACAGACGTACAGACAGACAGACAAACGGACAGACGGACATGGCTAGATCTACTCGGCTATTGATGGTGAGGTCAGAAATACCTGCTCTCCCTGTCACATACATTAGCACAAACTTAATATACCATTTGTACCTTAAGGAGGTATAAAAGCAATTTCCCAATGCTCTGAATTGAGATGTTAAACCACTTGAACAAAGGGAAAACAAATTTCAATTACTGGCATTGCGAAGTTCACACCTAATGAGTGACCACGGCCCTCAGCCTTCTAAGAAAAAGTCGTGCCAAAAGTCAAATAACCAACGAATCGGCAAAGTTTGATGAGAACAAATGGAAACAATTATCTGGCAGACAGCGGATACTAGACTTGTTCGCTTTGTTATCCTACTTCAACTTTATCCTTGGCTCTCCTTGATTTCCTTTGTTGGGAAAGGAACAAAGTTGAACTCGCTTAATTGAATTGAATGCCAGAGCTCGACGTCGATGAGATGGGATGATGATCGTAAAGGCAAAGGAGGCAAAGTGCACTCGAGTGCAAGTTATTCAGCCAGCTGGCAATATGGCAAATGGATTTGAGTAACAATGCCTTCGATTATGACCTGCTTGCATTCGGCAAGGAATACAATGGCAACAGAAAGGAACAGGCTGTATTAGCGTGTCAAAATGACATAAACTAAAATCACATTTAGCCCCTTGTTTGGTGTATAGACATGGCAGCAAAAGGGCATAAAACGATAACCGACAAACGCACAAGAAATGGCAAATGTTCAAGGCGGTTGGAATCCTGTAACTCCCATAAAATGTCACTCACAAGGCAGAACACTCGGCTTCTCAGCGTTAGCTTTATTTATAAGGCTTGTCTCATATTGTATGCCATATTTTATTACCAACACATTTTAAGCCAACAAAAATTTGTGAAGAATCCAGACAATAATTTAAAAACCGGAAGAATAAAAAAACCATGAAGTTTCATAATCCCAAATATCTCCAACTAATCAATTGACCCTCGCTCAACTGTTGACTCCCACCTGAACCCAAAGACTGGATCTTTGTTTCGGCCGATGTAGTTTATTGAATTTTCACACGAGACTGAGCCAGCGTCTAGTTCACAGACCGATTCCCCCACCGCCCCGGCCACAGGATCAGCCCCACAGCTCATTTAACACATTGACATTTGGCTTATTAACACCGGGACACAAAGGAAGGGTCAGGTCGGGAGTGCGACCAAGGCTGTTTAACTAATGGACCGGGCATTAAATCGAATACGCTCGTTATACACATGACTTTGATAATAATCGATAATGATTTGTGTGCGTAAAGCGGGGCGAAGTTACACCAACGAACCACGCGGCGTATGCTTGATGCACAAGTCACTCCGCAACGAGGGAGGTATTCAGTTTTTGATTGTATACTTTCTCGTGGAAAGGATCTTTTAGACTTCTGTGGCATTGCCAGTTTTACAGCCACTGCCTTGACAATTCTTTCAATTCTTTTCAATTAAAGGTTATTTTGCCAAATTTGAAATGCCAAACTACGGGAGGGCAACTTTTGTTCTCCTGACAATTTGTGGCTGCTCCTCGCAAAAGTTTCCCCTCGACAAGCCACCTTGTGTTCCGCATAGAAATTGAGTTGCCCTCTTTGTTTTGCTGTTGTTATTGTTCTGGCCGCAAAATGGTTGGCGCACAACAACACTTAAGCTTAAGTGACTACTCGAGACTTTGAATTTGATGTTTTTCTTTTTGTTGTGCCCACTTTTTTGGGAGGGTATAGGTCACAGGAAGTGGAGGGCCACCTCGTGACTGCGTGACCGGAAAGTGTTTGGCACTTCCGGTTGCCGCAGCCACCGAATCCACCGCAGCAGCCAACCACAACGGCAGCGGAAGTTTTGCCACGTAGACAGTAACACCAGCACAAGCCCCACCAACGACACCGCAGCTTGAATTATATACTTGTACAATGGCAACCAGCCACGCGTACTTTCAGCCGTTCCTTCACTCCAAGCTCGCGAGGGCGGGGCACCGAATTTCAGATTCTCTGGGATTATCACAAATTGGTGAACAACTCTGTAAGACTTGAAATAATTAAAAAGGGTCACCGGACGACAGACCCATTGGTAAACTTTAAATTCAAGATACACATACCTAATAGCTTAAGACAACAGCATTTCTATTATAATAGCAGTAGCTAATGCAAATGCAACTCCAAGAAAGCATTACAAAAAGTGATCCAACGCTTACATAAAACAATATCAAATGCTCCAAATAAGAGTTGCAGAGAAGAGCTGTCGCCCGACACTTTAGCAATTCCTCAGTATGTCCCTTACCCAAGTACCCTTGCCGCCAAGGTATGAAACAAATATGTATAT
This sequence comes from Drosophila ironensis, assembly GCA_021223825.1. Taxonomy (NCBI): domain Eukaryota; kingdom Metazoa; phylum Arthropoda; class Insecta; order Diptera; family Drosophilidae; genus Drosophila; species Drosophila ironensis. The sequence continues at coordinate 3,727,814 of JAJJHQ010011965.1, forward strand.
TCTCCTGAAAGACCAATACAAATAAAGTGTAGATTGGGCGAGCGACCGAGCCGGAAAACAAAAGACAGGCACTCAAAAACTATCAGATGCAGATACAATCCTCGGAAACCAGACTTTTGCAGTCAGGAAAATGTCACGTTTCGGCCATAAAAAGTGCTAAACCGTTAATATGGCAAACAAACCATAACTGAAATCAAATACCAACAAGGCCGCAAAGAGCGGGAAAAACTATTGGAGCCTTTTCATTTTGCCGCCATCGTTTTTTCATGCAAATGTCATATTGAATTTGGCGTGAAAGCTCGAATAAAAGTGAAAGAATACCGGCAAAGGTGGAAAATAAAAGTTAAGTTAATTGCTTTTGCATAAAGCTGCGGCGCCAGAAGGCAGAAAGTCAAAAGAGAAGCTGCCAAGGAAGCTGAATGGGGGCAAGAATTGGAATGAAACTCAGTCAAGCTGCCAGTCGAGTTGCTGCTCAATTGAGTGGAAAATTTTTTCATCCATTGGCTTCCATTTTGTGGGGCCATCGGGTGGAGTGCGGAAAATTTTAAGGCAGTTGCAGCAAGGAATGGGATTCACTTTGGAAATTTGTAGAAACTTTTAAGTGAGGCAAAGAAATAAGATTCAATGAAGAAATCACGGTTTCACTTCCACAAATGAAGATGCAGTGAAAATGGGGGAATCTATTTATTTAATTGAGAAGAAAAACTAAATTTCCAGAACTGTGTTTAACGTTACATACACTCATAGAAAACGACACGAAAGGATGCTTAAACTGAGCCGAATAAATCTTGATTCACGTATTTTTTCCATACCAAAATACTTGATACTTTGAAGTTCTTGCTCTCAAGGATTTTTCCGGCTCGATCTGAGGTCGTACAGTGATATCTATAGATATACACAGGCGATGTAGTTTAAGCTTAAAATGGAAATTCCGTATGTGATTTAATAATCTGCAGATACCTTCAAACCAAAATCCTATTAATCTAATCAACTCAATCCGAATTTGTCAACAACGGCTGACAAATTACCAGGTTAAGAACAGCTTAAAGCTTCAACCCATTGCATTTGTCAAAAGGATGAGCGCAAAGCTCACATTAAGCCAAATAAATTCGGGTTCGGGGTAACTTGCCGAATAAAGAAGCCCATCCAACGAGGGTGAGGTTGGCCTTTAATAGCTAATAAGCACCTCAAACAAGTTTCTTAATCCCCTACCAAGCATTTTTCGTGCCTAGGTCAATGGACCGGTTGGTAAACACAGACCCCTCTCAAAAACCTAATCGGCTGCCGGAGTAGGGACAAGGGTAGCCATTAGGACCGTCAGGCTTCTGAGCCAAAGAGGTTAATGTGGTAAAAACAATGCGCCGACTTCAATGAGAGTTGAACGACTCCCACAAAAAAGGAAAGCTAGCCAGAAAACTGAGCACAAACGGCTCTGTTTTCCTGGCGAAGTATGAAACAATATTTTACACATGAAGGTTTAGTGCCGCAGCCCAAAAAGCCGAAGAAAGGACTCGGACGCAGGACAAAAAACACATTGTTGGCCGCACGGGCTACATAAATAATTTCCACCACACACTTACTCACTTTGCCGAGTCCTGGCACTTTGACTAAATGGTCTGTAATAAAATTTAAATTGCTTCTGTCTGGATTTTCTTTTAGTACTGCCGTTAAAGTTCCTCCTCTGTGCAAGAGCAATTTCCTGAACTATGCTGGCCAGCGAGAGGCCGTTTTTACCAAAAAACAAAGGAGTTTTGGCCAAGAATACGAGAATATCTTCACCAGCCCACAAACTTGGTGACCTTAAGTTATTTATCACGCGGCACCGGGGCTCAATAAAGAAAATCAAAACATTATAAATGTTTAGAAATATTTTGTTGTTGCTCACCTGCCATTGCGACCTCTAAGCGATTGTCTGCATTGCAACTAATTAAATATGATTTAGCTGGCTAGTGCAAATGTCTGGCTTGGGCAGAGCTGTCAATATTTGTCAGGAAGCAAGCGATAAAGCGGCCATGTCCTTACACTCACACATTGAGGGCACGTCTAGGTCTGACCCTGACCCCTGACATTAGCCCTGTACAATGTAGAGTAGTGCTGGCCTCGGGCAACAAAATTTGTTTATAATTCAAATAGCAGAAAAAAACCGAACCAAAATTGTGGAATTGTACAAAAACGAGGCAAGGAAAACACGTTAAGCAAACACGATAACGATACTATATAGATATGAGAAGGGAGCCTTTGCAAGGACAACAAGGACACAACCGAAAACACAAGCAGGCAAATTTATTTCAATTTAAAAATTTTGGTCACGCTCAACACAAAAAGCGAGTTAGGCGAGTGGGTGGACTTTGGGCTGAGTCGCAGAGCGTTGAGCAGGAAAGGAACTTGGGGAAAGTGCCATTTGTATAATTGCTGTCGTGATGGAGGAGTAAACTCTGCTCCTGTCCGCTGCTCCGCTCTGTCAAGTTTTGTCTTGCTCAGCCCCTTGAAGATTCCTAGTTTATGCCTTGACACGCTCCAAGGACGCTCCCGACAAATGGATAAGGACATCATCATCTGCAGACGGGGGGCTTAAAAAATATGGAAACTAGCAGGAGCTGCGATAGTCGGTGGCTATAGACAGATATTGTTGACAAATTGGCTTAGAATAAGTAGGTTTGAGACCACTTTTTTTTAGCTTTAGGGGGCAAAACTAAGTTGTCCAATGTCCAATAGAGGTATAACCAAAAAAATATTGAATATAAAGAGTAAATTATCCAGAAAAGAGCAATTCATTTTATCCTCGAATCATTATACCATATTAAAAGCGGGTTTCAAGTTTATAAACTGTAGCATACAGACAAGAATGTGTTTTTCATCAAAAAACAGTTTTCATACCACTCCACAAACTCATTGCTGATTGAATATTTATGCAGGAATGCGCGACAGCCGGCTAGCCGAGCGACTACGAATCCTGACTGGGAATTAGTTGATATGCAATGGCGTTTCCAAATCGCAGACAGGCCGACGAAGGCTGCAAGTTCCACACGATGAAGAATCGGACACGTTTGAGTATACGTAGCACCGGACTGTCCGGGGCCTTGACAATGGCAATGAGTCCACCGGACTCGTGTGTTGACATCGATTGACAAGGTGGAGCGCCTGGGGTGGCACACCCGAAGGTCGCCCCAGCGAAGGGGAAACTTTTTGTCTAGGCGACTTTGGGTTCGAGTCTCGAGCACAAAAAATTAAAACGTGAATGTCGTTAAGTTGTGGCAACCACGTGTTGGCCTTCGCCAGGACTGCGGCCACACAGCACCCACATGCCCGTACGTATGTGCAACAAGCGGACTGTCAGGTGTGGCGCTGCGAATCGGCCAGATGGCACCTTCATTTGTTGTGGCTGCCTCCCACTCAAAAAGCGGTTCGGAATGGTCACTTTCAACTTGCGGTCACAACTTTCCTCGGGCAATCAACGAATTTATTTATTATCGAGTTTCCAAAACTTTTAATCAACGATTCTAGCATTTGGATTTAAAATGTTGGTGAGCTTATTTACCAATTGTTGTGCTGGCATGAAGTTTAGAAGCCGTAAATCCAAGCATTTTGGCTCCCAAATAACCGGTACGCACGGATTAGGTAACATAAAATATAGCGTAACCAGCATTAGGCAACCATAAATTAATCTCGCCCCTATAAATTAAATATGGGACCATTAAAATTAAGCCGTAAACACTAAATTATCGCCCATTGGGGACACTTACCAGCACTTAACATTGTCAACAACATCCATTAGCATGCGATGCGATGCGATCCGCAAGGCAAACGTAATTCAAAGTAACGAATTGAATTGCTCAAACTAATTATTGGAGCGAACTACGCAGCTGGGACCGTGGCTGTGGATTCGGGGATTGAGGATTGAGGTTTGAGGATTGGGGCATCGCTTTCTGTGTCCGTGCGACTGCTGATTTATGCTTGCAGGCGTCGCAAAAGCATTCATCCATTCTGGCACACACAGTATATCCTTCAACTTGACCATCGCGAATGAGGGTGGCGCGGGGTGGAGGTTCTGTTCTTCATATTGCGGCTTCCATGTGTGTGCGAAATGTCCTTGTCAAACACTAATGGCGTCGTCGCCACTGCCATTGTCCTTGCCGGCGTGTTAATGTGCGACAGTTTCCTGCCACTATGACGTTGCCTTCCAACGGCTAAAATCGAATTGAAAGGAAACATTTTAAATTCCTCGCTGGCTTGCCGTTTTTGTGTGAGGCGGAGCAATTGAAATATGTTTCCGGCTTGCCGTGAATTCGATCCGTCTCCTTGCGAAAATGAATGCAAGCCGGGACATCTGCTATGCTCGCCCATTAAGTCCCTGGGGGTCAACACAAACACTGCATTTTCCCGACTGCTTGATTTATCTTCTCCCTCGTTCTCGGCTCTTTATTTTCAGAATTTATGCCCGTGCAGTTTTCCATCGATTTTCGTCTTGCGCCACAACGGACTGGGGATGAAATACCAAACACATAAAACGGATTTGATATTAAAAAAATATGCAGGTAAAAATACGAACCAATAAAAGCAGAGGGTGGACTTACTCAAGTGCCCATAAGTATAGTATGTATGTGCAAAGAACGTTATGCGAAGGTTATTCGATTCAGCAATAAATTACTTACACCTAAGATCATTTTAAAACAGAGATACGCAAAACAAAACACAAATTTTCTAACGTTTTCATATGTGCATACGGGCACATAACACATAATATGTTGTAATATAACTACTTAAAATTGCGTATACGTCCTGTGCAATTGAAGGCAGACAACTGCAATTTCAATTGAGTATACAAACCAGTTGTTGGTAGTTTTGGATAAATAAACAAAGGATCACCAACAAAGGATCAATAACAATAAGCAAATACGGGATATGGTAAGCATAATTGTTGGCGCCAGTGCATGGGCGAGTGAAACCTAGCCCAGCAATTTCAGTCGAGAATCTAAAACAGTTTTTGTGGATATGAATAAATAAATAAAATAAAGAAATACAGTACGTGTATACGGTAAGCATAATTTTTGATGTCAGAGCCTGGAAATTGGGTCCACTCCAGTCAGCCTACACTGACAAACAAGCCAACGTGTTGCAATATGCTGGAAGGAAGCCGCAGCGACAACGCGCCAAACAAAGGCTTCCGCCAACTGCGGCTTATCGGCAAATGCAACATGGCGTCGGCCAAGTCACGTCTCCCTCTTGGCGCTGGATTGTTGTTATTGCACGGTAGTTCCCATTTGTTAACGAAAAACAACACACACAAGCCTTTTATAATGCAGACACACACACCACTGACATGCATACAAATTGCGGAAAAAAGGAACTCAAACAAACGGCAGGCAGCGAGTGTGGCAGGAGCCACAAGCTTTAAATTGAAAAAATTGAAAAAATAATGCGCGAGTTTCGACGGCGATGTTGAGGCAACCGCGCACAGGAGAGCCGACAAGTTCGGTAGCAAATTGAAGCGCATAAAGAACACAAATATTTATTGACGTTGCGCCGAAATGTCAAAAGCAATTGGCTCCTATCTGACACAAAACGCGACGCAAGTGCATAAAATTAATTACCATTCTCGCGTGTCATTTGCATTAAATTTTCCTTTACAAAGATGGTGCAGTATCCTTTGAGATTTTCCGCAACGATACGGCTCTGAACATTAAACGCATAGTATAGAGATTTATCAAAACCCCAAATAATTAAGATAACAATTCTCGACAACGATATACCTATTTTCCGCAGGCATTCACTTGGCATTGACACTGGCAAAGACCCCATCATTGTTATTTATTGTCCGATCTATATAAAACTTGGCGCATGGCTAGATTTTAAAATTTTTAGCTCTAAGCAAACATATTTTTATCTCTTGCTCTAACCATTTCAAAGATATAAACAAATATGTAGGGTATAATATAGTTCTTTGAAAATTTCAGAGGCGCAAGCGGCTCGGCTAAAATGTCCATAGATATATTCTGCATTCATACTAAACGCACCTAAAACAAAAAGTATTATGTCATTAGCTCTTACTATTTTTGGGATATTGTCAAATATGTGGACCCAAATCAAAAAAAAATTGCGTCTCTAGCTCTTACCATCCCGGAGATCGGCGTGTTAATACATACAGACAGACAAACGACGGGGACAAACGACGGACAGACAGACGGACAACCAGACGTATAAAGGAAAATAATATAACAAATGTAATATATAAAAGCGATAAACACTAGTCAACTAAATATGGAAATTCGCATTCATAAACAACAAATCTAACAAGCAAAGATATTTTTTTTTTTTTAGTTTATTATTATGAGGTGTAGTATCTGTACAGCATATTTAATGTACTATAACAACACAGGGGTAGCAAATATTTAAAATTAACCAAACCTCAATACCAATATGAGGATTACATATCAAATATAATTGCATTCAGTAGTGCAGAAATGCCCGTTGACAACGGGTCGTATACGCGTTTCCTGATCATTTGGGTATACTTATTTCATTTTTGGTTTATATCCGCATAGTGTATTTCACTCGAAAACGCCTAAAACCTTTAGTGCATCCAATTAAGCCAAGGTTTCAGGGTACACCGTACAGTGTACACCCACGACGGACCTCTCACCGAACCAAGCGCGCTAATCAATCTCCCGTCGGTGGCATTTGCAGAAACAAGAAAAAAGGCGCGAGCTGCGCCTAAAGCGATTCTGGCGCTCACCGAAGACCACTTCCTCGGACGACTCCACCGGCTATGAGAGTCCGACGAGGACGAAGGCAGCGAGTGCTGCCGGCGCCAGCAGCGATGGCCAGCGCTTCAACCACCTGCACTACACCAGCCTTTCGCAGGGATCGGGCACCTCGTCCTCGGCGGGCGGGGCAGCAGGTTCCGGGGCGGGCGGAGTTGTTGCGTCCAGTAGCAACAAGCCCTCCTGCTCGCTGCCCCTGCTGCAGGTCTGGCCCAGCCAGGTAGGTCTCACCAACAGTAGTTCTTTGCCTGACAGCCACATGCTTTCATTCCAAAACAGTGAAGGAAAAGTCACGTTTCAAAATCGAGAATATATGTTTAAACAATTTGAGTCACCTGACAGTACAATAGCAGTTGCAACCTATTTTGGAAAAAATTAAAGCAACCTTGATCTTGAAACGTTTCATTTAGCGTTATAAAAAACCGAAAAAATAATATTGTTAACGGCCTCTGAAGACCAGCCAATTTAGTTTGGGGAACACAAACGCAACAGTTTTTTTTGCTGCTTTTTAGTTTAGGGGTTTTTGCGAATCTACTCGTATGTGAGTGCGGATGCTGGGGCCAATTGCCTTGTGCGTTTTTGTGTTAATTTGTTTCTCCGACTCTCTCTCTCCCCCCGACACCACCAAAACCCCACCAAACACCGAACACCCCATGGCCACACCACCTCTGCCACCACCACCCGCCTCACAAAACATACAAACCCCACTGTGTGTGCGTTGCGTGTTTGGTTCGGTTTGGTTTGGTTTTGGTTCTGGTTCTGGTTTATGGTTATGGTTGTGCCTTGGTTGGATTTTGGTTCTCGTTCTGAATCTGGTTCGGTTTTGATTGCTGGTCTGGTCTGCTATGATCCCATCTGGTCCACTCTGGCCTGGCAATGGTAGCCGCTCCTGCGCCAGGAGGGCTTCGTACAGTTGCGTCGAAACAGCGGCCCCGAGGGCCAGCGGGTATGGTTCTATCTCCAGTTCCTCTTTATCCAGCCTCTTCCACACTCTCTTCTAGTCTTCTCTATTTGCTCTAATACATCCTTTTTAATATCTACTCCTTCAAACTAACTAGACTTTTTTGCATGCCTCAATTAACGTTTTTGCAAAGCCAAAATTGACTGTACTGAGCTCCTGGCGTTTTTGACTACTTACTCTGTAAAAATCTGACCACTGTTCCCGTTTCTATAGTTGAGGTTATGTTGTGTATTCTACACGTGTTTTTTTTCTACATTGAACTCGTTACCAATTCGGTACTGGGAATTTTCGATAAATTATTTTTTTTCCCATGCACACCAATCAGCAAGGGTTGGTCGCCAAAAAGACTTGGACTGCAATTAATCGTAGCACACACTTTAGCATAATAGTGTTGTAGAACATGTAATTCCTTCCTAGGAAGGAAATTCAAGATCATTTCATAGATCAACAGAGCACTATCAATACCCACTTAATAATTATTTTGTCATAAACATAATAAAGTAGAATCAAAAAGAGTATATATAGTAGTATGTTTAAAGTCTTAACTTTTGTCGATCAGCCCTGGCTCACAAAACCACCTTGTGTAAGTAAACCCACCCGAGACACGATTTTACCCTGTATATATTACTCTAATGAATATCCACCACCCCCGAAAGAAGTTTTTTAACCACCTTACTAACCTATACACCACCGAGAAGCTCCCAACGCAGCGATCCCCACACTGCACTTGAGAACCGGCTTATGAAACCCCGAATTTCCTCTTTTTAAATAATCTCCCCAACCAAATTCATTATATTTAGCGCCCTTGGCCAGTGTTACCTGTTTAAAATGCCATTTTGGTTTTGCAGGATTCGCCGCGCGGCGAGGCCGATGGTCAGTCCTTTGTGTTCCCCGCCATCGTGGAGACGAGTGTCTGCAGTCCGGTGGCTGGGACGAGCGGAGGCGGCAATGGAAACGAGAACGGAAGCGATAGCCTAGGCAGCACCACCCTCAGCTTGAATGTGCGCAGGAGCAACAACCACCTGAGCCTGTCCACGGATCGCCGCAGTTCGCTCTACTGTGATACCCTGCACGCCGGCGACTCCGGGATCGACTCGGTGCAGGCCTCGCCCTCGCCAAACGCCTTCATTGCTCCGCCGGGCGTTCACGGCCTTCCACTGGGCCAAACGGGGGGCGGCTCCTGCCACGTCTCGCCCACGACAACCCCCACACAGGGCTCGCCTAACTTGTCCCTGGGCCGGCGGAGCATGCGGAACAGCATCTGCGTGGTGCCCAGCGGAGGCGCCGGCGGCAGGCGGAAGTCGAGCGCCCTGCTGCATCCTGACCATGCCCGGCTGTTTGCCCTGCGGATGAAGCATGCGGCTGCCCTGGAACGGGCACAGACCTCGCCCGACCAGACGTCCATTGAGGACGCCAACGAGTTCCACGACAACGGACTGGCTACCAATCTGCGCCTGTGCTCGGCCTCGTCGTCGACGACGTCGTCGCTGACATCCGTGGCCGCGGTCAGCCTGGGCGGTGCCGTAGGCGGGGGGTGTGCCGGGTCCGGTGGTGGCGTCGCCACCGGCACTAGCGGCGGCGGTGGCTCCTCCTCCGGCTCCGCCTTCGCTGTGGGCGCGGCGGGCGTCCAGCAGCGCGTCTCCGATCCCTGGCTACAGCCGCAATCCGACCGGGAGCGAGACTCCCGGCACGATGGCCGGAGGCGCTCCTCCACTATGACAGCCCGTTATTCCCTGTTCGACGCGTTGGACCTTGAGTACGTCCTTTTACGGGCGGCTGCCCGAGGCTCCGTCGGCCCGTACAGCCTCAGCGAGTCGATCCACAAGCTCACCTTTACCCAGTCGCTGGCATTTCCGGCTCTAGCCCGCGGCTTGGCCACCAAACGCCGGCGATCGGCCACACACACCAGCTCCCGGCCCCTGAACCCCCACGAATCCGGGCTCAACACCTGCGCCAAGGTAGTCACAGCCGTTGTGCTGGTGGCATTGTCCTTCATGGTATTCCTCATCGTCTACAAGTTTGTGAGGACGTGAGGCTTGCTCCTGGCCCCGTCGCCAGAGCTGCCAGTCACATATCAGGCCAACTACGGATCGGAGGACGCTGCCACCGCGTCATCCTCCATTTTATCCTCGGCGGGCCGCAGTCTGGGCAAGCACATGTCGGGGTTCAGGAGCAAATTGGGCCAACGTCAGGCCGACTTTGAGTAAGCTCGAATGATAAAGAAGGCTATTAGGCATTAAAAACACTGGTCATCGGAATTTTCTTCCGGAATTTTCTTCCTCAGACTAGCAAATGTTTTCCGTCATAAATGCGATTTCGTCAATATTGTGAGGTTTTTTAAATGGCAACTTTCTCTTCTAATATCAAATGCCAATGCCATAAACATATATAATATTTTAATTGTTTATTGATTGAGGGTGTGCAAACACAAGATCCGTATCCCAACAATTTAAAGAACTTCATAAAATTCCGCAGACCAGTGTAATTTATGTGATATACTTTCAATGAAAAGTCGATTTCCCAAACACGAAAATATTATGGATACATTAAAGCAAATAAAATGTAAGTAAATCGAGCGACAAACTTAAGGCTTACCAAATTAGTAAGAACAGCTTCACAAAGGCTTGCCGAGTTTCATCAATTTTATAAGATACTTATGAATACAAATATTTTTGATATATACAACATCAAACCGCTGCTCGCATTTCCTATGCTCTTACTCTTAGCAAAGATAATAATAGAATTCCAGCTCCAGTTTCATTGTTTGCAGTTGAAGTGCCTAACAATTTTTTTAAATTATTACGAGTTGTAGAAAGTTTCAGCTTTTTTGTTTCCCTTTTCATATCGAATTTAGAGTTTGAGAGCTGCTTTTAAGATGAAACTGTTTATATTCTGCAGTAGCCTGATGAAATTATCTTTAGAGGGGATTAAATACAATTGGTGACGGGATTTGGGTGAAAATGTGATGAGACCCCTTGAGATTGTTTTTTTTAATGAATATTCACTTCCAAGTTTCTGATAATTAGTACATAATATGTACTACATATTGGTAACTTTTAACGCGCGGTAATTTCCAGCAAAGCTCTTCATACACCCTTAAAGTTCTATTTGATAATTAAAACTTGTTTCCTATTTTCATTAATTGAATATATCCAGCAAATGTTTAAACTCATCACTCCCCGCCAGCCCCGATCACCAATTTAGAATTTAATAATCGGCATTCGATTTAAAGATCAGGAATATCGAGAGATGGGATTAAGGAACCGAAATACAAGGAAAATTCGTACTGAGTTGATGATGGATACAAAGTAAAATATATATATGAAAATTCGGGCATATTGAAAAATTAACATATTTATGGTAGCTATATGTAGTTATACAAGCAAATATATACATACATTGCATATTTATGTATATGGATGTTTATAAAAATATACCTAAGCGGCTTAAATGTGACAAAGCACTTGCTGAAATACCAATACAAACTCTCTACTCTTAACTTGCTGCCTTACTTTCCTCTAGTGAAATAGTTGAAACAAACTAAAACAAGAGCGATGAACAGTCCCGACTCAAATTTCTTCATAAATTGCTGCCTTACTTTCCTATACGATACAAATAACCATAAATAAGTCACAAAACCAACCTCTTTAACTCTCAGAGCTTTTTCCTATTTCCTCTATGAGCTTGAACTACCGTTATGCAAAGAAAAAAACAAATCGGAGAATAACATTTTATATAAAATAAAACCAATGTATTAAATGTAATGTTAAATAATTGATATTTATATAAAGCTGGCTATAAATATTTTTTGTTGCGTGAATTTTAGTTATTTCCTTCCATACGTTTTTATCTATTATTTGTACATTTGTCGACGGCTTTCATCAATATTTATGCATAGATTTTCCCTCTCCTTTTGCGTTACGATTGATGTGCATCCAACTATAGTTAAGTAAAAAACTGCATATTAAATGTCACACAAACGAAAACGTAAAACGTAACTGAAGTAAGTTGAAACGTGCAACAATAAAGGGGAAGAAATTTTCAAATAAACATTTCCCATTTGCTGTGTTTTTTTTTCCATCGGATTTCCCTTCGAAAAACTGGAGAGGACCAAATGAAGGTATCGTTTGCATTGGATTTTTTTTCCCGTAGCTTCCGGAGATTTTCAACTACCTAATTGAGAGTGACGTGACAGAGTATAATGAAATACGAAGCTAATGAAGATGATGATGATTTATGAAGGGCTTCGATTGGAAGCAGCACTGGGCGGGTAATGGAATCGATTTATATTTAAGCCCCCAGACATTTTGGGAGTCCTTAAACTTACTAAAACATGAAAATCATAGTACGCGCATACACAAAATATGAAATGATTGAAATGCCAGCATCTCTTGAAAATATGAGACATTTAAATGCAAACATTTTTCTTTACTGTACACGCAACAGGACCTGTTAGGACCTGTTAATGGGCAGTATTATTTATTCAGTATTTACGACAAGGTAAATATTTCCTCATTCAGACAAACTGTGTAATTAAAATAAAATTGGGGACAATTAGTATACATTATTATTGCAGCAGCCGTATAAAAGCATACTTTGTTTAAATATGAACCAAAAGCGTATTCTTAACATGCGTTATAAATTCATCAATAAGTTGGGCCTCTGCGGATTTAATGCAGATTGAGTTGCAGGATACAAGCCTGGGAAAGCTCGCCTTTGGAGATCCTAAAGCCACCGCCCATCGGCCAACAAATAGGCACAAGTTCGCCGGGCCTTGTAATAAGTTGAACCAGCGTGGCTTGCCTTTCGGGTGAGTTGCTAATCTAAACAATTAAGCAAACTCAATTAGATTCTCTGGGGCAGACTTGTACATATAGAATCCTGCGTTATAGCCATTGTACAAACGTACATTATACAACACCCGCTGTGTATTTGTCGCCAACTAATTCTTCCATAAAGGGCAAAGCAAACCCGCCTGCCAGACAGAATGAAATAAATGTACTGACGAAAACAGAAGCTAAGGACATTTGGCACGGATTGAAGCAACTAGGCCAGGACATTTGACGAAAGCCGAAGCGGATTAAAGGAGCCGGGGCAGGAAGAGGCGAATTTCTCTGCCATACACATGTCCGCACTTTATACATGCGAGTATATCCACATTGTTCACATGTGGTGTTGTGCTGGTGCGGCTCTGGGATCGGGATTGGAACTGGTGCATAATTAAGCACGCAAACCGCAGAGAAACAGAAACAAAAACGGCCGATATACGGAACCATTGGCCGAGGCTGGATTTCATATTAAACGCAAACACACACTTTTCGGGTCCTTCGATTTCCGCTGGCCCGGAAATTTTCGGAATATTGTGTATACGCAGTGTGTGACCACCATTGGGGAAACCAAAAAGGTAACAATTGGCAAAATAATTGGAATGAAATTTTAAACGACTGCCTGCATTTCGAAACCTTGATGCCATATAACTTTCAATTTTAAGAGCCCACTTTGGTTTGCATTAAAAGATATGTGCACAAAAAGTTTTCCTAGGGCACTGGAAATATATGAAAAATAAACTAGGTTGGTATTGTTAATTCTTAAAATATCCTTAAACAATGAAGCTATATTTAACGATGCTCTGAGCTCAGTATGCAAACGTTTACTATCGATCAAATATATTAAAAACTCAAGTGCAGGCTCTCAGCGTACAGAGCTTTGTGCCTTTTGATGGTATATTTTTAGACCCCAAGGTTACCAAAGCAACGGATGCTCCGGCGGATGTGGATGATTTGAAAAGTGGTAGGCAACAGTTAGCAGGTGGGTGGCGCCTCGGTGGCTGCAAAAACGAGCCGAATTCACCGCCAGCGCCGCCGCCTTGAGAGCCACCGCCACAATTGCACCTGGCCGGCGTGTAGGGCGATTTTACGATTCGTGTTTTTTGCATTTGCTGTTGTTGCTTAAACTTGTTGCAAATAGTGGCTGCATCGAGCATCTGGCGAGGCCTTGACTCTGAATGTGTATCCTTGGCTAAGGACCTTGGCAAAAATTGAAAATGCCCTGGGTCTGCTAAGCACTGTGGCACACAAAATTGGTTCGTTTTTTTTTTGCACAAATGTTATGGTCACCAAGGGTTTTTTTAGCTGGCCCGGCTGAAAACATTCATTCTTAATGAATATTAAAAATCCACATGAATAAAAATTTCATATTAACCCATTTAAAACTCATTAATTTATCTATTTCCTTTGACTCTCCCTGTTTTTTTGCGTTTAAGCGTACTTTCTTTCCTAATAATTTAATTAAAGCTTTAAATTACGCACACTATGAAGGTAATTCGCCCAAAAATGTGGCAAATGATGGCTCGCCAAATTGGGTAAGGCCGGGAAATTTCTGGAAAAACAGCAACTTGGTGGGAGCGGGGGGTATACGGTATAATATAACCAGATAAGACCTTCCAGCGAAGACCGGCGAAGACCTTTTGCATTTCAATTAAAAATGATTAAAGATACACAAGAAAAAGGTTAAAAGGCGCGCATGCAGCACAAAATTTGTTGCGGGCAAATAACTTTCAAGGGGAAACAACAACCAACAACCAAAGAACCGGCAACTGTCGCACACACTCGAACAAACAGATAAATGGTTAGGACTCGCCCGGCTGTATTTTGTTTCATGTTCATGCTCTTTTTTGCTGTTTGCTTTTGTTTGGGCCAGCATATTTAATGCAGACGTAGGCCGAAAGCCTGGAAAAGTGGCCTGCAACAAGGCATTTTGTTTGTGCTGACTGCAATATGATGGCGAAGGAAATGCGGATAGAGTTTACATTTGCACGATCCAACCGGAAACCTGAAACTTCAGTGCACCAAAGCGCAAATGGACAAGTACAGAACAGAGGGAAACGCGTGTGCATGAGTTTTCTTTTGCCCCAGCAAATTGGAAAATGCGCCAAAAAAGGGAAGGAGGATGGAAAAGCGACGCAATGTCTGCCTTTCATCGCATGTTGCTCGTGCTTTACATCCTTTTCCTGCTTGCCGGTGCCTTTCAACAATTCTTTTATGATTTTCTTAATAAAAACACAGAAAGAAATTTGTTAATGCTAGGAAATACGTTCAAAATAAAACAAGTAGAAGGGCAGTAGTCGAGATTTCTCGACACGAGATACCACGTATTTCCGTAATCACTAAGTTTTACCACTTTCATTTAGACTTAATTTGGGGTTAAATTAAGTCAAAATGAAATTGTTAATATGCCGTCATCCGGCATTGACAATTTGAAAATACGATGAAAATATACGATACGATGGTCGTATCTTCAGTATTTATTGTCCCATCATTATAAAACTTGGCACATCGCCAGATAATATAATTTTTAGCTCTAAGCAAAATGATTTATATCTCTTGCTTTAACTATTTCGGAGATATACATAAATATGTACGAGAAAAACAGTTTTTGGAAAATGATGTCTCTAGCTCCTACCATCTCGGAGTTATTCTCAAATATGTGGACGAAAATACCGTTTATACATAATGCGAAGGCGGTAACGGGCGTGGCAAAATCGATCTGTACATAAAACGGACCTGAAGCAGACAGACAGACAGACGGACGTGGCTATATCCAATCGACTGTTGATGCTGGTCATAAAAGTATATACTTTATAGGGTCCGAAACGGTTTCTTCTCTCTGCTATATACATTTTCATGAATTTAATATACCGTTTGAACCTTTATGTATAATAATGTACATGGTATAAAAACGTTTATTTCTTTTTTTCTTCAAAAAAACTAAGCATATATAATTCCAAACTCGATATAGAGCTAAAGCTTAAAATCATTTACATAAAAAAGTCCAAATTATATCCTGTTTTTTTTTATGTGCAGTCAGAACAAACACAAATAAGGACATGTATATTACGAAACGCAAACAGTGGCTGCCGAAATGTCTGCAATTTCGATTGGACAACATGTGTCTCTTTCCCTCTTCTCGCCTGCGGCTAATGTGTATTCCTCTCCGTGCTTTCATTTAATGAATTTTAAATTTTCCTTGTCGGAATCTGGAAATTTAATAAACATTTTGCGCAGGCATAACTATTTGCAAATTCAATGCGCACGAAAACAAACAAGAAGAGATTTTCTCGGCTCCCAGTTCGTCCTGCGCCTGACAGCTAATTGAGCTCAACCTGCTCCTTACGGGCTATTTTACGGCCCCAAGGAACTCGCACAAAAGCCGCACGCTTCCCCACACGCACCTGAGCCCCTGAACCTTAAGCAGAAACTCAAATCGAGTCCGAGGTCTTCGGACGATGCCTGTCCGCCCACTCTCGTAAGACAATTATGAAATGCGTTTTTTATAGTCCTATTATTGCTCGGGACTTGGGAAGCTGTAGGGGACAATGGACAGAAGCCGGACAGGGACAATCAGGCTTTGTTATATGGCCAAGATCGCTTTGTCTCGGGCTGCCGTTGATTAAAAATATACGTGAATACAGCTTGCATAAGGACGTTCATTTTGCTTCGAGGAAAATGCCGTCAACGGATGATGGTTTAATTAAGTTTACGAAAGTCTTCAATGAGGATTTTATTTGGACGCAATTATGTTTCAAAATTATGAATATAATTGTGAATATAGTACATTACAAAACAGTGACAAAATCTATATAAATACAATTTTACAACGCTCCGAATTCCTCAGCCAGGATAACTGCAATTAAATGATTGGGTAAAACCAATAAAATGTGATTATATAATTTTATATCATACCCCGCGCATTTTCTGCCTAGTTTTACAGTTTTTAATGTTCAAAATGAATGGCTTGTCGGCTGTGAACCGATTAACCTCCAAAATGTCAAAAAAGGCCATCCAAAATTGATTGGAATAGTCCTGAATTCGAGAACCTATTGATATTGAGCGCAGATCCTTGCAATTAAGAAGCATGTGAAGCGAAAAATGTTCCTCTTCCAATCCAAATATGACCAGGTTTTGCAAGGAGCGCCTATGTCTGGTTATCCAATCGTATACATCCGACGAAACCAATTCCAAGGGGCCTGAGGATATACTCAATTTACGCAGATTTGGGAAATCGAGCATATCAAATATTATCAAATTTGATTTAAAGTGAATTTCCAGTTCTTCCACTGATTTAGCGTGAAAGCGAACCCATTCCGGATTTTCTTTGATAAAATCGTAGTCCAAACTTAACGATTTTAGCATCGAAAAGTAAGGCAATGGGTAGTATACATTATCAGGCTTATATTTCCGTGTGCTCGAATTACTTAAGGAGCTCCAAAACGCTTTAATCTCATTTAATATCCAATCAATAACGTTGAGGTTACAAGTAATTACGGATGACAATATACATAGAGATTGTAGACCCGGGCAAGAGGGAAAGCCTGGTCTTAAGTGACAAAAGCCAATGTCCAGGTTTTCGAGAAATTCGCAGGTATAATCCCCTGCTATATTAGTTGAATTAATATTTACGCGTCTACACTTTAAAGAACGTAGCGTGGGGGAAATGTCGTTGATAGCTATTGTAAGATGATTCTGTGATTCTATGGTCAATTCTTTCAACCTTTCTAGTTTATGAAGTTCAGCTAAAAGTAAAATAAAAACATTTGATGGCACCAAAAATACAATTATTAATTACGTACGTGCCACTACGTTATTGGTCATATAACCTTGAATGGGAAATTCCATGAAACCAATATTTACGGTCGACAATATACTTACAAATTTGTAATATGGTCAAATACTGAAGTTCTTTTAAATTGTCCAACAACACTGATGGGTCGGCGCTTACTACCAAGTTTAAGGATGTGAGATAGTTTAATGATGTTAGTATCTTCTTGAAATCCTCGACACATTTTTTACTCTTTAAAGTAATTTTTACGGACTTCAAATTAGAGCAATTTGTTGCGACTAGATCAAGTACTTCAGGACACGGATTAGAAATTGTAATATGCTCAATACAAGAACCACACATGAGCAAAATACTTTTCAAATAATTTCCAACATCTGGATGGTTATCAGAAATTTTGGTATATACTTTGGATCCGTGATGGTTAAACGCATTTTGTAGCTGACGATTTACACCAGCTAAATTCAGTTTATCCCTTATACACAGATTCTTAAATACTAAATGCAGGACATGCAATGGCAAGTCGGTAATCCTTGTATTTATATGGAGCGACATAATGTTGGGCAGAACTCAATGTAGGAGTGTAAGAAAAATTAGAGAGCCTGTACACCAATCCTGTGAATATTTCTGACACAAAACGCTGTGAATAATATACTTTTGGAACACCAAAGTTTAATTTTTCTTTTTTAAAGTTTTATTCATTTGGTAGAGTTTTTCCCATGGTGCGGGTTTATTGGCCTATGTACGTACAAGTCTCGGAATTCGGTAATTGGAAAATCTAAAAAAAAACGTAATTATTCAAACGAACTTTTAACTAAATAAATTTAATCGCACCCGTGGAATTTCATGATGTGGATTTCTGAAAAACGATTTCAGCATCAATGGTTGGTCAGATGTGTAACCATTGTTCTTCAAAATTTCAAAAAAGGATATCCAGAATTGGCTTGAATATTGAAAAATAAATGAACTAATTTGCATGGATCTAATATTTGTGCAGGTTGAGAGCATTTTAAGAAAATACTGATCCTCCATTTCCATTGCTATGTGTTTTAGATTAAATATCCTTAGAGATTTAAAATGCTTTGAAACCCATTTGTAAACGACAAACCACAACAAATGATAAGGATCCGAGTCCAGAGTTACTGATCGAAGCGTTGGAAATGTGGGCATTTTAAACATGGTGTTATCTTGTAGGTCTCCTATGGTGATGTCTAGGCTCTCCACAGTTTGTGTGTGCTGAGAAAGCCATTCGTAAAACTCCGATGTTGAATCATAGAAGAAAGTAAGTGTTTTTAATTTAGGACACTTTGGCAAGGAACCATATCCTTTTGTTCCGTCAATGTTAAGGTCCTCCAAAGCAGGAAACTCAAAGTCCGTATCGAAAATCGGTAAAAAATTATTAAAAGATCTCGGATTTAAAGACTCTACCGCGCGCAGAGATCGCAGTTTTGGGCAAGCAGGAAACCCAGATTTGAACTTGCAACATCGGATTTGCAGTCTTTCCAGTGACATAAAAGTGCATTTCTCCTCAACTGTACTTGAAGCAGTTTCAACGTAATAAAGGTCTAAAGACCGGATTCTTTTAAGCGCAGAGGACATTTCACAAAGGTTGATCGATCCCCCACCAATCACCAATTCTTCTAACCCATCTAATTTGTTGATATCGCCTGCAATATAAAAAAAATATTTTATTACAACGTGATAATAGGTTACTTATCAATAGACTTACACATATTAATGCGGTCAAAATCACAGTAATCTGAAAAAAACCAAAAGTCCAAATATGATAAGAAAATACAGCATGTAACGTACTCACAGCCAAGCTTTAATATTTTTAAATTTTTTAGTTTTACCAGGGCCTGGATGATGTTTGAAGTAATGCCTTTTTCATTTAATTCCAAATTTTCAATGCCGCTATTTCTGTTTATCAACGCTTTAAATTCCTCTTCATGGTCCCACAAATTAATTTTTATTGACTTTAAGTTTGTACAATGCATTTCAGCCAACAAAATTTCTCGGGAATCCGGTTCATCAAAGAATATATGCTTAACACTCGCACCGCAGATGGGTAAAATACTTGACAAATAATCTTTTAAGTCGCTACAGGAAATCTCTGCGAATTTTATAGATGCGTGGTAAGCAAAGGATCGTTTGCAGAAAACATTTGCCTGCGCTAAGCTAAGTTTGTCCTGAATACTCAGGTTTTCATAAATCGTATTCATCAGCTCCAGGGGCAAGTCAATTATTTTTTTTCTAACTTCCATTTTGACGTGCAAATTATGAACAATAATACTATTGGCTTTATCTTGCTAATGAATCACACCTTTATCTTCGAGTGTTGCCAGGCGGTTATAGTTCTATGAAGCCCTATCGCCTTTAAATATACACCACCTTAAAATAACAGTTCATTTTCGAAAACTTACAATTTACAACCTCTATTTCAATATATGTTTATGAATAATAATTATTCTTAGACTATGCTGCCAATGTGACCTAAAACTCTGACATACATTTCTTTGTAACATTTTTGCATTTTAATCTATACTGTTCTTTAGGCGCAACACTTCGTGTTTTGGGATCGATATCAAAAACGATATGTGGCAGTATTTGAAACTTTTATTTGCGCATTTTTACTATCAGGGCCAAACTTGGCAATATTTGAAACCAATAAAATATAATGTAATAAAATAATTGTTGTTCTTCTTTCGTAAAGTAACGTCTTCATTTTGAATGGGCAGCACTGTTTGGCAATACTGATTTCGGTTCCTCACCAGTAAACAGCGGTCCATCGCTAATGCCTCACAACTCAAGCGGCCTGCAACCGCGTTTTCAGAAATTACTTTAAATTCTCCGTGGCTCACCATAGCACCTGCTGGTGATTTCAACACGCATAGGTGAGACAGCCCAACAGCAAGCATGGAGCACGACGAAGACGTGCAGACCTTTCAAATGCAGGCGCTGGAGATCCGCGAACCGGATGCCAGCTTCGATCCTGGAAAGCCTCCACAGACGGGCGAGGAGTACCTGACACACATGATGTACGAGCGGAAGCGATGCCCGGCGGTGGTCACCAAGAGACCCTCCCAGATCAGAGACAATCCGGCAAACAGCAGCCTCGAGATGCTGGAGACCGTGAGTAGCAAGAATCCGCCTGCCGCCTGCAGTTACCCGAACGCCTCTTTCAGCCTGCCCTGCCGCCCTTCCAGGCTCTGCTGCCCACGCCAGAGTGGCGCGACGTCCAGGTGAAATCCTTCTTAGCAGCCCGCTCCCGGGTGCTGATCCTGCGCCAAGAGCTGTCCCATAACAACTACGACCAGACGGTGGAGCCGCCGCTCACCTCGGACCACGAAAAGTGGCACGACTTCTGCCGCGAGCAGAAGCCGCTGCTGAGCACCCTGCTGCGCTTGAGACAAAGAGAGCTGGAGACGCTGCTGGAGATGCTGAGCAAGTGGCTGCTGGACCCCGTGGACCTCCTGCAGGACGCCTGGCTGGCCCGCTGGCTGTACGCCACCTTGGTCTGTCTGCACCTGCCTCTGGAGCCGTACGTGTTCAGCACCCTCCGCTACGTGGCCCGGTCGTGCATCCGCCTGCGCAACCAACTGCAGGCCGAGGAAGTCGCCCGAGCAGCGCCCTACAATCTCCTGCTCACCCTCATCGTCCACGTCTTTGCGCAAAGCGATTTGATGGACTACCTATAAAAAACACACCTCGAACTAAGCAGAGCCCAAACTTCTTTTCAATTTGTTAGATTTAATCGTTAGATTTAAACAAAGGTACCTCAATCTAAGCGCATTCCAAGCACTTCAGTACTCTTAGTAAGCGGGAAACATGCGTCGGTAGGCTTGACAGATATGGCAGCTGCTCTGGTGAGCTTCGGCCAGGTCGCTGCCGCCGGACAAGTGCGAGCACTGCGTCAGCGAGGAGCTCTGGCTGGTGCCGCTCACTTGTGTGCTGCTGGAGCAGGTGGAGAGGCGGCGATGCAGGGACTGCGGCTGCTCTGGAGAGGGTCCTCTGGACGCCGGGTAGTTCCGGGTGGGACAGCAGTTGGATCGCCTGTCATGGCACACGGTCTGCTGCTTGCGCGGCGGCTCTAGATGCCCCAAGAACCGGCTCTCCACATGGCGGTTGTTTGCTGCAGCCGCCGGAGGAGCTTCCTCGCGAAGGCTGGAACAGGTGCAGCCCTTTTTCCGATCCTGCGTGGTCAGCTGCGCGGAGAGTTCCACCTTGGGGGCCAGTATGCCGGGGAAGGCGGGCGTGGCCTTCATCAGCAGCTGGACATTGGAGCTGTGGGCGCAGTGGAGGCGTGGTATGGTCGGGTGCATCACGTCAGAGAGATTGCCTATGAAGTAGGCCAGCCGGCGGCCGTTCTGCCAAATAGTAATCTCCAGTTGCTCCGCCTTTAACAGCTCGTGCATCTCCTCCAGACAGCCCACGCTCTTGAAGTATCCCTCCATGGTGAACTGGTCGTGGCAGAGCATCGGAAATCGCGGCTCCATGGCTCCGGTTCTGAAATAATAGCCCAACGTCTTAACGGTTGCCTCCAAATATCCGTGGGAGCAGAGCCAAACGCCGGGACAGGTTAGCTATAAAAAAAGGAAAAGATTTTTAAACTTCCCGC
Organism: Drosophila ironensis; assembly: GCA_021223825.1. NCBI lineage: Eukaryota > Metazoa > Arthropoda > Insecta > Diptera > Drosophilidae > Drosophila > Drosophila ironensis. The sequence continues at coordinate 3,749,769 of JAJJHQ010011965.1, forward strand.
CTAAGATGGCCATGGCGGGTATCCTCCACGAACCGCATGAAGTTGCAGATCCAGCCTCACGTAGAACCTTTTGTGGGACATGCTTTTTGCAAGTATACAGGGACAGAAGTTTCTTTTCGACAAACTTTGGGGGGTTTGGGGGCAATGGGTCTTTGTTTTGGAGCCCACGGTTGCTGGGCAGCGGTCTAACGACAATTTCAAACGCACATGGGCAGCACTTTTTGCAACACTGGTTTGAGCCCTTCACCAGCAACCATCGGTCCATCCCCAATGCTTCGATTCGAGCGGCTTTCCACGTCAGGTTTATTATTGTTTTGTCCAACGAGTGGCGATGCTATCCAAGGGATTTCTGTTGATCCTGGGCCTCCTGGGACTGCCCCTCCTCCAGATGGCGGTGGCCGGCACGGCCGAGGAGGAGCAGGGCGTGCGCTACGCCAACCGGTGCGAGGCCTGCAAAATCCTGTCCGCCGAACTGGAAGCCCGCCTGGGGGAGACCGGAAAGTCGCACGATGTCATTGAAATCGGCTACTCGGTGGACGACGTGCGGCCCAAGAAGCGCACCGAGTACCGGCGGAGCGAGCTGCGCCTGCTGGAGTCCCTGGAGAACGTTTGCGACCGCGTCCTGGAGTACAATCTGCACAAGGAGCGGACGGACAGCACGCGCTTTGCCAAGGGAATGTCGCAGACGTTCCAGACGCTGCACGGCCTGGTGGACAAGGGGGTGAAGGTGGACCTGGGCATACCCTACGAGCTCTGGGACAAGCCGCCCGTGGAGGTCACCCAGATGAAGACCCAGTGCGAGAACATGCTCGAGGAGTACGAGGACACGATCAGCGATTGGTACTTCAAGCTGCAGCAGGAAAAGACCCTGCAGAAGCACCTCTGCGAGGACCACGTCCTCGGGAAGGCAGAGAGGGAGTGCCTCCAGGAGAAACTTCCGCCTCCAGAGGCGAAAGGAGTCAAGAAGGATAAGCCCAAAGGGGATAAGGAGGAGCTGTAAAACCAAGTCATCCAAGGATCCTCAACAGACTCAGATCTTGTGACCATCCATTCCGAAATAGTCGTCCGCATTTTACGTTATCAGAGCGAAATCTTAGAATTATTTCGTAATGGGGAAGCCACTCAAGTCTCATTATTTAAGAACAAAGATTATAATTTCAACTAGTTTAAGCATACTTACTCGGTTTCCCAATGTTACTGTAAACCTTCCACATCGACTGACCCGCAAAGAGGTACTGAAAGTTCCCTTGGGCCATGGGCTTATTGATTCGGACACGAAACGGGGTCGACAATTAAAAGTTGACTGCCCTCCATGAGGCGGCCATTATTACCTCCAACCTCTGAAGCCACGAATGCCAGGTGGTTGCCGCAGTATTTACGCCATATCTTTATTAATGAATGGGATTTGCTGCATTTCCGGCAGCGCTGGCAATTAAAGTGTTTTCCCTGCACGTCTGTGAAGTTGTAATATAAATATACGTATACCCAAATATAAAATTTAAATTGAACATGCGATTTCATTCTTTACCAGAAGTTAGTCCTTATTTGCGCCGACGATATGGAAATTTGCCACCAGTATAGCGTTGCTCCTACCTATCGGAACTACAATCCGTTGCAATACTAGTTACTGAAATGATTCAATAATCTTGGCATCCTTCTGTTCGATCTTGGAACCCCCCTGTATGATCTTGGCATCCTCCTGTTCGATCTTGACATCCTGCATTATCGTGTCATCCTCCTGTATAATCTTGGCATCTTCCTGTATGATCTAGGCACCCCCTGTATGATCTTGGCATCTTCCTGTATGATCCAGACACCCCCTGTATGATCCAGACACCCCCTGTATGATCATGGCACCTCCATGTATGATCTTGGCATCCTCCTGGATACCTTACTTACATTTTTCGACCATAAGGTGTATGGTTCATAAACCAAGAGTGTACTAGGAAGTTTTAGAAGATGGTCGAAATAATTTAATTACCCATGCCTTGCTAAAACTTTATACTAGCTTTGCTATACTCCTTCCTAAAAAATGATCCATCCTTACTAATCGTAGAACCAAGCTTGAGCTTTTATTTATCACTAATCATATCCGCGGTGAAATTGGCAGTGCAAGTTTGCTTAGTCAACATAGTTTAACCCATTTTGGAACCAACCACGCCCTTCATAAACATTTTAGGGTGCTATGTACAGTCTGCAATGGACAATACTTTAGCACTTTCAACATTTAAACTCTAATAATCAAAAACCAACCTTATAACCCATTAAAACCTAAGTAACTAGTACTCTCGTCTCTATATCGATGCTCGGGTTTATCCCCGCGACTTGCGCCTACGTTACACGGCTGCGCCCCTCGATTGTACCGCTCGAAAGAAAACGTTGATCAAAGCTTTTTTTAAATAATAGAGATATAGATACGAATTTATTAAAAGACTACGTAAAATCCGGGATACGGCGAGACAAAAAGAATCTCAACAACATCATGTTATATACACCTAAGCAGCTACAATGTGTAAATGCCTTCCAAACGCCGGACACGCTCGTCGAGAATCTTCAGGATCTCGCCTATCTCCTCCAGCTGGGAACCGCAGGAGCAGGCATCCGAGACCGACTCGAGGGACACGTCCACAACCTGCGGAAGGTTCATCAGGTTATGTGCGTCAAAGGCAACAGGGGTTTTGTTAGAAAAGGCGCGGACTAGTGCTGCGGCAGTTCAGGTCCAGGTCCTCGACACTGGGGATCAAGTGTTTGCTGTCAAGCACCTGGAAGTCCTCCTCCGAGGCCTGGTAGGCCAACGACTGTCGCGGATCGATGCGGATGCTCAGGTCGTTGGACTTGGCGCCGCTGCTGGCTGAACTCTGCTTCGACGAGGATGAGCCGCTGAGGTTGCATCCGGAAGAGGCCAATGCCGACTTGGCGTCGAACTGGGAGGCGTCGTAGGTGTGCAGGTTGGACTGCCAGACGAGCAGCTGCGGAGTAAATCAGCGATTACTAGGATGCCTACGCCTCAGAGGCTAGAGACCCACCTGTCGATCGCTGCCGGCGGTGACAAACTTCTCGCCATCCCGCGAGAAAGCCACTGCATTCACGGCGTCAGTGTGCCCTGTGAGTGTGTAGATCGGCCTGCCCTCGAGCAGGTCCAGGATGCGGATGGTGTGGTCGTCGCTGCCCGAGAGCAGGAAGTGCCCGCTGGGGTGGAAGGCCACATCGTTGACGGGCGCCGAGTGCACCACGTACAGCTGCAGCAGTTGATTGGCGGACACGTCGAAGATCTTGATGCGGTTGCAGGCGAGCGCCACCGCCACCATGTTGCCCCACGGATGCCACGCCACCTGGCGGGGGGCCGCCCGCTCCTCCTTGAACGTGCGCACGCACTCGCCGCTCTCCACGTCGAAGATGCGCAGCGACTTGTCGTCGCTGACCGTGGCCACCAGCTTCCCGTTGGGGCTGAACTTGGCGGCCCGCACCCAGTTGCGGTGCTCGGTGAAGGCGGAGATGAACTGGCGCCGGGAGACGCGCCACAGCTTGGCGCTCTTGTCGTCCGAGGCCGTGAGCAGCTGGTGGCCGCTGGGATCGAAGTCGACGCTGCGCACTGCCTTCGAGTGGGCCACAAACTCGCCGGACACGCCGCGCACCTTCGGCTCCCAGATCTTCACGGTGCGGTCCTGGCCAGCGGAGGCCACCAGGTTGCCCTTCGGCGACCATGCCACGCCGTTCACGGGCCCAGAGTGCGACCCGAAGCGGATGCAGCGCGCCGCCTGCTTCAGGTTCCACAGGATCACCGTGTTGTCCGTCGAGGAGGTGGCTATCTGGCCGCCGTCGGGGCTGAAGCGCACCTGCGTGATGGCGGCCGAGTGGCCTGTGAAGTGGCGCTCCAGGGCGGGATCGCTGAACAGTCCTTGCATCGCGCTTTTCTTTGTTTGGTGGATGGCGTTTCAAAATTTAAACAGGAATGCCAGTAGAGATGGGCAGGCGCGTCGATTTTTCTGGCTATCGGAGGGCTTGCACTGCGGCTAGTGCTGCAAAATGGGCGATGATGCAATCGGTATCGAAACTCGATGTTACATCAAAATCGGCAATCGAATGGATTTAAATTTGAATTCAAACTGAAGCTCATTCCAGAATTTGTTGATGTCAACGGGAAATTTAGATAAAATCAATGTCATCGTACAGAGATTTAACCCTTAACTAGGTGTTTTTTTTGTTGGCAATGCTACTAAGTAGAGATAAAATAATAGTACACATTGGCTGTAACAAAGTAAATCAATGTTATTACACAGTGATGTAGAATTTTCCTAACCAAAAATCTTTTTGTGTGTTTTCCACTCATAATGGATGCTAATAAAAGTAGTGCACATACAGCCATAACATAACATACCAAATCAATATCATTGTAAAGTTGTTTAAAATTCCCTTTGCCAAGTGTCATCTTTTATATACATAGTACAATGTCACTAACTAAAGATGCAAAAGAAAATAGTGCACATGGTTATAATTCACATTATTTAATAGCCATATATTTTGCCAAATAAGATTGTTTTGTATAAGTTCGATTGGTATTCTTATCACTTCTTGAATCATTAGTTCGACAAGGATACTATGTATGTGAGGAAAAGAAACATTGAACAGGACATTCCCCTTACCATTTCGAACGATTTATCAAGCGGTGATCATGGACTGCAGGCTAGTTCATTCAACCTGCTGCCATATTTTGTGTCCCTCTAATGATCCGCTGGCTTTTCGGTCAAGTTCATTGCCCCGTTCCTGTTGCGGTGTCTCTATCGCCCAATTATGCGTTCTGGCGAATGCCGGGCACACGACCCCGGAGAGGCCGATCTGGCCAAAGGCTGACATCAAATTAGGCAACGAAAAGTGACAGGAGTGCAACTGTGAAAGTGCAGCAAACGGCAACGAACAAGCTAACAAGGACTACAAACGAAACCACCGACGAGCAGTGAACCCGAAGTTTGGGAAATTATTGTGACAAGCACACGATTTCCACCTGTGGCTATGCACCTCTCGCTTGTGGCCCGTGCCCCGTATCCCGTGCCTCTTGCCTCGTAACTCGTAACTGTTCTTTGCCAAAATGCAGTTATGCTAGCAGGTTGCTGAAACCCATGGCTTGCAACCCCTGGCGGTGTTTGTTCCCTTCAGATCGCATAGACAAAAGGTCGTTGCCGTCTCTGCGCACAAGGGGAGTCCTGCCAAAGCAGGTCCAGCCATGCCACTCGAGTCCGTTCGCTCGGTTAAGTTCAACAAACTGTTTTATCAAAAAACTGTTGCACTTTCAAATAAACTAAGCTAATGTGCCTGAGGGACAAGTGTTGTATCCTTTGAGAGAGTCGAAATCCAGGCGAAAAAACTCAATTGATGTTTTTTCGTATTCCTACCAGAATAGCTAATACTCTACGAGTAGTATACCCAAATAAACTCGTGTTTTATAAATTTGTTGTGATTTGTGGCATACCATTACATCGGGTAATAGTTTAAGGTAGGCTATAGAAGTTGGAACAAAAGTGTTCAAACCCTCTCCATTTATATTTATTTAAAGAATTTAGCTCACATAAAAACACACGTAGGCCTTCAGAGGGAATATGCCAAAGCCGCTTAGCCAAAGTCCTGGATGCGCGGCATGTGGTTTGCGCCGCAAAACAGAGCAGAAACTTGGATCTGAATCGGGACCGGGATCAGAATCGGGATCGAGATCGGAGCCGAGAAGACCCCAAAGGCACCGACCGACCGACCAATCCAGCTCGAACCCTCGTGCCATAGCTGCTCGAAGCCCTCGCCGCTTGGCTCGTGTCATCTGTTGAATTATAAAATATGGCAAGGAATTAATTTGGCCAGCCCCTGCTGTCCGGCAGAATCTGGCACAGCAGCAGAAGCAGCAAAGCAGCAGCAGCAACAGGAGCAGGATCGAGGAGGGGAGGACCAGCAGGGCGGCAGAGCGGCAAAGCGGCAGAGCAGCAGGATAACGATCCTCGCCGATACGATTCGAATCATCTACCGCTATCCGCACCGAGCACCTGTCGCCCTGACTACGCATCCGAATCTGAACTCGAATCCCGGTCCCGAACAAAACGAAACGAAACGAAAGGTGCGCTTAAATTCTTATAATGACTTGCCTCGCTCGCGTCTTTAACCTGCTGATCCTGGCCCCGCCACCAGGACCCTGCCCCTAATGTTGCATCTTTGGCCGCAATTTGTTGCCCATTGTGTGCCTGCCTCCGTCTACCACGGCATCAAAATCTGTCTATAATCTGTATTTTGTGTTTTTTCTTGTTTTTGTTTCATATTCAGACCGAGTCGAGCTGAAAACACCTTGAGATCGGTTTTGTTTCCTGCCCTCGTCCCTTGACTTTGCACCTTGTCTCACAAAATCCGTACGAAATTTCGTGTTTAGATTTTGTCGTTTTAATTGCTGGGGCCTGGCTTTTGTTTGGTTTGCCTCTGCCTTTGTTTTGACTTGACTTCGCCTCGCTGTGGCGTCCAGCATTTGGCTAAGTCCCCGGATTGGCCATCCATCCATGCCGCCGTCTTCGCCGCCGGTTTGCCAATTAAGCTGTTGGAATAGATTTCACAATGCGCCCTGGCCCGAGGGTTGATTTGCATATCTGACTTGGATTTGTCAGTGCGTTGTGCCCTCCGCCCTCTGCCCTCGGCACTCAAATCGAAACAGCTTTAGATTTTCCAAGGGGACTGGAGACTAATCTGCGACTTGCAGACTAGTCGTTGACATGGCATTCTATTGGCTTCCGATTTGGCAAGCGAACTTGGCCAAACTGCTGAAAGTAGCTGTTATTGATGCCTTAAGTTCTGAGTCATTTGAGAAACTCAGGATGACTTTTGCGGAAAGAATATTTTGTAGTTTATATAGGGCCAGAAACACAAATAAAATACGGCGTGGTTAAATAATGTTCTTAACATTTACTATTATACGACTACTAAAACTTAAAACTTAAAACATGGACCACTGGGGCATGAATAATTGCTAATATTAAATTAGTACCTAATAAAAATGGACGAACATAAATTACTTTCTTCCATTATACTCGTATAACCCCTTAAGAAGCACGTCGAGGCTGATTAAAGTTTTGAATGGAACGCGGAACTAATCAAAATATGGCTTCTGAAAGGTCTCTAAAACGACTTTACACTTGAAAGGACATTTTACGACGGCATGTGCAGCCGTCACCTGTTTGTAAATTTCTTTTTAAACATTCTCCAAGACTTCATCATCTAATAATCAATTGCCTCGGGCCTCATAGCCAGGTGACAATGCGCAATCAAACAAAAGCAGAGCAATCATAACTTATCAGCCTCGTCTCTACCACTGAGAAAAAATGACAGGGACATGGACTTGAACAGGGACAGGGACAGACACCGGGGCAGGGGCAGGGATGAGGCAGCCGAAGGCAGCTTGTTGAAATTGGGTCAGTTGCTGGCCTGGCAGGGCACCAAAAGACGATCTTGTAATATCGATCGAGCGTGACAGGTGCAGAGGGGAATTTTGGGTGCTGCTGGCGCACCTTCGCCTTTGGATTTTGAGCGACAGCTTGTGGCACTGGTCGTCCAGGCCGTAGGTGTATTTTCGGCACAGAGACTCCCCCCGGGGACCTAGATTAGATGCAGATATGCACACACATATCTCAGGATCGGACGTTTTTGCGGTCTTGCCGTCTGGGGGAGAGATTTTTACGACTGCTGCATCTTTTGGCTTCTGCTGACGCTGTCGTGTGGCCCATGTCAACTGGTTGCAGGTCGCAGTTGTAATTTGCCTCCTGGCATATGGCTTTACCGCAAACCGGCTTCGAGCACGCGTCTCGTCTTGTCCTGGCTCAATAATTGCGCGACAGGTTCCAGGATTCCAATAGCAGCAACAGCAACAGCAGAAACAGCAACAGCAGCAGCAGCAGCAGCGGCAGCAGGTGCTCAATACGGCTAAAGGGAATCGGGAATCAGCGCCAGGCTGCTTACAACGAAAGGACATAAACATAAATGAGCCGATGTAATATTGAGCCGCTCTGCTCCCTCTTCTTGGGCCTCATTCTCGTCCTTTTGGTTATCCCTTTTGGCCGGCCGTCTCTCCCTCTATCAGGGTGTTACAGGTGCCTTTTCGAATGCGCATCCCCTCCGCATTTTAATTGTGAGCCGAGCCAAGCCGAGCCCGCTCGCTTCACCTGCAACGCAGCAACTGACCTAAGACATCTTTTTTGCTCTTGCTCTTGGCCGGGCTCTTCACCTTTTTCCCACTCTGCCCCTTTTCCCTCCTTTAGCCACAACTATTATTTTTATTAATAGCCAAAGTCAAAAGTCACCTGCCCGGCACCAAGAGGCCCTGCTAAGGGTAGCCGGAAAACGGAACCGACCCGGCTAGCTGGGGCGCGGGGGAAAGGACCTGGCATGTTGCGGGTTCGGGCCTCTTCGGACCATTTCTAAGATCAATTTCCTCTTCACATTTCCCGCACGGAGTTTCCATTGTTTGCGTTTTGGGGTTGCAGCTTTCCAGTTAATTTGTTGTTTTTGTGATAGCCATTCTTTATTAAGGCATTGGAGGGTCTGTCTTTCTTTCTTTCCATGTGGGCCTGGCTCGAGTGGGGCTGGCTGTTGAATAAATTCCAAACGGCATGACAAATTATGTGGGCTCAGGTGTTATGCGGCGAAAAGGGGTTAATAAACCGAGAGCCATCGCCGCTCCAGCGAAACTCCAGCATATGGCTGCAAACGTATGCGACTTATCTTTACACCTATAGTATATCTCTGTGGCTGCATCATGGTCTGGAAGTTACTGATATTTTGGCATTTAAAGTAGCTAAAGCCAACTTTCTTTTCCTATGACTATTATTAAGTTAGTAACACTGGCGTGTCCATGATAATCATAGGGGAAATCATATAAAAATACAAGTAGTTAGGATGACAATTGGTCAAGCTGTATTGCTACTGTATTTTTCCGATATTGACTCTTATAATCATAAGGGATACAAATCTTTGACATACTAATAGTTAAGATAACAATTAGTCAATAGTATTTTCCGATATCGTAAGCCTTTCACACGAGAGAATAATCATATGAAAATACGAGTAGTTAAAATGACAATTGGTCAATACTATTTGTCCAACATTCGACCTTGAATCTTACAAAATTCTTGCTTTCAGCATTCACCTTTCGGTGCAAATATACGTCTATGGTATGGTGATCCTACATTTTTTCGTTTTTTCATACTTTTACTTTACTTTGTCGGCACTTGTCGCAAAGTCCTTGAACTGCATTGCTCCCCCCGACAACAATTGAACCGCATACTTCGTTGCCCCCAGCCACAGTTTTTTGCTTCAATATTTTGTCAATTTCGATCAATTTGTGGCGTGCCACAGTGGAAAGAACCACTTGGGCAGAAAGCGGCCGGCTCTGCCCAAAATCCGGCGACAAAGTTTCACGATTTCTGATTGCGGCCAACGATGAATGGCGATAATGAGGGCAGTCGGTGATTTGTAAACTGCCAAACTTCATTTCGGGCGTTTTAAAGTGCCGCAAAATGCATTCGGACATTTCGATTACCGAAAATTGCGATCGGCAGAGCTGCAGTCCTCAATGACCATTGCCCCTGCCCATTCGCGCCCCCGGCCGGCCCCTTTTCTCACTTTATTTCGCCAGCAATTAGTTCGAACTTCGAACACTTATTGGCGTTTTCCCCGGGGAGGGGGCCGGCGGGGAAGTACCTGCTGTAACGCGGCGGTGTACAAAGGGCATTCCCCAAATACCACATTGAACACAGATCAAAGATCACCGCGCCACCCGAACCAGGAGCCGCAGCAGCGGCCCCGGCAACAGGATCAACTTATTCCCCAACAATTGAGTACGTTCAGGAATTTGCCTATAAAATCAGGTTGTTGCCAGAAACCCCCGAAACAAAATATTTGGAGCGTTTTCCACAATTTGTAACAAAATGTGAGTCCTCAAAGGAGGAGGCATTGGCCTTGATAGTGAGAATGTCACATATTTTAGACGTAATGCACACATAATAATAATACCATTTAACTTGAATGCAGATAAATTTGTTCAAGGTTCCTTTGACTGGCAAATACAATCCATATATATACGATTGAACTTTAACAATCCGATAGATTGGAAATAAAATTGGAATCGGAAACCACAAGTTGCTGAAATCCTTTAAAGAGCCGTAATTTAATATCTCCGTTTGGCTTGTTTTCTTTAGCTTTCAGTTTTATTTTCCAAAAATCATAGTTAATCTATTCGAAATTACAATACAAATGATTGGATAAGCTACAAAATTAAAATAAACTATAAAAACGCAGATAATCGTATAAATAAATGAGGATGGCAATCAATCCAACTTAAATATGTAAGGATATACAAAATTTTGACAAGGTTCGGGGTCGCCAAGTGATGGGTTTCTCTTCTTGTTGATGTTGTTCTTTGGTACTTTTAGCTGCCAATTTTGGGTTCAGTTTAAACCAAATCAATTAATGTTTAATGTAATAAATTATAGTTATTAGGCTAGGTTTTAACAGCTAAAAAAAGTCTTGTCTGCGACTATATACTATGTACAGGCCTACGGGCTACGGTTGAGCAGTATCTTAGCTAACAAATGGTGTAGTCACTGTAATCCTAGGTAAATCTTTGCGAAGGCCTAAACAGACAAACTTTGGCTTCATAGCAACGACTTGGACGGCCCAGCTGTGGTGTGCTCCTGCTACTGCTACTGCTGGTGTGTGCCTCGACGGATGAGATGGGGTGCGATGGGATGCGACGGGGAGGACGCGGCGCTGGATCCAGATCCTGGTCAGCAGCTGCTGCTGCTCACCTCCATCTTGAGCAGGGGCTGCGGCTTCATGTCCAGCGGCTTGAGGTCATCGTTGCTGGCCTCCTCGTGACGGCTCTCCCGGTGGCGGCGCAGGTCCACCTTGCGCTGGAAGGACTGATCGCAGAGTCCGCAGCCGAACGGCTTGTAGCCCGTGTGCTTCCGCATGTGCGTGATCAGGTTGGAGCTCTGGCTGAAGGCCTTCAGGCACACGGTGCACTTGTGCGGCTTCTCTCCTGCGAAGCGAAACGGAATCGGGCAAATCGATAAACACAATTAGTTAAATGCAGGTTCAAACTTTATTAATTGTGCGGTCCGGGCAGCTTTAGAGCAATTAGACAAATTGAAAGGCGATAAGGATCCGGGGTGGCTGGTGGATGGTGGATAGTGGCTGGTGACTGGCACCACACTTTCGACACGTCCACCCCGGGCCCGGGGCGGAGGGAACTGCTCTGATTTTGGGGTCGCAAACTTACCGGTGTGTATGTAGGTGTGCTTCTTCATGTCGGATTTTTGGTGGAACCGCTTGCCGCAGTACTGGCAGGGATACGGACGGGTGTCGCTGTGGATGAGCAGATGCGTGGACAGGGTGGATGAACGCTTGAAGCTCTTGCCACACTGTTTGCACTGAAAGAAACAAAGGGGACCAATGTTAAATATATCTGCCAAACAGAACAAGTCACGATTCCCGATCGCAAAATGCCCCATATTTGAACAGCCTGGTTCGCCTCCCTCCCCAAACCCCAAAGCCCAAATAAAATCTGAATAGAATAGACGATAATGTATACCGAAGGTATACGCTTTGTGTGCCTGAGCCAAATTCTCAGTGGCAACATGAATTAAACTAGATTTGTGAGTGCACAAATATTTGTTAGACAGGTGACGACAACCGCGCACCGCGGGAAAACCCAAAGCCAAACTTTGGGTGGTGGGGGCACCCAGTCGATGTATTTTTGCAGCACTCTGCCGGGACGACTAACTATATAGTACTTAAAAAAAAAGGGGAGAAACAGCTAAGCAAACAGGGGCAAGGGGCGCGGAGACGCGATCCAATGCTAAATCTCAAGTGAAACACTTTCCAGGCCGGCGCGGTGTTTGTGGGCCAAACACAGCTGCTTGGGTGCTTGGGTGCTTGGCTGCTCGGCAGCTTGGCAGCTTGGCTGCTGGGGCCAAGTGGATCGATCGATCGCGGATTGGGCGACGCTGGGAGCTCCAATCCGCCCCGGCCCTGTGACATCTTCGGCTTCTGTCGGCTGCGGGGCTGTCAGATTAAATGTTTAAACAGTTTGCGTGCTGTTGCAGCAACATGCAAGTATCTAAACATTGACACACAGCCAGTCCCTTCGCTCCCCGCCCTTCTCAGCTAAAAATCGTTCACCAGCACGGCCTACGTGGGCGACATTTATTAAATACGAAATTGAAACTGGGAGAAAAACACAAAATGTGGGAGGGTGAGACAATTTTTTATGAAAACCCGGTGCGGTCTACGCGTAATTGTAAATTGACACAAGTGTCTTGCCTCGGCATTTTGTTAAATTTCTTTGTATTTATTTTCTGTGCCTTGTTTTTGGGATTTTCTATTTGCGCATTGCATTTGAGGGGACCATATCCATGTGTAGTATCCACGTATCCAGAGTGGCTCATCCAAACGGCACCGCTTTGGCTAGACCCGGAGACCCAATTAGTTGCTCTATTGTTAAGCTGCGCTCTGAGCCGCCGTGTCAATTTGCTTAGCTTCGACAACGGAACGGAAGTTGGCAAAACTCGAACAAGACTCGAACAAAACCCAAAAAGAGCTCAGGAGAAACCCCAGAGTCTGAGTCAGCCGGGTGGCCCGCCTCCAGGGAACAGATGTAAGCACGAATTACAGAAAAAAACACAAAAAATCGAATTTATCCATAGCAGGAAAACTGCGCCTGCGCCTGCGTCTCACTCGTGTGGACATATGGTCCTGGAAACCTTTTCCACTGCTGGCCTATCGCATTTCACTGACCCTCGGCGAATGTGTGAAAAAAGGCAACAAAACACCAAAAGGGCAACAAGGACTCGCCGCGGCTGGTGTTGATGGATATAAACGAAAAATGACATCGGGGTAGGCATAAGGTTTGCTTCTTTTGCGATCAGGACCCCCCGACAATACCGTCTCGAGTTCCACCGGGTCGTGTGCCTCTCCTCGCTTGAAAGGGTCAATCCAATATCGAAAGGACAATTATGATTGTAATTTGTACATAAATCTTCCCGCGGCCCACACCCCCGGCCATGCCAATCAAAATTATTTGATTAACTAATTGCGTGATTTCGAAGGGAACTTAATTGAATTTCCATAGAGCTCTATCAGTATTTTATTACAGTATTTGCTGTGCCACTTTTCCAAATTGAAAGCGGGGGCGAGGGCGAGGGCCCGCGGACAATTAAAGCACTCGAGGACAAAATATGAAACAATTAACACAGGGGAATACACCAAAGGACACGCAACCTTGTGCAAAGCTAGAGTAATCCATTCCAAAGGGTTGGAGAGGGCCCCCGGTAGGGCGTGCGATAATTTATACCTAGATCGAACTTCGACTACGCACGTGATAAGCCCATTAGAGACAGCTCAGAGATTTGGCCTCGATTTCTGTCGGCCCCCGATAAAATATCCTGCTCGGATGCGTGCTTACCTGGAAATTCCTGCCGCTGCGCTTCTCCTCACCCTCGCCTTGGTACGAGGACGAGGAGGACGAGCGACGCGCAACATCTGTGGCTGTCGAGTCAGGATGTTGCTGCTGCTGCTGCTGTTGCTGTGGCTGCTGCTGCTGATGATGATGATGGTGATGAGGATGCAACTGTTGCTGATGGGGCTGCTGGTGTGGATTACGCATATAGTTGAACTCGGCGGCGGCCACCAAGCCCATGAGAGCGGCAGCCGAGCGGCTATCCTGCTGCTCGTCCTTGATGTGCTGTTGCTGTTGCAGTTGCAGTTTCTGCTGCTGCTGTTGCTGCTGCTGCTGGGACTTCAAGTGCTGGGTGAGTAGCTCGAGGTTGCTGCCCGTGAGGCCAGCCATGAAGGCACTGCGGTGAGCATACAACTGCTGCTGGGCCACCTCAAAGTCCAGATCTTGGCCAGAGTTGGATGGCGGAGCGGAGAGCGAGGAGAGCGGCGACTGCAACGAGGAGACCGAGGCGGCTGTTCGACGCTCGTACTTGAACTTGCGCACTATGGGGTCCACCTGGTGCTCCTCCACTCCCTCCTCCTCAGCCGCCTCCGCTTCCAGCTTCAGGGCGAGCTGCTCCCTTCGCGTGGACCTCTCGCACATCGAGGCCGGCGACCAGATGAGGTTTCCCTGCGACCTCTGGCGCTCGTGCTGCTGTTGGGGCGTCCCTGAGCTCTTCAGATTTACCGCCCTCAAGGGGGGCGGAGTCACATTCAGGGCGGCCACCGGATGCAGTGGCTCCACATCGCTGCTGGAGCTGCTGCGGCTGCTGTTGTGGCTGCTGCCGCTGCTGCTGCGACTGCTGCTGATGTGCAGGTGGTCGTGGTGGGGAAAATGCTCCAGATCGCCAATGCGCCGCTTGGTGCTCAGGTTCAGCGGCATATCCTCGTCCTGCTCCACCTCCATCTCCATCTCCGGCTCCTGCTTTTCGAGCACACTGCTGTGCTGCAGTTCGTGCTCCTTCTCGGGAGTCAGGGCGTAGTCGCGATCCCTCTGACCCGCCGCCAGAGCAGCCGGCGACTTGGGTGTCATGGGGGTCAGAGGAGTGCCCAGAGCAGTGGCCGAGGACAAGAGGAACTGGGGCCACAGCAGGGCACTGGAGTAGAGCAGTGGGTTGTACAGAAAGGGCAAGTCTGCGAGGGAAGACAAAGGACAAGGATCAGCCTAGTTGCTAGATTCTAAACAAGGCGACAACGTTCGCTCTTTCGGGATTGCACAATCAATTAATTGGAAGAAAACTATGTCTTAAGTTGACCCGGTAAATGGTTATCCATATTGACCGTGAAGTTAGGAATTTCTGCTGATAGTCTCCATTAATTTACAATATTTTATCCTGACTAAATTTAAGTTCTCCAACTTTCTTGGTTCGCTTGTCGTCCCTAAAGTTGACGGTAACTTTCATCTACGAATCCCAATGCAAGGACTCACCTCTCCCGTTGAGCTTCTGGGCCGCAGCGGAGGCAATCACTGTATTGAAGGCGGATGCTCGCTGCATCCACTGTTTGTCGAGGGAGGCTCCACTGTAGCCCATACCCGCGGGACTCGGTTGCTGCGAGTGCGGCGACGGCGGTGGCGATAGATGATTCATTTTGGGCCTTAACTTTTTTTGTCTCACTGGCTTTAATTTGTTTAAAATTTTTTAAACTTTTTGTAAACTATTTCTTTTCAACAATTCCTTGTTATTGCTCGAGCACTCTGGCACAAATCTCACTTTCTCGAGCTGATCTTCGGATTCGAATTGGTTGCCTTGGCAAGGTACGCAAGGTTTGTGCGGATTCTTGACTCGATGGAGACGAACACGTCCGTATCGCTCGGTGCTTCGCACCTGACTGAATCTTGGACCGATTGCCGGTTCTAAATTGAGCCAACGGTGAAGCGGCTGCGACTTGGCCCGAAAAAAGGCACAAAGCGAGTTGGCTGTGTGTGTGCGAGTGTGGCAGCAAGCCGAATCAAAACGAGCCCTCGGTGTGTCGGTGTTGACTCTTTGGCTCTTTGACGGTGGTGGCTCCCGGTCCCTTCCCCGTGCGCCCGTGTGCGTGTGTTGCCAACTCTGGTTTTTCACCTTTGGCAGCAGTTGGCGGCTGTTGCAGTCGCTGTTGCTGCTGCTGCTGCTGCTGCTGTTGCTGCAGTTACTGACGGTGCAGTTGTCCTGCACAGTTAGGAGCCCCTGCCCTTCTCCCTGTCGCCTATCAGCGGCTTCGATCGTGGCTCTCGTACTGCTACCTTTGTTGTTGGCAGCACGCGTTTCCTACTAATTGGTATGCAGTTAAACTTGGCGGGCGTTTGCCGTCCTCTTCCCGCTGCCCTGTAACAGTTACAGTTGGTGGCACCAACTGTTGTTGCCACAGAAATCGGGCGAGGGCGAAGGGGAAGAGGGCAGCGAGGGGAAGCAGCCCATCGATCGCAGGAGGATTTCGTTGCCGATCGCTAATGGAATGCAGGACGAGGACAAGGACGAGGGCGGCAACTGGCAGGGATGAACTATAAATATTTACGAGGATAGATCTGCAGATTCGACATCTGTTGTGCAAGGAATAGTCTTTACTTATTTGTAAATTGCTAGAGAAAATTAATAATCAATTTTCAAAATAAGTAAACAAACCTTTTCAAAATAAAATCCATAACGTAACCTTTAACAAGTAGAAACGCTGCAATCGAGATTTCTCGACAATTGGATACCATCTACCTCTCTTTCCACAGCATGCCGTTGCCGTGGCCATATCTTCCATATTTATTATCCGATCTGCATGCACATGCCTAACAAACAACAGACTACGCGGATTCAAAATGATGTCTCTGGCTTTTAAAATATCCAAGATATAGCTTTTGCGAAGTATATAGCAAATTCGAAGGCGGAAAAGGGCGGGACAAACTAGAGAAATAATATTATCTGCGTTTTAGGTAAACGGACCTAATTCAAAAAGAATTTTGGGTCTATCTCTTATTTTGTTCAAGTTATGGTCAAGTAAGTAGAGGCATGTACAGTTTTATGCAAATTGCGAAGGTGGAAAGAGGCGTGTCAAAACATTAAAATAAACTTGATCTGCCCGCATTAATAAGGCACTAAAATAAAACAGAATTTAACCTTTTACCAACTCTGAGAACGACGTGTTCATACATACAGACGGTCAGACAGACAGACAGACAGACGGACATGGCTAGATCGACTCGGCTGTTGGTGCTGATCAAGAATATATATACCTTATAGGGTCGGAAACTCTTCCTTCTTCCTGTTACACATATTGCACAAACTTAATATACCATTTGTACCTTAAGGTACCTGGTATAAAAATATAATTTCAATTAGTGATCTTCCCTCTTTACTGATACAAATGATAAAAAAAAACTTGGAAGATCTTATCCGCTGACACAACTTTTTTTTTTTTTTTTTTTTCAATTCAATATTTATTTACAATCTGTCTTGTGACAATAAGTAAATTTTATAACTAATATTTTACAGGACAGGAGTAGCAGACTTCCAGTGAAACCTGCTATTAAATATAACATCTTGTTTACTTAAATTAGCCTATCAGGGAGATCAAGAACGTGAAATCTTTTAAGTCTTCTTTTAAGTCAACTTTCTTAAAGGAAATACATTTTAGGAACGAAGTCTATAGATTTTTATGTTTCCGTCAAATCATATAATTTATTAATTTTTGTGTAAGGATTATACTTGCATACGTACATCCGAAACCCTAAATCTTAGCTGTAACATTAATTTTGTCATAGGTATTTATGATCAAACCTGCAATAGGCAGGTTGCCTTAACCAATGTGAAGGGATTGAATGTACCTATTTAATGTGTAAATACTAGGAAATAACAAATTATAATCGATTCTTTTTGAATGTATATTTTAACTGCAATACGGCTTTAGATAGATAGAAAGTCGATCATTGCAGTTTTAGGTATATTTACCTAAGGCAAATTCTATGTGGACGTGTTAGTTTTTATCGTAGGAGCGTATTTAGTTCCACTTAAGACTGATGAGCAATTTAGAGACTTAATAGATCCCTTCGGTCACTGTGAGCGCCTGCACCTGCCACTTTCTCCCTCCCAGTGCAGTCCTGGCGGCTGCACCTTTTCCTAGCCCGAGCTTATCCTGCTGCTCGCTTCTCGCTCCCTGCCAGGTCCTTTTCCTTCTCCACGCTTGGCCACCTCGTCTTGGCGGCCGCAATTCCAGTTTATCTATCCCTGGCGCGGGCCCACACCTGCCTAGAAAATGAAGAGGTGCCCGGCGCACTCTTACACATTTAACGATCCTTTACCTTTGGCCGCACGTCAGCAATTTTTCTCCCGGCCCCTGTTTTTCGTTGTTCCTTCGTTTTTTGGCGCAATTTCCTTGAGGAGGACATGTGCAGAGGACGACATTCCAGAGGACACGAGGCCGCCACGGGTCCACCGAGCTAGCGAAGCGTACGACTGCGGCACGAGGCTCGAAAGCGGGCTAAAATGGGGGAATCGCCGGCCAAATGAGGGCTGGCCAACTAGTCGCTGGCAGTGGCAATGGCAGAGACGCGTTGCGCTTGGCAGAGTTCAGGCCCCTGGGCTGAGGGCGCGTGCCCCCGGCCCAGCCCCTGCCTCACACGATCGCTCATCCCCTGTCGGTTTGTAACGGATTCACCTTATGCCACTCTCATCTATCAACGTTTGATATGCGCAGCCGCGTCCCTACACTGCAACAAAGTACCTTTGCCAGGCATTCCTAAATTAAACCGAAGAGAATATCAGTTGGTGTGCTGCACATTGCAAGCGAATCAGATGGAAGTTATTTTTTTATCCAATCCAAGATTTATTCTCTAATCTTGCATCGTTTAAAACTATTTTCGAATGTTAAGTCTTAAAATTTGAAGGTAAGCAATAATTATGTATAATATACAAAAATATTATGGTTTATGAATTATAATGTTATTAGGTATTATAATCATTTACAATTAATTAAAATAGATGTGCTTAGAGTGCCGTGTGTTGTTAAAGTCGTATTACCCATTGTACATAAATATATTAGATAGCATTTAATCTTTAAGAAATTATCATTATAATTCTCATCACCGAATCATGGTAGAAGATTACAAACGAATTTAAATGTGAATTTGTGAATGGTGTGGGAATTAGCAGCAGTTTCGCGGAGTGCAGCGCAGGTAAAACAGATCAAGAGCCAGTGACGATTTCCCTTCCCTCAATCGAACGACATTTTATTTACGACACCCTCCGGGCAGCCCTTTGTTTGCCTTTCGCTCCCGTTTCTAGCAAATCCCACGGAAATGCCACCGCACTCGGACTCGGCGTTTGGAACGTGGCTCGTGGCTCTCAGCCTGGTCGTCGCTGATTGGCCAAAACTGTGCTGGGAGGGTCGGGCCACTCGGGCACACACATTCTTGCGCCCGAAGCGGGCCTGCGTCTGTGTTAGCCGCTGAGCTCACCTGAGCGTTGGCCGAGGTGAGTTTCTGGCCCGCTGTGCTTCGGGCCAAAGTCTGGCTGGCTGTGTGGGCTGCGAGGACCGTTAGATGTTGGATTGGCTGAATGGAAAACTGCGCTGATGAATGGCTGAGCTTTCCCAGTGAATGGGTGGACCAACAGCAATGGAGCGAGCTGTTTACGATTCAGAGTGATAAGTTAAATGGGACTTTTTGAGTTGCAATTGCAATTGACTTGCTCGGTTAATAGATAACCTAATCTTCGCCCTGAAAACAGCTTTCAGTGAACATTTTTAGATAAACAAACTTCTGACAAACTTTCTCTACATTTTGTTTACCTCTTTGATGTTGTAATTTTTCATAATTATGAAGAACTTTCATATATATAAATAGAAACTTATCGATTGAAAGTTATAATAGAAACTCTAATCGATATTTATGAAAACACTTCCAATTAAATCTTAAGATTGTGGAATCCTCAAACTATTTCTTCGCCGAGATTCCTTTGCTGTATGAATACCGATCCTTACTGATTTATCGCCAGTATCTGCCGACATCGTTTAAAGCGCCGAGATGCCTTTTAAGTATCCACTATTTGTCTCACAGTGGGTGCCGCGGCCGCAGCTTCGGCTGGAAAATTCCTTAAAACAAATCAGACGGAAATCTGTAATAAATTTATTATTATGTAGCCTGGCCAGGCGGATTATAATTGTCTTGGCAACAAATGGTGGCCGGAAAGGATGCCCACGGCGAGGCGACATGGCCAGTGGCTCCGGCTACTGGTTATGAGCACGACCAGGAGTCGCAGGCGTTGTTGCAGTGGCAGTGGCAGTGGCAGTTGCAGCCGCTGTCGTCGGTTCATATCGTGCAAGATTGTTGGCAATTATTAAAATGATAATTGCACAAATCTGGCTATCAATTGACGACCATCGAAGACCTTAGACCAGCCGCAAGCAGCGGCCAAAACGAGCGAAAGCCGCGCACAGAAGCACAAAAAACGAGGCCCAGAGACGCATGCGCAGATGCAGCAGCCAAGTGGTTTCGGGCTCGGACCTGGGCTCGGTTTCTGTTGCTGTTTCGGTTTCTGTTTCCCACTGCCCGCTTTCCAGTTGTTACCCAGGCCGGGCCTGGTCTTATCATGCGGCGTTGGTGCGCTGTGCAGCTTTTCGCCAGCGTTGACAATTTGGTATTAATTTAAGACAACAGCGGACCAGGCCCAGTTGCCCTGGTCGGCAGACAGTTGGCCACTTGGGCTGCAGCAAGCTGGCTAGCGAGCAAAACAAAAGACGGACATTTACATGCTGCCAACGAGGCTAACAATGAAATCTGCGTAGTTTCTTTTGGTCCCCTCTCAGGGGACGTGCGGGGGTAAAAATGCTTAGTCAGACTGAAAGTGTGACCAGCGGGGCTGAATTTGAACCATTAATGTTGTATTTTTATTTGATTGTATATTCAATTTAATCATAAACGAATTCAGGTATTGAAATTAACAGAATATACAGAATAAATGTATAGTTTTTCTTTTGATTTATAAACATAAGACCCAAATAAGCTGCAACAATAAAAAAACAAAATAATATTTTAATATAAAAAGAACTATTGCACAAAAAAGTGACCAGTGTAAGTTGGTCACTCTGAGCTGTTAGCCCTGCTTTGCTTTGCTTAGGTTCCTTTTGTTTTGGCCAAGTTTTGTCCTCCCCACTGCGTCTGCGCACAATTATAAAACAAAATTGATAAAATTATTGTTAGTGTCTGGCGTAGCTGCTGCTCTTTGTGGTCTCCTTTCGGCCAAGGAGCGGGCGGCCAAGAGGCACGATGGGCGATTAGGCGATGCCAAAAGGTTGCAGTTTCCCCAACTGACCAGTTGGATGCGGCGGCGGCGGGGAAGGCTCTTCCGACCCCGTTCGTATGATGGAAATCAGCTAGAGCCGCAGCAGCCGCTGAGTCCTATGGTAATGCGACTGCGCTGTCCCGGATCCCAGATCCCTGGGCCCGGGTCCCAGGTACCGGGTACCGGCTACCGGCTGGCTAGGTGGCCAAACGAAATTTATTTCAATTTCATTTGATATTAATTGCAAATGGCCTTAAGATTGAATTCCAGGGGCCTGCCTTATTTGGTGATGGAGGCGAGTCGGGCCCAACAAATCGGGCCGGCAGCTTCTCACTCGCGCGTACTTAGTTCGGTGGCTTGTTAAGATTGTATGTTTCCAGGCTGCAGTGCCACCTCCCCCTTCCGATCCGTTCCGATCCCATCCGATCCGACCCGCTTCTGTTCGGGAAGGCTGCTGGCGCCACGACAACAATTCCGGGGCTACAAATAAGGCACCGACCCGGGGTCTCGCCCGCACAAATCTCTGACAGTTGAACGCTGTTTGTCGTTTGTCGTAATTAGCAGCCAAATAGTTGGCCGACTTGCAACTCCCAAGCCCCCTCGGCGGGGGCTATTTTGACCATTTGTGGCCGGGCTGTGCGAAAGTCGGGGAATCGGCTGCGGAATCGGCGGACTTTCCAAATGGCAACCCACACGCTGACACAATTAAGCCAAACACATGTCGGCTCCGGCGGAGATAAGCCATTTATTAACTTTTCACAAGACCTCCAAATGATGCCATAATCTCCGCTTACGGTTAGACATATGGGAGAAGCGACGGCTATCTGGGAAAGATGCAAACAGATACTCGTAGAACGGAGCGGATCGGAAGGAGAGTTGGTAGGGATTCTGGAAGACTTCAGATACTCTGCGCACCAAACCAGACAACTAAAAACGCAGATGGATTCAATTACAACCCATCAATGAGCTACAGCTATGAGTTTATTACATTTATACAATATTATAGACTGTAAAAAATGTTGAAATTTGAAGGATTTAAGACATGGTGTTGCTAAAAACATTACGGTATGCTGTAGATAGCGAATTTGTAGGCCCAATTACATTTATTTCAGAGATCCTAGGGCACGACAAAGCCGTAATGCCCTCGGTTAGGACGGTAATTTAGTGCTGGGCACTGCGGCTACTGTTTGGCTAGGGGACCTCCAACGAGCGCCGCTTGACAAGATCCCAGGCAGCAAACAAGCCCAAAGCCCAAACAAACAAAACGGCCAACTGAAGTGGAAGCTGAAGCTCGAGTAACAATTGAACTGCAATAAAACAATTTACCCAAAATAGCGCTCGGCCCAAGAGCAATCTGCTGGTTAATCCAGCAACTGCACTGATGCGGATCCACTGTTAAAAAAGCTATGGTTTTACTGTATACACGATCGATATTATATCTGCTATATCTACGGAATAAAATATTCAAGAGGATCATATTCCTGGACTCAAGGTAGAGTTAAAAGTAAGGTAAGATAAATTCTCTGAACGAAATTGACCATCAATTTTCAGATTTCTCTATCACTCTCTTACCCATTAAGTCAACACTAAATGTTAACTTATTTATGTAAGTTTACCCATTAAGTGGGCTCTACTTTGGCTCAGTGTGAAACTACCACTGGGACTGGGCTTTGGGCAACATTTATCATTGAAATGTGGCGTGCGGTTCCTACGCAGCCGGCGAAGCTTTGCGGCACCAAAACGAGCTCCCGAAACTCTCTTTGACTTTGGCGGTTCGCTTTGCATACGAGCACATCCACTCCCTCCACGAAGACCTGTGGGGCGTCAGGACCGGAGGGGCAGTTGGCCGATAAACTAGCCCGACCGGCCGGCCAGTCATCGCGTAAGTCAGAGGCGGCAGTCGAATGGGCCCGCACAAAAATCAATTCATTGGCCTGAACAGATTTCCCCTTATCGGTGCTTCTAGCCTGTCCGTCTGTCCGTCTGCCTGCCTGCCTGCCTGCCTGACTGTTCTCCTGGGCCGGGAATTTGCATATTCTTGGCCTCGGTTTCGCTTTGAGTTTGGTCTTTGAGGGAGACCATGCGACAAAGGCTCTCATAATTGCTTGATTTAGCGCTCCATTCAAAGCGAAAAGGCCGGCGCCAGTCGCAGCATCTCCCGGAGGTGGTGTCCTAGCGATCTCGGCATCTGGGATAAACCTGGTGTAAATTGTCGCCCGGCAATGATACGTGTGGAGCTGTCCGCGGGTTCGTTTGCTCTTGTTGTGGGTGTCTCCGCGGAGTGTGTGTCGCGTAAATTGCCAAGTAATTCATAAATGTCAAGCAGCCATGGGGAGATTTATGAGTTTGCTTGGCCAACGCAGTCGCTTGGGCAACAATTAGAAGATGTTTAAAAGGGCTAGTTCCCGGACTAGACTAGAAGAAAACTCTGCTCTGTTACGTGTTTCAGACCCCAAAGATATGAACTCCAATCTGCAAGTTACTTGGATAAATAAAATTATAACTAACGGATAAATACCTTTAACTTTCCTTTGAAGCTAAACCTTGTAACCCCCCAGAAATCTGTGTTGTTGTTTTACCACTATTGGTAGGTCCAATAGAGACTTTTTGTTCACTAATTGAAAGTAAATACAGCTCCGGCGTGTCCCTCCCATTCGACAGCCTGTCGACCATCCTCGTTTCAGCGGCTGATCAAAATATTTGCATAAGCAGAAGCCTGAATTGCAGTTCATGCCACAAAACGCAACAGCAGCTCGTGAATCCAGCGGTGGTGAGCGGAGCAGAGCGTCATGTGTTCCCCAAGGAGCTCAGCTCGGCTCAGATACAGCGACACAGATGCAGATACACGGACACGAAGAACACATTACCGGGCTGAAGCCCAACGAAGACGACGACGACGACGACGACAGCAGGCACGCGCCCCGATCCCGATCCCGATCCCGAACCCGAACCCAGACGCCGAAATGCAACTCGAGGGCTCAGGTACCAAGCAACACAACAGACTCGGCCCGAATCGAAGAGGACGCAAAAAGAGCAGGAGCAGAGGCGAAAAAAGGACCAAAGCAAAATGCGCAACTGCTCTGCCTTGGGAGGGGTGAACAACCGGAGGACGGTCGACAGGATCGCCGGCGAATCTCGATCTAGGTGGAGGAGAGCTTAGTTTATAATTTTCGGCAGGAAAAAGCTGCTGCTGCTCCTTGAGATGGGAGATTTTATCGTATCTAATATCTGTGCCCGGTCCTCGATCAAATTACAGTTCCGGTCAAGATTGAGCATTTGGTTCCGCTCTTTCCTCTTTTTTGGTTTCAGGGATGAAGAAGGGCCGGAGATGTTGTTTCGGAGATCCAACCGTTAACCTTAAGTTAATGATTTGCCGGCAGCCTGCGCTTCAAGTGCAACATATGGCGTGGCCTCTCCACTCACTCACTCACTCACTCACTCTCTGGCTGCGGCTTCAGCCCAACTGACGCAGGATACGCAGGATCGCCGTGCAGCGGCCTACCTACAACTGCAGTGCGCAGTTTTGGTTTTTGGGCTCACTTCCTATCCTGTGTTCCCATCCTGTGCCCCCTCCCTCGCCCCTTCACCTCGGCTGATACGTGAAAAGATCAATCAAATATTGGTTTCCCTTTCCCCAGTCGAGGAACCAACTCTGTTTGCATCTAGAGTCCCACTTGACCTGAGCCTTTTCCTGGCGTTTACACAGTGTAATAATAGGAAAAGTGGCATCAGATGGTTGTGACTTTCAAATATTCAATGTGAAAAGTCACCCATGAACAGCAAGTGCCAAACCTATACAATATAGCTTGGGTTACCATATCATGTTTCAGGGATCAAAGCATCAATTTAAGAAAGAGTTTACTTCAAGTCTATTAAACTCTACATTTTCAATTCTTGACTATTGTAATATTACAAATTTGCCGTGCATATGTTATGGTTTTTAGATCTACAACAATTTGATTGTTGGCTGAGCGCCTTTTTTTGTGAAAGACTTTACCGCCAAAATCCGTTGTATTTTCTTTTCCAAGGCTTGTTCGAGTATGTTGTTCTCGCACCGCTGCTGTTGCTGTTGAGCACCTGCACCTGCTTCTGCTGGTCCTGCAGGACGCGCGCCTTTTGACCGCAATCGTAACCAGGGCTCGCCTGCCAGCTCCGCCAGACAGCACAAAAACCAAGCCCAGCCATGCTCTTACTTACAAGCCGGGCCGAAATCGTTGTCCGGGTCGCCTAACTGTTGCTCTTGGCGCGCTTACATCGCAGGGGGATCTCAGCCAAAGGGGCTGAGGACGTGCAGGGACGTGTGCCAAAAACCGCAACCCGCCGTCTTACACAAATCCCAGAGCAGAGCCAACCAGCCAATCCAGGTCTGGAAAGCGGACCCCGAGCCCGGCTGCGAGCTTCGTCCTGGCAGAAACCACTTTCGTTTATTTTAATTTGCCTTGCGGTCGAGGGGAGCCCTGCAGGTCGGGGAATTCGCAGGCTGCCTGCTGCAATCTGACAAGAGCCTGCTGCATTTAATAACTGTTTTCGTTTTTGCCGCTGCTCGTTTGTACCCTTTTGGAGAGGGTATGCGAATTTTCAAAGGAATCAGCCACAAATAGTAACAGAAAATCCAAATGAGCTATGGGGTGCCCACCGCTGGTTTATACAATTAACTAAATTGTACCAATCTTTGTAAACAAGACTCATTGATTTAATACTCAGCTCACATTAGATTTTCTCAAATCCCCGTCTTACGCTAACATCTTAAAGATTAGCAAATTCTTCAATCAAACTAATTTGGTTATATGGTTAAGCCCCACAAGTTTCGAATCGAAGCTCTTAGTTAGGTTTAGTATAGCACACTAGATGTAGTTTACCAATAAAAAAGTAAGACTCATTGAGGTTTCTCAGCTTGATGCAAATAGGATTACCCATTTAATACAATTTTCAAAAACTCAAACGCAGTTTCTTAAGTACAGTTTATTACAAGGCATTTCAATAGTCGGTGCCCAGCTTCGGTTCTAGAATCATCTGCTCGTGTGCGCAAAACTGCCCCCCGAGTGCTCACGATCTGGAATCTTTGTGGCACCCGTTTCGGGTGCACGTGCCACTTTTTGCAGCTTGCCACACGAAGCTCCAGCCGACGATCGGTCCCAGCTTATCGCCGCAAGCAACGCGTCTTGAACTTAATTAATTTTTATTTATGTTAACGACCTTTTTGGCTTTTAGCCAAATCAATGCAATTCCCTCCGCACGTATATCCTCGAATTTATGTCTGCGAACTGATTGATTGGAAATATTTGAACACTAACACACTTTTTATAGCTGTTGACTCAACAGTGTTGAGAGTGTGTACTGGCGCTTGACAACTTTTTGACTAGTGCAGATGGATGTAATGGATCAACAAAATACCGTAAAGTAAGCAACAATATCTATACAATCTTGTAGTAATGCAATCACAATAAAACAGCGCTTAATAACAGTGTGTAAAGCCACCAACATTTAAACAACATTTTAAAAAGCAAGCCCGCTAATGGGTAAGTGTTGCAAAATACCAGTCTGGCCATTGAAGCCAAAGGCCACCTGGCGTTTTTTTTTCGAACTTTCATTTGCCGAAGTGAAAAACAGATGGCGCTTTGTCCAAGTCTGTACAAATACGTTATAAAATAAATGTGCCATAATAGCATCCATCTTAAAGTCAAATGAAAATGCATCAATTATTAAAAGTTTCTGTAATATAATTTGGGGAATTTAATAATTGGGCAAACCAGTACTAGCTTCTCTTTATCTTGAGCAATTCGAAGGGGCTGAATTATAAAATTCGGCAATACAATATGATATAAAATGGGGTTTTTCGAGACTTGGATTTATGGATTCTATTGTGGATTCTGCTTAAACGAGTCACCCTGTGAGTTCGCCTTTTTTAAACTTGATTACGCCCCAAATGCTGACCGTTTTAATTCAAACGAATTCAATTAAACGAAGATAAAATTATATTTAAAGAATAGAGAGCAAGCAACGCAAAGTTAATTCTGATTAATTCTAAATGGATTCTAAATTTGTGTGTAGTTAATTATGTATATCAATCAATTTTTCAATATAATGTATAAAGTTCAATTCCTTGTTAATTAATGCTTATTTAAATAAATTTTTTAATACTCGTAGGTATTATACCCATTCTTCAAGTTTGGGAGATTTTTTAGTGCACATAATCGGGTATTTATTTTTTGCCATGAGTTTGTTTGATTTTGGATTGATATTCAAACAATAAAGGAAAACAATTCGATTTGAAAAGTCGTATTTTAATAAAATCGTGTAAATATGTGTATTTATAGATTGCATATCATAAATATAAAGCAATGCATTAAATATTGTTCTCTTAAATCACTTGTGCTGCGTCGAAATTTGTGCTTATTAAAGAAAGTCAACAAGATGTTGGCCGAAAATAGCACAAACAAATTCTGGCTACCCTTTCAGAAAGATGCTCAGAGTGCAAAACCCAAGAACATCAGCTTCCACATACATGTACATATGTACATAAATATTTTTAGTGCTACCGATCACAACCGGTTTCTTCGATCTCCATTGCTCGCTTGGGAGAATCACTAAGAAGGTCCAACTTTTGTTACAATTGTGAAAGTCCTCGGTGACTAATTACATACTGGGAAAACCAAAGCCTTCCCTCTGACAATTTTCTCGCTAGCTCATTTGGGCGTTTTCCCAGAAATTGCGTTTTTTGCAGCAGCGACAAAAAACGAAATCAACTGAATTAATCTATATTGGCGTTCTAGGCTGTCGGCTAAGTGACGTAGGAGCATTAAATGCATTTCCCGCGAACGAGGAACTTGGCGTGCCGGACTGCGGAAATATTTTACAAAGAGAAAAGCGCTGGCAAACAAGCATTAAACATTATTTACAAATAACCAGCGAGAGAGTTGAGCTTTGAGGGGCTTGAAAAACTTTGATTTATTCACTACAAAACTCTGCGAAGAGTTGGTTGTTACGTCAACAAAACCCAACTTGTTGTAACGCTTTGGGGGCCGAGAACGTGAAATCCCCGAGAGAAAACGGACCGGCCAAACAAGTGGAGCCAAGCCAAGAGCATTCAATAAAATATTCCTACTATATATTCGCCAGAACGCAAACTCTCCGGGCGGTCAGTTGTCCGAGAAATAGCGTGCCGAGCAGTCGCAAAACGCGCACGAGTTTTTACAATCCCAAAACCGAAAACCGAGCAATAATAAAAAACAATACTAGAGTGACTCGGTAAAAGATTCAGCTAAAAGATACATTATAAACAGGCGGCAAAGGCAACAAAGAAATCCATTTGACTCTTGAAATTCCTCTTAATTGCATAAAACTCAAGAACGTTGTTAATTAATCGCAAAAATGAGTGACCTAGAGCATGTAACGCTGCAAATGGATAAAGTGCCGCTGGGCGATGATAACACTTTGACGCGGCATCAAGTGAGTTCGCAATCGTTAAGCCGGAGATGCTATACGAAAGTGTATAAATTTAGATATGTTTACTTTGTAGCTAGTTGCTAGACCTTTGCCAAATCCATTGCAAGAGAGACTGTGTGCTATACCTGTGTATATACGCAGTTTTCAGAAGCACTGATAATTGCCGTGTAAACAGTGCTGGCACTACTCAGGTGGTATTAAATTTTTTGGGAAAACTGACAGCTGTAGCAAAAAAATCCCATGGGTTAGTCATAGAAATAGATCCCCTGCAGCTCAGATGACTTTTTCTTTTGTGGGTGCTTGCAATGGGAGCTTGAGCAAAGATCACCGAATCATGGTCCAAATTTTCGCAAATTTTCATAAGTATTATAATTTTCACAAGCATTGATAAAAGATTAAAATGGGAAGGTAAATTTTATTACCACTAACTGTTAAGGAAGATATTTATTGGTTCTTCTCCAAATTCGATCTACTTTGGCGAACTATTTTCGAACTTTATATTTTTAATCTGAAAGTTGTAATGTTTTCCTTTTATACCTTACAATTATTATTTAGATATATTGTACTGTCCCTAGATTTGCGTAGCTCTAAATGTCCTCTTAGTTTCTAAGCAAAAAAACGCTTAAGAACACCATTTTTGCATGAAATGGAAAGAGTAATTTTATTAACAATAACTGTTCAGAAAGATATTCACCGGTTTTTAAAATAAACAAGAAATATTAAGATAAACAAAATCTATTCCAAATTTCATCTACTTTTGCAAACTCCTTTGAATCTAAAAGTTTATGCGTTGTAGCCCTTGTACCTTAATTTTGATATTTCTGTACGTACTACGTAGCTCTAAATCAGCTCTTCATTTTTAAGCAAAAAACCCTTAAGAAGAAAATTTGTATATGAAACTTGAGATCATTTTATATTTGTAAATAAAGTACAGCTCACAAGCTTGCTTGTGGAGATAAGCAGTGTCCTCATTTTTCTCCTTGAAGGTCATCACTTCCTTTAGTGTAGTGACAACAAACTTAAAATGAGATGCGTAATTTTTGCATATTTATCAGTTCTCGCAGAACAGTAATCGCGTTGTTGCATTTTCATTAGCATTTGGAACAATAGTCGCTCGCCGAGAAACTTTTTAATATTCAGGAAATGCTTTTATTCACAATTTACAGGGAAACGGCGATGCAATCGACGGACGGAATCACAACAGCACTCGTGTTCCCAGAGCAGGTTTGTTGCACTACTCACTCTAAAAAATATATACTAGAACCCATTTTCTGTGCTTGTCTTTATGTAAATCCACTTTTGTGTCTAATGCTGCTTAAAACTGCAATGCTTTAATTACCATATGCATCTCATGTGTGTTTTGGGTGTAAGTAATGGTAAGCCCTTGCCAAGCCCATCCAAATTGATTGTTTTCTTGAACTTCTGACAGTTCCCGAACTGGATGACGATGACAACGACGATCGCCCCTTTGTCAAAGATGGGAGTGCCAACCCAGGCGTGGATGATGGCCTTCTGGGCGGCGGTGGAGTCAATGTCCTTGTGCCCAACGGCGGCAACGGCAGACGACCCAGTTTCTCGGTTCCCGGCATCAACGGACCCGGTTTCGTGACCATAAACGGCGTGCAAACGCCCATACCCGATGTGAATGCATATCAGCACAAGAAAACCCTGGCGCAGGGCATGATGGACCTGGCCCTGCTCTCCGCGAATGCCAACCAGTTGCGTTACGTCCTGGAGACCAATAAGAATCATCCCTACTTCTATCCCAGTCTGCTGTTCATCTCCATCAGCATTATATTCCAGGTGATTGTCAAAGCCATTGGCTAGGGATACAGCAATCTCTTTTTCACTGTGTGTTTTATTATGTTAATATCCATATTTTAAATTGCCTTTGTTTTGGTTCTGTCGCAGGTCGCCGTCGGCGTGGGCCTTATTTGGAACGGCCGGTATAACATCACCGACAAGCATGAGATCTGCCGCGCCAACAGAATCAACAATTACACGGTCATTGGCATCTTCATTGTCACCGTGGTCAATGTCCTTATTTCGGCCTTCGGAGTGGCGGATCCTGTGGCACCCGCAGCCACCAACACCACATAATTAGTGGGCGAATCTGTAGAATATTCGTACAATTAAGGCCTTTAAGCACCCATCACATTGTTAGATTAATACTCATACTGGTCAGTTCTTTCGTTGAAATTCACCAAGCGCCACATTTTTATAGCATTAAACGCTGATTTGTGATAATTCAAAGTCCCACAAGAAAAGAGCATTTCATGCCACTATTGAACAAAATAAAGTATTTAATTCAGCTCAAATGTTGCAGTTTTTATTTGGATATTCAACAGAAAAATTGGTTATTAGGTGCCGAAGCTATTACTTATTTTTGTCATGGCATATTCAATTAAAATATCGTTTATATTTCTGAAATCTTCAGGAGGAACACACACCTGCTTGCATTTTGAAGAATATACCTATAACTAATTACCTAAAAGGGCTAAAATTGTTGCTTGAACATTTTATCTTTGTCTCAAATTTAGACTCTAAATGTTTTCTCCGAATTTCGAATTTGAAGCCATCATAGAGAACAAGTGAATTATTGGAAATTAAAAAAGTTAGGTATGACAGCATTTAAGCTATGAATTTAAATAACCTGTTTAGAAAAATTTTATAAAATAATTAATATTGCAGTGAAAATACCTCATATAATAACCGATTTTTCGTGTCATTTTGAATTTGGCGCCAAGCTATCGTTGTGCTGAGTCAACACCCTTACCCAATACTTACCCAATACCTTGTTTAAATCGTTGTTGAACACTGACAGAACCCCAGTTGGCAGCCCGCTCAGCTGTTTCTGATTGCACACAAAAATCTTAAATAGTGTCGGAATTCTTTAGCATTTTCGCATCAAAAAGCCTGTTAAACATGGCCAAGATCGTCAAGGCGGTAAGTAGGGATTGCCACCCTCCGAACCCCTTCCCGGGAGTGTGGTGAAGTGGTCGAAAAAACCGCGTTTTCTTGTCTCCTGACAAGAAAACCTCTTGTTATGGTTATGTCATCGCTTGCTCCTCCGATTTCAGTCCACGGGCCTCACCGGCCTGGCGGTGTCCACCAACCCGCACCACACCCTCTCCGCCCTCTACGGCAAGATCCTGCGCGCAGTGGCCAAGATGCCCCAGGAGGCGAGCTACAGGAAGTACACCGAGAAGCTGATCAAGGAACGCGCCAACGCCGTGGCCATGGTAAGACACGAGGCTCGTTTGCAACTCTAGGTTCCTTATAAGAAACACCCGAAGATCGCTTGATAGCGGAGCTTGTAGGTTTCTCTATAGTCATCAACTTTTGATCCGTTTCTTTGACTTTTGAAAACCTATTTTGGAGACCCTTACCATCTGAGGTATAACAACAATGTTTATAGTTTTTAGTGGTCTTTACAGACTGTAAAGTGTGCTCTTCCTTTTTAAAACATTACAGTTTACCTACGTGCTAATAAATTACACTTGTAATCGTAGTACAATATACTCGTAATATCTTCATATGTATGCCTAAAATTTAGAGTCTAAATCGTCTCAGAAAATGTAAGTCTGTTTAAAATAGATGAATGTATCCTACAAGTCGGATCTGCAATTCTATTTCAACAACTTTCTACAACATTTTAATTCATGGCTCCAGCCTCCGCTTCTCTTCAGTCGAGATAATTATCATTAAAATGGGAAAGCTCTAGGGATATAGAAAAACCTTGAGATCTTGGCTGCCTCTTTGGTTTCGCTCCACTTATCACAACATCCTAAACATAGAATCTTCCCGCTTTAACGCTCTGATCAACCAAAATAATGACCGACTCTCTCTTCCCCTTCGACAGCAAAAACAAGTGTTCGCCCTGGAAAACGCCGTGGGCTGCGGACAGGTGGAGGAGCTGATCGTGCAGGCGGAGAACGAGCTGGTGCTGGCCCGCAAGATGCTCGGCTGGAAGCCGTGGGAGAAGCTCGTCCAGCAGGCGCCGGCCAAGCAGTGGGACTGGCCCCCGGCCCAGATCATGGAGCCCAAGGTCTAGCCCAACACGTTTTGTTTAGTATCATTAGCAACCGATAGCGTTACAAACCCCGAGAGAAGAGATCAATAAATCCGCTGATAAGCCTATCACAACAAAACGTTATTCATTGCTCCTCAGTTTGTTTTCACCATGCGTGCGCTTCGGTACCTCCTGCTCCTATCGCTCCTACTGCTCATAGCGAGCAGTCTGGTGGCTTCCGCACCAACCTCCTCCCGCCAGAGGCGCCAAATCGACCTCACCCTCTCGGCGGAGCACGACGACAAGGAGGACGAGACGGAGCTGGCCCTGGAGGCGATCGCCGGGCTGTGGAGCAGCGCGGACAGCCGGACCAAGATCGACGGCACCGCCCGCGTGGTGCACCGCAGCCACGGCGGCCTGCAATCGGGTATGGGCGGGACTGGGAGCACCAGCTACCAGGCGCGCTTCCACCTGCACCACGACTATAAAAACCAACCGTATCCCTCGTAATCCCCAACAAGGTACCGACCAGGACTGGCGCATCGGAGTGCGTGTCGTCTTCGATTGAGGAGGAGCGCCGGCAGGGGTTCCAGACGGGGCCGCGAGAGAAATAGCCGGATTGCGTGAGACGGCGCCGATAACATTTTGACCTTCCCAGAGCAGCTATATAGAATACTCAATAATTCGAGAGAAATACAATAGTACCCGCATACTGTTTTCTTTATTGATTCCATTTTAATCACCTCACGACCGTGAAGCGGCGCAACAACTTTCAGCTTAAAATTACAATTACAACAACGAATTTGCACAACAAAGTGGTGGTTAGTGGGCTGCTCGATGGGAGGACACCTCGAGGAGTGGGATTGGGACTGCGTTGGGGAGTTGGAGAATAAATACAAGCCATTTCTTAAGTATAAATGCCATTAGTCAACACGATTTGTGGGCCGGCTGGGCTCTATCGCATGGTTGCGATGTCAATAAATCGTCACTGACAGAAAGTGATCCATGGGGCACGGGGGTGGTATGGCATGACACCCGGAGGGGGTCTAAGTATGTCTGCCGAAAACTTATACACAAAATGCAGTGGTTATCTTGGAAAATATTGAAATTCTTGCAATATTTTTAGGAACCGTAAGTGATCCATGGATCCTCGAGGTAAACTCGAGGGTTATACATATATTAAGGTCTCAACATATGTGGCAAAAATTAGTATAAAAATAATAGTGGTTGAAATTGCACCCTAATGGGTTATGGGTCAATGTGTCTAGCAAATACTCTGTTCTAGAATCTAAATATATCAGCAGTGAAGTAGTTTTGATGGTATCGTTACCCCCTGACGTTAAAGGGCAAAGGGAATATCTGGGAAAAAATGGTGGTGTTCTTAGGTTGAAAGAATATTATTCTTAGTATCAAAACTATTGAAATTCTTGCAATAATTTCAAGAACCTTTAGGATCCAGAGCGATCCATGGTGATAGGTTTCGGTTAGGTATAAGTTTCAGGCATATTATCTTTGGTAAATTTAATAGAAAACATGTCGTTTCATTTAATTTTTTCTAAAGCAAATAATAATTTAGGTTGGGAAGAAAATGCCTACTAAAATTTCTACAAAATTACCAGATAATATGAATCCTACTGCCTCCAATAGCTGGATCCCCAGACACTGCTGTCACAACGATGTTTTGGTTGAAAGCGTAGAGCCCGCCTACTCACTGAGGTCTCAATTGATTGCACCGCGTTTGAGATGACCATGCCCCACTCTAGTTGAGGGCAATGGGCACCCCGGCACTCTCCTGCTGCTTCAGCTCCTGGACGACAAAGTCGCGGAACTCCTGGTAGGCCACATCGATGTCCACGTTGTTGATGATCTTGTGGAAGTTACCCGGCCTCAGTCCGTACTCGATCTCCACGAGGGCCGCGTTCAGGCGCTTCTTCAGCGTCTCCTCCGTCTCCGAGCCGCGCAGCCGCAGCCGGCGCTCCAGCTCCTCGATGCTGGGCGGATTGTTGAAGATGAGGATCGGATTGAGGTCCGTGCGCCGGATCTGCTCCACGCCCTTCTGCTCGATGTCGAGGATGCACACGCGGCCCTGGGCCTGGATGGCCCGCACCGCCTCCTTGCTGGTGCCGTACAGGTTGCCGGTGAACTCCGCCGTCTCGATGAACTCGTCCCCGGCGATGGCGGCCTCCATTTCCGGCCGCTCCACGAAGAAGTAGTGCACGCCGTGCTGCTCGCCCTCGCGCGGCCTGCGCGTCGTGTGCGAAATGCTGAAGCCGAAGGTGTTGGGGAACTCGGCGAACAGCCGCTTCAGGAGCGTGCTCTTCCCGGAGCCGGAGGGGCCGCACAGGACGAGGGGGCGTGGTCCGGGGGCGGCGGACATATTCTTGCCTGCACGCGTTTGGCCTGAGAGCGAGTTGGTGGCGCTGCTGCTGAGCGCACGGTTTACAATGAACAGAAAGCTTATCATCGCGTGGCCTTTTATTTCTGGCGGCAGCAACAACAAAAAAGCTGGTTTTCGGTCGTTTTTTAATTGCTTTTTGGGCTAAATAAAGAGAAGCGAGCGTGTGTGTGAGTGGGTGTGTGCGAGCGGCTAGCGATGGGAGCACTGCGACAGTTATCGATTGGCAGGCGGAGGTTCCACACTCGATTACTCTGATCGCAATTTAAAATTGCCGATTGCGAGCTACTCCTAGCAATGCAACAATTTAAATTTGTAAGCTTAAGCTTAAGTTAGTTGCCCAAACAATATTATGTACCTAATACTTACATACCTAAAAAAATGTGGTATTTAAATTCGCCAAATTAGATTAATCCTTAAAGAAGATAAACACATTTAGTTTGTCATGTCCCTCTAAACTAAAAGGTGTAACAATACGTATAACAATACGATTTAAAAAGCATTAAAATAAAACAAAAATACAGTTTATAGGGACATGAAAATCTAAATATGTTTGTCTTCATTAGGGTTGATCTAATTTGGTTAATTTAAATACAATAAAAAACTTAAATTACATAATTAAATNTGAATCCATTAATAGTGTTAAAACACTTATAGTAAAGGGAAAATATATAAAGTTTTGAACATAAAAAGAGCATTGTAAAATTGTTACCAAAGTATAATTATAAGTATAATTATAAACACAAAGAAATTTAACAAATACCATAAAATGGTATACCTTACTCGTTAGTGAAATACATTAAAATGGTATATTTAAATTATTTGTTTAATTATATTTTAAACTAAATATGGCTTGATCTCGCAATGAATTCGTTTTAAAAATACATATGATATTGTGCAATTAGAGAGAAAACGATTTAATTGTATATTGCTTGTACACCTAAATCGTTAGTAAACAACAAATAACAAAGTAGAATCTGATTTTAAGGTGAAAAATGTCTTACCCGCAAAATAAATTCAAATAGTTATTGAATAATGGTTATTTAAATAACTATTTGATAGTTAAAGAAACGAAAGGATTATTGATATTTTTTGAACTAACATTTGACCCATTATAAAGTTATTTAAGTTTCTATGGCAATACAAAATTCAAATTAAATATATTTAAACCCTTAAAAATTGGTAAAAAAAAAAAATGTATGGATCAAGAGTTAAATCCAAAAAAAATGATCATTTTATGAAGACCAAAAATCTTGTCATCTTTTTCAACCCGCAACACCAAAATGGAACCAAAATGGTTCCTTCCAGCATTACTTCCCTCTAGGAAAGTGTAACCCAATGAAACAATTTTGTGTTGGTTTAAAAACTGTTATATTCTTATACTGTTTTACATTTAGCATAGAATTTCAAACACACATACACACTGAAACTGATGCCGACTGAATTACAATGCATTTTAGTTTTTTTTACTTTTATTTAGCTTAAATAATTATGAATTTCTCGTCTGCTTCCCTCGGTTTTTTTTTTTTTAATTTTTATTTTACTTTTAGGTTTTGTAATTTCATATTTTGATCACATTTTGATTTCGCATGCCCAAAGTGAATTTGGTTTGTGGTGCCGAATGGTTCGCCTGAATGTGTAAACCTACAACTGCCGTCTGCCGATAAATCAAAAATATATATATATATTTATATGTATATGTTTACTCGTAAGTTTTTAGGGATTTATGCAAGCCTCTGCTTCCGCTTCTGCTAGACTCCTACTCTGTGTATATGCTAAGATTCAGTCAATATTATATTCTTGTCCGTTCAATGGAGGATCGACGACGAAAACCTGAAGATCTGTATCTAATGGGAAGAGTATATGAATTTCGGTTTACCGATGACGACGAATATCCTTCATACCATATTCGAATATGTATTTACAAAGTATTATACGTGTGTGTGGTCTATAGCTTTAATTTTCGATGTACGTTGCGGTTCTTGTAATTGAAATCAAACAGTCCTAAGCGACAGTCATGGTATCTTTATGCTGGATTACCGGATTCGTAACTAAATAACAGTTCTAACTTCTTATCGGAGCTGTAACATGGATGATAAGGCATGTGGGGGCTGTGGATGCAATGGATCCAGTGTCCGGAAATGATTATGATTTTTGTGTGATGGAGAGCTTCTGGCAATGCAAGAATTTCTGTAATTGTTTTCCGTAATTTATTGTACCCTAAAAATTTGTTTACAACTAATACTATGCGTATGCTTAAAAATGATTAAAAAATATAATATATTTATGTATAAATATATATATTTATAGATTTAGTCACGATGCTATAACTAAACGAACTTTACGACAAAATAGTTGAATTAGACCAAAGCGCTAGCTCCGAAAAATATTAACAATTACAAAATCTTGTGGCCGAAAAAGGTTTGGGAGACGGTTTCTTGTTCGGGTTCGGGATCGGGTGATTAATGGTGAGGGCCCCTAGAAAAACGGGGCAATCGTCTTACTGGCTACGATTTAATATTATTAATATTCAATATTCAATTACTAGGAGCGTAAAAGTTTGCATTCATTTATCGGTTGCTATAATCTTGCTGGCAAAATAATTAAAATACAATGTGCAATGCCGTTGGTAACAAATAAAATGGAAACTACTAACAATTATGTTTAAATTGGTTTTTCTTGCTTCCTCTCCTCCAACCGTCTACAATTATTGTTTACAAATAGTGTAATTAATGTTAAGGTGCATATTTTTGTTGAATTTTCTTAATATTTGTTTTGCATTCATGTTGTTCTCTTTATGCGTTAAATTATAAAATTATCTAACCGAGAAAACCATAAACTTA
Source organism: Drosophila ironensis (assembly GCA_021223825.1). Taxonomy (NCBI): domain Eukaryota; kingdom Metazoa; phylum Arthropoda; class Insecta; order Diptera; family Drosophilidae; genus Drosophila; species Drosophila ironensis. The sequence goes on from JAJJHQ010011965.1 coordinate 3,787,224, forward strand.
GAAGTATCTGCTGCTGCTGCGGTGCTTCTGTCTCTGGCCTGGTTTTCCTTATTGTTTTCCTCTTGTTTCGAAAGTGTTCATTTAAAAGGAGGTGGTGGTGTGGTCGACCTTTTAGGCCTTCCAGTTGTTCTGGCGACTGCCGCTGGCCCCGCTCTGCTGCTGCGGCGGGATCATCTCCAGCAGATACTGGCGCTGCAGCTCCGCCGCCCGTTGCACGTCCAGGCTGCTGGTGTTGCTCGAGTTCTTGGCCGATCCGGAGGACGAGCTGCTCTTCTTGTTATTATTGAATGCTGCAACACAAAAGCGGTTGATATTTCAAGGTCTGCTTCTATAATTAATCGCTTAAAGCGTTGCCTTACCTGCCACCTGTGCCGCCTGCGCCATGGCCACCTGATACGAGTACAAAAGTGGGGCAAACTGCATCATGTGCTGCGGATTGGCTCCCAGACCCTGTCCCAAGGCTGTGGAAATAGAAAACTTAGTAACTTTCCAACGCAAATGCTTTTCCCAACCTACCTCTAAAGAGCTGCTGCTGGAAAGCCTGCATGGCCGCCGCCGTGGCTGCTGGCGAGGAGTTGCCCAAGGCCGCTGCCGGGTTGCTGGAGGCCGAAGACGTGGCCCCAAAGTTACCCAGTCCGCCTAGCGCTGCCAGGTTGCTCAGCTGGCTGAGGTTGCCCAGGTTGCCGAGGTTGCCCAGGCTCGCCAGGCTGTTGATATTCAGCCCGCCCATGCCGCCCAGGGCGCTCAGATGAGCAGCCGCCGCCAGCGTGGCCGCCGAGTATTTGTCGTAGCTCTGGGCCTGCTGCTGCTGCGACTGCTGGTCGCGCTGCTGCTCCCGCTCGCGCTGATCCCGCTGCTGCTGCTGCTGGGACTGGTGGTGGTGATCGTGGCGGTCGTTGCGCGACGACCTCGACGACGTGGCCGCCTCGTGGTGGTGCGCTGCCGTCGGGCCGGGACTCAGGATGCCCGCCTGCTGGGCGGCAATGGCTGCGGCGGCGGCTGTGGCTGCCGCTCGCGAGGAACGCGGCGTGCCCGACGGCGGCGGAGTGGGCTGGCTTTGGGGCGGCGGTGGCGTGGGACGCGGTGGGGCTGGCGTGGGCGTCTGGCATTTGGTGGGTATCACCGTCACCGAGGGCGGCAGGTTGACAAGCGCGGCCGCCGCCGAGGCGTGCGAGGCCTGCAACTGCTCCCGCTCCCGTTCCCGCTCGCGTTGCAAGTGCGACGACGACGACGACGAGTTGCTGGTCACAGCCGACACTGAGAGCGACGAGTTGCCGACATTGGACGAGCCATGGTTGTCCACCGGCGAGGGACTGCTCTGGGTGGCCAGCCGCTGCTCGATCTCCTGCTCCTGCTGCAGGGCCTTCACAAACGCCTGTTTCAGTCGATTGGTGTGCTCCGCCTTGAGGGCCTTCTTCACGTTCGAGGTGACGCACTGCTCGCAAATCACCTTCGGATCCTTGTTGTCTGGGGAAAGAATCAAGTTTGGAATATAAATGGTAACCTTTTCCGAGCTTGGATGGAGCTTACTCTGCTTCTCCCACTTCCAGACGGGAGTAAAGTCGATCTTGCACTGGGCACATCTGAAGGGGGCGGCCACGTTGTTGGGCTTCTTGTTGACGGTCAAATAGTCCACCACCGTCTCCAGGCCCAGCAGGTAGACAAAGTCCGTGTTGCTGGGATTGGGGATGAAGTGCATCTCGGGTGGCGGGGGCTTGGGTGGCGGAATCTATCGCAGAAACAGAAGCGGAACATCAAGGCATGTGAATTCAGTTTGGGAGGCTTCAAACCCACCTGCAATAGCGTCTTTTCCAGCTGCTTGCGCAGTGCCATCTTGGCTGCCGCCTGCCTCTGGGCCGGTGTCTGCGCGTCCTCTCGTTGCGTCGAGCGATCGTTCTGCGCAAATAAATATAAATTAACCTTAATGCCTCTAGATGCCTGTACATGCATGCCTTGATTCACTCACCTTATGATCGTTGAGATGATTCTGATGCGATTGGGACAGCGGCGGGGCCGGGGTGATGGAAACGGAATTGCTAATGGTCCCAGGTACCTTCGAATTATCCGAAAGATTAGGCTGCATGTTTCAACGATTTGGGTTTGGGTTGCGATTGGGGATTTGTTTGTTAAGAGGATAAGCAAATGCGAGCAAATACAAAGCAAAGTTGCGTTTAGTAGTTAAGAAAATTAGGTCGGCTTCTCGGGAATTCGACAAGTGAAGGAATACTTTAGTGCCACTTGCTCCTCGGTTTTGAGAAAATTAGGCTGACTTTTGGCTTGTTTGACAGGTGCAAGTGTTAGCAATGTTAGATAGGGTGTTGGTTAAGTTTAGCATCGTGTTTTGTGTTAAACAGCAGCAACTATCGGAAGATTTGCTCTGAGCATCAATCGATACAATCCAAATAAATCGATATTGTTGATAACAAAAATCTCAGATTTTACCCTTTTTTAAATTTTTTAACTGTAACTTGAACAAACTTTTGAAGTTAATGCTTATTTCCAATAGTTCTTGCCGGTTTGTGTTTGGTAACATAATTAATTAGTTAGTTGTGTGAGCGTGAGTTTTGCGTGTTTGCTTTGTTTGCAAATGTTTGTTTGGTTTTGTGAGCGTTGTCAGTGTTTGTTTGGTGCTCTTGGACAAAAAGGTGAGAGAAAAACTCGGCGCTTACGGCAACGATTACATTACAATAACTCACATTGCGTGCTTTCAGACTGGAGGGCGGCGCCGAGGTGGGCGTGATGGTCACCGAGGGTGTGATCGTGAGATTCGGCAGGTTGGTGCGCGGCGGCAGGGCGCTCGAGCGGTGCGAGGCGGATGTGGCGGGCGTGATGGTGGTGCCGGCGGCCAGTGTGGCGCCCGCGGGCAACGAGTTGCGGGGCGGGGGCAGGATCGAGTTGCTCCCGAGCCCGCTGCCCCCGCTGCCGCGCTGTTGACCGCTCAAGGCGGCCGCTGCCGCTGCAATTGCGGAAGCCGCCGCCGCCGCTGAACTTGAGCTACCCGTTCTACTGTTAGTGGCGCTGAGGGTTAAAAAATATAGGTTCTTATTATTAAAATATACCTATTAAAGAAGGGTGTTTGTACAAATGTGATGGATGATCTGGAAACTCTTTTAAAGACGATTGATATATGTCTATTGGGCCATCAAAAAAAAGAGCCTCCCACTATATTGGGTATATTGAATTCGTGCGAATGTCAAATATGTACGAGGGACAAGGACGTTTTTTTATATTCTTGATCAGCATCAACAGCAGAGTCCATCTAACCATGTCCGTCTGTCGCAGTATGAACGCCTAACTAACAAACATTTTAATTGCTCAGTGAAGTATGCTAAAGAAAGCAGCCAACTGATTAAGTACTGGGTATACTATTTACTTTAGCCAGACAAAACTTTTGGATGGCAATAAAACATATGCATGTACATATATATATTTCTCTATAAGTCATCGTCATCACAACGCACCTGATGCTCACGGCGGCTCCTGCACTGCCGCCTAAACTGTTGCGACCGCCCTTGCTGTGCGCTGGCAAAGGTACCGCCGACGTGGGCGTCACACTGAGCGAACCCTTGGAGGTGAGCGCGGCGGGTATTGCGGCCAGAGGATTGTTGGGTGAGACGCTGGTCGGCGTGACACCCAGGTTCTCCTTCATGACCTGCTGCGACTGCTTAAGCTTCTTGAGCAGCATCAGCTTGGTCTCCTCGTTGCGGAGGTCCTGGCGCAGCTTGCGCAGGCTCTTCTCGCGCTCCTTCAACTCCGCATGGCTGAGCTCCTTGATGGGCACGTAGGGCGGCATCTCCTCATCGTCCGTCTCCGAGTCGATGTTCCCGTTCTGCTGACGACCATTCGTCCTGGCGGGCAGGAGCACAATATCGGGAGCCTCGGCATAGGATTTGGGCTCTGTTCTGGGACGCAGGACTCGTCTTTGCACTTTGTTCTCATCCCCTCCAGCCACGGATCCCGATCCCGACCCGGATCCAGTGCCGGAGCCAGAGCCGGAGCCTCCGCCACCAGCGGCGCCCTCGCTGCCGTTGTTGCTATTTGTATTGCTGCTGGAGGAGTTGTTGCTGGTGCTATTATTATTGTTACTGCCGGCGCTGGGGGTGCTGCCGTTATTTGTTGGACCCGGAGGAGCGGGTGTTATAGTCAGACCAGTATTGTTGGCCGTCAAAGCTCGCAAATCCCGGTTGCTCAGCGAAGCCGCCGGGGACGGAGCAGGCGTTATGGTCAACGCCGGGTCACGGCCGGAGCTTAAGCTCAAGTCGACCACGTCGTCGACCTCCATTTTGGCCATTTTCGCTCGTCGCGTCGTCGTGATTCCGTATTTTGAACAACTGCAAGGGCAAGAGGAGAGCAAACTGTTAATGGGTTGTCATCAAGTAGGATTAAATGTAACGTTTTTGCATGAAGTTTATGAGTTTCATGTGCTTAAGTCATATACGGGAATAATATAAGATACTGGGAGAACAATGTTATAATGGTATACCAGGTCACTTTAAGACTTATTAATGAAATAAGAAATGTACCCAGTAAATTGGGTATTTCAATTTTGTCCAGTCCAAAATGTTAGCGTATGCTCATTATCGTGTTTTTACAAGACACACTGTTGCAACTTTTTTTTCATTTGCAAGATAACGATGGAGTTGAAGCTTTAACCTTTTCTAATTGTATACGGTAAGCAAATAGCCTAAGTGCTTTGCATAGGGGTTAGGTTAAGGAGCTTGTCCGGGGGAGTTCACTGTGGCGTTCATGTTTCAAGGGTTGAATTTTGGTTTCCTTTTTCACAGTTTTTGTCCGGCGATTTTTTTTTTTTTCTTTTTTTCAGCGTTGCCCCGTCACGCCGGTTTTCCAACGGAAGTGCGACTCTAACCCTTAAATGTATCTTTATCTGTATCTGCACAAGTATCACCTTCAGTTGTGAACCGACTGCTCCCTTTTTCCGCTATCGTGTTGCGAAATAATAAAGATATCCTGATTTCTATTTATTAAAGCGACGACCTTGTTGAGAAAAACGATAGCCCCTTGAAAAGCCACACAACAAATGAAAAGAAAGGAAAGGCAAGAGGGAAAGCTGCACTAAATCACAAATCAACTCTGATTTGATCGTAGATACAGATATGCAAGTGTACATAAGTGGATTTGTGGGCTTTTGCTTTTGCTTATGCTTTTGTGCTTGGAGAGCGCCAGAGCAAGAAATTTCTTTCGGTTCGGGCATCTTGCTCTTCCACAAGCAAGTCACGTTTTCGATTTAACAAATTTTCGCATACAAAGCCGCTGGTTTTTGTGGTAACAAGAAAATTTACATGAAAAATGGTGAAGGCGGGGGGGCGGCTAGGTATGTAACACAGTAAGGTGCCGATAAATGCAACTGCTACATAAAAGTAACTAGGTTTAGGTTTACCTTGGCAGGTCAAAGGTTATAACTTTGCCTTATAGGTTTTGGTTAAGCTAGTTTTTTTTAGTTGAAAATACTTGTTAGGGCAGTCCCACTGTATTTAGTAGCAGAGACACAAACCAGTCGACTGCCTGGCACGTGAGAGTGAGAGGTGAATAAACTCTGAAAGCAACAAAGCACAAACAACAAAACCCGCCACAAACATTCACCTGCGGCCGGGACTCAAAAGCAACAACCAAAAGTCAATAAAAAATAAATATCAGCCTAACAAGGCACAAACAATATGCCCGTCCAATTAACGTGAAATATTGTAAGTGCAGCGGCAACGTAAAATCTGATCTAGCGGCGGTGTGGCAACGCTGGCAAAGCCGAGCTTCAAGAGCGAAGAATCCACTTTGCAGATTCCGGCCGAAGAAAAGCGAATCAAATGGCATAATTACACCAAAGCAGGCAAGGCAACAACAGAAAACAGGTAACAAACAAAAACAACAACGTGCTATAAATTAACTCGCTTTGAAAGTTTGCACACACGCATGCACGCTCACTCGTTCGTCGTTTTTTTTCTTCCTCTCTCCTCTTTCTTCCCCCCTAACCCCCTTTGGAATCCAAAGCAGTCGGCTGTCGACGTAGTCTCGTTACTTTCGACACTTGTGTCGTCATCAGATTGCTNCCCCTTTGGAATCTAAAAGCAGTCGGCTGTCGACGTAGTCTCGTTACTTTCGACACTTGTGTCGTCATCAGATTGCTCTGTCCCCTATCAGCTATGGGCTACAAGCACAGTGGGTCGCATGCTCCGCACGAACTGGAGATATGCCAAGGGTGCCGGTGATAGCGGGTGGCGATAACGACACTAACCGAACAGGAGCTACAGTGGGCGGTGCAGGACAATCCGATAAAAAAAAACTTTTCATTTTAATACATCTTACTAAACATTTTTATATTGTATAATTTAAAAAAATTTTGAAACTTTTTGATATTGAAGTCTCTTTATTCATGAATTTCCAAATTTAGTTTAGTTTTAGATTTTTATCTGTGGCAACTTGTCCATATGTGAAATTAATATAAGGACAGGCATATTTTACCAAAGTTTTTACCTATATTATTCATGCCAGAAGCCCTAGAGGGGTTCTATATTTATTCCATAAAATTAACTGTCCATTTTCTCCCCAATTTAGAATTGTCACTTTGCATTTTTCCGCCTTAGCGAGCTGATCACACCCACTGTATATATTCTTTGGTCCCTGCTTTGCTTGTGTGCTTTGATGATTGTCAGCTTTTTTCTTATTAAATTAATGCAAACATTTGAAAATTTTTATAGATGCCTTTTAATACTGGCGAGTATTATGCGTGGTGGTGATGGCGACACCCCCTCCTCCGCCACCTCCCCCTCTCCCCTCCACCATACCCTTTCACCCCAAAAGCCCGCGGACTTTATCGATTTGTGGGCAATGACGTTTGCCATTTGTGCTTTGTATTTGATAGCGCGATAAATGAGCTTCAATTAGTGAGCTGGGAATGGCGAGACTTTAATGGGTAACGGGATATGAACAGAGGGGTGGGGGCGGCGGTCACCGGCACATGCTGTAGGTCAGTATGCACTTACTGCACCAATACGTTATGCTCGCCCAAGTTCAAGTTTAGGGTCGTTGGCACCTGAGCACAGGGCACAGGTAAGAGAATTTCAAGCGATTTCTCACATGCATTTCTACATCCCGCCGAGATAAGTGACCCGGCCTGGGGAGGGGGACGGTGGACGGGGGAGGGGTGGTCGAACAACTTAGAAGCGGATGACAGGCCAGCTATGGCGACGCAAAAAAAGCAAAAGAAATAAGGTTAAATCAAAAGTACAGTTGTGTACATAGCGCGGCGAGCAGCAGCACCAACAAAAGCAACAGCAGCAGCAGCAACAACAACAACAACAACACAAACAAAAGCGAAGAGCAACAGCAAAGCAAGCAAAATGTGTTTGACTGTGGCTGCGGTGAGAGAGTAAGAGCAGGAGAGCACGAGGCGAGGCGAGGCGGGAGAAGTATGGAGCGAGAGCAAGATGGCACAAGAGAGAGCACGTCGCACACACGCGAGACGACATCGAAGTGAGCGAGAGAGAGGAGTGCGGATAGCGCGTCTGAATTTTTTTTTGGGTCCGGCCACCCACAGACCACCCCCTACTCCTACTCCCAACCCCCTCCCTAAGCCTGCACCCCATCCCTAAATCGATTTGCATATTAGTTTGCTTATCAAGCCACGGCACTACCAGATTCCCAGCCCCAAACTTTCTCTGACCAAAATGGGGGGCCTACATTTTCCCACCTGAATGGGATCCCAAATATCTCAATATCCTTCATACAACATGGGCATATCTTGCCCATGAACTTAAAATCGTTAATTAAGTGGCTCTGAGTGAGCCTTAGTCAAATTAAACAAATATTGTACCCATGGCTTATTATCTACATTTTTCAAACATTTTTCTGGAAATCATGAAAGAAGTTCCCGCTTCCTTTCCAGGTATCTCAATTAAGTAAGGTCACCACCTCTTCAATCTAATATGGTATTCATCAACCGTAAAGTTATAAAACCCACAATACACTCTACGTGTAAGATTGCGATATAATATTTGTCATTTCCTTGGGAAAATGAGTTGAGATAAAGCTCAAGGGATTAGTCATTCTCTTGTCGAACACCCGTTCGATCTTCAATGTTTATTAAACATAATCAAATAAAAAAAAAAAAGTAATAATAACAAAAAATATACACAAACACTTGCGGCTTAACAAACAGAACGCGATAAACATATCGCGCTACGCTTGGGTTCCAAATTATAAGAAATGCGCATATCTTATATCTTATGCGAAATGTGTACATAAGCGGGAAAAGCGGGCTGGGGACGCCGAAGTAGACCAGGGATGGGGTGGTGGGTGGCGGGTGGCTGTTGGCTTGGGGCGGGAGGGGATTGGGTTTTGGGTTTGCTTTGCTTTGCTAGCTACGAGAGAGACAGCGGGCGAGAGCGAGCGATTTGTTGTACATAGGCGGCAGGCGACGGTGGGCAACCGACCTTCGTACATATTTACTCATCCATGCTGGGATTTGGACGCGGACCGGGGCAGTTCGGGGCAGTCCGGGGGGTGCTCAAAAAAACACACTAACTGCTGCTAACGGTAGGCCATTCCAAGTGCAGCCCCGTGATGTCATCGCTAACTTACAGAGCGCTTTTAAATTGCACTTCCGATATTTGGCAGCTTTCTTTTGTCCGAGTATGTTTGTATGCACTATCAGGCTATTATTTAGGTAACTTCACCCATATCACCCACTGTTGCCCATCGCTTTTCTCGTTGCGTTTATTTATAACCCCCGATAAGCAGCATTGAAAATTGAGCAATTGGCTGGCCGCACTCAAAGCAGCAAACAAACAAACGAGCGAAAAAAAAAATAAAATAAAACAAATAGTTTGAAATGGGTTAACTAGAACATTGGGCGCAAATTAATTGTGCCCGACGAACATATCGGATTTGTTTTGCATTCAATATTTTAACCGCAAAAGGGAGGCGGGGTGGGAGGGGCAATGCACCGACAGCTGTTTTTAGAGCTCTTGACCAGTGTGGCCAACTAAACAAACGGAAAATACATAAGGAGCAATAGCAACAATGCAAAGACAAGCTAAAAATTAATGACTTTCAAACTGGTTTTGTTTTTGCTGAAAGAAGAAAAAAATTGAGAAGAAGAAGCAGCAGCAGCAGCAGAAGCAGAAGCGATGAAACGGATGCCAAAGCACCATTTCATGCTTTGTTCGCTCTCTCTCTGAAGTTTTGTGTATTTTCTGCTCTTATTGCAAACATTTCCATTTTTTTCGTGATAAGCGATGGAGAATTAACGGTAGCACTTACAACTAAAGTTCGGGGCACCCGGAAACTTTCAACAATTTCGCATGCATACGCATTGTCAATTGCAGTTTATATACATAACCAGCGGTTTACATACATACATACATAGCCCCTACTATGTACATGATTCAATATATGGTGAAATTGCAATTGCCCACCTTCTTGCCTTGTCTTGTTGTTATTGTTGTTGCTGCTGCCTGCTTGTGCTGTACATAAGCAGGCTGTCCCATCCGTATCGGTGCTCTACTCACACCACCGCAGCACGCTGTACATAAACACATAGGCAATGGGTTCAACTTGTACATAAACGAAACGACCGACCGACTCTGCCGGCGTCGTCGCTGCCGCTGCTGCTTTTGTCTATCCCCTGCTCCTCTCTTTTCACATTCGTGTGTCTGTTTGTTTTTACAACTCCAGCCAACATGATAGGCATAAAAAATGGCCTGTAATTTACTAAAAATCAACACACTAGCCGTCCTTCAGATTGCGTTTCAATTAATTAGACAAACCCCAAACTTCAACCCCCCACACCCCCTTATTTCTCATTGCTTCCTGCTAATGGCAATGTTTACAGTTGCAAGTGTCTTGACAACGCATGGGAAATGCCATTTGCCATGCAGGGGCCTATTAAGTCACCCCCGACTGTTTGCCTCAGCAATGAAATCGGCGAAAAGGCTAGCGAAGCGATCTATTTATTACAATTCTCTCCGGGTGCCGCGTACATTACGCATTTGCATTTGGCACATTTAAACTTTCAGCATGCTTAACTCTTTTCTGGTTTCCTGGATTTTGCTTTACTCTCTTGCTTTTTGTTTTCATTTTTTCGGCTCCCCGAGCAATTGACGCCTGCATTTCGATGCTTTGGAAAAATTCCACTTAATCAAGCAAATTACCAACGCGTCGCTGTCGACGCCGGCAGAGCAGCACTATGCCTTTATTTTTTTTTTTGGCTATTTTTAGGCTTGTGCTTTACCTTCTTTCGGCTTTTCGGTTGGCAAAACAAAGATTGAATGCTGCATGGAAATGGAAATGAAACGCGAAAGAGAGGCCGCAAAGAGAAAGAAGTGCGGAGAGGTAGGGGGGGACAAGAAGAAGCTCGCACGCGTAAGAATAACCCCAAAAAGTAACGCGTAAAAGCAGCGCAGTCGGCGTCGACGCCAGCACCCCGAAGAAACAAAAAAAAACAGGGGAAAAAGGGGGAAAAAATAATAAAAAACCAGTTAGCCGATACTTTTCTCAAACACTCACGATTTTATGACATTCATATTACGCACGCCGCTTGACTACGATAAGTGCGAACGAATAAATAAATACAAGAGCGAAATATCGGTGAATTTCATTCAATTTCTCGGCGAGATTTCAGTTTCGTTTGCCATTAGTATAATTAAGTAAATATCAGTTTATAAATAGGCTTATCAGAGCCGCCAGCGCGCAATGCAATAAACTTTAGCCTTGAACTAACCACGTAGAGTACATGTATGTATGTATGTATGACTATATATTCGGGGGATAATGTAAATATGCAAATGCTATGTGTGTCTTTACACGAGTTGTTCGCCTGCACACTGCATGTTAGGACATGACTTATGCACCGTTACCTAGAGGGTGGCTTATGTATCGACTGTATGTACCACCTGGTTTCCACCTGGCATACCACCTGGTACCGGCCACTCTACAATTTGCCTTACTTATTGCTCTAAATAGAATAAAATATTCGCGAAAGCTTATGAAAAGCTTGAGATCCTGAGAAAATATATCTTGGAAAAACTAACAGCTTCCGGGCAACTGTGCCTAGCAACGTAATGCCCTCCATTTATTATTTACCCCAAGACGGACTATGTAAATACACTCGACATGGATTCGGGGCCACGTCAGCGCCGTAAAGTTCCTGATAAATGCCCCAAAATCCACACCCGATTGTTGGGTATTGCCATATCGGTCGGACCCTCGAGTCCCAATAGTTTGCTGCGTTAACGAATAAATAAATGCAATCCAAGTTTTGCACATTTGTCGCTGCACATGCAGGGTGTATAAAAATAAATGTCAGCGAAAAAAATGGAAAAAGAGAAAACATTTTTCTAGCTCTCGAGCGCTGATAAGCAGGCCGACACTTACAAAACACATTCACAGCAAGAGGTACACACTATATACTATATAAGCATACTAGGGGACCCGGCCACGCGTTGCTGTGGCCAAGGTTTGCTAATAGCATACCTATTTATTTTCTAGGAAAAATTAAAAAAATTGAATATTAATAACTATTCGGATTCACGGAACTAAGCCATTCCCGTAGATTTTCTATTGAACTTCTTAACCCCTTATATGGGTGTGATGCATATCTGCACCATACCGATCAAATTCAAACATATTTTGATCTGTAATAGGAAAATTACCAATTCTCCTTTTATATTTTCGCAATTTCAAAGTGGTTTAAAAAAATAAACTATCTCAAAGGTATTTATAACAACAATATATGATCATTAAGGTTAAATTTGATCCAATTCTCGCTGGTATCGAGGACAGTATTACATTTTAATTGGTTGTTTATTTTACCGACCGTTTGTTGGGTCGATGGTTTTGCATTGCCACCCGAGCCGTTTTCCGGGCTGCCTCCATTTGTTCCTGGGATCGGGAAACACGAAGGCGGTCCCTTCCTTTGTAATGCTTCGCATTTTTCTAGCATTGCGATTTGTCCGCTAAGACTCGGTCGTCTTGGCATTGTTAAACTTCAATTAACTTGACTTTAAATGCATTAGATAGGATAAATATATTCCTATTATCTTTTCCTGGTTCTAAGCTGCCTCCCCACCAATTTCTGACAAATCGGTACAGCTGTTTTTGAGTTATACGTATAATATCTAACAATATTTCTGGTATTGTATAGTATATCTTGCATTTAGGGCCTTAGTAAGTAATAAATTTCAATTTGATGGACTGATTCAGTTTTTTCGCCTCATTAAATGTTCTATTTGAAGGTAGTCATTTTAATTTTCTAACTTGATTAAATTTAGTGAAATTTTAACAGGTGCACTTTTTAAGATGTCCAAGTGATATCCTAGAATGACTTGTTCGATTTTGATTGCTTAGTTACAATTTTTGTTGCAATTTGTACGATTCAAAGTGCCAATGGTAATCAAAGATTTTGTGTTGGTACTGGGGAACATTCTCGATAGTTTCGATAAATTAGTGAATAGAGCTTGACGGACATTTCATGCTTTGGCGGGGTCCCTGAACTCTCCACAAAAAAAAAGAGAAATCGGTAAATGCAACGGCGTAGTAGCGGTAACGAGCCAAGAGATGCTGCAAGACGGCTAACTGGTGTCTGTTACCAAAACTAGTATCAGTCTGCCTTCTATGTGCGGCACATTTTTTAGGCGCCTGTTCTTATTTTTGCACTTAATGACGTGTAACGAGCTCGCGCGCGTGTTTGCTCTCTTCTCCGCCCCCTCCCTGCCTGCCCCTTTCTCTGTCTCTCTCAGTCGCCGAACATGCATATATGTATGTATGTATAGAGAGTAGTAAATATGTAGAAGGAGCATACATGCCAGGTGCGGGGTGTGCGTGCGAGCGAGATGCCGCTCTTTGAAAATAAACAGGTAAAAAAGGTAAGCCAAAAGAAAAATAACAACAAAAAGCAGCTTTGCCACTTTTTTTTTGCCGTCTGTTGGTCTGCGGCTAAGGGGCTGGGGCGGGGGGGGCCGTTTTTGTTTTATTTTATTATATTTTTTTAGTGGAATTATCGCCAGCCAACAAGCAAATTGGCCAGTTTCTTTTGGCCACTTTTTCACAGTTGAAACATTAAATAATTAGTCAGCAAGAGCTGACCATGAAAATCAGCAGAAAAGAAAAATAGGAAATCGAAGCGTTTACACCAGCAGTTTACAGCTGCAGTCAAAAAGCAGGAATTATGTGCTTTTTGGAGTTGCCAGAGTGCTAACATGGGAAAATCACTGGTTTATCTTTCAAACGCAAACAAAACCCAATGAGTAGCATTATAAAATATATCGGAAAGAGGCAAGGCAAGGCAGCCCGCAGCAGAAGTCATTTAAACGGTCAATTGCCTCAAGCGGCCCGAATGCGAGAGCAACAAAAGCACAAAACAGCACAAAGCACAAAATAAGCACCAAACACAAACTAAATAAAATTGAGGGGCATTTGATGACGATAGAGGCGGCCGGGGCGGAGGGGCAAGCGCAGCTGACAGCTGCCCATTTAAATAGCAGGCAGCTAAAAGAAAAAAACTGCAAGCACAACCCGAAAATGAAACAAACACCGGGAAATACTTAACACAAATTTGAACACACGTTGGTTAGTACTTTCTGGCATTTAAACTTTACATTTAAGTTCTAGCAACTAGCAATAAACCGTTGGACAGGCATTGATTAGTGTTTAGAATGCCATTTGGGAGTTTGCCTGACATTTTATTTGTGCTTTTCATAACTTTTCGAGGCGTTTGTGCTTTAAAGTTGGCCGTTAAGATGGTGCATAAATTATAATTTACCGACGAAGCGCAGCAGCCAGCCCAAAGATGTTGAAAGCAGCAAAAGCAGACTCGATGAGCGAGAGAGGAGAGGCCGCCGTCCGAGAGAGAGAGCTGCTTATATACACGTCATGGAATGTTTGTATGTACGAGAGTTTCTGCCTTGGGTTCTACTTTTGTACATATGTATATACATAGTAGCTAGCTAGCGAGTGTGTGTGCACAAAGCTTCGGGACGGGACAGCTAATCAGGCAATTAAAGAGCCACAAAATAGCCAGGGAACCAAATGAAAAAAAAGCACAAAACAATAAGCAAAACCGTGCTAGCAAAAGCAAAGTTGGACAAGGTAATCTCTTGTCAAACGCTAAATATTCAACAATTTCCCATCGATTTGAGAAAATGCCTGTCTTGTCATAAGCAGACATTGCGGTATTTTAATCTGCCACGCCCCCATCCTATGTTGTCTATATATCCGCCTCCGCTGCGGCACATACACCTGCCAGCAACCACGCACTTTGCCTCAACTTTCAACCACCAAAAAATCGACTCCAGACACGAAGGGCAGCCTGTATTTGTTTTTTTTGTTGCTTTATCTATAGATTCTATGTAGCTTTATCTATGTATTTATTTAGTTTAACAAACTAAAAATCATTCAATTTCGTTTGAAGTTAAAACTGAAGTTTGCTTTCAAAGCATGCTTTTTCATCTAATACAGATATGCGGATTATGTTCCCGTGACGTTGGTGTCTAAGGTCTANGCTTTATCTATGTATTTATTTAGTTTAAATGAGATTTTCATAAACAAACTAAAAATCATTCAATTTCGTTTGAAGTTAAAACTGAAGTTTGCTTTCAAAGCATGCTTTTTCATCTAATACAGATATGCGGATTATGTTCCCGTGACGTTGGTGTCTAAGGTCTACCTACGGGCACTCTCCTCCATGGTTGCCGTATACCCCTATAACAAACAAGTACCGTTATCCTGACAGAACAAGAAGGCTTCGACAAGTTACTTCACTTAATGGGATTCTCCGGGGGTTGGGGATAACGGTTGCTGGGCCCAAAGTTTAGGCGTGCTTTAAAGGCGGCTTTAAAAAAATCGACGCACGATAGGAGCAGGGCAGGAGCAGTGGCAGAGCACGCCACAGCCTTTGCGTCTGGACTCCCTCGACTCGTCCCAAAAAGAATGCCACCCATATGACAGGCAGCGCAACCCCCTAACCCCCCTCCATGTGTTGGGTAACCTTTTTTTTCGCTCGCTTTTTCTTTTGCTTTTGCTTTTGCTTTTGCCCTAACACAAAAATGTGTATCTAGAAATATTTTATGCAGGCAACTCTTCAGCGGGGGTGGTGGTGGGGCGGCAGGCGACTCGAGTGGCGGCAGTGGAGGAAGGGGTGGCCCGGGGGTGGGGGTTGATTCCACCCCGCCGCCCATCGATGGCAGCTGCTCTGGTTGCTGTTGGGCGTGTTCTGGTGGCACAAAACTATGGCCAAAAAAGGGTCGGGACGGGTCGGGTCGGGTGGGGGCTGAGGGTGCGGTATGAGGCGGAGATGTCGCTACCTCTGCACCACGCAAGTGTACAGTCCAACTTCCATAACTGGAACTTTGCAAAGTCGGCTAAATAATATGCATACAAATTGCCTCTCGCAACTGAAACTTTCGTGGTCGTAACTTTTAAATAATTGCAGCAATATTGTGTTTCCCATGCCAGCGATGCGATATCGGATTATAAATAAATTACTTGTTTACTCTAAACTAGTCTTGAAAGCAGCATTATGTATGTGGTACATGGGTACCTATATGTATTGATATATGTATAAAGGCCGGGGCATCAAGACACATGTCCACATAATTGCCAAACGCGCAAAATCGAAGTGGCGACCTCCCGAACCATTCCACTCCAAATACCCAGCCCAGCGCACCACCCACCCTCTTTTCGCCCAACTCCAACTCCAACTCCAAAGCCAAAGCCCAGCCCATCCCCCGCCCACACCCGGCTTAGGATTACTCACCAGTTTGCATTTCAGGTGGGTGTAGGGGGGCGGTGGTACAGTTGCGATTGCAATTTATAGTTCGATTTTCGGCCGGGCGGGTGCTCCAAAACTAAGCCGGTGCCCATAAACAGTGGCCGAATATTGAATTTTGAGGTGCCCAAAGTCCAGTCCAGTCCAGTCCAGTCGTCCCTCCTCCGCCTAATCCCTCCTCCCTCTCCCCCCCGCAAAATAATTCCTCTTCTACCGATATTTGCGCTAATTGCCATCGCCATTGGCATTGGCATTTTCATTAAAATTGCGTAATATTAATGGGTGAGTGGAAGGAAGACGAGGCCCGGTGGCATGGGGGTAGCACCAACCGGTCACTGTGTGTGGCTAAAACTAATTTCCCGTCCCGTCCGAGGTTTCGGATATGTTTCATATGTTGCTTGCGCACACAAACCATACGAGTTGCATCAACAAATGCGGATTACAATTTGGAATATTTGCATACGAGGAAGGTTAGGGGGTTGGTTGGTTCGATGGTTGGTTGGCTGCTCTGCGCTGCTCCCGCATCAAATAAACCTCGCTCGCTTCGACCTGCAGCACCAAGTTCAGTGATGTACAATGGCATAGGCATATCATCGCATAGATTACACAACTATTCCCTGCACCTACAACGGGGAGGGTGCGATTTTCCAGAAAGAGAGAGACAGCGACTGACTGGGGCTCTCGCGGCGACACATTTGTGCCACTCGACTCCGAAAAGCAACAGCAGCAGCAGCAACAGCAACAGCAGAGGCGTTGCAGGCACCACAAGGCACGAGTGGGACACCACCCACCACCCACAAATGGTTGGAAACCCACTCAAGCACATCGAACGGAACGGCACAGAACAACCAATAACGAAACACCTTTCCCCAAGTGCCGCTCCATCGGTGGCTCTTTGAAACAGTTGCTGTCAAAATAGACAGACCTATTTTCTTTGCCTAATTTCGGTATTTAATAGATAAGTCACTGAAAATAAAATACCAAATTCAAAAGTGACGATTTTCGGGGGATATCTCATAAGTCACAGCAAATAAAATACCTATTAATTTCGCTTTTGAGGATTTTCGGGGCGCTATCTTCTAGAATCTAGAATCTAGATTAAGTCACAAGATATAAAACGAGGATTTTCCGGGGATATCTTATAGATTAAGTCATAAGAAATACAACGAGGATTTTCCGGGGATATCTTATTTAGTAGATCAAAACGAAATTCAAAAGTGAAACGCATTTTGGGGGTCAAGATCTCCAATCCCCATGGGAGGGATGTCCTTAGCTATTATTTTGACCGCAGCTGTGCCTGGCCTTTCGGTGGGCGGGAGGGTAGAGGTGACCCGTTGGTAGTGTTTCATCGGATGCTGTTGCTCCTGCTGGTGTTGCTGTTGTTATTGCCTTCGTTTTCGGGGACCGACAAGCCCGGATATTATATGCATACTTGAACTATGCGAGGAAGGAAGCAACCGACCGACCGACCGACCAGACCAGACCCTGTCATGCTGCCTCCTCGCCCCGGCCCGCCCACTCTGCTGTTTTGTATATATATCTGTTTTTGCATGCTCCTCTCTCGCTCGCTCGCTCGCTCTTTATGTGCCTCTGCGGGTTTATGTACATGTGCATGCACAGCTGTACCGTTTCGGGGCATTTTACAGCCACAGAACCGCCGCCACAGCCCAGCCAGCCACCCAGCCACCCCTTGCCTTCCGCCACCCCCAAAGGACCACCCACAACAACAATGCAAAACGTCTGCATTTCAACTAACGCCACCCGATACACAAACAACGCAGCCAAAGGGCTCCTCCTCTTCCCACTTTTTTTCATCTCCCTACTTTATGCACTCGAAGAAAAGTGCTCGTTAATCTTGGCCTCGATGAAGCAAGTTCCGTACAAGTCATCAACGAAGTTTCAACTTCAGGATGGAATATATTTAAGAAATACGAGTAATTAATTTGCCTTTCATTTTTCAATGCTAACACTATAGCTACAATGTGATACACGATTTTCATTAAGAACTATGGGATGATCTTTAATAAGCTTTATACTAGTATTTCTCACTGCAAGCATAAAAGCAACCGTTCATACGGGATTTTCAAGAGAAAACTTGCATAGAAACTTTTGGGGAATACATTTTTGGAAGCATTATATGTAAGATTGGAAAGATTTCCCTAAAATTGAACATGCCTTGCTTTTCCCACTGATGGCAATTTACTTTCCATTAGCAAATACACTTGTAAGCATTTTCCTGTGTACGCCTCCCACTCCGCTGCAGCAGCCTTCTCATATTGCCATAGTTGGCTTCTTCTGCTTCTTCCTTCTGTTGTCGCTGCTGTTGTTGTTGCTGCTGCTGCTGCTGGCTGCCGAAAAAGTTTTATACATAAGCGGAAGCTTACGGCAAAAGCCACCCCCACACCCTCGCACCCACATCCCCCACCACGCCCACCTTCACCGCACCACACCACACGCCACCCAGAGCCAAGTAACTCCCCCGCCCAGAAATGACAGAAACAGACATTGGGAACTCATTACAAAATCAATAAGTCAATTCCCCTAGCTTATCAGTTTCGTGTGCTATTTAGTGACATTTTCTGGCTATTTAATCGATAGCATACCATGCAAACTAGTGATAATTCCGTGGGCGGCTTTAATTTAAAGTTGCGTGCCATCCATGCTTGGGCCCTTGATCGATTTTTTCAGCCAGAGCCAAAGTTAAAACCACCCAACCACCCAACCGCCCATCGCCGTCCCCATCCACAAAACACAAAAGGGAATAATAAAAAAATATATATGTATGTATACAAAAAACAGGAAGTACCACGCAAAAGACAGGCGGAAAAAGGGGGAGGAAGCAGGGGGAGGAGTTAGGTAAAATATTTGGAAAAAAGCAGACAATAAACGAATTCCTTTGGCGAAAAGATTCGCTTTGGACCCTTTGGAAACAGTTATCAAGAATTTAATGAAAAAATTTGTTGAGCAAAAAGCAGGTTCCTAATGTTAATTGAATTGTATTCCATTTTTATGGCAATTTGGAAAAGTTTCTTTCAAATTGCAAAGCTTTTGACATCTTTGCACAAATATAATCATGGCAAACATTCTTTTAATTCAATTGCTAGTTCGCTTTGGATATATTGGGTATGTTCTTCCTGTCAGTATATTGGAAGTAACGACTGGAAACTTTCATATTTATACATTCAAACCACCTTGGTACCTGTTAAGAAACAGTTGGTTCCAAAAGCTTTGGCGCCCAAAGTTTCATTACCGAACGGGATATGACATTCGTATGCTCATTATAAAGGCAAGGCGACCACTCAGAACCAGGTATGAATAGTCGAGACACATTCGTCTATATCCGCCCACTTGTTCCCATTGTAATAGTCACAACCTGAATTGGCTAAGCTTCAGATTTCTGGGTTGGAGTTGCTTTTCCATCTGGCGCTGTTTCTGTCGATTTCATCTGCATTCCATGGGCACCGCATATTGCAGTTGTTTTCTATTTCGTTTGCTGCACAAAATGTGAATTGTTGAAATCGCACACACAGTCGCACCGGACCGCCCGACCCCCCCGCTCCGTCCTATGTACAAGCTTACAACAACATAACATCGCAAGCCGAAATGCAGTTTAAAGCGCAACTAAAACTAAACAGAGCTTTCCACTCCAAGTGGGTGTCTCTAAAAGTGGGAGGGTTGGACGGAAGGTGGTGTTGCATACAGTGGAGGTGCACATGCACATGTACATATATTTGTAGAGCCAGGCCTGCTATGGTGTGGTGTGTGGAGTGGAGTGGAGTGGTGTGGATTTATATCAAAAGTACAGTCGCCCATTGCTGTGAGCTGTTGCTGTATTTCATAGTTCCATAGGTATATAGATATGTGTATATATATTTATATGTACATGCGTTGTACAGAGGTACATAAATTGCATGTTCATGCTTCAATAGTTGCATGCAGCAGCAGCAACAGCACCAGCAGCAGCATTGTTGTTTCGATTGGGAGAGGGGCCTGGGAGGGAGGCCATCCATCGCTGTATTGTAGTTTCTAATCCCAAGAGAGCCGATGCTACCATCTAAACTCCCCGCTGTTGACAACTACGGGAAAAGCGTAGCCGCAGGGCACCGCATCAAGGTCTATTAGCGCTACAAGTGCAAAATTACGAGGGCGACAACGAGCTTGAACGATTAGGCTTTGCACTTAAGATTCAGCCATTCCACCTGTTCTTCTTTCCTGCGTAGCACCTTCTTATACGCTAAAACAGCCATATGTACAAAAAATCTAAAGCAAAAATCGTTGGTATCGATAACAAGTGAGCAACCAATTTTAGAGGTGGAGCAGCTCCACCTGCAACAACCAATACCACAGCAACACCAACTTTTGGTGCTCCACTTGCACAAACAAAAACGCACGAAAAGACCAAAAGAGAATTTTGGGTATCGAGCGACAGCGGCAGGTGAGAACCAGCCAACGCAGGTAGGTGGGTAGATTTATGCTACAAAGGCAGAGCCAAATCTAGAAGCGGGCATTCCAGTTCCACCAGAGCGTTACAGAACGTGTTACCCCTATTTTTGGGGTTCGATTATGGAAACACATTAGTATATTTATGACAATATTAGGATATCATTATAATAGCAGAGATCTTTTCATACTTGAAAGTGGTTTACCTTATTGGATAGTTGTTTGGAGGAATCTTCCCAACGATTTTATAAATCTAAAAGCATTTCAACCAAAAATATGCATTTGACAAATTTTGGAAGAAAGACTACACATTGTTCTCGTTAAATCGGGGAAAAAGTTCCCCATAAAGACTTCCTTTGGAAGCAAACCTATTAAAACTCTTTAGAGAGAAGCTAATTACTGGGTCGACTTGACCTGCTCCACTGAGAACTAGTTCAGACGGGAGAGGTTCCCCAAATTGCAAGAAACAGAAGACAACAAAAAATCACCAGCAAGCTCAATTGCAACGGCAACAACAACAAGAAGGCAGTGCAATTGCAAGAGCTAGAAATGCGGGTCTGGGTCGTGGAATCGAGACCGATAAAGATAGAAAGATAGCGAGAGGCGAGGAAGAGAGGTCGAGAATGCAGCACATAAAGAATGCCCAAATAAGTTGAAAACTAACAAGGTGCGGGGGTGCGAGGGAGATGGAGACTGCTATGGAGCAAGGTGGTTGTGTGCACCAACAAGCATGTGTGTTTTTGCCAAAATGCGTTCGTTAGTTTGAAGAGGCAGAGATGCAGGGGGCGGGAAGAGATGGGGGAAGGGGTTGCCCCCCACACGTAAAAAAGAGAGCCGCCTGGGAGAGAGAGTGAGAGAACAAGTGCAATACCCCAAAAAATATTCAAGTGTTGCAAAGCGCCAAAAGTGCGTGCGGGTAATTAGTGATTTTTTCTTTTTATTTTTCTTTATTTCCTCAAATTGTTTCGTCTCCTTTTTTGGCCAGCGAAAGTTCATTAACACACTAAAACGACTCATTCATGAATGGAAAATGTGTATAGATAGATAACGGAACCACCGAGCCAGCGACAACCCCGCCGAAAAAAAACAACACCACAACAACAACAGCCACTACAGTGGCAACCCAGTCGAGCGACAAGAAGTACAACGAAAAGGAGAGAAAAAAGTAGCAGCTGAAAAACAAGCGCCTAAGAATGGCGTCACAACAACAACAACAACAAATACTACGAAAGCCTCTAAAAATTGTCAATATAGAAGAAAGGAGGCAGCAACAACAACAACAATCATAATAATAATGAAAAGAAGACGAAGGCTTTTGAGCTTTGCGAAATAATGCGCGAGAGTTAAAGAAGCCGCCAACAACAACAGCGACGCCGGCAGCGCATTTTTAACGAGCCGAGTGACAAGAGCACACTCACAGCGGGGGTCACAGCAATAGGAACATGATGTATGTAAATGGTATAATTAAACTGAGATTATGAATATGTTGACATTCCTTGGTACATGCCTTTTTACTTTACAAATAAAGTGTAATAAACAATTTGGTTTTTTGAATGAAACTTTTGTTGTGACCTTATTTTCCGATTGCCTAACTTGTTTCTAAATGCATTTTTCTTTTTATTTATTTAAATATATTAAAGTTTGTCTTTATATTTTTATTTGGAGAATATAATGGCTGAGTCCAGCTAGTGACTGTAAATGACAGTTTTAATATAACTTAATAGTTTACTTTTCATAATTTCGCTATCAATATAACTAAAATGCTACATGACTTGCAGTTTTCCCTATTATTCCCTCAACTAAATCTTTATTTTAAATATTTTCTAAAAATATTAATTTTTTTGTTGTAGATTTCTCATCACTTTAATTTATATTTTACCATCAATCGGACTATAACACAGAATGACTTGCAAGACTGCCCTCGGCTGTGTGACGCACAAACATATGCACATACATACATACATGCAGGGCATGCACACGAGACGCCGCAGGAGAGGCAGAGACCGGTTGAGGTTAAATTGGATGGCGGTGTCCCGCGCGAGAGCGAGGGAGACGGAGCGAGAGTGGAGTGGCTTTGGAGCCGCTGCTCTCTCACACACACGCGTATATGCTTATACATAATGTATTGAGATTTTCCTCTTTGGCAAAATGAAAATGTAAGCACTGTTTTGGGGCAACAACAACAGAACGGTGACACTTACCCGCTTCCAGAAAAAAAGAAAAGTGTGCAAATCCGTTTATCGGCGTCCGCTGCAGAGATTTTTTTCTTTTATTTCGTTTTTCCTTCAATTTTTTTTCTTTCACTCTTGCGCTGATTATGAATTTCACTTTTATGATTTTCCTCTAATTGCGCTTTTCTCTTTGCATACAACACTGGCACTGTGTACTCCCTATTCACTTCTTCCTTTTTCTGCGGCCTCTTCAAATTTTTTTTTTACCTTTTGATGCCTTTAATATTCTGTGTTTTATTGCAATTTGTTTACTATTCGCAGCGTGAGAGAGTGATAGAGTGACAGAGAGAGAGGGGGGAGTGTGGGAACCTCGCACACACGCACACACACAAGCACTTGCACGCAACTTAAAGCGGCATTATTTCCGATTCCGTTTCCGTTTCGGATTTTGAATCAATTGCCCTTGCCGCACAAGCAAAACACCCGAAAACACAACCAATTCAGGGGATTTCCGCGCGCTGGACGATTTTCCGAGTGGTCGATTTTCCGAGCTGTGACTGTGAAAACTTGCTTGCGCGCACCCGTGCGCCGCTCTTCGTTTCTTAGTTCACACAGAGCACACAATGAAGGAAACGCGCTCGCACACACTTTGCAATGAGACAATACGGCGTTTTCCACCACAGCCGGAGTTCGGGTGCAACTCTGGCCGCGACAGCTGATTTGGATCTTGTGGTGAAATTAAGCGACAGAGCATTTATGTATGAAATTTACTTCCAAAATAAATTCATTAACTTTCCTTCCACTTAAGCTAGTTAGTACACCTAGTGACATAGAGTAACTACATATAGAGTGTTAAATTTTTTGGACGTGCCTCTTTGTTCGTTTTGTCGGTCAGCTGTTGTGGATGTTGTGTTGAAATGCGCGAAGCAACCGAGATAGGTCGAAACAGCCGTAAGCACGCCGAGCGTTGGAAGCGTCCAGCTAATGGCTGCAAAAAGCGAATCTCACCTCGGCGCGCAGTTCGAAACCCAAGAATGTTCATGGATTATTGTCAAAATTGGTGCATATTTCGCTACTTTGAAAGATGTCGTTTGATTATTTTGAAACGGCCTCTCTGTCAGTCGAGTTCCTTAAAGAAAATACATTTTTAATTGGTTTCACGGGGTTTTTTGGGGGAAAAAATTTATGACTCAATAACTCAATGGAAATATAATGTAATTGCTTCAAAAATGAGTATCTATTTGTCGTATCCTTTTGATTATAACTAATTATATTTTCCACCTCATCCAGCGTAGCACCAGTTTGATTACCCCTCTTTTTGGATCTTGTTTCTCTCTGTGAGCATACCGCCGCTCACACGCACGCAATACATTTGCAAGTGAGCTCTCAGTTTCGTAGCTCACTGCTTGATTTTGGTCTCTTCAGCAGTGCTGCCATTTTTCCCTGAGCAAAAAAAGCTGGATCAACCAAAAAAAAAATCTAAAAAAGCGGAATCCTAGAAAAAAAAAGTTAAAAAAAAGCTAGTTATACTTACATGAATTATTTAAAGTATACTTAATAGATCAATATTTTCCGCATCATCCGGATAATATTCCCTTTGTTCTATGGTTAACAAAAAAAATAAAAAATCGCATCGGGCGGGGCGCTTTGCTCCCGCGATTTGTGTGTCAGTGGGCCGTTAAGATCTTTCTACATATAATACATACATATATGCATCTCAAACGCAACAAGTTTATGGACACACGTATGTGGATGGGATGCATATAGCTGCACAGGCGGCTGCGATTAGTGCGGTTATAGCGTCAGCAAATAATAAATTACGGAAAACAAGACGATTCAACAACACAAACAGCAAAAGTGTCCCTGCCGATTATAGATCCGATATAAATAGTGAGATATAAATCTGTAATCCCCACAACTTCTAGACAACTGACAGCAAACAATGTGACAAAAGGGATCCACAAAGGCGGCTCTCTGGAGGGTTTTCGCTTATTATTAATCGGATTAATTATCGGTTACTATACTGATAGAAATACATTTTTAACATTTTAACCGTCAACCCACAATTAAAACAACTACAAAGTTGAGTAAAGGTCAAAATAAAAACAAGCTGCTCAAATTTGAAAAAAAAATCCAGAATTCCCGCAGCCCGCTGTTTTCAAATTTTTCCCGCAATCAGACTTAAAAAAGATCCAGATCTGACGGGAAAAAAGCGGAAATGACACCACTGCTCTTCAGAATTGAAATTTCCCTGAAAATATCCCTATCTTGGCGCGCACTTGAAATTAGGAAATTCATTTTAGGAACGAAATGTGCAATAATTTGGTTTATTTTTAAGCCAGAGGGTAGAGTTGTAATTCCGACCGTGTTTTGACAACGTTCTTCGTAATGTGTTTATATCTGCGAATTATTAATGATAGTTCCATAACTAGTTCAGTAAATGCAACACTGCCATTAGCAGCTGCTTGTGCCGCCTAAAACAGAAGACATACGCGCAGACGCAGTGGGACAATTCGGAAGCGCAAATTGTGAGTATTCTTAAATTGTTTTAAATATTATTAATAATAATAATTAATTATTCATATTTTTAGAAAAAGATGGAGACTATTTGTGACCAGTTAACGGTGGAATGCGGCAAACTAATACAACTATTGGTGAGTAACAACTAAATTCGTTTTTGTGTCTTTATTCTTATTTTTTTTTTTTTTCACAGAGTTGTATAAAGGGCAGAGGAAGGTTCCCATTGGCCCCGAAAACTGATCAGGCCCCGGCCCTAGCCCCACCCCCAGCCCCGGTCGCGGTTCCAATCCCGGCCTCGGCCCCGGTCGCGGGCAAATCCAAGTACCGCTGGGTCAACCCAAGCGTAATGCAGCGTGCTGGGTTGAAGGCGCATGTGGCATCTAAGCGCGCCCGTAAGCGTCCAGAACAGGCCGCTCCATCGCAGAACCAGGAGCAGCGGCAGCCTCTGAGGCAGCAGCGGCAGGCTCTAGGGCAACGTCGACGACAGCAGCAACCTCGACGTCAGCAGCAGCGGCAGCAGCAGCAGCGGCAGCAGCAGCAGCAACCTCGACGTCAGCAGCAGCGGCAGCAGCAGCAGCGGCAGCAGCAGCAGTGGCCGTGGCCGCAGCAGCAGTGGCCGTGGCCGCAGCAGCAGTGGCCGTGGCCGCAGCAGCAGTGGCCGTGGCCGCTGCTGCAGCAGCAGTGGCAGTGGCCGCAGCAGCAGTGGCAGTGGCCGCAGCAGCAATGTTTGTGGCCGCAGCAGCAATGTTTGTGGCCGCAGCAGCAATGGCAGTGGCCGCAGCAGCAATGGCAGTGGCCGCAGCAGCAGTGCCCGCAGCAGCAGTGGCCGCATCCTCAGCAGTGGCAGTGGCCACAGCAGCAGCCGCAACAGCAGCCGCAGCGGCAGTGGCCACAGCAGCAGCCGCAACAGCAGCCGCAGCAACAGCCGCAGCAGCGCCGCCAGATTCAGATTTTATTGTAAATCATTAAAACATGTATTTTGCTAGGTAACAATAATTTTGTATTTTATTCACATATTGCGTTACATATCGGTACATAGATATAATTATTGACAGAGTGGTGGTTGAGGGTTCTGGAAAAAAGAAAATATACTTCTTGTCCATGGCAATTTTTCACTTTTCACGTCTTTAAAATCAGACCGAATCGTAAAGAAATTATGTACATACAATACATACAACTACAGCGCAGTTCGATCCCGTTAGGCTGTGCTTGCGACAAGTGGTGGCCAAAGTGATAACGATATTTTAACGACCCCATAGAATTCAAATGTTGAATGTCGGCAGCCAGCAACGAAAACGCGAAAGGGAATTTAATTGGCGCTTTTTTCAAATTTAAACTATAAACCGTCGCTAATTCGCCGCAGCCTCGTCGCGATCGTCGCGAATTCGCCGCATCCTCGTCGCGGCATTGGAGAAATCCAACTTAACGACCAATGTGAGATTTTTTTAAACGCTTTAAGATGAGGAAAAATGTTTAAAATAATTTTAATTTTTTTTATTGTCGTTTAATGGTTTAAGAATTCGCTTACATAAGTAAAATTAAATATATTCACCTAAAATAAAATTATTTAATCATAAAAACAGGATTTTGTCATTATATTATACTATTTAATGTCACAAACTATACTAATATTGGCGAAACTAAGAATAGGCATCCGTCTGACATACGAAACCCGGTGCATTATTCCTACAACGAACCGAGAAAAGTTGTTTTGCCGTCGGGACATCAGCGATCCTCAGCCATGTTCACCGAAAAAAAATTGTTTTGCCGTCGGCGCTTCATCAGGGCTCGGTCCTATCAGTCCATCAGCTGGCAATCTCAATTGCAAATAAGAATTTTGCCTATACTTGTTTCACCCATGCCACCCAAGCGTCTCGTTCCACTTGCTCCTGCACAAATCTAAAATTCCCTAGCTCACGATCCACCCGCAATTGGATTTCCCTCGCCAACTCTCTTAAACTCCTCCAGACTGGCAACGCTAGCGTGAGAGCCCAAAAATGTGCTGCTCTATACTAGATACTCTTTGCTAGTGAGTACTGCACCATCACGGTTGCCATTTTTGGTACAAATGTACCAAAACTGGTACATTTTTTATGCGTTGGTACATTGGATCACTTTTTTTCATTTTGGTACATTTTCAATATGTCTGGTCTAGTTTTGATGATCTAATATCCCAATGGAACCAACTCCGTCTGTCTTTAAATGAGGGAAAAGAAAAAGACATTTGTAAATTTTGGACAGACATTGGAAGTAAAAAAAACGGTCTTGACGAACCGCTGTTCAAAAGCTTGATAGAATTCATATATAACTTGATGTCGTTGCCACACAGCTCTGCTGCTGCAGAGAGAAAATTTTTTGAAATTTCTTTAATAAAAACTAAATTACGAAATAAATTAGAATTTAAGACACTAAATAATATTATGTATTGTAAAGAATTGATTAATTGTAAAGACCTTCACTATGTTTGGTCTCCAAAAGACTGTTCATTTTTTAAAAATAATTTAACTATAATTTGAAGTAAAAAATGAAACGTGAAATAATAAAAGATCATTTAAAAAAAACGTTAAGAAATTTTAGTTTTAAAAAATACCGAGAAAAATTTGTGGTACATTTTTGCTCAAATTGGTACATTTTTTCAAAATTTTGGTACAAAAAATTTTTTTGGAATGGCAACCGTGACTGCACCATAGACTACTTAGAGGATATCTCAGCCCTTTCAAATTAAATCCTTATCCCCCATTGCAACTGCAACTCTGGTTGGGTCAGCTGATTTGGATTCTGTGGTGAAATACAACCATTTGGCGCATTATTGTAATTTTATTATTAAACGAAATTAATGGATTGCATTACAACATTTCATTGGTCAAATAAATTAGTTTTAGGAATATGTATCCATTACAAAAGGTAATCTCAGTTCTGTGACACTTGGCAACTCTGGCTAGGACAGCTGACTGGGATCGAGTGGTGAAATTGAGCTATTTGGCGTATTTTTAAAATTGTTGAGCAAACCATTTGTCCCCATCTCATTCGTTAAAAAAGAAAATAAGGTGCGAACGAAATAAGTGGATCGAAAACTAATATACGTAGTATTCAATTTCTTGATTAAGCTGAGCATTGAAGTATTTAAAAAAAATGTATTTACTTGATTTCCACATTTAATTAGTTAAATACATTTAATACGTTACAATAACTTATAAGATCATCGGCTGATTTTAAAATTGTCAAGAAATTTGCGAAGCCTCCCTGGCCGTAAGGAAAGTGTGCAAAAGAAGAGCATAGCTAATGGAGCCTAAATGGTGAATATATCACCATAGGGTTTCGTTTAAAAATTCCATTTATTATTAATTATTATTGATATATGGAGTTACTTTTAGGTAATTTCATGGTATACAATTTGATTATTTGCAACCAAGATAATTCACATAAAATAATTCTATTCCCAAGGAAATCCAGTCTATATCATAAAATAATTATCCTTAAAAATATATTAAAGACTGTTTATTCGTTTTTAAACTAAGTATGTATCGTTTTGTAAACTTGTCCTCCTTTTATAATAGGAAATACCCCTTCTTGTGAGAATTCAAGCATTTTACAAGCCGTCTCGTACCCCCATGACACAATATGCACTAAAAGGATACCCTGTAGACATCCACTAGATCGCTGTCTTAATGGCAGATTTTATGCACATGCTTCAAATGAAACCATTCATAGCAAGATCCTACCTTGCAACAAAATACATACATATGTACATACAGGTATATCGTATTTGGATGTACTCGATGAAAAAATAAAGAATGCTTGTTAAGACCTATCTCTGAAAAGGTATAAGTTAAGTAAAAATTATATGAAAACTAACACCTATGATGTCCTTTTAGTTAGTTGTCAACGCCTTTGAACCGAACTTGTTCCATCTGTTGTGTCAAGTTATAAGCTGAGACTTTGTTAAATATTTAATTTACCCCCTTTAGTTTATTTTCAAGGGGCATTTTAGGCCATCACAATTTCAAGCATAATTTTCAGTTCCCGAAAAATCCTTTTTAATTCTCTTCAAAATTCTGTATGACGTTGTATTTCTGATTGAAATCTAGTTTAGTATAATCGGAATATACCAAAATTCAAGTGATGAAATAGAATAATAGGAGTTATTCTCTGTTGTGCTAAAATTAGTTCAATTATTCTGTTTCTTCACAATCATAGCCAAAGAGTTGCCTATTTATGTTTAACTTGTTGAACTGAAAGCAATGGGGCACAAGTGGCTGAGAAAATATTTGGAAAAAATACAGATTGTGTAAATAACAATATTTGCAGAGTAACGATGAAAATCAGCCCACACAAAAGGCAGACAGCAGATGAAATGGCAATTATGTATCTTTTTTGTTTGCCGGATTACACGGGAAAGGTATTGCGAGTAGTTAATAAAATTTTCCACTCCTTCGACTGAGTTGGAGCGTTTGTGGCTCCGGCCGCTATAAATACACCGCGCACTGCTCTAATGGTATCGCAGTTTTAATTAGATTTTGCAAAATGAAGTTGTTATTCGTGGCAGTGGTTCTGTGTGCTTTGGCAATTTTTGTGGTCACCATTGAAGGCGCAGCTTCCGGCGATGATTCTGATGTGGGCTCGGGAACTACCACGGACGCAGACTCGGGATCCAGTTCGGGAACAGCATCGGGAACAGCATCAGGAACAGGATCTGGAACAGAGACGGACCCAACGACTGTGGCCCCCACAACGACAACCACCACGACCACCGCTGCCCCGCAACACCACCGCAGAGTGGTTAGCCCGCGACGGCGGAGGGCGCGACAGCAAAGGCAGAGAAACTCTCGCAGGCGGGCAGCCGAAGGAGAAAGAAGACGCCGCAGGGGGTAGATTTCCATGACTTTCATAAAAATGTTTCAAAAGCTTTTGCCAAATAAAAAAATTTTTATTATAAAAACGAGTAGAGGTTTTCTGTTGGTTAATTTTAATTGAAATGATTGAAATGATGCTTCAAACTAAAATCATACAAATATAAGGGTAAACATTCAATTTTATTTAACATTATCTTGATAGAAAATAGGAAACTACAAAAATCGATAATTGGTTTGTTTGTTTACCTTCCCCGAATTCTTTTTAATTACAATTCGTTATTACTTACTACCTGGGTTTTAGCTCAAAAGGTTAAGGTATACGAGTATCCTAGACTCTTAATAATAAAAATTGATGCCAAATCATTGTCACATAGTGTTTAATATTAGGTTTTTTGAGTGAAAAAATAAGGTTAAATATCCAGAATATCGAAATTATTTGTTATGCAAACAAGATATTGTTATGATTGGCTCAAGATTTTATTAATCCGGTATCAAACTATTGATATGTTAATCAATAGCGACACTATAGAGATTATAATAGTGGTTTCCCAAAATAGAATCCAATATAAGTTAAGGCCAAAATAAGTTAAGGCTAAATTCGGAGTGTCAGCTCCGAATTCAAAGAAATTCGAAAATTTGGTACTGCGTTGTACATTCGGCAACATCGAAATCATGGAAGCTTTTTTAGATCGTTAAAGACCAAGTTAAAAGCCAAGTTTATAAATTTATAGATTTCTCGGTACAGCAAACGTGAATCATTAATACGCTAGAGGGCGCCAGCGATAAGTCCGAAAATATTTTCCATCAAGCAACACCAGATGGCGTCACCAGCAACCCGTTTCTAGTTGAAATGTCGGTGATTTATATTAAATCTGACAACAAATTATTAGAAACTACGAGTATATTTAATGATTAGAAACTGTATTTAACGATGACAGTATAAAACTGTTTGACTTTAATTTGCCTTATGCATTTTTCTTTTACAGATTTATGTCTTTGAATAACAATTTCGGTCCTAGAACAAAATAACAAAACTAGAATTGGTCCTTAAAATTACCTCAATAATGATTATAGGAAAAGATAATTGCATGCCTAAAGAAATTTTTAAATAATTATAAGAAACGAGATTTCATAATGAAATTCAGTTTGCTAAATAATTCTACTAGAAATTGTGTATAGTTTTGAAACTGCTTATAATTGTTTTGAATAAATTTATGAGGTAGTTAGTTGTTGACTATATATTTTTTAAGTAGCTCAAAAATATAATTTATTCAATGCAAATAGGCAAATGCCTTTGGAGATGCATTTGCTGCAGCAGCAGCTCATTAAATATGCACAATAATAAATAATCGGGGCCCAGCAAACCATTTGACATTGGCCGCCGCCGCCGAGAAGAAGCTTTAATTTTGGCCAACCCAGGCCCGGTGCCCAGGCCGAAGGAGTCGAGTCCTGGCGGCCAGGACAACCCAGCCAGTGTTGAGTGTGATTAATGAAGCGGCCGCAAGCCGGACCCAGCTCCGGCGGGGCTCACACCTGTTCGCTGGCTTGTTTTTGGGGTTAAATAGAGTTCGTTGGAGGGGTAGTGTGTAGTGGGTTTTGGTTTTGGCCAACGCTGCGCTTGATTAATTTCTCTGCATGGAATATAATTAATTTGGTATTTACACAAAAGGCCAGGAGGGTGAAGCGACGCGATAATGCCCCATAGATGTTAGTTTGGCCATTTTCCACCCAATATTGCATCGAGTTTAGAGCAAAAGCACTTGTTTTGTAAAATATTTAAATTAAATTTTTGCTTAGGAATATTAACCACGAATGTAAATATCATTATAGGGCTTGCATCAATTTAATTAACAATAACAGTAATTGTAAAGTGTTTTCCAAAATTACCGCAAGATTTATAGTGAATAGAAAACACCGGCTTAGAGTTTTAATAGGATTTTATTAGGGTATTTTATGCACCCTAATTTATGGAAGTTTTAAACAAAAGTGTTCCTAATATATAGCCAAATATTTTCGGCTACCTCTTGGCCTTTGTGGCTGGCAGCACTGGCTCCTATGGCCCTGGAAGTCATTAGCCAAATTGTTGGGAATTTTTTCGGCGACAGGTGCTGTCACATTGAGTGCGAGCTGGGCGGGCTTAAGGCGTCTGCTCCTTCTGGGCCAGAGTCCTGGCGAGTCAAAACACTTGATGAGGCTGTGGCCCAGTGGGTCATTTAAATTCATTGCACACCAAAAGCAAACCCGAGGCTGCTCGAGGGCCGTTAATTGACCACAAAAGCGGAGCGAAGGACTCCTAAGCATATCCCGGATCCCGGAATCCCGATCCTGGCACCGGGAAACCCGGAAACTGATAAACTTTCATGAATTTTCATTTTCGTTTCGCATTTGCGGTCGACCGTGGATTCATTTAATGGAGCCACCAGCTCCATTCGAACTGTTGCGGCGTGACATTGAAATCCTTTCAGTGGCTGCGACAATAGACCGAAGTGCTTTTCGGCCAAAGGAAGTTGACAATAGTTGCCATCCCGCGGGGCCAGCGGAAGTGGAAGTGGAATGCTAAGTACTCGCGTTAAGTGAATAATCATTGGGCTTCAGAGGCTCCGAGTCGAGGTGGAAATCGAGTTTTGTCTGAACTCGATTGGAGTTGGAGACGGTTGTCCAAGTCTTACGGCGCAACTTACTCGCAACCGTTTAATTAAGACACAAATAACTGGAAACCATTATCAATTTCCATCTGCATCTCAACTTCGATTGCAAACGGCAAGGTTAATGTTACTTGATTACATGTCTCTATTTGGATGCTTTCGAAGACTTTTAAGTTACGAAAAACGGCCTATTATCAATTATAGCAGAGTAGATGTATCCATGTTAGTATGTCCGCTTGTCCGTTTGTCCTCTTGTCCGTCTGTGCGTATAACCGCCGATATCTTGAAGGCTATAATAGATAGAACAAAAATAATTACATATTCAGATTCTTACTAGTTCAGAAAGAGCTTATTTCAATAATCGGACTTCTAATTAGGAATTTTTCAAAAGAAGTGAAACCTATGTTGGGAATAACTAGCTAAATCGTCTTTAAAGATTCCCAAAAATGTGTAAGGAACCACAAATTGAGGCTACTCGTGTATAGAATTTATCGAAACAAGTTTTTTTAGCCATAAATCCAATAAAACTCTGTCCCATATCGTCACCAAAGACTTCTAAACATGCGTAAACCGTGCCAGAAACGGAATCTCTTGTCAAATGACGAATAGGGGCCTGGATTGGAGGTCCTGGATGCCTTGGTGATGAGTCGTTGATAGGCCAGATTGGCAGTCATGCCCCGAAAATCGTAAATCAAAAGCAAAAGCCGCCCCGCCGGCTGCAGAGCGAGCTGCCGAGTCCCCGGGACCGGGAGTGACAGCAAATGTTTGCGAATTTTATGCGAATTACGCCTAATTAGCATTTCTGCAAAGCGGCCCGGGATCGGGAGTCACAGAGTCAGAGTTCGCCGTGTCCCTGGTGATTATGTGCGCGATTTCATATGCAAAACATAAGTGCCTTCGGGCGCACAAAGGGTTTCCAGGGACTGGCTGCATGGAAAGAATTTTTTTCCTCTTTTAAGTAATCTAAATATTATGAGTATATAAATTATAGCACATTTTATATATACTCGTACAAATTAATGGGTAAGATTTCAACAGCATATTATTATCTATCAGGTTTTGACAAATAAATTTCAA
This sequence comes from Drosophila ironensis, assembly GCA_021223825.1. NCBI lineage: Eukaryota > Metazoa > Arthropoda > Insecta > Diptera > Drosophilidae > Drosophila > Drosophila ironensis. The sequence continues at coordinate 3,820,705 of JAJJHQ010011965.1, forward strand.
ATAAAACTAAATATATTTGTATTATTTATGAATACAGTGAAAAGAAGAGGCAAGATTTGTGGTATATAATCTGCTAATATTCGAGTGCACTCGTTTTTTTTAAATATTGAATCTACATTTTTAGGGATTGCAGTATAATAATAGGTATATATTCTGGCCTACGTTTTAGATATTTAATTAATAATTTTTTAATACTAAAACCTATGCAGAACGCAGTTTTCTCAGTTACTAGCTTGAAGATTTCGCACTTTTTTGGTTGGTCCACTTTTTTGTTTTTAGTGCATCTTCTGATGTTGGCAGATGGCTACCCATCCGCTTTCTGTGTTTGCCAATGCTCGGCCTAGAAAAATGCACTGCGACTCCCAGGGCCATATCTCATTAGAATGTGTCGGGCAGGGGCAGGCGGGGCTCTGGGGGCACTGGGGGCACGGGGGCGTGGCACCTAGGGACTGTTGATTCTGTTTGCTGTCATCGAAGTCAACAAAATGCAATGCAACGCATCCCAGGGCCTCGCAGGCAAGCCAATAAAATTATGGGCCCCTCGGAATGCGGCTGTGGGTGCGACCGAGTGGAGTAAATTGTATTTACTACCGCACATCACCCGGCGAGCATATGGAAGCAGTTGAGTCGCCGGAGCGGCCCGCGGCTCAATTGCCGGGAACCCAGGGAGCTGTGCCGTTGCCCCAATGCTCCCATGGACTCCTCCTGGCCACCCCATCGTCATCCAAGTGCCCCAATGTTGTGCGGTTGTTCTGTGAAAATGCTCCGGCTGGGACGGAGACTGCATGCTCTGCGAGGAAGTTAGCTCTTCCGGTACAATTGCAATTTAAACATGATTATTATTTGCACCTGGAGTTTTATGTATTCCCGGCAATTGGGAGGACTAAAATAATATAAATAAAACAATAATAACTCTATTGAGTCGAGAGCATTACTTAGTCAGCTTATGATTTTTAGTGGGCATTTATTTTTAGATTTCCTTGCAATTTTCGTGGCGTCGTTCCCATACATCGAGGGGCTCAGGCTACGTGGTCGGGGAATGTTTGGGCACTGAAAAAAGCATAAACAGAACAAAAACGATGTACAAAATGCATTTAAAATTTGGTTACTATAAATAGCTAAGAATATTTGCTATAAGTGTGCAAGAAAGGTAACAATTCTTTACCGACTTTGTACAAAGACCTTTAGAAACGAGTATGTCCAACGTTACTTTATAATTTGTATCATTTTTCTTTGGTACAAACAAAGGTATTTTGTATTCATTTGTTTACTTAAGCCGAAAGTAGTCTTAAGATTTTGTCAATTCCAGAATACTGCAACGACAAAGAAAGAATTTCCAATTTAAATTTAAGAACTAGCCAATTATGGAAATAATTAAAACCACTCTTATGTTATTGAATAATAAATATTCCTGTACGAATATATAACTAAGCGGGAATATCATGAAAACAATATGTGCTATTTAGGAAAAGTACCTATTGTTTAAGGCTCGATTTACTATATAAACATTGACAGATTGATTCATGAAATCGTCTTTTAATTATTTAAATTGATCAATGGAATTATCAAAATATCAGATATAGGAAATCATATTAGAGTGTTTTAAGCTGTCTTCGAGCGTTGCATTTTTATCCGTGTGCGCTAATTGTGGCCAGAGCTGGGCCGGAGCCGTAGGATTCGGATTCGGATTCGGATTCGGATTCGGTGCATTTCAAAGGCCCGGAGTGCAACTGCAAGTTGGACTCTGGGAGGGTGAGGGCGCCTCTTTTATCTGCTTTGGCTGCCAGCCAAGCGTGGCTCTTATTAATGAATAATTTAAAAAAAAAGGAGCTGCTTTCAACGGGTGTGCGAAGAGGGGGCCAAGCTGCGAGCTTATGCTTATGACATATGTGGCATTTAATTGGGCAAACAAAACGGGTGGCCGGTATTTACTTTGCCAGCTAAACGGGCAGGGGCCGGGGACGGGGGGCGGTGGGCGGTGGGCGGTCTGGAAAATTGAAGCGCCTGAGTCGCTTCCAATGCCACACATTTTCATTTTTGCCTTCCAGCCAAACGAAACTAGTTGCGCTTTTCCGCAGAGAAACGAAGCGAAACGAGTGGCAAACGGAACAGGCGCTCTCTTAAGACACAAAGATACACTCGCTCTTCAGGTCGTGCGGCAGGTCGTGGACGTAGATATATCCGCGAAATACATATATATGTGGCAGCCGATGTTGGGCCGACGGATGATGAGGATGGGAGCCGCCGAGCGTTGCCGCCAATGCGAAGTTTTTGGCCAACTTGCAGAATCAGTCGTCAGTTTGTCCTAAGCGGATTTGGTCGACACGTGTGTGTATATATGCTAGTGGGTGGCTCTGCCTCAGATTCTTGAGATTCAAAATCAGACCTGGCTTCAGATACCCAGATACCCAGATATCCAGCGATTTTTCGGAGCAAAACTTTGGCGAGCGAAGCGAACATTGGCGCGTGAATTTAACGCTTGGCCTAGGTCACGTATCGCACGTGTTTCTCGCCCAAAAAGGACGAAAGTACGCAAGCCAGGAAGGACATCGGGTGTGTGCTTTTGATTAAGTGTTCTTGCCCTGCCCGTGTGAGCGAGTGCGGTTGACATTCGATTTACTTTCGCCCCACAAAAAGTTGAACAAAAAGACCGCCCGCCCATCCCAAAAAACCAAAAAAAAACATCTTCCGCTTGCATATGTGTGATTGTGGGCTGCGGTCGATATTTGCATAAAATCGGTGCAAAAGAAACGGAAAACAAAAAGCGTATATAAAAACCTTAGAACAGAACCGCCAGGCGCCGCCGAGTCCTAGACGGTCGCCTAATGAGTTTTTAATACTCTGCCGGGCTTCCTTGCCACCCAACCAGCCAACCAGCCAGCCATCGAAAAAGGACACTGCCACGGGATTTTGCCGGTTAATTTATTGGGCCAGACAACGAGTTTAGAACGTGTCCCAAACAGACAGCCAGAGAGCAGATAAAACAAACACAGAATTGGACGCAAAAGAAAACTAATTTACACTTTTGAAGTGCGAACTGGAAAGGTGAAAAGTTTACGTTCCAGGTAAGTGACACTGATCGGGGATCAAGTTGTATTGAAAGTTCGTAATCGGGAAGTTTGTTATCCAAAAAAGTTTGCAATTAAATTGTGGCTGTTTATTAACATTACATTTTGTTTATTAATATTACAATTATCAAAAGCACAGAGTTAATGCCATTAGAAGGATATTTTCTTCCAAAGCAAAGTGATAATAATCATCTACAAAAAGTTTGCTTTTCAATTGCCCTATTACATTAACGGTTTTAACTCGAACAAATGTAATTTAACATTCATTGCAAAATTTGCACACAAACATATTTTTTTTCGATTAAATCTACTAATTTCATAATATAATTTTTGATTTTTTTGGAAAAGTCAGAAAGCTGACTCAAGTTTCGATTTATCGTTAAGATGTTTTGGACAGGCCATCATAAGTTAGCTGGAATTGTTAATGCAAATTATTAGTTTGCATATGCAAATGCGGCAGTGCCCTGTAAATGTGGCAACCCCAAAACATTAATTTAAATTTGAATTCGATCTTTCCCCCTTCGAATGGTAATTACGGAGCGACAATGATTCCAATGCTTCAGATGAATCGAATGATTACTTTTTTGGCTCTCGGAAATTAATTTCGTTTGATGTTTGCCCGGCCTGGACGAGGATATGGCTTTGTTTGTTTTGGCCTATCAAATAACCCAAAAGCCCCATGTAACTAGAAACAATTCCAATTAATTCTGCTTATTTGCAAACAAATATTTATCTAAGCAAATACAATTGCCAAACACGCTACTGCAGCGGCGGGGGTGGGATGGAAGCGAAAATATGTTGCATTCCCGGTAAAAATGCAATGACAAATATTAATTAAAACGGCCCGAACATCTCTCTGGATGAAAGTAATTAATTTATAAAGCGAACTCCAAACAGGAGTGTACGAGAACGAGTATATCTCCGATGGGCATTTCTTTTATTGGATTACCGGAGCTGCAGGCCGGAGTTTGTTTGACATTTTTTTCGCATTCGCCGGCTCAGTTCGGTGCAATGCGATTAAGTATACTATATGTGTCAAATGCATTTAGCATTTAAGGTAATTTTAATGTGTTTGCTTAATGCATTTTTGATGTGCCACCGCGACGCACACTCGACGTGGCATGGGGAAGGGTTGTCGGAATGTTCTGACTTCGTCAGGCATTCGCATGCATGCATGCAATTAAAAATAATTATTCCCAATTTGCGATGACAACAATTTTCAATTTGAGTTGCTACTTTGCAGCATTCTTTTCGAAATGGCAGAAGCTGTGCTTTTTGTTAGGTAGATCAACGTCAATTACGCTGGCTTTTCCAGCTCCTTTTCGCTCTTCAGGTTTTCCGATTGGTCCGGAAGCGATAGCGGAAGCCATCCGCCTTCTACGCTAAGCAATTAAAAAAGTGCCACCGCACTGCAGCTGCAAAGCTGCACTGATTGCAGCCCCGTCACATTTATCGCATACTTGCCGCACGTGTGGCGGCTGCCTCGCTTTTCCTCCACGCGACCTTTTATTTCCCGGTTGCCCTTTGCCCTTTGCCCTTTGCCATGAAATACAAAGGGCATAATACCTGGACTGTCAGCGGCGAATGGGAAAATTGACATGAATTGAGTTGATTCGCTTTGTGGGGCAAACTGCGAGCTGTGAGCTGCGCGACGGAGCAATGATTTCCCAGAATTTTCCAGCCAAAGAAGCGAACGCTCCTTCTGTAATAACAATTCGCTATTGTCTGCTGCCGTTGAGTGCTTGAGGCGGGATTTCTGCAGAAAATTAGATGCAAAACTTCTGTAATTTATTCGCCAGCAAGCAAATTAAAAAGAAACCCAAATATGAAAGCTCAGCTTGAATTTCCTATAAATAATGCGAATTATTGGGGCGGAAAATGAAGAATAAAAAGCATTAAACATTTACCCATGGTCCTCGAGGTTAGTTCAAGTGCCTCCTGGAGAATAAACCAAATCAAAGGCATTTTTCGAGCATTATCCGTGGGCAATTGAAAGTGTTTTAAAAGCACCTTCACCTGTTGAGAAGGATTTGGGGTTTTACTTTTAATTGAGTTTTCACTAGGCCAAAATTAATGCGGCCAGTTGACTTTTGTGACATTTTCATTGCCACATCTGCCACTCTTCATTCGGAGTGTCCTCAAATTCACTCATTGGCCGCACCTTTCGCCCCTCGGTGGGGCCTGCCAAGTGGGGCCTTCCAAACGCCCACCCCACATGCTTATGCAAATCGCATTTTAATAAACTTGCGTTGCGTTGCGCTGCGTCAATTTTCATTTACATTTGGTCCACTGGGCCGCCGCCCGCCTCCTTTTTTTGGCTCTTAGGTCGCCGAAACGATATGAAAAAAAGTCCTAATTAAATTTGAATTTACTTTAAGCATTCGGGGCTTTTGTTTGCTTTGTTTTTCCGTCTCCCGCGTGGGCTCCCCATTTAGGTTTATTATTTTCCGGTTTTTCTTTTCTGTTGATTGCTCATTAAAATTTGAAATTTCATTTTGCTACACACAAAAAATCCAGCTTGGGAAAAATGGAACGAAAAGCGCAAATGCCCCAAATTGAATTTGATATCAGTTCTTTTCTTCTAATGGCTCTCTCCTGCGCTGCCTGCTCAACGATTCTCTTTTGTCGCTGTGTCGTACGCGTATGTGGAGCCGAGTGTGGAAAACCCAAGGAAATTGGTATCGGGATGACGGCGGTAGCCATACGGGTATAATCCCCCAATGAGAATATGCAAAATAAATATGGCGTAAGGAGATAAAACGCTGCGCTGCTAGAAAATCAATGCTAAATGTGTTAAGTGATTTTTAAAGCACATTTAACAGCGGCGGGGCACGTGACTGCTGCCCGCCCACGCACATATCTCGCAACATATTTTTCGGGATTTTTTCGAAAATATAAAACATTTTCGGTGTTTCGCCGCACTTGTTTCGGGCGGGCCTCGGGGCCTCCAGGGGGCGAGAGGTCACATCAAACATATTCGTATGGGGTGCGGAAGTGGAAGTGGCGGCCAAGGCAAATGTGTATCGCCTGGGCGGATGCGTAGGGATATTGACAAGTGTGGGCAAGGGCAGGGTGGCTGCGTACACATGTTTGTAATATCCTTGCTGATTGTTGGCTGTCGCATGTTTTTTCGCCTGCTGATTGCGAACAAAACTGCTTGGGGACCATGTCCAACGATATGGGGCCATTTGTACGCAGCCAGCAATAAAATCTTTGAATTCATAAAAACCTGTGTTGTCAATTAGTTCGTAGGAAATTCGCAAACACTTGAAGCTGTTTGTTTCTTATAAAAAGGCCAGTGATTCACATGTAACGCGCCTAAAATGCACTCAACCTAAACGGAAAATAACAAAAGGCAGGCAAGGATGAATGGGTCGACTACAAAACAAGTGAAACGCTTTAGTCGAGAAACCATCTACCTATTTTCATTATCAATTAGTTTATCCGTTTAAATAGTTTAACCATAAATTGTTGTACATGTGTGCATGCATAAACGCAGCACATACAATATAATTGCTTGATATGAAGTGACCTGGCATTGACACTTTTCAAAGGCCGTATCTTCATTATTTATTGTCCCATCTTCGTAAAACTTGTCACATGGCTAGATATTTAAATGTTTAACTGCAAATAAAAGATGTATATCAAAGATGAAAGTTTATATGACGTCATCATGCATTGACACTGAGAAGGGACGTTTTTTTTTGCGGTATCTTCATTATTTATTGGCCGATTTTTGTAAAACTTGGCACATACTCGTATTTAGTTGTAAAAATTCAATCTGCTGGAGAAAATACAGTTTTTTAGATTGCATAGGCGGAAAGGCGCGTCATGAAAATTAAAATATGGCTTATTCTGCGTATATTCTAAACGCACCTAAACCAAGAAGAATTACGTCTCTAGCTGTTACCATCTCGAAGATATTGTCAAATTTGTGGACATAAATACAGTTTTGCGAAAATTGCGAAGGTGGAAAAGGGCGTGGTAAAAATGAGAAATAAACCCGATCTGTGTACACAAATAGCGGACCCGAAGCATAAAGAATTACGTATCTAGCTTTTACCATCTCGGAGAACGACACGTTCATACATTCAGGCGGACAGACGGGCAGGCAGAGGGACAGACAGACGGGCAGACAGACGGGCAGATACATGGTATACAAATGTTTCCTATTGTATACAAATTATCTATAAAAACAAAAATAAACCGAAGGACATAGGTGAAGGTGTGTCAATCGAAAAAAGGACGAATATTAAGGATCACCTCGTTTTTATATGAAATGGGCCAAACTAGGCAAAAAATAACAAGCGAAGAATTCGGTATCTGCCAATATGAAATGGGCCAAACTAGGCAAAAAATAACAAGCGAAGAATTCGATATCTGCCAATTTTTGGTTGCAAAGTTTAAATTGCCCAAGCAACTTTAGGCGTGTATGTTGTTTTATTGGGTATCTTTTCAACCTCCTTCGTTAGTTTATATTTAAGGAGAATTATTTAAGAATTCCACTTTAAGCAAAGTTTAACCGCCGTGTTGATTTCTAAACTGCTAAGACCCCAAAGGAGCGCCAACTGCGTTACGTATACGCAGCGTTGTCCAAGTGGCTGGCGATAGATTAAGTAGCTGACAAATGCTTTGATTACTTAATCAGGCAGCCAGGATCTGGGGCCAGATGAAACGAAACGAGCGCTTAGCCGGGCTTTAAATGTGCCCCTGAGTCAGCAAACGCAATCACAATGTGGCACCCAGCGACACACAAGCTGCAAGCTGCACGCTGCATCCATGGAAGTGGCAAATTTAATTGAAATTGAAAGCACTTTTGTGTCCTTTTTGCCCTGACGCTGCTGCTGGTGCTGCTGCTGCTGCTGCTGGTGCTGCTGCCACTGGTGGAGCCTTGACTTGGCGGCCATGGCTGAAATCAGCTCGGGCGTTCAGTTGCATGCAACTAATTTGTGCCACTAATGAATTTATTTGCCACTTGTATGCTGGCAGCGCGGGCGTGGCCTGCGATCTGCGCGCTCCTCCAAAACAAAATAAATGAATGTAATAAAAAAAGAGGGAAAAAAGAAAAGTGCGACACTTTGGCTGGCTGGCAGTTTCAAGAAAGTCGAAGCCGTCGACAAACGAAATCGTTTGAAAATTAATTTTCCATTTGACAAGGAAAAGGAGGGAGCGGGGAGGGCTGCCTGCCTGCTGCATGTGTCGGCAACTAGCTCGCGTCGAATTACAATTTATTGGCTGCTAAGTGGCTGCCAGCGAGAGCCTTGACACTTTTCATTTCATACCCTCACTTTTCGCTGTGGCAAAAGCCCTATTGGCCCTCTATTTTTAGGGCCAAAGTTTTCTATATACAGATTTGTGCAAGAAGTATTAAAATTGCTGTGGGGTTAAGGGAAAAAATGTCCAAAAAATGTTGGTTATTCTTTACTATATCTTTGGCCTATACCAAATCGTAAGGGTACTGTTTCAGGAGCTTTTGCTTTTCAGTCAAGGGAATTCCGCTGTTAAATGCTTACATGGCAAAAAACACATACAAGCACGAGCATATATGAAATGGAAAACATATAACTTGCGACTGCAGCAACACAGGCTGGAAAAACTAAACGAAAATGAACTGCATTTTGTTTCCTGCTCAAAGGCAAACAGTGGCAAGCAAACACTAGCTGCTTTAATTTTTAATTAAACATTTGCAGCTGCAGAAGCAGCAGCAGCAGCAGCAGCAGAATCCACGACTCCCATTGCTCCCAAACGCATCACATATACAGTCCGTGCAATTTATGAAATGCTCCCCAAGCATACATACGTTCTGCGCCATGATTATTGCATTTTTTTGTTGGCTTCTAGTTTGGTTTTTGGGCTGGGCCCTTGGTTGGGCTTGGGGTTTGAGGTTGGGACTGGGGTTTGGGGCACGTGCATTCCATTTAATTGAATGGAGGAGCGGCTAAACATGAGTCGTAATTAGGCTTCATTTTTCTCCGTTTCCCGCTCTCCAGGGAGCCACCTGAATTCCCTGAAATTGCAGTGCAGTGGCAGTGGCAGCCGAAAACAATGGTTTGGTGGCTGGCCGGGCTCAAAGGGGCTGGCGGGGTCGGCGGGCCAGGGGTCGTGGTCCGGGTCCGGGTCCGGGTCCTGGGGAAATGGGCATAGTGGCCGGCTTTGTGTTGCTGCAGTTGCAGCATTGCATGTAGACAGAGGCACAATAACTTCTTGTTATTATGCTGCAAGAGTCGGGGCCAGCCAACTACCAATTCATATTTGACTGGCACTCCGCAGCAGTAGGCCCAGGATTAACACTGTAAAAGATGGGATACCTTAAGAAAAAGTCTTTCTCTACAAGATATTTGAGAAAATTAGCCATGCCATACTAGGGAGTAGTATATTTTGGAATACCTAGCAGGTTTGTGAGCGTAGCCTTAAAAATATATCAGAGGAAAAGCATTCTAAAGTGAAGAAAGCGTTTTTTTAAAGTAATTTATCTTATATCTCTATAGTTTCTTATAAAGATTAAAAGTATAAAAGTGCAGAGTGATAGAAATAATTTGTATTCCTTCTTCAATAATATTCATGCAAATAATGGTGATATCTAGATTTTAATTGGTAGCTACTAAATCTTTAAAATATGCTTTACAAAACTCTCAATTTGTTCAACAATTGTGTTGAAATCTAGATATCACCATTATTTGCATGAATATTATGCAAATAATTATGACAAAGCATTGGCTTTGTCAAAGAGTTTCAAAACATTGTTGTAAGTTATCCGCCTAACCAATTGTTCGCCGTGTAGATGCCTACTGGAGACGAAGGACCCACACAGGACTCGACCCGGACTGCACTTGTTGTTTTTTTGCAATTTTCATGAGTGGCACTCGGGTAAAATATACTATTTATTTCGCTACTCTCGCACCGAGACACGAGTGCAGCGACGACGTATGGGCAATGGGCCCAAATGAACCACATTCCATTCCATTTTAACTTTTTTTTATTTCCCGTTTCGTTGTTGTTGCGTAGAGAAGAGGAGGCAGGTGGAACGCATTGTTGTTGGTGTTGCACTCCTGCACTTTTGTTGGCTGTTATGTAAAAAGCTCGTTGAGTGAAAAACGTCGAGTTAAGTATGTGTACGTCCCTGTCTGACGACGACCAACAAAATTGTATCCCATGCAACAGTCGCCGGCCAGATACGTACATCTGAGGTGGTGCGGCCGCCACATCCCTCAGCTCGTTGCCTCGGATCCTCGAGTGGCAGTACTCATCGTGAGGGGCAGGACAGGTGGAACCGCCAGCCATTCAGCCATCCAGCCACCCAGCAACCCACAACTTGCCCAAAACTATGACTTTGCGACTAGCAGCAGTCTGAGTCCCAGCCTCAGATTCCGTTTCAGTTTCAGTCGCACATTTCGGATTCAGATTCAGATTCAGATGCGGATCCTCGGAGCCACCTCCTGGTTCTGTTTCTATTTGCTTAGCTTGCGTATTCGCTGTCGTGTCGTGCTTACAGCTTTGTGTGTTGTTTTTAGTTTTAATGAAATGTAAATGTTTAGTCACACACGCGGGCTCAGTGGCTGGCTGGCGGTGGCCCTGCCATTAATAGCATGTGTAAGGTGGCTTTTGTGAGACGGCACTGGGCAAATACGGCAACAAAATGGAACAAAAAAGTACAAATAGGTAGCGAAAAAACACGTACAAAAAAGCGTGGCTCTTCGCAATTTTTTAAGACGGTTGTCCCGGGCTGGCAGCAGTGGTTTTCTCTTTATATAAACTGCATACCTGTCAATGTTGAAGTGGTTTGCATACACAGCCATTCAAATAATTTTAATGGTCATACAATGCCATAAAGTTGAGATAATACAAAGTCATGGATGAATTTACATTTTTATTGTTTAATAAATCAGTTGCGGTCTTTATAAAGTGTTTATTTATTATTTTAAAATATTCTTTTAATAAATAGGATCAAATTTGAGCTGTAAACTTGCAACATACCAATAGAAATTTTGCTACAAAATATGTATAACATTAGGTTAAAAAAAATATGGATAACTAAATAAGAAAGCAGTATTTAATGTGTTATCTAATATAGTTATATTGTAAATTGTGATACCATACAAACTGGAGAACTAAAAGCATTAATTCAAATCAAAGTTTGTTTTTAATTGCTGTTGATTTTCATGTCATTTAGGTCTTCGTTAAATTGATTTAGCTAGTTTAACTCACACTTAAAGAGTTAAAATCCTGGCTTGGACGAATTTGTAGTTAGTTTAAAGTATTTTCCTAATTTCCTGCCCCACTGTCTGACAGTGGAAAGACCTGAAAAAATATGAAAGACAGGTGGCCCTGCCAGCGGCCTGCACTCGCGGATTGTTTGACGAGATGTCCTAATGAGCCGGCGCTGTCGAGGACCCTGCAGATGACGATGGGTATGGGAATGAGGTGAGGACTTGCTTCCTGCTAATTGGGCTCAGAACATGGCCATCCTGGCTAATGCATTCTGACCACTGGCCCATATCGATTTCTCGAGCTCTATTCGGTTTGGGTTTTACGGCTCAGACTGCTTCTTTTTTGAAAAGCAAGTATGTACATTTATGAGAATTGTTTGCTGTGCCAACTGCAATTTCAATTTCAATAAGCCAAAGTGCGTTTTGTGGTCGGCACGGAATATTTATTAAAAACATACCAACATCAGGAAAAGCAACAGCAGCCATTTCAAATGGAATTCATTTTGTAGAAGCGAAAAAGAAACCTCTTTGGCAGCAGCAAACCGAAACAACATTGGGCAATTTGTACATATTTTGAGGGGATACATTCAGCAGGAGTGTTGACTTTAACACACGCTTGTCAACTGTTGACCAAACGATCCCGGCGGGAGGTTGTTGGGGTTATTCCGGCCATTTTATCCGGCCGGAGTCGTAGGGGTGTTGCAACAAAATAGCATTTCCTTTTGACTTTTTGGCCGCTTGACTTCTCGTAAGCGCCGCTTGTTCGCATTTTCCGCCCCGGATTTTGTTTACAAGCCGCGCCGCAGAGCACGAAAACGAAACAACAAATTGAAAATGCAGCCGCGACGCCCAGTCCCCCCCTCACCCTCCCCCGGCCGTCCCCAAACGAACGAAACCAACAATAACAACTCCGACAATGGCCCGAGCTGCACAAATTGGTTGACAGCTCTTCTGGTTGGACGTTAGCTGCATTTGTTTGCTTTTGTGCGGCATTGTTGTCAAATTTATTAAGTTACTCATACGCCCCGTTGTCCCGGACACCGCAGCAGCATGTGTCGCATTCCCAATCCCATTCCCAAATGGCCCCTGGGTTGGGGCATCTCTGATCCGCCAGAGCAGCGTCCCGAAGGCTCTGAGCCGTTTCCGGTCGAAGTAAAACTGCCAAAATGCCGCGGGGCTGTCAGGCGATTACGGTTTCAGCAATCAACTCACGGGTTTCACAAATTTAAGATGGAAAAAAGCCCATGATGACTGAATACGGTATATGTATTCAATACCTTTTCGAAAGATATTTAAGTGTTTTTATGATTGTTGTGGTTAAATCATATTTATGCAACAATTAACAAATAAATTATCAATTGCTGTCATTGCTTTTGCCGATAAACTGATTAATGCAAAACCCATAAATAAAGCAATTTGAAAGTTTTATTATCTGTAAAAAACAACCCACAAACTGAAGAATTTTCTATATTTTTTGTAGAAAATTGTAAACAGATTTGTGGCATTTATGAATGCTAAAAATGTATTTTTTTAAATAAATAAATATCTCATAAATTCTCTATATTATACAGTAATAATGTTGGGTCTGTTATTTCCCACCCAACTGTGCACTGGCCTTACATAAGCTCCAGAATCTCGTTGAGCATTTGCCACTTGACAGCCGAGTGGGTCGGCATGTAACATAGCAGTAGGAGCATGCAGCAGGATATATTTTTCCTCGCCAGCAGCATCTCATTTCCCGTCATGGCTGCCCGTCAATAGGCATTTGGCTATTGAAACTGGTTTCCCCGGCCTTTCAGATAATGTATACATGTGTTGCCATGAGCGCACACACGAGTGGGGAGCAACTGCTCGGGCGCTGCCTCGCGTCACTCTGGGCAATAAATATCCGCCTAAATATGCTGGTCAGGCCGGCTGAGATGGCCGCCTTTAGGCCAAAATCTGTCTTAATATGTGCGATGTGTTCTCTGTGTCTTTTTGTTTGTGTGTGCCTCTGTGAGTTCGGGTCGTGGGATTGTGTGTTTTTGCGGGATTTATGTTTGGGGCCAAGTTGTAAGCGCCAATGTTTTTTATGTTGAACTTAAAGACATCCTAAGCACTTTCTGTGCACTTCGCACTGTGCCAGTTTCGTTGTCCCGTCCTACACATGAAAGCGAGTTTTGCTTCAAAGATTTATTTTGAAAGCGATTTTTATCATAAAATGTATCCCTGGGTTAGATACGTTTTTTGCTAAAAAAGGTCTGCAACATGTAGTTTAAGAGACTACCTACCTGCTTCTAATGCTGCGTCATTTCTTAAAAACTTGAATATTTACGCCAAGAACAGATGCAGCTTTTAAATGGACTATCAGCAATGTCAGTAATTTTTCTGAGTGCGCCCAAGAACCCCTATTTTTGCCTCACCCACGCGCAGCAGCTGTCCTTTACGTTTGTTGCTAGTGTGTGCTTATTTTTGTTGGTATTGTTTTCTGGTAGCACTTGAAGTCTGCTTCTGGGATCGCTTCAGCTTCAGCTCCGCCGTCAGCAGCATCTTCATCCTGGGCTCCAGGGCGTTCAACTTGCCACGGTCCTGGCCTCCTCGGTCGCCGTCGTCGGTTTTGTTGTTCTTGGCAACTGTTTTGCTTGTGTTTTATGGTCAGTTCTAATGTGCTTGGCCCCGGCGCTGCTTGTGCCGAAGTACTTAGTGTTAATAAACTTTTATAAATATTCTCTTTGACACTTTTAGCACGAAATAAAACTGACAAATAAATCTGATTAATCATTGCACTTTGCGCTTTGTAATAGCACTTTATCGTATTTTATTTTCCCCCACAACCATCGCCCAGACATCCGATGTGTTGGACACGTGTGCGTGTTCTTTGCCTGCTGTTGTTGGTTGGAGCTGGAAACACGAATCCATCTTTCCGGGGGGAGCAACAGTTTTGTGGTATTCGACTTTCATTCGCAAATTCAATTGGTCTTGGCCGGTTTATTGTATTTTCAGGCGCGGTTATTGGCCTCAGTTGGGCGGCTTTATTACACGCTATTTCTGCATGCATTTCTGTAGACATATACACTCGGTTCGATGGCTGTTTGCCAAACAAAATCGTTTGATAACAAAACCATTTCTATGCCATGAACTCGTAGTACTCATATCAAGTGCACGAGGAAAAAATCCGCAGCAGCGGAGCCCAATTTGAGCTGCATCCGTGCCGGGGTCTCGGCATCCCCTCAGTTTTTTTTCGGTTAGTTCGCCGGCGTACAATTCTACGCAAATACAATTTTGAACGCATCACAACACGCAAACACAATCACAAATGGGCGAAGGATTCCGTGGGGTGCTGGTGCACTGGCAGGGGGCTGTGCTAGCAACAGAAAATGGAGTGTCAGTGGCGCACTTGGCCCTTGTCCGTCTCTGCAACACTACTCGCCATTGATATGCGCGGTGGTTTTTCACCGACTGCCGCTGGCACTCTCAAGGGTATATTGTGTTGGTATATCCTTGTTGATTGGACACAAGAAAATGCGATGTTTTTCAGGCCGTTGATTAGCATTGATTTCAAATCTGGGCAAATTTGTAATCCTAGAATACAGTCATTGGGCTGCAGAAGATATCGAACTTGAGGCAGTTTTTATACTGACATCGTAAAATTATAAAGAAAGCAATTGATGTTTGTTTAGAACGCATAAATGAATCTTTCGAATTTTACTTAAATGTTTTAATAAATAGATTTTAACTTTTAACACTTACTAAATTAAAAATGCATGCTTTATTTGACTTCTTTTTAAATAAGCCATTTCATTTTTGTGAGAGATCAGGTAATGAAAGGTAAAGGGGTAAGTTTTGGGTCGTACCCCCTAAAGAAATGGTAAGGCATGTATCCAAGTCTTATACTCTTCTATTCTATATTTTTCCTCTCCCTCTTTCCTTACCTTTTTTTCTCTCTGTGACTCCATTTGGGCTTGTAGCTCCGCGAAGAGGTCACACTTAATTTCCGTTCCCAGCCATAGCATACTTTTTTGGGCTGTCCGCTGTTCGCTGCTTCTGCTGCTGCTGCTGCTGCTGGTGCTGTCATTGTTGATGCAGCCCTGTGCTTGGCTCTGTCAGTTGCTCTGAACTTTCAACATCCGCTTTTCATTTACACACAATCCCACGAACTCACGCACTCTTTGAAAGGGATAGCGGCGGGGCCGCTATTTGGCCTCTGCTCTGTGTTTCTCGCTCTTGTTGCCGGCAACATCTGTTGATTATTTTGGCTTTGTCTGTATTTTTTTTATGCTCCACCAACAGTGAAAAAAGTTTGCATATTCCGAGATATTTTGTGCTGGATGCTGAATTCAAAACCAATTAAATCTAAAAACAACTGTTGAATTCTTCTTCCCTCAAGTGTTTGGCGTATTAAATTCTTTTTTCCATTTTTCCAACCTCAATGGTTTCTTTCAGTGCAGAGCACTAGTAGCCTGTGTGTGTGCGGGAGCTGTAGGTGTGGCTTGTTTATCGCCCTTGCACACACACACGCACATGGCGCAAGGTGGCTCAAAGTTTTTCTGTTTGTCCATGTGCCACTCGCTTCTTTTGTGTTTTTTGGTTTTCCACTTTTTGCAATTTTCCTCACTCACACACGCACTCAGAACCACGTCAGCGGCAAAATTGATTATGAAATGATTTATTGGCCTCAAAAACTGCTTCAATATTGATTAAAGCTACTGTCCCTCCCCGTTTTCCCGTTTTCCGTTTTTTTTTTAACTTTTTGCACCCGCTTGTGGCCATTTCCGCAGCACGGACCATGCGGCGTATGCGTAACGTTTGTCATGACATTTTATTACCAGCCCCACCGCCACGCCCACCGTTTAAATGCATTTTTGTAAGCTACCAAATATCCGCAGCTTCAAATGTGGCTGCAAAATAAAACAAAGCGCATTCATTTTTTCCCCCAAAAGCTGCATTTTGTGGGTTAGAGAAATGCATATTTGCTGAAAAAATCCAGTCAAATATCTTTTGTGCTGCAACATTCGGGAATTTTCACACATGAATTGAAGTATTGCTTTTAGTAAGGATTAAGGGCCCCTTTTTTAAATTGGTTAATTAAGGCAGCTATTGTTAAAACTACAAATCGAACCATTAGTGGTGGGCATTTTTTGTGGCCACCAAATGGAGTGCATTAAATATTTATATAGCAATTCGTTGCGACGAATATTGACGGCGTCAGAATCAATGTTTTATGTTAGATCATGATGCCATGTGCGTTCTATAAGTAATGCAGATTGTCCAGAAAATATAAAATATTGATACATTTTAGGAAAAGGGTATTACTGTCTCCTGGCCAGCGTAAAGATTCCCGGCTTGTTGTTTTGGAACCGCCATAGTTTTGATGAATTTTTTATACACCTACGTGATATTTCATAGACATGGTTTGCTGGTGTCGGTGCTCCTGTTTTTATTGTTGTACGTCCTGTCAGCAGTTGTCAACGCAAAAAGGTGCGCAGCACACACAGGTGTGCGAATGTGGGCGATTGGATGGATGCTTTTTACGGGGATTTGCCCCCATTGAAGTGGAAGCAACTGGGGGCGAATGTGTCAGATGAGTTTTGTTTCAACACATTTGGAGCGTTAAATCATTCATGTTGATTTAATTATTTTACGTTGTTGATTCAATAAGTTTTTATTTGATTTATTTATTTATTTACACGTTTGCACGGTTGAGGCGAGAAATTCTGTATGTTTTGTGAGCCGCTTTAAATGACACCATCAATCAATCACGTCACTTATGACAGCGACGCAGCAGAATGTACATTGTAATTGGAACAAAAAAACACCAATCCATCCAATCTGCATTGCAAATTTCTGTGAAATTACAATTACATTTCACTGAGCCCTGATTAGGGCAATGTGAATTATCGTCGACTGTTTGGTCAAATGAGTTATGGATTAATAATTATGTGGGCACAATAAAACATATTGAAAATTACCTGCGATCGTTGACCTCATTGGGAGTTGTTTGTTCTATTACTTTGTCCGAGTTTAATCTGCCGTAAACTAAAATGTTCTCCCATTTTTCTCCTTTTTTCATTCGCTTTAGCCCTTTTGCGGAAAAGTTGGAAAAGCTGTTTTGGGTAAGCACAAAAATCAAATTGAATTCCCGCGCTCGAAAGTTCGCCGGCGAAAAGTGGAAGTGCTGGCGAAGGCGAAAAATATGCCACGGATAATGCCAAAAATGGCGCCGGCTGATTAAAAGTGCAGGGCGTGAAATGCAGCGCACAATAAATTTAAATGATTTTCATCGAGGCGGAAGCCCAAATGGCACTTGCCTCTCAGCCATCGCCGGCATTGTTGTTGCTGGCGCTGCTGCCCGGCAGCGCCTTTTTGGATTTATTATTATGATTTGAAAGTGCATAAACCACTTGAGGGCGATTCGGATTCTGTGCAGCGCATTTCGCTGCATAATTGGCACAATCAGCCAAAGGCGAGCGCGATAAAATCCGCATCTCCTCCGGTCGCCCACTTACAAGGAGGGGCCCGCGAAGTAGGGCTCACCCAGCTTAAAGCTCTCAAATATATATGCACTTACATGTACAAATTTAATTAAAGTTCTATAGGTAGACGTAGAGTTCAAATCTCACAATTGTTGCTCTCAATTTATTCTTTTAGCAATTGTAGTCGATCCCGGCAACGAGATACCATGAGATATAATTATTTTTTCCATTTAAATATCTTCATCTCAATATGACATGTACATAGCCAGAACATACAAAGGGTTGATATGATGTCAGCCGGCATTGTCACTGGCAAGGGCCGTATCTTAATTGTTGATTGCCCAATTTTTATAAAACTTGCCATATGGCTATATATTTAAATTTTTAACTGTAAGTAATATATTTTATATCTCTTGTTCTAACCATTTCGGAGATATAGACAAATATGCAGAAGAAATGCAGCTAAGGCGGAAACTACAGTTTTATGCTCATTGCGAAGGCGATAAGAGGCGTGGCAAACATTTAAAATAAATTCAATCTGCGAACATATATAACTGAGCTAAAGAAAAAAGAATAACGTTTCTAGCTCTTACCATCTTGGAGAACGACGCGATCATACAGACGAACATGGCAATATCGACACGGATGTTGATGCTGATCAAGAGTATGTACTTTGTGGGGTCGAAAATGCCTTCTTCTCCTAACATACACTTGCTGAAACCTAACATACCATTTGTATCTTTAGGTTATATTTCTCTAGGGAAACGTTTTTATTGCTTAAAATCCGTATGATAAATAGATACATATTGAAAGTATAAAGAACCGTTTAATTATATTTTTGTAAGCAAACCTTAGGAGAAACTTTACCTCTAATTCCTTCCGTTGCGCCCCTGCTTAGACTTCCCAACCAAGGAGTATGCTTTTCGATCTCCTGCTCCCTTCATATTTTGTGCTGCCTATGTTGATTTTCCAACCTTTTAATTAAGTGACAGGACGAGGGCAAGGCGTCGGCTCAGCTGAAGTTCCACCTGCATATAATGATCCTGATGGGGGAGGGCTTTCAGGGTGCATTGGGACTTTGGCCCACTAAAAATCGCTGGCAAAACAAATGCAAACAAGCTGGCTGAGGGCTGAGGGCTGTGGGCCAGACAGTGATTGAAAGAAGTCTGCACACGTGCGCACAGGTGCCCATCGCGGGCGCTCATTAAAATGCAACTGTGTGTGGCGGTAATGGCCAAAAAGGGAAACGTGCAATAAAAGCAGTTCCCCGGCAGACAACAGAAACGGGACGAAAAAGCGTGGAATATAGCATAGAAATACATTTCGCTTTATGCAAATGCATAAAAAAAGGCGGAGAATACCAACAGCGCAGACCAAGTGGAGGCAAATAAACGAGGCGGCGGCGGGCGAATCCTCGCCAAATGGAGCAATGCGGGAGTATATCAAAAATCCATGTTAGAGGCTGCCTCCCGCTTCCCATCTTTTGTCCTGTCTGCCAGGAAAGGATACGGCAGGATCTGCTGCTCATAAAAAATTCGAAAAAAGAGTAAGCTTAAAAGAAAAAAGAACGCCAAATGAAAGAATTCAGTTCGTGTCCTGAATTTGGTTTTTACAATTTTTCTTTTATTTACTTGATTGGTTTTTATTTTATTTCCAAATCTAACTGACAGTTTTGCTAAAATTTGATATATCCCTCTTTTGTACTGAACTTTAGATCTTTAAACAAATAAGCACCCATTTCCGAAAGGAGAAAAGTTTAGGGCTAGCAATTGCAAACCCTATTCTGCATCATTCATATCATCTAAATATGCTATGCGTTTCATTTCCTTCTAAAAACCTAGAAGGTAAAAAATGCAGGCCATGGATTTTGAACCCTCTTCATGTTTTGACGAGCTAGAACTAGGCCCTAACTTATTACCCCATAAACATATTGTACAATACTATACGAGAAGACTAAATATTCTTAACTTTGCAATGAGCACTTGGCTAATCAGCAGTAGGTCCGTCCGTTGCCAATGCTTTGGGCCAGACAGAAACATCAATAAATTAGAAAATGAATAAATAAATAAGCTTCGAGCCTGGCCCGCAAGCTCACAACGTACAGATGTACGAGCGTACCATGTATACTGAAACTGTGAGGGCGGTAAATAAATCACCACAATAAATCTTTGGCACGCAGTTGGAAGCGTTTTGCGGGTGAGCTAAAGCCCCATTTCCTCTGGCCCGTCTTGGCGCACATTTTTCTGCTTGTAACTATAAATATATTTATGCATGCATGACATAAGTTTTGTCCCGGAGTGGATGAGCGATCCGCACTGCTACCCGTTTTCAAGGGGGCCATACAAATCCAGGCACGCTGCAAAGCTGCAAAACTTTAAGCAACTTTGGGGGCAACCGCAACACCGCACTCAATAGACGACAACTGTTCAACATTGGGACAATGTGCCATGTTCAAAAAGTGCTTGGAGAAGCGCAGAGCCTTTCCGGGGGCAAATCGCATTAATTTCACAAATTTGACTGGCAAAAGTTTGAGCCCGGCACCAGGCACTTCAAGTTAAACGCCATTTAAAGACAAAAGGATACACTTGAGAGGCACTCTCGAAGGAACTCACAGGCGGAAAAACCTTTGGCGCAGGGCTCAATAGTAAACATTTGATGGCGGGTGATTTGCAGCGCCAAAAGTTTGCGCAATGCTGTACTTAAATTTAAGTGAGCGAAAGGCAAAGTTAATTATTTCTGCTATTTTTGGACTCGATATTGTATCTTAATTTCTCTTTCTCATCTATCCACATCTTAATTACCTAACTATCAACCGGCTTGTATAGTACATTTTAGAGTATTCACAGATTTTCCACAAGTCATATTTTATGAATTAGGCAAAAGTTTTGCAAATATAAACACAGTCTCTGCTTTTTCTGTGCATGTTGCCTAAGCTTTTGACAAGATTTGTCCTTTTAAAAATGTGCATCACATAGTCTTACATTCAAAATAATACAAATTAAGTTGCTTCTGGCATATTCTGTGTTTTCTGAGCTCGAATCTCATACTCAAGATTAGCCTGTGTTTTGCCTGTCAATATAATGTCCGGTTCAATTTATTTGGCTACCAATTTATTCATATTTCATACTTTTAATGGATCTGGCCAGCTGGCCCTGCACCAGAAGAGGCAAATAAATATTTCTTTTGACCTGCTTGCGGCTTTTTTGTTGTAATTTTCCTTAAAATTTTCGGTTTCTTTTCCGTCGCATCATGTTGGCAGAGAAGAAGGCTAAGGAAACACTTTTTGCCAGCGGTGGCAGGAGCCGCAGCAGCAGTCAAGCCGCAGCCATTAGCTTAATTTGTTTAATTAATGAATTTGCTGAAACTTGTTCCCTGATTTTATCCTTCCCTGCTTTTACTTTTACTTTGTCCTGTGTGCTCAGTGAGGGGGTATCCTCGCTCGTCTCGGCTCGTTCTGCTCGCTCTCAAGTAGGCGCACACATCCAGAAATTAAGCAAATTAATCATACGCACTGTGGGCTGAGCTGGCTGGTGGACGCGGGTGGGGCGAGCTCTTCCAGCTCCCAGTCGACTGCACAGTAAATTTTGTATTTTCCACATTTACTCGTTGAATATGCACTCAATTGGAATTTATGTGATTTGTGTGCTCAAGGACCTGTTTGGGTTATCAACAACACGACAGGCAGGCTCAGCCAGGCAACCAACAGCCAAGCACCCTCTAGCCCAACTTCAGCGCCAACCACCTCCTGTATCCCATGACTTTGGACTTTTGGCTTATACGCCATCCTAGACAGGAGCCCGGCAGTTAGACTGCCTTTTAGGTCTTTTAATTAGCAGCCCTCCCCGAAAGTTTTGGGGCATTTTAATATTGTCATCATCGTCATAATTGAAATAAAGCAACATAGCTCCTCCAGGCATAGGGCGTGACCCAACTCTTTTCGGTTTCTCGTTTATACTCGCACTCGTACATTTTGTGCGCGCTACTTTTTCACAACTTGTTGGGTGCTGCGTGATTTTGTTTCTTTTTCCAGCGACTGGGGCGCTTTTTAGTAGCATTTTTCCATTTTTATTTTACGCCACTTTGTGTGCTACTTTTTGGCCCGGCAAGTGTGCGGCCCTGCGTTTACCTTTATAAGCGGCTTTGGCCAATTTACGGGCCGGGGTACGAGGTTTTTGGGGTTACATCCCCCCCAACCTTTTGGCGGCAATTTTCGGTTGCTGTTGCTGTTGCCGTTGTTGTGGTTGCTGGTTATCATTTATGGCTTACACATTTGCGTAGACCTTGTTTCTGTTGTTGCAATTAGCAGTGGGCTAATAATGAAGTTGGCTAATGTCGGCAGGGCGGGGGTTGACCGATATGAGCGACGGGTCCTAAAGCAATTTACGGTTAGCCATAAAGTAATTAACAAAAGCTCCTCTTAAATAGCAATATAAACTATTATGGAAGTGCAACAATTAATTGGGTAATAAGAAATCCAATTGCAAATTAGTTGTAAATATAGAAGAGGAATATGATCAGCGAGCAAAGATCGGACGAGGGATTACCAAGAAACAGGCTTCTTACTTAACGGAATTTAACAACCTGCGACGTATGAAAGTCCAGAAAACAGTAATTCCCTAGAAAAACATGGAAAAGATGTATTCTATTAAATGCTACTTGAATTTTTTTCCATGTACCCGACCCGATGGCCGCCAAATCAAGCCATTCCCTGGGTTTAATTTAATGGCACATTTTCTGTTTCGCCAATGACAGACAATTTAAATGCCTGTAGATGTCATTATTTATACGCTAATGTTTTCGCCCCAGAAAATGCTAAATTCGATTTGACCCGCCGGCAGGACGACTCAACAAAAGCAAAAACAGGAGTAGAAAAACAAAAGCAAAACCACTACAATGGCGGTGGGAATCACTATCAAGCCGAGCGGACAAACGTGCGGACACCAAAAAGTTTTTACGAGCGCTCAACCAAAACAAAACTTGGATTTGCATAATATACAAATATACGCGCACACCCGTACAGCGCTCCAAAATGATGTCCTTCGGTGGGATTGTGTGTGTGTGCAGGAATTTAATGGCTGCAACGACAAGCGACAAAACTCAAACTGCGGTTATTTAGTACGCAAAGCTTTTGATGTACTTTATGCGCAAGCAATGAACTTTTAATGTGAGCATTTGGCCAAAAGCAACAAGGCCGGGAAGATGTAGCAGCAACAGCAGCAAAAGTGGCCCCGGCAGCGGGTGATATATCAGTGCTAAGCACTCCGGCGTAGCCAAGATACGCCCCCGCACACGCCAGTTTCTGGATACGGAAAAGTGCGAACGGGGACCATAAGACTATTTACTTTCCGCGGATTGCCAACAAAACTTCACACTACAAGACACTCTAAAAAATTTTAAAATGTATGAATTTGTTGACAAGGTTTTTTTTGTGCAATTATCACCTTAGGCGCCTATATCAAGGAGCTTTGGCAAACTTTAAATTAATCTCCAAGCTCTTTCTATCTTACAGAAACAATTATTAAGAAGTATTTAAATGTAAAATACAATTTTCTGACAAGGTTTCTCGCACAATTAACACCTAAGGCACTTAAGAACACAGCCATCCAAATATCTTGTGCCAAATCAATGTGTTTCCAGGAGCTTCGGCAACTTTAAACGAAGCTCCAAGCTCAAAAGGCCTTTTAGGTGGGGCAGAAATAAATATTAAGGAATATTTAAATGTAAAATAAATGAATTCACTTGTTTAACACTAGTAAATCCCGCAAACGACTAAGCCTACCTTATGTCTCTCAAGTCTTCTTTGGGTTTTATTTTATATATTTAAGAAAACCAATTTTACTTAGGTTAAATGTAGCATTTCAGGTACGAGTATGCGTTTCTCGACTAAAACTACTCCTATATTTATTTAATCCATTGTTTTAAAGCTTCTCGTAGCCATTTCCATTATCAAGAGCTCACTAACCACCGCTAATAGCATCCATTTATTCTATGCATATACCCCTATCGCCGACCAAGTTTGAGCAGAAAAGTGGCCACGATAATCGTGGGTGGGAGGTGGCGCCACGCCCCCTTCAGCCACTTTTTACCCCCCCCCAGGACACTTTCTTCCCACTCTTTTCGCGCTCTTTTTAGCTGCCACATGTGCACAGTTTCCATTTGCATCCGCCCGACTGTATGGGGGCGCCTAATTAATTGCCACCGCGTTGAAAATATTATTTTTAATTGTGTGTTTATGCACAGAGCTCGGGTGGCATAAGGAGAGGCATTTAAGAGGGCCAGCCTTCCGGAGTCAGGTTGGTTGCTAGCCAAAAACCGTTCAGATGCTCCCTTTGCAGCCTCAGATACAAAACACACATCTGTGCCTCGCCTGTCGCATGGCTGGAATATTTATGAAAATTATCCTTTCGCTGTGGCTTTTTAAGATGCTCATAATTTATATTTAAGTTGAGTTTAGTATGTCGCTAGCGAGCAGCCAAAAGGCCAACAAAAACAAAAAACCCGCCTGGTTTATGGAAAACCACAAACATGCCCATACGACCCACAGTGGCGGGGAACATTTTAGGTCTAACTAGATTAAGGAAACAGAGTTTGAGTGCTTTTAATTTAAGATTTTTTATGTATTGGATGTTGAACTTAGTGTCCAGAAAGTCTGACTAATATAAATACTCCAGGAACTGGTATAATAAATACAAAGTTATTTACAAATTCAAAAAAAAATCGGAACAATAATTTGTTTTAATATTTCTATAAGTTTGAAATAGAACCCTAGGATGCTAGGGAGTAATTGGATGCCACTTTTGTTACTACCATTCCGCCCACATCTGTGCATTCAAACAGATATCCTTGCATGGGGCTCGTGTTCGTGTTTAATGGCGGAAGCTGTTTAGTGTCACGGCTTGCATCATAAATCTCAGGTTCGCCCGTTTCATCCCCCTCCGCCGTCACTGGAAAGTGTCAAAGGGTGTTTTCGGGGGCAGCCGACTGTGATGCTGCTTTTAATTGGTTATCAAAGGCGGCCAAATAAACCTGGGCGCTCAAATATTTACCCAACGCCCAGAAAGATTTTTGGCAACCAGGCCAGCCAGTTGACCAGGCAAAGTCAACGGCACGGAGTGGGCGGGAATTGCAGGGGTGTTGGGTGCTGGAAAGGACGCGGGCCGGGTCTGTGCAAGGCCATTAAATAAACGCAACGCAGCGCAGCGTTTCGAGTGGTTTTCCCAAAGTAATTTCCACTTTTGAGCCAGCCAGGCGATAGAGGCGCTTGCATCTTTAGTCAGCCAAGAGCAGCGTGTGCACTTTGAGAAAATTGGTTTAGAATATACGTTTATGTCGCACACTTTTGATTTGTATTAAGTGAAACATTGCCTTTAAGTCTTAACAGAAACATATGATACGACTCTATTGAATATTATTAATTGATTAATAAGCTTAATACTGTAAAATGATAATGATTTTTCCGACTGCTTAGGGGCTGAGGGCTAAGAGAGTTGTTAGGGTGCTTGGGGGCGATGAGTTCTTATCGCCTGCTCCTCGCTCTCGTCCCGACAGGATATGAGTATTTAAATTTATCGTAGCTGTCGTTCGACGTTTGCACCAGCTTGTGTACATAAATTAAGGCCTGCACACACATCCCGCCCACCGCCCTTGCCTTCTGGCTGATTCGAGCCCAATAATTGAGTGCGATGCGGTTGGTGGGCAAATGCCTTGTAAATTGCAGTTAACATTCAGCCAGCGAATGCTTACAAGCTCGGCAAACATCTCCTTTCCGATGGGCATTCAATAAAATCAAGGTAACCAATACGAAACGCTTCCATTCGATTCGATTCGCTGCGATGCGATGCGATGCGGGGTTTAAACGGGGTTAACACCAGCGGACACACATCAAACAAAACCCCGTCAAACGAACAAGGGAGTGCAAATCTCTGCGATATTTTTGCCTTAAATGAAATTCAAGCAATCAACGCTAAGCGGATCAATTCGTGAATAGTTCGAGAGTGAGTATTTTGTTTTATTTGCAATTGCCATTGCTGTTGTCTGCGCTTGGCTGCGCTTTTAGCCATGTTTTGCCTTCTATTTGCTTTGTCTTTGTGCTCGGCTTTATCTATATCTTCTGCCTTTGTATTGTTCTTTTCTTTAATTCCGAGAGCACAAAACTTTTGCCTAATGAAATAAGCAGAGTAATCGATGTGATTGTTGTTTTGTCCGCGGCGTTGGTTGTTGTAACTTAAGCTAAGCGCTCAAACGCCCAGGCCTCCCCCTAACATTTCCACATTTCCACATTTCAATGTCCTCAGGCTTTTGTGCACTGAAAAGTATTTAGCATAAAACATAGAGCCGTACATTTTATCCTCACTTAAAAATAATTATAAAAGAAAATGGTATTTGAGTTTTAAATGTAAAAGAATATCGTACGACATCGCAATGAGTGTTGTCTTTTCATAAAGTTTAACCCCATTTAATTATGATAATTACAATGTATTTATTTGTGTAGAGTATGTAGCGAAATTATATGTGTTTGCATTTGTTCAAGTGTCGTATCGGTTGCGGCTGCGGCTTGGCTTGAATGCCTCCGTACTCGTATTTGCGAGCATTTTCCTGGGGAGTGCGAGTGTTTGAGCATTAAAAGGAAATGCAATATACAAATGTATGTCTGTAGTGTGGTTGAAAAACGGCAATTCAATTAATTTCCGCCGCTGCTTAAAGCCGTAATGAGCATTTAAATTGCTTTTGAATGAGGTTTGCGGTGCCGGCAATTGCCCATAAAGGCGTGCGCCGATGCCATTCGGTTCGCCCAGTTTAAACATGAAGTGCACTAAGCAATGCCATTAACAAATTAACTCCGTTTCCCCCAAGAAATAACCAAGTACACACAGATCAATAGCAGTTAACCATCAAATGAAGTCCCATTATTTGCCTCGGCCTCACTAATTTCGTATAATTCGATCAGGCCGCATAGGCAATTGCTTCAGTTCATAAATGAGTGTTCCGGGAAGCTTGTCAATATGTTTCAATTACGCTATTTCATATTCTCTAAGAACTTAATAAGTTAAAAGCATTTTTTATTTGGGATCTGGCATGATAATGTTTGTAATGATATTTTTTATACCATGTACCTTAAGGTGCAAATGGTATATTAGGTTTTCGCAAATGTATGCAACAGGGAGAAGGAAGCGCTTCCGATCCAATAAAGTATATATATTCTTGATGAGCATTCACAGCCGAGTCGATCTAGTTATGTCCGTCTGTCTGTCTATCCGTCTGTCTGCCTGTCTGTCCGTCTGTATGTATGAACACGTCGTTCTCGGAGATGGTAAGATCTAGGGATGTAATTCTTTTTGCTTAAGGTCCGGTATGAGTGTAGGTAGATCCTGTTTATTTTGCCACGCCTCTTGTCACGTTTTTTATTAGGATTGGTCTATATCTTCGAAATGCTTGGACCAAGATACAAAAATGTGTCAAGTCTTACAATAATCGGACAATAATCAATGAAGATATGGCCGACAAAAATGTGCACCTTCTCAGTATCAATGCGGGATGATGTTTCAGCTTTGTCATTGTAATAAGTCATTGTAATTTGGGGTTATAATATTTAAACAAAAAACTAGTTGTCCAGAAATCTCGATTACAACGTTTCTTGTTGTTTTTCACAAAAAAATAAAAGTCAGTGAAGTGAACAATGATAAATGTCAGAGCGCTGCTTGCTGAGATAATCCTTGCCACAAATCAGGCGGCGCCCACAACCAGTTTGACCAATCGAACCATAATTGTCCAGGAGGCAAACTGTTGATCAGCATAATCCCGCATCGGGTGACACCTGTCAGCAAGGAAACCGAAAGCGGAAAGTTGCCGCTCGGCTAAGATTTATGTGGCTCGATGTGGCATCCATTAAGTCAAAGCCGCTGGACGCCTTCAAAGTGTTGTGGCCTGAATGGGTGGCGGGGGTGTCTGTGCGTGCACATAACCTTTTAACATTTATTGAAGTTTATTGGGGTCCGATCCAATTCCTGGGGCTTTCATTTGGTATGCGTTGGACGGCGCACACACCCATTACTCAATGGACGAGGAGACAGGCCTTCCTGGTCCCCGTCCCTCCCCGCGTCCACGACCAACAACGAACAAATACACAAACATGTGAGGGTCTGAGTGTGGATTGTCAACAAATTAATCAATGTTTATTTGCTAAGTAAGTTCGCCCTCGAGGCGGACAGCCCGGTTATCCAGCCTGCGGAGGCATGGCGGCGTTCTGCTGCTGTCCGTCCGATGTTTTGTTTCCTTTCGCCATTTCCTACTTCCGGCCATGCGTGTCTCTCTCCAACGTGCACCGGAAGAAATGCCGGCAGATTGAGTGGCAGAGAGGTATGGCGAATGTATATTCCGAAAAAAGTTCTAATACTCTGCATCAATTTTTGTCATAATCATAATTTTTATTTATTTATTTTTCAGATCTTTTCAAATTATATATAAATTCTAATCTTTTTAATACATTTCCAGTAGCAGATATTTTGAAATTGTTGCTGTATCTCTAAATAAACGTGATATAATTGTGTAAAATGATGTTATTTATATTCCCACATCGTTTTAAATAGTAAAAATAAAACCACGCAAGAGATGTTTATATTCTTACAACCCCCAAGTTGATGCTTTTTTATTCCAGTGCATTGTGGTCCTTTTGAGCCTTTGTATTTGTGTAACTAATCGCGTTAATAGAGTGGATAATGTGCCCCAGGTATGTTAGCCGGCACAGCACCTTCGAATGCCTTTGGTGAGCGTGAGTGGCGCATTCAAAGTGTTTTCGCTTTGTGCCCCATTCAATCCCCCTCACCATGGAGAACCCCGTCCCTTCATATGGGCATGTGTGTTTGGCTGATTAGGCGCTCTTTAACGCCCTCGATTCTGTTACTCTTTGCCCATCTTGTCCGGGTTTTAAGTGTCGTTTGATTGGTTAACGGGGCGTATGCGTAATATTCAATTTGGCCAAATTACAGGGCCCGCACCCACGGATTCCCGCTTTGTTGTATTCTTTTCACGAGTGTGAGGTCTTTTGTACAACCGATGGCCACCGATTGCTGGGCGTTGGATGGAAAAATTACATAGATTAGCTCCAATGAGGCGCGCTGATAGAGAAATAGTTAATTTGATAATAAGGCTTTGCGCTCGTTAATTAAATTGACCCATTGAAACATGTTCGGTTTGTCAAATGTACCTGAAAACACATGCAAATGGGAAAACATTTTTTCCTGCAGCTTCAATTACAATGCTTATTTGCTTACACAAGCAGCCCTTTGTGTTGTTTTGAAAGCGCAAATCTCAGCAAAATCCGCAATCCACTTGAGCCAAATCTCGCACACAGGAATCCTTTCGAAAACTCAAATATCCTTCGACCAGCTGTACATATGTATGTAAGCTGTCGTCGTGTTCAAGCGAGCGCAGCAAATGGGCATCAAATGACGCAGCAACATTGTCAAAGCAATCGTAACAAATGAAGTCAACAGTCTGGCTTGCTGTTGCGTTGCTGGTTCTGATTTTCCAGTATTTTTTTAAGGCTTTCGCTGCACTGCTCCTGAAATGCAACTCCCACAGGCGGCCGCAGAGGATCCAGGACAGCGCCGCCAACAACACATTACTAATATGAAACGTCTACGCCTTTGCTGTCATCGCACCGACTCCTCCGCTCATGTGAACCGGAACAGCAAAAACGACACCGCACTGAGCGAAAGAATTGGATTAAAACGACTAGTTTGGGAAAACAAGTGCTTGCATAAGTTATGCTAGTAAAATGTCCCAAGATGACCTAAGACCTTTAGTGTTTCTTACAATTTATTCATAATTTTCTCTCAGTGCATCCATGACACCGCCAACGGCCACCGCCAGCTCCAGTTGCCTTCAAGTGGCAACGCTTGGGATGCGAATTTATGGCAAACACGGAAATGGGAGCCGGATGACGGCGTCAATTGCAGGGCCATGCACACGCGCTGATTATGATATGCGTCTCATTAAAAGGATAGACCTCAGATCCAGAAGCTCAAGCTCAGATCCTGTCCTGGCAAGGGTTACGCTTCTTTCCCGCCTATTTTCGGCCTGACCCAGTTGCAGCAGGGCGGGTGTCAGAATCAGAATCAGAACCAGAATCCAAATCCGCACCAGAGTCGCCGGCTACCCGTACAACGCAAAACTAGAAGTGAAACCCGAATCAGAAAGTTTTCGGGGCCTCTGACTCTGTCATAGGAGTCCACAAATATTTTGATATGCAGCTGCCTGTTGGCAAAAACCAGAAGCTTCAATTGACAGCCCACACACAATTTTGCCACAATATTTTTACAACTGTGAGCCGGAGTGAACGGATGCCACTCCAAATATTTGGTTGCCCTATATACATATCTGTGGTCCTGCGGCTTTTGGCTAATTTTGGGTTCTACCTTTTGGGTCCTTTTTTTGGAGGTAGGATCACATGTGACGAAGGCAGGACATACCCCATCCGCACGCTTCAAATGTTTGCAATTAAAATTCATGGATTCATTAACTCAGAGATTTGCTTTGGGAGGGACACATTTTATTCGTTTGAGGTTTTAGGAAAATGATAAAAATCTGTGAGTCGAGTTGAGGACGCACTAACGCTTCTTTCTGTTGCCATGTGAACTAAAAACGTAATTCCTTGTCATATTTTTCCCTTCTGCTTGGCATGTTAATCTTTAGCCCTGGCTTGTGGGCGCTCGCAGGCAATGACCTAATTCTGTCAACAAAATATCATAGACACCAGTCAAAGATATGAGCTCCTTGCTTCGTTTGACTCAGCAGGGAAAAATGCTGAAGTAAATTCAAGGAAGAAAGCTCCATGCGTATATATATAGGATTTTAAGATTTAAAATATTTGTATATTCACTGTAAATCTCGGTATAAAATGTTGGAATGGCAATGTAGGATAGTAGGATACAATACATACCCTCTAATCAGTTCTTGATTGGAAACTTCCTTTGAATTAAACCATCGATAACAAATACGTTTCAAAAAGCTTTGAAGCTTTGAATTTTTATAGTTATATTGGTTGCATATTTGTGGATAAATTGTCCTAAAATTTAAAGACTTTTCGAGAAGTGTATATAAGCTCACCAGAGAATCCCTGACAGTGGTAGTGGAACCAGTCAAAAGGCTGTGGGCCAAATGCTAGTCAGCAGTCAGCAGTCAACCCCACATGGCCCAGGTCCTTTGGCCATTTAACACTTTCATATTTCGCCGCCGTCGTCCTGAAAGTCGACGACGCTGACGACGACGCCAGGTTGTTTACCGCCTCGGGGCCGTAGACTTTTACTTTGCATACAGTTGCCGGGATGGAGTCCCCATGGAGCGCCCACGTTCATACACTTTGCAGGGCCACTGCCATATTTGTGTCTCCCCTGGCGCCCATTCCTAATCCTTTGCCCCTGCGTCCCTCGTTTTGTTTCGACTCCGGAGCGTGGCAAACAATTTATCAAGCAAAATATGCACTTGAAATACACGTAGCTATACAACATTTTGCCTCTGCACGCCGAGTGCATTTTTATTCAATTTTTTTTGGGGTTTTTTTCGGCCCCAAACCTCTCATCTGGCCCGTCAAAACATTCCCGGTTTTTGGTGATAAAGTGCGGCAGTGAAATGAATTTGTAAGTGGCAGCGACGGGGAATGCTCGCTGGTTCGCATTTGGGCCATGAAATTTATGGCCAACGATTCTTGGGAGTAGGTCGACGTGGCAGTAAGCAGCAGAAGTAGTTTTAAAGTTGCGGGATCAAAGGTCCTTGGCTGCCGAGATATCCTTAGATCTGAGCCCACGACTTGATTTTATTTTTGGCCGCGGCATTTCCTGTATTTGCATACAACGAGAACGTGAACTTTCGGCTCCACGCCAATTAAAAGTTAAATTATTCTATTTTTTATTTTGTCAAATGAACATTTGACATGCAAGACGAGACACGCCCCCTGCCCGTTGGCTCACTCCGCATTCATAACTCGTCGGCTTTATTGGAATTTTGTGTCCTGTTTCTGTCATGTTAGAGGAGTTGTACACATTAAACCAGGGAAACAAGGCCAGACACAGGAGTTGATGGTAGCTTAATTTAAGTAGTTAATGATACAGAGCTTAAATGTTGGCATATTCCTATGGTAAATGCTGCAGTTCATGCCGAATATGTGTGGAATACATTTGCATTTAAATGAATATTTGGCGCTGTAGAAAATCTGCGGTGTGATTGTTAAAAAAAATTAGCTGTGCAATTTCTATGTATTTTCGAATTTTTGCTCACCTTTAAGTAAGAAGTAAGTTAAGTTCTTAAAAAATTAATTTTACTTCAAAATGTGTTGAGGTATCTTTTGCAAGCCTTTGTTTTTGCGTCCGTCTCTTAAAGTTGTGCTTTAAGCCGCCGAATCCTTTGAAGGTGTCCCACTTATCCCTCATTGTGTGTTCATTAATCCCCAGCGGTGCTTTATCGATTTCCTTTGCCGCTAATGCAAACAGATAAATCTGCCGAATGAGTCGATTTGTAGGTATATCCCCAAACCAAAACCCACCCTCGGCGCAAAGCCCACAAAACCCACCAGCCATGTTGTGGAGTGTGGTGCAGGAATCCGGGGAGCCACTCGGCTCCCAAATGGGGCCTAATGTGGAGCACAGACAGCAGTAATGAACTGTTGCTATTGTTTGTTATTAGTTTTTATGGCTGTTGCTGTAACTGTTGGCATTGTTATTGCCGCTGGAATCCAGCAAGCCATCCAGAATTATCCGTTCTGCCATCGCAGCCACTCCAGTGGCCCACATTTTCGGTGGTATTGTAATTTGTCTCCATTTTTATCATTAAAATAACAATTAAAGCTTTTGTGTGTGCGCCGCTCATTTGCGGTCTATATATCATTATGACTGCATGTGAGTTGGGTACAGGGTTTTATTGCTTGTAAACAGTCGTACTTACTGTTATGCGTTATTGTTAGAGCAAATTACATGCCACTGTGCCCGGTGAAGTGTGTGAAAAAACACACCGGACACTGGACACTGGACACTGGCCACCGGCAACGGGCACTGGGCACTGGGCACTGGGACGCTGATGAGTCAATAGGCTATGTCGCAGTAGTCAATCAATATTAGTTAATGTGATTACTGCCAAGCAAACTAATGTTAATGAAGTTAATCAAGTCGATGGCAAAAACGATGAAAAAATGTGTCTCCTCCACACACATCAGACACTGCGAAAAAAGCAAAGCTTTTGCTTCAAATTGAATGTGAAACTTATAAATAATAATTCCTATTTCTTTTCAAAATGTTTAACGAAGACACCCGTCTAAAAAAAGAACATTTCAAGCCATTATGAAGTGATTATAATAATCTGTTTCTTGGAAATGAAAATGCAGCCCGTGTCCGGGTATTTTTCCGGTGCAGCCATCGATGTTATGGCCCTCCAGAGATGGTTTTAATTACGGCGAATCAGCAATGCAAGTAACAACTTGCTTTCCAGCTATTAGCTTGCATGTTCACAAAGCATAAGCTCTTCGACAGGTGTACATACAAGCAGAAACATACTACACTCTAATAAACATAAAACGAGCACGAGGACGAGGACGAGGACGAGGGCAAAGACAGTGGACAGGCTTTTAGCAACATGAAAATGCTTTATGGCAATTAAAAGGGTAATACATCAAATGCAAAATATGCGAGTACAGTGCATGTAGCAATCTTGCTCTATTTTTCTCATTTTGTATTTATCAATGGAGAAATATCGAACCGGCAACAACAAATTGATGTGGCAGACAGACTGCCAACCGATGAGTTCCATAATTCAAAACCTCTGCAAATTTCTCCCAAAATGTGACCTTTATAGGTGCATGCATTCGGGCGCTAAGTTAAAATTGATTTTTGGAACGCCCGGCCATTTTGTATGTAGCATGAAATGTCAATTTGCAGGTAAAAGCAATTGGTATTAAATGTCAAACACCTGGACACACAGCCCCCTCTCGCATACATTTCCAGCAAATGCAAACAAAAAGTTTGGGAGTGGGAAATGTTCGTTAGGCGACACTTAAATGCCGTCAAATTTGCAATGTGCAATGGTAGAAAAAGTATTTGTGTAATACGGACGATAAGCTCACTTATTGATCCACTCCACTCCTGTTTCTGTTATCCCCGTGTTTCTGTGTTTTATCCCTTTTTGGGAATGTTGAATATTCCATGTTCAGCGCAGCGCCATGCTGCCGAATTTTCATAGACCATTGGACACCGTCTAAACAAATGGAACACGTTTTCCATTTGGAGATGGCAATCATTACCCAGGCCCTGCTTAAATTTGTTCAAAAGTGAACAAATTAACAAAAAAATAAACATAAATTTTGGATACAATTTTTACATCTCCATAATTATTTAAACTAAAGTTTAGTACATCGCTAATCGTGATATTTGTGCCGTGCTGGGCTGGGTCCGAGCACTGCACAAATACGGAATACTGCGGACAGGACTAAAAACAAAGGCAGGACATTCGGGAGGACTGACAATGCAAATAAAGGATGCGCAGCTAAACATGTACTTAGCATAATTTGACTAACAATTAAGGCACACACATGCCACACTGCGAACTGGGGAATTTACTATTTCAGTGGGAATCCCTTTCAGAGCCGTAAAAATATTTGCTACAATGATTTCCAATGTTTTTCCATTGCAGATTCGGAACAATAGCAAATACGCAGATACGCCTGCCTAGGTAAGTTTCTTATTTTTGCGTAATTCCAAATATTCATTTGAGTTAGATTGCAATTTGTCAATATCAATATGCATTCCCATAAATCACTTTCGAGTCCTTGGCTCGAGCCCTAACTTTCGCATTTGAATTTATCATTTTGTGTGCGGGATGAATGTTCTGCCGGATTGCTTGTATTTTCAATTGGTTTTGCAAATTGCAAACAAATTTGGTAGGCTGGGCAAAACTCAACGGGATCGAAACTTGGGGATTGGGGATATTGCAAATATTCCAAATATTTCATATCTTTTATTTTTATCGGAGAACAGGCACTCAACTTGTGCCCAAGATTTGAAATGTTTGTTAATTAGTCGACTTGAGATGAGTGAGTGGGTCGTTCGGATATTTTATGCAGGTTGCGCAAAAGGAGCAACTCTTTGTAATGCAAATCGTACGCAAATGATGCCCGAGAAAAATATGAAATGAAGTCATCCCTGCCCTATTACTTTGAGCATTTCCCGAGAGCGGCCGTGGGTGTGCGTGTTTCTGTCTGTCTTTCAATGCGGATGGCTGGGTGTTTGTGAAAAAAGGGGTTATGCAAAGTCAAGCAACCTGAAAAAGACACATTTGTGATGCAAATTTGGCCCGCTCCACCTCCGCCACCGCCACTGCCACTGCCACCGCCTCGATAGCAACGTGTAAATCAGGCTAAGTACGTGGTCTTTTGGTCTTTTACCTGCCAGCCCTGCCGCTGCGCTCGCCCGAAAAAATATGCAACAATTTTTGCCTGCTCCACGCTGTTTGCCCAACTTTTGCTACAGATTTACCCACTTTCTGTTTTTTTGCGCTTTTTCTTTAATATGCCAGCCATCTGGTTGGGGGCGGGGGGCGTGGCCCGGAGTGGGTCTCTCTCAAAGCTTGTTTGCACGGCCCAAACATTTGCCGTGCGAATCGTTTTGCTTGCCATGAAATAATTACATATGCATGGCAGCCCAGTCAAAGTGTGGGCGTTTCAATCGTTCCGTTCCCCTTGTACAGATATACAAGTATAATATATATATATATGTAGGTGCTGAAAGTCAGGTTCGGTCCCTTACTGTGGGTGCTATTAAAATCACGCATCCGGGATGTGGGTCGCCAGCCTATCCCCCATCACGTAATGGCCCTGCCATTCGGCCAATTGTTGTTTTAAATTAATTAATTTCGTTTTCATTAGCAACACAGTAGCTGCCGGTTGGCGGGAGCGAAGAGCGGCTTGTGTTTTTAATTTTATGTTTTTATTTGCCATTATTTGTGCGCTATTTGCCAATTTGGCCAGGGCTTCGCTTCGATTCGATCGAAAGCGATTTTCGCGCCACTAATTATTATTTAAATTTAAATTCCCTACCAGACAGCCAGCGAGGCCATCATGATGGGATTATTTAAATAAATAAATTCATGGGTAAAAATCAAGAAGTTAGCCACGCTCGGCATTGTTGCATAAAAAAGCCTGCACACAAATTTACATTTCCAAATATGCACACGAATGATATAATTGCATTGATGGCAAACAAAGCGGGGAGTATTCAAATACAAATGAAATATATTGGTTTTATTTGGTTGTAATCAGATATTACCAATACACAAACGTTCCCTTTTGTGGGCTAGAGGGAATATTTTGGCAATTTTGATAATAACAAGTAGAAACGCTGTGGTCAAGATTTCTCGACAACGAGATACCATGTCTCTCTTTTGTCACGGCATGCCGTTGCCGCGGCAAGGGGTGGGTAAAACATTAATTAGCCATATTTTCTATATTTATTATCCGATCTGTACGAAATTTTGCATGCACATACCTATCAAGCAACGGATTACGCGGATGTAAAATGATGTCTCTGGATTAAATAAATGCGAAGACGCAAAGGCGCGGGGAAACTATCTGGAAATAACGGACCTAATGTAAAAAGAATTTTGTCTCTAGCTTTCATTTTGTCCAAGTTATGGTCAATTAAATAGAGGCATGTATAGTATTATGGAAATTTCTAAGGCGGAAAGGGGTTGGCCAAAATGTTATTTAAACACCATCTGCCTGCATTAATAACCCACTAAAAGCAAAAGAATTACACCTCCAGCTCTTACAATCTCCGAGAACGACATTTGTACCTTAAGGTACAAATGTTTTCCAAAAAACTCTGCAAGCTTTGTGTTCCTGTGGATGGTCAGCGGTGCTTTAAAGTCATGGAAAGATTTATAGTTCCGGGAATGCTCGCAATCGGATCCAGTTTTCTGTCCGCCCCGGCAATTGCAATTATTTTTTATCTGCGCGGCGCTGTCTGGGGCTTGTTTATAAACTCATTTCTGTGCTGTAATCCGCCTATTTGGCAGGCGACTGCCATGCGTGCTTACTAAGCGAAATGCCACACCCCCAACCGCCCGCTTTTTCCACTACATATGCGTATATGCAGCGAGTACGCGTATATGGCAGCGCAATGGGCCGGATCGGGCATTACAATGTAATTACAGGCAAATGCAACTTTGTCTGCGGGGCCAGGAGGAAATTTATGTAAAAGCCGGAGTTGCAAGAACTTGCAGCGCCTGCTGCGTGGGCGAA
This sequence comes from Drosophila ironensis, assembly GCA_021223825.1. NCBI lineage: Eukaryota > Metazoa > Arthropoda > Insecta > Diptera > Drosophilidae > Drosophila > Drosophila ironensis. Next base: position 3,857,711 of record JAJJHQ010011965.1, read on the forward strand.
AATGCTGGCGCTCCTTTTTGGCATCGAATGCGCTGCCTGTTTTGTGTTAAAGGCGCCCGCCAAACAACAAAGTGAAATTTTAATGCAAACTAATGCAAAATCTTTCGATATAAAACACGGCATGCCAGTGAAATGGCTACAGCAACAGCAGCGGCAGCGGCAGCAGCAACAAAATAAATTGAAAAGCAAAATGCAAAAGTGCGGGCGCGGAATCAGGACTCCGGGAAGCGGCATCCTGGCATCCTGGTTCGCTCGTCCTTGGCGCACAGCAAGACAAATGAGTCTGCATCAATCTTAATTAATTATTTAAACGCAACGGGCATGGAAATGGCGTCGTCGCCCGGAATTAAAGCGGCGGCGATGGCGCTAGCAAGGAAATGCACTGGGGAAAAGTGTGGATCCTATCTCAGGAAATTCGGAAACTACAGAAGATATCTGTAGAAACTTTAACAGAAATCTGTAGTTTCCATAAAACAGAAGTGTTTTTGATGTGATAAATTAGCTATATTTCAGATTGTGTATAATTCAGATTGTATAATTTCATTTTAAATAATTAAAAGTTGTTTTTTGTATTTTAGTGGAAGCTGGGCTCCGTTGTAGCCCGCACTTCTGATGACTGGCGTTTCCTTTTTGTTGGCTCTGACTTCGTCTTTTGGCTTTTGTCTTGCGCGTAATTAAAACGAAAGCCTTTTGATATTTAAATTATTTTTCATAAATTGCATTGCTGCAGCATTCGAGGCGAAATTGTGGGAGCCTGCCCTAGCCACACAGGCCATGTGGCTAAGCATTGAATTTGCAGAGGAAAAGGCGGGGCGTGCAGCTCATTTCGAGGCATGCCACTCACTTGGCTGCCACTTGATGCTTGCCTGCCGCATTTTAATGCAAGAGCCAAGAGTGCGGCGACTGGCATTAGGTTAATTTGCTGCGGCTTGTGTTTAAATTAACTCTCGCTGCAGTCCGGTCTGGGATCAAGGGGTGAAAGGTGAAAGTAGAAAGCAGAAAGCAGAATGCTGTCCCCACACACGCACTCTGCTGTCAATCAGTGTCATAGTAGTACATAGTTAGCCGTCTAAGGCAAACGCTGCCATAAAAACCCAAGTTCCAGCGGCGCCAGCAACTTTTCAGCATTCCATCGCCCGAAAGTCAACCCACTTTTATGCTCTCTCCCCCGCGTCCTTTGGTTCGTGTCTAGTAATTATGATTAATCTCATTTAAATTAAATGGCTTAATTGTGTAGACGGGGCGCGCCTTGTCATTAAATGATTTTTATCAGAGAAGCGAATATTATGGCGCTGAGAGTCCCAGCACCTGCCACCCAGCCACACAGCCACCATGTTGCACAACTTCAAGGACACAGCCCACTAATTTCCATTCACTCACTAATGAATACACAGGGAGGACGGTGTTTCTGTTTCATTGAGTTTGATTGAGAATAATCTATCAATAAAATTTGGAAAAATGTGTTAATTATCATTGTTAATTACCTATTGATTCAAGTATTGCTGAGATTTGTAGGTGGCCAAAGTTTTTACGCCATGTACTTTAATGTACCTTAATGTACATGTGTCTAATAAATAAAAACTTGGAATTAGTGTTAAAACTTAACCGTAAAATAAAAAATTCGTTTTAAAATTATGCCACGCTCCTTTCTGACTTCACAATTTGCAACAAACTGTATTTTCTTCCACATTTTTCACTCTATCTCCGAGATGGTATGCGCTAGGCATATAATTTGTTTGCCTACTACTAAATATTATGTTATATTATGTAATCTGAAAAGTTTCATGGAAATTTTCCAACAAATAACGACAATACGAGCAATTTAACTTTTTCCGTTCTTAATAATAGGTAACTTTTTTATACAATTTGATGATACTATTTATTGAATTTCTTTGAAGTTTAAGTAAGCTATACGACTCATACTTGTATTTTCTTCCTTGCTGTGGTTAATAATTAAAGAATGATAAATTTATAAGGTTATGGTTGTACTGAAAGGATTGTTGATCAGCAAATTAAGCGCAGCTTTTGCTTAGTGCACTAATCGGAATAGAAGGCGGACGCCATGCAGCTCAAGTGGTGTCTTCGTGTGCCACTAGAATGGCATTTATAGAGATTAAATCCTTGCTTTTAGCGCTTAATCCGTTTTATCAGTGGCAAACTAGGGGGCCAGGGACCACAGAAGGAGAACGGGCTTTGGTTTTTGGTCAACGGTTGTCGGTTTTCGGTTTTCGCTTCACTCGCCCGGGGATCCTGCGGTTGCAGTTCCTGGCCGAGGTCCTGGCGCTGTGTTGTTGTTATTGCAAAGGATAAAGCCGCGCAGAGCGAATGACAGCACGACTGGCGGACACAACAGGACGAATGAGTCGGATCCAAAGTATTTTACACTTTTGCACTAAAAAGCGTAATTGTCTGGAGCTTGTTGCTTTAGACGGGTTGCAATCAAGCCATTAGCTGGGTAAATATTATTTTATTCAATTAAAATGCACGGATTCGGCCGCATGTCACGTAGCCGCCTGCCTCTTTTTGGCCTCAAATCGTTGCCGTATACACATTTTTTACATTGGCCCGTCCCAGACCCTATCAATATCGGCTGGCTCTTGTTAATAAAGCCATTTGCCTATGCATATATACACGTATTAAATGTGTCATGCGGCAGTGACCGGCTACCTGATTTTTTGCAACATTTTTCGACAATGCCCGGCATTCTTTATTTTATGGCAATCGCTTTGTCTCTGACCCGGTACCAGGATCTCGGGAAAAAAAGCATATTGTGTTGCCAGACCAAAAAACCATATAGTAGTTTATTGTTCAAGAGCAAAAAATGCGAATAAACGCTGTCAATTGCATATTGATGGTTAATTACATTGTGAGATTTAAATAATAAAGCACTTGAGAGGGGGAAGGCATACTCGTAAAAGGAATTTCATTTGTTCGAGGGTAATTTGAATCAGCCTTAATAAATCGCATATTCAACCATGAGTATTTGATCTATTATTTGTTTGGGATAACCGAAGTGGCGGCTCAAAGAACCCTTCAACACACAAATTGCGGCCTTTGTGAGTCAGTGTAACAGTTTTTGGCAGCAATATTTCCATTATGATTACCTATTACCTATTCCATGGAATTATTGTTGGTCGTTTGGTCGAGAGTCTAGACGCTGCTCCACTCGATTCTTGTTGATGATGTCGGTGGCCCTCTAAGCCGGCTCGCCGGCTAGCTGGCTGGACATTCTCGGGAATATTTATGGCGCGTCGCAAATCTGCACAATGCAACCCGCAGTCCACAGTCCCGCAGTCCGCAGTCTACAGTCCGCAGTCGGCTGTCCGCACAAAAGTGGATAATACGAATATGTGGATATTTTTGGTCACGTTTGAATTTATTTGATTGCTGGCACTTTTAGCATTGTTGGAGCTGACGTTTTATTTAATGCCCTGCCAGCAACAGCAGTGGCCCCGGAATGGGGATCCTGCAGGACGTTTTGTGGGCGGGCCGGGCCATGGAAATTGCTCAGGAAACGTACAATTTATTTCAGTTCATTTCTTTTTGCCGCCATTTGGTCTGTGTGCAGTTGACTGGGCGCGGTCCTCCCACTACTATTGATGTTGATGTTGGTGCCTACTTTCGATTTTGGCATGTCGCGCCGCTCACGTTCGGCAATTGTCCTTGTTTGGAGTCCCATCAGCCCCGGACCCCGACGCGGGCGGGAAGGGTCCCGTGTTTGTAGCGACCGTCATTTGGCGGTCGACGTCCTCGCTCCGCGTCTGCCGGCATAATTTTCAGCAGCTGAAGTTGCCAAGTTATCAGCCAGACAGACATCCACAGCCACAGCCACAGACACATCCACGATCCACAACGGCAGCGACAATGTCGACGTTGTTGTCGCCCCACCTGGCAAAGGCAAACAAGCCATTTGATGTTTTCATTTCGCTGGCACCCATCGACCGCTCAACTCAAATTGAACGAGACCCCCCACCGTCAACTATACGAGTCCTTTGTTTTATGTGCCTTTCCAACCTCAACGAAAAAAACCAAAACTAAAGGCAGAGGTTATCGCGAGGAGGAATACCCTTTTTTAGGGGACTGTCTCAAGCTGGAAAATTGCTTCCATTTATTCTTGGCAGGAGCTTGAGCCGGGCTTGGGCAGCTTTTATTGGGCGTATGCCACCTTTAATTTGAAGATGTGACCATCTAAAGTTTAGTCTCAAGAGAGGTAAACACACTGCCCTAATTAAGATGCTTATGTAATTATCACAGAATTTTAAAAGAATTATGGGTGCATTAATTTAATGACGAGCAAAATAGGAAATCCCTATTTAATTTTATTAGTTAACTTTTATAAAATGTTTGACCTTATCTTTTAATAGGAATAATTCCTTTCCACCCTTAAGTCTTAAGTTAACCGATTATTTGTTTGATTTTATTACATAAGTTAAGCAAAAAACATTGTATATAAAGATAAAGAGCCCGAACAAGAGTCAAAGCTACAATTCACAGGAAAACTTCAACGGCTTTATAGGCACAGAGATTGGCCAAACTTGTAGCAATTTTACCTAGGGACAGTAGTATGCTCCCCCGTTAGGGTATCAAATATTATTGCAACTGGTAATATTTCCGACTGGCCAGGGTTGATGGTCATGTCTTGCCGTGGGCCACCGCATGTTGCCAGCTCAGAGGAGACTCATGTGTATCTTTGGCTGTGGATTTCGCCTGGTTTTGGGGTTTAGTGTGGTTTTGGGGTTCGGGACTCGTCTGTGTTTTGGGCTTTAGCTTTTGGCGTGACAAAGGCGAATAAATTTCGGCTACCGACGAGTATTTGCATAAAAATGCGGGCGCCTGAGTGCGAGTGACAATGAAATTTAAATATTTATGCTATACGCTTAATATTATTAGAGTTGGCCCGAAAACTTTTAGTCAGCCAGCCCCTCCGGTCGTTTGGCATTCCTTTTAACCAACAAGCGTTCGCTGGCAGTTGGAGTTTCTGGCTTGCAGCTCCTGTGGGGGTGGAACTTATATTAAAACATATTTTGCAGATTTTTGTTATGCGTGACGGCTGCCTGTTCGGGGGTTGTCAAAATTTTTCAAAAGAGTTTGAAACGAGCATAAAAATACCAAGAAATTGACTCATTAAGTGTCGGGCATATACTACTTTCGGTTTAAGCGCAGTTTTGTGGGTAACTTTGGCTCGAGATTATAAATGAAACGTCTGCGCTGGTGTTTAAACTAATTGGGTTAAACAATCAGATGTTGCTGCACTGCCAGCTTGATAAACATTTGTAGGGCTTGCAGCGAAAACGAAAGCACACACCAAATGGCCAGCAAGTAGGACAACAAGCAAGTGAATGCGGAGTCAAGGAATCAAAGTAATGAATCACTCCGGGACCCCGCTATATGTACATCCCGTGGCTGCCGTCCCCGTGACCCCGCCACTTGGCCCCGGCAAACAAATTCAACTTGAAGTGAACTCGACTTCGAGTTGACTTTTGACCGTCAAACGGCGGAGCGGAAAGTGGAAAGTGAGCAAAGTGCATGCAAGCGAAAGTTGAGCGTAAGACGCCAACTGACCCTTCGCCCCCCATTTTCCCACCCCGCTCCCCGCTCCCCGCACCGCCCATTGTCCCCCCTCTTCCGCTCTGTGTTGGCTTAGGAAAAGTTTCGAAAAGTATTTTACACGGTCGCCGTTGCAAGCGAAACTGATAGTTGGCTCTTAATAAATGGCATGCGCTTCCCAGCTGCCACAGGACGTAACCGTGGGCGTAACCGGGTGGGCGTGGCACCCGCCCAGGTGAACGCAAACGAAATGGAATCTGTGCGAGCTGATGAGGTGAGAGAGATACGAAAAGGAAAAAGGGGGACCAGAGCCCAGAGGAAAGCTGTGGCACGATGGCAACTGCCACAAGGAACTAGCGCAAAGTGGATGCATGAAAGATGTTTACACTCCGATGAATGAACAGCTGGCAGATGGATGGCTATTCAAAGATGAATCTCAAAGATGGATGCAGCTGGACAACGGAAAATTATTTAGTCTTGGTGTTTTCTAAAAGCATTAAGGTTATCTAATTAAACCACAAAGCTAAAGGGTACATTATAAGTCAAAATTGTAAGATTTGTTAACATAAAAGTAGGTAAAGTGAAAGAGAATTGTTTTTTCCCGTGCAGAGATACACCAAAAATTTAAAATTCTTGCTATTTTTCAGCATTTTTTGTTTCAAACTTTTAATTGCTGGCAAGAATGCAACGTTTGCCCAACTAGAATCGAATTTCCTTTGTCCTTAATTGAGACCAGGGAGTTTCCTTAGAGTTTTAAATATATAGTAAAATGTAACCGATAATCTTTGATTTCTCTCCAAAACACAATTTACTGGCGAACTGTTAATTTGAATCGTAATTGCTGCTGATGCTATCAATGTTGCATCCCTTTGGGTGTTTCTATGCGGAAAACCGCACAAATGAACAATATTCAATTAATATAACAAACAATTATCATCAATTTTCATTAAATTTAACAACATTAACGAAAAAACACAGCCACTGGAAAAACAGTGACCTGGAATGACGGCGCATTTGCCATTCGCAATTAGTTGTTAATAAACGCCGCCCCCTCGTTTCGGGCTCATAATTAACATGGAAATAATAGTTATTAAATGCCTTAAATAACTGCAATGAAATAATAAAAAAGCAGAAAAGTAAATAGACTGAAATGGGGGGAGGTGGAGACTGAAATGCCGTTGAAATATAAAATTTTAAATATGAAAAGAAGGGAAACGCAAAACTACTACGGCATTGCAGGCTATTCACACTTGAACACAAACATTCGCTTATAAGCACAAATGCAAACCGCAAAAAGTCACTCACTCCCAGGAACACACAAACAGCTTGTACATAAAAATGCTTTTAAAATGTCAAAGCGCGTAAAAGAAAGCCCCGAGTGAGTGCGGGGAGGCGGTGGAAAGGTTAGTCAAAGGATTGATGGCAGGGCTTAAATAAGCCGGCTAACGGGGGGCCGGAGGAAGTAAAAGTTCACGTTGCGTACACGCCGTGTGTGCCCAAAGTCAAAAAACGAAACGGAACGCGCTCCAGAGCGTCGCCTAATCAAAAATGCTTTGCGTGCCGCTTTGCAAAAGCCAACCTCCACCAAATCTACACCTCCTCCATAGCCCCATTGCCCCATAGCACGGCTTAAGCACAACAGCTAAGCCCGTATCAAGTATACGCCCCATTCGCGGGATGCTGCCGGGGCTTTGACAGAGTTTTTATTTGCATTTTATTAATGCTAAACGATTTCCTCCTTGGCATTGGCCGCGCCGGCGTTTGTTGTTTTGGGACGAGGCTATGCAACTGATTTACCAAAGATTATCCATCCATTTTTTTGCGATTAACAAAATATTCATTTCAAATGGCTTATAAAAATTAAATATTGTACAACAATATTTGTTGGGCTTACTCCTGGTATTAATATGGCTGCTTGGGAAAATTGTTATGAATAGTGTTTTAATAGGATTGAATTTCGTCTTTGGTATAGCTTAGTAAATAGGTACAAAAAATTGAAGCCTTTTCTTTTATAAAGCAGGTGCACATGTAGATTAAATGTATTTATACTTGAATTATGAATAACAAGTAAAAACGCTAGAGGCAATAAATTTATATAGTATATTGGTGCAGCCAATATCTATCTGCGTTGCGATTAACCGGCTACGCACATTTCCACGCATTTCCCCCCGTTAAAATAACAAAAATGTTTGGGCCCACAAGCTTCTTCATAGAAACATTTCTCATCCGGAATATTTATCCACAAACCGCGAACTCTAATAAGTACTATGGACTTACCTCGATCTCGAAAGGGCCCTCCACATTTTTCTGATGTTGCGGATCTCCAGGTGAAGGATGAAGAAGGTGAAAGCGGCAGCCAGGTCCAAAGGTCTGGAGATGACGTCGATGGAGGCAATAACCCTCCATTTCCAGTAGGTTGTTGGCGGGGAGAGCGGGCGGATCCAATGTTGGAGATGCGCTCCCGCCCAGGAAATAGGCGCTCAGGTCGACGTGTGGCGAGGGGAACTGGTGGGGAACTAGTGGGACAGGGCAGGGAAAATATTATTTTACCTACCCAAAACATCGGGCTCGGTGAAGCTTAAGCAATGATCTGTTTGTTAGAAACAGTTGGGAATTCTAATTACGCGGAACGTCGGAAATACTAAACAAAAAATTTGGTATTCTGGTATCAAATTAAAGTTAATAAGTAAATATTTTGTTTATATAAAATCAAATAAGCGATTAAATCGACAGCTTCGCACGAATAGAATACTGGATATAAGTTTATCACTCAAGTATCTCTCACGCTAAAACTTCCATGTTTGAATGTAACACATTTGTATAGCCAAAAAAATTACGTAGTCACTTACCCCCAACTTATGAACCGCATTTTGAGTATGTTTAGACCCCTTAATGATTTGACTTTCAACTTTTGACTCTGTTGCATAGAAAACGAACGTAATAATATGACAAGAATGTTACGTTTTTGATTTAATGACCCCGTTTCTGTCATATTTTGGTAATGTTTTCGTGGCATCTCCAACTCCATGGCTGCTGACGTAGAAGAGTGAGCTGGGAACGCGGGTGTTTAACACTTTCCGTCACAATGTGGCACGCCCTTTTGACTGCCGCTGTCAGAAAAATGCGTCGGAGTAAAAGAAACGAAAAAATGAAAGGGAAAGAATAAAATAATTCATGCAACGCTGACGAAGAGCCCGAAGTGGTCTGGAGGCTCCTGCGTCCTTCCCATCATCGTGAATAATTTGGGTCACTTGGCGGCAGTTAGTCAGCTGCAACGTTGTTGCTTTTGTTGGTGCTGCGGTCGCGTTTTTCATTGTCGGCATGCGGCAGCCGCATTTTTCAATCCCTTTCCTTCGCCCTCAGACGCTCGCTTTCGGGGCGCCATCTTAAACGCCTTTAAACTGAAAGACGACATAATTAATTAAGCTCGGTGGCTTGACTGATGTCCCGGCCAGGCCGGTCAGGGCGGCCATCCTGGCCAGGACCAGCCACTCGGCACCCAGCACCCGGCAGGCGGCATTGTAATGCGTGCCGCGAAAGGGCCACAAATTTAGTGGTGCGGCCCCAAAACCGGCAGCCGCTTGTGGCTCATTTGCAGTCTCCGGAAACGGAAATTTATGCCACCCAAAAGGCCAGTAGGGCAAAACTAGACGCAGCTCATAAAGCCTCAACTTTCAGTCTATGAATTCTCTGTGTGAGCGGTGCGAGCTGTGTGATGTGGGGTGTGTTATAATTTAATAAAACGCTCCTAACAGCAAACGCTTGATGTAAATGCAAAAAGTTTTCAAATGTTTTTGGTTGTGCAAGCGGCTCTCGGAGCGGAAGTGCTGCTAGCTACAGCTGTGATTGCTACCCTCTCTGCTGTGTTGTGTTGTGTTATGTTCTGCTCTGTTCTGTTGTGTTGTGTTATGTGTTAATTTTTAAAAACTGCCCAGAAGCGGGCCAAAAAACATGGAGTAGTACAGCTCAAAACTGGGCACTCGCTAGCCGTTGGTAGTGCACTCGCCAAATGGAAATAACACAAAACCCATTGCTGTGATTACTTTGCAGCAGCCGAGAGCAGCAGAGTTTTCCCCTTTTACCCGGGTTTCCTCACAATTTCAAAGTGTTTTTTCCCCTGTTTTTTACTGCGAATGGCCAGCGGTCAAATAGGAATAACTTTGCTCGAAACTGTTGCACTTTTAATGCGTTTCGTTTCGGCTGCTTAGGTTCTGGGCGGTGGCGGTCGGAGCTCAATGAACCTTGTTAAATTTTCACAGTTTCCTTTTTGAGGCGACTAAAATTTAGTTGTTTTCAAATTGAATTGTTGTTTATTTTTTACGCTCATATCACAAATTGAATATATAATTTGGTAATACCGAACCGAAGCTTAGTAAACACATATACTTGTGATGCTCCAACCTAATGTCGATCGTCTAATCTCTAACTAATGTAATAAATCTTGGCGGAGGTTTCATTAATTTAAAAAGAGAATGATAATGTGCTTTCGAAAAATATGTAAGCTGATAAAACACGCATATAATTGTCTAAATTGTAAGGAATTAAAAGCTGCCGAAGGCTTATGCCTTAAAGTAAATAACCGTGGGGTTACAATAATCTTTTACGCTACTATTTATATTCGAATATTAGTTGGTACAAGTGTTTAGATTATTGTTATTTTTTAGGCCTGGCAATAGCCGATTCGTAGTAGAATGTAGATATATCTCAGTGGGCGGTGAGGACTAGTTTGTGTTGCAAGTGCTGACTTTGTGGCCTCTTTGTCGCTGGGAGAAAGAATTAAGTAAATAGTTTTAGAAGTTTATTTTATATTTCCGATTTTACGATTGTTTTATTGGTTGAAATTGTCATCAATATGGAGTGAGTGCATTTTTCTGCATTTGTACTTGGAATTTTATCCAAATTATTTCAGAAAATGAAATGCCCTTTAATCCGCTGGCGCACTTCATGTTTATTTATGCCAATGCATTGTATTATTCTTATTATTATTGTTGATGCGGTGGCTGCCACCGAAGTTGTGCTGTAAATGTCAGCGGCAATATTGTTCGAGTTAATGCCCAGGACGTCGGTTCTGGTCAATGCGATTACGCTGCTGTTTGCATTGATTGCAGCAGCAGCAGTACACAATCCGGCGACAGAGCTTGTCACTGCAAGTTGTGGGCTTTTTCCTTATTTTGCCCCAGCCCTTTGCATTTATTTGATGTTCATAATATGCTGAAAAAGGCGGCGGCTGGCGGGAAAATGCCGGGGCCGCGGGGATCATTTGACATGGACGAGTGTAAATTAATTGCATAAATTAAGAGGAAATGCACGTCCCGCGGCAAAAACTTCGAGTGCTCCCGCCCACGTGGCGAATGCGTAATGTAATCTCCAGGTGATAATTGATTCTGAAAAGGAGCAAAATAAAAACAAAGGGATGGTCCGTTTCGATATCGCGTGAACTGCAAACCTGTAAATGTGCAAATAATTATCTAAATAATTGAAAAAGGGATCCGAAAAGGGACTGCTTCTGGTGCTGTTACACTTTTAATTATGTAGAACAACAGGTCTGGACTCCTTGCTCCTTGCTGGCCCGCTGTTGTTTGGTGCTTCACGCCAACTTATTTGATTTTCGCTTTTTCCGCTTGCTCCTGCCAGCTTTCCCTCGCCTTTCCTTCGCGCTGAGCTTTTAACTTGTGATCTGTGCGAGCTGCAGAAACTTTGGCCAAGAAGTTTAAGTTAAAGTGAATGCCGGCGCGCTACCTTCGGCCATCCAGCCCTTTTAATGGCTGCTTTAGGTTGTGTAAGCCAATTAGTTCTTAATTTGCAATTTGTTTTGCTGCAGTCGCCCCCTAAAGAAAATACAAAAAAAAAACAAAAAAAATTGGGGGTTATAAGAAGGAAAGCTGGAAAAACAAAGCGACCAAAGGAGTTAAAGGCAAAGCCAACCAGCAGACGAGCATATTTAAAAACTTTTGTTTTTCCAACTTTCCAGCTCCTCCCCTTTTTATTTTTTATTTCTCATTTTCATTTTCATTTTTTGTTGTTTATTGTTGAGCGAGTTTTCCTCCACTCGCATCCGATGGCTGCTCTTCCTTTAAAACGCTCCTTTCCTTGCGCTTTTCTCCTGTTTTTTTTTGCATTTTTTTTTTGCTTTTAATGTGAAACTTTTAACTGAATTAATTCCTTTTACTGGGATGCCCTCGCCCCTGCTACTGCTACTTATCTATGGCTCCAAATGCGCAGCGAAGCGTTTAGTTTAATCTTTTAATTTTTTCTTTATTTCTCAGTGTGCTCTCTCTGTGTGTGTGAGTGTTGTTTTCCAAGTGAAAGTCGAAGCTGAAGGCTTCGATGCTGATTAAAGGCGGCCAAGTTTTTGGCCATATGCTAAATTGAATTCTCCGGGGAAATAATCCTTGAACCCTTTGGCCTCCTGTTGCACATTCGCAGACGGGGGGCCCATAAATCATGCGTCATAAAAAGGATGCCGGGGAGCGGGTTGGTGGAAATTAATATTTTAGTTGTGCCGGCATATCCACACACGCTCACGAAACACCTGTCATAAAGGTAAATGTCATAAAACGTTGGGAGGCGGGCTGGAATGCTGATCCTGCTCCCGCTCCTGCTCCTGCTCCTGCTCCTGCTCCTCCTCAAGCGTCGCAAGACGGAGGTGGGTGCGTGACTGGCGTCGGCTCGTCTGGCAGCTTGGCATCGTGGCATCGTGAATCGTGAGCCTCGGTAGCTGTTTCATTTCGCTTTCTCCGGCTTATCAGCGCGCCCGCCGGCGGATGTCAGAGTAAGTGAAATATTTCCAAACAAATAAAATGAAATGTGCCGCAAAAACGCGCACAGAGCAGACAAACAATACCGAGAGTGAAATAAAGCGTACGAGTACACCCCGAAAAGAGTGTGTGCGAGCTTTTTTCGGCCTCGGTCCTGGAGGTGGAGTAGCATTCGCAGAAGGAGCCGTAGCCAACGAAATGGTAACATGACATAAACATGACATTTGACTTTCGCTGGCTCCGTTTTTGTTTGTATTTATTTAATTTTTTTTCGGTCGTAGTCCCGAATCCTGGCAGCTTTCGGGTGGCCTTACGGAACGTGACTTGCCGCGCTTAGCAGCTGAACAAATCATATGCACCTTTGTTAAGAAATTATAAGCCCAAAGTCGGCACGCGAATCAAAAATGCACGAAGCCTTTTTGAAAGGAAACAAATTTGTGTGTTTCTCGGCACTTGGAAAAAATCAGTTTACAAACAATTATTTTCTTTAATCCCACACTTACTGCCTATTTGAAGAGATATTATTTCCTTTGATTTGGCCAAAAAACAAATATCTAATTTTCAAAATAATCCAGCAGAGTATTCCCTGTTTGGTTTTATAAAATGTTTTTCATCAAGACCCAGCACGACTTATTAATTTGAAAGCCTTTAGCCAGAAAAAATAATGCCAAAGCCAATTTAGCAAATTGTTTGCCATCTAAGCTAAATGTTACGACCCAGACATGTGGCCTGGAATTTATGTGCTCGACAATTGCCCGCCCACACCCACGCGGAAAATGGAAACTTTTCACCAAATGCAGCTCCAGGGGAGGCGGATCCCGGGGCCAATCAAGAGTGAAGCCAAGACTAATACTCAAATCAATGGCCATTCAAGTTGAATGCATTTCGCCAAACTTTTTTCCAAGCCAAGCGGACTGCGGGCCGTGACTCCGGGCCGGTCAATTGTCAGATGCCATAATAATTTGCCACATCATTAACGTTGCGGCTTCCACTGGGTATGTGGGTCTGGAGGAGATCAAAGCGCTTAATAAACTCTGACAGGTCATTTGGTTGTGGACGCTGTTCGGGATACGTTTGCCAGCGCGAATTAGAAAGGCATTAGAGAGCCGGAATGGCCGCAATGCCCGGCGGCGCTCGGCTGCCACTCAAGACATTAGCATTTTTAATTTCCAATAAAAATTCAAAAAATCGCCGCACAAGTAGGCGATAAAAAATTAATAAAGCTGCGATTATACGGAGGACCGCCAGGCCACCGAGACAGTTGCGGCTCAATGTCAGTCAGCCCCGGAAAAGCGGGGAGTGGCGGGGAGTACTAGGGCAGAGAGCTGTGAAAATAATTTGAAATTCAATTTTCGACAATGGCACACAAAGGAATCGCGTCGCATCAGCGGCAACAGACGGGGCGGCTTTCTGGGGTCGGCCTTTGGGTGGCAAGTTGAGAGGAAGTTGGGCGGGTCAGTGGGTCGGTGGGCGGTGGGTGAGTGGTGGAGAGGCGGTCGTTGGTCGGCGTGGCCACGGCTCGTTAGGAGGCAAGCGAGCGTTGGCCCAGGGTCCCGTACCTGTGGCCTGGTTACTTTCCTGCACAGAAATAAAATACGGATCCTTCAACGGTTTTCACTCAAAACTATTGAATAAATGAAAAAGCGAACATTCTTACAAATTTAAATTTATATGCGAAATTGAAATAGTTGTCTTTATTAGTAATATATTAGACCTCAAATAAGAATTTGAATAAAGTATTAAAATGTTAAAAAACACCTTAACAAATTTCAATGAAATATGAAAGTTAAATAATTTTCTTTGTTAGTAATGATGTCTAGCTTAAAATAAGGGGGAAAGTTGTACTGTACTCATATATTTGAATTTATATAGAGTGAATTAACTTGCAACCGTTAAAGAATTGAAATAGGTATAAAAATGTAAATAATTATCTTTACAAATTATTATTAATTTGTATTCTTTCGACCGAATTAGAAAGTTTATTAGTTACTACTTATTTTAAGTAAACTTAATTTATATAAATAATTTACTCACTTGATAGTGTTGCTTTATGATGTATAACATTTTTTTGAGCTATGTTATAATTGGCTTATTATTGTGGCTATAAGTGGTATCCAAATAATATTATTTAAATGATTTTGACTATTTGACAAAGTAGATATACTGATGTTGAAACTTTGCCTTTCTCTTTGGGTAAATGTTTCTGAACTTTTTTTTAAAAAGGATAACCCATACAAGTTTATTTAAACTTAATTTTTATTCGATTTCTTCCTCTTGATGTATGTAGATGCCTTATCATTGATGTTTTCCAATAAGCTGTGCTTTTTTCATGAGCCGTAGTTTAAGATTTTAAAGCTAAATCTGAAATTTTTCGCAGTGAAAGCGTTTGTGGGAGTCCGTCAGCGCTTCGCTTGTTGAATGTCCAGCAATTGCAAGGCCTGGGGCTTCGATGGGCGGATCGGAGGAAAGGGGGCAGGAGCGCGAGAACTGAAGCTCACTTGCAACATGGCGTGGAAAATTTACGATTTTATTACTCAATAAATGCAAAAACTCGCCACTCGTAAAGCAGGAAAACCCTCCGCCCTCGGCCAGCGCTGCTTCCTCTTAGTCTTCATCTTTTTTGTTCGAGATGCTGCACTTCCTGCGTCCTTTTAAAGTTATTCGGAGGAATGGCTTAAATTACGCTTTGGAGGGGTTTTGTTTGGGAGCTCGGGGGTTTTGCGGGGAGCGGGTGGCGCTGCACAAGACACAGACACCCACCACTCTTTCTGGGTTAATGTTGGCAGGTGGAAATTTTCGAAATCCCCGGCGGTTTGAGCTCCGCTTCGTTTCGCTTCGCTAGCAGGTCATGCATAATTTAAAATTAATTTCGTTCTATGTAAAATTTTGCGCTCTGGCTTAGGAAGGGCAGATGGAGCGGGAAGGGGGGCCGGGGCGAACGGAAAGCAACACAGGACGACTGTGAAATATTATATATATTTGGCATTGTGTGTATTGTGCTGAATTAATAGCGCAAATTGAAATTTTATGGCCATCAAACATTTATGGCGGATCGTTTGATATTTGATTTGTGTAATTCCGGATTTGTGATTTTGTCCAATTGACCGACCTCAGAGGAAATCCTCCGAAAAGTGAGTATCGGAGGTAATCGCTTGTCAAGTATCTGCCGTTTTCCAGCTCAGCTGTAAACTATTATTGGGGGGAAACACGCCGTGATGGTGCAGTCCTAATTCATTGGTTGGCTGTAATGCAGTTGCTTCCCCTTTTCCTCTTCGCTGCCTTTCCTTTTGGCTGGGAAAACCTAAAAGTTCGGGCGTAAATTAGCAAAATTCAAACTGCTGTTCCGTTTCCTTTGCTTTGGCAGTGTCAAGACTTTTAATTGCAACAAAATAATTATGGCGCCCTCGGGCAAATTGCAAATTGGAAATTGCAACTCGACGCGGCGCCAAAAAGATGCTTAGCAGGCTCCCCAGCTGCATTCGCAAAAACACTCGAAAATTAAAAGCAAATGAAACAAAAGACAAACAATAGTGGCAAACAATGGAGCGCTGGAAATTACACTCAGGACAATGCAGATACCCTGCAGTTAAACTTTTCAATGGGGCTTACAGGGATTTCTGGCACGGCAAGAACATTTCAACGAGTTTATTAACAATTTTCCCTCACCAGAACAGCCTTTAATATACTCGTAGATTTACTATAGAAATCTTGGAAACATTTACTGAATCGTTGCTTGTTTCGCTGTATAAATGAAAGGTTATGGCTTCAATAGTTCTGTGTGAGCATCTTGTCGAAGTCTTAAAGGTCCTGCTGACTGTTAAATAAAATGTCAGGACGGACTTTACGAGCCAAGTTGCGTGCCCCAAATAAAAAATAGAGAAAACAGAGAAACACAATTTTTAGTGAGCATTTTGGGTGAAAAAGTCCGCAGCAAACCATTTAGCAGTTAGTTTTGGCTTTAGCCATTTGCTGATGCTGCTTGGCCTGGTTTATGCTCGAGCCCGAGCCCAAGCCCAAGTCGTTTTTGATACGGATTTTGTTGCCGTTACTTCTCTTTTTATGACTGCAGCAAGTGTGTGTGCCGAAAGTTTGCTGCCTGCCGTGCCCCGCAACCCGCGAGCCCCTCATCCTGCCCCATTACCGCTTTTTGGCCCCTAAAACAATGAGGCAAGTGCTCGGTTTCGTTTGTGCCACCAGTGCGTGACGCATTCCGGCTGCACTTGAAACTTGAGACTCGCACTTCCACTCCCCCCGAACCGGCCCGGGATTCCCCTTTACAGTATAAAGTGTATAGTGTTTTCCCGGGGCAGGCTCTGCCTGGTGCTGTTCTGTATCTGGCCAAGCTGCAAAGTGTTAGATAAAGTTTCGGCGCCACTTTGTTGACTTGCCAGACCAAAATGTGTGCTTAACTCCCCAACCCCAACCCCAACCCGAGCCCCAACCACCAGCCACCCGCTTTTGGATTTTCGCCGCAGAAAAGTTATCGAAATGAAGATCGGTGGTGCCCTGCAGCTGTATCGCGGCAAGTGGAACTTGATTTCGAGTGCATTTGATAAAGTTGATTAAACTTTAAAGTGTTCGGGATGGATGGCCATCCTCAAAGCTCCCATCAAGCTTGTGACCTTCAAAGGAGGAATGCCAAATGGTTTATGTGGTAAATTTCATGGCACGTGTGCCAGTTTCAAGTCGTTTTTTTTTTGTATAATTTCTGAGTATATTTAACAATCTTTAAGGCAAGTTATTAGTCATAAATCCTGAGATTAGACATTCAGAAATCCTACTCATGTAGTTCCTCCTAGAACACCTATTTATTCAAATAGCATTATTCAGGATAACCCAATTCCCGCATGCATTGATCCCTTTCTGCCAACCCCTCCGGAAAATACTGGAGCAGCGCGGAGAAGCAACTGAAATTAAATAAATTACGTGATCTTATTAAACGCGTCTGCGGAAAGGGGCCGACTAGGCCGAATAAATAGATGTCCTCTTGCATAGCAGACACAGTCCAAATGTGAGTTTATTTCCAGCCGACTGAACGTAACTAAGATTAACTGTTGCGCGGTGCATACCCCATCCGTGCCACCAGGCAGGTGGCAAAAACGTGGAACGTGTCCCGGCGCCTCCCGGATAGAGTTGGGTAGTTTTCGGATGGGCGCCCGTGGAAAATTAAGTGCCGCACAAGCAGCTGGAAATTTATATCAAAAAGTTAACGCAACGCGCAACCGCACCCAAAATCGAGACTAGTCCGAGTCCATTTGAAAGTTGCCTGTTGCCATGAAAGGAAGGCAGACTTCTGTTGCCTGTTATTTCCTGGCAGTGCTCCCTGTATCTGGGGGTATCCTTGGACTGCCCCCGTCCGCCCGAGTCGTCCTCGGCGCGTGTATAAATCTTGCGCCGGTTTTATTTGGCTTAATGACCAGACGTGCACGGCTCCATAATTTACGGGCGGGTTTTGGGGGGTGCTGCGTGGCGGTGGCATGTAGATGAGGCGCCGCCTGGCAGACAAAGTAGGCAAAGTCCGGAGCTGTTTGTATCTTACTTTGGTATCCCCCCGCGTATCATGTAGTTGTGTGCGCTACTTGAGGCAACATGTTGCGCTTTTACTGCCACACCGGTCTGTGTGGGGGAAGTGTCTACTTTGTCTTACTTTGCGCTACTTTGTTGCGGCTTTTAATAGAAAATCCTTTGGCCCTACCCTGCCCAGCCCCTGGATCCGGAAGCTCCCGCTCACCTGAACTCGCGCTGATTATCTCCGAAGGATACGGCGGTCCCATGGTAATTACTAGGCTTAGCCGCCGGGACAATGCCGGTGACTTTGAATCTGGGTTGGAAATCATAAGAAATGCACGCTGGCCGCTTTGAGTAAATCTCATAATTTATTTAATTGTATTTTAGTGTGTGCAATAAATTTATATTAGCGACAGTGCTCCGTGCACCCGCATGTGGCAAGCCGCAACGAGACAATGAGGACACCGAGCGTAACAATATAATAAAAGGTCCACCCTCGCCGCTCGTCGGGTTCGTGTGTGCGAGTGCGAGTGCGAACAATGACTGACCAAATATTGACATAAATGTCAAACTCGAATTAGAGCTCAGGGTCAAGGGTCGACCCTCCACCGCCGGCCAACCAGCAACCAGCAGTCACTCGAACAAAAGATGCAAGTTGTTAAATCCAACCGGGTCCGGGATGTGCTGTGCTTCTCTCTAATCCTAAACAAACAGGGAAGAACGGCGAGGGGAATGGGTGCGGGAGCAGACACTTTGGCCATTATGCAATAAAACAATGCCTGCGAGGAGTGGCTGTATCGATGCACTGCAAAAAAAAGGTTACATAACATATTGAGGGAAGTACAATAATATCTGTGAAATTGAATTATTTTCTTAATCATTGCAGTGGTGCAAAGATTCCCCAGTGATGATTAAGTTTATCAAATATTTAATAAATTAAAATTGTTTTAATGTTTCATTGCCTTCTCAGGGTTGTTATAAAAAAAAACGATCCAATGTAAATGAACACATGAAGTAAGAACGATTATAGTCGAATGTCTCGACTATAAATACCCGGTTCATGGTTTTCACCTGTTTGGTTGTAGCTATAAATTAGATATATTTGGAGATATTCGGAGTTTGCTGCTCTCTATAGAGTAAATTGTCACTAGCGCAGGCAGAGATGGTCGTAACCGACTAATTTCCGCAGCATATATAGTTATTGGCTCTACCAATTACTCGTAATATCCGAATTAAGAGTCTTTAGTATTAAAACTGTGGACGCCGTAGAATTTCGAGGCTTGTGGCAGTGCAGGAGGAGGTAGCTCATTTTAAAAACTATTTTATACTTAACTGGTATCCCCAGAATCAGAATATGTAATTTATTTTTTATTATTTTTTGTTTATCTATTGTAATTTCTAAGGACTAGGCGTTTATACGGACAAACGGACATGGCTATATCGTCTCGACTGTTAATGCTGATCAAGAATAAAAATACTTTGTTGGGTCGCAAACCACTCCATCTTCCAGTTACATATTTCGTACGAATTTAATATACCCTGTTAGATCCGGGTTTAATAATTTACTCGCCAGAAGATAATTTTTCTTTGTGCAACCAAGGAAGATATATTGAAGATTAAGTTCCATAAGCATATTGGAATTGTTTGATAAACAAATGCCAGGCTTGGGCACGGGCACAGGGCACAGGGCACAGGGCAGCGGATTAACCTTAAGTACTCCCCGGCATTCAGCAGGGGATAGCAGTCGCAGTCGTAAACTAGCTGACTGGAAATGAGCAAATTGCACGCTAATGCAAGGCATTATGCTTTTGGATCGTTCGCAATCTGCTGCTGCTGCTTCTGGCTTTGAGTGTTTGCCTTTGGGGTTGGTTTGGCTGCCGCTCGCTTTTTCCTCGGCGAACTGCGTTATTTCACCTTTAATCCGCACTTGGCGCACAGTAAACAGATGGCAGCCGCAGCAGCAACCACCCAGAGCCGCACCCACACTTCAACCACCGCAGCAAATGCAATGCCATTCATTATGCACCACATCGGGGTCTGTGGCCCCTTCTCAAATCCGATGCCACATTGCTCTCATTGATGCTGGACTTGTTTATTTCATGGCATGATGCCTCCTCAATGGCACTCTTATCCGTGGGGTGGCAAAAAGGTAGCCGGCCGGTCCAATATTGATGCCTCTCGAGCCATGGGAACAATGGAATTTGGTCCGCAGCATCGAGGGGGATAATGGGATAGAAGCTAAATGGGTTAGCCCCGACCCAGCGTATCCATAACGCTTTAATGGGCAGTCCTTCAGTTGGGTTACGTTCTACTAATTCCATTAACCAATCGCTCTAATGATGGTATGGAAAGATTTCTTTAGTTTTCAATCCCCACTACTGCACAGGTATTTGTGCATATGGCAGCAGGAGAATAATTAGCTAAAATTACAGATTAATAAATAAGTGATCAGTTCAGGTTGACTAGTCACCGAGCATTGTTGCGGCTAGAGTAAGGAAAATTGTTTTGCGAGGCCATTGACAGGTTGACTCTGCAGGATTGTGGCTGCAAATTCTTCCTGCCAGTTAGCTCTCCAGCTGCATGTTTACTTGAAATAATAGCCAGGCAGGTATTAATTGAGTTACATTATGCAGTCGTGTGTGCAAAACCACAAAATAGCTGGGCCAACATCAGTTGTTTTTGGCAAGCGAGGCCGAAATATTTCACAGCCGTCCGAACTGTTTCAATGAGCGAAATGCAATTGGAATTACAACAAGAGCCACAGCACAGGAGGGGACAGGACATGCGAGTATGCCCATAACTGACATCCTAAATATTGCATACATCTTGTGCATTGTGTCCATGTGGCAAATAATTATGGCATTAATATTCCTATGCAAATGTATGCACAGTGTCAGTGCGCTTTGTTCGCCGTTGCAGGCAGCAGCATCCATGAAACTCTATCTCTTCGGGGTTGGATGTGGCACGTGTTCATTAATATAATTACGACCGCAAAATGGGGGGAGTGGGAGGGGTGGGGTGGGGCATGCGGCGTACATAAACACCCAATGGAAAGCCATCAGCCATGCCCATACTTTCCGTTTTTCCTGCGAATCGCAGCCGTTGTGTTGGCTAGTTTTGTCTAAACGCATCAGACAACCGATAATACAAATAACTAGCAACAGCTGCCGCATCTTCCTTTGGGCCTTTACTGCCCCCCCCTCCCGGCCACTACCCCGCCCGCATATGAATGTGTATGTATAATCAAGCAGGTACTGCTAATGGATCTGATTCCATTGAAACCCCCCAGAAACTCCCGCCCGACTCCCAAAACTAAGCACGGATTTCGGTTCGCTCTAATGAGCTCTGCGTGCGGCTTAAGGGCAACTCCAGTTGCTTCTATTTGCGGCGCTCTATGTGGGTAAAATTACTTGCAACTGCCGGTGGCGAAATTGCTGGGGATAGTGTATGTTGTGCGGGGTTGCACATACATATGTACGAGTATACTCGTACATCACCAGCAGATGCATTTTAATTGGAATAGCGAATCGGCGAGCCAACAACGAAAAAACATAAAACGGCGAACAAAAAGGCGGCGAATGCCCAATTAGAAGCCTATTAGTGGCACACATCCTACCCCGCAACCGGTGCGGAGTTGCTTCATTGTTGCTGCAATTATTGTGTTGCAGCACGAGGCGCGGGAAAAGTGCCCAAGGCACGGCAACAAATTATGCCAAATGGCTAATGAATAAATATCTGTGTGTTCGGCGGTGCACGGTGCACTAGAGCTGCAAAATCATCGATTTTCGAAACATCGATGTTAAAGTATAGGTGATTTTTTGTTTTAAATTAAAAAAGTTAAAATCCATATTTTAAATTTCCATTGGCTTCTGTTTTTTCAAAACAATTAACTGTGTTTAATTGGGTTTTGGTAGCTAATCTTTAAACTATACATAACTATACATGTCCTTAACGCTAAATAAACGTTTAAAATTAGTTATTATAAACCAAATCACTTTAATTTCGAGATCTTTTAATTGCAATTCCATTGCTTTTTTCCACAATTTTTTGGTGTTACCAGTAATGAAATATTTGGTGTCACCAAAGGCATCTGAGCCACTGTTAGAAATCTTGGCAATATTGCAGCAAGCCGTATTTATATTAGCTTACTGATTTATTTTAATTTAGTACTCCTTGGTGTTTACAATGCGAAAATAGGTAGAATTTAAGGCAACTCAATTTAATACATCACATTTTTAACAGGAATAATTACTTTTCAGACTACAAATTAAATTAAAATTAAAACGTCACGAGAGACTTTATTTTCTCAACATACCACCAGATATTCAAACACGCTCGGCTTATTTTTAGTTAAATAATCATTTTGAATACATTCGCGCACATGATATTGCAAACACAGTTGAAGCTTTTCGTTTATATTTTTTGCGGGGCTAAGACTAGGTAAATGATATTATAAGCCCGGTTTTTCTGTCGGGCCTGGGAAAAAATGTAGATTCATTTGTATTTGCTGCCGCATTGTTTGGCGTTGAAGCCGCACTAATAAGAATGCAACGACAAGAGCAAACACATCGGCAAAAAGCAGCAAAGCAAATGCCGCTTTGTATCTCATTCGGGTGCGTGTGTACGCTGTGGCATGCCACATAAACTTGACGCTGCAACCGCCGCGCTGTGTGATATTTTAGCATTGAGCAGCTCTCTATATCCCTCCACCCTCCCTCCCCGTTCGCCGGTGGGATATTTAAATCTTTGTTGCCGAGCTGGTTTGCTGGAGCAAGGATGCGGCGCTGTTGGCTTTTGTATGCGCATTAATGCAACGACTCTCATGTTTATTCACACACAAATTTGCAGCAAATTCAACGCACAACGCAACTGCGGTGATGGTGGGTGGTTGTAGCTGGCGGATGCACTTGCAGCTGAAACAGAAACATATACAGATACAGATACGCTTGCAGCTACGGCTTCGGCTACAGATACAGATACAGATTCTCTCCCACTTGGCTGAAGCAATCTGCCAGCAAATGCGCTTTACATTTTGCACACGCTAATACAATTTAATGGTCGCATTAATTTGGCGCATCTGTTGCATTTTAAAACACGCACATCCCCCCTGCAGCTGGAAAGGGGGTGTGGCACACAACCGCAGATACTTTGCTCACTTTGTTGCCAAGGCAAATAAAGTTGCGCACAGCTAAATATTAATTCTAACCAAGTTAGGATTGTGGGGGAGCAACTGTTTTAATGGCTTGGGCGGGGCTCTAATCCCTAATCCTTGGCCATGGCCATGAAGATTGAGATATACGAGTATGTTCGCATTTGTGCGCTCTGGTTGAGCGTAAATTTAAAATTTCAATTTCGATTCCAATTACGAAAATGTGCAAAATTCAAAACACGTAATTGAGAATTCCCTTTCTCTGCTGCGCTAATGCATGCCAACTTTGTTATTGCTGCCAATTAGGTGGCCCATTCTGTTTGTGCCAATGTTTGCATATTATTTCTGCCCAATTTGCATTGATGCAATATTGTCCGTGTCCCCAACAGAACACTCTATCGCCCGTGCCAACGCCCCTCCCTCCGCTCGCTGCGTCAAATGCTGAAAATGTCAAAATTTAAATATTGAAAGTGACGTTCGCCCAGCCAGCCAGCCAGCCAGCCAACCAACCACCCGGCCGTCCATCCACCAACTGTAGTATTCCCCATTCGTTGCAGGCGTTGCACTAAGCGGATAAGCGCTTGTTAAATTTTTAATGCGTTGCATAATTTTTAGTTCGGCGCGAATATTTCGCACAAAATTTATTTTAATTCGAATCTCTCGGCTCCCCCCGCGGCTGCATTTGAAATGAGCTGCATGTGGCATGCTGCATGCGGCATGAGGCATGCGGCATCGATTAAGCCCGGCTTAGAAGAGCGACCCCCCACTCCATCCCGTGACAATGATCCATTTATTTGCAGCTGCGGGGCCATCGGCCGACGGAAATTTATATTAATTTTCATTTCAACGGCGCTCCAAGATTTTCCATCAATTATCAGACTTTGCGCTTGCTCTCATTTAAATTTTTGCCATGCAAAGTCCTTGATAAACATTTTTCAATTAATTTTTATTTGCTGCCGACGACATTTCTTTGTCCGCACACACGAGCATATATTTATGCAGCTGGAAAAAAATAAGAAATAAATATGTGTATGTTAAATGCGTGCTGGGAGGAGCAACAGAAACAGCAACAGCAACAGCAATGGCAGCAGCAGCGGCAGCGGCATCTCCTTTATGTGTTTCACGTATTTCTTCAACGGATTTCCACTTGTCTCACTTTTTGAGGGAAACTTGTCGAGATGGCTGGCGCACACACGCATTGTCAGGAGCACTCGCACAGATAAGGATAGCCCGGATTCAGGACCAAAAGGACCACGGGACCGAGGGAAAATCTTACACGGAACGGGCAGCAGCGGCGCATAAAAAATTTGTCATGGCAGGAAGCAGCACTCGAGATGCGATGGCCGGAATTTCGGGAATGACAAACGATTCGGATACCGAAACAAACAATTTATGAATTATCAAAACATTTACACAGACTGGCTAAGGATGTCTAATTCCTTAGCTCACAGAAATTCGGATTTACATCAAATTAAAGATTTATTATTCAGAATATTTGAATAATTATTGTAATAGAATTTCGAATTGCCAAAGTTTAGTTCTTAGTCTAAGCAATATTGTAATAATATTCATTAAAATTATTCGGGGGAAAAGCTGAAGAAATATTTATAATTCAAGAAACTCATACTTGTCCTTGTAGGGCTATTTTATGGCCTCTTAGAAGTATGTTTTTTAAAATACATGTTATTTTCTTAGGCGTTTTTGCTACCCCTTAAATGGTCCCTAAGAATAATCAAAAGAGGACGCAACGAATATTTATTAAGCACACACGCACGAGGCTTTCACCATGTTAAGTAATTCCTTAAACAAGGCAACAACAGGTCGCCGGCTTTGGCCTGGCCTTGCCAGAACCTCCAAGACCTCCAGGACCGCCAGGACCTCCACCTCCGCTCCCTGTTACTGACGCTGAGTGGCAGACGCAAACACACACAGAGATGCCGGCTCACATAAGCAAATTGAATTTAATGCTTTCTGCTGTTGCTTCGCCGCCGAAGCCGCCGCGGACGAAGGCAAACAAATCAAGAGCGGCAGCGGAGGAAATAAAAGCCAAACGCACAAATAAATACGCACAAGTACATAAATTTAAATTATTTTTTGGTGGTCTCCGCGCCACGGCTTTCATTTATGCTTTTTATTTTATTATGCCGCTCCGCGCCGTTTTATTCCAAGGATCCGAGGCGAGACATCCTGGCACACTTTTTCGAGCATCCTCTGAAAGCGCTCCCCGTAGCAGCATCTACGAGTATCCGAGTTTTTGTATCTGTGCCGGAGCTGTTAATCTGTATCTGTATCTGCATCTGTGTTTCTGCGGCCGTTTCTGTAACTGTGGCAGCGCATCTTCAGCTGTCTCTTAGCGAACTATGCGGCCGCAGCGCGCAAACACACCCTCAAAGACGTCCTTGGTCGTGTTGTCCTGTGTGAGGCATGTTAACTGGGATTTGACAGCTCGTAAATAATATTTCGCCTGTTTGTTGGCTCCGCACGACGAGAGCAACGTCTTCCACAAGGCCGGAGCCAAGACAGTGGGCCCAACTGCGGGGGTTTTACTTCAAGATTTAGACTTTCCAGAAATTAAATAATATCCTGAAAAGTGTATTTCTGAAGCAAAATTTATGAAGCCCAATAAACATAACTAATTCGACTAGCGACAATGAATAAAATAGTTTTTGGGTAATAGGTATGATGTCATTTAATTTCTTTATTGAGCTTTCTTTGATTAATACTCTGAGACTTTAAAAAGCAATATTTCAAAACTTCATCTACTAGATTGAAAACCTATGCTTTACGTATATACCAAATAACTAACAAATATGTATAATCTTATGACAATGATTATTGGGTCAGATAGTTTAAGGGTAGTTTCATTTATTTTTAAAAGATTTTTTAATTTTCTTGAGTACGCAATTGCACAATTTGTGTTGTCTTGAACACCAGACCTATGAATTAATTGTAATTGAAAAACCCGGTGACCCACTGTGACATATCCGATGGCAGCCATGTGAAAACGAGAAACGCATTTCATTTTTAAGCTTTCTCCTTCCTTGCCCTGCTTGTTAAACAATCTTTTTACATGACATATGTGGGTGGTGGTTGGGAGTTTTTTCGGGCCCAAGGAATCAGATTCACAGGCGGATGTGGTGCTGGTGCTTCAGCTCCAGCTCCGGCTCCGGCTCCTGCTCTGTCTTCATCTTCTGCTCTGGCATGTCCCGATTTCCCTGGCCCGAGCTGTCACTCTTATTATGCGAGCTTCCTCAGCTTATTAAATTTTCATAAGGCTCGAAGCTCTGTAGCTCGTAAAAATGGTACTCGGTTGCTTTTAAGCGCAAGTGGATTAAAATTAAAGCGGCGAGCGAACTTCAAAGGCGGCGGTGTCTGTAATTAAAGCCATGAAAACTGTCCACAATTCGATTGCCGAAACTGAATTAAAACGGAACTCGACCATCCATCTGCCAGTCCCAACCCGAAAAACGAAGACAAAACACAAAACTTGAGGCGGCAAAGTCCTGAAAACCACAGGAGAACTTGCAGGAGCAGGAAGAGGACATGAAGGACCCGCAGGAGCCGCTCAACTGGAAGAAGATGATGGCGATGACGACGACGACGAGGCGCTGAGAGATAGCTAAGGTTGCTCCGCTTTTCCGGTTCCCAACATCCGCCCACCTATCCCCAAACACATGTCTGTGGCTTAGATATATATGTGTAGGGACTATATACCGCACATACGAGTATTTTTGGCAGGCGGGGCCGCTGGCAATGCTGAAAAGTGAAGCATCTTGTGCAATGTAAACGAAACGTAGCCGATAAAAATAATACGAGAGGCAATTTCGATTTATTGACAGGTGCTCGGGTGCTTTATTGAAACGTTTAACTCGAAAACCGAGGGAGCATCACCCAGCATATGCAAAATTGTGCAGAACGATAAAAATTATGGGAAATTCTTTATCTGATTTATGGGTGGAAGTGGAACTCCGTGTATTCTCTGGCAGTGGAGCAGATTTATGACCCTGCACTAGATCGTATTTGGACAAATTTAATTACTGTTTAGCCGTACATCCTGGGGTCCGGGCACATACGTATAAATTGCGATGTGCATTTAATTTTGTCAAGCGACACGTACGCAAAGACACACAGTCAATGGCTTGGCATTATTTAATAATGAAAATTGAATAGTCCTAATTCGGGGGGCCGATGACAAAGTGGGTTCCAGAGGTCCAGGTAAGAGACATCCTGTAAGTGCGTGTGCTGGGCACGGGACACGTGCCATACTCCCAGACAGGATAGTCCCAATGCCTCCAATTGTGGTTTTCCTTTGTCGCTTCCGTTTCCGCATAATTTTTGCAAGCGGAAGACTTGAGAGCAGCGCGCTAACAAAACATTTGCTAAAACGGAAGACGACAAACACACAAAGGACACACACTAAAACCCCCTTTAAGCTTACATAATTTGGTGTCCCGGAGAAAGGTGAACTTGAGTCCAAATACAGGACCAATACCGGCACGTACGGGCTCCACTTCATTTTTTTTGGGGGGACCGGCAAGAGGAGGCCGAAAAGGTTGCATGTGATTTGTGTCAGCAGCGGCGGCAGTCGCGCCCCAGGATATGTCCCAGACTATATTTTATGCCGCCGGGCGACAGTTACAACAATAAAACATTTCGGATGTCTTGTCTTGTCGCTCGTCTTGTCCTGCTCCCTTCCCCGTTCCCTCACTCTTCTGCTCCCTCACTCTTCTGGCCAGGACGCATCCACGCATCCTGGCTAAAGGGCTGAACCCGGGGTCTGGGCCCGTAATGAACGACGCCAGGTATTTTCTTGTTATTTTTTCATGCGGCTGCCGGCGGGCGGACGCCGCGACATTATCCTTGTAGTTAATGTGGGCGCCCTGCCTTTTGCAGGCCCTGCACGCACTGCCTCCCACTCGACGCGACAGTGGGTGAGCTCTGGGAAATAATGGAAATAAAAATATAAGAACTTCTTGCCATTAATATTATATTCTTGGTTTATTTACCCTTTTTATAAAAGAATGATTCAAAGAGGTAGAATATTTGTATAGCATTTGTCGTATATATTTCACACTTTGTCTCTGTATTTATTTATTTAATACATTTAGGAAGTCTAGACCAACATAAGAAAGCTCTGGCTTCTTTGGCAAGCGGCTTATGTAATAAATATATATTAATACGAGTGTTTATCCTGTTAATAAAAATTACTTGTTCCACCCTTTAAAATAAATAAATTTAATCGTAGATGAGACAGAGTATAATCTATATTATCTATAGATTTTTAATAAATTTAAAGTGATTTTCACACTTGTAAATTGATATTGCTTAAAACAGACTTCTAAATACCCCCAAAAATTTCCCCAAACAACGCATCATTGAAAATGTAGTCACAGATCCTCAGGTATTGGATCGTAGTGTTAGTTTAAAGAATCGGAGAACAAAAACGGAAAATGTTTTCTCGACTTCTCTCATCGGGCCTGATCTGGCGTCGTAGCTTTTCCGTCACCTGCGTTCGTGCCAAAGATCCTTGCTATGATGCCTTCGTGGAAAAAGTGCGCGAATACCGCCTGAAGAGTCCCGATGGCAAGCCGGTGGATCCCACTCCGGAGTACCATGAGGAGCTGAAACAGGCTTTGGAGAAGTTGGCCCAGAATTATGGCGGCGGCAAGGACGTCGACCTACTCAAGTTTCCAAAATTCCAGGTGCCTGACATAGAAATCGATCCCATTTCTATTAAACATCTGTAAGGTTCTCCAGAGAAATTTTTATGTAGTTATCTAAAATGTAATACTCACTTAGAATCGAGAAGGAAAAGAAGGCCAAAGCTGAGAGAGAATCGAAGGAAAAGAAGGATAAGAAGGACGATAAAGGCAAGAAGGGCGACAAGAAAAATAAAGACAAGGATAAGAAGAAATAATGCAAAAATTTCCTTCAAGTTAAATTTTTGTAGACTTTTCAAATGCAAATTTGCAATAAAGTTGTGGTTCCACTGTACCCATCGCTTGTGGGCTTTATCCTGTTGGATGACAGCAATGCCCTGCAGCCGAGATAATGGTGCCGCAGTGTCCTTTATCCCTTATCCTTTATCCTTCATCAGCGTCGGCTTTGCGCCCGCCCACTGACTTTTCTTGGTGGTTGACTGGCAAATAACGCGTTACGCATACGCACCGTGTGCTCCGTGGGAAGCCTGCGTGCGGAAGTGACAATGAGAAGGCATTTAAAATTCATTAATTGAACGCATTTCCTTCTGAACGAACTCGATCCTCCAGCCTGTGCTCTGTAATTGAGGGCAGCTCAGCTCCTTGCCTGTTCCGTATGCACTTTTAAAGCAGCCGAAAACTTTATTTCACACTGCATACATTAATTGAGTCTTCAAACAACAGACTGTGTCTGCGGTTTGCCTTTCTTCTCCCAGGAGCTTTTCGTGGGCGGAATCTGTGGGTCTGGGGTCCCATCTCCGTGGACAACCGCACCATCAAAAAGTTTGGTCCTGGCTGCAGCGTCTAATGCATTTTTCATGCCCAGTTTGAATGGCAGCCACCAGAGCGCGTGCATAGCCGTGTCTGCTCTGATGCAATCGAATTAAAATTTATGACAAAACCATTAACAAAGTTGCCGGTGCTTCAGACCATTTCCCGTTTTCTCAGTCGCCGCCGCCAACGAGGTCACATGCAAAACTTTCTCGCCTTTTTCCGGCCACGAGTCTTCAGATTTAAGCAACTCACTTGGCTGAAAGTTTTCCCAACTAATCGATGGCCGCACCGATTTAAGGCGTCGCCTTCAATTAGCTCGGTGGTTGGTTGGCTTTTTGTATGTCGTTTAAGAACCTTTATAAATTATTTCTTCCTATTGGAATGTTGAGGAGTTTTAAAATCTTCTTGTGTCAATCTTCAGCTTACTCACATTAATAACAATCAGATAAATACGAGTAATATGAAATGAATTGCCTTATGCTTAGGCTTTTTATAGATTTATTCCAATTAAAGCTTTAATATTAAGGAATCTTTAACTAGAAATCATTACGTATTTATCAATTTTTAAATGTGATTGCAAACTTGTTATTTAAACAATTAGCCCTCGTAGTTGGCAAATAAACTTCAGACAAGTCCGATGGCAGGCTTACTTAAACGATGCTGCTATATACGAATCAGTACGCGGGGGTATATTTGACTTTGCTACATTTGCGGGCCCAGACAATGCAATAACCAACAACGGCTTCGGTTCGAGCCGTGGCCATAAATGTTTAATGGTTTTTGTGCTCCCGCCCTGGCCCCCATCGCCAGTGCCATGTTCTATTTGCGCATACCACAAATGTCGGACCAAGTGGCCGACAATGGGCCCCGAGGACACCAGCAGCAGCAGCAGCAGCGGATCCTCCTGGAACACTCGCTGGCATCCGACGACTTTGAGCAGCCAACAACTCCCTGGGCGCCTGCGAAAGTCCAAAGCAAACGGCCCAAGTGTGCCGGCATCTCAGACATCTCACCGAGGAGTGCTATCCTGCCGGGGCATCCTGGCATCTTGCGAGTCTGGCCGGGGCGATAAAACGCTTCAATGTTCACTTATTGGCTGGGCGTGAGGAATTTTTATATTAATTTATTGGTCTGACTCGAATGGAAGTCAGCGGAACGGCCGCCCGAGCGGCTGGCTCTTAAATTATGAATTGAATTGGAATTGGAACTGAAACCTGGCCCAGGTTTCGACTTCGCGGTTCGTTGATGCCTTTGCCGAGTTTTCTCTGCGTAAATTTCATTTTTTTTCAATTCCTCCTTTTGCCGGATTCGGTTTTAATGGCTTTTTAAATGCCAACTGATAAATGGCCAGGCTGCATGACAAATGAGATTTCCGCCCATGGTCTGGGCATAAAAAACCGTCCCCTGCTCGTGCTGTTGTTATCGCTCTTGTTGTTCCGTTGTTCGACGGATTATTAACTTATATGGGAAGGAGCTCATTAATAATTCGCGCATAAAATGAAATGGCAAACGGGAAACGCTCAATGCGCCAAAGATTAAACAAAGGGTCTTTACCGACAAGCTCGTTTTCAACTTATGTATTCGTGTTAAAATATTGCGCATACGCCGCGTGCTCCCCCGTGGCTTGCCCCAACATCGTTTGACATCGAAATTAAAAGCAGAATAACAAGTTACCCGGTCATCTTTCGCAGGCACTTAGCCTCTTCCTTGGAACTTTCTCCGGCTTTCTTTTTCGGGCCAGAGTTCGGGGCCGAAGGACAAGCGGACTAAACTTTTCGCGTAATTTCACGTATTTTGTGCAAATACGCTCAAATATGCCATGCAACGGCCGGCGGACTCGCAAACAAAACAGTTTTTCTTTTCCTTGCCGTCCAGGTTTTCATACCCAGTTCTTGAAAAGAACAAGGGCATATTCAGTTCGTACGAATGTATGTAACAGGTGATGACTGCATTAACAGCCTATCCAAACTAGAAATGTCCGTCTGTCAGTCCATATAAACGTCTAGATTTTGGGGACTATAAAAGATAGAGAAAAACTAATTGCATATTAAGAAATGTGTGATACCAGTTTAGCACAGGTTTGTTTTAAAAATCTACTATAAACCCCCGCACCCGCGTAAACCGCTAAATTCTGTGGCATCCACAATTTTATGACTAGAGATACTAAATTCAGATATTACATGGGTAAAGCCAATATCTATCTGTGTTGTGAAAATCAGCCGGTTACGCCTACTTTCGTTTGCACAAGTGGTGCGCCCAAAATTTCAATGCTATTATAATGTTCTAGAAATCAGTTGGAAACTGAGTACCGGGTACTTATAGTCGAGACCCTCGACCATAATCGTTTTTACTTGTTATTTTTCCTTTTTTTGTCATCAATTTGTCTGGGGACTGTTGTCAGTTTTTGTTGGGGTGAAATTAAATTTTATTTATTCATAACACACACTATTGCATTAACTGGGAAGCAATTGTATCAGAAAAAGAGTAGCTCAAAACAAACTAATTGCAATTATTCAATCAATTCCATAGCCTAGGCTTGTTTATCATTCTTGCTTTGGCAAATACGAGCGAAAAGTGCAACATCACTTATGTTTGATTTTCGGAGGCAAACAATGAGGCTGCACTTTTCACAAATCCCGAGCGTCTTAAAAGGATTAAAAACCAATGGAAATTAAATTGAATCCATCCAAGCAGCTATCCTTTTTGTTTCGCCCTTCATGGCGTTCGATTTTCATTATTCATTTCGGACATTGTACGGAATGTTCGCTTTAAGCTCCAATTGTTTTTAAACGATGTCCATATGCTGCTCGAGCCGTGTGGAAAAAGTTGAAGCTGAAAAGTGATTTGCCGTAACGTTTTGTGGCTCTCGATTTAGTCGTAAAACTGTTGTCGAAGAAAAACTCGGCAACAAAAAAGAACAGCAACAAAGGACTCTGGCATAAATCGAGGCGCTGTCGCAGGACTAAACTGATTTTTATGCCGGCAAAAAGAGCGGGAGGAAGGTCCAAAACATCGCCTCGAGAATACAAAACAATAGTGCGTAAAGATGGGCAAATTGTCTATTTAGAAAAAAAAAGCAGAGAGAAAAGGGATACAAGGTCAGCCATTGCTCCTTGGAACCTTGTTATCCTGGCGCCGGGGGTCAGCGGGACTAACAAAAGGCAAGCGAACGAAGANCAATTGTTTTTAAACGATGTCCATATGCTGCTCGAGCCGTGTGGAAAAAGTTGAAGCTGAAAAGTGATTTGCCGTAACGTTTTGTGGCTCTCGATTTAGTCGTAAAACTGTTGTCGAAGAAAAACTCGGCAACAAAAAAGAACAGCAACAAAGGACTCTGGCATAAATCGAGGCGCTGTCGCAGGACTAAACTGATTTTTATGCCGGCAAAAAGAGCGGGAGGAAGGACCAAAACATCGCCTCGAGAATACAAAACAATAGTGCGTAAAGATGGGCAAATTGTCTGTTTAGAAAAAAAAGCAGAGAGAAAAGGGATACAAGGTCAGCCATTGCTCCTTGGAACCTTGTTATCCTGGCGCCGGGGGTCAGCGGGACTAACAAAAGGCAAGCGAACGAAGAAGCAGAAGGACGTCCTGTTTTGTGCGCCGGCTCAACGAAGCTCGCCATTTTATAGACTATAGACAAACTCTGAATAATTTATGCGCCATAAAAATGAAATCGAATTGCGAGTCTCCGACTCAGTCGCTGGCTTAGGGTCCCTTTCAAAAAGAGTCATCAAGGGGCAATTTATGGCGTGTTGACCATTTCGGGCCCAGCTCGCATCCTGTTGCTTTATAATCGGCAACACTTCTTTATTTGTTCCTTCCCTTTTTGTTTTCTGTTGCGAGGGTCCTGGGACATATGTGTCAGGTAAGCACTTGACGTTCGTTTTATGCAAATTAGTTTCAAATAACAGCAGCAGCGGCATCAGCAGCATCAGCAGCCAGAAAGTTGTTACATAAATTTTCCGACTGCTGAAAAATAAATTAAATTAAATGAAGTTGAAAACTGCGACAAAGCAGCTCCCCCCCGCTGACCCACAAAATATTTGTTTATGGTGCGGGAAAATTTATGTAAAAGAGCTATAAAGCGATACGCGACAAGCGCAAAAATGCAATGAGAAAATATTTCGCAGCACAATTTTGTGATCAAATTAAGGTGGCAAAAACCCGGGGGGTGGGTGTGTGAGCACAGTAGATATTATTGCCAAAGTTTAAACTTATGTTGGAGGGGAAATTAGTTGTTGTTCGGTTAGGGGGCAACGTGCGCCGGAACCCGGTTTGATTGAAATAGAACCGCTTCCAAGGGGGTCTGGGTATAGGAATTTAATTGAAAGATAGTTCGCCGATAGGAAGCCATATGAAATTGCTTGAAATCTCGCACGGTCCCCAGACGTGATCTCGTTTCCCGATGCGTTGTGGTTCTGCTTCTGCTTCTGCTTCTGTCTTGGCCGGAATGACGTGACTTGGCTGCTACGTGCTCTCCACCGCATTAGCGGCATCTTTCGGTGGCGCAACGTAAACATAATCATCCAAAAAGAAAAACCCGAGAGCCCTTCCCCCTCGTCCCTTGCAAACATTCTATGTTGTCGCATGAAAAGTGGAAAATCGGGTTAACAGTGCCAAAACGCAGACAATGGCAGCAACGTTGACTGCGGTTCGCGATAAATCAGCAACAATGCATTCCCCGAAAACGCCCAACACCACCACCCAACGTTCAGGTCGTTTGCGGCGAAAATAGATTTAAAATTTATAAATTATGAGCATTTGTTGCAGCAAATTGAAATGTTACGCTTGCAGCGTGTTGATACCACGCGATGGATGGCTCTGCCGGTGCACTTTAAAATGCGACACATTCCACTCTCGGTCAGCAAATAAATATTTAAAGAGCGAAGCCGGCAAACAGTTATCAATTCTAGGCCAATAAAATGGATTGGTACAGAGGCACAAATCACTGTCATATTAACCTTTCCATTGCGCTTTATTTGGTTGGATTTATCGGGCCACTTTGACAGCAGATAGATGGCTAATTTTGCAGATGGCCAACTAAATTGAACGATTCGTTGGTCCAAAGCAAGCATGTTTCCTGTGTTCATTTGATGAAAACGTGGAAACAACAAAATCATAAAATCAATGTACCTACAAATTAATGAATAACTGAGTGCAATGAAACGAGAAAATCTCCAACAAAATAAATCTAGTCCTAGAAATTGTTAACAGTTTCTTAAACTTGCGACTTTACTATATTATTATTATAGACTGAAATCCCAGAGATACAAATAGTTGCATAGTTTGCCAAGCTTGATACACATTAAAGAGCCTTCTAGAATCGATTGTAGACCGAATTTAACTCGCCTACAACCGCAGTCCATTTTAAATTCCACCTAATTGAGTAATCACAACTGGGACAAATATTTGCGCATCTTAAAAAGTATTGACAATTTCATTTCGGGGCATAGCAAATTTGTTTGTCCGCTGGCAGCAAACTATAAATCATTGGCTTAGTTTATTTCAAGTTGTGGGGGTTTTTGGGAGCAGTGAGCCACCAAAAAATACGATATTCAGATATATTCAGCCGCCGCACTCATCCATTTTGGGATGATTTTATGGCAACCATTTTCATATTCATGCTCGTATATCAAAAACCATTTCAAAATGGCTGGCTGTGCGTCGCTGCTGCGGTGGCAAAAGCATAATAAAATGCAGATAACGG
Source organism: Drosophila ironensis (assembly GCA_021223825.1). NCBI lineage: Eukaryota > Metazoa > Arthropoda > Insecta > Diptera > Drosophilidae > Drosophila > Drosophila ironensis. The sequence continues at coordinate 3,892,855 of JAJJHQ010011965.1, forward strand.
CAATCAAATTTACTGGGATAGCGAGGGGCTGTGGTCCTGGGCAGGAGCGGGGCAGGATATCGTACCGACGATGGAAGGAAAATATCGAATAAAAATATTTCAATAATAACCCTGGCAAACACAACCAGGCAATTAATTAACAAAATATTTATATCTGTCCAACATCTCGTGTTTCCCCGCCACCACGGCCACTACTCCGGGTATTTGTGATGGAATTTTGTGGAGCTTGATTAAGCATCCTTGCATATACGGTTAGGATTCTTTCCTGATTTGCTTTGCCCACGTAATTAATTTTGCAGACATTTTAAAGGGACTCCGAAGAAATGCTGCCTTTTTCTCGCTGGCAAACGCTCTCAAAATTTATGCTAATCAAACAGAATCCTGACCTCGGGCAGAATGCGCCTGGAAATCAGCAAGACAAACAAATCCGGGATCCGCTTGGCAATACTGGCCACCGCAGGACTAGGGTTGATTTCTCACTACCCTCCGCCAAGGACGAAGGATGGAGGACTAAGACAAGGGCAAGGCTACCGTCACGGCCCCGAGGGCGACGGGCTTAAGTTTTTTTCGGGCCCACTGCCGGCTTGTTTATAAAAATAATTAAGAAATATTTTCATGTTTTATAACTTTTGTGCAGCAGCAGAAACTTTTTAAATAGACAAACTTTTGTTGCCGCCGCTGCTTGTTTACTTACAAAGCGTGCGCCCCTGCCCCTCGTATCTGATGGATACATTTGAAAATCTCGAAACAGCTAACAACATACTTCATTATAATATTTTCACTTTCAACTTGCCAGCCAGGCGGCCCTAAGCCCAGCCTCTGCTAAGCGACTCCTTTAGGTACACAGCGGGAAATTAATGGGTACTCTAGGGGGATTTATAATAAACAAAAAGCAAAAGTTACTCTACCTAGAAGTAAGGAATTCATCAATTAATAGAAGCAATCTCGCAATATTGTATGATTGCAGTCCTTTAGATGCAAATTCTCTTTAATATTCAAGATTTTTTCTGCCAAGTGCACAGTTGTGCAGCAGTTCTGGGCTTATTGTTCTTGGTATTGTGGTATCCCTGCTGTTTCTTTGGGCCCCGAGGCGAAACATTGACGGTAGCTTCGCCGGCGAGTGTTCCCTTGACAAAATGTCTAATTTCCGTGCAGGAAAGCAAGAAATTACTTTATGGTTTGTTAATAGCGGGCGGCCGCTTCAAAAGCAATGGCAGCGATCCCCAGGCTGTCTCCTCGGCTTAAATGCTGTGACATATTTTCCTAGATGCTGGCTGGGATGTGCCCGGCGAGCCCACTTCCTGGCCAGTTTCCCGGGGCCGGCGGCGGCCAATCCAGAGAGCCATTTGCCTAGACAGAGCCGTGTTTAATGGGAATTTAAACGGTAACAATTACAGCTGCTTGTCGGAGGGGGCCCACCTGTCAAGTCAATGAAACTTTCGCTGCTATTGAAATTTTTGGGCCCAAGCGACACCTGCTCCGGCCTGTGTTCTGGCTGGAGCTTCTGGCTGTTTTTGTGGTCCAAAACTTTCGCCAAGCATCGGAAATAGCCACGACGGCCCCCGGCATGCCTGGAATTTCATCATCTTGTTGAATGTTTTTTTCGATTTTGTTCTTGGTTCTCGGTCCACGTGGGCTTTGTTTGGTTTTTTTCTGCACCAGCCCCTAGTTTGCGTTCATATTTACGCATGTAAAAGCTACGATAACTTTGGCTAGACTCAAGAATAACAAGGTATCGCAAGCATGGATTACATCCTCGGGTTTCCATGGAAATTGGTCTGCCAAATGGAAGATACAGTAGCAATTTTGTGAGCACAAATAGTGGTTGGCATGTTAGTATTTGCAAGAATACCATAACATATTTTCAAAATGTTGGAAATACTGTTTAGAACACAGTATATATAAGCCATCTTTAAATTGTATTATTTGTATATGATCCTGCTCTGTATTTATACAAGAAGTCTAAAGAAGAATCTTATTGCAGCATTAAAATGTATACATATCAAAGCATAAAGTTAGTGCTTTATATACATATTGATTTTGTTTTGCAACAGAAAAGAACAACATTTTGTTGGTTTCCACCCTGAGGCTTCAAAAATGATCAAGTTCTTCAGGCAAACACGGACTTCCCGGAATTCTCTCAAGATTATTGGGAATCCTTTGCCGGCTGGCTTAGGCATTCATTTGTTAGCGTTATGAAAGCTACAAGTTATCCCTTTTGTTTCCGCCGAAACACAAAAATGTTTGTTGAAAATGTCTCCAGGACCCGGCTAAATGGCTGTCGGGGCCGCACCAATTCCAATTATCTGTGGAGTGCCACCAGCCAGCCCCCCCCTCGCGGGGAGCACAGTCCGCCCTTTGTGGGCTGGGCTGTTGCCTGCGTCTGTCTGCGGCCAGAATTTTTCTCCCTTTGCGGCGATACAAGTTTTTGCATTGCCAACATTTTTTGTCGGGTGTGTTTGTCGCCGCCGAGGAATTTTGCCGCTTTTTGTTTTCCGCCAGCTCCTGTGGCCAAGTCCGCTTGTATTTGCCAATTTTGTGTGCTGCCCACAACAAGAAGAACATCGGCCGCAGCCTGCTCCTGCAGGAGCAACAAGGAGAACAGAACTGCAGGAGCCCGGGGCCAGGCGGGGCAGGACGAGGGGAAACTAATTTCTTCCCGGGATTTCGGCTTCTTTGTATCGTTTGTGTGTTTGTGTGTGTGGCTCGCGGCAGAGTTAAGTTTTTCCCATTGTTGTGAGGCATTTACTCCAGTTTTTCCTTGTTTGCTAGTGCTTGGATCTGGCTGTTGCTGTTGGCTAGCTTGTTAGCAAGCCAGTTGCCATTGCCCTGAAATGGCATTTCCTGCCTGCGTCGCCGTGTCCGCAGGGTAAAATATTTAAATTATTATTTTCGACTCTGCCGAAGAAAGGCAGAAATTTGATTAGGAAAATAAATGCTGCCCGGGGGAGCTAACATGCCATTCCAATTTGAGCCAATTTACTTTTACTTCTACTTTCACCCTCACCTGTGTGTGTTGTGAGAAATTTCAGAAAAAATCATAAAACAGCCCAAACAAAGGTATTTACAAAAATAAAAAGAAACTACTTGTATTGGGAATATTTGGGGCTGCAGATGATGCATTTTCTTGTTAATTAGTTGCAGTCTGTTTACTCTGTGTAATTTATGGCATCTGCTCGGCATTGGCCCCCACAATCACGGCACAAAAAGTCAGAGAAAAATCGTTTAAGTACACTTCAAAAAATGTTGAGATCTAAGTTTTTTCTTTGTAAATTATGTGGGTTTGCCTTTGTTCGAGGGTAAAGTTTAATTATATTTTTTATTTATATGGTCGTTGCCTTGGTATCTGGCAGTGGAAACAAATGCATTATGGTTTTTCGTAGCGTGTAAAGTTCACGGGGCGTGGGGTCAGAGCCCGCCCTGTCTTGTGTCTGGATATCCGATATAATTCACATTCAATTTCCATTTCCAATCTGCGGCCACAGCAGCGGCGGCAGCGGCAGCAGCACCCGGGGCACATGTGTGTGTCGCATCCCAGATGCCGTCAAATGCAGCGTCTGCCCTGCAACCCTCCTCACCTTGCCACAGCCCCCGCCGCAACTGCTCCTCGCCGGGAATCCCCTCGCACGCTCGCAGCCGTAATCAACCCCTTGTTAGTCGTTGGCTTGCGGGAAGGAGAAGATGTTGTTTTGCCGCCGCTGTAAACAAAACATTCATCAAAAATTTATACACTCAACATGTGCCACGCCTGGCTGCACTCCCATTCCTTGGCTCCGCCAGACAGCCGCGGGCTGACATTATTTGTTTGTGTTTTCGGCTGCCGGCATCGATTTTGAATGTTCTTTGAAAAATCACAACTAATTAACTTTGCCCATATAGCCGCGCTCCAAATTACCGGAACGGGGCTTTTTCTCCGCTGGGGCGAGGTGCTATGGCCCTTTGGCTCCGGGAATCGTTTTTTGTTCGTTTTCGTTCTCCTGCTCCTGGCGGCCAGATGTGAGTCCATCATTAAAAATAGCCACCGTGCTCAGGTCTGAGAGGCAGTTCGCGTCAAACTTCCGGTCGTTTGATAAGAAATCTTCTCTTAATGAGACCCATCAGCGACAGCAAAGGTGAGTCTTTTTCCATGGGATCAAGTGAATTGAACTTTGGCCTCAGGTCCAAATAGAGATGGGGGAAACATTATGAAATTATAATACCTGGAATTATAAGTTTTGGTAATGAAAACTTGCCACCAATTGAAAATTTCTTTATATTCATTGTGACTATCAAAAAGAAACGAAAAATCCCAAGAGGTACAAGCTCAAAAATACATACATTAGAGTTTACACACTAGATAACAGAAATTAAGTTTGTGCATATGCAGTTTTATGCAAATTGCTAAGGCGAAAAGTTGTGTGGAACACTTTTGAAATAAATTTGATCTGCGTACATGCATAGCGGACCAAAAGCGAAGACAATTACTCCTTCAACTCCTTCCATCTCGTAGAACGACGTGTTCATACATACAGATGGACAGACAGGCGGACAGACAGGCAGACGGACATGGCTAGATCGACTCGGCTGTTGATGCTGATCAAGAATATATGTCCTTTACGGGGTCGGTAGCGGTTCCTTCCATTTGCCTATCGCATTGTGTCATTTAACTTGGTATAAAAATTAATTTAGTAGTAATATTAATTAAACGAAGTCGTGGCCCTGTTCGTTCAAAAAAAGTCGCTCACATCTATAGGCAACAGCATATTCCTCGAAATAACTAACGCGACGGCCAGAACTTTTGTTAATTGGAACAATTGTGGCTGCCTGGGAAAAAGTTTATAAAAATGAGTAATTTTTGTTTGCATTCCGTGGCTGTGATTTTGAGGCTTTTGCCTGATGCAACTTCTGCACTGCCGCTGCTGCAACTTGCTGATTGTTTCCTGGTGACTGGCTTCATTGTGCCAAAGACTGACAACTGCTCGTGGAACTGTCGATGAGCGGGTAAATTGTTGAAAAGTTTTTGATCCACCCCAGTGACTGGATGGCTTCCTGGCTGGCTGACTGGCTGGCAGGTGGCGAAGGAGACAATGAAGGTATTTATTAAAACAAACTTGGGTCGTCGTTGGCCTTGGGTTCGAAAAGTTTAGCGCAGTTTCGCGCTGAGTAGTTGCAGTCGCATAAATGTCACTTACGCGCTTCTTGACGCCAGTTTCCCGCCATTGTCCCCAGTCAGCTATTGAGGGAATTGCGAAAGTGACAATTTCGACAGCCTCCCGAAAGTCCTTGCAGGGGGAAACGGAAGAGGAAAAGGCTGGGATCCTGCAAGTAGCCCACACCCCCCGAATGGTAAGTGCAAATTCGGTTTGGTTTAATTTCGACAGGCTGCGGCCGCAATGCAGTTTACACACTCGACCCTCGTCCTTCTGCCCATTGACCAGAAGCTGTCAACAGAGTCCCGACTGCGATTCCTGGCGAGTCCTGAAAGCCAAGTCAGCTGCGATCTTTATTAAGTTTTCGCTTACTTTTCGCCAAGTGCGACAGAAAGTTTCTGGTGCGGCAAGTTTGCCTTCAAACAGTTTTCCCTGTTTTTCTAGATTTCGGCTTTTGTTTTCTGGTTCAGATTTCATCTCTCCATCCGCCCCCTCCCCTCCCCGGAAAAACTTTCCTTCTGCCAAGTGTCCTCTGCAAATTTGTTGTCTATCGCATTTCTTCCTCCCGTTTTTTATTCGTTTTTTTTTGGCCACCTTCAGATTTGCCGCAGGATGCACATAGAAGTTGGTCAGTGGCGAAAAAACTGCAAGAAGTTTGCATTGGCAGCAAATTAATATTTTCCAAATATTTGGCAAAGTTTCTTCGTTTCTCCCCCAAAAATTGTAAGGAGGGAAAATAATTTAAAGATTTCATTGATTTCCATCCCGGGATTTTCTCTTCTCCTTCGATTTGTGGCCAGGAAAATTGGAAAAAACTTTTTATTGCCAGTGAATTAATGTTTTCGAATTGGAAACGAACAGTAAAAAATAATCCCATCGAGAGTTGTATTCATTTGAATTGGGCGAAAAATATACACATTTTTGGTGAACACTAAAATATGGACAAACATCCGTGCAGAATCCAGGCATCTGCACATTTGCTTGAGCAATCGGGTTTATTTGTGCTTTGCTGCAGCAAATATGCTCGATTGCATTTGAGTTATTGCCCGGGCCCACAGCTCTTGACCTGCCCTGCCATTGGACACCTCGGCCCGTTCTTCCGGCATCTGTCGCCTCTTCGAATATTTGCATCGTGTCCAAGTGCGGGCATTTCTTTGCCCCCTTCATTGGAGAACATATTCAATATTTTGGTATTTATCTTGTAGGACAATAAAATAAAGCAAAATTGCATGTCCTGATGCGGGGTTCGACCGACGAGAGTGTCAAAGAAACGGGGGGCTGGCGCTCAAGTGGGTCACTAAGGTCCTTTGCCGATGGCTGTGCTCTACATCTGCGAATGCCACAGGAATTTGCATGTTTGAATTCTCCCCAAGTATTTTGTAAGCCCTTCTTGTATTGGCCATTGGCCATTGAACAGTGAAGTAAGCTGCTTGTAAGGCGACTTTTCCTCAATTCTCGTGCCAGTCAGACACTAAAAATACAAGCATAAGTAGTATATACGAGTATATTAAGGAGACAAAAAGTATGCATTAAATCCGGCAATTTTATTAAAGAAACAATATCAATTCGCAGTACTGGGTTTAGTTTTAATAGCCGGTTCTTAAAAATAACATGGGTATATTGCATTGGTGTACATGGATGTAACAGGGAGAGGGAAGATTTTCTGATACCACGAAGTGAATATATTTTGGATCAGCATCAACGGCCAAACGGATTTTGGAGACTATAATAAATAGAGAAAAAGTAATTTAATATATGTACACAGTTGTGTGAAAAATCACATGGAATCTTAAAACCGGGAGTTTATAGTCGAGACACGCACTATAATCGTTATTTCTTGTAGTTAAAGTTTTTCAATAATTGAAATGTAAACATATTTGTTCAGACTCAACTCTCAATCTTAAATGAATTCTGAAAAACGTATCTGTGTTTTGTTGCTAATCGCTTGTTGGGATTTTTGTGTTTCCCATTTAGTTGTTGTCATTTTTTTTATCGTCAGCCAATCCGCAAATAAGTTTTATCAATTTCCAATGCCAGGCAGTGTGCGTCGCCTGTGACAGAAACCGCAAATTAAATCGTTTGGGTGCTGGCAAAATTTATTTCTAGCGCGTGGTAAAAGCCACAAGCTCCACCAACGCACACCCGCCGCACACTCCACACACTCCGCACACTCCCGATGAAATTTTGGACGGCACACACATGTGTTCCGTAAAAAAGCGTGGAAAATTAGAGCACAGGGTATACTATATATGGCAGTGCCAAATCCAAAGCCAAATCACAGCCAGAAACCGAAATTATTCTGCGGATTTTGCGGCCTCGGCGGTTGGATGGGTGGGCTCTGGCACGGGAAAGGGGCCGGGAATGGGCCTGGTGTGGACACGTTCACACTTTCGGCCATAAATTGCACTAGCAGCAGCGCCTTGTTGGCCAATAAATAGTAAAAGTCTTGATATGCACCGGTCACCCCCGGCGCCAAGTGCCATAAAGTTTGTCCAGGACAAGGGAATGGCTAATTAAAGTTTGTGCCGCATTTTCAAATTAAAAATTGGTAATTTGTGTACAGTTTTCACGCTCACACCCACACCCGCTGTCGGGTGGCGGCCCTGTTCTCTTTTTATTTTTTGTACATTTTTTATTGCGTGGACGGATCCGCGCTGGTTTATGCCACTGACATCGGAGCGGAGTGAAGTGGTCGTAAAATCGTAAAAATCTGTGCCAGCCGGAGTGGCAATGGAACCATCACGGGGACAGGTTTATGTGCGGAACTAGACGTTTTATGGGCTCGCATTTATTTTTTCTCATTATCTCTCGGCGTCCACGCGAAAAATTCGCGCCTTAAATTTTGTCAGTCGAGTGCAACGGTCGGTCGCTGCTCTTTTCGACATTTGTTATTCGGTAAATTGCTAGGTGTTTAATAATAAATAATGCACATCACGATTTATTTAATCTTCCCCGTTCCGCGTACGAAAACCCTTTTCATTTGGATGAATATTTTTCATTTACTTTGGCACCGGCCGCACACGCCCGCGTTGGAAACCACTGCAACCGCATTTGAAAAACATTTTAAATACCTTTTACATTTTTACCATTAGTTTTTATTTGCAGCTGCAGCCGTAGCAGCAGCAAAAATTTTTGTGTGATTCTGTGTGTGCGGGTCGAACTTAGCAGCAGTTTGGGCAGATTTTGTTTGTCCAGAGATTTATTTCATTCCATTTCCAATTTTACAGACCTGTTTCGGCTCGATTTCAATTTAGTTTCGTTTCGCTTTTGGCCACTTTTTGTTGCCTTTTATTTCATATTAAAAATTCTAATTAAATTTTTATTATTTTCTCTTTGAGTTAGTTTTTCCGGCCGATGGGGCATTTTATTGATTTCGCTGCCGGTTTCCGGCTTGATTTAACGATTTTCCTCCCCCAGTCGCCAAAGTAAACAATTAAAATGTGCTTATTCCTTTTGTCGCCTTCGTTTTCGAGGATGGAAAGGAGTCAGAGTCATTCCCGCCTCGTGCCACACACTTTTCAATAAAACAATCAGCCGTCGAATAAGTAAACACGGGACCACCGCAGTAGATTTCCCGAATTGAGTTGCATGCGTTAAAAATAAATGACGGTCGTCGGCTGCAGTTCTGTAAACAACCCCAAAAATATCATATGTCAGGCCCGAGGAAGCGGCTAATTAGCAGGGGTCTCGACAAAAATATCCCAATGAAAAATGTGTGGGCGTCTTGTGTGGGAACATTGGGGAATTGTCAATTTCTCGGCAGATATTTTCCCATGAACTTGTGAATTATTAGTCCATGGCCAGATGGGAATATCTTGGGGGAGGCTCCAATAAACATTTACTCACTGCCAATGGCAAAACTTGGGCAATCCATCTGAGTAAAATCAGAGCCCCGACAACAGGTACTGACGCCCCCGTCTTTTTTGCCGTTTGCTTGGGAAACGTAAACAAAAGTTCGAGTGCATTGGGATAACGAAAGGCGGGGGAGTTGTAACCAAGCTTAAAGGGCCATGGTAACAGCTCGTTTCCAGCTGCATCCTGCAAGTTGCTGTGGTCCTGCGACTGTCAGAGGAAGCCAGAGCCGGACGAGGAGTAGCACCAACATGAAGTGGCAATGGATGGAGTTCAAAACCCAACAAAATTATTAATATGACTTTGGAAAGGGCCGGTATGGACCCCTACACCTCCACTCCTTGCAAGGATGCTTACAACGCACCCTGCGGTTGCCAAGACAGCCGACACTGTGTCTGCAGGATGCACTCTTACCCATGTCATTGCCAGTCTAGGCCCAAATTTAGCCTAAAATCTGGCAACTAACACACAAAATGTACCCCAAAACAAAATTGGGTGTTCTTTTTGAGTTATTCTTTGAATAAAAATTAGTGAATTTGTTTGGAAATAACAGACTTACTGTTATTTGTGTACGCAGATCGAGTTTATTTTGACGCTCCCTACCACATGAATAATTTGCATTAAAATGTATTTCTTTAGATATTTGACAATATCTGCGAGATAATAAGAGATAGATATATCCTTTTTGCTTTAGGTGTGTTTAGTATATGTGCAAAATATTCCATTTGGTATTTTCAGTCACCCTTCTCCGCCTTTGCAATTATCAAAAAAATGTCGTTTACATATTTGTCTATATCTCCGAAATGGTTGTAGAAAGAGATATAAATATTTTTACTTACAACTACAGATTATAATATCTACCCATGTAATAAGTTTTATAAATATCGGACAATGAATAATGAAGATACGGCCATAATTTTCCCTCATAAGTGTTGGTGTCGGATGACGTAATTCGAGTATTAACAATTTCTGCTTTGACTTAAGTATGTTCTGGTTTTATGCATGTGTTCATGTAATTTGGAGAAGATTTAAGATACTATGAACATTTTTTCAAACAATAAGTGCCCTAGAAATGTTAATTTCCTTTTACTTTTCTCTCACTGCGTGTACGCCTACGCAGGCACTAAATTTGCAGCCCATTATTTAGTTGTTTGAGGCTGGCGGTGTCTTTGTCCCTTCTGCCAACGTTTCTGTTATCTGTTTGTGGTTAGGGGATTACGTCTGCAGAGCACATACATTGACTCTGAATATACGAATACACGTGTATATATAGCAGGTCTTGGAAGCGACCACGCCCACAGCTGGGTTAACAAAACCACCTCAGCTGTGCTTGAACTTTTGCCGAGACCTGAGAACCGAGACCCCAGCTGGACTCCTGCGAACCCGAAGTTGAGCGGTGGGGCTCTGGTTTAGGTGCATAAGCCCCACAGCGGCACACCCACACCCACACCCACACCCTCCCTGTACAGCCGACATTATCCACACCTTGTTTACGCATTTGTGCTGCGATTTTTTACAGCTCCTTCACCCTCAACAAGTTTATCGCAGGCAGCTCTCCGACTCTAATTTACATAACCACGCAAATTAGTTTTGCGTCTGCTGCAGTTTTTATCTGCTCCCAACTTTGTCACGACCCTCGACTCACTCTGCTCCGACTAAGCCCCCTTGCCCGACATCGCAACTTAAATTTAGTTGCCAAAGTTATTTAAACTTTCCATACTCTTCCACGGGGGCACTGCAATTACGGGTGCAAGTTTGTCAGGAAGGAAGTGAAACGGTGAAGGCTTTGGGGTTCCTAGAGCTGCGGTGTTAAGTGCCAAAGTCGCATAATAGGTCGTTGGGAAATCATTCGGGAAAAACGCAATCAAGTTAATATTGGAAGTTTTTTGACAACACTTCAGCATACATTTGTACTCCTCAAGCTATGATAAGGTTTTGTGGAAAATGAAATACTCTGATTTAATGCAGTAAAATACACCAAGAAACATTTTTTAAACAATGCCAAAAAATTGGATACCACTTGGACCTTGGGTGATCATCAGTGCTTTATTTTGTAATACATTCTTTGAAATCTACTTAAATTAAAATTCTATAAAAAAATGGTAGAGCATTTAGTATTTCAAACCAATCCAGTATAGGTAAGTCAACATTTTTTTAAAGCAAAACCACATTTTGTTTTTATTTTATTTTTCACTTTTCCAAAAATGAAATTTGCGAAACTTTTTTGGCTGCTGCACCACGCCCACAATTTTAATAGACATACACCCCGCACCTGTGGATGCCGAGGGGATGGGGCCTTGTCTCGTAGTTAAGACAACAATTCATTTAACATAGAAGCAGACTTTCAACCGTTCTCCTCCTAACTCGTTTTTTCTGGCGTTTTTTTCGGGAAAGTTTGCTAATGGCCCCCAACCGGGCACAGTGGTTGGGAAACTCTGTAGCACCGTTTACGATGAGTGCTTATGGTAGATAAAAACGAGACTTGTTAGCCTAAGCTCTGTCATTGTTTTACCGTCCGCAAGGAGATCACTCCGGCCGGGCTCCACTGTACCGGCTGGCCATTGTTGGGTAAGTTTTATGTGGGTTTATTGAGCGGCATCCCTGGGCCCGAGTTCCAAAACCAAACTGATTGGCAGCCCAGTCAAAGAAAGTTTGTATTATTAATGTGGCTGCTATGAGCCGAACGGGGGCTTCGAATGTTTGCTGTTCTCGACAGGCCAGCTAATTGAATTTTTCGCAAATTATAAACAAATAGATAGCACAAGTGCGATACAGTTTGGCCAGCGAGGGCTTGTCAATCTCAAAACAAAGGCGAAATCAGTTCGCCAGTTTCAAATTGATTTGTAGGCATATCGCGAATTTATAGAATTCTAATTTTAAAATAATGAAATTGTCGAAATGAGCACATCGAAATTTTTGACATTATGACAGATAACTGTTATTTTGTAATTTCATTTTGTGGTGAATAAGTTTGCAATGAATACGAGTAAGTCTAATTTGCAGCGAAACATAGAAGTTTACCAAATAACAACGAAAGCCCCAAGGTTACGAAATTTGTATAAACTCTGAAAATAGTCTTTTTGAGTTCTAATCGCGATGAATTATCATAATCTGTACATGATTTTTTACCGTGCCTTTCCCCATTTTGTGGTCAGGAGGGAGCCATTAGCGGATACTCAACCTTTTGGCGGGGACCCAGACTTTCTACAGAAATGTTTCCTGCAATTTCGCTCCAAAGACGGAACCAAATCAGGTTGCAACTGCGACTAGCGGAAGTTATTTTTGGAACGTGCAACAGAAAATGTTGCAAATTGAAAGAAAAGTCAGCGGCGCATCCGCACCCGCACCCGCCCCCTGACCTCCATCGCCGCATTTTCTCTCGATTTTCCGTGGGGGCGTACAAGCAGGGCACTGGGTCGCGCCCCCACTTGCCCCCCACATTCCATATGCTTTTGTGTATTTGTTGCTTTCTCGTATTTGGCTTCTATTCCTACAACTGCAACAATTTTTTTGGGGGCTCTGCTTTCTAAGCGATTTTCTGCGATTTCTTTGCAAGTTTTTCCGACCCCCGAAGTATGGGTGTGCTTCCATGCGTGTACTTAAAGTTGTCTATTTGCTAGTTCTTGTTACTAGTTTTGTTGTTGCTGTTAATGCTGGCTGTCTGTCTGTCTGTCTGTGTGTCTGTGTGTCTGTGTGGCTGGCAGTGTGTGTGTGTTTTGTGCACCAAGAGCTGCATTGAAAATGAAAATGTTCGCACAGTTTTCCGCACAGTTGCATTTTCACTATGCTGCCGCTTGGCGCGGCTCAGTTACTTGATACAGATTTCCGCAGATCCCCCGCCACTGCAATTTTCTTTTGATTTTTATTTTTCCCTTCGTCTTTGTGCGAGCGTGTGTGTTTTCTTCTTATTTTCTAGTTGTTTCTATGCTCATCTACTCAGTCGTGCGCTTTGTGTGTCCTGTGTGCCTGGTGCGCCGCCCCTCCCGGCGCCCGATTTTTCCATTTTAAATGCGCCATCTGATTTTTTGTTCGGCTCGTGCAGCATTCAAAAGCTCGCCAGCCATTGGAGTCAAAGTTGAGATTCCAGGGTCTCGAGATTTCTTTGGAGGGGAGGGGCCGCCCATGTGACACTTTTTGGGGAGGGGTGCTGCGTCCTGAAGGACATCAATTTTCAGTGCTCTCAATGCAAGGGCCCTCCAAGAGGAGGCGGGCACGGAGGGATGGAAAGATGCAGAGAGAGACCTTTGGCAAATGAATCTTCCTAGTTGCCGGATAATTATGACAAATAGCCGGGTAAACGGCATAAGTAAGTAATGCGATAAGAATGTCTGATCTGAATTGGAGTGCGGCGTGGTGGTGGAGCCTTCCTCCCAGCCCCATGTGGCATGGCAATTAGCACACAAACATGAGTCACAAATCCGATATCCACATGCTAGTTTTGGTCCCCAGTCCAGAGCATTTGCCAGTGCCATTCATGAAACTAATTTGATTTTTTTCCTCTTGGCCTTCTCAGACAAGCTTTTCCCGGGAACAAGAACTTCTGGGGGGAGACAGGGTGGTAGGAAAATATTTTCATTAGACATTTTGTAAATATGAGAGCAGCTTACCCCGGGGATTTCAACTTAAAGCGCTGGGAAGTCGTAGACATCCTTCTGCGATGCAAGAAACCTTCCCCGGGACTTAAGTGAAGCCGAAAAGAACATAAAAACGAGTTGAAGCGGGAAAATGGCTGCATCTGCTGGCTGTGACGACTGCAATGAGTTGGTGCTTTTCCAATGCCGGTTACCAGCAATTTCGTCCAATTATGAAGAAATCTCTAAATGCGCTGGCAGAAAAACCTGCAAAGTTCAACAAGACAATGAAAAAGGAAGAATATATTGTAACATATTTCTAAAAATTATAAATCAAGGTTTTAGTTTATATTTATAATTCAATTATTTTCATTTATCATTAGAAAACTGTTGGAGCTTATACTCCTTGTAAGCATTTTGAAGATTTCAATCTCGACCGAACCTCCTTTCCTGCGCAAGCCCTTGGAGCCGTAATCCTCTTTCGCGAACCAACGCCACTCCTTTGCCACTCAAATACTAGCTTTTTGTGCTCCACTAGCAATCCAGCAATCTAATTTAAGTAAATGCCTTTCCACACACTCCTCTCATTGCAGCTCCTCTAACGAGTCCCCAGCGAGTGAGACCGCCCTGCCGAAGGGTTTTTCGAGTGTTTCCGAGGGTAAGTCCCAGGCCAAAAGATACATTTTTGATTACCCCCGAGTTGCAATTGTTCATCGACGGGGCAGGATACTACGGATACTACAGGCGCACACCCACCTTGCCGCTGGCTTTTAATTACTTGGGTGGTGGCAAGAGTTTTTCATCGGTTTTCCAGGTTTCCCATCCTGCCCCCATCTGCCGTTCGAGGGCTTTAACAGTTCATAATTAAATGAAAATTTGCCAGAATATTTCGAGCGTAAATTTGAAGAGCGGCCCTGGCCGTGTGTGTGGGAAATTTTCCGAGATTCCGCACGTGCTCTGCACTCAGCAGTGGCAGTGGAACTCTGAAACTGGCCCTTAACTTTATGGTGTGAGCATATCCCATTGTCCTCGTAAATATTCATCACAGTTCCGTATGTTCCACGGGATTCTTTGAATCTCTCGGGCGGGCAGAGCAACTTGCCGCTTATTTGCATAAAGTTGCCGAAAGTGAAATTGTTTTTTTCCTCGGCTGCATTCCTAATTAGACAGCTGCTGACCTTGGGGTGTGGCAGTCGGGTGGGTGTTGTTTCCACTGAGTGTGGTGGGTGGATGGATCTGGTTGGCTTGGACCTGGGAACGATGCAGCTGCTGCGGCAGCTGAATGACAGGCACAAATCTGAGCTCAGCTCTTCCTTTGAGTGACGGCGGAAATCTCATAAAAATAGCGTCATTATGTAGGTATGGGGATGTGGGTGTAAGGATGCGAGGCTCATCAATGCTATTAAACGTACTTAATCCTTTTTACTTTCACTCGTCGCGCATCGCTTCATTTGCCATGGCAGCGCAGACACAAAAATATACTACACAGGGAGTGAAGTGTACAAAGGACACTGTCGCTGCTGCTGCTGCTGCTGTCGCACTTGTTGGAGCCAAAGGAGCGGCTCTTTGTGGCGCTTTCACAGGATCAACTGCACCCAACCGCGCTCGTAAAAACATGGGCCTTTGTATGACACAAAACAGTGAGAAAATCTACGGTTCTTTGTGATATTTGAAGGATGTCGTAAAATGTTATCTAATTATTTGTAAGTGGTGTAAACGCCTTGGAAAATGCAACAGATCTTGAATTTTGTAAGGCTAAAATATCCGTAATTTGTTTAGGTAATGAAAGTATTTCTAATTTCTCTGTCTGTACTAAAGGAGCCACTGCCATTGGCACTCATAACTTCGCCGGCGCCTTTGGTAACGCGAATGCGTTTAGAAAAACTTTCTACAACTTTAAGCCGCTTAGCAGCTTTGCGCTCTCGTCCTTTGCGCGCTGTCCCTTCAGGAGTGCGACCATATCCTGCCAGAATGATTTTCCTGGTCGGCCCAGTGGGCTGCATTTGGTCAGCGTGAAAATTTCAACACTTTCCCGGATAAAAGTGATGCCATTAATTTTATTAAACTGCCTGGCCAACGTGCCACAGAAAGTGCAATATAAGTAAAAGTGAGTGTAAAACCAATTATGAACATCGTTTCAAACCGGCTGACAAGTCAGTCCATGAATAAAAGCTCTCAAAGCCACCGCCCTTAATTGAGTTTGCTTTTTGGTGGAATAAACAAAAGTTGGCATAAGTAGGATTTTGATTTTGAGCAAAAATAAGGGTACTCAGCAAACTTTCATAGAATGCATTTATTGTTCCATTCAATATGATCAAGGATTACAGGCGGAAGCCCCAATTCCAGGTTGATCCATAAGTTTCTTCAGACATTTTAATTGAATACTGCTTTCGTCAGCAAAATAAAACTACCTATGTGGGTCTAGAATTTCCACTGAAGCCGATAACCAAAAGCATATTTCTTGATTTTCCGAACAGTCCCTTCACGTATCGAATTTAAGTTGGGAGTTGCTGGTTGGATTGCAGAAGTTGAGAACTTAATTGCTCCCAAAGTTGTACCAGGAAGTAGTCACAAACAAGCCCGAAAAGGCTTCACCACCTCGCCAAGTGTTTGCCTAACAACAACACAGAAACAACCAAACATCCAAACAACCGAACAACAAATAACAAACAACAAACACATTTGATGTGTATCTGAGTGTGTGGTCCAGGGTGAGATGGGGATGGGGATGGGCATGGGAAGAGAATTCTACAGATGCCGCGCATTGTTTGGGGGCAACCTTTTTCGGGCCCTTTGATTTATTGGCATCCCCGGGCCAGCGCCTTAAATATTTGGCCGAAATCCCACACTCCCCCCGCCACCACTTCAGATGAAAAGGGAAAATCAGCGAGGGTTGGCCGAATGCTTTTGACCAGTTGCTCGGATGATGATGATTCGATGCGGTTCAGTTTGGTTCACTTCAGTTCAGTTCAGCCCAGTTCGTTTGGCCATCCAAATCACGCTTATTGAATTTCATTTTTCTCAGGGCTGTTCTTTTTTCTCCTTTTGTTGTGTTATTAATGGGCCATCCCCCCATCCGCCCTCGATGCGCCGAAGGACGATTAAAGCCAAGCAAAACTTTGGGGCGAGCTGTCAAAGGAAATATTTTAAATCACTTTTGGCTGGAAGGAGGCATCCCTCCCAATCCCGTTGTGGCCCATATATAATAATTTTGCCACTCTCTGTTCGGTTTTGTTGAAAGAGGCAGATGTGTTTTATTAAACATTTGCCGATAAGCAGGCTGCATTGCCAAAGCAGCGATTTATATTTCGGGTTTGGCCCCCATTTTCTTCCCTCCGGATTTTCCCGGCATTCGCTTTGATGTCTGAAATATGAGTTGCCCTTACTTAGGCTTAAGACCTTTAGCATACACTTGTTTTGGCTTTAAAAGGCAGCGGATACGGCGGTGGCTGCAACAGGTGCATGACACGCATCACGTATACGCCTCTTGGGCTGCGTGCGTGTTTTATTTGTGGAGTGCCTCAACTTCAACCCCGTCGCCATTGCCTGCCCCCCTTTAATGCAATAAGCAAATGAGCGAACAACGAACGAGGCAGCCGAAAAAGCCTCAAGAAAATGACGTTGCACGCACACGACGTTGAAAAGTCATTAAGTACAAATGACGTTGCTCAGTGTAAAAAGCCGGATTGCGAAGGCAAGTGGGCGTATGGCCGTCGGGGGGGTCGTGTGCGGGTGAGGAAGGCTCAGGTTGGAGCCGTAATTGCAGCACGTTTGAGCCCAGCTAACTGCATATTGAGTAATGCCCGCGAGCAAGCGACAACGTTGCCAGCAAGATTGGTTGTGAGCTGAAAAAGGGTTCGCCAGACGACGAAATGGGCAGGAGATTGGATTGGGAGCAACAGTGGCAGCAGCAGGAGCTGGAGCAGGCGCGGAGACAGAAGCAGAACAGGCACAAGGAGCTGCAGCCAGGAACAGGATGGTGTACAACGTTTGCCTTGCATTATTTATGACAAAGCGGGCACCAAATTAAGCCGCATCGGGAACCAGGCAAGTCAAGCACAAGTGCTCGCAATCGAGGGACTGCCTCACATCTATAAGTTTAAAGAGGATTCATTAAATATAATTTAATAGGTAATATTTTTATATTCCCAAATTAATGATTGCTATAAGTAGATCTGATATTGTTTCCGGAGCAATTGAACTGATTTTTGCACAAATGAATTTTTTAAAGATTACAATAACGTATTGGTACATTTATGGGGCTAATAATTACGAGTATTTAAAGCTCTAGGTCCTTTGGATGAACTCTTTGCAGCCCTGAAAATGTGCCTGCGCCTACATGTCACTCAAGGATCCCAATTGCAGGACCTCAGGGTATCAGGCGGAGTTTCTCGAGTGTGCGGTTAACTTCGTGTTGGCTTTTATTTACTTCGTGTAATTTAATATTACACCATGGCAACGTCATCGCTGCCGCCAGACGATGGCAGTGACGTTGACGATGTCGTGCATCCACTGAAGGCATAAATAATCTGTTGCATGTACACACACTTTGCGTGTATTCTGTTTCCATTTGCTTTTTGATAAGCCCGCCGCTTAATTAATTTTAGCTTTAAGCAACGAACAGCAGTCGAATCGCCGCCTTTGGCCAAAATGTCAACTGACAATTTGCGAATCGGCAACTGACACTTGTCGATAAGCCGGCGTGGGCCGCTGGTCAGCGCTTAGCGCTTAGCGCTGCCCAAAATCAATTAAGAACCTTTCATGTTAATCGCGCCATACATCAGGCCTCCGTATCTCTAGACCTGCATCTATCCTTTTAAGGACACAAAACGGGCAGCCCGAAAAGGTCGATGACAAGCGGCGGAAGTCGAAACAAAAAGCCGGCGGGGAAAAAGGACAAATCAACACGCGACATTTTTCGCGCGCGCTGTTTGTTTTTCCTACTCATTTTTTTTTGGCTTGGATTTTTTGTTGGCTAATGAAGGACCAAGGGGAGGAGAACAAAAGGCGTGAAGCAGCGGCAAAGTGTTAAAGTACGATAAAAAGATTAAACTGCACACACTGGCACAGCCACAAGCGCAACATCCTCAGGCAAATTGAGATAAAACACATGCGAAAATAAAGGCATACGAGTACGTGATGGGGAAAGCGGGGGAAGGGCCTCGCAGCAGGCTGAAGGCAATTGGTAATAGAAAATCGGATCAGATTAGATTTAATGCGGCGACGGCTAATTTTTGGGTGATTTCTCATAGAAACGGGGAAAGTGCCGGGACCCTCCGCCCATCCCCATCGCCGCCACCACCCCCGTTCAAATCTTGGCGCCATCGCTCCAAAGCAACGCAGAGCTGTCAGCGGCAATACGCCGGCAATGACAGCTAAACAAATGACACAAATGCGGTGGATGTCAGTCGGGGGAGGGCGGCGGGGAGGCGATGGATTCAGGATCCAGGATCCTTATGGCCTGGGAATCCAGGCCGTCACACACATAGCCATTCTGCCGAATGTTTGAGAGGCAGCCAGCGAACGGCGAGCGTCATCAACATTTCCGCTTCCGGCTGTTTATGCTAAAAGTATGGCGACGACAACGCCACTGATGGGTGGGCCACGATATCTAGCCCAACGGGCCCCACCCCTTCCAGGACTCTTTTGCAACCCGCTGAGCTGTCAGACGCCTTGGCAGCCACCGATTTTTTTCTCTGCTTTTTGTGTTCTGCCTTCTCTGATGAGGAGGCATCTATCATGTCGGTCGCAGTTTTGGGCCAAACTTCTGGCATTTCCCGATTCGAAGGCTGCTAACTAAGAAAAGCCAACTACTGGGAAAACTATTGATTAGCCTGCAATCTGTCGAGGCAACCACTGTGATTCCTCCTTCGGATCTTCGAAGGAGCTGACAGGAAAGTCTTTAACATCTTATTTGTGAGGGCAATTCTATTGAACAACTCGATGTGATTTGAAAAGAGCATTTTATAAAGAATGATTCATAATTTATAAAAAGAACAAGTGTATAATGATTTCGTACGGATGTAACAGGGAGTAGGAAGTTTTTCCGACCCCATAAAGTATATATTCCGTCTGTCCTTATAATCTTGGCGACTATAGTAGATAGAAAAAAATAATTTGATATTTATATTTGTGTGATACCAGCTCAGCACAATATTGTTTTAAAAATCGGCTACCATTCCCCGTACCGCCGCAAACCGCCATATTCTGTGGCATCTATGATTTCATTTCTAGCGGAACTTAATTTGAATAGTATATTGTTAGAACCAATATCTATCTGTCCTGCGAAAATCATCCAGTTCACTTCCACTTCAGCCCGCGCGAATGAAGCATGAAGTAGAATATTTGTATAGGGATTACCTGATTATTCCTTAAAATTCTTAAATACTTCCTTGTCAAGTAACCAGAGCAATAAATATATGCAGCCTTGCATATACACGTAGTACTAACTTCAAAGTTATCAGACTTGTTTGCTATCAATCACACTCTCCTGAGCAGCCCACACAGATGAAATAATTATGCTTAGCTGGCGTGGCATTCAGTTGCCATGGAAAGGACCTCAAGGGGCTCCTGGAGCTCTGGTTTCATTTACATGACGATGCCATCTCCCTGCTTATAAATAATTACACACACGCACAGGTCGCTCACGGTTGTTGTCGCATACAATTTGTTATTTAATTTTTATGCTTTTTCTTTTTGTTATCTGCCAAGGCGAACAAGGTGCTCTCCGCCCTGGCGAGCATTTTCGTGGGCTGCTTTTTACTGATTTTAACATATTTATGAGTGGAACAGGAGTTGTGGAGCCTGAGGGACTGCCATATTCGGTCTACTATAATTGAAAACTAAAATGTCAATGGCAATCTCATCATTCGCCAGTCAGGATCACTCTATGCGACCAGCCCCGCCACTCACTCACCCTCTGCTGCCCCGGGTTATGAAATCAGCGCTATAAATACATATCCCGTAAAAGAGAAAAATCCCTGTGAGGGAGGTCGCCCGAAGCCGGCAACGCGGCTAAGCACATAAAACGGCTTTTCATTTGGCGGGCCGGTGGAATTTGTAGCACTATCGCTTCAGGCTCCAGTCTTTGGCTACCATTTCCACGTCCGCATCCCCGTGTGCCCATCCATCTGCAGCTTCCACCAACGTTTGATCCTAATGTGCTGCTGTCAGGGCCTGTCGACGTCAGCCGGACTCTTGCCGGCTATTTCGGGGATTAATGTCAATGTGAAAGGATTTTTGCCAGGCATTGAAGCTCCTAAGGCACCCCTCTCGGTCCTTCCGGGACGTATGGCCGGTCTCATTCGAATTGCCATTCCCATTCCCAACCACTTGAAGAAAATCCCGTGGGAGGATTGTGTAATTATAGAAATAGGAAGAGTTTTTCATAAAATCGTTACCTAATCGAAAAGTGCAAAGTTGCAATTTAAAAACTATTCCACGCTGCATTGCCACAGCAGGCTAGGCAAAAAATGTCAATAAAATCTAGTTTTTAGCCATTAGAACATATTATAAAAAAATACAGATTAATTTTAGTAAACATTTTAGTTTAGTTTGGGTAGGACAAATAGGCAGAAACCATGGCCGGCAAGAAAGAGGAGGTTTGCATGGAAGGGCCCAAGCGGCTGAACCGTGAGTTGAACGTCATGCTGGAGGACAAACAGAACCTTCAGTTTCGGAATTTGGAGGTGGAGCCGAATAACCTTTTCAAGTGGTACGGGCTACTGATGCCAACGGCCGAGCCCTACGACAAGGGCGCCTACAGGATCGAGATCGACTTTCCCCTGGACTACCCGTTCAAGCCGCCCAAAATTCACATCAACACACGCATGTACCACCTGAACGTGAACGAACGCGGCCAGTTGTGTGTGCCCATCCTGGAGGTCGAGCACTGGCTGCCCACCACGCGGATCGATCAGGTGCTGCAGGTCCTGCTGGCCACCATCAATGATCCGCAGCCAGAGAATGCCTGGCACATGGAGATGGCCGGCGAATACAAGAACGATCCGGTGCGCTTCTATAAAATGGCCGATGCCTGGGTGGCAAAGTACAGTGAAAGACGGCCCACGGAGGCGGAGTTGATCAAGTTTGCCAAGCAACGCAAGAAGAAGATGGCGCCGAAGTAGGACCACAGTGCTAAAATTCGTAAAAATAGTGTTCAAGGTTAAAGAAATGTTTGAACAAGAGATCAAAATGATATTTTAATTGAGTTATATAACTTAGTTTAATATGTTCGCATTAATTTTGGCTTGAGGATGCAAAATTTTTTTTGTGTGATTGCAAACATTTTTGGCCTCACTTGCCATAAATTGTCTGTAATTCAACAATAACTTTTGTTGCGGAGACTATTAGAAACGACTTTAGGTCCGATTGCACACACCCATTTATTTCTAGCCAACGTCAATTGCTTAAAAGTGACCTAGGGGGGCGATTTCTTGCCGATTCGATTGAGCTTCCCGCAGAGCGGTGTCGTCTTAAATTGCTCCGGCGAGCTTTGTTTTGCGCGCAGCATCCCACTTTGGGCGAGGCCTGGTCGCGCACCATATGACCATCTAATTGGAAGCGCACAGTACAGTGGGCCCCGGGCGCCGGGCGACAGGACACTTCTGTTGCAGCCAGCTGGCGAGATAAATCATCCGCCTCGGCGGCCAACAAGGATGTGCTGGCCCCCACGCGGTGTCGCTCAGCGAGCGGGCGGCATTAGCTGCCAGCGGTGTCGTTTGCCATTGTCAGCGGCATATCATCATCATTCGGACCCAGCCAGCATCCTCATCCTCATTCTCATCCTCGTCCTCGTCCGCATTCGGATACGGATTTGTGTTCACATTTGGATCCGCATCAACGTTAGCCTCACAAGGTTCCGCTGAAAATCCGTGCTATACTCGTGCTGTCCGGAGCCATATAAATTTCAGCAATGAATGAATCAACTTTACGAACATCGAGGACACATGCGACTTGCTTTACGGCCCGCCCCATTCATACCACTCATCACATGCGGCACTGGGAGAAAGATTATGGTGCAGACCTTTATTCACTTTATAATACAGAATATTTTCAATAAAAATGTTATCCTAAATTGTTACCTTTAAAACAAATTATTTCTTTATTTATTTATTGGAAGATTAAAACGAGTATACAATACCAAGCCTAAGGAATATATTGAGTGCTAGTATGGGCCTTCGACTCGAAGGCATTTGCTTGGGACAATACTCGATTCTTTTTATTTGCTCCCCCTGTTTTTCTCACGGTGCACAGCCTGTGTGTTTTGGGCAGTTCACTTGATATGCTCACTCTCTATCTGCGAGCAACTTGGACTTGTCAATGGCAGGAGTGGGAGCTGGAGCTGGGACTGGAGCTGTGACTGGGGCTGGGAGGCGGGTGCTGCAGGCAGGGTGCTGCACAAACTTGGAGATGGGCGATGGGAATAAGCTGCCACTATAATTACAGCAAAGGCCAAAGGCACACACACGCCCAGCCGGGGCTAAAGATATTTGTATCTAGTTTCTTTACTGCCGGATTTACTGCCCAGCACCCGGAGAGCCGGGTGGAGCCAGATAACTGGTGTCCGGGGCAACTATTGTGAAGATGGATTACCATGGCGGTGGCGTCGACAGTTTTTCTGCGTGCGTATATGCTGTATATGCTATATCCTATCCGAGTCTGGTATATATTTGTCACTCAGCCAGCGTGTGTTTGAGGCGTGCGTGTGTCTTGTTAAAACTGCCAACTGATTATTATCACCTTCCGACTGTCAGACTAGTCATTGACACCCATTGCTGTAGCCTGTGTCCCTCGTCCTTTGGCCTGCGGATCATTTGCCATAGAGCACTGCAAGAAACCGAGGACTAATTAAATAAATTCCATGGTTTTTCTAGGAAATCACAGGACGTTTTGCTCAAATATTAGTTTAATTTTTAATAACACAGGTTTCTTTTCTTTTGACTTCTTTAATATACAAGCAGGGAATACAGACCCTGTAAATGAACAAGGAATTATTAGTCGTGTTGAAGTTTATTTCCAGAATTAACAGATTTATAAGAATTTGCAACTTTAAATTAAAATATAAATGCATTATTAAGTAATTAAATGCCATGGTTCAACTAGGAATTCACAAGAGCTTTTTCGCGAATCTTATTGTAATTTCTTAATTAATTAATAAAATTGTCTTTAGTTTTTAAAAAAACAACAATTTTTTATGGTCTGTAAATGAACAAGTAATTAAAATGTATGTTATGTTGTTGAAGCTTATTACCAATCACTGATCTGGTTTCACTAAAAAATCATGTTTTTCTGGAATCTTAGTTTAATTGTTAATAATAATTTGCAAAATCGTATTAGGTCCTTTTTATTTTTCCTTGTCATTTTGGTGTTTTTAAATAGTCTCTAAAATACCACAACCAGTTTTGATCTTTGTATGTCCTCTAAATGAATAAGTTAATAAAAATTCTGTTTTGTTTTAGAAGTCTGTGTAAAATTTCATTTGTCTGCTTTCGTTGGAGATTCTTGTAAAAATTCCAGTTTTCGAGTGTTTTTTGCTATAACTCCCAGAGTTTTCTTGAATTTTTCTCGCCTCTGCTTCTGCCGCTGCCACGCCCACCGTCCGCCTACCGCCGCCGCCCCCGAGTGGCGCCCTCTAGTGTCTGTCAGTGACAGAAGTCGTTTGCTGTTTGCTTTATTTCCCTTTTGCTCAGCTTTCTTTTTACACCCTCTCGCCCCTCCTGCTCGGCTGCGGCAATGAATCGCAGTTTTTGATTAGCTACAGACAGATGACGGAATAAAGATGCTGGGATGCTGGATAATAAGAGCTGCTCCGGATGGATGGGGAGACGCAGGAATTATATAACCGTGGAAACCGCTTGGCAGTTTTTCGGCAGCGCCATAACTCAGGCGAGCTTAATTACGGCTCAGTCTATTTGCCTGTTGGAAATTAGCTTTTGCATTCTGTAGGCTTAGAAATGGAAAATTTCGCAGCCCGTTTTTGCGAAATTAATGCGATCTCAATGGAAATTTGAGTAAATTTCGTTAATTTACTTGTCCAATTTGGATTGGCTTTAAATTGCATCAGAAATTGATTTAAGCCAATTGCAATAATAATGCAGCAAAAATCGCCAATCGATTTTGCATTCATTTCGAATAATAGCACGATGGGGGAGGGCGTTGGCGGTGGGGCATTGGGGCGTTGGGGCGGTGGGTTTGTAACAATTTACGACCTGCGACCCATAAAATATGCAGCTTATAAATTGCATAATTTATACGTGAAACCCGCACAGAAACAAAGTCAGATTGAGATATGAAGCATTGTTAATTCATATATGAACTCGGTTGGTTGGCTGCCTGGTTGCTGGGCCGACTGCTGGGGCCAAAAGTGCTTACAAGTAAATAAATTGTGCCACAGGCTCGGGATACAAATAGTACACAACACACAAATGCAGGTACAGATGCAGCCACTGAGATAAAAGCAGCGAATAAGAGCTTAAGCGATACATAGATATATATCTGCATTTACTCATATATCCATATGCACGGGCAAGTGTATTATGTGCAAGGATTCCAGGCATTGTTCCACTGCTTTCTGCCTGCCGTGTGCAGTGCTTGTAAAACCAATAAAATCAATTAAAAGGCACTCGACATGCAAACAATTATATGCAAATTTATTTATACACATTCTAGTTGGCCAGAAAGAAGCACGCAGGCGAAAAGCTTCCAAGGGCGGCGAATGGAGAGCCGAGTGAAAGTCAAACGCAGGCGGAAAACGGTTTAAGGCCTAAAGTGTGGTTACGGGTATTATAGCTTTCGGAAGAGCTCAGGTAACGGGTAATTAAGTCCATAAACTTGATTGCTGCAGAAAGTATTTATTTAAAGCCTGTAATTTTATAAATAAATGCTCAAATCATATATCCGAATGGCATGCTACTATAATGGGTATCAGCTAAATAGTCGGAATAATCAAACAACGTCGAGTAGTTTTCAAAACTAAAGTAATAGTGAATTTACAGTAACAAAGCTTTGTGGTCGCGAAAATTACTTATTTAAAATTGACGTGGTGTCACTGCTTTCGAAAAAGCGTATTCGATTTGTATAATAATCTATAATTAGGATTTTCTTATGATTATGATATTTTATTTTTAGAGAAATGTATAACCCTTTATACTTTTTGTATCTTAATATTTTAAGAAGTTGTTTGTCAGGTAAATGATTTTTTTTTAAAGAATTTTCATGTTGAATCCATCAGGGTATCTTAGTGTTCTAGAAATAAACCGAAACGTCTTCCCACGTATTTGCATAGGCCGTAAAAAACTGCCGGCACAGGAAAAGCCTGCAAATAAATACACAAGGAGTTTTCCTAGTCTCGCCCCAACCCCCGCGAACAACAAAAGCAAAACACCAACAGAGCAAAGCAAACCAGAGCAGTGAAAATAGGCACGGAAAATGGGGTGGTGATGGCGTGGGAAGCGGCGGGCTGGGGGGTGAACCTGTTGCGCACACCACAACAAAACGCTCGAAACAAACAGGAACAACACAAGCAACAACCAGGACAACAAGGATGTGAAACACAACGGAAAAAGTGCTGCGGAAAGTGCGAGCTTCCAGGGCAGCGCAAGGAACGAAACGAAATGGAAACGAGCCGCGAAGGCAGAGGCGGTTGAAAGACCAGTTGAACGCCTCGATTGAAAGCAAGAGCGCCGCCAAAGAGAGCCGGCGAGAGCTGCGCCTGCGCACGACGGAAGTAGAACAGCGGCGGCCGGAAACTGAAAGCGAAAGAAAGAGCGGAACGAACGGCTGGTGGAACAGTTGATGGCTCAATTGCCGTGGAGCGTGTGCCAGTGCGGGGGCGGGGGTGGTGAAAGTAAGAGAGCAGCCTCGTTAGCAGTCGCGTTCCGCTTGCCACTCGTTTCGCAGGCGCTGCCGCTGCCGACGCCGCCGCCGCGTATCCGTCAGATACATTTGTGCCGCACCGATTGGACGACGTATCATTACTCTTCGTTAGGCGGCCTTTGTGTCAACACGTGTTGCTCAGAGTCGCTCCCCAGGTCGCTCCCGCAAGCCGTACCCGTTGTCGTTCGCCTGCTCGCCAGCTCGTTCGCGATTTTCAGCTCGTTTGTCGATTGTCGTTTGTCAAGCAAAAGCAGGCAGGCTGCCCTGTGGCAACGTCGTTGCAAGTGCGATTCCTCCCGTGCCGTTGCGGTGTGCGTGCCAAAGTGCAACAAGTCGCGACTCCCAGTTTAATTGCAACAATTCCCCAGCAGCAGCGCACAAAAACAAACGCCAGGATATATCAGTGTCCGTGCAAAGTGGAGCAATCGTCTTGCTTGTAAATTAAAACAAAACCCGAAACCCAAAGAATACAAAACACAAATAGAAACCACCAGCCAAGTAAGTCCAAGTTTCGTGAAAGAAAAACATCAATAGCGCGGTTTTGCCAATTCCTGCAGCAGGATTTTTTGACGCATTACACAGAAGCCAAAAGTGAAATTAACTTTAAACAAAACAAGGGACAAGCTAAAAATAAAATCAAAATATTGCGAATACTGAAAAATACGCATCAAATTTTAAAATTAAATAAGAATACAAAAGAAGCCAGCGACTTACAAGCTTGCAAATAATTTTTTGTAAGAACAGCACAAGTTTCATAAAGTTACTTTAAGCTGTCAGACTAAAGCTGTGTAATCTGCAGGCCCTTAAGATAATGGCTTAAAAAATAAAAGAATATGTGGCTTTAATAGAAACGTGTAAAAGAGAATATCTGGTTTCTTGACATTTTCTATTTAATATTTAAATAACCACGATAAAATTGCCATTGGGTTTTTAGGAGTTTTAGATTAACAAAAAAGGCTATTCAGGCAGCAATAGATTTACGAGTATTATTCCTAGAGAATGAATTTAGTTTGCTTGATTCATAGAAATTGTGGAGCAAAAATAATAATTTCAGCAAACAAATTGCAGCCGCAAAAAGTGCTCCATTTTCGGTCTCTGCAAACTTCAAAAGAAACTGCTTTGCTTGTTCGGGTTAGCCGGTTTTTAGTGCGGAATACTTGAAATTTTGTGCTGTGTTTGCCAGGCGGCTTCCTGCAGTCTGTGTTTTCTATATTTTTGTGGGTCAATGGACGCGCAAACACTCGGCGGCGAAAAGCTCAGAGTGGCAGGAGCGAACCAACAAACAAACAATAAAACGCAAAAATCATGTTTCCATGATGTGTACTCATATTTATAAGTATTTATACATATTGCCCTGCTAAGTGGGCTAAACAAAGTCAGCGAATGCCTCGCAGTTGCAAAACTTTTCCCCGGACGAAGCCGGGCAGACTGGCAAGCAGACAAGCAAACAGCAGCAAACAAAGACAAACAAATCCGAGGGACATTTCTCGGAATTTAATTCAATAAAATGAATTCCAAGGCGGCCGAGGGACTCGCAGCTCTGGGTGTCCTTTTCCACTTTTGCTTTCAAAGTTGTTTCCCCATTTTTTCCCATTTTTTGTTGTGTTGTTGCGTTGCTCCTAGATTTTTTATTCTCGGCTAAATGTCTGCAAATTAACTTTGCGAAAGCAAGAGCCAAGTGAACGAAATTCCATTTGACAAATCGCAAACGTAAATAGATCCGCACGACGGAAAAGTGTGTGCGAGTGTGTTTGGCTTTTTAAATGTAATTTAAGTTTGTGGAACTCTGTGGGCCACTCTGGGCGACTTTTTTCCCCGCTGACAAATGGCCCCGGGGTCGAAAGTTGGGAATTTAGCATTAACCTTGGAGCTCCCCTTTTTCGGACCCACAAAGCCCCATGTAATAGACTCGCAGCCAAAATCTAAATCACTGTCACTGCGGTCAGAGATTCACAGCCCCAGAAAGCTCACTACACTCGGAGAGTGTGTGGCCCAGCTGGGTACTACGAGTATAGTGCGAGCGGAGGGATATAGTGCAGAAGGAAGAATCACAGAGGCAACTATTGTTAGGCAATGATTTGCAATTTGTTTGAAAAATGCATTCACAACCACAAAAGACAAACAATCTGAAAGCTGGAGAGGGAGGAGTGGGAGGTGGGAGGTGGGAGCCCAGTTAAGCCGAGCGCACAAATAAAACCATAAACAAACCCGCCGGAGCCCAAGCGCAGCTATAGATACAAGTGCTCACAGATACGGATGCGAATGCGGATGCAGAGCTGCAGCTGTGGCTGCAGTTTGCGGATTGCTGGATTGCTTTGGCTTTCAGAAAGCGAAAGCCGACAGGAGCGGGCAGGGAAGAGATGGGACATAGATCCCGGATATATATGCATATAAAATTGCATCCACAACCGTCAATTGCTGGGCAACCAAATGTCCACCCTCCGCTGCACCCGGATTTTGCCAGCTTTTACCGCTTCTGCAGCTCGAAATCCCGCATTCAGCCTCATCAGCAATCCGCGACAATTCTTGGCAAACTACTTGCAGAGCGCTCCACTTTCCACTTTCTACTCGAGCACTCCATCAACTTGCTTGGGCGAGTGGAAAGTGGCAGCGGCAGTGGCTGTGGCGGTGGCGATGGCGGCGAAGGGTGGGCACTTTCATATGCGAAACTTGCGCTGCACCGAACTGCATACAATTACAAGCAAGATGCAAAATGTGCGCCCAAGTATCTGACAGATACTTAATAGCAGCAACTGCAGCAGCAGCAGCAGTAGCTCCAAATGGCTCGGAATGCCAAACGAATTCATATTTGATGTATGAGCCAGCAGCTAAGGATGTTCAAAGGAAATGCCAAATGAGATGTTTAAGCACATTTTTGGGCCAAGAGTTCCGACAGCTGACTAAACTCCATTTAAGGGAATTTTACAAGAACATAAAGTTCGAAATAGCATACGATTTAAACTTTTGCCTTGATCCCCTTTGTTGGGATCAAGCTTGAGCGATGATTTCCCCAATAATTAACATGCCAAATCAAGTGCCGGATGTTGGCGGTTCTTGCCTGGCGGAAGGCTTTTCTCCCCGTCAACATTTCGAGAAACTTTTCCACGCGATTGGCCACAAAATTTTCCCTTCCCCGGACACGTGTTGCCGGTTAGCAACTTTGTTTTAAATCAATTAAAGCTAAGGGCTGCGAATCGGAGGTGGAAAGTGACCAATCCCGAGCAATTTGTGGCACATATCTGGAGAATCTCGGTGCAGCGGCTCCGAGTGAAATGTCACGCAAGCAAATGAAATGCGAGACAGGCAACAGGATTCCGGCAACGGATTCAGAGGGATCCAGTGCCATTTGCCTGGGAGCGTCAGGAAGCTATTAAATCTACATAAAATTGTAGAAATGTGTGGCATGTTGAGCAATTACAACTCAATGTTGGTCGGGAAGGGGGCGGAACCGGGGAACCGGGGAACCGGGGGGTTGGGCGCACCTTTCAGCTGACATGCTCATCTGAATGCAAAGCCCGGCCATGTTTCAGTGGTTTTCCCCCTCTTCGCTGCTGCTTTCCACCGCAGCACCATATAGTTTTGTTCCTCGTTGTTGTGCGGCTTAAGAGCCGTTAGGAAATTGCACTTGCGCCCCCCGGCCACTCCCCCTTTTGCCGCGAAGTGGGCGTGTGAAAAAAGAATTAAAGTCAAGTGAGCGCACTGAGACTGAATACGAATACATAAAACGAGGCAGCTGCAAGGGGAGCCACAAGCACTGGGAAAAAAATGTGCTCCTATTGAATATATAAAGTTTCCTAGACTTATGAGCCACAAAGCTCAAATTAAGCATGAGTTTTCACTGAAAATTCATTATTAAATGCATCAATATTATTATATGTTAAGTGCTTGAATAATAAAAGCATACTGATTAGCCTACCAATTCTATATTATTGTTTGCCTTAATTTGCTTAGGGAGAACCTTGATTGGTTGAGGGGTATGGGTTGCTTTTTTCCCGGTGTGCTAGCCAAATTCAGAGGCAGTGAAAAGGCATTCAGCTGGTGGGCGTGGCTGCATGCACAACAACAATACAACGCAACAAGAACAAGAAGCAACAGCAGCAGCAGCTGAAACCAACATCAACGTCAACGCCAAAGAAAAGCCGGAAAAATGCCCAAGTTGTTTGCCACAACAACAACGACAATGGCATGGGGGAAAGCCAGGAGAATGGGTCTGTTGTACATGGCTATTTGGCCATTTTTTCAGGGACCCTTTTGGGCGAAAGGTATAATTTTCGGCGCGACATTTGACGCGACCAGGCAAACCGTCTCGTCTCCGAAAATGAAATGTACAAAGTTTGCCCATTTTTCCTCTTTTTCCGGGGCCACCAAAGTTGAAGTGAAGTCCAAGATCCTAATCACGCTTAGCCTGAGCGGGCAATTATTTGGGCATTTATCAAAGATTTCGTTTTGGAGTAAGGTGAGCTTAGGACGAGAAAAAGGGAAATTGTTGAATGGGGCAGCCGGAAGGTGACAGCTGCCGGTATGCGATATAAATTCAAAATGAAAATTGCTTTCGGATTTTAATAGCCACTTCACTTTGGCTGTTTAAAAGCTTGCCTAAAATCTTGAGCACATAAAAGGTTATTTATTTGTAAAACTTCATCAGTCGGAAAATTAATGCACATTCAAATGAGATCAGACGTCTTTAATATCCATATTTCCTTGTTTTGTTCGCTCTCCCACATACATAAAACCATTCCCATAACCCCATGGATGTGTCTTCGCTCACATCTCCCAGTTCGTCGACATTTTTTCTTTTCTGTGAAAAATTAATTAGCATAAAATACACACCGAAATCAGTTCCGCCTGAGCAGCGAAAGGAAGAGTAAAAATAGCAAAGGAAAATTATGGCAATGGCAATGGGTGTGGGAACGGGAACGGGAAATGGAAGAGGAATGCGGGATAATGGGGAAGGGACACGACACTGACACCAAAGGGTCACGTCGGGAAATAGCAACTGAAATTGATAAGAAATCTGATGATTCAACTTGTTAGCCAATGTGAGGGCATGGGAGTGCGGGCGGGGGCATCTGCTTATTTTGAAGAGGAAACAGGAATTGATTAGGACAGATGGCCCGAATGGCCAGAATGGGTATCTATATACAGAGGCTCCGCTGAGTGGATATGCTTTAAGGTGACTTTAACATCCTGAGGCTCAAAACGTATATCATCTTAACATCCCCACGAACGCGTATACATTTTAATAAAACAACCATGAATTTCCTAATCAGTCGGGACAAACACTGGGTACCCGGGTGGAATCCGTCTCCCAGCCAATTGAGATCACGATGATTAAACTTTCAATTGGCAGTGTCAAGGCAACGATTTTCCATTTTCGCCAGAAGCCCAGCCCCATCCGCTTCCACCGCAACTAAGGCCCTTTACCACTTTCCCACTTTCCCACTTTCCCACTCTGCGAGTCGATGGCTGGGATGTCAAACCCACTCCCGCGCCGAGGGGCCCGAAAAATCCTTTCAATTTCCGCTGCCCGAGACCCACAAGCGGAAAACCTTTGCCATTCGCTGGAGGACGGGAGACAAGAGCTCCCTAACCGTTAGTTTAATTTGTTAGATTAGTAAACAAATGAAAATTAATTGAAGCAAACGAAAAACTTGGCCCCGGGCAGAGCAAGTTGGGGGAAATTGGTGGGGAAATGGAGAAGGAAAACTTTTTCCTCGCCTGGCGTAGATAAAACGCTCGTCGACAGGACCTTTCGGTGCGTATGTGTGCTGCGAAATCCAACAAAGGTAGCAGCAAATTGTTTCTGCCCTTTAAGGACTTCAAAGGGTGAAAGCAGCGGAGAGTGGAGGCGGCGGCGGCGGCCTTGGCGAAAGTTTTCGCTCTGGCAATGCCTTGATTTTCATTGTGCGGATTTGATTAACTTAATTGTTCGGCGGTAATCTTCGATTTGCGGCTCGCAATTTCCGTCTGGGCCCATGGCCATAAACAATGATTAGCGCCAAGGATGAAGGATCGCCGCTAAGCCGCTTTTAATGGCATTCTAGCCGACACTAAACCTAAAAAAACAACAATGCAAAGGGGAGTGAAGCAAAAAATGAAACTAGGAAGCACACAAAGGGGCCACAAGACGCACGCGTTCTGAATCCGTTTTAGTTCCTGTCATACGGGCCAACAAAAGCGCAATGTCAGCGGGAAATTCGGAAATTCGGGTGGGAAAAGCCGGGGGATGAGTGGGAAAATGTATGGCAGCCAAAACAAAACAATCGAAAATTATAAAATAACAAAAGAGCGAAAGGCGAGAGAATCGATTGGACGAAATCTTTTTAT
This sequence comes from Drosophila ironensis, assembly GCA_021223825.1. Classification (NCBI taxonomy): domain Eukaryota; kingdom Metazoa; phylum Arthropoda; class Insecta; order Diptera; family Drosophilidae; genus Drosophila; species Drosophila ironensis. The sequence goes on from JAJJHQ010011965.1 coordinate 3,925,610, forward strand.
GCCAGCCAAGGATCTTTGTCCTTCCACTTCCACTTCCACTTCCACTTCAACTTTCTCCTTTGCTTTTTTTGTGGGGCGCTGCGTTTTTTGTTTCTGGTGTACGCGTCACGTATTGTCAATAAAAAAATAATAATAAGATACAATAAATTTTTACCTTTAACGAGTCCAGAAACTGGGCTCCTGAGAAGGGGTTACGGCGGGAGGACATGCGTGTCCTTTTGCCGCTTTTGTGCGTAACTGTAACGCGCGCCACGCACAAAATATAAAAAGAAAATAAACACAAGAGCCCGGCCAGGACGCGCGGGGGGTGGTGCACTGCAAAAAGCAAACAAAGGCAATGACACGAAACGATGACGACGGTCCTCGCAACAACAGCCGGAGCAACAAACACCAACCGAGCAGCAGAAAGCAAACAAATAAAAGGCGCAACAATTGCAAAAAAAGCACTAGGGAGCGTGGAACTTTCTCCCTATCGCGGAGCAGGCTCAATCCCAGTCCCCTCATTTCCCATTTTCACCCACTTTCCGCTTTCCCTCCGAGTTCTCTGGCATTTGCCAAGTGCGTGTGTAATTGAAACTAGGCGCCTCGGCCGGGATATATGCGCACATGCTTATAGGGAGCCTGCCTATGTCCTAGAAGGCCTAGTACACACGAGTACATCCCCCGGGGAGGTGGAAAGGCCACTGAACTAATGCGGGGATTTCCGGCCTGGAACAATTCCAGGCAGGTGAGTGTGGATCAGTTCGCTAGCGCGGAAAATATTCGCTCTAAATGCTAAAAGGTTACCTAATTTTGCAATGAAATGGAAATGTAAAGTTGTGCTGATAGGAAACTTGTTTAAAAATTAAAGCGCTTTTCATAGTCCGAATGGCTTACAAGGACCTTCTAGGAAAACTTTCGCTTTTTAGGATGAAAACAATCCAAAAGCACAGATTTTCTTTCCTCTCAAATTATAGAAATGGTTGAAAAGTATTTGATTTTGTTTATTTATTTGTTTACGGTATCCTAATACAAATTTTACGGTTTCCTAATAAGCAATCACAGGTTAAAGAATAATAACGCTGTATTTATGAGACCTTTAAGGCTTTTCTTAAAAGTATATTTTTTCTTTTGGGGTTAACAAGTAAGATTTTGTCTTCCACCTGTTTGCGGGGGCGGTGGGCAGTGACTGCGTCTTTTTTATGGAAAAGATACATTTTGGCTCTAAATTAGCAGTATTATAGAGTAAATTGTAGGTGCAACACATTTTCGGCACGAGCGCGGGTAGGGATACCGGTTGATTTTCGCAGCATACATTGATATTGGTTCTACCAATATAGTATCCGAGTTTGGAGTCTCTAGAATTACAAATTTGGACGTCACAGAATTTCGCGGCTTGTGGATGAGCGGGGCGAGAAAGCCGATTTTATAAACAAACTTGTGCTGACCTGATGTTCCTAGAATCCGAATATGATATTATTTGTTGTGTATCTATTATTATCCCCAGGATTTAGGCGCTCATACGTACAGGAAGACAGCCGGACATTGCTAGATCGATTTGGCTGTTGATGCTGATCAATTATTTATACTAGGGTCGGAGGCCTTTTCTTCTTCGTGTTGCACACTTTCGTAGGAATTCGAGTACAAAATGTAGTACTATCGATACCATTATTAGGCTTATATCTCTTAATAAATTATTAATAGCATCATATTTTTAATGCCACAAAAATTTGTCGGCTTGTCAATCAAATTTTAGTTCGGTCACTCCCCCCGCGCTCTGTAGGTTAATAGACCTCTTGTAATGCAATAAAGTACACAAATGCCGATTCCACAGGTCAGTGCACTAAGCACGGAGGTTCAAAGCGCTTATTTAACCCGCTGGCCCCGCCCGGTCCCGCCGCCCACCCTATCGTTCGGACCCAGTCCACTCGACCCCGAGAGGGATGCATTTCTAGACGGCTATTTGACTGTTTGCCTCGCCCCGTCTAAATGCGATACCGCCGCACCGGTGCAGTTCCATTCCTCAGTGTCTAGACTCGAGCGCTACTTTTCATCGAGTTTGTCTTTTCGCTGGACAGCTGAGAATACAACTAAACAGAAAAGAAGCAGGGGTTTCCCCCTGCTAAAATCCGAATCCGAAAAGGATCAGCGGTCCGGCAGCTTTCGGGTGGTTGCTGCAGCAGAAAGCAGCGGAAAAATATGCAAAAGAATGATAAAGAGAACGAAGAAGCCGGGAGGGCGGCGCAAAAATTCGCAATATTTGTAAAAGGGACTACAGACAATTTGCCTTTAAATAGAGCGTGGCACTTCAAACAAGTGAAGCCGTTCTCAGCCCTCCTTCGTCCTTCCACTGCAGCAAACAAAACATGAAAAAAATACACACAAAAAAAGGAGGAAAACAAAATGAAAGAAAAACAGGGTGCACGGGGGATTGGGTGGGTGGCGGAGCCGTCGGAGTCGGTGGATGCGACAGAGGGGAAAATCTGCAGGAAGAAGCGGCGAAAAAAAATGAAAATCAAGAAAATGAAAAGAAAATAATATAACGAGCGCATATTAAAGTGGGTTTATTTATTTTGCCCTCGACGCTGTTGCCACTTTGGCCAAAGGTATACAGGACACGCAACGCCAGCGGTACGGAGGGGGCGGCGGCGGGCTGGGCTGGGCGGGGCGGGGCGGATGAGCGGCTCTTCCCTTTGTGCCCGTGTGTTTGCTGTCGTGTTTATTAAAAAATAATTTCCATGCTCAACTTGGCAATGCCTGTCTCAGCCGACGCTCACATAACCACCCAAGTGCAACCCCAAGACACTGAAATAAATACGAATACACTCCAGCCGAGCAATGAGATCGACTTGGCGAGGAGATCGATGGATACCAGGCATTGAGATGACTTTTTAAATTATTTTTTTTCTGAAAGCGTAATTCCATTGCAAATGGGATAACTTAATTCAAACATAACCCAACTTAATTCAAACATAACCTAAAAGAGTGCTCAGGACGCGCAAGTACAAGTTCCTAAACATGTACTGCAGCAAGAATTAATAATATGTTACCAAAATATAACATGGACTTATTCTAATCTAATCCCATACCTCGAAACATGGATTTTAGAAGATTCTTCATTGAATATTACCATTTTTTTGGGGATTCAATTTTTATAAATAACTCCCTCAAAATGCCATCCGAAATGTGAACCGATTGAATATTTTCAAAAGAAGCTGCGAGTTTTTTCCTGGTGCAGTCGGCTTAAACCCATCAAAGTCTTGGTGTTAGCGTGGGTGAGCTATCAACAGTTTGCATTCTCAAGTGTCCCAGAGAAAACATTTGAAACAATAAGCTCAGTGGGTCCTGTCACCCGCCAACCACCACCCACTCCCTCATACAAATTCAATAATGCGACATTGGGAACAACAACGACACTAAATTATTCAGCTGCGTGTGGCGACGGTGGGCGGGGGGCGGTGGGCAGGCAGGCGAAGGACAAAAAATGTAAATCTGTGATTTTAATGCGTTTGCCAACTGTAAACATAAACCGAAAATATTACAGAACTTGTGCAAACAGGAGGAGAGCAATAAAAAATGAAGAAAAGCCCGTGCCAGGGGGGCGGCAAAAGGAGAAAGCGAGTGGCGAAAAAAAGGGAAATGAATACGAATGCGCGTATGTCAATTTAATGGGCGGAAACTGTTTGGCGTGGGCGTGGGCGTGGCACATGCCCAAGTGCTGCCAAAAGAAATATGAAATATTTATATGAACATTTTCATTTATTGAGCGTAACAAATGTGCACAAAACAAAGTGAACGGCCAGGAGCGGGGATGGGAGAGGGATGATACGCAGGCAAAGGTGAAGGACGCGGCCCAGTGTTGGGTGGTTCTGGGAGCGGGAGTGGGAATGGCTGTGCTCACCTGTGCAGGTCCTGTGCGTGCAGGATTGCCATCATCATAATCATTGGTAGCGCGGTGGCAGATGGCCCAAAAAAAACTCCCAGGAGGGACTATCTCGGCCCACTTTCCATTGAGCTACTCGAAACTTTCATCATAAATACAATGTCTGCTGTCTATCACGTCCCTGCAAGAGGTAGTTCGGTAAGGATATCCAGGTTGTAACGCCCCCAGGACTATCAATAAAGCTTACAGAACAGTTATTAAAGAGGTAGATCTAATTAAAATTTAAATGCTTTTTTGTGTATCCTAAACACTTTATGGTTGGCCTCTTCATTTTTTATCCTTGCCACCGCCTCGAGTACATAAAATGGACTCCTTAGGACTTTTTGAAGGGTATTTAGGCCTCCTTGTTTTTCGTGATAACTTCCCATCCTCATAAAAAAAGCTGTTTTCTCCGCTTTCCTTTGTTTTCACGTTTTCTGCTACTGCTCCTGCTCCTGGTTCGGCTCCTGCTTTCCCGGGCTTCGTTATTTGTTTGTTTATTCGCTTGTTGCGGTGTTCGGGGAAATTATTATATTTTAATTACACATGCGTCAAGGCAAACTGCGAGCAAACAGAGCGCGGCGCCGCATGAGCGGCCTCCCAAAAAAACAAAAAATAACCACAAAAATGTAAATGAAAATGGCGTGAAAAATCAGTTTCATGGTTTTTATATCCCTGTTTATTTGTTGTAAATGAGCACATTTTGGCGGCCAAAAGGGGGGCGTTCTTTGATAGGCGGTGGGGCGTGGCCCTGCTGGGTGCGGACAGAACGGAAGTTGATTATGACCATTTAGCACGGCCAGAATGCGTTGGTGGATGGAACGTCAACAGGACGACCGCTCTGTTTGTCGTTCGCTGCTGTCCTGCTGCCGTCCTGCTGCCGTTGCCGCTGCCGCTGCCGCTGCTGTTGTGTCGGCCTAATTAATTTTTGTCACTAATGTTTATATAGTGAGCAAATGGGACAGGTGCTGCTCAACACTCGGCCAAGCAACTTTATTACCCAATTACATTAGCAGGAGCAGGAGAGTGGCGTACACGTGTGTGAATGTTTCTCTTTCGCTTCCTGATTTCCAAAAAAACTTGTTGGGGATGCAGATTGAAATACATTATATTATAAATACAAAAATGTTTAGGTATTTAAGCTCTGGCCCGAAAAACTAGTATAGTTTAGGGCGTATTATTTCTTCAGGTGCATGTTAAATCAAACAATTGATGATCTCCAGGGGAGTGGGCGTGTTCGGCCTGTCGCATGTTAAGTATCCTGCTCCTCCCCCAGCTCACCCCACGGCTCAACTTGTTCTGCGTTTTTCAGTATCATCCGCGCGACTCTCAATATTAAGAAATAACTTCCCAAGGGCAAATGAGGACCGGGGGCCCGTTGAGGTGGGTGGCTCCAGCCGTAGCCCCGGGATCGGGAATCGTGAGGCAACTTTGCTTTTGGGGGCTTCAATGTAAACAAGCGGAACAAATATTTGGCTCGCAGGCATTCGCAGCGGTGTCTCCTCCGAGTCCTGTGTGTGGCGTTGTGTGCGAGTGTACGAGTGTACGAGTGTGTGTATATGCTGCCACAACATACGCACTTGGCAAACTTTTTGTGCTTGCGAGAAGGGCTCGGGGGCTTTGCTGTCGCTTATTTGTCGCAGCAGTTGAGCTCAAAGCTTTGGCTTGTTACACTTTATGAAATCAGCTGCAGTGTGCCGCCACGCCCCCTGACCGCCCATCCATTTCGCCATTTCGGGAGGGGTGGCACAAGAGCATAAGAGCACAAGTGTTTATGTTTGTCTTGGCGAGGCGGCGGCTCATAAAGTCCTTAGTAAGCGAGCTGCCAGGACCTGCGAGCGGGCGCTGTCAAAAGTCACGTCGAGTCCTGCCAGGAATGCGATTCCCTCTCGCATCCTAAGCTCTACGTACGGCGGGGCGGGCATGTCTCTGCCATAAACTTCAACTGGAAATTGTGCGTAATTATATTAAATTTTTATTGCTTCACACACATGAAATGGAACGCTGCAGCAATTTCCGAAAGCGACTCCCTCATCCACATGCAAATTGCTCGCCTGGCACATGTGGGAAAATAAATAGCCCAGCAAACGAGGCAGCTTAAGACTAAATTGATTTTAATCAAATCAAGTGATGGTCTGGCTTTAGCAAAAGTCATAGTTTAACTCGGTTAGTTGGAGTAGAATTGTAAAGGGTTACCACTTTGAGTTGTGCAAGATTTTCGAGTATATTTTAAGTGAGATACTCGTAGTTTTCCAAGCCATAAAACCATAAGCCCCTTAATGACCCAAACAAATTTGATCGTATATTTTGTACCAGTATCAGATTACCCCGTAAATATGTTTTGTTACCTGTTCTTGCCGCGCAAGCCAACGCCCAATTGAGCAATCAATGTCATTGAATCCCGTTTTCCATATGCTTTCCCTTTGGGGCATGGCATTTCCCTCGATTTTTCCGCTGCCGTTCGGCAGCCCTACTGAGGTTTCATTTGGCTGGTCGCTCGCTCGCTCGGTCGGTTGCCCGTGGCAGCCGCCGTTTGAACTTGTTTGACATTCCACCGACAATCAAATTTAGATGCCTGATATCCGGCCCACTCCCGCGATCCCAATACCCCTACCAGACTATCAGACTACCAGACAATTGTTCGGTTTGCCACAAAAAGCACGGCCCCCGGTCGCCCATGCCCACGCCGCAACCTTTGCCTTCGTCAGCAATTATTCAATGCTTAATCATGGGAAGGCATCGTCGGCATGAATGGCACAAATCTTATTAAATATTCAAATAACACAAAAAGTGTAGTCCACCGCCCCCAGCAACACAGCAACACAGCAACAACAAAACAGCAGCAGAAATGCGGGCATAATTAACGGCAATGAGTAAAAAAGCCGCAGCAGGAGTGGTCAACGAACGTTGGAGGCGATTATGATTGCAACACCAGCCTAAAGAAATAATAGAACCACCCCCCGGCAACTCGATTTTCCGGGGAATAGTGGCGGGGAGGCAGGCGGTCAGCATTTTTTGTGCCTCTTCTTTAGGCGTAGCCAATGCAATTATTTCGTTTCCATTTTCATACAGGCCATACACATGTGGGCGGGGCATGCCCCTCGGGCAAATCGCCTGGGGCTGTCGTCATCGCCAGGCGGTTATCGTCTCAGTGCCTCAGTGCCGCCCGGCAAACGAAACTATTTGAATAACGCGCCATCCACGCCCAGTCCACGCATACGAGTATGTCCTGCCAGGACCCCACCCAGAGTGTCCCCCTTCGTGTTAATAGTTTTCCCTTTGTTCCCGGCTCTTTTCTGTTTCTGCTGTTTACGTTATCGCATGTCCCCGGCTGCGCGGTGGGGGGGAGGGAACTTAGTTGGACCACAATTACTGGAAAATTAACGCAATTAGATTTTGGCCCAGGCCAAGCCTTTGATCCTTCAGGCCTACCAAAGGGCGCTGAAAGCAAAGGCCAAGGATGAGGCAACCGAGGGGGGAAATGTATAAAACTTTATCGTAAGAACCAACTCTTTGGGCCTGAGGTCCCGACCATATAGTATTTTTCGTTCTAATGTTTTATTTAATCCGTAATTTTCATTAACATTAATACGCCCGACTCACCTTGGCTGCTTATGAATAAAGTATAAACCATTTGCAGGCACTATAATTTCGGGGGGGAAAGTGACTGTAACCAGCAGAAAGCATGACATTATAATGCCTAATATCTAACTAATTTTGTACCCCAACCTTTGATTATTTGCAGAGACATTGCATTAGTCAGCAGCTCGAGGTCTGTCAGCGTACGTGACTTGGCCTTTTCCAGCCCCAGAACTCAATCGAAAGGTAAGGAAATGCCTTGGGCTTGTACATATACTCGTAGTATTCCCAAATGTATGAGGAATTCTTGGGCCCCCGGAATCCCAACTAATTAAGTTGCGACCCCCATGAAATTCGCTTTTTTACTAAACAGGTACAACTGAAGGATGCCTGGAATTTGGGCAATGTTTTATTCAAAAATTGCTCAAATATTTGGCAAGTGAGTTAAGAGTTGCCTCAGACAACGTATAGTATCTTCCGTCTGAGTCTGAGTCTGAGTCTGAGCCCGAGTCGCAGTCTGTCTGCAAAGTCTGTATTTATGTTTTTGTGCCTTGTTTGTGCCCGAGTTTGTGTTTGTCTTTGCTGAGCATTTTTCCCTAACTGAAGGAATTTATTATATCAGAGGGGGGCCGCAAATGAAGAAGCTCAACGAGCATGACAAATTTTCACTTTGCGTCAGGCAAAAGTTGCAACAAACTTGCAACGGCGAAAATAATTTCGCTGCTCGTTGAAAGTCAAAACACACAAACAGGGACTAAAAAAACGAGGGGGAGCCAAAGAAAAGCCCCGGACGACTACTTATCTGCCAGGACCAACACTTTCGTCCAGGTGCTGCCAATTTGGGCGTTAAGCAGTTGCCAGGACTCGGAAAAGCGGCAGACAGAGGGACGTTGGAACGGGGCAAGTGCAAACAAATTGTGCAGCAAAACTTAAAGCCCGAAAAGAGGCCACCAAAAAGGAAGTTCTCGGTAAAAATCGAGGGAATACAAAAAACCGCCGGGCCAAAGTGACGGCCAAAGTAATGTGCCAGCCATCCAGCCATCCAGCCACCCATTCAGCCTGGCAGCCCGGCAGCCTGGCAAACCGGCAGGCAGCTCAAGTGCAACGGGGCGTAGTTTGTCTGCCGCATAGGGGCGTGGCAGTCAGCAGGCATATGCATATAGCCAGCTGGCTGGCTTTTTCCCCAGGAATATGTGTCAACAATATTGGGGGGACAGGCTACTCCTTGCGACAGCAGCAGTCGGTGGCGAAGAAGAGCGAAAGTTTACTCTGGCAACTAGTTTTCATTTTATTTTGCTGACAGGTATGCTAAAAGCTAAAAAACGTTCAACCAAAAGACGTTGAAGAAGAGCAGCAGGTACTGGGAAATGGAACCGAAGTTAAAAGTAGTCAAAAGTGCGAGTGCTTTCTGGAGGGGGAGTGGCTTCTAGCGAAATGAATAGGGAGCTACATGAATACCATTTTATGCGAGCAGATTTTACTTTTGGCAATATGTATTCCGGCAGAGGCGGGGCAGGCTGTGGAGGTGGATCTCCCAAGGACAATATGTGTGACAGCTGGCAATGACTGCCTCGCATGATAACAGAAATAACAATAACCGGGCCAAGAACCAAAAAAGAATACGGCCAACAGCAACAGCAACAGCGGCAGCGGCAGCTGAAAGGGTTAACAAATGGCAGTCGAAACTTTGGCGCGACTGTCAAAATAAATGCGAAGCAATTTATGAAATATTTATGAAGTGTGACATGGCTGACAATAAATATATACTCGTACTCGTGTGTGAGGAAACCAGCCGTGGCGCTCTCGTGCCCCGAACCAGATTGATCGAAGCAGACTCCAACTGCTGCTGACAAGTGACGCAAGCCAAAGACAAATCCAGATGATTGCGAGCCTTAATAAAAATGCGAATAAAACGTGGCCGGGCAGGGCCTGGCAGGACGCCGAGGACGTGCGGACGTCATAACTTGGCCCACACTGATTGATGGCTATGTTTCGTCCGCCGCTTTGGCTTTGCGTCATTTGTCAGACACGAAGCGGAGGAGGCTCTGGATGAGGAAACTCGGCCACCAACTGCAGTTTGTCCAACTGACCGGGCCAAGTTGGTTACGAGTATTTTTTCCCTCTGTTTTGCTTAGCTTAGCTCCTCGTTTTATTTGCAGCTAAACTAAATGGAAGCGACCATCTTTAGTGGCTCCATCACCGTCAGCCCGCTCCCTGGTTGGGTTTCCACCTCAACCAGCCAGTCAGTCAAAGTCAAGCACGTCCGAGCTGCGTTCATGTCACAGCTTAAAGTTATATTCACATGATAGGGCCGGGCCTGAGGTTTATAGAAATGCCTGCACAGAGGAAAACTTCCCCCGAGAACAGGAAGTTGTCCGATTAGGAAAGCAAATCATCCAATCTCTTGACTGGACACCCAGATCATTTTCCCACTCGAAAGCATTGCTGTCAGCAAGCATACATAAATTAAGTAAAAAGGTAAATATTAAAGTCGTTAATAAACAGCGGAAAGCAGTGTAAAGTCATTGTGATATGTGTACTTGTCAGCTGGGTGTAACCGATATTACTGCAATATTTTCTCCGTGTACACAAACCGCCGCTTGTGACGCTGATGAAGATGAAGACGACGATGATGATGAGGATGATGGAAGGTGGTTGTGGATGCTGCAGCTGATGGGGGGACTGCCATAAACAACTACGAGTCTTCCGGCGTAAAAACTTATTGTTGACAAAACCTCATGACACACAGAGACGCGGAATGGCTGGAACGGCGCTGCTCCTGGACCTGGTGTGTGCACATTGTTAAAGTCCTGGCCCGCCCGAGTGACTGGCTCTGTCCCGGCTGCCACAGCGGAAGTGTCACCATTTGTCAAATAACGAAAATTGAAAACAATTTCCACACACAAACAGGGCAGCATCATCGTAACTGGGCCTTTTGTCGTGATCAACCTCAGCCGGCTCAGGTTTTCCTCTGCCGGGCTTTAAGGTTGAAGCAATTTCCAAATGCTGTGAAATATTATCCAAGTGTATGCATAAATATACGTACGAGCATGCTGGTTTTCCCTGGGAAATTGCCGCAGTCGCACTCGCAGTCGCTGGCTGTCAGCTTAGCTGCGGCTTTGCTCCAATTTCCCACTGGGTCGCCGTCATCATCCTCATTGTTGCTGTTGCTGCGGTTGCTCCTCGCTCCTTGTCGACAGCCCTGTCACACTTTCACACGCTTCCACGTCCCCCGGCAAGGACTTGCTCCCTTTTGCATGCCCCATTGTTTGCACGCACACCCAGCGAGGACTCCCCAGCACACACAGAAACATATGCCCCGTATGCCTCGAAAGTTTAATCGAAATTATAAACAACAAGACAAATTGCTTCTTGTTGCAGTTTTCCCCCAACACAACCGACTGGCCCAACTGGCAAATGTTGCTCCGCTGGCCACGTTATGGTTGAACTTACTTTTACTTTCGTTTCGCTAATTTAACTGATTTTTGTGGCAAATTCTGGAGAAGTGGAATCATGAGCTTTCTTCTTTTGGTTGTACCAATAATACACTTGTTACTAATTCTTCTTTATTTTCCTGTAGGGAAATAAAGAAGTATCAATCCTAAAATACCCAAAGCTTCAATTGTTATTCTTGGTATTTTTGTGCTTAACAATCTAGTTGCTATCTGTGAAATTTAAGCTCCTTTAATTTGGCCTCTTAAAGTAACTTTTTGGCTTGTGCACGAGTGTGCTGCTGCTGTACATTATCCTGGCTAGATGTTGTTTCCCATGCTAACAATATTGCTGTAGCTGCTGTTTTGCCTGCACACTGCTGGTTGCTGCTGCCAAGGACCAAACATCCTGCCATTGCTGATGCTGCTTCTGCTGCTTGCACCCATTTCCCCTGGAGGAATAATTTTCTTGGTAATTGTTTGTCGCCAAGGTTTGCTATTTCTGGCCTCGACCATGTTTACCTACTTTCCGAGATGAAGAACTTAAGCCGACAAAGATCAATTTGTTCCCGGCTTGCGTTTAATCTTTTGCAAAGATTCCCTCTGCGAGCATATTGGATGAAGAGATGTTTCTCTATGAAGTCTAGACTTGGTTATCTACTTTATGTGAATGCTTTATTTAGTTCAAGCCTAGATGAATAGAAGACCATCAGAGAATGGCTCTGGCCCCTTCCCAGTTCGATTTCTGTGCTTCGCTTCGACGCTTTCTGTTTTTGTGATTTTGACATGAAGGCTGGAAAAAAGTTGCTCGCTTGATAAATGACTCATGAATGCCGGGTGGGGAGGAGTCGCATAAATCTTATGATTTATGCATAATCAACAAATTGATTTTTCATTTGCTTGTAATGCTCGTACTTCATACTCTAACTTTTCTCCCCCTGCACCCATTTCCCTTGCCATTTTTTGCTTCAATCTGGGAGTCGTTCTTTTGGCCTGAATTCATGCCTTTGAGTAATTGGCTGTCAGCGTCGCGCGCTGCGTATGTGGCGATGAGTAAAAGGCTGGCACTTTTATTCTAGGAAATATACGAGTAAATAAGATATTTGTTATGAGAAATTTTCAAAAAGGGAAGCCATTTTTAGTGGCTCTTAGGTAGGGTTCCCCTTTATATCTGGCCCACTCTTTCCCCGATCTAATTACACAGCCATTCACTCCCCAAGCTGTGATTTTTGGATTTGCTGCTTGACGACACACTTGAAAATGTTCCAGAATATTAGAATTATCCATCCCCACAGCTCTGCGCCATATTATGTAAACGTGCATATAACCAACTACAAGTCAAGCCGAGGCTCTTGTATCTCGGTGCGAGGACATTTTAGTTTCGGCTTTGCTTTGATATTTAAATTGAAGCCATCAAGTCATCTTCAGTGCCTGGTGGCTGGAGCCTGGTGGCTGGTGTGTCTGGCGACGCCGAAAGTTTCCATGTAGATTTTGAGTACTTAATCCTGCGGTGTGAGCCACTCGTAATGCTCCTTGAGCCCCGAACTTTGGGGGCAAGGCCATTCGGGCGGGCAGGGCACCGGAGTGAGCCAGCTAAGCCGGAATAAGCATCGCATCATGGCTACGCAGCACTTATCATCGTTTTATTTAAAATTTATAATCGAAATCAATGTAATGAAGCATGCCCGAGTCAATAACTCAAGTGACTTTCCGTATCCGCCTAATCCCTCTTCGATGCCGGGTCCCGGCCTTTTATTGCGACAATATTTTATGCAAATCACTGGGCTGACTGTCGATAACGACGATAACTCACTTGACAACTGACAATAACTTATTTACACTTCATTATGCCATCCAGACGGCAGCAGGCAGCGGGCAGGAGCAAAGTCTGCAGGAGCATCCGAAATATGCCCAGTGTCAGCAGCAGTGTGACTTATTAATTTATTAAAAAATACGAGCATAATTAGAGAGCACTTTGCCCAATGACACTTGAAATGCAAAAGTGCGGGAGTGCCGGATGGGTAGAGGAAAAGGGGAAAAGTTCGTAGGCAATCTACAGGGAAGCCGTTGCCGTTGAGCGAACAATCAGCGACAGTGTTGCAGTTATTTATGAGCTCGATAAATTTGTTTATGGGGGTAAAATGGTAACTCACAGCGGATGATGGGATATCTGGGACTGGGAATGGGAATGGGACCAGGACAGGGACTGGGACTGGGACCGGGGACTCGCAGGGTGAAGTGACAAAGCAGCCGAGCGGCAAATGGAAGCCCAGCGGGAGGCGGCAGTTCAAGCCAATTCAACTTTCATGGGGGAAAACCGTGAATTGAAATGGCCTGGGGATGGGATTAATCCACCGCGGAATTTCGTGAATTGTGCCAAATGAAATATGAGCAAAAGTGAGAAAGTTAACAACATTAATTAGCATTTTTATGAAGCACTTTCTGCGCTTTCCCGGAACGATGAAAGAGAGTGCCAAACGAATGCCTCACCCGCTCTTAAAACCAGTTAACAATTTTTGGGATGGACTTTATGACACCAAAATCAGGAGATGAAAATTGAATTCTTGGACTGCGGTTTACGGTCGCAGCACCTTGAACAAATATTTTTAAAGTGTCATACTGTAATGAAGATAAAGGGTTAATTCTATTTCCTTCAGGCATTTAAATGTTTCAAAGAGCTGTTTGCTTCGGAAAATGATTTCTATTTACTTTCAATTTTCCCGAGTGCACCCCAAGGGCACGGGAATGATATAAACACATTTTATTGACCCAGTCATTCCGCATTGTTCCCTTTTGTTGCAGAGCCCGCTTCCGTTTCACCGGCAGATAGGAGACCGGATCGCAATGTTGCCGCATCACCAGCGCCATAAAATGGCGGCATCGGCGGGCAGCGTCCTCTGTTTGCTGCTTCTCGCCATCGTCCTGCTGATGGCGATGCCTGCGGACGCCCGCTCCAAGGAGGAGCGCCGCAACCGAGGGCGTGGAAGCGGCAGCTCCGCGTCAGCCTCCGGCGGCAACAACAACGGATACGGTTACAGCGGCGCCTCCTCGACAGGTGCTGGCTCCTCGGGGGGCTATGTCTTCACCAGCAGCAGCAACAGCGCCATTAATTCTGGAAGCACCGGCTACAGCGGACCCATGGACAGCACTGGATTCTGCACCCGGCGACGGGACATGAAGCTGATGTGCTACTGCACCCCGGACGAGAATCATGTGCCCGTGCAGAAGGCAGAGTGCTGGATCTTCTCGGAGGGACTGCACCAGAACGACACGACTTGGACGCGGTTCTACCAGCAGAAGCGCCTGCGCGAGCTGAAGTTTGTGATCCAAAACAATGCCCGGCTGGACTACATTCCCACCATGATCATCGAGCCCCTGAAGAACCTGAGCAGCATCGTGATTGAGTACTCGCAGGTGGAGATCGTGAAGAGCTACGCCTTTGCCAACCTGCCCTTCCTCGACAGCATCATCCTGAACAACAACCACATCATGGCCCTCGACCAGGACGCCTTTGCCAACCACGTGCGCCTGAAGGACCTGAACCTGGAGCACAACCAGATCTTCGAGATGGACCGCCAGGCATTCCGCAACTTGCCGCTGTGCGAGAGGCTCTTCCTGAACAACAATAACATAAGCACGCTGCACGAGGGACTCTTCGCCGAGATGGCCAGGCTTACGTACTTGAATTTGGCGCACAACCAGATCAATGTGCTGACCAGCGAGATTTTCCGGGGATTGGGCAACCTGAATGTCTTGAAGCTGACCCGCAACAATTTGAACTTTATTGGCGACACTGTGTTTGCCGAACTGTGGAGTCTAAGCGAACTGGAGTTGGATGATAACAAAATTGAGGTGAGTGGAAGGAAGGACTCTAATCTAACATTATTATCTATATCACATTATTTCCTTTTGAGAAAGTTCATTTGTTTAATTTATAGCTAAATAATAGCCAAGTCTTTGATTTAATGAACCTGGATAACTATTAGAAATAGCAACTCATCTTACAACAAATACCTTTGATTTACCGCCAACTTTCTGGCCCAACTAACATTAATTTGTAAATTGATTGGACTTCGTCGAGTGCACCACTTAAGCTCCCCGAAATAGTTTTTGCGACCGGTTTATTTATGGCACCCCACGTAGCAATGCAATCTACGGGCGGCCAAACTTCTCAATCAACTCTAATGCAAGTGGATTAAAAAGATTTGTCTGCGACCGCCACTCGGTCAAGTTTCGGGGGCCAACTGACTTAAGAGGCCATAAATTGCGAGTGGCCATAAGAAACAGAAGGGCCAGGACCGGGAGGACAGGACACGGGACACGGGACAGGACCATAAATGGCACATAGCCTTTAGGGCGAACATAAACACAAAAGTTTTTTTTTCTGTTGCTGGTGTCATAAATTCAATTCGAATGTCTATTCTTGTGGTGATTTAAGTGGTCACTCAGCGTTGGACGCGAGGGGAGCAGGAGCCGGGGTGCAAATATGATAAATAGATTGGTAAATTATGTGTTCTTCGTTTCGGTTGGTGTGACCCCAAGGAAACAGGCAGTCCTGTCCCGAGTCCTGCCCGGGCTCTGGCTTAATTCGCACATTTGCCCTCGGACCAGCGGACCACACGCTGACAGTCGCCTTTCGGCGCTGAGGCAAACAAATGTGTGCCGCAAGTTAATCTACTTACAAAATATTGAATAACAAATCATGGGAATAATGGATTTATGGCGCTACTTTCCCCCCCGATCCCTCGCTTTCCGTGCCATCTGATATGCGGTCCCTTCTGTCCGGGCCGGCTATAAAAATGGCATGGCCATGGTAAATAGAAAAATGTCGCTTAACACTCGAAGCGGGGCATACAAAGTTATGTAAGAGTATATACGCAGGGCAGCCGTATGAGCGTAAATCCTGAATATCCATATCCTGGCCCAACATGCTTCCCTCCTCCCCGGCTCTCTGCTGCAGCCCAGCGAATCGTTTCCCTTGCCTTTCCACTTTCCATTCCTTGGGTCTGTTGCTTTGGCTTTTCCTGCCCCTTCAGCGAGCGCCGTGCTTCATTTTTCCCATTTTACAAAGTGCTCGCATATCATGTCACACTCAGACGACTTCTCGCATATGTGTCAGGCCACTAGGACACACAGGCCACTCGAGAGGAGCGGCAGCAACCGCTCAAGTGGGGTCCTGGATCCTGGATCCATCTTCTTGCCGCATTGTCGTGGCCATAATGATTGGGCTTGTTATCGCCAACGCTGCTGCTGCGCATTGTTTCCGAAAGTCCGGGAATCCGTTGTTCCGGGATTTTTCCAGGCTTTAGTTTGGGCCAGCAAAAAATACAACAAAAAAAAAACAAATTCCTTTTCTGGGCGACTTTGTTAGGTGTCCATGCGCCGTGTTGTCGCCTTCAATAAAAGCAAATTGCGTTGCATGCTCGGCCCGGGCTTCCTATTTTTTGTGCTTTTTGCTCACTTCATAAATCATTTGCCGTTAAAAGGTTTAGGGCTGACACAACATAAAACGGTGCTGTGTGTGTCCAGGGTTGGCAGGGGATCCAGATAAACAGATAAGCGGGTTAAGGGGATAAGTATCTGCGAGGAGTGCACAAGGTGAAAGTGCGCAAGAAATTAACAACTTTAAGGAGCGAAGGCTCGCAGTTGGGTGGACTTTTTGGCAATTACTAGAGCAAACAAATTTTGTAAAATTCTGTGAACAAATTTTGTTGGATTCGGAATGTTTTTAATGGCTTATCTTCCAATTTAAAGTGTTTACAAGCTTGGAAATCGTATTCCTTTTAGCCATATTCAACTTTTCTAAGCTTTTTCAAAGTATTATTTTGAAGTGTACCATTAATCGTGTTGTCATAACTTTGTTTACTCAATCCGCACATAAATCGCTCGTAAATTATTTGAATTTTCGGCTGTTGTCAAGCCAATAAATCGAGGCGCGTGGGCACCGAGGAATCGCTCATCAAACTAACAAAATATGGCAATAAAATGAATACTTTTTATGTCAATCATCTTGGCAAATAAACAAACACGCGGGGAAGTACTCGGAAATATAGGGAACACTGTCAGGTGGAGTGGGCAGAGCAAAGATTGAGGGATACCCGGAGCTTGGCTTATTTTTCAATGCCTAACTTCGCGGGAGTGTAGGCAAATGTTTTGGCACATGCTGGCCTCCTGCCCTGGACTCGTCATTTAATATGCATAATTTTTCCATTTCGCCGTACAAAGCATATTGAATATTAAATAACAGTCGAGGAAAAAAATAATCATAGGGGCGGTTGGGGGCAGGAAGCCTTCACTTTCGTTGTTCGGCCAACAAAACAGAAACCAGAATGAAATAAAAGAAGCACACTTTTTTCCGTATAATAAAATTCAAGACAAACGAATTGGGACATACAAGTTAAAAAAACAAGCGCTCATGTATACAAATTTGTACGAACACAACATAACATACATGTATGGGGGAGTGTGATTGTGCTACTCGGTGTACACATAAATAAATACGCAAACAAACAATGAAGACAATGGCAGACGAAAAGCGAAACTCTGTGAAAAACAATGAAAATAATACGCAGAAATGCGGAAAAATGGCAGCACGAAAATATTTTTCGGTTTTTGTTTGCTTTGCGGTCGTCACAGACACACACCCGAACACACGACCCTGGCATAAAATTTGCCACCGATAAAAATTTAGTTTAATCAAATTTAAGCAAAAAAGCACAAATCTAATCTATGGCAGTTTTAACCCAGTTTTGCCAACAGCGAAGCTTTCGGTTTGTTGGACAAATTTAAAGCGCGGATAAATATTCTTTGAGGACTCTATTAAAAATACATGAAGAAACCTACATTTAAATTTGTTAAAATTGTCAAATACGATCTTATAAATTGCGATTATTGTTAGGATATTAATTTCAAAGCGCTTTAGAGCAGCGTTGCCGGAGTTCAGAAATATGGAAAAGCGCAATAGCCAATTTGTCATTATTTAAATACACATTTCATATTGGTTTTACGGTTAATTGGTCATATGCTAATCCAATTTAAATTCCTTTATCACTTTAGCGAATTTCGGAGCGAGCTCTTGATGGCCTGAACAATCTGAAAACCCTGAATCTGCGCAACAATATGCTGAAGAAAATTGACAACGGCCTGCTCCGCGGCACCCCGGCCCTGCTGTCCATCAATGTGCAGGCAAACAAATTGGAAACGCTGACGTTCTACACATTCCAGCCAATTATGGACAATTTGGTCAACAGCACCAGCGAGCTGCTGGTGTCAGGTGAGTGTCGCAAACTCAAACCCGAAGCCGGAGCCGGAGCCGGAGCCGGACGCCCGAATGCAAACTGCAGACGCGGACTTTGACAGGTCATTGAGAGACATGGGTGACATGACAAAAAGCTGACAAGTGCACAAATGGAGCGCTGTCAAAAAGTCCCAACTTGTTATAATTACCCATACGCCCTGTTGTCGTCGTCGAGCTGCTGAAATGAGCAGAGTTAGTCCATGGCCATATAAACTTTTATGCCCTTTGCCGGCACAATTATTCCAGGGGAAATGGAGCGGGCCGGAGCTGGGGGACAAGCACTTTGTGTTTTAGTGGGCTTCATTAAGGAAATGTCGTATCGCCATTGCTCAAGTGTGCGCTTCCGCTGACACTCATGTCCCGGCCACTGCCCCATCCTCGTGTGTCCTGTCTGCGCGTCCACAAAAACTAAATTAGTCATTAAAGTGCAATTTTGAAGCGCTGCCTCGGGGCTCGAAGCTATAACAATAAAATATGTGGCCAGCCGCGGTGGCTTTGTTTGCCTGGCTGGCGGGCTCTAATAGCGCCGGCAATTAGCGGGATGATTGGCTCAATTAAAGGTAAATGAAAATGGAATATCCCAAGCAAGTGTCTGGCCTAGGGCCTGACTGGTAGTAATTGCTAGTAAGTCAAATTTTCTAACTCTCTGACGCGAAAAAATGGTTAAAACTTTCTCCATCAAACATCTCATGCACGAATACGAGTAAGACCTCAAGGTCTTTGCTGAATGTTTAACCCAGTTGACGGCACCTTGAAAGATTTCCTTTGTGTGCAATTTAAGTAATTTTATTTTGGGCCTCCAGACTGCAATTACACTTTGGCACTTTCTAGCGTTTCCAGGCACGAGTAATCAACGTCTAAAAACAACTGCACAAGCAAATGGCTTTGGATCGTGGAATACATTTAAATATTTAACAACAGCCTTCAAAATCACATTTCTCTTTCATTTCGCCGCTGCACACATGCACACAACTTAATTATCACCCCCACTCTGGGGCAGGAGTATTTTGCTAATGGTTTGCCATTAGCATGACTCATTTGCAGCTGAAAAAACTAGTAGAACCGGCAAAAGCTGAGTGTTCCGACTATGAATACCCGGTTCCTAACTTCACCGGCATAGGAGGAAGCATTTGCAACCAATTCATCTAAAAACATATTTATAAAAGGGGTTTGTTTTTCTCTACCTATTTTAGTCCTCGAGATACTCGTAGAAGATTCTACGGGCTTGGGTTACTCCGTTTCCTAGATTTGCAGGAATCAGGAATGCCTTTTTGTTTACGAGAACCGGGTAGAGACAGGACGAGTGACGATAAAATGCCGGAATGGCTGAGCGCATTGCCAAACAAACAGTTCCGTATGTGTTAGTGCGACAGCTAAATGCTGATGTGTGAGTGACTGTGCCTGTAATTGCATTGGCACACACTACACACACTCGCAGCGAGACAGACATTTCGTAAATTGGCTACAAATGACTTCAAATTGCTTTAAACTACAAAATATTTTCGCACTCCCCAGCCCCAGAAAAACTTTTTAATTCATATGCAGTGATTATCCCCACACACATTTCCCGCACCCACGCCGCCCCCGCACTTACACTGAATGGTTCATTAGAGTCCTTAAGGCCAAAAGTTAAAGGCAGTCCTGGGGCTGCTCAAATATTTACATACGATTTTCTGATTAAATTTGATCAACTTTTTGCGGCAAGAAGTTCAACTCCTAATGAGGCAAAAAGCTCTGGCACACTTCAAACGAAATTGGGGAAACTCGACATCATCTTTTCTTTTATCAATATTTTTTGCAATTTTCCTTTTTTGATCTGAAAAACGTTGCTCAATTTAGCAAAACATCATTCAAAATGCCAAGGCAATGAACAAGAAAATCGGACGGAAAATTGAAACGACTGAGGGATACCCGATATTTAAAAATATTAATCTTACCATATAAAAGATATTCTAGCTAATTTCCATTTCCGAGCTTGAAATTAACCCTTAACTTCTGGGTAAAGAGGAAGTGGTCAGTGCGGGAGACGTTGAGTAGGAGGAACCCTATAAAACTTGCATGGCTCAGAATTGCTCAGAAGATGGGCGCTCCGTGGCACGATGACTCGAAACAGACGTTGACGCTGCTGGCCAAAGATAAACTCGCAGTGGCAGCCATAAAACGTGACATCCTGGCAAGGAAAGGATGAAGGGAAGGCATCCAAACGACCACATCCACATGCCAGTGACAGGCATGCCCATTCCCATGGCGAAAGTATTTGCTGCGCCCCGGCAACGACTAATCGATCAGCTGATGGAATTCCTGGGCAGCTCGGTCCCAGGGATTTGCCAGTTTCGAGGTGAACCGTCGGGATGTTCAACGTTGGGCGAGTCAGCAAAACTATTTGCCAAAATGCTCGTCACACTCAGCTTGGCGTGAGCCGAGGGATTTTCCCCGGCTTTTCCTGCTGCTGCCAGGACAAATGATCAACATGCACTGGCCCCGGAATTGCAGCACATGCATCACAAGGTGCAAGTGCAGCTGCAGGCTGCAGGCTTCAGGCTGTGGGCAGACAGTTGACTCTTCATTTCGCGCCGTGATTTGTGCAGCAACTTGAACTCGGCACCCGGACGTAATTGCCCCTGACAGGCGGCAGCTAGGCAGCTAGGCGGCTAAGCAGCTTGGCTGGTAAAGATGTCAGGGGCGTATTGATAGGTGGCAGGCATGCACTTGAAAATCTCAATGTAATCAATATTAATTTAGGATGAAATTTTGCAGAAAGTTTCGGTGGCTTTGTGGCAAGTCAGGACAAGTTAATGAACATGTTTACATTTTACATATAAACTGGTTTTAAATCCTTTCGATCTTCCAAACTTTTTCCAAGTGTGGCTTTGAGTGGAGACATCAAGCGCTGGCATTGCCTACTTTGAATTCAAATGTTGTCCGTGTGCGGGCAGTTGAATACCGGCCCCTAAACAATGCCCCGGTTGGCCATTTCACGACCCTTTTGTGCCTCAACCACAGCACACCAACCCGGCAACCCGGCAGCCCGTCAGCCCGGCAAGCAACCACCCATCCGCACACCCACTCAGTCGTATTGCTGGTGCAGTTGCAGTGGCTGTGGCAGTTGCACCTATGGCCGGCCCCATGTATTTGGTGAAAAATTTATAGGCACGCCCTGTGTGCTGTGTGGCATTTGTTTCAATTCGGACCAAACCAAAGGGTCAATGGGGGTGTTGTGTGTCCTCCATATCCTTGTTTATTTGTAGGCGAATCACGTTTTGTTTGTGTCGTCGCGCCTGCGGTGTCCTGCTCATGTTCTGCAGCCATTGCAAATGCTTCCGCTTTAAAGACAGGGGCGAAAATTTTTCACAGAAGGCGCCGCCGTCGCCGCCGCCGCCGCCGCCGCTGCTTCTGCTGCTGATGCCACAGCAATTGGTAATAAATGCCACACAACAGGGCTGACCCTGCCACACCCACGCTGTCCTCTTCCGTTGGGTCTCGTAGCCGGCTCAATTGGTTCGTTATGCTCGTCGGTGACCAGGACCCAGTGCCCAGTCGTTAGATGGAATTGAATGGTTATTGTTTCGAAATATAAATAGGATTTCTAACAGATTTTTTTCGCAAGCGCCGGTTTTTTGCGACGGTCCTGTGGCAAATACCCCAGAAACATGAATGCCAAAGCGGGCTGCGGACTACACACGACTGCGGCTGTGACTATGACAGCTGGAAACTGCAATTTGATTATTTGGTCCGCCCTTTTCGAGTTTCTATTTGTTTTCCGCTGGCCTGGAAGCAGTTAATGGAGTATTGTAAAATGTGGAAGTTCATAAATTTTGATTGGCAGAGCAGTGGAGAAGGAAAGGTCTGGCCATTACACTTTGGTTAAGCCGAAAGAACTCGAGCCACAATACATCGAAATTATGTTTACAGTTTAAGGTGCAAGCTTGTATAAATACTTTCCCTTAAAGCCCTTCATAGATAATTCACTCAAGACGTGGCACTTAAGTCGGCCATGCAACGCTGACCCCAGGCAATTTAATTGCCCAGCAAGGCAGCAAATTAAACTTTCAACTTTGAAATTACCAAGCTCATTTGTAATGCAACATCAGCATCCTTGTAAGCACACATTCCCGGCCCGCGCCAGCAAAACTGCAACAATAAACAGGTATTAGGGATCGCAGGGACACAGGGACACAGGGACAGGGAACCGGGATGTAGTGAATGCCGGAAGCGAGAATTTATTGGAACGCATAAAAGGCGTTTGCGCCTCATTGGCAAAAATGCCAAAACAAATGATGCCGGCCATAAACTGGACAAATGAGCGTGTGGCACGCACCCGAAATTGACTTTCAATAGTCAATGTCAGCCCAGCAGCAGCAGTTGCTTCGTGTCCTGCAGATCCTGCCGGCTCCTGCTGCAAATCCCAATGATTGTTGGCAATAAATCTATGGCTCAACATTGTGTAACATGTGTCCGAGCTGCTGGCAAACACATCCGCATCCCGACTAATAAGTGGGACTCCGATTTGATGGGACTAGACTAGCTGCTAGCTCATTTCTATATTTCGGGGCTACACAAACAGTTGGGGCTGAGAAAATAGCAGTTCCAAGAAATCTCACAGAATAAAAATATGAAAAGAGGCATAAGCTTTAACTTATTTCGTTTAGAAATATATTTAGATGGGTCATTGGAATATGGTTGGATTTGAATGACTGAAAGGGACTTCTGGGCTTATGCTCGCAAGAGTTTAATATTATCTTGCTTGCCTTTGGCCGGGAACACTCTTGTTTCCTACATCTTTGGCCGCAGGTGTGTTGTGTGTTTATGCGGTGTGTACATGCATGCATAAGTAGTAATTCATTCCGTTTCGATTCGTTTCATTGCGTTTCATTTGCAATTTGCTGCTGAGCACTGCATAAATCACTTCATTCGGGGCCGGCCGGCCCGAAAAACTATGCTAAGCTCCGGTTACCACACAGCAAACCCAAACAGCCCCCGGCGGGAGGGCGGCTGCAACTATACTATAAATATTTTAGAATTCAATTTCCGTTTTTCGCCTGTCACTTGACAACGGACGGCCTCCGACCGCGCTTCCTTTCGGGCTCCATCTGCCTGCGATATCCCTTCGAGTTGGATTTGAATGGTGCACTCAAATTCACGCATCATAAATTAAAATCTCCGGCGCCTGTCCACGTAATTAAACGCAAACTCATCGCTCATCTTTTGTTTATAGCAGAGAAAAAGTGTGGGCGGCTGGGGCGGTTGGTGCGTTTCTGTCGCTGGTGAGGCATGCATTTAATTGTCTGTCCCGGCATCGTTTTAATTACGCACCTTTTTCTATAAGCGAAAACACCGAGTGCACGGCGCACGGAGTGCGGCCGCAGGAAACAATTCAATTGAATGAAAACTGAAACTATGCGATGGCCTGCCGCGCGATGGAATACACGAGCGGAATACTTTTAAAACAAACAATGAGCTCCGGCAATTTGTGAAAGGATGAAACAGAGGGGCGGCCGCGGCGGCAGCGGTGGGCATCCTGAATTTTCAGGAAGCGGCGACCGAGGCTAATGGACATATTCGTGCAATTTCAGCATTTCACTGGACCTGGGGCTGCCCTCATTAAGTAGTTCAATTAAAACTTGAATGCATATTATTAATGAGTTTTTATTGTTTAATGGGCGAAAAGTTTCTGCGCCTTGAGGGTCCCCACACTGGCGCACAAATGCGGTTTCCCATATCTCCACTCGATGCTTGAATAATTTATGATGTTTCCCCGGACTTTCCCCCGAATCCGGAAAACTGAACGACACATTTTTCAAGTTTCAACAAGAGTCGTCGCATTGGAGTGAATTGAGCGGCTGAGTCAATGAGTGGAAAAGTCACCAAAACTTAATCCAATCTGCAGGATTAGCTGGAAACTTTGATCTCTCGGGCGCGCATATGCCCCGTAAGGCTGCGCCCAAATTGCTGGCAGAGCTCTGAGCTCCGCGCTGATGGCTGATCATTAACGCGCTTTATTAGTTGAATTTATTATAATTGCCGCGCGCATAGTTGAGGGCGACTTAAAGTTTGACGACACCAACATTTCGGCGGTCGGTTAATGAAGCTTGTTTATAATTTATGCGCACTTCAAGGTGCGATGCCAGAGGAACCGGCATTAGGCGTGTTAATTTCCCGCGTAAAGCCAAGCTTTCCCGGCTTTGCTTTTAATGCGAATTCATGGCTGTCATTGCAGCACTTATGTGTGCCCCGAAATGTGTGTGTGCGAGGTAATCTATCTTAATATATGCACGCCTACTCCCCCGCCCCACTACCCCACCACCCGACTCCACCACTCCACATTGCCATTTTCCAACCCTTGGGTTATGTTTTCGCCTGCGGTTTTTCGCTAGCAGTTGACGCTCCGGAATGTTGCTGCCTCGCTAATTTGCTGGCTCCCGTTTAGAGGTTTAGAGTGGGGCTGTGTACTTTTGCCTTTCATCAATACTCGTTTCGGCTTTGACAGTAAGCAGGTAAGCCACTGATGGCCCCATTAAAAATGCCATCCCACACGCAAACACATTCGACAAGGATGACTCGGGGGATATTTATTTGCATAGTTCCGATGCTGAAACTCATTAGGCAGCAGCACTCGGCAAACATAAATTGTGCCCGGGCAGCAGTAATTGAATATTTTGGCCAACTTATGCTGCATTCGATAAAGTGTCGCATAATCGATTAGCAGCCTGCACTCTGGCCATAAATAAACAGGCAGGACCCGGTTACTTGCCGCTGCTGCCCGTCCAGGTTTGCACAGTGCAATAATTTCAATCGACAACATACTATATAGCTTCAGTATCCCTTTACGCATCGATATATAGTACTTGTGCGGGCTTTGACAGACGGGCGAGCGCCACTCAAGGGTGTTGGCAGTGATGGATGGCGTCTCCTGCATTGCATGTGGCCACACACTCGGCTCTCGAATTTCACTCGGCAATTTATGTCAGTTGATGGCTGATATATGGCCAGTGTCCCATATAGCACACATAATGCATATCTCCGACGATAATAGACTGGCCACCCCAAATGCAATGCAAAGAATTACAAAGCCGGACTCTATCCACTTGACTTGGCAAATCACAGAGCAATAACAAGAGATTCGTTATTTATTTATTCAATTCTTTCTTCAGGGGAGCCACCCCCGTTCCCCTGGGTGGCGACCCGCGTATATTTTATTAAATACAATTCAATTCGCAGAAGCGGCAAAAAAATTGGATTTTTGCACGAGGGGACCGCAGGAAGCATAGGAAGTCTTGGGTGATGATTCCCGGGCTATTTTGGCAGACATTAGGCCGGCAATCGCCAGTCGGCGGATCGGATGGGGTTGCTCTGGAGGGTAACAAGTTGTTATTGTTATTGGGCCAGAATCTGCCTCTATAAATGTCTGTATTTTTTATGCGATTTACCATATAACAAACACATTACTTGCGTACCCTCTTCCGGTATAGACAGACAATCCCGGCAACCCCTCCCCCGAAATTGTGCAAATATTTTGGCAAAGACGCTCGAGGGCTAATGTGTATATATTTGGTTGAGTGGTCATATTTGATCGCCGCCCTTGATTTCTGCTTTCTGGCAGCCACCCCCAAACCAGCATCTCGTTTTTTCCCCTGCTAAGTGATTTTCCTTTTTTCCGTCTGTGATTCGTCTTTGATTTGTTTATGCGATTTCATAAAATATTTATCCCCGGGCGTAGTTGTTAAATCGCCTGCAATGACTTTCCCTTTTGCCAGCCTCCCACTTTTCCCGGTGGTCGGGTGGTGGGGTGGCTGGGTGGTTGTGTTTGATCTTGCCCGACTGTTTATTTGACTTCACGCTCGATTGCCGAAAATAATTTGATATGAAAGAAATAAAGTGTAATTTTTTCGGTTTTTCCCGGTCCACGCTTTGAGAATGATTGAAAAATCCTCGGTTAAAAATTGCGCTTTCATTTATCGCATTTTCCGAGCGGAAATTGCGCTCTGAAATTATTTACCCAAATGCTATTAAAATTACAAAACTACAAAACAGGCCAACACACCAGAGATACATTGCAAAGAGAAAATAAAGGGACTCTCGGGCCAAAAAAGTAATAACATCCAGAAAGTGATTCTTCCGCCAAGTTTTGGTCAGTTGCTGGACCAACTCGCCTTCATTTGGCCCAATAAAAAAAATTCAATGAGCCGAGCTTTCACTTGGCCAAATAAAGAAAATTGGCGGGAAAAGCGACGGCCATTCAAATGGCTTTGAATGGCTGCTGCTGCCTGATGCCTGCTGCTTCCGCTTTCCTTGGGAGCCTCATTTGATTTTGAATGAACTTGGTGAAAATTGGCCGGTCCCCCATGCCATCCGCTTTTTTTTTCGAAAAGGGACGCACACAAAATTAAATACACGCAATGCGAATGAGCCGGCAAAATCACACACAGCCATAACAAGCCGGAAAACAAGCAGCAACGGCAGCAGCAGCAGCTAGCAGAAAAGTATAGAAATAAAAATACAGAAAAAACAGAAAATGGCCGAAGAAAAACTCTGAAAATGAAGCTCATTAAAAAAGGGCGGCGAGAAGAAGGTCCGCCAATTTGAAGGCTTCCCCTTCGATGGACAAATAAAGGAACTTTTCGAAAAGTGAGGGGGAGAACGAACTTCAAAACACCGAATGATCTTAAACTCTATGATCCATAAACTATGTATTTGCCAGCATAGGAATTGATTCTATGAGTCTATCAAAGGATACGCAGAGTTTTAGAGAAGGTTTTGCTGTCGCGTTAACTTTTTTTGCCCCACTCAAATTCAGGCACCACTGAGGGGGATGTCCCAAGCTCGCTGTTTGTCCTTCATGACCGCACAGAAGGGTATCCAAGCCAATGAGTGTGGAATCGCTGCCATTCACGCCTCTGCAGCATACTTTCCTTTATCACAGGACCCTTCCTTCCACGAACAGGGCCAACAACGGCAACTAGCAACTATACAAAGCGAAACTTTCGACTTCATTTGCATACATAGCGCTCTCGAGAAATGTAATAAAAAATGATAAAATCCTCCGGAGAGCGAAGTCCGGCAGAAGCCACACACAAGCCCACACTCACTGGGGCCACGCCCCTTGACCCGCTGACCCTCCTCCCCTCCTTTCACCAAGCAAGTTGGTAACTGTGCGTGCTGTCCCCTTGTGGAAACAGCGGCAGCCAAAGCGAAAGCCAAAGGCGGACCAAGTCAGACCCTAAAACCCCGAGCACCGCAAACGAACCCAGATATCCCAGCTGCCAGGGCACTGAAAAAAATGACTGCCTGATTTCTAAGCACACTTTATTTGGGGCATTGACTTTTATATATATCCAAAATGATGTACTAGTTGAAAACGTTAAATTACTACTTACAAATCAATTTACAATCTCAAGGTTGCTGTATTTCCAACCTCCTACTATAAAATTTCTAACTTCAAAAATGAAGATTTAAATTTATCAGATATATATTACAAAAGACACGAACGTATGCTTCCAGAAATATACATCTTAGCCACAACCTTTAAAATAAGCATTACATACTAGGACTTGAAAGGCCTTAGATTTTAGGATCTTAAAATTAAATTTCCTTGGTTTTGATGCCTGTGTAGCTACAACCACCTAGCCGTTCCCTGATGGCCGGCAACCCGGTGTTGGCCAGTTGGCCAGGCCGCCAAAAATGAGCTGATTTCAAACAAAACTGCGCTCGCGTTGGCTGCGGCATTCATGGATTCCTGGTGACCCCAAAGGGGCTGGCCACGGGTCGGATACGGGGTCATGGCATGGAAGTCCGGAGTGAAACAAAGGCCGGAGAACTAGGCCAGCAGCTGTGCTGATTTGGGGGCGTGCAGAAACTTTCGGCGTTTGTGTTGATATTTCCAAAAACGAAAAAAAAGAGGGAGCCAGCAAAAAAGGAAGTGGAAAAGTGGGGGAAAAACCAGCAGCCCCTACACCAGGAGGAAGCGATTTCTTTGCGCTTTTCAATAAACGAGTAACGAGCGGAGGGAGCCCCGCCACGTCCAGCATGGGTTAATGTGGCAGGCAGCACCTAAAACCAACCAATTAAAGCGAATTTTTACCCTCTTTGACGGCCTTTTTCCTTTTGAAACTGCTACGGCATGAAAGTGTGCAGGCAGGGCGCAGAGTGTGTATTAAATTTAAAATAAATGTTTTTCTTTTAGCAAAGGATACGGCTAATGAAACGCCATTTAGGGGGAAACACCGCACAAAGGCGGCAGACCTGCTTGATGCATGACAACCGCTGTCAGGACTCATTACCAGGGGCTCCCCGGGTTTCCCGAAGGAAACACAATACACCCCAGCCCTGTCTGAAATCCCTTTTTAAAGTGCAAACATCTTGTGCAAACAAAGCCAATCAAAAGAGTCCGCTGGAAGTAAACATTCTGGACAACTAATTATGAATATGTTTCCACACACACGGACCCATTGGCATTAAAACTGACCAAACAAAGTTCCAGTTCCAGAGTCTAATTTGGCAGCCGACACACATGCACTTATGCAAATAGTGCTGACCGAAAACTTGCTGGGCGAAAGGATACGCCAGAGGTCCCTGCGTCCCTGCGTCCATCTGTCGGTCCGACGGTCCGACGGTCCCACTGTCCGACCATTGCCATGAAAATGACAATAATAAAATTTAATGTACACACAGACGCGTGTAGAGCCGGTCGGTCGCCTATTAGAGGTCCTCCCACTCTGTCACTGGGTCTCTGTGTATGTAAATGTCCCTTTGCAAACCGTAAAAACGTTTCCGACAGTTTTCCACCCCACCCCCCTCAAAAAGCTACAGCGTCATGCCGAAGGGGATGAGCTGGGAGAGACTAGGAGCTGGCAGAATTGAAAGTCATCTAGTTGACTAACAGCCGTAGTTCTCTGGCTGAATATGTATATACATAGCTATACATGGCTACGAGGGGTGTGGAGTTCATTGCATACGAAGGATGAAGGACGAAGGCAAGAGGGCGAGGGAGGTGCGGGAGGTGCGGGTGTGCTGTGTGTGGTGGAGTGTGTGCAGCAGACCAAAACACTTCCTACCGCTTTGGCCAAGTATCATTAAAAATATAAAAGTATTTTATGCCAGAGTCTAGCGTCCTATCTAAAGGACTCCAACCCCTGCCCAGGCCCCACTCCTTCCGTCGCTGTACTTTTTGTAATTTCTATTTTTTTAACTACTTTTCGGTACGTTGTCTGGGGGCAAGTCATTGTCATTTGGTCAGCTGTAAAGCTGAAAACAGCTGCCAGTTTCCATCCACAGCTGCAGCCCACCCATCCCGGCTTCCTTCCGTCCTTCCTGCCCTTCCCTCCCCTCCCCCGTCCCCCCGGCTCCATGGGTCACTTCATTATCATGTTAATTTTGTTGTAATTTGCTTGCTAAATGTTGCCAAGTCGTTGGCCATTTTTCCAGCATTTTTCCGGACCGACTTCTAAGAGTTCGCCAGCCCCTTTCCCCCGGCTGTGTATATTTAACTTTATTTATGGTTTTTGCCCGGCTTTCATATGGAAAATTAGAATTTTTGACTTGGTCTCCGGCCCGGCAACTAATTTGCCAACTATTTTGCAAAGCAAAGTTCCTTTTGTCGTTTCGGGGCAACTTTTTGGCCCTGTTTCAGAAATATGCCTCGGATTACTGGAAGCCCTGTGTTCTGCGGGGGGCGGAGGTTCTTTTGTCCTGGCTCATATGCCAAATGTTCCACAGTGATAATTATGATGTTACATGTGTGCCACTGTGTAAGTCAATATTTTTCGTAACGCTTATGCTAATTATGCGGCATGTTGACATTCCGGACTGTGCCCCAAATAGCACCCACGGGGGCGGCTAATTTGCCTCTCGCCTCCTTCGGAAGGGCCATTGAAACGTAATTTGATTTATTCATTAGACCATTGCTGGCGATTAGCTCCACTCCGGCACTTGTTTATCCGCTCAATTTGAGGGCCCACTCAGGCTAACTCCTCTAACCAAACGGCAAATTGAAGGGATCAGGAGAAGGGTTATTCCACGCATGGCCGGACTGACTACAAAATAATTGACAGGCGCTCGGGCGGCGGCAAGAAGGAGTTGCGGGGAGTCGGACGACCCGACTGACTGACAATGGACGAGTTTGGTCAAAACCCCGAGTAAGAGGCTGATGCGTCTGCAGCTGCAATCGCTCCTCAGTGAGGAAGGGGGCGCTGTCTAAATTGGAAATGTCATTGGGGCGTTTAACGTGAGCGGCCCCAGTGACAAGGACATCGACATCCGCATCCTCGCACTCCTGTTCCGGCTCGCTCCTCACTCCTTCTTCGAATGTCAGGCAAACTCAAACTGAAACTTTGAGTCCAACTTCAGTTTGCGACTCGAACGTGGGCAAAATCATTTAAAGCGGCTGGCAGCATCCAGTCAAGCTGAATTGGAAGTTTTGCGGAAGTACACTGGGCAAAAAGGAGATTAGTTGCAGGTTAAAACAGCTACGCTACGGTACGATACGCCAATTCCTATTGATTGCAAAAACCTGAAGAAGATTTCTTCCAATTCAAATTGGTTAGGACTATGCATATTGGGGGAAATCTTGTAATTTCGAAGACGACATCCCATTTTTATCCCTGTAGCTGTCGCTGGAGCAGCAATCGGCCATCAAATGACAGCCAATTGTTGCAGTCGGCCACTTAGCAGTTGGGGCAAATCATTCGCTTACCTGGCCAGACAGGACCAGGCCAGGAAGAGGACTCGAAATCGGACAATCGGTTTGGGGGCGACGATTTGACAAAAGCAATTTCAGGCTGCCTGTGTGTGAGATATAAATGTAACCCCCGCTTATCTGTTTTTTCCGCCTGTCCCTTGCAGACAACAAATTCATTTGCGACTGCCGGCTGCAGTGGATCTTCGAATTGAAAAATCGCACACGTCACCTGCAGCTGCGTGACTCGCTGGAGGAGCTCACCTGCACACTGCAGGACCCGAAGCTGTCGCACTTCGTGGACCCGGTGCCCACGCAGATCCTGGACTACCTGAATATCGGCGGATTCACGGCGATTGGCAGCAACAGCGCCAGCATGGGCGGCGTGGGCAACAGCGTCGTGGGCAGCAGCAGCAGCTACGGAGGCCTGGGACTGGACGACTCGCGCAAGCACTCGGCCACGGGCAGGTCGCGGCAGGCTCTGCGGGGCCAGCGACAGTTCGCCGCCAGCCAGGAGAACACCGTGGAGGCCAAGATGCGGAAGCGCCGCAAGCGCCAGCAGCAGCAGCAGTCGGAACTGAAGGACAAGGATTTGGTGGCGGCGGTGGCGCCCACACACAAGCGGTACGATTATTACGACGAAAACATCGGCGCCGGCATGTCCCTGGGCCATGGCTTGGATCTCGACGACAACCTGAACCTGCACAAGCAGGGCTCATTCTACGGACCCGCCGCCCCTGTAGCCAACCACAACGACGTGGACGTGATGCTGACCCCGACGCACGGCGGCGATGCCGTCGATGCGATGGCCAACAAGAACTCGATCCCCGTGAGACTGTTCCTTCTCAAGCCGGAGATGCTGCCCTGCCACGATGAGCTGAGCGATCCCACCGAGCTGCCGCTGTCGCGCGATCTCATGGATGTGCGCAGCAACGTGGGCCAGGAGTCGCCGCTGGGCGGCGGCGGGGCTGCCAAGGATCTGGGCTTCGGCCTGCTGGTCGTCTTGATGGCCATTGCGGTGGTCAGCCGGGGTTGAATCCAAGTCAAGTCTGGGTCCCTGAGTTTGGTTCTACATTGTACATACTGGCTTGGAGATGTGGTGCCCCCTGGGAAACGAGCTTCAAAATGCAAAGAGCAGAAAAACAACACAAAAAAACTAAACACGCCTGCAGCCGAGTGAACTGCAGTTCCTGTAAATATGTAAAAAGAGAGAAACCGGGGCAGTGGAAACGAAATTCGATAAATTTACTACTAAAATTTAAACCTAGCCGATAGATTTAATGATAGACTCGACTTTTCACCAACAACTTCAGCAACAAACACAGAAACCAAAACCAAAACTGAACCCGAAACCGAACAGAAACCTAGACGAACCCAAAACGAACCCAAAAAGAGAACCTCCGAGAAAACTGGCGTTTCATTTAAAACAAAATAAAAGATACTCAACTCAACTACTGCTACACTCTACTAAATAGACATAGTTTAAATGTTTAGCCATAGAGTCACATTTCGTTTACTTTTGCAAGGTGCACATTACAGTGAAACTTGGAAAGCGCTAAACGTCTTACTTACGTGCAGACACAGAGCTGGCCCACAAAACCAGTGAAATAGGAATCCATATGAAAGAGGCATGCCTGTAAAAACCAAAACCCAAACAGAACCGCTGAAAGTTGCAACGATAGCAGTTAGTCGATAGGCATATAGCAGTTAGTCGATAACAGATAGCAGAATAGTCGATAAATGTAATAGGTAATACGAGTATTCCCGGCCACCCGCAAGTTCTCGTTAGCTTTTAAGTCAGCTTTTTTAGTTGTAAGTCCATGCCACACAATGCTTTGCTTTCCTTGAACCTGTCGCCTGGATTTCCGAGACCCAAGACCCCCAACCCACCCACAACTTTCCCCTGGGACCCGCCCAGTTTTTCGCTTTTTGCCGCACCAGAACGACAACAACCAAAAATTACATTGCGAATTTATATAACTTATTTGAATAGATTCAAATTATAGAG
Organism: Drosophila ironensis; assembly: GCA_021223825.1. NCBI lineage: Eukaryota > Metazoa > Arthropoda > Insecta > Diptera > Drosophilidae > Drosophila > Drosophila ironensis. The sequence goes on from JAJJHQ010011965.1 coordinate 3,958,496, forward strand.
CAAAACAAAAGCATAAAGCGAATAAAAAAACAAAACAGAAATATGCATAACGATTTTTGTAGCTTAAGACTGAATATATAAAGGTAAATTATGCTAATATATACAACATATTTATATGGAAAAATTACTGTACTGTATGTTTAATTGTACTGAAATAAATGCAAGCTGGGGAAAGGGTAATGTCATCTCAATATTCTATATATACACGCAAGAACATATATATAGGACCGATCGAAACCAACCAACAGAATCGTGCATTCAAATTAGTATGGATGTTACACTTTATTTGGCAATTTATTACCTATTTAATTATGCACAAAACTATGATTTAATAAAATCGTAAAACAAAATATGCAGAAAAATACCGTTTGATTAATGTGTTTAATAATTCATATACAAAACGAAGCTAAAATAAGCGAAAACCAAATGCAAATTAATTGTGTAAAAAAGAGAAAATTTTACATACATAGGAATCCCCGAAATTGAAAAAAGGGGAGCAAACCAGAGCAGAGCAGGCAAGCCGAGCAGGAGGAGCAAGCATAGTTTTAGTGGACAATCAGCAGATAAGTGAAGTGAAAGCCAGCAGAGCAGGACATCCGGGCAAGCTCTGAATCAGCAGAACACAACGGAAAAACCAAAAAAACCAAAAACCGAAAAACTAAAAACAGATAGGAAAATAACCGAGAAAAGCAGCGGAAAAGCGTAAAGCTCTCCCAGAAACTCTATCGACAAAGAAAATAATCGCGGAAAAAACAGAAAAACAGAGGTATTTTAAGTGAATGGATATAAGCTAAATGTATTTAGTGTTTTGACTAGCTAATAAGACCTTGAACACACCCAAAGAAACCAAATATGAAAACACTACATAAATGTGAAAATTGAGAATGTGAAATCTAAGTAAACTTACTTGTAAGCAGGGCACTAATTTCATTATGGTCGATACTCAACACTGATTTGTTTCGATTGATTGTCACGAAGTTACTATGCTAGAGATTGTGAATGGATTTTCAGTTGCCTCAAGGAGTATCCTCTCTATCTAATGCATTAAATGCTTGTAATAAATTAATAACACACACGAACTCTTGATTAGTATTTAGCCTTAAGAATTGAGAAATTTTAACCAAAGATTTTTCGTTCCTCTCGATGCCTAGGAAACTTTTGGTTGTTATAATTCGTTTTTGTGTATGTGCCACCTTCTTTGTCCAATATATTTTGTAAGGCTAAGCAACGCCTGGCAGTAAGCGGCGAGTAACGTAATTTTAAAATATATTAACAACTAAATGTAGCTTACTTAATTATTTTAACTTAATTGTACACAGAGCGAAAGTGAAACCAAGCAGCAAATAATATAACCGAAATATAAATGTACTTGATGTAAGAAGTTTGCTAAATTGAAACCAAAAACTGAAATGTCAACCCCACAGCCCAACAACAAATACAAAACAACAACAACAACAACAACAACACAGCCAGGATGCAGTGGCCAAGACGAGTGGTGGTCCGTAAACCGAAACACATTCCAACTGCAATATTTTGCTTAGCTTTTACTTTTACTTTTGCTGGGCAATTGCCGGAGAGCCACCGCCCCTGCTGCCCAGTGAAATTGCCGCCACTCGTCGAGGTCCTTGGCAGAATGGAAACCCAGAAAACAATTTTGAAAGGAAAACCATCTAAATATATTTAATGTAAAAAAAATAAACGAAAACTGTGTTTCTCTTCCATCTCCATCGGGCACATTGTCTTGCGGCGCTGCTGGCTTTTGCGGGGGAGAACTTGAAATATTAAAATGCTTCCTGGACCGGAGCCGCCTGTTTATCACTTCCGCAATTTAAGCGCGCACAAAACATTTCGGCACATGGCTCGATGGCGCCGTAAAATATGCAAAGCCCCAGCCAGCACACAATTCCCGCAGAAATTTACCAAAATTCAGAAATTCAACGCCGCAGGACTTGCGCCTTTGTGCGCGAGTATTTTCGCTAAATTTCATTATTGACTGAGACAGGCATCCTCGCGCCCGACAGCCACACTAGCATATGTACGTTCGCGTTCGGCCCCATTCATTCTCAGGCTGGCATAAGAAATTGCCGGGCCCATTAATGCCCGCATCTCGCCCTCCATCGGCCCACATCACTCATACACCGCGTTGTCCTAATAATAAACTTGTATGCACGCCGTTCGGGGATAAGCTGCCGCGCACACGTTTGTGGGCGTGGCGCATTGCACACGAAAGTGGAAGTGTACTGAGTGGAAAATGGTGGCGAAAGAAGGATAACCCTGTTCCTGTTCCTGTCCCTGCTCCTGCTACAGCAGCAAAGTGATAAATTGGATTGAAACGGTGGAGCAGATTTATTGATTTCATTGGGCGGCTGTTCGACGTTGGCTGCTGAGCACCCGAGCAGCACGTCAAATTGAATAGACGCCACCGGCGACAAAAATCAAAAACAGATATGCAAATAAAGCCCCCCCACCCTCGCTCACACACAGTTCGCCACTGCCACGAATATTACACACAGGAGCGGTCACGAAATTAGCAACTTAAAAGTGCAAAGTGACACTTTTGGAAGCCCAGCAAATACAATTTCAAGGCTTTTCGATCACCATTCCCTGCCGTATTGGTTTGACGTGATCCCTAGCAACACCATACATTTTAATATACCCTATATAACAATATTTAAATTAAGCTTTAAAGATTTTGTAAACGGGAAACGATTTCCAAATATATTAGCACCTTGCCTTCTTGCGCAGTTGGAAACTTCTCAATTATGCCGAAGGTTGATATTAAGAAATTGGAATAGTCATGGCTGAAATAACCTTGTGAAGATATTAGAACTATAAAGGTAAGATCTGTAAAGAATGCTCCTAATTGTGATTCCTTTTTACTCCACTGCAATAAGTTACTATTGAAATACGACGCCCCCTGAAAGAATGAAATCATAAATATTCGCTGCGGTTGTAACCTATCTTGGGTACTACTATTACGTCGGCTATTGTAGTTGTAATCCATAAAATGGCGCTGCAAAATGGCGGGCGCAGCGGAGAGCACAGAAGAACGCGCTTTTTGCCCAGAAAGCGTTCTGCCGGCGTGTCAAATTTTTGCAACTGATTATGCCAAAGGCGCCAGCGCCGCAGCTCACAATGCATGCATGAGTGGGTGAAAGTGGGTGCTTTTTTGTGGGTGGCCGGCGCAGGCAAGTGTTGTGCATGGGCTTACGTCACACGGGTTGCCAGACACGTTGCTAGACGATGTTATCAAACAAAACGACAACGACATCGCATCGGCAACGGCAACGGCAGCGGCAGCGGCAGCTAAGTGCGGCCTGCCAAGTGCCCGCGGCACAATCTGATGTGGATGGGTGGGTGGGCGAGTAATAGGTTGGCAGGCGGTGGTGGTGGTGGTGCAGTCAGGGCTATTATTACGCGATATGCCAGCAGCAGCTGGAGCAGGGAAAAAATCAATCAAGCCCCAGCTTTGACACTGCACTGTGGCACACAAAAAAAGAAGAGGAAAACATCCTGAGCCCCGATCGGAAATGCGAAAATGCCAGAAGGAACCGCCTTGCTGTTTGCTTTGAGCTCGCAGTTCCTTTTCCATTACCCGAATGCGCTTTCGGATCAACCTTAGCCCCGTTGAGTGAACTCTCCACCGCAGTTTAGCCGGCTTTTCGCAACCCTTCAGTTATGGATTCTATTGCTGTTTTGTACGAGTATTTTGTGCCCCAACAACTCCAGCCAATGCTCGTGATTGACATCTGTCTATGGATTGGGAGAGTGGCTGCAGGGCCGCATGGCGTGCGATTTACGTGGCTTTATTATTACCTTCGCTACATATGTTTTTTTTATGCCCGCCACTCGTCGCGTATGTTGCAAGGGTGCTTGCTGGGGGCCGGGGCAGGTATGAGTAATAAACGGCGGAGTGCAGGCAGCCCCTTTCGAGCTCATACATAAATAATGTACCTCGCAATACAGCCTTATCAAGAGTGTCGATTTTGGTGTGTAATTGATTTGAATGCGACTTTGGAAACGGCACTTTCAGGCTCTCTAGATCTTGATCTGGTTCTAGCCAAACCGGTGCATGGTTTCGGTGATTCCGGGGCTTTTTATCAGATATTGGGACCCTTTAATTGTTTGTTTATGGCTCGGTTTAAGATTCATTGGGAGGCTAATCCAAAATTCGTAGCGTTTTATGCCTTAACCTTAGGAACTGCATGTCTAACCGCACTTAACCTGTGCATTTTCAGCTTCATTGTTGCCATAATTTCGCCATATGAGGGCTGCGGGCAAATTGCATTTTACGGCAGCTGCGGAGCAACTTGCCGGCTAATGAAATACACCAGACTGGCGTATCAATAAGGCAAATGAAGCGCTCTGTTCCTGGCAGGGAACAGGGGAATCCAAAACGGGAAATGGATAGAATGGGACCGGGCCGCGGGAGCAGGAGCAGGAACAGGAGCAGGACCCGTGCACACTAATAAAGTTAACATGGCAAACAACTCTGGCAATGATGTGAACTTTATGCGCAAGCTAAATGTCGTTTGATGCAGCGACACGATGACGATGACGATGGCGACGTCGACACGCTCCGTCGGATGCGTCCAGCTAAAAGCTTTTGGCAAAAAATCCAGCATAAAAACGGCAGCAGCAGCAGCAGCAGCACACGAAAAGCGGAATAGATGCGCAGGTAGAGGCGGAGCTATTGGTAAAAGGTTTCCAGCCAAGTGAACCGTGCACTTAACGCAAAAAAGAGGAGGTGGCGAAACCGGCTTGGAATCGACTCAGAAGTACCGGCTAATAAGTCCAGAAACGAATATATTTATGGGGAAACAGGCCTGAGATATTTGATTGTTTTACTTTCACAACTGCTGGAACACATCATCTGTATAAAATTTGATATTCTATATCCTTCTGGTGAGAGCGAAGGCTACCACTTGGCTGCTGGGTAAGATTGCATCAGCGTGCATCGAAATGCCAGCTGGAAATTTAGTTTCTAGCAGCGCCACGTTTATTATTCAATTATGCCGGAGGAACGGGTCTGTTTTGGTGTCTAAAAACCCCATTAGGGCTATTATGTTGGCCAGAATGTTGGGTTATTTTAAAGCGGAGAACGGAAATCTGTAATTGAAATATGTATTTTCTCGATTTATTTCCTTTTGCTACAATAGATTACACAAATAAGCATTTAAAATTATTGCCAACGAAGTGCGAGTAAACTGAAAGTAAAGCTCTCAAAAATGCTTTGCATGCATTAAAGTGTAAAAAGGGATTTGTTTTTGTTTGTCGTGGGGCAGCAACTTTGCTAAGCGCTCTGCTATTTCCATAACTTTGTCCATCAGCACTCGGCTTTCACCTATTCACTTAGGGCTCGAAATGTGAGTGATGATGTTTAGTGCCATTTGTGCATTGTTGTAGTTTTTTTGGGGCTAAAAAGTTTGCACATCGGGCTTATGGATTAGGCCATAAACCGATTGTGTAGTGTGCGTTTTTAAGGCAGAATGCCTACAATTTTTGCCCCGAAACGGAAACCGCAAACTGTTTGTCAACAGTCCAGTTCGTGTTTGTCCAATAAAAGGCCAAGAGGCCAAAGACTGAGTTCGGTGAATGACAATTTGACCACAATTCCAGTTCGAAATGTGGCCGGCCAAAGAGCCGCAGCAGTAAGATTTTGGCCCACTCCTTTCGGGCTTAGTCCTCTTGGGGCACTTATTTTTCCATGTTTGTATTCTCATCGACCAAGAGGGAGAGGGGGAAAACAATTTTATTATTTAAGAGCCCAGCATCCGGTTGGAGTAGGTTTTCCAGCGACGCTCCTCCGCAATCGAAGTGGCATTATTAATAACCTCTTCGGGGTGCCAGCCAATCGAAGGCGGCGTCTTAATTAGCCAAGAGCGACTGACAGGACAGCTGTCTTGCGACCACATCTGCACATCCCAAAACGGAGGCGAACATGAAATGTGTCTAATGAAGTTCTCCGGTGATTTATGGGCCGAACATTTCCGCCGCCGGCTCTGCTCCGCTCCGCCAAAATCGAACTCCATCTGCAGCCGCCATTGCTCCTGCAGGAATAGGACCAGGACGATTAATAGATGTCACTCAATGCGGCCGAGAAAGGGCGCCAATTTCCGAAAACTACGGACGGAGCCTGCCTGTCTCCTTGCTCCTGGCTCCTGGCTCCTTGCAAGTTTAATGGCTCCGCTTGATGGCCAGGACATGGGCCGGAGTTTATTACTTTAAAATCGGTAAATGCCCCATAACATCAACATGGTCGACGACGTCGACTGCGACACGAACCTATCAGAAAATTGAGGAATGGACCGACCGTCCGCCTGGGCGTTAGTTGCCAGCTCATAAAAGTGCTTTAAAAGCTCGTAAAATATAAATTGAAACTGCGTTGACAACACAAAAAAGGAAAAATAAAACAAGTCTATATCTATATCAGTGTTTCGAGGCTGAAGGAATGCTTTTTTTATAAATTAATTTAACTATAAAAGATCCCGATCGGCTTTTCACTGGAAATTGCACTAAATCATCAGGCTGAGTGCCAACACATTAGAAAAATGTCTCAGCTGTAACACTGAAACTGACTTCTTCATTAAATTATATAAGATTAGGTTCCCCCTATTGCATGGCAAATTGTACAAAATTCGTCCATTTGTAATTGGTGTATTTCTTTAATTTTCCCAGCGTTTGATTTTCTCTCAATGTCTTGCTAGTTGGAGTCGTAAAACGAAAGACATGCTGGCCCCAGAGCCGTTGCCGTTGGTCGTCTCCTGGCCAACTCTTTAAGCCGCCTTTCACGCAATTTCCTTTATTATGTCGTGGACGGGGCATTGCAGTTTGATTTTATTTTTAGCAAATAAGCCGAGGCAAATAACAACAGGACCCGGGCCGGCGTGGGAAGGCTTTTGTGGCAGCGTATCCAGCCCATCCTTTTTATTCCCTCGCCCGCATCCTGCCACGCCCAGGCTCTTCACTCAACGAATGACCCGTGTTTGGGGCCGCTCTGGTGTTGCCTGGTTACGCAATGCGCTGTGTTACCAACCTTCAAGTCCGGCACCGAGAGAAATTCCACAGCTCTGCAACAGAAATTACTTTTGTGCAGCACTCAAATTAAGGATGGTTTTCAGATACCGAATCTGCCAACCAAATCAGTGCGTTTAAGCTGGAATATAAGCTAAAAAATCCTTCTAATTATTGTACCTTGGCACCTACTAGAATTTTCTTTTTGTGCCCTACAGCCCCGCCATTGGCAATCATTTCTACGGTCATTTGGCGTTTGCCGTGCGCGCTACTCAGCCTTAAAATTGGAAAAATGTGCTAGGAGCCAGTTGCCCCGAGATGGAGCTGAAACTGAAGCTGGGCACTGGGAGCCGGGATCCGGGAGCTCCAGCTCGTCGGATTTTATGACTGGCGCTAAAAATGTGCAGCGCCCGGCGGCTCGAGTGCAATAAAAGTAAAACACATTGCCAAAGCAACTTACTGCAATATTTGCGCAATATGGCAGGGGGCTGGCTATCCGGGTGGCTTCGCCGCCAGTTCGTGGGTGCTCCTGGTATTGGCCGAACTGAGCTGCGAGCTGCTGGCACTGCGTTCATTATTTATTTTATTTTATTAGAAATTATTTAGTGCTGCAGCGGCCGGGGCGCAGGCGGAGTGGCTGCATTGCCCGGCCGGATTCCATTTATTGTTATCTCAGTCATTCAACATTTGCGCCGAGGCTGCTCCGACCGGTCCGCTGGGAGGCAGTGCATTAAAGTTGATTAATTTTATTAGTGCTGGGACAAAAGAGGAAGCCCGCCACGGTTCGTTCGGCTGGATTTAAGGAGTTTCACGGACGGCGAATTGGTTCTTTATCAGGCTTACAGAGCACCAGCTGCAAATTGCGTGCATTTTCGAATGAAAACGGGTATGCGAATATATACCTTTGAGGCATATTTAAAATGCCAGCGCGCTTGCAATGCGATTTCCTGGCGATTTTCACTTTACGGCCACAAATCAGACACCGCATCATAAAAATGCATCAAGAAAAGCAGCCGACATGTCTGGCCGAAGTTTCATTGTTGCGCGACACCGTAAAAAACAAATACAAAAGTAGATAAAATTAATGTTTATTTATTTGAATTTCAAAATCTACATCTGGAGCTGCATCTATGGCTAAACTTTTGTTCTCTAGCTATGTCTATCTGTCCCTAAATCTTGTCTTTAATATGTTAGTTACCACCCGTCTCACCTCCGCAAAGAGCCAATTTCTGGGGCGTTCATAATTTTACCTCTATAGGCACCAAATTCGGATATTGAATTATAATAGAGCCAAATCAATCTGTGTTGCAAAAATTAACTGGTTACGGCCACTTCCGCTCGCGCAAACGGATAAAAAGTGATGTGCCCACAAGTCCAGAAAAACATGCCGCTGACTTTTGATTTGCCCAGAATTTAAATACGTAATGGTTATCCAAAATCTTGTCGAAACTGACAACCGGATATTTATAGTCGAAATACTAGAGTATAATCTTTCTTCCATGTTTAAGACGTTCTTAATTAAGATGTAATAGAACTACGACTATTTTATAAAATGCAACAATTTATGATGTAAGAATTGCGACATCTGAAGAACATATATCAACAATATAATATCTCTGATTTGACTCCCATTTTTCTGCCAGTTTTGTCGTTGGCTGTGCACTTGGCAGGCCAATTGTCGATTGTCATCGATATTGATACGGATGTGCATTATATCCCAGCGGCGGGGCTATGCGTTTTCATTCGACGGTGTAGCCAATGAGCCGCCGGAAGCGACAATTGCCAATTGCCAATTGGGCGCCATTTTACCGGACCGCCGCCGTCGCCGCCGACAACAAAAGCAACCGTCCGGGAGTCATCGGAAAACCTCATCATTTGTTTTAATTCAGGGATTTGGATGGTGCATCCGAGGGCAGCGTTTATGCGCTTGTTTGCGCGCATTTTCACCAACCATTGAACGTTTCCCTGCCCTCTCTTTGGCCTTTTCCCTGAATCCTAGGGCCCCGGTAGAGGACGCGCCATTCGAATTGTTGGAATCGGCGCCGCTTTGTTATTTAGCCACTTTTGTGCCTTTGACGACCAACTGAAAGTGCATCAGTGCAGTTGCTGTGGCAGTGGCAGTGGCAGTGGCAATTGCAAATGGGGCCCAGACAGATGACCATAATTAATTGCCTGTACCTGCGGCCAGGTGATGACCGCCTCATCCAGGACCCATCTTGTCAATTAGAGAGTCCAGTGCCGGGTAGCTTTTTCCGTTCACCACATTCCACATTGATTGATGTTTCGGGCAGAGTCGAAGTAGAGGCCAGGGCTCCCTCGGCGGTTTCCCTTTGTTTTACAAGTTAATAACACTTGATGGCGACGCACTTCATTTGGCGCCCGTTTTCATTTAGCAAGTGGACTCTTTCCCGACGGACACAGCTCTCTTATGCTCCACTTGAGCATTGTTGGTCATTATAATCGGCAGGGGGGGCTCTGGAACACCAACGACATCAGCGACGGCGGCAAATCGGTTTCGCATGAAACGCAATTGTCTATAATTACATTATCCAAACTATCAATTAAACCAAATTGTCTGACGGCCGCGCCGGGGCCGAGCACTCCGGAACTCCGCCAGACACACGCATGCCGGGCACACACTCCCATGCACTGTGCGAAACTTTGGGGCTAGATAAGGATAATAATTGAATGTGTCGATTACCCTTAGGGGTTACTTCATGGTATATCCAATGATTTCACAATGTTTTAATGCTAGAATTTGGGCTAAGTAGTTTCGCGTCTCAGATATTTGACTTTATTAAATTATGTCAAGAATCTTATGTTTATTACCATAATATACAGCATTGCGAAAAAGTTATACACTTTCTCTTTGGCACATGCTTGTATACTATGAAAGGGAACCGTCTTGTAGCACCTTATCCCTCATCAATTAAAATTATATTATCTAGATTTTAAATAATAATACTCTATAGTTAAGGTTACAAAAGTTAATTTGGATTCGAACACATTTTTTTTTTGAAAGCTTCTAACTTTCGTTACTGTCAGTGTAAATACTCTCACACTTCCTGCCACTCAGCCAGGAGCAGAACGGGAGCTTTTGTATGTTTTTGTGATTGTTTAACAAGGCTCCTGAGTGGGTGTTGTATGGGCTGTAGGCACCACTGTTGTGTGTCTGTGTGTGTGTGCTCGAGTTTATCTCTCTCCCATAGCCGCCATAGCCCCCGTAGCCACGGTATCTCCCATATCCCCCATATGCATCCCCTGCTACCCAATAACAATCCAGAAAACCCCACTGTGCAATGGTAATCCCCGCACAGCAAAGCATTTAAATAATTTCGCCGGCGCTGTCGACGCTGATGCTGATATCGGAGTATTTTTCAAGTAATTGTTATTATAACAAACGCAAAAACAACAAGGGCCACGCAGCTCGCAGCAACAAGAACTGGAACTGGAAATGGCAATTACATGGCAGCACACACAGTAAAATATGGAATTCACAATTACATTTAGGCGCACACGAGCACTCCCAGTATCTGGGTGTTTGCACGCTACCAGATATCGGGAACACGGTTGCAATCGCAGCAGCGACAAGGGATGCATATTGACTGATTTCAAACAAAGTGGAAACTCCGTGGATTCGATTATCATTGCGACGCAAACACCGCATAAACGTGGTTTAAGCCCGCCGGCATTCACTTTCAGGGGCCGCGCTCAGGGGCTCGCGCTCTGTAAAGTTGAAATTTGTTTTGCTTTCACATTTAATTGAAATTTACGCCGCTTTGTCGGCGTCTCGCTGTCGCGACAAGCGGCGACTTTTATCATTTTAAAAGCCGCCCAAATGCCCAACCAGCCAGCACCCGGCAAGCCACCCAAAAGACCGCCCGCCGCTCAAGCCTGTCCGCCTCAGTAGTCGTGTCCTGGTGACGGTGCCGAGGCGGCTGGAGCCTTCGCCTCCTTTTCGCCCTTTTGGCCCTTTTTGCCGGGGCCACTTTGCTGCAAATTAAATGCATTTTGCAACGCACGCTCGCACGAAAGTTATTTATGTGTGTTTGTCATTTAATTTTAAAAAGTTTTCCCTGCACGAGATTTACAGCGCCCCAAACGAGTGCGGAGCGCAGCGGGTCCGGGGAATGCTCCATCTCAGCCCATTTTCATTACGTTTAATTGAGAAGTTGGCAAACTGCGCTGGTCTTTCTGCTGTCCCCGGGACACGGCAGAACACATCAGGGTGCGCAGGGTAGGTGATGATCAATAAGAAATTCGCCCACAGCCCAGGATTAACTCAAGGCCCTGTCACTGTCAGTGCTGTAAATGCCGCAAAGAGTGGCTGGCCATGGGTTACAATTTGTATTTTATATACGCATGTACCTCAACTGCTTTCTGGCTGTTGGGCTGTTGTGGTCAGGTGTCTGAGAAGTGGTTATGAAGGCGGCACCACCGAGCAGTGTATTGTCCGTCTGCGGTGCCTGCTGCAAGTCACCGGCAAAGAGTCAACCACAGGTGCCTCAGGACATGAGGAAAAATTATTATGTCAGTTGCACGCCCGCATTGCCCACTGGGAAGGAGTAGACGGGATTCAGGGGCCGGGCCGGGACGACAAACAAACAAAAATGCAACAAAAGAAATGGCCAATGCTGTTTGTGGTCAAACACAAAGAGACAGACTAAGAGCAATAGACTCAAAACCCCAATTTCACATTCAAGTCACAGGGAGCCGGAGCACTGGCCAAAAGTTTGCTGCATATATTCTAAGCTTTTAAAAACAATAATTTATATTAATGTTGCATTCCTGTAATGTGAAAATCCAGCCAATCTTTAAAAGCATATTATAAACATAAGGTGTCCAAGTTGCGGGCAGTTGGTTAAGCACTTAAACTTATTAACTTTTTCCGAGTGTCCTTGCACTTATAAGCCCCCCTTTGCGATTGTTTGCCAAAATGCCGGACAACGATCGAGGGCCCCTGGCCACATTTTACGCATTTTGAACGGAAATTTATGAAATTTCAAAGCAGCAGCGTGCCCAATCATTGGCACTCCCAGTCCCCGGCCTGTCTCCCAGTTCCAGCTTAAAGCCCAAGCCCGAGTCCGACTTCGAGTCCGGTCCGGTGGCAAAAACAAAGGGCTGAAACGCAACCTAGAGTGGGACAGGCAAAAATGCCATTTATTTGTTAATTTACGCACACAGCATCAAATATGTGGAATCAACAAAAGGCATGGCTGCACCCTCCTGTTGGGCTTTTTACTTGGTCCAGGTGGAAGCGGGCAAAGCATTCCCGGAGCAGAAGACCATGACAACCCCGCTGCCGTGCTGGGGCTTTTAAGCTGCTTGTTTGTCGGTTTGCGTAATCCGCTGCGGATGACTGCCTGTATTGGCTCGCCTGCAGTGGCAAAGCTCTCATTTGGGTGGGTCTGGAATCCCGGGTCCGAAGTCCTTTTTGTGTCTGAATGCTCAGTTTATTAGTGCACAGACAGGCGGCTAATGATGCCTGGCCAATGGATGCATGCACTTCAAATTGTGATATATGTGCCTTAAACACCATGAAATTTGATAGATTAATTGCGATCGTTATTTATTTTCGTATCACCCCTGAAAAGCCCTGCATGTTTCATGGTACAGCATTCATGAAATGCTGATCAATTATATTCAGAACCAATTGCGTTTCCAATTTACCAGGAAATTGTAACTCAGTGTACATCTGTGCTCGTTTAATATAACCGGCCGTACAGCCTGTATCCGATCAGGCCTTTTGGTTAACGCTTCAGTGGCTTCCCCTTGCCAATGTGCAAACAATAATTTTCATTTGCATACGGCGACCAGAAGTCATTTTAGGCAATGAGAAACATTGCCTGAATTTCGGAATGCCAACTGAAGTTTAAGAGTATTTTACCTCCAACTTGCCGGCCGGGTTGGCATCGAAACCGAGTTATTGTTTTCCTTCTGTTTTGCTTGTATTGTATTCAACTTGTTGCCCGCTGTCTGTTTTTTAATTTACATTGGCATTGTGTAAATATTTGGACAGCGCCAGAGCAGCTGCTATTTACCCTGGCAACCTCCACCCGCCTGCCTTTGACCATCATCCAGTGATTTATGCAGGGGGTGGTGGCCGGCATCTAATGTTGATTTTGCGTCTTTTTACTGGCCATCCCCGTGCAAAAATGCGGCAAGTTCAGCCCCGCTGCCGCACACATTGTTTGGCCAAATGCTTTTAAACAATTGCATGCCAGCGCGAACTGCCAGGGGATATACCCCAGAGATTAACGTGACTACACACACCACACACAGCAGGGGGGCATTCTAGATAATCCAATTAATATGCACACAAAAACGCAGCTAGACAACAATAACAAGCGTCGCGAGGGCGCCCGAGCGCCCACCTGACGCTATGTTTAATTTTCGCCAGCCGGAAGCGGAAAGGCGCAGGAAAGGCGTACACTCCGCACGGGAAACGTCGTAGCCACAGCCCGTGCTCTTCAAACATTCATGAGCTGGGCAGCGGTTGAGGTGGCAATCCACATGGAGGAGCATGTGGAGCAGGAACTCGAACTGGCGCTGGAGCTGGCGCAGGAGCAGGAGCAGGAGCAGGAATAGAAGTTGGCGGCACGGGTTATTGGCTGCACAAACAACCGCTACGAGTCTAAGCCAACTACGAGCAGCCGTAGTTAATATCCTTGGGGGCTCAGGCCGGCAGACTACAGCCACTATACGCAGCAGAAACGGATAAAATGGGAACGGCAAGTGCACTGGGAAAACACGGCTGGATAGGATTGGATTTCTTTATAAATATATGCTTTAGGGATAGCATTAAACAACACAATAAATTAATTAATGATATTACCCAACATTATCGCATTAATATGTCAATACTGAAAACCTCAATAGTCTATCTCTTATTGCTCAAATATTTGTTATTTTCCTAGAAAACCAAAGTTTTAAATTTAATCAGTAAAAACTTATAAACACTAAATACATGTCCATGTATTTAATTTTCTGACCGTGTATACATAATATATTTACGTGTATCCCTGGTCCGGCTGTGAGTTATTTTTCTCAGTACTCACCTACGCCACTGTTTCAATGCATAAAACTAATTTGCGGCTTGGCAATTATGCACCTGGAGCGAGGCAGAGGCTTACCTGAAATCAGGACAACCCCCTTCCGTTGCTAATGTCTTCATTAATCCATGGGAACTAGTGCGAACTGCAAACTTACCCACCGGCGAACCCAAACTCATACACTCCTTGGGCCAATATTGAAAATTGAGAATGTTTGAAAGTTGGCAACATTTTTGGGTTGCGGGAAAAATTAATGGAATACTCCCTCCGCAGTACTACTCATTTCCTCTGGGAGATGCGTGATTACCGCTGTTGATTTTTCTTTCATTAGCCTTGACATCGGACTCGACTGGCTCCTAACCCGCCAACTCTTGGGTATCCAAAAAAAAAATAAAATTAAGGAGGAGACTCCTCTCCAGTCAGCAGAAAACTTTGCTTATTATAACTATGCGAAAGTGTGGGCGCCAAGTCATCTCGTCCTCGTTCTCGTTTTCGTTATTATCTGGCATTCCATTCAGGAGGAGCTCCGCTTCATATTCTAATAGTAGTGGCTGGGTGGGTTGGGTTGGGTTGGGTTGGCGGGGGCACGGTCCCTCCCCCAAAAGGAGCACACGTATTGCCGTCGAAACTTTTTATTAGTGTCTAAAATGATATCTGCCCGATGGGAGGGAGGAATTGGGAAAGACTGGCAAAGAAATCACAGACACGACTCGGCTGGGACAACGCGGCGTATGATTAATATGCCGCACACGTATCACCGCAAATATTGATTTTTAAATAAGATGACGCCACGAAAGTGGGCCACTCCACCTGACCCGCCCTTATTTTTGCGCAATTTTTTTCCCTCCCCTCGCAAGGAGGATGTCAAACTTTGCTTGCCTTGGCCAAAAATCAACAACGAAATTATATAATTTGCAATGTAATCAGGAAACTTTAAATGCGAAGGCGGCGGGATGGAGGCATCGTGATTTGAGCGTATGAGTAATGCCCGCCTATAAGATTACCCATTACCCGGATACGTAAAAGCCACAAAAAGCGGCAGTCATGCCAAAGAGAACTCCTCCGAAAGCCGCCAAGCACTTTGACAAATGAAACGCGGCGTCGCCCCGAAAAACCATGGATCCATGGATCGGATAAGAGTCGGGGATATTGAGCACGGAGCACACGGAGCACTGGGAACGAATGATGAGCCCTGTAAAAGGGCTGTGACGCCCATCGCCGGGGTTTTAATGCCATTGATGGCTTATTTCAGGTTTACGACTTTATTTTTGCTACCTAGTCAATGTCTGTTTTTCTCGTCGCTCGCCGGCATTCACTCACGGCTCCGTTTCGTAACTTTTGACTACTGCGCCAAGGAAGGAGGGATATCTTTTCCGTGCCCCGGCCACGGATTCCCCCGGAATTCCCTCAGCTACAATGGGTCCTGCCCAAGGCTGGAGTATGCTTGAGTGGTTTTTAGGCACAGTTGTTTCTATTTTATTGCAATGGCAAATTCCGCGCTTTTTATTGCAACTCCATTGAACTCTCTGCCCAGCCATTGAACTGAAAGACTTTTTCCAATGATCTTGAAGTCTCGGTTTGTCCTGAGTTACTATTTCTAGTGAACAGGTGGTTCAAATAGGAAGAGTTTTACGAATTCCGAGTGGGTATCCATATTTATTATACTCTTAATAAATCCTTTCCAGCATCAAACAACATTTTATGAAATTACATAAAAATGTTCTGCCTGATTTGCTTGCTATTTATTTTCATTCAGAATCTTCGCGTAGAGTATCTCCCCTTCGTGTATGGCGTAACATATTTCAACCCCGTATTTTTTCAATCATATATAGGTGAACCGTACGGGTGACTTCCGTCTGACCTGCTGGCGGCGGCAGCAACGACGCCGGCTTGCAACAGCAACAGCATGTTGCATGCCGCTGAGCCGCTCAGCAAATTTTTTATTGTCAGCATATTTTTTTACGTTTTATGCCGCTCCAAAGCCGCGGCCCCTTCAACTGCCATGCCACATACTATACGAGAATGTGTGTTTGCAGTGTCCCCTGGGCAATGATGAACGCGGCCTGTGCATTGACATTGTCTGGATGGTTCGGCGGTTGGTTGGACGCGCTCTGGACCTGTCTGTCTAGCTGCTGGCGTTAAATAAAATATCGTTCTATATAAAATAGCAGGCGGTACAGAGGCTGCATCGATTAAGCGTGTCTAAAGGTTTTTTCCGGGAGCGGGGATGGAAATCCTTTGGCTGCACCCACGCGCGCCCAGTCAACAGGGCAGAATGTTTTACATTTCGTTTATTTTCCATATTTTTTGCACATGCAACCCAGGCTACACGTGTTGGTAACATATTTTTGGACATTATTACAATGGCTCGTTTTTTGCTGAAACGAACTGAAGCCCTGGCCATTCCCATCCCCTGTGATCCTTTGCCTTTACGAGTGCCACACTGTCAATATGGATTTTATGGATCCGAGTGTTTCGAGAGAAGGTGGGTTGCTTTTTATGAACACTTGAGCGTATTCAAGTTCGCAGCGTGTTTTTTCCGAGAGCTAACGGCTCATCTTCGTCGAATTCGTACGAAAGTTAAATTAAAGTTAGTTTATATCATGTAAAATACAAATTTAACAAGTAAAAACGAGCAACAAAATTTCGTAATTTATTTTGTAGGTGTGTGTTTGTATGAGAAGTGTTTCTATGGAGAAACTTGTCATTTTTTCATTCAACGCAACTATTTTTGTCATTTTCGCAAACAAAAGTGGGCGTAACCGGCTGATTTTCCCAACACAGATGACCCTACAAATGTACTATCCAAAATTAGTGCCTATATAGCTAAAATTATGTACGTCACAGAATTTCGCGGTTTACGGGGCTGGGGAGGGAGGTAGCCGATTTTTAAAATAAACTTGTGCTGAACTGGTATCCCCAGAATAAGAATGTGAAATACGTTTTTCTCTATTTATTACAGTTTCCAAAATCTGGGCGTTCATACGGACAGACGGACAGATGGACATAGCTAGATGGACTCTGCTGTTGTTGCTGATCAAGAATATATATACTTTATAGGGTCGGAAAAGCTTCCTTGTCCCTGTTACATATTTGACATTCGCACGAATTCAATAAACCCTTATTCTTTTTTAAAAGAACCGGGTATAAAAACCCCATTTGATAATTGAATTCTCAAAAGTTAGCTAGGCTTGAAAATATCGAAACAAGTAAGAACGATTATTTTCGAATGCCTCGACTATAAACCAAGAACCGGGTACTTGGTTTCCACCTGTTTGCAGGGAAGCTACGGGTAGTGACTGCGTCTCTTATTGTTAGGATAAATATTGGCTATACTAATAACATATCTAAATTTGGTAGTTGTGGTCATAACCGGTCATATTTAAATATGAAAATATTTTAAGAAGGAATATTTTCCACAAATAGCAATTATGACAACTAACTAAAAAACAAATCGTTTGGTTAAATTCAATTCAATTCTTAAAGTGTAACTAATAAAATTAATAAACAAGGTCCCTCGATCGTATTAACTGATTTGATTTTCCAAAGGGCTTGCTCGAAAGTTTAAGCTAAAATGACATTGATTTGTTTATTTAATTCTCAAAGGTTAATTAGGCTTGAAAATATTATATTAAATTTGTCAAACGACGCTTCTTGACTGTACTAACTGATAACCCTTAGTTTCACTATAAAATCGGTAGGCCAATATAAAAATTCGATTGTTAATTCATCAAAATTTCAAAGAATTTTCTTCTGCATCAGGGATAAATAAAATGCTCATTTTAATGAATACAAACAAGTGCTGCTTTTTGCCTTGAATGTTTAAGCCACGTGAAAGTCTTTCCGCCAGGTAAACCAGCTGCAAAGAAATGAGTTCGCGTGGCTGAAAAGTGAGCTGCCAATAAAAAAGATTAAAATGCAGTCATAAAATACCCGATTTTATACACATTGCCTTAATGAAAAGCCGCCGGGGGAGGAAAGGAGAAGGCGGATGCCTCATCCTCATACCCGGCTCGCTTTAAGCCTCGCGAAAAACCGAATTTCATGCTTAAGCTCTGTAAAATTAACATTTAATTGAAGCCTACAATTCAGTGCTTTCGACAGTGCCCAAAAACAGCGACCGAGGGTAAATCCCGCATAAGTGGGGAACAGGGCGGGGACTGAAGCAGGAGGGGATATACTGCAGGTCCCAGGACACTCCCATACCCACATATTTTACCCCAAAAACACACATGTATTTGGATGTACAAAGCACAAGTGCAGTGGACCGGGGCGTCCAGGGAGTGCATGTTTTGATAGCGTAAATTATGTTATAAAATTTATTTAATTTCACTTTTCTGCTCTCAGTGGCCTGAACGTTTTGTTGCCCTGACACTGGCCCACGGAATGTGAGCTGAGCATGCAAAAAGAAGCACTTCCATGCCATCCCTTGGTCCTTACCTGACGCACTCACATATGTACTTGCCACCCCGGCCCCCACCCTCATCTTGTTCCCCAAAAACTGAACACAGACATATCCATATCAACCGGCAGTGGAGTGAAAAGTCCCTGGTGTATTGCAAATTGTGCAGGGTCGCCTTTTACCGGGCTCCTGCTCCCGGATCGACTCCTGCCACCGTTTTTTGGTCCAACGTTGCGTGCCCAGAGCGCATATTTATGTAAGCAAGCCAAAGAACATGCTCGAATTTTTGGTAGTCGCTAGTTCCTGGCACTAAGAGAAATGCTTCTGTAGATTAGATTTCAATTGATGGACTAAAAAGTCTAGTTTCTGTAAGCAATATGTTGATCCTTCTTGCAGGCTTCTTTAGTACTCACCTATCCATTCAAAGAATTCTTAAGCCTCATCTTTTACTATAGCCCAACTTATCACAGTGCACTATCCACAAGGAAATGGAAAGCGCGGCCGGCAACGGGGTGGCAAACATGGACGAGGGGCAAAGGTAAGACTCCAAAGAAACGCCAAGGATGTGGGCGGGTGTGTTTCGCACACCGGATTTCTTGGGGCACCTGCAACGCAGCCGATTCCCCGGATGACAGGCGGCTTAAACGACCCGTGGCTGGTTAAATAATTAAACACCAATGACACTTAAACGTAAATCATGAATTTTGCAAGAGGCCTCAGAGCAGGTCCTCGATGAAACATTAACCAAATGGCGACCCTTTCAAATCCAAGAGCAAGACCTTGCCGGGGACACACTGGCCATTTGTCTGGCCATAAAAAGCAGAGAGTCCTGGAAAACGGCAGCGGAACAGGAACGGATCCGATCGGAGGGAGTGCGGCAGGGAGGAACTGTCATCGCCGCCGGAAACAACACCCAAAAAATTACTGTTGCAAAATGCTGTACAAGTTTCCGTCTCCGAGTCCGAGGCTTCCTGCAACAACTACAGAAAGAAACTTCTGCTAAAAGTGTTCGGACGGCGTTATTCTTTGTTGCATTAAGAAATATAATATAATTGCATGTTATAAGAAAATTAGTAATTTTTATTCTTATCCCTGTAAATGTGTTTGACTTAAACAAAATTTATATTCAAAATGGGAGCCAATCCTAGAAAATTTTTGAATACAAAAACGAATATACCCGAAATAAACATGAGTGCCCCGCATAGGAAGAAGCTCTAAAACTAACAGTCACACCAACAAATCCCCAGCTGCTGAGCTCGTCCAACATTCTGGAATCCGGAGCACAAGCAGCTACAATGGCAAGAACTATGGCCAACAATTTGTTGCCTCAGACGTCGACGACGACGACGACGGGTTGGAAAAATGGTCGAAGGACAAAGGACGAAAGGAAGTACAAAGTCAATGTCGGGATGCAGGCAGAGTTGTCAGCGCGCTTAAAGTTGCCTTAATTGCAGTCCTGTTGTTGCAGCTACTACTCCTTCCTGCTGATCCTGCTGCTTCCTGTTGCTCCTGTTGTCCCGTGCAGTTTTTATGGCAGCCATGTCACCGGCGACGGTCGACAGTTGTCGTCAGCGGTGGGGCATGCATAAAATATGCCACATACTCCGTGGCGCTGAAGAAACACGGCAGAACTTCAGGGGTTCGGGGAGAAAATTGGGGCTGACGACATATTTTCCTTTCAGTTTCAGACTGTTAATTATTATTATAGACGTGTGAGAGCCCGTCCGCCAGTCTGTCGTCTGTTCTGGCGAATGGCAGCTCAAACGGCACACGACCATCGAAGGACTCAGGCAGGCGGCCGACCATCCGACCACATGCAATAAAACAGCACTTAGACCTGGACACAGTCGCAGCTGCACACCTAGAAAAACAGGGGACTTGTCACAGTTAAAACATTGAGAATACTAGGGAACTCACTAGGAAACTCTAGAAGAAAGTTGTAATCTGCCTATGAATATTTTCAGATATATTATTATAGTTACCTATTGTTATGGATGTTATTAGCGACGCTAATGTGGTTAGACGTAGGTTCCCTTTTTGGCTGAGATAATATTGTAGATCCACCAAGGTCCCAAAGAATTACTAAACCACGTATACCTCAAGAAAAATCAACAAAATGAACTCAAGACTAATATGATTCATTTAGTTTACAACTGGAGAAACTGAAATTCTGTGGATTTCCTACCAAAACTTTTCCCGGTTTCAAAGATATATGCTGTTTTGCTTCCAGTGCACTTCCAAAAACAACCACATGCGGGGAGCAGTAGACTCTAGCGTCGCCCGCCCAAAGAGTGGAACGGTGCACCGGGGAATACTTTGCCAAATTGCACAATCTACTCTGTCTACTGTCCCCCGTCCCCGCCTTGAACAGGACCAACCTGGTATGCCAGACGAGTCTGGCAGCCAGACAGGGGCAGTGTGGAAACAGGGGCAGTCGTCCCGGCCCCGCTCATTTGACTACTCGGCCTTGTCATCGGAGGCCATCTAGTATATTGAAAGGCTCGGCCGCCCAAGTTCACAAAGCTCGAATCGAATTTTGGTATTCACAGATCTGAGGCAAAGATACTTTCTAGCCAAACCGAAAGAGCCAATTATGTGGATTTCCTACCAACATTTCGGGCCTGGAAATCTTTTTTTTTTGGTTTTGTGCACTACTGGACAGCTTTTATTGGGAGTCATTAAATATTATTGATTTTCGGAAATAACAGTGGAGTTCTGGTATCCCGATTAGCAGAATATTTCATTTTGATTTATCTTTTGATTTCGTAAAAGTTATCTTCGAACTTCTCCAACTCTTTTCAAAATGCTTATCGTGGGTTTTATTTTAACATTTTCCAGTGGCAATGGACTCCGGAATGGCCCAAAGTCCTTTAACCGAAAATTGTTCATCTCCATTGCTGTAAATGAGCGAGAAAAATCGAGAAACCCAAGACATTGACTGGCTGATAATTTTTATTGAAACTTGTTGAACTGTGGCCGGTAATTGTTTGCCTTTTGGGCTTTGTTTATGTCTCAAGTTGTGTGCTGTGTGCTGTGTGTGGGGGAGTGAATGGTGACAAAGCCAAGTTAAGTAGTTGGCCGCCAGCTTATCGCAAGTCGTTCGAAAGACATTATTCTTGGTTCGCTTTTGTCCGACGATTACTTCCCTCAGGGCGCCCAGGTGCGATAATCGCCGGCTAAGCCGGGCGAGCCGGGCGAGCTGACCGACCTGGAATTGGCCGGAATAAGATCCAAGACGGCTCGGCGGTGTCTGCCTGTCGTGGCCAAAAGTCGGCTAATTAGCCGGCCACTTTGTCTTGGGCCAGTTAATTAGCAAGCTCTAATGCAGCGCGCCGCGCACATACAGATTGTTGGCGGGGACAATTGCATTCCAGTTGCGCAGCAGGAACGGCCGCCAATTAAAGTTGGCGGCGGCCTGGGAGCCGGAGTTGGACCTGCAGTTGCTGTTAAAGTTGGCCACCTCGATGGCGGCGTTCGCATCATCCAAAAGTTTTGCCAGCATATTTGAACTTTTTTTGCGCCATCGCCATTGTCGTTGGGCGGCGGATGTTGACGTTGTTCGTGCGTTCGTTGTTGGGTTTTATGTGTATAATTTTAATTCCATTAAAATTTGCGAAATAAATTCGGGGAGCGGAGGGAGTGGAGAAGAGGAGAGAGAGGCAATGTCACATTTAAAATATTTTTATTGCTAATACTTTTTTTTTCATTTTGTGTTTGTTTTCTGCATTTCGTTTGTGCTCTGCGCTAATTAAATGTGTAAATTGTTGGAGTTTTTAATTAAATGCGACAAATGTCTACGAAAATTAAGCGAAGCCGGCAAGGACAACAAAAGGATTGGCTGGCGTCCCTTTGTCCGTTGGATCGTTGAACCGATGTTGCTGTTGCATTTGCCCGCGACTTTTTGGCTTACGACAAAAGCTCGTCAACTTTTTCTAGTTCACTGCAAAAAAGGCGGCAAATCAAATCAGCGAAATGCGAATGCAGAAACAAAAATGGCAAACAGTTTGGCAACTTTTTGCAGGATGTGCAAGGACTCTGGGTGTGAGTGGTGCAGTTGTGTGGGGCAGGCAGTACGTGCATTTGGTAAGTAAGTAAAACTCAAATAAAATAATTATCGTAGCGGCGTTGAATCAATTTGTGTCGGCAGGCAGGCTCAAAACTTAACTATTCCTCCTTGTTCTCAGAGGCAGGCACCTCCCAATACTGCTCGTCCTGGTGCTGCTCGTCCTTCTTCAGATTCCGGAAGTTCAGGTGCTTCAAAACGGTGCCTTTTTAGTGGGAAAATAACAAGTTTCAAGATATTATATTCAGCGGAAAGATTTCATTTTTCCGCACCTGTCAAAATGCCTCCTCCGATGGCAATCAGCAGTGTCACAGCAATCGCGAACAATTGGTAACCCGCCTGCGAACTGGCATTCCGGCCCAAGCCCTGCGGAAAAAAACCGGCCATTAGGCTGGGAAATCACAGCTGCCACTGGGGAGGCAACGCTACTCACGCCCAGGATTTTGGTCTCGGTTCCGTTGGTGCCCACCATGGCCGGAAAGATGTCCTGCAGCTCCGATTGGTAGTCGCCAGCCGTCGCCATGGAGGCGTAAATTGCGGAGGCAATGGCGGAAATCAGGGCCGGCATTCCGTGCAGGTTGTGCACGCCACAAGTGTCATGCAGCCGCAGATTGGCAGTCATCCAGGGCTGCAATACAGTTCAAAATAAATACCCGGTTCTTGGTTTTCACGGCTTTGAGGGGGTGCGAAGGGGAGTGATTGCCTCATTTTTTATTTGCAAAAAAATATAAATAGTGATAATATAGAGGTTATAATATATCTAAATTTAGTAGTTGTATCTTTTATAATCTCCAGGATCTATGCGTTAACATGAACAGACGGACAGACGGACGAACGGAAAGACGGGCAAGGCTATATCGACTGGGCAGTTCTTCTTAGAACTGAAAGGCTTTTTTGGTTAAACGAAATTTACGGCTCTATGGAAATTTTCTTAACCCTAAAATATAAAATATGATATAGGGTGCATTTTGTGTCAAATCATAAAATAACAGAAACAGAATTTCTTAAAACTGTAAAAGCTCTACATCAAATTAAACGAATATTTAAAAACTTGGTCAACTGAATTTATTAATACCCCTGACTTCAGGGAATTCTCAGCTGCGTGGCCGTAATGCAAATCGTAGTCCGGGGTTCAGCTCCGTGTCCTGGATTGAGATGGAGTCTGACTATGACTACGGCTGCGGCTGCGGCTGACCGGCGGGCAACAAACTTTACTCATTAGCGTCGCATTTTTCCTGGGCGCACTAATTAAAGAGAAGCCACCGCCAGCAAGTTCTAGTTTACAGGCCATTCCCCTGAACTTTCATTCGTCCCGGATCCAAACCACTACTGGAGGCATATGAATAGCTGGTTATGTTTGTGTGGAGTGCGTTTGGAATTCCGTGTTTCATGTGTCCATTTTGAGGGGTTTTTATACACTTTCAGGGGGTGATAAGGTTTACTCATAATGGAGAATGTTGTATTACTTAAAATTATGTTAACCCTGCCTTATGTTCAGTCTATTGTGTTACTATTAGATCACAAACCTGGTACTATGATCTACACAGATCCTTTTGGGTAACTCTTATAGCTCTTATGCCATTAAATAAATACTTAAGATATAACTTTATATTGTCATTCAAAATTGCGTTCCTTGTTGCTTTTTTGAACCTTTGCCGGGCATTTGGCTGCCGGTTTTCCCGCCAAACTTACAGTTAAATAGCGATAGCCCAGCACCGAGACCGTGCCGGCGATAATGCCAATTAAGACGGCTCCGTGGGCGCCGAGCAGCAAGTTGCACACCGTGCCCACGGCCACGCCTCCGGCGAGGGTCGAGTTCTGCACGTGCACCATGTCCAATTTATTCTCGTGGCTGACAAGCGCGGATACAACGAAGGTGGTCACTGGAACGGAGCGGAGAAAAGCGACACGGGAAAGGGTTAAAGTTCGCACCGAAAAGAATTCAGACCCGGAAAGCGGGCGAAAAGCCGTGGATCCGGCTTTGCTCTCGCCCCGCTCTGCGCTCACCATTTATGGTTTGGATTGAATACAGGAGTCCATTTTGAATGCTCCTCAGGTGGATGGTCGGTGGGCGGGTGGATGGGTGGATGGGGTGGTTTAATTACATGATTTTAATGGATTTTTAAAAAAGAGATTCGGGTTAGTTCATTAGAGTGCAAGTGCTGGCTTAAGGACTGCAGGAAGTTATTCCGGGAGCTTTGGGATACGAGGGGTTAAATGAAGTAAGTATAAATTAATGGAAATATAGATAATTATTTAATAAAATTAAATGGAATATATTTCTTAAAGAGGAATTAACTAGAAAGCAGTTTTAATTAGCGTAAAGAAAGTATCATGCAATGTTACATAATTGACCTGTTGAGTCCTCAGCCTCAGAGGACTTTCCGCTTTAAAGCCCAGATTCGTGCCTAATCCGCTTCAGCTTTCTAGTTTTGCCGGACTTAATCTCTAGGGAGGGAATCGCTCCTGTTTATGTGCCAGTAATCATTGGAGCAGCACAAATGACACACCCAGCTGGAGTGGCCACACTTTTGCAATAAACACAAAACTAATAAAAATGTAAACACGACAGTGGCAAGATCCCCCGGATTTCCAGTATTTTCCGTCCCGGCACCCAGGGCTTTTCCGATTTTCCGCTGCCATCCGGGATCCGGGGCGCACTAGAACAACAAGGACGCCTCGGTTTATGACCCGGCGGCCAGCATAAATCTCGGCTGAATAACACTAAATACTTAAAAATCTCCATTTTATGGCGGAGCATATGTTGCAGCCATAATAATTTGCATAAATTAGTTGGTCGGGGGACCGGCCGGGCGTGTCGTGGTTGGCCACGGCAAATAACTAAGGCAAATCTGGGAACTACATGGAACCGCAACAATTTCAAAACAGCTTTTGACGTTGTCCGGGCGACACACACAACGAGGACAGCAAATTCTGGCTTAAAAATCAATTAAACAGCTTTTTTACAGCCCCCCACCCCGTTCTGGTCCAGCTCGAGGACTAAACCAAAGCCAAGCCAACGGGCACATCCGAGATTCAGGGTCTCAGTCGCTTGTGCTGGCTTTGTTTCTGATTTTGTTTGGCTGTTGCCTTGGCCGCTCCTGCTGCTCGAACATTAAACAATTTAAATTAACGCCAATGGTGTCACTTGCGACTGTAAAATGTGTTTTGTGCTTAACGTTGTTGGCCAATGCGGGCAGCCTGGCCAAGAGGGAGGCCCAGCAAAACCCGCCCGCCTGACCAGACAGGAGCTCTAACCAGGCCCAAACCTAAAACAGCCACTGAGCATAATCTGGGGGATTCTGGGAGTTTAAATGAGTTCTTAGATCTTTCTTTTTATAAAATCTGCAAAAATAGGTAACGATGGTGCTATCAAACTCCGTTAAAAAAATAAAAATTAATAAAATCACAATAGTCCCCTCAAGTTAAGATGATTTTGCTTGGTGCATTCCAGAAGGAAAGGCCAGACACCGAACGCTACGGCTCATTTTGCGCCTGGTGTGAAAACAACAACTGGGGCGTATTTTTGCTGTTGGCGCCGCATTTGGACACCAAATGGCGTCGTCTGATCCTCCTTGCCTCGTCCTGCTGCTCCCCCGGCTCCAGGGTGACCGGACCATGCATGTCCGCCCGCATGGCCGACATGGGACCGTGGACCACACCCACCAGACCGCCTCTAATTTCAGCATCGAACTGAGCCCCAGCTTTAGTTTAATTAAGGCAACAACTAGTGAGCCAAGCAACCGGACAATTCCCCTGCAGGAAGAGTTGGCAGAGCGGAGGGTGCTGCAACGTTGACTCAACAAATCGCACATCCTTCCGAATAAAATGCTCCGGCAGGCCACCCCTGGCTCGCCCTCCCGTCGAATACTCTACGATATCTATTTATGGGGCTTTCGGGGTGACCTCAACATGCTCGGCATCCATACTCTCTGCCGATTGCATTGATTAAGTTTCATCGGTCAAATATAAATTTGCACTAAATTTGAATATGCACTTTGTTGAGAGGAAAATTCATGACTCAAT
Organism: Drosophila ironensis; assembly: GCA_021223825.1. Classification (NCBI taxonomy): domain Eukaryota; kingdom Metazoa; phylum Arthropoda; class Insecta; order Diptera; family Drosophilidae; genus Drosophila; species Drosophila ironensis. Next base: position 3,985,053 of record JAJJHQ010011965.1, read on the forward strand.
TTCAGGCTCAGAGGGCAATTTTCGACAGAAAAGCAAGAAAGAAAAATTGATGGGAAAACAAAATGGGGAACTCTTGGTTAAAAACATCATATTGGAAGCATATTTGAAAAACTATGGAAGAAGCGTAGCATCCATAATGCTTTGAAAGCAATGCTTGTCCAATTTTAATTTCCAATTTGTATTTGGCTTTAAATAAAAACCACTGCGAGCAGGGTATCGAATTTTCGTCCTTGACTTTTACACTTTGCGAAGTCTGCTCGGCGCAGCTCATGTGCCTTGTTAGGTGTTACGTGAGGGCTTTTATACCATGGCCAGAACAGAAGCTGGCCAAGTGTCGCCGCCCCCAACTTGGCTTATCTCAGCTGCTGGCCCGACTACTATTATTACCGATTTTGCTACTGCTGCTCCCGCTGCTGTTGTTGGTCCTTTGTATACATTTAATTTGTGTTTTGTTATTTACATTAACCGAGCGAGTCAACCGAGGCCGAGAGTCCGAACCGACCGACCCCAAAACCGGAATCCCTGGGCCCTAACCATGGGGATGTGGTGTTGGTGTTGGTGCTTTTAGCACATTTTCTATATATGCCTGGTCCTGGTTCTGGTCCTGGACTTGGACCTGGGATTGGTTATAGCCGCTGACCTTCCCCTTTGGCTCGTTTTTATGTGCGCTACGTGCTCAAAATAAATTTTCAAATGTGTTAACGAAACTATTTGACATTTAATTAGTTTGTGAGTTGCATGCACAAGGACCGAGAGGGAGCCTGGCCGGGCTCTCGCTTTGGGCCTTTTCAATTTCATCTGCAGCCGTGCTAATAGGCCCGCCAACATTATAATTAACAAAGCTGGCCGGCGGTGGAATGTCCTCCGACAGGCGTGAAGATATGTATAAGTGAAGGGGCAAAGACATGGCCGAAGGATATTCAGGACACATGGGATGGAAGGGGAGGGGCTGGGCGGAGAGACGCCTTCCAACTGCCCAGCACTTGAGCCGGCTAATTGCCGGAGCACGTGACTCACCTGTTGCCGCGGCTAATGACAGGAACGTGTTCAAAATTGCCCGCTCGCCGCCGGCTCCGTCCGCCAGCACCGAGTTGAAGCTGGGCCAGTACACCCATAGGAAGGTGGTGCCGATCATCGCGAATATGTCCGACGTGTAGCTGGCGCCCTCCAGCTTACCGGCCTCGTTCTGGTCGCTCGAGGGGCGCAGCATCAGGGCCACTGCCAGGCCGAAGTAGGCGCCAAAGGCGTGCACCGTGATGGAGCCTCCACAGTCGCAGATCTGGGTAAGGAGTTTCCACAGATGGTCACCAAAAACTACTCATAATTTAAGCATAATCAGTATCTAACTAACGATTCTAAACCAACTTTAACAGCAAAATATTGAAATACATCGTTGTATGCATAAGTTTGCAACAAAAAGTCAGACAACTTTTTAGAAAGATAGCTGCTACATATTGATTTGTATATTTCATACTTTTTTAAACAACACTATTTTAAAATATTTTTAACCAAGGCAAAATTAATTTAATCGGCAATATTCAACTTATTTTTATGAATTTCAAAACAATCCAGGTTAATAAAAGGTATTATCCTGTTAAACCTTTAACCTTTAAATTACAACATCATACAAAAATACTCTCAATTTGCATAATATGTTATTGTGCACATTTCCAGCGACCTATTTTTACTGGATTTCATGAATAATTTGTAAGTAAACGGAATTGTATTTTTATGTTATTGCTCAGTTCTATAGAACAGTTTCGGAACAGTTTCAGTTACTGCTTGACAACTACCAAATTAGTTAAATACTTAAATATTGTGAATTCAACTCACGCTGAGGACATTTAAAGCCAGATACTCGTTGGCAGCGAACAGGGCCACCTCGAAGATGGACATGCAGAGGAGCTGGATGGGCGTCGTCCTTCCGAGCAGGGCGCCCATGCTAATCAGTGGAACCGCGGCGGCAATGTCCGCATCGATGATGTTCTCCAGGGACAAGCTGCACGAGAGAAGCGGAGGATTGGAGAGACGAAGTCGGAGCACTTGGAGCAACAAGGATAAAGGAAAGGTGACACGCCCCCGTACGCATAAAAAATGGCCAAGAAATGGCCGCCAAATGAAATGGAATACATTTTAAAGCATTTCCATTTGCAATGACATTTGGTTGGCCCTACACAGGAATTTTTGGTACCGAATTGTAACCCTGTATTCCTAAATTAAAACCATATGTTTGGGGTATATCCATCTCCACAATATACTGATTTGATTAAAAATATTGTCAAAATTAGCACTAAATGTTTTCGTTTTCCCTTCCTAAACATTTTCAGTGCACTTTTGCGTCAGATCCATTTGCTCGTTTGCAGCTGCCTGTCCTTTGTTTGCCGTTTGACTTCAGTTTGTTGCCCATTTTACTTAGCATAAGTACAGGTTGAATTAGCTCCACCCCCTCCCAGCCAACCAACCTCCGAACCTCTCAACCTCCCAACACACAACCCTCTTCCCAACCGTGTCCCAACTCAGGTTGACTTCTTCATTTAAAGTAATTGCCTGAATTCATTGCCGGCTCCGGGCGATTTTTCTTCATTTTATTTCACAATCCTGTTTGCCTTGCCAGCTGTCAGTTTGAGTGGTGGGGACACTTCGGGCGAAGCAATTAATAAATTGACGTGACGTCAGTACTCACCTGATCTTGCCGTCCTCCATGTGCAGGAATCCCTTCATTAGGATGGACCACTGTACCACCAGGGCGGCCATAAAGAGAGTGAATCCAGTGGCGCTGTAGCCGTATTTGCGCAGGAAGGTCATCAGGAAGCCGAAGCCAATGAAGATCATCACCTGGATGTCCTGGAACTCTGCAGGGAATCCAAAAGCAAGTGGAGGAGGGTTAGCCATCGTATCCTTGGGCGGTGCGGATGGGGTGGGCTGGGCATGCCAATTAATTGAGTCAAGTCGTTTCAATTAACCGCCCAATTGTCTGCTGCCAAAAGTCAATTGCATTGAGATTGATGTCACCAGGGCACCAAGACGCCCTGACCAGGCAGCCAGCCAGCCAACCATCCAGGCAAGCAGGCAGTCAGGCGGTTGTTGTCAGGTCCCCAATGCTGCTCAAACCACCCAACTACCCAACCACCCCCTGAAGCAACCAATCACCAGCCCCCACCCGCCGATGCGTGTGTGTTGTTTGGCCGCGCGGGTGCAATTAGTGTGAAATACGGTTTAATTTATTTATTATGAATTGCAACAAGTTGTTTACAGACGCATTTGCATAAATTGAAATTAATGACTTTAATTATTCATCTGTGCGAGCGTGTGTGCGGGTATTGTTCGGAATTTCAGTTCGGCAGCCGAGCAGAGCACAGTGGCAGAAAGTAATTAATGGAATTGGTGCCACGGGACACCCCCAAAGACTGCGGAGACTGCGCGAAAAAGAACTTCATTTATTTATGACCCGCCAACACTTGGCAAACAAAGCGAGTCCTGCTCCGGGTCCTGACACTCTCATGCCAGCGCTCTGGAGCAGGACCTAGCAGTTTGTTAGTGAAAGCATGGCTAATAGCTCTACATGTCGCTCGATTTTAAGCTTCACGACGAGCTTACTACGGTGTCTAGAGTTTTAATTGTTTCGAGTGCTTTACTATAGTTACAAACAAATTTTATACTCTTATCTCAAATTGTATGGCAAAGTTTTTGCCAAAGGTGTTTAATGAACCACATGAAAAAAAATGATTCAATAGTTCCATAGCTTCAAATGGCTTGAAGCGTTAAAAAAATGTACTGTCCACAGACCCATCGGCTTTCATTTTGGAAGCTAAATTAATATATTTTCTAGCAGCAGCTTAGTCATAATCAAATATAGAAAAAACGGTTGCCAAGCTGTATATTTGACCTTATCCAAATCTATCTAATTGACCGAAAATAAGTTTTATAAAAATACAACTTGGCATTTGACAATGACTGTAAAAATATATTTTCGCACTTCTGCGGTCAGTTTTCTAGTGAAAATCTAAAAATACATTTTATATTAAAGCGAATAAAATGAAGAAAACAAATCCCGCTGTATTTGAACTTTATCTTCTGAGTTTACACTTTCCATTGTCCGCGATAAAATACAAGATTAGAAATCTAAGTCAAATTGTGGCTTATCTTTAGCCCACTAAAGTTTACCCATGTATGTAGGTGAGAGCAAGAATCATTTTGGCTTTTAATTGGCTGAAACCCGGGGAAAACGATTTTTGCTCAACCTGGAAACCACTTTTAAGCAAAATTCTGGGGGAATAAAAGACGAAATCCCTGCTACTCACGCGGATATTTTGAAACGTGTTCCTTTGCTGATCCAGCGTCTTCGGCGCCGATTGCCGGCGGCAGCAGCTCCTTTTCGTAACGCACGAACACCCAGAATAGGACCAGGAAAATTATTTGCACAATCATCAGGGCGACGTAGCCCGACACTTTGGAAGCCGGCGAATGCATGGCGACGGCGGCGGCAGGAGCTGTTGGTTATGGCGCAAAAAACACGGCCAACGACGACCGGGTGCCTCGTCTGCTGATTGGAGTTCCAGTTAAAATCGGAGACGGAGTTTTTAGATCCAGGCCGCAGACGCTGCAGCACGTGTAGGGGGAATTCAGTGCCGTAAGTGGCCCCGGACAGGAAGTCGATGGGTTCTGGCAGGGGGCAACTCTCCGATGCCCTCCACTGATGTGCAAATATTTGTGCGCTTTTCAGCTGTATCTCTTCCACATCGGAAATCAGATGATGCACTCGAAAAACAGCCTACAGGATGTCTGGTCATCGCGCAGAAAATTAATAAATAAATATATTACGTTTTGCTTCATTGCTCTTTCTGGGTTGAGATTATTTTAGTAGCTTAAAAGCTTCGACAATAATTAGTTTTAAGGTGAATAAAAAACGTTACAACTATAAAATTATTTAATTTTTTGATAATTAATGTTTGGTCTAACATGTAAGTATTAAAATTGCTTGTTTCACTTTTTTGCAATTGAAATATCAGATTTAAAAATTTCTTGGCTAAACTGTTTATTATTACTATAGAATTTTAAAATAGTACTTAGATCAAACATGATCAAAAAAATTGTTTTTCTGGCCCGACAAATTGTTGACTAATTATTAAAATAATAAATATTGTATTTGTGAAATGAAAATATAATTTTGAGAGGATGTTTTCCGAAGTATTTATAGATATTTTGAAACTTTTTTTCCTTCAACTAAGAAACACTCCTTCCCAAAGAAGGGTAAGCATCCCAAAGAAGGGTTATAAGTTATGTTTCGTTGGCAAAATGTTTTTGTCAAGTGTAACCGTAACCGACTGTGTTTCCGCATCCACATCCACTATTCCCGGATTCGCGATCTGCTGCGGCTGAGCACTGGGCGCGTACTGATGCCGGGAGCGATGAGTGCGGCGCGTAAGTAGCCCGCGACTCGAGTCTGCGGTCAACGGGGCGTATGTGCGATATCCACAGCGATTTGCTCGCATGATATAACTATTTGATTTAATTTGCTACCGCCGCTCCTGCTTAGCCTCTGCTTCTGCCTGCTGTTTCTGCTATTTCTGCTATGGCTGCAGCTGCTCTGGCTCCAGCTCTTGCTGAATTATTCACAGAGCCCCCACTGGAGACCGAGTCGTTGTGGTTCCATTATATTTAAATTGTTTTTGTTGTTTTCGGTTGCACTGCAATTTCCAATTCCAAATCGTTTTACAAGCTGCCGGCCCCCAGACCTCTTTGCGGTCATCCCTGCTTCGCCTCGATTTCCAGAAAAGTCTGGCTTCGGTTTGGTTTGTTTGTTTCGTTGGTCAATTGATTGGTAATTCGTTACAAATTTATCCTCAGACTGCATTCTAGAGTTTCGTGGCAGGGCTTCGGGCGATTTGCATAAACGCCACTGAATGGCTTGAAAGGTGAAAGTGGCCGAGCTAAAACTTTAATGAATCGCCCATTCGAGCAGCGGCCGCTGCTTATTGACTCTGGGCCAATCGGTTGAACCACTTTGCCGGGTCTTCGTGTTGACTGATAAGCCGCAATCACAGTTCTGGTCAAGTGGCACTTGGGATCTGAGGGAAAACATTGCGCCGAATAGAGGCATTTCGGGGCAAGTATATACAGTACAGCTTATGTATGTGGCCGTTTATCGTTCGCATTCGGCAAACGGGCAGTTAAATAATTAACATGCCGTCAGCCGAAATGAGCGGCAGTAAAATAAACTACCGCTCAAGTGGAGCATCTGACTCGATCGCAGCTCGCTGATCGCTGATCGCCTCCCATTGATGAGCGGTGTTTTTTCGTTTCATTTTCTTTTTCAAGCAATTTCAGTTGATTAACAGCCTTTTTTAGTGGTTTAGTGCGAACGGAATGGGCATATAAAAGCGCGACGATTCGCACGCGAGTGCCAAAAGCCGAGCAGCTCTGAATGTTTGATGCCCAACTAGCACTAGAGTGTTTACACCAGTGCATTCACTTTATTCACTTTACAACTCCATCGGAAAACATTCAATAGCCTTCGCCCCCGTAAATGCCCCGATGAATATCAAGCAACCCCCACTTGTCTCGAGTTCGAGTTGAAAAGTTTGAGAGCATTCAACTAATTGCTTAAGCAAATATCCATATAAAATTAAACAGAACCCATAAAAGCGGTTAGCGATTCAGGGGCGGGGGCTTGGGACGAGGGCCTGCAGAGGCCACTGGGGCGTATGATTGATATTTATTTTTTCAGCAAATACAAACGCACCTGTGTGAAAATTGAAATTCTCAGGGCACTGGCACTGGCAACAATAAAAAGGTAAGGCCAAGCCCACGCCCATCACACATACTCGCAAGGAAATGTGTGAAGTTTGCGCAAAAACCGCAAATGTTGCCAGGCACGCGCTCAGATCTTGAAAATCCACACAAGCAGACGCAGGAAGGTGGAAGGCAAAGGAAGCTAAAGGAAGGCAAGGAAAGCAGGGAAAGCAAGGAAAGCAGGGAAAGCAAGGAAAGCAGGGAAAGCAGGGAAAGCAAGAAAGGAAAAGGTAGTTGTACATCAGAGCTTTTCGGTGTTGCCTACTTCGGGAGGGAAATTTGCATCCGCAATCACTTTAAATGTTTCCGTTTGAATACGCAAATAAATCGAAAAGGATTTCCAATGAATGCTTATGAGTGTCCTGGAAAACCCTTGTTAATGTTGTTGTTTACAACAAGTGTACATGTCTAAATCCCAGAAAACCATGGAGATGCCACACGCACTCCCACCGAGGGTTGTAAAAATAAAAATACAGAAAGTTTGATAACATTGTAAAGCGGCTGCCAAACTGCCAGCCAACAGTCCGATGGCCCAGATGCCAGGATCCCGCACCCGGATCCGTCCAACTTGTGGCCGGGACGAGAGCTTGCCTGTTGTGGGCCCGAGTGGTAGCTGAGCCATAAATAAATATGAGCCACTGTTGTCAGACAACACAGCAGCCCGGCACAGTTGACGATATGTTGATAAACTTTAACACCCCGCAAACACTCGCATAAACTGCAGCCAAGTGCCTCTGCTCCGGCTGCAAGTGCTGGCAATCGTCAGTGTGCCGGGATGCCGGAGATCCTTCAGCTGACCCAGCGCACAACAATTGCCGGAGTGCGGCCCGCCCTGACCATATGCAAAGTGTTTGCATTCCCATTCGGGGCCAAAGTCCTTTTCGGAGAATACACCCACATGGTCGGCGTGCAGGACTCTTTTGTGTGGCTTTGCTGCGCCCCCAGAACCAAGCATCCTAAGAGGTATTCCAGCTTGCTAGTTTGCACCGCCAAAAAAATTCTGCGAAAGCTTTGAAATCTAGGGACAAGGTAAATTTGGTCTTAGGGCAGAACAATTTTAAAGATTGAACGAACTTACAAGATGGAAATCAAACTATTTATAATTTGAGAACTGGCTCAAACTTTCCTCGAGTGTTGAATTCTGGTGTCGCTTCCGTTGCACAATTTTTGGCTGCCGCTGCACTCGTGTGCTTCGGTGGGTGGGAATTCCACTGTCGTTGGTGCGGCAGCCACCCTCCGCTGTTGCGGGTGGTTGCGCCTAAGCGATTCGCTTTTTGTCTGTTTTATGTCAATTTTGGAATCCGCTTTGGTGGCGCCACTCCACACCAACTCTTCCTCTTCCTGCTCCCTGCCACGTTCCGCGCTCGAGTGTTGCCGTGAAGCAGTTTTTGGTTGCATTTACAGCTACTTGACTTGGTTGGACGATTCTCCGGCTTCCCGGCATCCCGGCTTCTGGGCCTCGTCGGATGCCTCTGTTGCCGCTTAGAAGGGATCCAGCTCGAGTGGCGCGCTGGGGATTTTTCAATTGCGTTTATAATAAATTTCGATTTGTCAGCGGCAAAGCGAGAGAACAGCGTCAAGTGGCGCCTCCGCCTCCCAAGTGGCATCGAAATCAGTCAGCGATACAACCACTCATACAAATCCCCAACTGGCTTACTTTCGCGAAGCTGCTTTTTGCCTCCAGCTCAGAATTGGCTCATAATTAAATTGAAAGTATACTGCCTAATATCTGTTTAGCTTTAAAAAGCCAAGAGTTTTGCCCGACCAAGCCTAAACTTAGGCAACATTTTTGTGGTGTTTTCCCATCGCATAGACAACCTCCGCCCATGTGTAGACTAGACCACCTAGGCCAAAAGAGAAAACCAGTTTAATTTGATCAAAAACGAATCACGTTGCGTGTGCTGCAAACAATTGACGGGCAAACTGGATCGCAGAGCCGCATAGCCGGTGCAATAAAATGCTAAAATCCCGCCTGCTGATCGTTTGACGAACGTTTAGCCATGTGAACGTGAACTAGTTTTGACTTCAATCCCATCAATTTTGGCGCCACATTGGCAGCAATGGGGTGTTCTTGTTGTCGTTGTGTTTTATTGTTTTTTATTCGAAAATGAAGGCAAACAAAGGGCACAGAACTTACAACCGTTGTGCATTAATTAAATGGTTATAAACGACTAAATGGCATTGTTTATGGCGGCATTTGAACTGAATTGGATTTGACTTGTATTAGCTATCGATGATGACACTTCCGGATGCGGGTTTCAGGCGATTGCCGTGGCATGAGTGGGCGTGGGTGTCACCTGGGCCGGAGGAGGTGTCACGGTCTCCGGGTCATGGGTCTGTGCCGGCGTGTAGGTGGTGGGTGCGGGTGTGTAGGAGGCGGCCGTCTGGTCGGGCTCCTTGTCCAAGATCACCTTTTTGAGGATAAAGTACAAGGCGCCGCCAACCACCAGCTCACCCACAGCCACGCAAACGATCAGAGCCCAACCGGGAATAGCCAGGCCATCTGCAAAATCAAAGCGGATTGGTTATATTTTTTTCCAGTACATTACGCATACGCCATGGCTTACTGAAGTATCTGCGGGTTAGGGTGCGACGACCACGGTTCACGCGGCGCGTGGCCTCCGATTCTTGCAGGCAGCAGGCCAGCAGCACTGGAAGAATATAATACATAATATAAGCATATTTATATCCGCAAATAAGGAATGTGTATAAGTTTTAATGATCTCTTAGCTAATTTATTTCAAATTAATAAGAAGAAATTCTCGATAATCAACTTGGAATGAATACTTTTCCTTCCACAAATCAAAACAGAACATTATTTAGAAGAAAATATAGTTAAAAAAAACTAAAGTGGTAAGATAATTCTTTTTAATGAACATTTAGAGAAACCTATTAATATAAAAACCACAAACGGTAAGTGACTATGTAGAAAAAATGATGATTAATTTGATTTGCCTTTTCTGTGTGTGTGGGACACTCGAGCGGCATGTTGCTGGTGCTTTGGTTAACTGTGCGAGGCGCAGAACATATGTACAAAAATATAATACAATATTTGAAGAACGCGCCGCGTGTGGTCGAACGTGGCCCGCTGAGAAGATGGTGATGCGAATCCAACTACAACTACAACTCCGATTCCGACTACGAGTTGGACTCCGAGAGCGCGGCAATGGCTTTGAAGCATCCATCAAGCGAGGCAATAAAGCGAGCCAATCCGCTCGGAACGGAACTCATTGAAACGACTCGGACCGGCGACCATTCATCATGGAGAGATCTTCAGCATGTTGTGGCCGAGGCGGCGAAGACTTGTTAAGTTGTATTAACAATTAATTATTGAGAAAATGTTTAACAACAGAGGCAGCGCAAAAACAAAAATAAAGACGAAATAAAAGGCAAAAAGCGCGCGCGCGCGCCAACTTCTATGATAAATATTCTGAAGGGGCTTTGTTGGCCCACACGTCAAATTCTTCCCCATTGTTCCATTGCGGATGTCAGACTCGATTTCACGTAAAATTATCAAAATGTATTTTTAATTAATATTCTTTCATGTTCATCTGTTTGTTTTGGTTCGGAACGTTTGGCATATTTTTTGCGCATGAAATATTAAACGGATTTGCTGCTGGCTTTGTGAGTCCGGCCGCCTAATGTATGGAAATCATTGTGCAGTGCACTCTTTACCATTGATTCGGGTGGATTTGACTTGGTTTTGGCCGACTCGCGGAATTAAGGCAGAGGGGTCGGCCAAAATGGATGTGGCCGGAGAGTGCGACCGAGTTTCGCGGCTTTCCGCTGACCAAAATTAATTGTTTCTACTGCAGCACGCTTTTTATCTCCAGTTCATATTTCATAATTTATTTGCGAAATAATTACCGAGCTTATGCCACTTCCGGTTTTAGTGCATAGTACTTTGGGCCTAATCAAAATTGAATGAATCAAATGAGAATGTTTTCGAATTTATAAACTGCCAAATAAATCATCGATTCAATTGCAGGAACTCTGCTGTTGCTCTGCAGGAACAGTTGCCTGTTGAAATCTGAGAAATAATTTATGTCCCCAAGAATTCATTCACAATTTCAGTTTGGAATTTCTTTGATTTTCCCCCTCAGCTAACTGAATCACCACGCCCCAAGGTAAACACAACCCAGAATGCCGAAAGCCCCGCCGTCGATGGGGCAACAATGATGAGTAAACGGGCCTTATCTGGGAATCGCACTGATAAGCGCCAGCGCATATTTGTAGAGTTTTCCTGGGTACTATGTGTAGGAGAAGTCTCCAACGCTTGTTGCGTGACGCACACTTGGCCCAGTTACTCATCGTTGGCCAAGTTGGGTCATTAAAAGCTCAGCTTGCAGCCTCGCATTGCGGGAGAGTAAAGGTGTCCCCGGATGCACTAGCCGGGAAACTGATTTGGGTGTGGCTTTTGTTCACTATTATAATGCAGCAGCACTGCTTTTTGATAGCCATATGAGACACACTCGCGGAGACGACGACGAACCACTCGCGCAAAGTATCTCAGAGATACGCAGAGCCCCAGAAACTTAGCAGAATCGTATGCAGAACTTTACCCAGGCATATCACCAAGTAGGTGGAGCACTTCTTAGCCAACTTCATTTCCGTCGCTCAGTTCGTTCGTTCGTTCAAAAAACTTCTGCTCGCTTTTGGCTGTTAGCTTTTGGCCAAGTTTGTAACGCGCACGTCGTCAACTCCAAAGTGGAACTAAAAACCTGTGTGTGATTGCATTAGGTGGCAGGTGTTAGTATCTTATCGCCCAACGTATCCGACTGGTGAGATTAGATAAGGGGGTTCTCATTCACTCTCTGTCTTCGCCAGTCTGAGGTCAGCAATACACTCGAAAAAAGAGTTCACCTTTGAATATAGCTTTTTGCCAGTTTACCACAAAATTTCTTTAGAACAAATAACTTATACATATATGACGAGGTATATTGTAAATGAGAACTTTTGCTAGCTTTGGAATTGTAAGAACCAAGAAAACCACTGCGAGATATATATTTTTAAATGTTTTTATTATTGTAAAATCGTGTTTGTACTCGGATTGTTCGTGACGGATTCTTCAAATTGACTAATACGCTCAACTTATGGTTAGTGTCATCATGAGACTCTCAAAGGCAGGACTTCTTCTTCTGGGAACATCCTCGACAATCTCAATCGATAGTGCGAAAAGTGGGTGTGGTGGGTAGTTGGTTTGTGCTGGCACCTTAGTGGCGACGGAACTTGAGACGGCGGACGGTCTTGTAGCGGTAGCCGTCGGCGGCCAGGACGGTCTGCTCGGCGGGCACATCGATCACAGCGGAAGCGGCGGCCTCCTCCACGGGGGGCAGGTACTCGGCGGATGGCAGCTCGGAGACATCACGACGGCGACGGATCACACGGCGCACGGTCTTGTAGCGGTATCCATCATCGGCCAGGGGAGTCTCAACGGCAACAGCCTCGGAGGCGGACTCCTCAACGGGGGGCAGGTACTCAGCAGAGGGCAGCTCAGAGACATCGCGACGACGACGGATCACACGACGGACTGTCTTGTAGCGGTAGCCATCATCAGCCAACACAGCGGACTCCTCAGAGGCGGCAGGGGCAACAGCGGTCTCCTCAACGGGGGGCAGGTACTCGTTGGAGGGCAGCTCGTTGACGTCACGGCGACGACGGATCACACGGCGCACGGTCTTGTAGCGGTATCCATCATCGGCCAGGGGAGTCTCGACGGCAACAGCCTCGGAAGCAGCCTCCTCAACAGGGGGCAGGTACTCGGCGGAGGGCAGCTCGTTCACATCACGACGGCGACGGATCACACGGCGGACAGTCTTGTAGCGGTATCCATCATCAGCCAGAGGGGTCTCCACAGCAATAGCCTCGGAAGCAGACTCCTCAACGGGGGGCAGGTACTCAGCAGAAGGGAGCTCAGAGACATCACGACGGCGACGGATCACACGGCGGACGGTCTTGTAGCGGTAGCCATCATCAGCCAGGGGAGTCTCGACGGCAACAGCCTCGGAAGCGGCCTCCTCAACAGGGGGCAGGTACTCGGCGGAGGGCAGTTCGTTCACATCACGACGACGACGGATCACACGGCGGACAGTCTTGTAGCGGTATCCATCTTCAGCCAGGGGAGTCTCAACGGCAACAGCCTCGGAAGCGGCCTCCTCCACGGGGGGCAGGTACTCAGCAGAAGGGAGCTCAGAGACATCACGACGGCGACGGATCACACGGCGGACGGTCTTGTAGCGGTATCCATCATCGGCCAGGGGAGTCTCGACGGCAACAGCCTCGGAGGCGGCCTCCTCAACGGGGGGCAGGTACTCGGCGGAGGGCAGCTCGTTCACATCACGACGGCGACGGATCACACGGCGGACGGTCTTGTAGCGGTAGCCATCATCGGCCAGAGGAGTCTCCACAGCAACAGCCTCGGAGGCGGACTCCTCAACTGGGGGCAGGTACTCGGCGGAGGGCAGCTCAGAGACATCGCGGCGGTGGCGCAGCTTAAGGCGGCGCACGGTCTTGTAGCGGTATCCATCGTCGGCGAGGGCGCCCTGGTCGGCGGGCAGCTCGATCACTTCGGAGGCGGCCTCCAGGTTGTTGTCCACAGGAGGCAGGTAATCCGTGGCAATAGAAGCCGCCGAAGCAGCTGCGATCACAGCAAAGGCAATGACGAAGAATTTCTGCAAAGGCAAGGCAAGGATTTCAAGTTGAGACCGAGTTTAATCCGAGTGGAAGGATGGGTGCTCCTCCCTGGTGGAGAACTAACCATTTTCCCAGAAGATCCAAGACGATGTCTATTAGATTAATCCAAAGTTGATTCTGTTTCGAAACCAGGCCCAACGACACTATTTATACACAAAACCGCGCGAAAAGTTCTCGGATGGCCGATGATGTCCATTCCATTCACTTTGCTTGCGAGATGAGATGAGCTACGATGGGGAAACCGGTTAACGAGCGCCGAACTACCGCATCGATCGATGGCGGCTTCTTCGCGTTGTCTTCTTGGCCTGGCTTGGCTTGGCTTGGATTGTCTGTCTAGTTGCTATTGTCAAAAAGTGTCTCAAGCACCAATTGAACTCTAGCTGGCTCGCCGGCCATAAAAAATGATTAGCGCGGCCACCTGCCAGCGGACAAAACGAAAGTAAACAAAAGCCGGCGGTGGGCTACGATTCACGGGCAGATCGTAGGCAGGCAGGGGGGCGGGCAGGCGGAACAATAACCATGCTTCGATAGATTTGCATCGATTTATGTCTCTGGTATTCAGACACCAGAGATACATTTGTGTCAATCCATTGGTAATTGCAAGCGGAAGTCGCCGATTTTCATTCAATACAGCCATCTTTTGGAGGCTCTCGAACTGCGGCGCTTAAGGTTAAATTCGATCCACTCAAAGATCGGATTGATGGACACCAGTCTAAGGTTGAGTGTTGCTATTTTGGCTCGAGTATTTCTGTATGCTTTTCGCTCGCCGCGCTCCATTAGGGCGGCTATTTATAGAGTCATGATTTAAGCGACTGCCGGCTTTTCATTTTTCAGATTTTAATTTTAATTTTAAATCGCCGGATTGGATGCTCCAATTGACCGGCAATCACGCAATAAATCTTGCGGATAAGCCGAAAACCGCTTAACATGCGCCCACTCGCGCCTTCCCGATGATGTAGCACCTCTCAACGATCTAAATCTGAACCTGGCAATGGCAATGGAACTTCGAGGGGATTGGCTGTCCGACCGAAGATTCGTTCGGATATGGAGATTGGTTTTAAGAATAGAACGGAATGTGCTGTTTATAAACTCAAGTGATGTGTGTCAGGTGTTCAAGAGTCTCTGCTGTTTGGCCGTGTATTACATCCTGTTGGGCTGTAATTCGGATTTAAGCCCCCCACCGAGTGCCGAAATCTTTCTTTCATTAACCGTATTTCCTGGTCGAACCGCCAGCTCCATTTCGAATATATTCGCAGAGCTGGGGGTGGGGAGGAGGCTTTATTCATTCGTTTATTCATTTGTAAATGGCGCACATAAAAAATATACATGTCCCAGCCTGCTGTATAGTATTCTGCATATTTAATTTTATCTGCTGGCAATCAGCTTCATCAGCATCATCATCTGCATCTGCATCATCGTCAAAATGCCGCCGCGCAGTGTCGTCCAAAGGGAAAGCGTCCCCCGGCGAAAAAATAAACGGGACAGTATGCAGTTCGCTTCTGGGGCTTCCTGAATGCCGAATCAAACAAAACAAAACCCAAATATGTGGCAGGTTGGACCTTTGTGTCGGATGGCAGCCACCTCTGCCGATCACCCCTCTTTAATCGTCCAGCTGGCAGAGGCAGGCAGTGCCCCTGTTAATCCAGTGCATCGCAGTCTTGGAGCATCGCAGTTGCAGGTACATCACGAAATTGGTAGAGTGTCCGGTGGTGGACAGGACGCCTCTGCGCTCGCTGGTCTTGTAAACCGGACAGTCGTAGTAAGTCTCGTTCTCGGCCCCGCCGGTGCCGCGGGGCAGATCCTCCAGGGCCTTGAGCACAGGTCGCAGGTAAATGACCGGCAGAGTGTCAAACAGGATCTTGGAGTAGGACTCGTCCACCTCTTTGGTCTTGCGATTCCAGCGGGCGCACTCAATGAAGATGCCCTGGGAAGTGGTCAACCAAAACACATAATTTTCATTAACGATTATAATTGGCAAAGGTAGCTTTAAAATATGAGAGTGCAAACATGTTTTTGAAGAAATAGTTGATGTGTTTTCTACTTTAATGAAACCCAAAATTCCGTGCGATTCTAATGAGTAATCCGTGCTTTTAGTGGAATATTATATTTTTATGCAGCGCTTACTTCGATAAACTTGGTCTCGTCGTTGACCTCTTTTTGTTCCTGAGTGTGGCGTGTGTTTGGTATTGAAATGTGGCAAACTCGTTTTAATTTAGTTCCATTCGCGTGGTTTTTGCGTCAGAGCTTACTGAGCGAATAATAGACTAATAAACTTACCCGGATGTAGGCCCCTACTTCGGGAACCTGGGGAACCTGCACCTCGAACTTGGTCACGGCAAACTCGATCAGAATCATGTCGATCTGGAAGCGATTTTTTCGCGAATAATTCTGCAACACACCGGTGATGAAGGATTGGGTAAAGTAGAAGCCTGAAATCCAATAAACCGACGGTTCGCCCTTGTCTATCCACTCCTGAAAGAAGGCCAGCCTGGGGATGCCGACGATTGGCAATGAGTTATCTTATTTTTCAATTTATTAATAAATATTAAACATGCGACAACAATGGGACTGGGCAAATGGCAACTGGACTGAGGAATGGGAATGCGAATGGGAAAAGAGGGAAATGCACACAAAGCATTTGGCAGGAGCAGGAGCATACAAACAGCACCGTCCTTTGATGTCAAAAGCAAATAAGATTTTTGCCATGAATGGCAATGGCAGCCACCACAGGAGTAAGAGCAGCGGATGTGAATGTGTGTTCGCCGTATACATTTATTATATTTGCACAATTGAGGCAACCAGCAAACGAAAAAAAAACGCGGACGCCAGGACTCGACTCGACTTAAGGAGCGAAGCGCACACGCGGCGCATTACAGGAAACTCAAGTCAGCTCCCAATACAATGGCCCATTCATGGAGTCCGAATGTCTAGGAGTTTTCCACTAAAAAACACTGAGAAATCTATGTGAGCACCGAGAACGCATTGTAAATGTGAATGCACTACGCATACGCACTGTTGCCTTAGCAACCTCCAAGAACTTATTTAATATAAGCATCTTTACTAATAAAATCGGATAGCCTTATCCAAACAACAGAAGGCTAGGGCAAGTGCGTGTTTTTTTAGAGGAAAAAACAGAACGTCACCTGATAATCGGTGATTAATCCACCAACATTTGCAACATGTATATGAGTTAGTTTTCTCAGTGCACTTACCGGGCCAAAAGGTCGTTCACGTAGCTGCCCAATGGCTTCAGCGATGGATAGCTCTTCTTCAGCCAATCGGCCGGCAGCTTGCCAACGACCATTGAGGCGTGAGTGCGCTCCAGCTCCGGTATCATGGCTATCTGGCCGATCACCGCCTTGCCCACGTTTATGAGGCTCTTGCGTATGTAGGATAGCAGCCGGTTGAAGCGGATTAGCTCCTGCCGCAGCACCGTATTCATGGAATTCGTGTAGATCACAGGATACGTTTTGGACACTTCATCGAGGTCGAACTCCTCGGGAAGCTGGGCCAGGACCTGTTTGCAGATGGCAATGGCAGGATCTTCCCGCGCACCGCCCGACGAACTGGCCTTCACTGAGGCCATCAGGTCCGTTTGGGTGAGCAAAACGCCATTGATGAGCTGGCCCAAACCGGAAGAGTTAATATGAGTAAATTAAAATTAAATATGCATTGTCGTGTCTACCCACCGCATTGGTTTCTTTCACATTTCGATTAATGTCCGCATTTTCGTGTAATCCATAAACCTCGGGTTGGGGACTCAGTGGAAATCGGGACACATAGTCTATGGAATTCAAGCGAGTAGGACTTAAGGGCACCAAGTAGTTTCCAGACTGCGAGAGAGGATAGCTAGAGCAGAAGTTTTAATGACAAATCATTTCCTTAAAATGGCAACCAGGGCACTCACTTGTCCACTTCGATGGTATTTTGATTGTAAATCATATTCAGCAAAGACAAAATTAGACGACGATCCTTGTCGTCGGTGACACGACCTCCGTAATTGCACTCGCCGGTCAGGTAAACGTGTCCGCGGAACGGAATGTTTTGGGTCTGGGTGATGAACATCTTCAGCTGCAGCAAGGAAATCCTGCCAAATGAATACACGAATTGTAGAACGTAGCCATTAAAACATTGCCTTTTTGATTAACGATTAAAGCTTCGAGCTGAGCCATGAACAAAATTAATTCGTTTTACAGCAACAGGTTTGAATTTTATGGCTTTCCCTTAAACGCATTAAAGAAAACCATTCATTAACAAATTTAAGGCCGGTGAATAAATTAGAAACAATTTGCGGCTTTAAGAAACCATATAATAAATAGTGCCAATTAATTAGTTCTGCTCAACTCAACAAAGAGTTTCTAGTTTGGCACACAGCTAATATTCGCCAACATTTTATAACATAAATAAAATACCTTAAGTGAGTACAGCAAAAAGAGTGATTAACAATAATCATATTGTGAATGTGACCCCCTGAAAAATATCAGTGTTTTCCCAAATAAAAGTAGTTCTTAAAAAGGTTCACTTACTTCAAATCCGATTCGTTGAACTCGTAGGGAATGTTCCATCCCAGGGGACCAAACTCACGTCGCTCCTGCACCACGGCATGGAAGAAGACCAAGGCAAACACACCTCTCAGCCAGCACTTGTTGGCCTGGTCCGAGAACAGGAACGCATTCGTGAAGAACTTGTCCCGCATCAGCGGATCCGAGGTGAACGAGCGGTGCATGTTGGCACGCAGTCCCTTGGGCGGCTCGTTGGTCATCTTCACGGAATTCTGCAACACGGACACCGGGAACACAGCACTCGGATACGAGGTGCACCACAGCCGATAGTCGTTATTGGCACCATCCGTCAGCGAGGTGTCATTGCAAATCCTCTCCAGGTCTCCCATCCAACTGAAGGCCACGTGGCAGTTCTGCAGCACCACCCACTGACCATGACGAGCGGCCTCGATGATCATCTTCTCGGCCCTGGGACCTTGGCCCTGTCCCAGGGAAATGGTCTTCAATCTGTTCGTGGAGGCAGCCAGAGCTTAGCATACATTTTCTTAAATTTTCACCCAGTTTGCGGCAGGGTTAGGAGGGTGCACACACATCGACAAGGCGTCCATGTTGCGCTTAATCGAAAACACGCGAAACCAGCCCAGCAACTTCAGCATCAGCAACAGCATCAGCATCAGCCTCAGGTCCCACAACCAAGCACCCACCCACCGGCCATGGACACGGACACGGAAATATGAGCCACTCGCGTTAATTAACTTACTTGTCGTACATGTTGCGTTGTTTGGCGAACATGAAGAGACTGGCCATGGGATCCGATCCGGCAGAGAGCAGGAACACCAGCGGAATTTTCGGGGAGCTGTCCGCGAACGAGGCGGCCAAATCGAAGGGTGGCGGCTCCACAAACGACCGGTCCAGGTTGCGGGTAATAAAGGCCTGGCCAGAACAGGAGGGCGGTGCAGGTGATGCATAATAGTATATCAAATGTGCACCTTGCACACGGATATCCACTTACTCGAACGGCTGGCACCAGCTTATCCGGTCGCAGGGCCTTCAGGACGATCAGGTAAAGCATGTCGGGTACCGAGCTCAAGGGCTCAGGTAGAGGCAATTGGTCGGGATTGGGGTCATCGTAGAAGGCGCGCCAGGCTTCCTGGTTTGACTGCATATTCGACATCAGGCTGTTAAGACTAAAAGGGAATTGTAATCAGGAAAATGATTGAAATTGAAATATGATACGTACCCCTCCAGATCGGATCCAGCGCGGTAAGCGGCTGTCCAAGCTTTGTCCGGCAGCCAGGCGCTCAGTAAATTCGCTGGAATATTCTTGTAGCCAATGCCGCCTGTGAGGAAGAAAAGCAGAGCTGCTTTCTCCACACGTCCCTGGGACACTAGGATGCCCAGGCACATGACCAGCGAGATGACCAGCTTGTCCTTCTCGAACAGGGAACGGCACACATTCGTGTAGATCGACTTGGTGAAGTAATCGTTGAGATTTTCCAAGCGCTCCAACAGGTTGTCCGACTTTGGGGCCTTCAGGATGGTGCCCACGAAGAGGTTGAGGAACCAGGACAAGGAGTACTGGTACATGGGATCCACGTTGGCTAGCTCGCTGATGCAGAAGAACAGAATGGCCGAGTGCTTGGACACGGGAATGTACTGTTGACGGGCGGCATCGATCTCGATTTCGGTGGCCACAGCAATCACCTGCTTTTCTTGGATGTCCTCCGAGAGGATTTTACTCGAGGACAGGATGTTGATGGCATTCTCGTCCTCCAGGACATTTCCTTCAGAGGTGGACAGGACCTAGGTGGCAGTTTTGTAGCATTTGAATCGATTATTGGTATATAATATTTGTTAGGTGATTTAGTGAGTTATTGCCAACAAATTTTGAGGATGTATGTGATTGGATTCTCCTGCATAAACATGTATTTTTTGCGCAATGGTGCAAGTTCAAATAAGTTGAGCGTTGTGCGATTAAAAAGTGCTAGAGCGCTTTTCTCTTTGCGATACCCTTTGGGTAAACTAGCGATTTAAGCGCATCTGATTCCGGTTAATTGAATTGTCATTGGCCGGGCACAAAAGCATAAATTGCCAGCCAGGCTCTAATTGAATCTGCAGAGCTTGCTAAGCCAGCGGAGTGGAATGGAATCGAGTGGATGTGCAATGTGGATGTGGAGATGCAGTGTGGGATGGGCTACAGAAGCTAGCGAAGCACTCAAAGCAGGGACTACGAAAAAAAAACATCTATTATGCCAGCAGCAACAGTAGCAACAGGAGTAGTCGTAGCAACGGCAGCTGCAGAAGGATAAGTTGCAAAAAAGAGTCTTACCTCCAATATCTTCGATTCGATGGTGTACAATGCATCTCGATTCCTTGCGGACTCAATAATCAATTGTTCCTTCTTCTCTTGCAAATCGGGACGCTCGTGTGCCACCACAATCGCCAGCAATTGTTCGCGTAATCCCTGCTCCGTTATCATGAAATTTAATACTGTTACCTAAACAGGAGCCAGGACACAAAGGGGATAGGATAGGATGGATCAGTGGAAGGCAGTGGCACGTCGAACCAAACCCAACCAAACCAAACCAAACCAAACCACACCAAGCCGAACCCAACCGAAGCGAACGTAAGGGAAGGAAAAACTCAAAATAAACACACAATGTGTGAGTGTGCGGGATGGCTAAAATAGAGATGGTTAAAAGGAAAACTGCTGACAACAGTTGCAGCATAAAAAACGATGGCAGCAGAAGCGAAATGCTGGCAAAATTTTATAAACACGCCGTCGCCAGGCGGGCCAGATGAGGAGCAGGAGGTGCAGCCGCAGCAGGATCTGGTTTGGGATAGATGTCCTTGCAGCACGTACGCCGGCCACCCCATTCCAGCTCTCTATCACATCCTCGTCAATGCCAACGAAAATTTGCATATTCCCAGCGCCTGCTGCTGCTGCTGCATCGCATGCTCCAAATATCAATTTAAGTTGCTCGTTTTATTACACAACTAACGTCATCATTGCCGCAGACAGGAGCCGGCTCTGGAGCTGCAACACTTACCATAACCATCACTTCCGGCGGATAACGCGGATTGCGGAGACAGGTCGTTATGTAAAGTCGGAACTCGGGATTGTATTCTATCATTTGGTCGCCGCTCTTAATGAACAGCCCGCCCTTGTGCTTGATAATGTTCTTCTCGAGAATGGGCGTCAGGTTCGAGTCGAGCTTTTCACCTGGCAATCACGTTAGAGATAAAGAATATCGGGACACAAGCAACAAGTTTAGGATGACACTCACCCACATTCTCGATGAGCACGGGCTGGCCATAGGAAATGGCCAATTCCAGAACCTGCATGTAGTTGCTATCACTCTGCTTGACCACCTTCAGATTGTTGTTCTTCTCCATGTTTTTGATCCATTTGTTGGCTTGCACTGTGAAGAGGGATTAATGGTCTAGAGGCACTCCCGACCAAGATCAATTCGAGCTTACCCTGCGGATCGATAAGCAAGGAATAGCGGCTGGAGTTGGTCACTATGATGCCGTTTTCCACGGAGAAGTTGTCCGCAGGCAGGCCGGCCAGAGACCAGGCCCGGATAGTCATTGGATGACCCAGAGTGGTGGCGAGCGAGAAGGTTTCGCTGCAGGGAATACGCCGCTTCAGGCACAAGGCATTCCAGTCATCCAGGATGCTGACACGGTACTGGGAACACACACAAAACGAATTAATCCGCCATTCAGCTGAATATGAATTTAAACAGCCATAAAGGCTGCCAAGGAAAATGTCCTGTCAGCCATCTAAGCGCGCGGCCAAATTGAAAAGAACCGCAACAGCAAAAACAAAACGGGAAGGGGGTAGCGGGTAGCGAGGAAAAAACATTCCACGAAGAGGAATGAGGAAAATCAATGCCACGTGCTCATGCATATTAAAAGCCTTTATGGAAAAGCTTCCGGACATGGGCATGGACAAATGGCCATTAGCTGTCAGTGCAGGACATGTGTAAGGATGCATCCCAGGTCTCACCTCGGTGGTGAAGTAGCCTAGGTAAGCGGTGCAGCCGCCGGCGAGCAGGACATCGCCCACGATGTTGCTAATGGATTCGTGCAAATTTTTCGCCGCCTCCGACCAACGCGTCTTCTCGCCTCCCAGTCCGCCCAGCAATTTTTCCGCTCTGAAAAAGTGCAGGAGGTTAAGGAGTAAAGGAGGTCCAGACAGAGGATGAACTTACCGGTTAAGCTTTTTCTCGCAGTTGTCGATTTCGTCTTCCAGACGCTTCTTCTCGCGCGATTTTTCCGCAAAGAAATCGTTGAGCTTCTGCAACTTGTCCAAAATGACCTGCAGCTCCGCCCGCTTGGCATTCAGCTTCTCCATTTGCTGGGAGAGTTCGCCCTCAGCCTCCGCCAGGGCGGCCTTCTTGGGCATCACAATCCGGGCCACCTTGTCGTACACGTCCATTGCCCGCACCCAGCGACAAATGCCCTCGCAGGCCATGGAGGCAGATCTAATCTTTTCTGGCACGAAATCGCGATCGGCAATGTATCTTTATAGGGACGGAAGAATAACTAGTAACTAGGAATTAAAATAATTAATGATTAAGGGAATACGCTTACTTCTCCCTTATCTTTTTGATAATTGGCGGAGGAATATTGTCTTTGTCGAATGTCTTCAGCGAGTCCAAGAACTTCATATCGCTGAGCATGCGCATGGAGGGTCCCCAGTAATCCTCAACCATGTGACCGCTGGGATCGGGTTTCCTGTCCGGCTTGAGACCCTTGAGCACACACACAGCCTCCATGGTCAACTTGACGCCATACGGCGGGTTCTTCATGGACTTGACAATGTTAATATCTGCCGGTTTGAGGGTATTTAGGGCCTCCAGGGCGGCCTCCATGGCAGGGATGGCCTCGGCCAGATCCGTCTCGCAATCGTCCTTGATGGCTTGGGCAGCAGCAGCGGCTTCATTAGCCGCCGCCTCATCAGCGCCCACAACTTCCTTTTTCTTTTCCGCCTCTGCCGTCTCCCGCTCAATGTTCACCATAATGCGGTCCGTCTCCTCAGACAGAACTTTCAGTTTGGGCTGCAAATCGTACAGATTGGTCTGCATCTCGCCCACCTGGCCGGCGGCAAAGTCGAGTTTCTCCAAACCGGTGGTGTAGCGATCTCTTAGCCGTGTAATTTCGTCCAGCTTGCGGGTGTAGAAGGTGCGGAAGGCCTTCAGCAACTCCAGGTAAGCCGATGGAGTGACATAATTGCGGCGACTCAACTCCAAAAAGCACCGCTCGCTGGCGTCCACCACGGACTGATGGAAGTACATGACACAATCTACAAGATCCATTTCCAGCTGGGTCAACTCCCGTTCATCGTCGATTACTTCGGCCTTCTGGGTCTCCTCCTGACCGGGCTCCACGGACTCCCTCACCGAAGGCTGCTGCTCCTCCTCCGATTCGCCGTGCGGTTTATTCAGATTCATTGAAGTGACAAAGTAACTGCCCACGCGGGCCAGGGCCTCCTCCGGCCAGGGCATATACCAATCGATGGTGCAGCAGTTGATCAGCGAGGGATACACGCGGATGCGCTCCTTGAAGGAATCACCGATAGGCGAAAAAGCCAGGGCAATGTGCAGCTGCTCTCGGATGCGTTCGATGTAGTAGGCATACACCTCGCTTGGCAACGTATCCAGGATTTTGCCCTATAAAAACGGAGAATAAAAGATAATAATTATTAATGGATTCAAACTCCGATGTTGCATATTCAAGTATTACCATTATATTAATGTAATTACTTTTAATGCTACAGTATCGATCATAAAGAAAGTTGTGAAGATGGAAAACTTGTATTTTACTTCGTGATAAAATGAAGCTTTAAAACTCTGCAAAGACCAGTTTTGGTTTCATATTTGCATTCGTATACTGATTGTGCAACCCTGTTTGTTTTTCCCCCTCAAAGACTCACCAATTGTTTGGCCACATTTGCCATGTTCTCCATGATGGTTGCCTTGTCCTCCAGTTGATAGAGATTGGGCAAATCACCGGTATTAAGTATGCCATTGATATCCTCCACATAGCCCTCATCCGTTGCCTGCAATCCCAGACAGAGAATTTACAACTGAGCAATGCAAATCAGAGTGCAGTTCGAGTGAGTGAGTGGGTGCGGGGCTTGGAGTGGAAGTTGGATTACAACCTGGGACCAACTGCTGCATTTTTATCCGGAGTCGAAGGTGGAACAGAAACAGGAGCTCAATCCTTTCTGCCTGGGCATCCTGGGACATGCATTTTGCATTCGCCTAAGTGGCCCTGTCCCAGGATTCGGCATTCGAGTTACCTGTTACCTGCACGGCACAGCCCACAGCTCAGCCTGCTGTTGGTCATTTTCGGTGTAATTGTTAATTAATATCTGCATGGGGGCTTTGTTAGCACTGTCGACAGGCAGAATACATATATGGACAAAACGGGAGGCTAAGGGATAAATCATTGATTGGAATGGGCCCAGGCAAATCTTTTCATCAGTGTCCGGAAAACATTCTAATGCAGCGCAAGTCTCAATTAAAAGGAAGGGGCCCGGTTCGATTGATTATTGTTTTGCTTGACAATTCACAGATGCAAACAGAAGAATTAAAGCAGTCTTAATCCACCCAAAAAGCCTTTCGTATAAGAAGCCTCTTATACGAGTATAGCCTTTACATGGATTTCTGTTTTTGGTCACGCTTCACGGTCAAATTGGCGCCAAAACATTTTGGACTTTCGGTGTCGCGGACAAAGGGCGTATTGTGCGAATATACGAGTATGACGACAATGTGTAACACCTGCATATTGTTTGCCATACTGGAATATACATATGTTTTGTATCGATTGGAATTTGGCCATGCTAATTTATTGACTAGCATATAAGGTGGGCTTGCTTTGGGCATTGGCACATTTTCTGAAGTCTTCTCAAGTGCTCTTGATTTGCCATAATTCGAGCCATGATTCTGTTGCTGTGGCTGCTGTTGCTCTATGCAAATTACGAGGCAATAATCAAGTTAGTTGAACAATTAACCTAATTATACATGCAAATTTTGGCAAAACAATGAGGGCTGCTTCCGTATTGAAAACGTAGTCAGTCAGAGCCGAGTCAAAATTTAATTGTCCCAGTCCTCTACTCGTGCGATAAGCTCATGGTCCGCATCTATGTAAAATCTGTTTTGTTTCCAAAGACCATTCAAATTGATTTCAATTTAATTTATCAATTTACATACACTGATTAGAGAGAGCAGACAGCAAGCAAGGTTTATGGGTTTGTTGGCTCACATTTGTCGATGTCGATTCAATTTACAACCTTATTAAATCGCTATTCTGATGGATTAGCATAACAACAAACCCAGCCACTTCCACACTCGAACTCTTAATGAGAATGGATTTCTAGATAACTCACCTGCGCGTCCGAGAACAAGAAGACGGTGTGATTCAGGTTGAAACTGGACGCCATCAAAATCTTCTTGAGATCGTCCCGCCAGTCGTTGATGGTGTAGCTCTTGGACACCTGCACGGTCATCAGCCGACAATCGGCGATGTAGGCAGCCAGGCGAGCGGAGCTCCTGCGTCCTGATCCGCCCATGCCCACCATAAGGATATTCCCGCGTGGCATTTGCAGCACCCGCGATACTCTGAAACAATACATGCCTTACACTTAAAATTAAACCTCACCGATTTCCCAAAAATTAGAGGAATAATAAGATCATCATTGGTTTATGAAAAGAAATCGGCGTAGGCTGATTTCTGTTAACGAGCCATAAAAATAAAATTAAACCTTTCCCAGAAACCAAATCAGCGTACGACTTTTAGCACTTCCTCAGTAAAACATTTTTGATGCGAAAAAGGCTAATTAGAATTGACATGTTTTTTTCCGTATTAATACTTGTCACAGAACCGAATTCATATACCCTTGTAGCAAAGAACCAATAACCAAACTACTTTTACTTTGGTTAGGACAGAAAAATTACTTAAGTCTTAAGAAAAATGTGTATCTTAGACAAAGAGTTCATTATATGCTTCTGACTAATATGATTTTGCATTTTTGCTGGTGAAAATATTTAATTGCCCACTTGTTGCCGCATTAAGATTTTCTCATTTAAAATTGGTATCGCACTCACCTGCTGACATGCTCGATAGCAAACCTAAACATGACCAGATCCATGGGACTGCTCGAAAACGAGTTGTACTCCCTGAGGTAGTACTTCATGAGCTTCTCCAGCTTATCGTAGGTGTCACCCTCGTCGTAGTACTTTGGCTCCGCATCCGGTTCCATGTAGTTGCCATAGAACAAATTGCGGAGATCGTTATCGGTCAACTTTTCGCCAGGTTCAATCCGTTCGGCAAAGGCCTGCTCCAGGGGGAAGCGAAGGTTGGTCTTGCAGGCATCCACGACCATCAGCAGAAGGCGATCCCTGTCCTTTTGGTCCACCAACCTAATGGATGTCGGGGGGTGACACATCAAATATACGCTGCTGGCGGTGCAAGGTAGATATCACTCACCGGTCGTAAAAGACGCGATAGGATTCGTGGGCCCAGAGGCGCCCCAGCTTCTCGGGATCGGGCAACCGTTTGGATGGCACCATCACGATGCCCTGAAAGACGCGCGTGATGTCGCGCAGGGAGAACGTGTAGTGAGACTTCGCGGGCGTGGGCAGGAAGCTGCGAATTGCCTCGCGGTACACACTGACCATGGCCTCCGATAAGCCCTGCGAAATGGGATGCGGGATACCAACAACGTTGGCACAATAAAACAAAAATGGGACCCCAAAAGGACCAAACACAGAGACAGAGTGGGGGCAGAACAGCAAAGTTTTTGGGAAATGAAGCCATAAAATACACCATTTTAATTTTATTATGCACCCGGCGCTGGATGCGAGCCAAGCACGGCAGACCCATGGATGGACCATTGACTCCGCTGACCAGACAATCATCCTTCGGAGTCCCTTAGCCCTTCTCTGTCTCCATGCGGTTGATGCACAGCCAGAAAATAGGTTAACATCTTCAAGGAACTTGGCTTGGCTTTGTATTCTAAACTATTGAGATTTTTCACTACAACACTGATACTCAAAACCAAAACGAAACTCATGTTCAAACAAATAAAACAGAAGATCAAATTAAAATTGAATAACAGAGGAAGATTGTTGGATCGTTAATGATGCATAAATTTTACTACTTAAGCTCGCAAATTTTAGGGCATTCCTTGATTTAAGAAGTTAATATTTACTTTCTGTGCATTGTTGTTATGGAATACGAGTATAAGCATACGTACGCGGGATAGCAAAGCCACCTTTTCCGGATAACCCTTGGAAAAGTGCCATTCACCAATGGTTGTGAATATGCGAACGATGGTGGCATCCTCAAAGGAGTCGACGGCCACCACGAACATGTGGCGGTAGAGACGCGGGAAAATGAAGTTACTGCCGCCCAGAGTGCCCATGGCGCACATCAGTGACTGGTTTTCAGGGGGAGGAGGAAAAATCGAGAGATGAGAAGTGGCAGGGAAAGATGATAACTTCAGAGATAACTTATGACCAGTTTACGGCGGGAAGAAGTTGTCAACTGGCAGCCGTTCCACCTACCATGTCCACCAGCTCGATTTTCGTCGTGTCTATCAGATCCGACCAATATCCGTGGTCCAGCCAGGTGCGCAGCAACTCTAAGGGCCCCTGAGAACCGTATGTATCCTTGGCGGGCATGGCCACGTCGTCGCAGAAAACAGTGCACTGAGAAATGTTGTTTTTAAATATACCGTGCAAAGGATTCCCTTCCTGATTACCTACCTTCTTTCCCAGCGAAGGTCCGAACACACCCTTGCGCCTCCTGTCCAGCTTGCTCATAATGGTGTCCTGTACCATCTGACCCGAGGTGCGGGCCGAAAAATTGATCACATTGATCAGATTGGCGAACTTGGGCAAAGACAGCAGATTGCTGGTGATAATGGCACTCTTGCCGGTGCCCGTGGGTCCAACCACCAGCATGGCATACGACTTGGAGATGCAAAAATCCTGCCAGTAGGAAATGTATCCCGTCTCCTTGGTGGGCACAATCAGTTCACTGATCTGTGCATTTTCCGGGAACGTGGCCCCCCCGGCCGCGTCATCGCTCTTCTGCCACGTCCACCAGTTCTCCGCTTCATCGAACCTGTAGTCCAGGAACAGCAACTTCTCCGGGAACATTTGTCCACGATTCAGCGAGAAATACTTTGGCTTGGGAAAATCTTCGTTGGACCCGTAGATGACCTTCCGCAGCAGTGTGTCGAAGGTCTTCTGCCCGGCTCCCGTGAGGGCGGAGCAGTAGGCCCAGGCGAAGCAGAAGAGGAACATCTGCTGGAACCAGACCTGATTGAACTGCTTGTGCTTATCCAGGAAGTGATAGAAAAAGCGCGAGAATATCTGGTACTGATGGATCGGCGAGAGTTCCAGCATCTGCTTACACTGCGGCAGAAATTCCAGGGCGGCGGGTACTAGCCACTCAACCATATCCTCAAACAGGGTCATGTAGATGTCACTCAGGCCCACTTTATTGACCAGGACATTGATGAAACTCTTGTGGAAGGCTCGCCAGCCTAGCTGTGAGGGCTCCATGTAGATCATTCCACAGCGAGAAACTGTGGCCGGCGAAGCCTGCTCCAAGTCCGCCGGCTCGAACATCATGTTCATCAACTTGGTCATCTGCATGATCTCGCCGGACATCAGGCAGAGCTTCTTGTTGTCGTCCAGCACGGTGTTCAAGTTCTCGATCCAAACTGCGTCTACGGGTCCGTCAAACATCACCCAGGCCCGCTCGGTTTTGGGACCCTGCACCTGCTCCCGGAACGTTTTGGCCAGGACGCCGTCGTACCACTCGTGGGAAACGGGATCGAAGCGGCCGTACAGCTGGCCCATGGTGATGGCCTTGGGATTGATGATCCGGAATACCACCGGGAACTCCTTCAGGGTGCACTCCGGGTCGTTGGACACATTGCGCAAGGTCTGGGCCAACACCTGCATTGAGCACAAATAGCTTTAGTCTTTTTTTTGGGTAATCAAAATTATTCATAATATTTTCCTCAAAAACACAAAATTGTATATCCTATCCGAGAAAATAATATTATCGAAGTTGTAACCTTTATCTGAATTATTTTTAGATTTATAATCAAAAAAATGAAATTGCATTAATTGGGCGCAAGCTTTAAATATAAAGAAATACGGGTACATCTTTTAATATACTCTTTAATTAAGCACCAAGGCAGATTGAGTCGTTTGTTAAGTCATTAATTCCAGGCCATTTAATTGGCTGGCCAACGAAATTAATAAACGTGCAACCCATGTGGACGCCGTGGAGGCCGCCTGAAATTGTGATACCCACCTGGTACGCGGTGGTCTTGCCACCCATGGCACCGCCCACTATCATGAGGCCGTGCCGCACGAGCAGCATCTCGTATATCTGCAGAATTTTCTCCAAATACCACGGCGTCGCCTGCAGATTCCGCTCGGCCAGGTTGATGTAGAGCCACTTGAGTATGTCGCCACGTTGCGGCTATTCGTCCGGGAGAGATTGGGGATAAAATAACATAAATAAAATGTATGAAAAATCAGGCATCACAGGAAGCCGAAGGGCTTCGCAGAGCCCACAGAGTGAGTTGCAAAGTATAAAACGTGCGGGGAAACTTTAAAGGGCTTAAGCTATTAATTAAATTAAATATTTCAATTTATCATTAGTTGATTATCAAATTAATAGGCGACGCTTGCAGGTCATTACACCTGAAGCGTGATAAATGATATTTATTTGCCTACCATGGGCAGCTCCACGCCGGGGAAGAGATCCATATAAATGCCAATGAAGAGGGAGATGTCCTGTTCAAGGAATTTTGGCAAATTGACATCCACGATGGCACGCAGCACAATCTCCGGCTCCGGGAGGTCAGTGTAAAGCCGGCGCAAGGAGGCGGAGGCCAGCAGCACGGACTTTACGGCGCGCATTCCTGTCAAATAAACGTACAGTGAGGATTCGGCACTAGAGCTTAAAAGTCATCGTAACTTCATAACTTCTTAATATTCAAAAAATGTCAAAAAGCTCTAAATCCCAATTTTCTTAAAGAAACCTAAAGTTTGAAATACATTATCACTAATTAGAGCGATCTTCATTGAGAGTGGCTATATACGAGAATTATTGTAGAGCTACAAGATCCTCCACTGTTAGTTCTGTTGTAAGTTAGATCTGCGGATGTGGCAGCGCCGGGGGCATTAGCTCTAAAGCTATGCGGGGCATAACTCAGTAGCAGCTACGATTCAGGTATTTGGTGATGCCGTGCTGATGGCGTCGAAGAGTCCTGCGAGTGCTGCCCACACCGCCGACCTCTGGCTTCATTATAGCGCCAGGGAAATGCTAAACTTTTGCAACGTTGCAAAAACAGCTGGACAGGGGGCTGTGGACGTGGGTGCGGGTGCCGGTGCCGGTGCCGGTACTGAGCAACTAAATGTACAAATAGTTTTTATTATTACTTGGCAGAGCGGCAAATACATAAAAACAAACACATGTGTGTGTCCATGTGCCATTTGTCTCTCACACACGCAACACAAAAGCGCAGCACAAACTTGCAAGAAAGTTTTTCAATTTAAACTCAAAATAAGATACTGATCAAATGTACTTTGCACATAAACTTGCGCACAGCTGCCTGCCGCCTTGCCTGCCGTCTTGCCTGCCGCCTGCCTTGCTGCAATTGCAGCCAGCGGCTGGACAAAGATGCTGCATCTTTACTGCGAGAAGAGGAAGAAATCCGGACGGAGTGGCATACACAGACATGCTGTAATGTCATATGACATGTTACGTCGTAAAAGGGGCAATATCTTTGCCTTGAAACAAGCAGAAAGAACGAAAAGAACGGAAGAAGTGGAAAGGACGCACCGGAGGGGCGGACACGCACGCAGGAGGACATGAGACATCCGGAAAGTTGTTGGCCCCTTCCTTGGCCGCCTGGAAACCTGGCAACTCCCTCAGGAAAGTTGGCAACGAAAAAAAAACCGAGAAGAAACAAACATGTGTTGTTGACTACTTTTGCGCCTTATTAGCCAGGTGCAGGTCTAATGTCGGGTTTATTCAATGCGGTTTTTACTGCAGGGCCTTAAGCAATCACTTAAAGTGGAAGTAACCTAAAAATAAGACACTTGTTGCATCTCCAATTATGCCGTTAAATTTCGTTATTTCCAGAACTAATTGTAGGCCAGACTTACTCTACAACAAGAACCCATTATTCTTGTAAAAATTCTCTAAGAAATTTAATATTTCTTGAAGGATTGGAATGTTTCTTATATGTAAATCCTTACAATTAACGTACGAGAAATAAAAAATTGCACCTTAAATGTGCTGAAAATATTCCCAATTGATAGTAAATATGTTGGAACCCTGAAAAAACCTACCGTAATCGTAGTGGGACTGCGAGGACAACTGCTCCGAACAAAGCTTGTAGGCTTGGACAATCTTCTGCGCCAGATTCCTGGCCATATCGAATCCGTTGGAGTAGAGCGTTATCTCTCCGATCATGGCATAGTCCGGCACCATCATGGCCACCGTTCGGAACAGGACCTTCAAATTGTCGGGAAGCTCCGTTCGCCCGGCATAGCTGTGGAAAATTACAAAAAAAAGCAGAGGGGGCCAAAGTGGCATCCGGATTAGAGCCCGTTGGGCAATCAAATTCATCAAAGTGCAAGTGCTAATGGCATAAATACTAAACACAGGACCCTCTCCTGCCTCCTGGCAGGTCCCTATGCCCATCCCGGACTGCACCGTAGCAATAACCAATATGAGTGACTGCTCTTAAGAACGTCTGGTTGCGTGACAAATTGGCAGGCTGGCAGAAAAAGCGGAGGGCAAAAAAAGCATGCTGCCAGGACCGGCAGGCACCGGCACCGGCACCGGCACAGGCCAGGACCTCGTTCCTGGTGCCCGAATGTGCTCGCTTGCCTGCTGGCAATGGCAATGGCAATAGCAATGGCAAAGCAATGGCACACAAGGCAAAAGCACACTGGCAAAGCAACGCAAAGCAAAGCAAAAGCGACGTCCAATCGAAATTAAGACCTTCGCTGAATGGCGCAATCAGTTACGGATAGAACGGAGCGGAGTGCGGTATGGAAAGGGGGCTAATATGCATGTTTGTCGCAGCTGTTCCACATGCATACCAAAGCAATAAATATCCCGATGGGAAAATCTCCAATAACGCAATAACTACCAATATCGGAACGCACTGCTCCTCCCACCTCCCATCTGGACTCACTCCGCCGGTATCTATCCGCCTGGTAGGCAGATTCTGTATGGGTTTACAAAGTAACTAAATGCATTTTCAAATGCCCGCACCCGCTCCGACGAAAAAAAGCGGCAAAAAACAAATGCCGGGTGCAGAAAAAAGGCGATGCGTGAAACCGCAGCTGCTGTTCGCAAAACCCAGCAACCGGAACCGCCGCCCGTAACCGTAGCACTCACCCGGGATTCATGGTTATGAATATGGTACAAGTCGGATCCAGTTTGAGCATTGTGTCCTCGAAAAAGAATTTCACAACCTTGCGTCCAATGGCCCGCTGGATGGTCAGGATCTGTTGCGCCACCACGGAGAGCACCTCCAGCTCGATACGGTTGAACTCATCGAAGCAGGCCCAGGCACCCGATTGAGCCAAGCCCTGCAAAGAAATTTACATAGAGGACGGGCAGGGGAATCAGAATGGGAATGGAGCAGTCAAAACAGCACTGGATAGCACTCGGAACCAAACCGAACCAGGACTGAAAAAATAGAGCACACAAATAGAAACAGAAATTCCTGGACAAGAGTGCCAGGGAATCATAGCACATTGGAGCACAGCAAAAAAATCCTCTAATAATCTGGAATGCCCCTTCAATGGCTTGTAAGAAAAACAATGCAACTTTAAATGACTTTTCAATATCCTTGGATTACTTTTAATTTATTTTGAAATAAGAATCATGTTTGAAATACGATTTAAGGCAGATTATTGTTGCTTCACTTGTTTTAATGCCCCTTTCCCTCTGATCAAAAGGATTCAAGTTTTAAATACTATTTAAGGCAGATTATTGTTGGTTCACTGATACTTAACTTATTTTTCCTTCTAACCAAACCCACCAACGATATATTATTGCAGGAGCTAACTCCAAATATTCCTCTCTGCAGCGAGGCGTTGGGTGAAAAGTGGAAAAAGCAAACAGCAGCATAAACATTATTTTCTCGTTCTCATGGCTTGGTCTCTGTTTTCAGTGTTCGGGTGGGTGTGCAGGGCATCCAGGGGCCACGGCGGGGTCGACATGGGCAGGACGACCGACCCTTTGATATGCTTCCCTTTGCATGTTGCAATAAATATGCTGTTTTATCCCAGCTGGATCCCGGCCCCCGGATGCTCCAGCTCCGACTCCGAGCAGCACAAATAGAACGCCAAAGCAGTAACCAGCCAACTGACCTGACTGCAAGTGCTATACTCTGTATGCTATATTCCATATGCCACATGCCACATGCCGGGATCGATGCCGCAGTGGGAGTTTGCCGTGGGCGTGGCACGTTGAAATCTATAGCTGACATGTCCTTTGAGCTGCCCCCCGGCCGTGCACCAAGCACCAGGCACCACATACTACTATTCCATTATGCCACGGTTAAATGGTAGATGGAGCCCAAGTTGCTCCTAATTAGAGAAAACCTTTGTTTGCCGCTGATGAAGCGCAACAAATGTTGCAAATGCATTTTTTAGTTTTCTTTGTAGAAATGGCCATACACCAAGAAAAAGTTGACTCTGAACAGTTTAATTTCTTTATCTCGTTTGTCTTATGTCTCCTAAAAACATGACAATAATTCAATTGTTTAAATTAATCGCCATCATTATTATCATTAACCAGCGCTTATGCTGGCACATCTCAGGAACTAAAACAAGTTTTCTTATTAATCGAATAAATGATTGGTAAAAGTCACCCAACGAGCGATGATATCAAGGTTTCTCAAAAAACTAAGTATATAAAAACCAATAATTCGACCCATTTTTTAGTTTCCGGTTATTTGGAGTTGTAGAAGATTTGGGCGGCCATGGTTTTTGGCTATTCAATATGAATTTTGAATGATTGATTGAAACAAAAGTTATATTGCGTTTCGAAGAACTTAAATGCCAAAAACCGCCAAAATGTTGCCTTCAAAATACGGGCTGTGTGCAACCTCTGACCCGGGGCCAAAATAAGCACAATCACCTATCGAGGCGAGGCACTCTTGGACAGCTGTTGCTCTTGACCACCTCAGTGCTAGCTCGATGTTTGGCAAGTCGCCTCTGTTGATCCTGCCGCAAGGATACGTCCCTGCCCCTTCCACAACCCCACACAGTTTACATTCTGTTGCGCGTTCGCACGCTTTTTGCAGCCACTGTTGGCCCCCACCGATGCGGTGTCGTTGTTGCACTTTCGTTTGGCCCCGGTCATTGTACAATTAGCGCCTCTTGTGGAGCAGGAGGTACGAGGAGGAGGGCCGGGGCAGGAAGTTTGTTGTGTTAGGAACTTGTTTGACCAGGCCAACCAAACACGAAAAAAGGGGTTGCTTTTGCGATGCTCCTGGCCACCCACACCAGCCACCCGATTTTAGTGCAATAACTTTTCACCAGCCATTGAATGCTCCTTTTGTTCTGCTCGACATCCATTGTTGTGGTCATTTTATTTATATTTAATTTATTTACGACAGCCACGCTGTGGCATACTTCGCATATTTTGTCAATTGCAAATTATTTTATTGTCGCAACATTGCTTCCCAGACAAGCAGACGAGCCAGAGACCGAAAACCTGCATCGGGTGCCGGAGATTTACGACTTCCTAGAGATTATTAGAACAAATGCCAGTCCAGTTGGTGACAGAACGACTTTCTAAAAACCAGACTCATCGGAGACCCAAATTAAGCGATAAAAAGAACAAACAAATGTCCCAGCCCCGGCTCCAGCTACCCCAAAAATCGCATAAATTCATTAATTTAGATTGAGAAGCGCGCTGGCAATTTATGGGCTCTTCAGTCGGTCGAAAAGCAAAGTAAAGGGGGCAGTCAAGGGGGCATTATTAATACAAATCCCATGCAAATGAACCGATAAGTCTAGTTGATCTCTGCCGGTCGCACGCTCACTTTAGCGAAGCGAATACTATAGAATCGCATACTCGTAGAATCCCCTGCCAGGCGATGCCTTTCCCATCCATTTTTATGGGCCCCTACCTGTCGATACTTTGCCATTTCAGTGGCTTAGGCACTATTATGCAATTAGCCGTGTTAGGGGGTATTAAGCGATTAGGGCCTATGGCAACATAAATTTTACTACAAGATTTCAGCACCCACTTAAGATGTGCGTTTGCGTGTGCCTATTTGAGGGCTCTCTCGGTTAACGACCTGCAAATAAAAATTTGCATAAACTCAAGTGGACCAGCGTGGAGTAGAGTGGAGTATAGTAGAGTGGAGCAGAATGTGTGGAGCTG
This sequence comes from Drosophila ironensis, assembly GCA_021223825.1. Classification (NCBI taxonomy): domain Eukaryota; kingdom Metazoa; phylum Arthropoda; class Insecta; order Diptera; family Drosophilidae; genus Drosophila; species Drosophila ironensis. Next base: position 4,020,503 of record JAJJHQ010011965.1, read on the forward strand.
GCCCATTACTTTCGCAAACTGCCTAATTAGTCAGCGGGCCAATGCGATTATCCCGAAAGCTGTATAAATTTCAATAAACAGAACACCGGTTGGAGACGGTGGTGTAGCGGCCATTGGAAGGGAAAAATCGAAGCACAGAGGCTCCAGTGTGTCTGACATCCAAGCAAATTAACCATGCTCGTGTCGTGCGGTATTGAAAGTCACGATTGTTGCGTGTGCCGCCGCATCAAGACGAGTTCTTTGCGAGATTAATGACCATGTTTTGTGGGCTCCATCAATTAGAAAGCAGTCGCGCGGCAAATCGCAGACAGCACGACGCTACCCAGGCAATTGGAGTATCTGTATCATTCTGGCTCACTCACCTTGAAGAACTTTCCAAGCGCCTTGTAGTCCAGGCCATCGGAGCAATTGAAGACGACGCACTTCTTGGCCACTGCCTTGGCCAGATCCTTGCAGGTCTCCGTTTTGCCCGTTCCGGCAGGTCCTTCGGGTGCTCCGCCCAGGCAAAGCTTCAGAGCTCCCATCAAAGTACTGTGTGAAATTAGAACGAAAAAAGAGGTTTTTACCAGCAGCAGATACAAAGAGTTGATGGATGGGCATGGTCGGGGGAATGCTTTTAATATCTATTTTGCATTTTTTCACATTTCTCACGGTAGCAGCTTAAAAAATTGTCATTTATGGGAATTTTTTGCTCGCGCAACTGGGAAATATTAAAGGGAATATGGGTTATGCAGACAGGTATATATAATTTGTTACCGGATATTCCAAAATATGAAACCCAAAAAATGCAATGGAAATTTATCTAGTTGTTTTGAGAGACTTTTGATATCAATCCATATTTACGAGTATAACAATCCATGGCCTCAATTTGCAGGATTTTAAGGCATCTTTCTATTCGACTTTCTGCATTTTAAAAAGCACCATTTCAAACATTGCTTATTTTTTGCTGCTTGTGTTGCAAGTTCATATTTTTATCATATTGGCAGTGTCCCCTCTTTGGTTGCTTGTGCATATATTTTTTAGCTTTTCCGGCATAACCGTACACAAATATCTACATATATAGCCCACTCGCTTTTCATTTTTCATTTTTTGTTTGTCTGTTTTTCTTCTTTTTTAACTATCCACATACAGTGTGTGTATGTGTGAAAAACTGTCCAACATTGATTTATTTGTTTAATATAAAAGTTTTATCGGAAACCCCATTAAAATGTCCTTTCTGCCGGCTTGCCAACGACGGCCTGCCAGCCTGCCTCCGTGTCCGTGTGTCCTTCCCTTAGTCCTGAATCCAGGACCTCGGTGCTGTTTCTGTTGTTGGTGGTATTATTGTGTGTTTGTCGTAGGCAGCTTAAACATCAAAAAGGTTTTCAGCTCTTTTTGCGTATTTTGTTTGCAAAAATGAAAATAAATTTAAAATGCAGCGAAATAAAATAAATATTTTTCCAATAAACGTGAACCTGGTAGCCCGCTGCTGGCTTCTCGTCTGACTTTTAGATGCAGTCTGCATACAAGGATGTGGAAATTGGGGGCTTTTGCAGCCGGTTTGTCAATTAATATTTTTCGGTATTCATAGAGAAGGGCATGGGATTTGTGTGTAAGATATAGAGTGTTGCAGGTTGCAGTGGTACCCACCGGTAGCAGCGATCTGTGAGGGGAGTGACCACCAGGCGGGGCAGGTTGCCCAGGTATTCCATGCCGTACTGGACATCTGTTACCACCATGCTGACGCACACCCACTCCTCGTTTTCTGGGTAATATTCGGCGATTTATTGCCACCACATAAAATACATAATATATATAGTTTTGCGGCATTGTGGCCGAAGACTTACTGTCGTTAACCTTCCAGTAGTAGCGCAGCTGGGAGATCCAGTCAAAGTCCTGGATGTTGGCTGTCCGCATGTCCGTCAGGTACTTAACCACATCGCGATCTTTGAAATGGGTGGCATGTTAAGCAATAAAATAAGATTAATTTTCAATTATAGTAATATTGGGTTGCGATTATAACAATTCAAAGTGTAACAACAGCATTACTTTTGCTGAATTTTTTATCTTATTAAGATTAACTTATACGCTTAAGCTTGCCTTCTCAACGTGCAAATTTTATACTGAAATTTAAATGCCATACTTCCGCAAGGTGCGAAGGAAAAGGCATTTTCCGAATAAGTCGGTTGATTGAAATTACTCCCCCACATTCCACTCACCATGCACATCCAGGACAATCAACGCCTCGACGGCAATCCGCACCCCGGCCTGCAGATCCGTGCGCACCAACTGCACCAGGTCGGCAATCTGCCCGTTGGACTTTTCCAAATAAGCCGGCAGCGCCTTCGTTTCGATGGCCTCCTCGACCTGTCGGGAAAGCAGAAAAAAACCGGGAAAAAAGTGCAGCAAAGTGCGCGGGTGGGTCATAAAGTGTCTGAGCAATGGAAGTGAAGCAAAGGCAAATAAAGAGCGAAATATGATTTTCAATTTCGCTGCCGCTTTCTGGTCAAAGTTCTCGCAGAAAGTCAGAGTCAAAGCCCAAAAGGAAAAGCGGTTCACAAAGGAAAACCTGGCTGCGGGAAAAACTACGGCTAATCTCCGCTGTCAGAGGGCACAGCGAACGAGTGAGAGAGCTCCCCCTGACAGCTGGCTGATGGACATTTGTTGCGGTTATCGCGGTTGGCAGCCGACTCGGAGGTCCCTGCCCCAGCTTACCTCATAGGTCCAAGCCATGCAGGAGATTCCCTGGACAACCTGTCCCGGCCAGCTGACTACCCAGACGATGCGCTCCACCATGGCATAGTCCTCCCAGGCCTCGTGCATCTGCTCCTTCACGCTTTCCAGCATCACCATCTCCACCTCCTTCAGCCAAAGCTCCACCAGGCCCTGGAAAAACCAGTGCGTTAATTATCCGTAGAAATGCGCGAATTTGTGTGCGCACATTGGCCGCCTGTGGATTAATTTTCCGCACCAGGGCCACACGCTCGTCTTCGTCACTGATCATCTCTGTGATCTCCATCGCATCGTCAAAGCTCAGGGAGCCAATCTGCAGGAAAAGTATTCATGGAGAGCACACGAAAGGTAAAAGAAGTTTCTTAAAAAATCATATAATTTAAAAACATACCCCCTCAAAACACTTTCTCAAATGCGGTTGCACTCGCATGGGATCCTTTGTCTCCGACAGGATCTCGAGCAACTCGTCATTGGACAAAAAGAAGAACCTGGCGAAGAAGAGCCGCTTCTGCTCCAAATAAGTGTTCAGGCCCTTCTGCACCGTCTCCAGATCCTCGATGGCCTTGGTCAAAACCTCGAGCATATCGGGATACTCGGTGGCTGCCATCACATGGCGATCCTTGAGTGTGAACTTCAGAATCTTGCGCCACAGCTTATCTACCGCCTTGAAGTTGCGTCCCTCAAGCGGCATTTGTCGCATAATATCCTCGCTGCTGAAGATTGGCTCCAGATACATCCATGTGATCTGCACCTGAGTCCAGGCATCAAGAATATTCTGGATAAGCAGCAGCCGGGTCTCCCAGTCATCCGCCTTCGAGCCGAGGGCCACAATGAAGGGCGATCGCTTCATGGCCTGGGTGCGCATTATGTGGTCATCCAGCAGCGTCTGAATATCGTCCACGCTGGAAAGGATGTGTGTGTCCGAGTCGCGGTATTGCAACACCTCGAACATCACGTCCTTCCAGTCGAAATGCATGACCTTCAAAGTCTGATTCAACTCATACTCCTTGCCGGCGGCATTGGTGATCTCTTCTAGCTGCGGCAGAACGCTCATGATATCCACGTCGATCATGTCCTTCAGTGAGGGATATAGCTTTGGGTTGACCTTGCGCCCCATGATCTTGGAGATCTGGTCCCAGTGACGCTTCTCCAATCCATGCCGGCAAATCGAGTCCAGTACGGGCAGATACACGCGGAACTTTTCAATCTTTACGCGCACCTGCTCGGCAGCTCGCTTAGCCACTGGATTGTAGGCCAACTGGCGGGACAATTTGTAGATGACCTACAAAAATGGGGTTTACGGAAGGTTGCGATTAGAGTCCTACTTAAAATGGGTCTACTGAAATGCTATAAGCTATGTGCAGTGTGTTATCAATTACCCTTAAAACCGCCACTTTATTTTCAACAATTATCTGAAAGCTTTCAATATTTCATCGACTAGAAACAAGGAAAATCCTTCCAATTTTTCGCATATTCTGTATATTATTTGGTTTTTTGATACGAATTAAAGTAAGAAAAAGAAACCTTAAATTCTGCAGGGTATCCCGCACTAAAAGTTTGTAAATTCTCAAAATTCTTGTTTGGTCTCTTATGTCCCCACTTTGCCGCTTCAGTTGCGCCGAAAAATTGAATTCAACTGACTTTCCCCTTGCGCCTTTGTGCAGCCTTTTTTGCGTGGCGCTCCACAGACGCCCCCGAGGGGAGTTCTTCGCCCCCGAAATACAGAAACCAATGTCCCCTTTCGAGTCCTCATCTTTTGCCGCCAAATATGTTGGGCATTTTTTCCATACATACTTTTCGGCTGCCAAGTGGAACTTTCCTGCTGCCACTGCTACACTTTTTTCTCAGCCAGCAAGCAACCAACAACTGGTTGTAGTTTGGGGTTTCGGACCTTGGCTACTATTGCTGTCCTAGGTGGCCTGAGGTTTTTAGTTGCATTTTAGTTGCTACATTGGCTTACAGACAGTCGGACAGAACACAAAGGAGCTGCAGAAGGAGACGGAGCAGGAGCCGGAGCAAGGGCAAGAGCCATGCATGGCCAGTTGAGCAGCAGAAATCCGACAACAGCTCAAACTTTGTCGGTCGTTGCTCGTTTTTATTTCCGCCAGTGCCACCGCCACTGCCACTGCCACTGCAGAGGCTTCTGGAATGACAACTTCCGACTTTGCAACTACTTACCTTGTGCATATTCTCCACTTGCTCCCGCACGCCATCCGCATTAAGGCATTCGAAGCGCTCGAACATCCTGCAAACACCAGAGAACGGAGATGTAAATAGAAATACACGAAAAAGGGACTACAAGTCGTAGGGACATCCCCATCATAAGCGGGGGCTCGCAATCGGAGTCGGAACCACTCAACTTTCTGCTGGAATTCTCAGCCCCTGGGCTGGGGGAATTACTATTGGGATTTGCGTGCAGCAATGTCAATGAAAATGACTGCAGGACTGCCCGACTGCCCGCCTGTCGGAACATTTCAATTTGGAATATTTGGAGGAGCAGCAGCGGAGGTGGCGCGCCTCCCCCGGATGTGTCACACTGACAAAAGTATAATTGCCAGGCCCTTGGTCCTCTTACCAAATGAGATAATCCTTTTCGAACTCGTACGAGGTCTTCCAAAGCTTCTCGATGGGCTCCATTTTCTCGATAATCTCGGCGAGCAGCGTAAAGGCGGATACATCGATTTGAAGCAAAGTCTCCTCCACATTAATGGCCTTGGCCTCTCGGCTGAGGTTCTAGAAACAGAAGGACAACAAAATGGTTAACAAAATGAAGCTTGTAAGCTAAAACCATGGAACTCAAATAGGCCCAGGATCATAATGCAAATCTAAGCGTCTTGGCCCACCTGCAAGTTTACATGTTTTAAAGAGTTAACCTCTTATGGCAAACGAAAAATTGGCGCTGAGCGCACAATAAACCCAAAGAAAAGTAAGCAAATAATAGCAACCGCTCACCTCGATGGTGGTGAAGAGCATATCCACCGTATCCACTCGCTCCTTGAGCTCGTCGAGCGTGAGTACATCCCGGATTTCCCGGATGCGGAAGCCGTCCATCGTACGCTTCTCCTGGGCCAGCAGCTTCTCGAACTCCGCCCGCCGCTCACTGTCAGGATTTTCGAAGGAGGTGGAAGGTATTAGTATCGCAGATCTTTCCGGGATCAGGGTGTAATCTGCATGGCCACTTACCGCAGGGCCGTCTCCAGATTATCGCGCACCACCGCCAGCCGGGTGGCGCTCAGGTCCAGGACCTCCTCCAGTTCGCCGGGCAGGATGAATGTGCGCGAGTTGAGATGGAGCTCATCGTCTGCGAAAAAGGGTCGGCATTGTACTCGATGCTGCTAATTAACTGCGCTTAACTCGTAATTAATTGGCTGCGCTAGAGTCTTTCCTGCCTCTTCGGGACAAACTAATTAATTATACGCATATGTGGAGGAGTATTTAAGGGTCCTGACAAGCCATATCCGTACACATTTTTGGTGTGACAAAGCCACACCAGCGGACAGCCAGACAGCCAGACAGACGGATAGGCAGGCAGGCAAGCAGGCAGGCAGGCTGATAAACTGAAGTGTACACATTGTAGCTATTGCGAAAGATACACACGACACTTGACGATAATTCGCAATTGTCTGCCAGCCTGTGGATGAGTGTATCTTTGTATCTCGGGGTATCTCTGGTTATATCTGGGGTGTATCTGTGGGCCGTCTGCATTTGTCGGTTGTCAAAGCAACTTTCACACATTCATGAATTCGTTAAGCTCATTAAGTTGCATTTTCGGAGTTTTAGCGGAGCTCAATGTTTGGTGTCTCACCGCAAGTAATTATAAAACCAATTAGTAGACTCAGCTTGTTAGTTGAGGTTAATTATGTTAAACGAGGCTGCACTTCCCATTCCAGTCGCATGGTCCCAAAATTCTATACCACGACCGTCCATCCGTTCGCTCTCATCCTTCCGGGCTTCCTTCGGAGCATCCCTTTCCCCCTGCCTGTCTGAGTAAAGCAAACACACTAATTGCACTGCTAACAATTTTTTTAAGAACTCGGCAGCCCTTTCATATAGGTAAGATTAATTCCGGAAGAAAGTAAGCTAATTAAATGGATAACTTGACGCTAAATGAATACATAATGAATAACAGCTCGATAAACACATTATAACATAAATTAAACTAGAATAATAATATAATATTATGTATATACCAGTTTTAATTAATTTCTGTAAAATATGTATAAAATAAGAGTATTGCAGTCTATAATTTCTACATTGTAAGCCCTAATTGCTATACCCATTTTCCCGCACTTCGGATCGTGTTTAGGGCGAAATTCCAGCAGAAAAGCGCGCTGGGGCAGCATCATTAATGTGAAGGGAAAACAGAACTCGCAGGACTCGCCTGACCAGGAACCCCAACCCAAATATTGCATCACTCACCGGACAGGTAGGTGTGTGTCAGCAGGAAGATGACGCGCTTCAACACGTTCTTGATTTCATCCTTGATGGCAAATATGCGCAGCTCCCGGCACTCGCTGATGTAGTTCTGCAGGGCCACCACCTCCGGCGTCTCCTCCGGCCGCTCACCGGCCTTCATCGACATCTCCTCCAGCTCCTCGCAGATGCTGAAGTGACAGAAAAAATCCCACTCGTGTATATGGTGCATATATGGTAGTACTACATATACGGGGCAGGGGGACCTGTATCTATTGAGTGCTTGGCAGTCAGCATAAAAGTTAAGTGAAAGAGCACTTGCACTTCATTTAGCTGATGCAATCTGTTCCCGCCACTTGGCTACTTACGCTCGGTTCTCGTTCCAATTGAGGGCTTTGTAAAAATCAATTATGAAATCGTAGATTTCGCGCACATACATCCGCAGCGATTGCTTCACATGCCGATTATCCAGCATGAACAGGTTGAGCGGAATGAAATCGCGCAGATAATAGGTCGTATCGCTCACGGCCTGCAGTTTTTTCAGCAACTCCGTCACCGGCTAAAGGTCAGGGGAGTACCAAACAAGGGGGTTGATGAAAGATGAAATAAATTATTAGATTAAATGGTAGATATAGATCGGCAAAGGCCTCAATGTCAGACATTAATCTTTCACGTTTTTCACATTAATTAGTGAAAAATTGGGTTTCAAATTCACTTGGCAACGCAGCAATTAATCGCTTAATTGAATTATGTTCTTTTCACAAATAAATTGGAATTTAAATAGACATTGAGGCCTTGAAAAAATGTCACATTCATTTGGTAAAATAAGTAATATTCTTAAGCAATCAATTATTTTATATCGTATTTAAGACAAGCCTGCAAATTATCAATATATTGAAATAGTTTAAGCTTTTAACCCCACGATCAGACCTATTGTAGTCCAATAGCAATCCAATCGAAATTTCCTTGTAAACATGTTAATCCAGCATAAAATAGCTTACATTAGGCGAACACAGTACCCCTTGCAAAGCCCGTGGCGCCACCACTGATCCGGGCTGCAATGCCACATCCCCGACGGTGCGGACCGAGATGCACTCGCATTTCATGCATCGCCTGGCAGCAGGCAGCAGGCAGCATACGCAGTCGGAAGTAATTTTTATTTTATATAAATTGCTTAAAAAAAGCGAAATCAAACGAATCGAGAGAAGAGGAAATTGCTGGTCGTTTCATAAAACTTAATGAATGCAACTGCAGTGGAGCGGGAGTGCCGGGGGAGACGTGGCTTACATCGCAAATTGAGCGTGTGAGCTGCAAGGGCTGTCTGTCTAAAATTTGAACAACAATCAACAGGCTGCGTTGCCGAAACGGCATCTAATTAAATATTGCACACAACCAGTCAGCCAAACTGACAGAAATCAAAGGGAGAAGCGGGCGCTATAATCGCAATTCAGAGAAGGTGGAACTTGTCAAATTACACAAATTGCCAGGCACTTTCCAAAAACTTTTGCAGAGCCCGGCATTATCCTGCTGATTTCTGTTTCCATCCACCAAGCCCTGTCACCCAGCTTGTCTGTCTGTCAGCGGCAGTCTATTAATATTGCATAATGAAATTTTATGTTAATTCTACGCATCATTGCGCGTAATCAAATCGAAATAAATAATTAAATACACTGCGAGGCGCGCTGCCTCGGGGCTCAGCCTACTCTCTGGCGTCGTGAACACGGAAGGACCCTCCACACTTACCCCCAACTCGGGCAGAATGTTTTCCGTCCACAACTTCTCCACCATGGGCATGATCATCTTCTTAAAGAGCCCGTAGTAGTACTTGTAGATGGGCTTTAGGTACACGTGCACTCCGCGCCAGTTCACGCGGACTATCTTCTCGACCCTGTCGCAGAGTTCCGAGAAGTCCGAGTGGTCTTCGTCGATGTAGTGCAGGTATCCGTCGGTTTCGGGGTCTGAAGGAGATTACATATTAGAGCTACATCATGTGTCAATATCTTAATCATAAAGTAGAGTATATAAATATTCAAATGGTTATTTTTCGCATAATTTCCTCATTAAACTTACCACCTCCGGACATAATGTACTCAAGTTGGGGAATATCATAGCCCACAGCCAAGATTTGCTTGAAGTATTCAGTGAATATACGTGGCAGTTCCATCATATAAGGATATATATAAAGCTTGTGACTGTGGTCCAATTCAAACTGAGCCACGTCATCAATTTCCGGAAGCTAGAGAAATAGTCCAGGAAATTAATTTAAATGAGATCTTTAGGATTTTTTTATAATTTTTAAAATATTTAAGAATTTTCTAAAATGTTAAAAAATTATGTATTCTTAATTGTATTTTTTTAGTTAGTGCCTTTGGTTTGAGAACATATTCAAGCAAATTCAGTGCTACTGCTAAGCATTATCATAACGATTTTATGCTTTTTCTCATAGTATTGGCCAAAAAAAACCATAATTGCTACTTACTATTTCTAAAAGCGTCTGGGCCTGCGGCTGCTGGAAGGGATCGGCGTCGTCCTCATCGTAGACATAAATATTCGCCGCCGGCCTGACTCCCGGGCCCATGTCGATAGGTTCGTGATCGAAGTGGGCCCCCACAACGGAGGCAATCAGAGTGACCAGCGGAATTCGCTTCAGCTTGGCATCGAACATGGAATACTTTTCGATGCGGTTACCGTCCTTAAAGCCACACAGAACCTTGTACAGATAATTGATGCTCTTGCTGATGAGGCTGTTGAGGTGTCGAGACATCGCCGAGTGAATGCAGCGAAAGAGAATGGCCGCCTTGCCGCCGTATTTGCCGGACATGGGCACCAGGTCCTTCCAAGTTCCACGCATTTCATTCATCAAATCGGCGCAGCGGGGCAGCCAGTCGTTGAGCAGCAACTAAGCAAAGGACTTCAGTTAGATTCAGTACTCAAACCATTAACATTTCAGAGAATAGTTTGGTGAGTACCGGGCATAGAAACACCCACTTACATCTCGCATGTTGGCGCAACTCTTTTCAATAAAAACCTGAACCGTGTCTGCATCCATTGGGCGTTGGGCCAACAAAAGCTGCGCCATGTCCACCACCACCAGATCCCCATACAGATCGTGCCACAGTCGGTTCAAGGCCTGAACCGTGGGATGGGTGATCATTAGCACCTCTCCAATGCGGGTCCTGTTCCTCAGGAGATTCGAGCGCCAGGGCACCGGCGAGACGATCGTGAAGGTGGGAAATTCCGGCGGCTCCTTCTCCAGTTGCAGACGCTTTCTTTCCATAGTTGAACTGAAAAAGTGGACATCAATTTTCAGGGCGATTCTGCAGACGCAAATGGGATGACTCACCCGAGGAGATAGTTGATGAAGGTGCGCTTGATGTGATAGCGAAAATCCTCCTGCAGGTCGATGAGGCACACGATAATCAGGACGGCCACATCCTGACGCACCCCACGTTCGCCGACGAACAGATAATCCATTAATAAAACTTCTGTCGGCAGGTTGGGCCAAAATTTCTGTAATGAGTTGATTAGATACGGGCAGGGCAGAGGCAGACAAGGGGGCCGGTGGAGCCACCGACAGGTGGCATAAACTTTGCTGGCGCTCCGGGGCGATTTGAACAACTAGTTTTGGGTTCGGATTCGGGCTGGGGTTGGGTTTGGGATTGTCTACGGAACATCTTCAGCTGCTCATTAAGCCGCCTCGCCTCCAATGCCGGCGCACTGATTTGCCAGCGATGATGATGGCAAGTGCTTGGCTTAAATCCCTGCCAAAGTTTGTTTTGCGCTCACGTCAAAACATCAACACGCGCCCCGTCACTTGTCATCCCATCCACCACCCTGGTCCCACTTCACCCATTTCCCGCTTCGAGTCCTGGGAGCATGTTTAATATGCTCGCATTGCCGGCAAACTTTTTCGGCGCAAAACTTCCGCCAAAGTCCTGAGCCAGTGCCTCTGATGAGCGCCAGTTAAGTTTACTAATAATGTCGACGCCAACTCGTTGTCGGGACTCGATCTTTGTGTTTGCGTTAAGCGGGTACAGTTTACCTTACTTGAAATGGCAAAATATACTTTTAAGCAGAACTATAAGCACTCTAATTTGTAAGTGATAGCTCAAATTTAAATCTGGCAATGTTAAATTATGGAATGAAAATACTCTTTATTACTGCACAGAGGTCGCGGCTATAGGAATCGAAATTCCTACAATCATAGGAATCCTTTGATGAATCACTCCCAGTGAAATCCTGTGATTGCAGGAATTTCGATTCTGTCAGGATAATTTTGCCGAACTAAATATTTGTTTTACTCCTTTAACTACTCACCTCCTCTTGCACCAGAAACTTGTAGATATCGTTAATCAGGGGATTCCGGGGATTGCCACGCTTGAAAACCTTGCGTATAAGGTGCGAGGGGTACATTGACAGTTGCACCACAGAAATCTACATCGGGAAAACATATATGTATAAGTAAATATTCAGAGGTCCAAGCGAGCACCATTAATGGGGTGCTATTCCCACACAAGTGGTTGAGTTTTTTAACAACTAATCACGTTATTCATATCTCTGACCACGTCTACCGCCCCGACACCCAGCGGACCATAATATTTACAAGGTATGAATTATATAATTTTTATAAGCACGTTTCCCGAAGCCGACGCAGCTTAATTTACTCGCACGCTCAGGCACACATGTTGACTTTGTATCAAGTTTATTATTATCATTTTTTATGTACACCTCGGACAAGGACATGGACACAGGATACGCAAACGAAAACGCAAGCGCCAAAGTCGGAGAGTCAACGATAAAATTTATTTACGTTCCGTCGCTGGTGCTCGCTTTTGATGGGTTTTTTATGGTCTCGGTGTGGCCGCCATTGCGGCCGAGCATTTGGCTTTCATTTTTCTTTGGCTTTCCTCCATTTTTTGCTCGCTTAGCATATGTTCAGCAGCATAATTCGCAATTACTCAACGACACGTGGAACGTGAAACGAACATAAAAACTATCAGAAACTCACACTTTTCATCAGGCACATGAAACGCTTCTGGATCTTCAGAGTGAACTTATCATTGGCCTGGGACACCGATGCCTGGTACTTGAGCATCATTTGCCGCTTTTGATCCTCAGGCTCCACTGGCATCAATGGGGTCATATAAGGGAAATGACTGTATTTCAGGATATTAAGCATTATTGTGACCATTTGTTAACATCATCGCACTCACGTGGCTTCCATTTTCTTCAGGCAGTGCAAGAACTCTTCGTTGGTCTGAAAGTCCCTGCGATGGATCCTCTTCTTACGCACATGACATGGATTTTTTTTCTAAGAAGGAGATTTGTTAACCCTGAAATCCTTGCATTGATGGATGATAGCGAACCGGTTTTAAATAGCTTTCATAGAACTCCTCCTTGTGTATCTTGTTTTTGCAGGCATTTGGATCCGGTCCTATCCCAAGTCCGTGGCTAACCTTGTGCTCGGCTGCCTTTAGAATGGGTTCCAGCATCTCATCTATGGCTTTGCCCACTCGCACAAGCTCGTTGCGGCATTCTAAAGGGTTATCATTTTATGATATTTTATTTATGAGATTCCAAACCATGGGTTTATAGAGTTTAGAGAGTTGGCCAAATTATACAGGTAGTTATAAAAACTCGCAAATGGTGAGTTTATGCATACGTATTTAACAGGGAGAAGGAAGTGTTTCCAACCCAATAAAGTATATATATTCTTGATCAGCATGAACAACTGAGTCAATCTAATTATCTCCTTCTATCCATCTGCCTGTCTATCTGCCTTTCCGCGTGTGTATCTGTATATTCATACGAGAATAAACACGTCGTTTTTAGAGATGGCGCCACTTACCTTACCGGCTTCGCAATGTGCAGATCGGACGATAAGCATTAAAGTATCAATGCCGAAGGACCAGGTATAAATTTCTGTATTTGACTTAAATAATTGAAATTTGTAACCCCAAATTAATTTAAACGGAAAATCTAATTGATATTAAAAATTGGTACGTGGTATCTCGTCGAAAAATGTCCACAAAACCTGTATTTTCTACTGCAAATTGGTCTATATCTTCGAAAAATTAGACCAAGATATACAAATTATTATCTAGCCATGTGCAAAGTTTTACAATGATCGGACAATAAGCAATGAAGATAAGGCCAAAAAAAAATGGTCCCTCCCCTTCTCAGTGTCAATGCCAGAGGACGTCATATAACATATTGCATTTGACATTTATATTGTAATTTGTGGCTAAAATATTTAAATGGAAAAAACTAATGGATAATGAAAATAGGTACATACAGCGTTTTACAAGTTAATGAATGAAATTGAATTATAATAAATCTTGGAAATTGTATTACTTCACTCACCTTGTGGAGTTCGGAATGCATAGTGATCGCCCACGGTGAACTTTTTCTTCTTTTTCTCCTTCTGCAGGTTGTTGACCCGCAAGTGGCGCGCCGTGTGCGTTCTGTAGGCCCCAATAAGCTCGGAGGGCGAGCCGTGGAGACGCCTCAGCTGATTGGTCCAGAGGGAGGAGCGGGTGCCGCAGTCCGGGAAAAAAATCCTGACCCTTCGCTGGCAGTAAATGTCCAGGAGCTGGCTGGTCATTTCATAGATTTCCTGCTCGCTGGGACGCACTGGATGGGCATGGGGAAGTGTCAAATTTTTAATAATGCTCGTTGGGTAAATATGAAGGTTTATTTATTACCGCCAGTCATCCATTTGTCAATCCAGGGAAATTGATTACAAGCTGGAAGCGGAAAAACAAACCAAAAGGTAAAATATATGCATATACTCGTACGTAAAATGCAAAAAAAAATGAAATTGAAAATCACATTTAATATTTGTCCACGAACTTGATATGTCCGCATATACAGTCTGTCTGCTCTTTTGCAAATGTGATTTTCCATTTTGTATGGTTTTTTAATTTCCCCGTGACTTTCTCCGCAACCGAACCTCGGCGTGCAAACAAACATGTTTGTGCACCATGAAATTGTTTTAAATAAAAGTCACGGAAGCAAAGTTCGATTTTTAAATGATTAAACTGAAATTAATTTCCATTTCGGAGTCGCAGCACAAAGAGAATTCCCTCGGGTCAAGAGTGGACAGGGACCAGGTCTGGATCTCTGGCTATTTGTGGCTTCAATATCGGTTTGTTTGTTGCATTTCCATGCTAATGTGTCTGTTTGGGTTGGCACCACACTTTTGTGATGTTGTGTAACATGCTTCCATATTATTAGAGCACAACAGCAGCACAAGCAGCCCTCCAGCCTCCCGCTGGGAAGGTGCCTTCCATTCTGGCATTAAATATTAAAAAACTAGACACAAAATGAAACATTTTTATTACAAACTAGCGACAAGAGTCGAGACAAAAGAGAGATACTGAGTTTTCCAAGGCAAATAACCAACGTGGGGGTACTCTTTTTAAAGGAAATGTTTCAGCACATTTTTAAGTATTTTAAGTTTTTTGCAAGGAAATACCCAAACAGTTAACAGGTAATATTCGGATGCCATTTTATCACCCATTGAAAAGTCACCTTCCCATTTTGTTTAAGAGTATTTGGACGCCAAAAAAGATAAAAAAAAAGGTAATAAAAATGCTCCGTGTAAATGCTAAATAAAACACTATGATAAACATGTTGTAGAGTCACTCGGCCCGCCGCCCTTGATGCCCTCTACTCCCAAAGGATATTCAAATAAATGTCATACGCATTTGTTTTTTGGTTTTGCCTTTTTTCCTCCACATTTCGGTTATAAAATTTTATGTTAAAAGGATAATGTTTGAAATTTTTATGTTTACAGGTGAACAATTTTCGAACGAGCTGCGCAAAGGGGGCGGAAAATGGTAGCCAAGGAGCTGGGGGCCGGGGCGTTTGCAGCCGAAGCATGTTTTCGCATTTAATAAAGTATTAAGTGTTATGTTTTTGCGGTAAATTTCCCCACTCATTGAATTTCACGAAATGTCTGGCAATTTGTATTTTTTGGGGGTATCCCCCACGTCTCCACGAATAATGCGCAAATGTTGTTCCTCTTAATTGTTATCCGTTTGTGCGGTTTTTCCCTCCCCCAACCCGGGACTCACCATTCGCATTGAAATTGTAGCCGTGATCCTTGGCATCGCGAAGGGCCTCAAACTGTTCCGGCATCACAATGTCCTCCAGCTGCAGTTCCTGCAGGCTGTCATCGTCGCACTCATCGTACACATCCTTCACGTTGTCCAAATCGTAGGAGAAGAAGTCAAACTCGCGGTTGCAACGGCCCACAATGTTGTCCGTTTGCATGTGACCTATCGGGAAAATGGTTTTAAAAATAAAGAAATTGTTGAATCAAGAGATGCTTGAGAAAGTCTTAAGAAATTTAAAGTAAAAAATACAGTCTAAAATCTTTAACCTTGACAAGTAATTAACAAGGAATTAATACAAGAATCGATTACAAGAATTTATAAGAATTTTAACATAAGAGGCTGGACACCGTATTCTATTCTTGTTATTGTCATATTTGATCATTTCCATATTTAGAAGTACAACTTATCTCCATTGTAAGTACTCGTAGATTGAAGAGGGTTTGAGAATATTAAAATATTAGATTGTACCATTTTAAATTCTTTAATTCTCATATGTATTAAGATTGTTGTTTTATAAGATCATGATGTAACGACGCAAACGTCAGGGAAAATATTAGGCCCAATGAACTCAGTTTTTGGACACTCACTTATCTTCTCCTGCAGGAACTCCTTGACCGGATCGAGGGGCAGCTGATCGAAGCCATATTTCAAATCGAAGAATGGACAATCGTTCAGCTGCCGCTTATCGCCCTTTTTGGGCGCCTGTGAGGTCCGTGGTAGGTGCAGGGTCCTTTGCCGCCTCACTTTGTCGTCCTGCAACCGCGGATCGCAGTAGGGACGTCGTTCGGGTGCCACCTTCTTCTGCATTCTGGCGGGCTCATGGATTGATCCTGTTGTGGTTCCTCTGGTTTTATTCGGTCCTAAGGTTGCTGGACCGGTGTGTATAGGGGCTGGATCCGTCCGTTGACGTTGGCTTGGCTAACGAATTGTATTCAAACCCCAACACAACGAAATACGATTTCTAGTCTGCTCTCATTTGTTTCACTCTGTGCGGGGCACACTTTTCCACCTACCGAATAAAAAACACAGTAAAGCCGAAAAATGGCAAAAATACGGCTCGAATGGCAAAAGTTTACACAGCAGCAGCAGCGAAATATTTGCGGGCCAGCAATGAACGTGAAATGTTTACAAACAAAGTCGAGGCCCAGACAGCGGGCAATGCCGCACAACCATGGCAACGTATAGCAACGGGGGCAGGCAACGGGGCAGGCGTACGTGTAACCCGTGGCAACCAGGACCCGACTGCCAAATGCTGGGCCAAAGGCGTAGGGAAGGAGTCGGGAATCTAACATCGGGGGTCTGCATCCCTGACACTCCGTCAATGGCTCGTCTTTCAACGTGCTCAGCTTCCCTCGATAATATTTGATATTTGTGTCTGGCTTCGGGAAAGCTTGCACAGCTCCTACTGCAACAGCACGGGCAAAAATACGGATGCGACTCATAATTGAGTAATACGGGAAATATGTCATAAATTAGGTATTTAAACAGCTCAGTTTCCGCAAAAGGTATCGGTAACAACATCAATAAAGGAGCCACGATTCCGCATCACGGATAAAAGGACCGTAGAAACTGATTTATTATAATAGTTGAAGAAGCAATAACTTTTGAAACCGTCCTAATAATTTTAAGAACCTGCAAAATCCCTAAATTAGAACATTAGTTGCAGGCGAAATTTCGTCATAACCAAGCCAATATTCTTTGTAAATACGAGTAAGTCTAAACTATTCTTTTGCAAATTTTTGCAGTGTTCAAGGGAAGGGAAGGCGGCGGATTTGCTCGAATTGTGCACACATTTTTCAATAAAGCTCCACACAACTGCATAAAAGCTGCTCCTGGTGCTCCTGGCGGCGGCATTCACTGTATTTATTATCCCATCTGTATGGCAGAAAAGGAGCAAAGCCAAGACTCGTCACTGAACCTGATTATATGTTGACAATGATGGGAAAATAATAATGCCGCCGTGTTGGGGCCAGCTAAATAATGGGGCTATCAGAGAATCTATTTCAATTTCACAAAAGTTCAATAATGCCGCTACTGGATTGCAGCCTGGAATAGGATATCTTTCGAATGGCTTTCAAACTGCAATTAGTGCCTCAATTAATTGTGGGCAAATTAATTGGAAATTTGATTAATGGGCGCATTGTGGCCGCCTTACCTCTGCGGTAATGCATTCCGCTCAAAAGGCATTCAACTTTGACCAATATTGAGGGTGCCGGCACTGCGGTTGCCACCCAACGCAATCTAATGTGAAGTTGCGAGTGTGGTCTGACAAGTCGTGGGAATCCAGAATTGAGGACCCCGTATCTAGTATCCAGGTCATCCGGCTGCCGCCTGTCACGTGCCTAAGCATCCTGCAATTGCAGTGCCAACGCAATGCAGGTGATGCACCGACAGGTCCTGCGGGGATCCGAATTAAACGACACAGGGCGGGACGATAGCAAAACCAGGCCATTATTCATCAACTGCCACGCTGGATCTTGGTCTCAACGAGCTAATAAAAAATTGATTTGGCTCGTCAATTGTCACAAATAATGATTACCACGCATTTTCGACCCTCATTCCCTTCCATTCAATTCAATTCGATTCGATTCTGAACTGATGCCGATGCCGATGCCGGGGGGCATGACACGCATCAAATTGCATTTAGTTTGTCATCGGCGGGTGGGTGGAACTTTTCGGCAAACAAAGGGCCACATAATGCGACGGCTGTCAGTCACGTGACCCCAATGCCACATTGCTAAATATAATGTATCCGATGCCGTACAACATCATTATTAACAGAGTCAACGAGCAGCAACAAAAGTCCGGCACCAACAAAAGAGCCTGTGAGTATGCAACGCGAGAGTTTTGCTGGAACGGAAATAAGTCGAATCCCATCATACCCTAAGAAGCTTATCTCGCATGGGTCTCTTTTATTTCTTCTATGGGGACGAAAGTTTTCCCGAGTGTGGGGACTGAGATATGATTTGGGTTGGGAAAAATACGCCTCCTCCCGGCAAAACTAAGAAAAAAACGAAATAAATCACTGATATTGAAGCAAACAGAAAGGTGAAACTGTACAGGGGGGATGCTAGTAAGATTTATTGAATATACAAAAAAAATAGTTGTTTATTCAGAGAATTTTAGACCTTTTTCAGTCCAAACAAATCAGTATATATTATACATATATGAAATGAAAACTATGAAAATATTCTCGTTAGATTTATTGAGTATTTTATGAAATATGTAGATTCAACCTAAAAATATTTCAGTAATTTTATATATTTGGCTGCTCAGGTACATATAAATATAAAAATATATTTATAAAAAGATATTTTAATTGAATTTTTCTTCTTTGTATAAATAATCTGTAAAACTTATTGCTTGCTACATCTTAACGTAGAGTATAATTAAAGAACTGTCTTGTCAAGGCAAACTTTTCTTTTACCATTTTCCTGCCTTCGTTTCTGTATTTTTTCTGCCACTGCCTCGACCCCCATCCCCATTGTTTATTTGACTCGATTCCGCTTCGTTTTTTGTTGGATTTTTTGCCGTTTGTTGGCATGGAGAATCGCATTTTGTCCACGTGATTAATGGGCAGCGCTTGGAAGACGTCGCGACTTGAAAAATTACATTCAAAATAAACGACGAGGCGTCGTGGTCGGCGTTTTAAAACGGCCCGTCACACGTGAACGCGGGGTGGGGTTCGGGGGTGATATCCTTACCAATGTTCCAAAGGATAAGGAGGCCGGTGGCAGTGTCGCATATCAGGCAGGCAGACGCAGGCAGGACGCACGTAAAAGATGCAACAGGAGCGAGAGCAAACACCGTGTGATTTACACGCAATCCGGGGCAGGAGTGGGGTGGACTCTGGACGGGGTCATGGTGCAAATTAGGGGTTGACGCTGCCGTGCAACGCACACTCGGTTGTCAATTGAAAACGTGCCAACAATTTGCAACGACGATTAATCGTGCGACCAAGCTGGGAGTTCTGTCCAGGACTCCCAGGAGCAGCTCTAGCTCCAACTCCTACTCCACCTTCTCCATTATCGCTGCTGCTGCTGCTGTTTGTCCAGCGATTCTGGGTGGCATCCTCCGAAACGGAACCGTGCATGTTGCGTCGCATTTGCAGCTCTCTGTTTACGACGTCACGCCAACAAAACAGCCATCCAGCCAAGTTTGCCCGGCGCCTGACTAATTCGAGTTGGCTCTATTATGCATGGGCGGGAATGGAATTGGGAATGGAAATTGGCTTCAGATGGGGTGTGGAATTGGGATTAAGTTGCCCGGACAGATGAGCACTTAATTCCCGGTCGCTAATTGGTTCCAAGATGAAGCCAACACGCACCTCGCCAGCTCGGAAGTCAAACGAGTTGCAGCCAGAGATGCTACCTACTCGCACTCGGATATGTCGGCAGCAGTTAAAGCCAAGCCAATGGCTTAAATCATCTCTATATTTATGGCTGGTTAATTATCCGACTGCGCTTAAATTTTAATCAATTTTCATTGCTAATATTTCTCTCGCCGGGCTCTCGCTTCTGGGTTTTTGTTATCATTAATAATGAATATAATTATGGAATGTCAAAGTGGGTATAAAGCAAAAAACTGCGAAATACAATCACTTTATGCACACATATAGTAGATGCAGATACGGATGCAGATGCAGTATCTCCGTAAACAACGGGCCATCATTAAAGGCTTTTGTATGCAATTACATGCCGCATTGAGCAATCGTAAATTAGCTTTGGCCAAGTGCAATAAAAAATAAAGCGAATTTCAATTAAACTACGAGTATAAAACTGCACACAAATTTAATGCTTATAAATGAAAGACAGTGCAGCTCATGTTCGCATTAATCATAACAATTGGTTAAATATCTTTTTAGTTCTTACGAAAAAAAAATGCCACAGAAATGCGTCGACAATTTTATTCATTGCTTAAATGTCAATACCTTTATTACGATTAGTAACCATCACGTCACAAATATAAATATCAAGTGACAAGTCCCTTAACGTCCACCTGATTGTTATATTGTTTGCGACGACATAAACAATCTGAAAATTATATAATTTTAGCCAATAAATTCCAGTCCAAAGTTTTGGTTTACTGTTCTGAACAGCAGCTCGGAAAATGTTGCTTGGCTAAGCATATTCTGTGTACTCCGGGAAAATGTTCGACCCCGGGTGTAAATATTTGTGCGAATATCTGACGGATAAGCCTGGAAATGCCCCAAACAATGTGTGCTCATGTTTTTGCCCTGGCAACGCGTGTACCCCACTTGTGTGTGAATAAATTCTGCAATGCGTAGCTCAAAATTTCCAACACCAAAATTGTTATGGTTTTTCAGTCTCGAAGATAAATGTACTTAGCCAAGAGCCAGAACGTTTGCGCCTCAAGTTCATATTGTAAACTTTTGCATTTGCCTTGTGCCCCGAAAATATTTACTCCCGTGAAGAGATTGTTTAGTTAAACCATAAAAAGACTGTCATGTCCGGGTCGGGCGACAGTTTCTATTTTGCCTTTGGTTTCGACTTTTTTGTTGTCTGTCTCCGCCAGAGACAATGTGGCATTTAAGAAAATTTAAGCCGCAAGCGACTTAAAAACGAGGCGAGTCGAAACGAAGCATAGTCCTTTTTTGGTCATATGATTTAGCCATCTGAGAGGCGGGGCTCTTGTTGTTGGGGATTTGGCCTGCCTGTGGATTTTTTGGCTCATTGTCTTCTACGGCCGCAGGGCTAAACAAAGGGGCCAGAAATCCCGGCTGACTGGCCGCCCGACCAGCCCATAGAATATGGCCTTCTCCAAAGCCGGGGATAGATGGATGGATGGCTGGATGGCTGGATGGCTGGACGGGGCAAACAATTGTTGTTTGTATCCTGGTTAGCTTTGGCCACTGTGGCCGCTTTGGCTGCTGTACAAATTAGTTTCTAATACCTTCAAGTCAAACAGTGGACCCGAAAACCTTTGCCTTTGCCGTTGCCGTTGTCTTGCTTTGCTTTTGCCAAGCAAGCAGGCTGGGCAAACAGACAGCTCTGAGGGCGATGCCTTGAGCCCCGAGTCCTGAGCCTTGAGCCCTGAGCCAGCGACTCTACGGCCGGCCAATCAGACCCCCAAACCCCAAGTTTGCCAAATCACTTGAGCGTGTTTATGAAATAACGTTGACTCGAGTCCTATATACATTGAACCCTCTGTGTGTGCTTTGTTTGTGCTGCCGGCGCTGTTTCTGCTGTTGCTGCTGCTGGTGCTGCTGGTGCTGGTGCCGGTCTCGCCTAATTACAAAACTCATCCGTGACCGGGGCCAGTCGATTGATTCACAGCAAATGGTATTTTAAATAGTTTCGCTTAGTTTCATTTGGGGCCATCACTTAAGGGCGACTTCAAAGCAGCTGCTGGCCAAGTAAGTAGTTGCCCCCAAGATTGCGTAATGATGCAGACAGACAACCGAAAGTTGGGCCACCGAAAACTGAAAACCACAGGACCATGTGGCGGGTTTAATGAGCTAACAGGATCCAAGGAGGCGGGATGAAGGCGACTCCTTCATCCCACCCGCGGCTGTCGCCCCACCCCGCTTACCGTAATCCTTCGTTTATCTTTGGCCAAAAGTTTTAAAATTAATTTTTAATTGTTTATGCAGCAAAAGTTCAGCCAAAGCAAAAAGAGAAGAACAATGTGAAAAATAAAAACAATTCCTGCAGCTCTAGGAGGAGGTAATAAAGATGCTGTTTCTGTTGTTACCCAGAAGACATGATGCTGCGAATTAAACAATTTTCATTAGGTTAATAAAGTAAATTAACTGGCAAATGAGGCAAAAGACATTATAGTACGACTGGGTAGTATTTTGTATGCATTCTCGTTTGGAATGCCATTGTATCTTCAAAATAGCATTTTCCCTCTTAATAGACACCCCTCATTTTCATAATCACCTTAAATTGATTTCTATACCAATTTGCTGCCCAAAACGGCAGCTGTTTCCAGCAAAGCAAAAGACTTAGCCCAGAGATCGGAGGAGGCCTTGCCTTGACTTTGATGGGGGCCTCCGAGCTTGAGTGAGGCAGCTGTGAATGCAAATTCAGAGATGTATTCAGGGGCAATAATCGGAGCAACAAAGTGCCCATTGATAACGATCGTGTGCATAACCGTACTTGGGTACTACGGCTGTGAAATTTGCATAACATTGGGGGCTCTCGAAAAAGAGTTGACGACGCGATGTCAGCAGCTAAAGTCAACGGAACACAGAGGCAATGCTTTATAAAGGAAAATTATGCAAATTGCTAATAAATTATAGTGAGCCAGCGCGAACGACATGTAAAATAATAACAAGCGGACGCGGAGATGGCGATGGTGAGCGTTCTTTTGGGCGGTGGAAGGGACAGGGGCAGGGGCAGAGGGGCAGCGAATTGAATTACAAATGTAAACACAATGCCACAGGACCACAGGACACAGGGCACAGGACCGGCCGAAGAGCTCCAGTGCCGGCTAGGGCGGGGGACAGGCACTGCGAAATCATTAAAATAATAAAGCGCCGTTCGCTGTTTTTCAAGACGACAACGACGCGATGACGACGATGACAACAGCGACAAGGACATTAACTGGCGAGCGGATAATGGCGAAACTTTTTGACATTTATTGTGTTTGTGTCGAATGTTTATTTATGATTGCACGCGGCCCAGGGTCGGACCGTTCCCGTATTTACATTACAATGATCAGAAGAGCATAACTAACGGCCACATCTCCCCCAGGATGCCCCATTCCCAATGCCCCGTGCCCGGTGCCCGATTCCCGCACCCGATACCCATCGATATCATGTGCTTGTTTGCGTTTGCGAATGCGTATTAAATTAATGATACTTTCTAGTTCATAAAATTCGTTAGGGCTCCGGGCTGCGATTCGGAAAACAGCAAACAGAATTCTGAATCAGAATCTGTTCTGTGTGCGAGTATCAACGTCAAAACACAAATCAAATAATCACATAAATGAGAGCGCGACACTCGTGTGTGCCTATTGAATTGAAACAAATTGATTGTCATGAAACATCGTTTATACGTATTATAATGTGTCATCGGATGTTCATGCTTCGCTTCATGCTATTTAGTATGAAAACCGAAAGTTGAAACCGCCGAAAAAATAATGCACAGTCTGACTTCCATAACTTCGACGGGTCCCAGGCCATCTGCCACATTTTAAATTTGCGTTAAGGGTTTTTCGAGTGGAAACAATTGAATTCACCGCGGATATTTATTGAATTTAAGATGCGCTTAAATAAAATCACTGTGGCTTATCTACCACTCGAAGACAGAGTCTCTTTACAAAGAGTTTTGAAACGATCACTCTAAAATGGACTATTACTCAATGTATATTACTCAATGTTAAATGTTAAATAAAAAATATAATTTTTGTATTTTAAGGAAAATTAGGAAGTTTTTATGAATTAAATGAACAGATTTAAACGAATCTGAATTTTATTATACGTTGAACTTAAATTATTTTTAGGGAAATCAGTTTGCGCTATGGAATGGTCACTATATTAACTTCCTCCATTGGCATGTTTTCACAAGTGGCGATGTGAATGATTGCGATGAAGATGGCGTTGCCGGGTATCGGGAATGTGCGAGGATGAGGGATACTGCTGGCCCCTTTACGAGGGCAATAGTTGAAGCTCCCTTGGCAACAGCCACACCAGCCCCAGCACCAGCGTCTCCAACTCCATATGAAACCGAAACGCAGAGCTCGCAAAATTTATGGTTGTTTACAGCAGATTGCACACCCCATTTGCTTTGTTTTGCACTCGCTGCCACTTGACACACATTTCGGGCCAGACCAAACCTCAAGATGACGATGACTCTTGAAAGCTGTGCGAAAAAAACCCCAACACCCCAACAAAAAAGTATACAAACTTGCACAATTTTGTCTCGTTAATTAGTCCAAGGACAGCGCGAAGGAGGCTGGTCCCCTCGGGAGCGGCAAAGTGAAAGTGCCCCCGACATCATATGCATGATTTGTGAAAAGTTGTTCGAGCCTCACTCCGGCGTCCCCGGGTCCCGGGTCCGGGTACTTTTTCCTCCTTCCAGCGAGCGAGCAGCTTGTTTTGCCAAGTTTATGAATTTCATAGCCAAAGTTTTTCGGCAGCACATAACATGCCTCGAACTTGTAAGCTGCTCCTGCTCTGGTTCGTTACTTCTTGCTCCTCAGTTATTTTCTTGTATCATATTTTCCTGTTATTTTTTGTCCTGGGCCGAGGAGCAAAAATCGTTGGTATCATATCATGAAATATTTGTCTGTATAATATCGTTGTAAGATACAGGCAAGGATTTGACAATTAGCATTAACTATTTAAAAAATACATTAATAGTACACATTCGTTATTTTGTAGTTTCTCACACTATTTTATCGAGAAACATTAAAAATGTATGATCATTTTAAGTCCAAATTGATTTCATCACATATCCAATATCAGTAATTCAAAAGTATTCAATTCCTTAAGCCAAAGGGTCCAGAAGCAAAACGAGACAAGCAAATTATTGCGCTTTACAATAAACGAAACTTATAAGCCGAAAAATTATTAGCAAAACGCATTAACAACCAGCTGTGCGATCGTGCGGCCCGTGCGACCTTTTGCAGGCCATCAATCTTGAGCGGTTCGTTGAACTTTGTGGCGTTTCGGGCACTCCATAGTAAACTGTAGTACGCAAATTACCGATAGCCACTTGAGAAATTAACGCTCAAAACTATTAATAAATGCCCGTGATGCTGTGTGCGAGCAAACGTACGCGCTATCATTAAAACGTTCGAATAATACCTTTGTGTTTTTGCATTAAATCTTGTTAAGAGGGCCCGATGCTCGCTCTTGACCGTGAAGCCAAAGATATGACCATAAACATATAGTAATAGCAATAGCAATCGGATCGAATCCAAAGGCTAGCGAACGACAAACGAAAGCGAAACGCCAAGCATTTAGCTATTTAGTTCCGCACTCGGCAAACTTCTTCAACGGGCAACTCGACCGTTGCACTATGGGCGGGAATGCATTTAATGTTGGCAATGTTGGCGGTTTTCTAATATTCCTTTATATCTCAGTTTTTCAAACGCGACATAAATCAACATAAAGTTTATACTTACGGGTCCGTTAAAAAATGTTTCAAAAAATTCTTCAAAATGTAGTTATTTTAAAAAATGCATTGCGCTTATTGTAATTTCAAGATGCTGTAATGTTTCCTTATAATGTGTATTAGTACTTTTTTTTATATTCTTGGGTAAGCATGCACCATATACTACTTCTAAACCATTGTGTTACATTTGGGATTTAATTGAAACATTATACATACCTATACCTGTCCATTTTATCATCCATTTTGTATTACTACCCACTGTGCAGTGGACCAAACCGGCTACCAATTGGGCCCAATCTTAAGCCATATACGCAAGCAATGAGCAGAGAGACGGGAAGACAGGGGCACTTGTGGGCTCGAGTGGCACATGTTGGGGCTTTGTCCAGATTGATTGTTTTCGTTACCGATTCGAATTCGAGATTCAGATTCGGAATCGGTTTCGGTTTCCGCTGCTGTTTGCTGGCAAACAAAGCGCCGGTCGTTGATTTGCGCCAAGCGGCTAGCACGGCAAACATTTGAGCGTATAAATATGCCGACAAATTGGACGATTAATCATTCGACCCATAGATTCCATCGCCTCAGCAATTAGCTTGGAGATCTATACCAAAATGGTGAATACACTGTCCAGGATCAGGAACATCAGGATTACTTTCAGCTAACACCCCGTATTTGTTTCAGAAACTTTTCATAGCATGCATCTTTATTGCCGCCGCGACGGCTGCAGTGATTCCTGTCGAACAAGCCAGGCACCGTCGCGACGTCTCCGAGATCGTGGGCGAGTACCTCCCGCCGGCTGAGGAAGTTGCTCCCAGCGCTTTCCTCGAGAAGATCGCACCAGTTCAAGACTCCGCCGCCGTGGGAGAGGATGGATACCGGTACAAGACTGTACGCCGCCTGAAATACCGTCAGCGTCGTGATGTTTCCGAGATCGCCAACGAGTACCTTCCCCCCAGTGAGGAAGTTGCCACAGAGGGTCCCATTGAGGAAGCTCCCGTTGAGGAGGCCAGCCAGGACTCCGCTGTCCTTGCCGCTGATGGATACCAGTACAAGACTGTCCGCCGCCTGAAGTACCGTCAGCGTCGTGATGTCTCCGAGATCGCCAACGAGTACCTGCCCCCCACTGAGGAGGTTGCCACCGAGGGTCCCATTGAAGAAGCTCCCGTGGAGGAGGCCAGCCAGGACTCCGCTGTCCTTGCCGCTGATGGATACCAGTACAAGACTGTCCGCCGCCTGAAGTACCGTCAGCGTCGTGATGTCTCCGAGATCGCCAACGAATACCTGCCCCCCACCGAGGAAGTGGTTGCTGATGCTCCCGTTGAGGAAGTTCCCGTCGAGGAGGCCAGTCAGGACTCCGCTGTCCTTGCCGCTGATGGATACCAGTACAAGACCGTGCGTCGTCTGAAGTACCGTCAGCGTCGTGATGTCTCCGAGATCGCTAACGAATACCTGCCCCCCACCGAGGAAGTGGTTGCTGATGCTCCCGTTGAGGAAGTTCCCGTCGAGGAAGCCTCCCAGGACTCTGCTGTTCTCTCTGCCGATGGCTACAAGTACAAGACTGTCCGCCGTCTGAAGTACCGTCAGCGTCGTGATGTCTCCGAGATCGCCAGCGATTACCTGCCCCCCACCGAGGAAGTGGTTGCTAATGCTCCCGTTGAGGAAGTTCCCGTCGAGGAAGCCTCCCAGGACTCTGCTGTTCTCTCTGCCGATGGCTACAAGTACAAGACTGTCCGCCGTCTGAAGTACCGTCAGCGTCGTGATGTCTCCGAGATCGCCAGCGATTACCTGCCCCCCAACGAGGAGGAGGTGGCTGCTGCCGAGCCAGTCGAGGAAGTGGCCCATGACTCCGCAGTCCTTGGCGACGAGGGCTACCGGTACAAGACCGTGCGCCGCTTAAAGCTGCGCCATCGCCGTGCCCTGTAAGCTAGACAGTCTGTAGCTGTACTTGTATCCGAATTTGTACCTGATCTGCTCGCTCACGATTGTAGCACCCACCAACCTACTAGACCATAAGTTTTGCTATTATTTAACGATTGAAATCACCGAATAAATACAACGAAAATTGTTATCCCATAACCGGCGAGAGAGCCTATTATATTTTTTACTATACCACGAATATTGCTACATATGGAGTAGATTTGTTCGCACCTGTTGGGATTGGGTGAGGCGGATTCGATTCCATAAATTGTGTACCTTTTCGCTTAGTTATGACAGCAACAGTTAAGCTCATGGCTCAGCGCACAAGAACGCAATTATCCAAAAAGGACCGGGAGTGAGCCTGAGGAAGAGGTAAAGGGTCAGACGACTGGTCAGGACTCGGGACACGACCCTGGGGTCGCAAGTTCTTGCACCTTGCGCCGGGGCGCAACTTCAGCGAACTCCAGCAAATACTTTAAGCTATGCTTTTGAAGATGTTAATCTCATGTCAAGTCCACTTTACACACAACGCCAAGGGCTTGTGCCCCGGCGGTGCCATGTCCTTCCATAGCCGCCACCTCATTCTTTTGGCTCACCACCCGCCAGGAACAAAGTCACCCATTGATTTGCGGGTGTGTGTTTGGTGTTGGCAGTCGAAGGAGCACAAAAAAAAAACAAAGTTGTTAAGTTAAAAGGCATTTGAACCGCAACGAGCCAAGGATTTCGGCCAGGATCTAACAACTTCCTCTGCACGCGCCTCCGAAAAACAGGGCCAAGAGAGGGGGCTCAAGTGGGCAGGACCGTTTGGACAGACCAACTAATAATAATTTATCGATCCCCTAGCCCAGGCAGCCGCATACGTGGGTCGCCCTATGATTTATGGCAGCCTGGGACTCGGACTCGAACTCGAACTCAGACCCGGATCCGGACACAGGCCCGGTATCGCGCTCGGGTGGGCGGAACCTCGAAAAAAGGACGCAAGGAGCTCGCACACAAACCAAAGGTGCCAGACAGGCGGCCAGCGCAGTGCCAAATTGGTTTAATGTGTGGTTAGACAACTTATTTAACGTTTTCAAGTGGTTAGCGCCCACACAATCTAGCTTTGCCAGATGTGGAGCAGGGACACGCGTCACTCGATACACGGACTCAGTGTCCGGGCACTCAGGTGCTCTGGCTCTCATTGCCCGGGGTCAGGAAGTGGTTTAGCTACACTAAAACTTTACTAATTTAAGTATTTAAGTGAGTTAAAATAGATTATATAACAAAATCTGCGCCTTTGCATTGTCGGGTTTCGAAACACGTTGTTTTGGCTTTAAAAACTATACAATATAAAAATTGATACTATATTTTTACTATCCCATTCGGTATATACAATATAGTTTTTAGCAATGTACAAGTCTCCGAAATTGTTGGCAATTTTTTTGACTGTCGTCCGTTTTGTTGCCTTTTGTTTGGCCACATAAATCATAGACTGGCGTTATTTACTCGTTTGTCGAGCGGCAAACTGGTTACGTATGCCACTATCTGTGGTATCTACAAGTGCACAGCCCCCGGCCCAACGCCTCCGCTCCCGGGAGCCCTTGGATCACACATCTTGGGGATTGGAGCAGCCGAAGAGGAGGGGTTCATAAATCAGTTGAAGCCATTTTGTAAGCACCCCATCATGCCGAAATTATGACATCATTAAAACAATTATCTGCTCTAAATTATATGATCTGATATCTCGAGACGGGGAATAGTTTCGTTACTGGGGGCGGGGGAAATCACATAAAAATTTTATGAATTATTTCAAATATTTTCAATTACCCGAGGGTTCAAGTTGCGGCGGACCGCATTGAATAGATTTATGCTCCACTCGAGCGTGCCACATTAACAGAGGACATTCCTTGGGCGGCCGGACCGGCGTCTGTAATGAAAGTGAAATTATGGCTCTCGACCCCCTGACCCCATGGCGAATGCCTCGAAATTTTAGCTTGATTAAAATTCAAAAAGTTCATGTGACTGCAAACCATAATTTATCGCTTAATGGCCTCTCATTACTGGAGTGCGGTGTAATTTGTTGATCCAACTGTCAGCAGTCAACATTCGGGGCCGAAATCAATTCCTGTCGCTGATTAGCGTAGCTTTCATATTTTCTCCCGCATGCAAATGGAGCGATTCCGGGGATAGGAAAAGACTTGGAAAAATCGGAACCTTCTACTTGCATGTAATAAAGAGATACGTCACATCTCTTACAGTTTTTGTGAATCTAATTACCAAAACAAGGCCGTAAATTACATTTTATATACATTTAATTCTCTTTAAATATAGGAGATTATATAATTCAAATTCGAATGTTTCTACTAATATAAAAGGATATTAGTATTCATCCCGGATTCATCTTCGAGACCGGAGTCGATCCTCAGAAATAAATTGATATTTTTCTCTCCCTGCAGGACTCGGACCCGTCATGGACATGGACATGGCTATATCCCTCACTGTGTGGTAAACATGGTGCAGCAACTTTATGACCACAATATAATTTATTCAATGCCATTTGGATGTCGGAGGCGACGGAGAAGGCGACACGGACGTGAAGGCGGGCGAGCAAGACAAGCAATTGACATTTTTGTGACTTTTGAAAACTATAAAATGTGCAGCTCGCTCGGAACTGGGAACCCGGAACGAGCCAGCCAAGGCGAGAGCATAATGATGACGGGCATAAAGACCGAATGCTATACGTATATGTACAAGCCGGGGTATAAAAATAACCCCAGTGCGCCCCCGCCCAAAGTTGCTGGGGCGAAATAATAAAGTTGCGCTTGATTATGTGTCTCGCTGTGGCTGGTGCTGCTCGGACACAAAGAAGTAAATACAAATACTCGTATGCCCGGCCCGGCAACTAGACTAAAATTGTCAGCGTGTCAGGACTTACAGGACATTACACGTCCGCCCACGAGGATCCGATGGCCACAGGACCTTGGCCATTTGTCCAACAACAACGGACAAAAGTGAGGAGAGCGTATGCCGGATATCCTTTTTGACATGTCATTAAATTTTATATACACAATAATTTTTCACAATTTGCTTTATGGCCATTTGAAGAGTCCGCCTCTGCCCCGAGTTCAAAATTCTCCGCACATCCTCGGGGAAACATCGACACCCTGACTAAGGTTAAGACATCGGCAACAGCCACAGAATTTAGCAATGTGTGATATGGACACAGGCGTTTCAAATACTCGGAAAATACCTAAAGTTTGTGCTCCGGGCCACCGGTGGACATGATGGATGGCTGGACATGGGGTCAAGCAAGTGAAATGGAATCGGTATAAAATTGGGTTTAGAATATTCAATCATTCTCCGGTTTGGGCTTAAGCCTCCTTTCAGTGTCTCAGTGTTGTGTTGCCAAATTGAAAATTATTTGTTGTGCTTCCTTAATGAATTGATGCTGTAGCGTTTTGCATAAATAATAAGAGGAAAAACGGATTCATTTGGCATTCCTTTAAGTGTTCATTGTTGTACCGGGTTAGAGAAAACTAATCAAGATTATTGCTACTTGGACGGGATTATGTATTCATTCTCCTCAAATTGTGCACAGAAAAATAAAGTTGTTCTTGTTTGGATAAACAACCTTCTGTACGAGATATTTCCTAAGAAATTAGTTTTTAATTTTTGCAGAGTGTAAGGGTTCATAACTATCAACAAATACTAGAATATCAGCTTTTCTGTGCGGAAAATAACCTTCAACTGCATTACTTGATGACAACGCACCATATTATTACTCGTAATAATCATCCTTTGGGAAAGCAAACACCAAGCCGCAGGACGATTATGGCAGCCATCTCTCCATAGAGGTAAGTCTCCCGTTTGGTTGTAGGACTTCATCAGAAAAGGACACTCGTACGTACCGTATAATTTTACGGTCATTAAGTATTATTTCAAAATTCGAACGTAGGAGCCGCTCTCTTAGCTAAGCTTTCGTTTGTTTGTGTCCGGTTGTTTCTAGATTGCTAAAATTATAGCTTTTATTATGATACACCGGCGTCCGGGTCAAGTGCCGGTGCCGGGTGCTGTTAAATTGGCTTAAGGTGGAATTATAGAGTAGCCAAACGAATCGAATCGAATTGAATCGATAGCTTTGGCTTAGGGAGGGAGCCAAACAGTCAACCCAGCAGGAGAGACAATCCACACAAAATGCAAAGTGAACTTGAAAGCGTTTTTCAGACATTTGAGGGGGGGGGAGGCAATTCAAAGGAGCTGCATATCCTTGCCCCTTCGTCCTGCCCTTAGTTAGCCATATGTGTTGCCCGTCAACCAAAGCCAAGTCACTCTCTCTGGCAATAAAGGAAATCTTCTTACAAAACATTCGCTTAAGTTTATTCAAACAAACTTAGATAACACTCCAAGAAAAATACTGCGACTGCGACTATGACTGGGAGGAGGTGGAAGGAGATGGCGGGGATGGGGTTGGGAATCCTGGCAAGACGCACAGACAAAGGAGCCACCAATCAGTCAGGCGGAATAAGCATCACCGCACGAGCCCTCGAACTTTTCCTCGTCCTCGTTGGCCCCGTTCCAATCTCCTCCAATTACAATGTCCTTTGTTTTATATATGTGACTAGCTCCACTGAGAAGAATTATTTGTGAAAAATATTTTTACTAAACAATAAAATGCTAAACATTACATTTTCCTTTAAGTTGCAGGTTATATTTACACACAATTTAAAATACCTTGCCCTTGGAGGTTTACCAAGACTTAATGTTTATTTTTTACCAGTCCGTACCCCATTTCCGAGTGTGTCTAGTCTAGGAAAGCTATGGCAGGAGCAACCTAAACGCTTACTTTCTCTCTCACTTCGTTGGCCGTTTTTGGCCATTTTGTGTCTGCTACGTTGGCTCGGATTAAATGTATGACCGAGGAGCAGTTCAAAACCATGATTACACTTCAATCTATTTTCTCCTTCGGTCGGTCGGTGGGCCGGTCGGTGGACTGTTTCCATTTTGTTTTATGTCTCCCCACACAAAAATGGGATTGTTCGGAGAAAAATGCGTTTCAAAGACATGTATAAAATGCTTTGGGGGTATATTGGATATAAACCATTGAATTTAATCAAAAAGGATTTAGGTCTCTGCGTGGGCTGCTCCAGCCGGGCCAGGCAATGGGTTACTTCGGCTTGACCTTGCGCCTTGAAAAATCGCGCACTCTGCGCCACGTGCCACCCACCGGAAAGCCAGCCAGCCAGCCAGCTACCCACTCCCACTCCCCGCGACTCGGGACGAAAGTGGTCATAAACCTAGTGGAGTAGTAAAAGTGAGTTGTAGATTCTGGGGACATGATGTCCTGATAGCAGGAAGGTTGCTCAATTGCTGCCCCAAATAGTTCTTGTTATTATTATTCAAATTGCTGGGGAAACGGAAGAGGTTTTAGGGAAATGTTCCAACGATTTTACAACCCAAGGTAAATCTGTTTTATTTCGGGAAGCTCTTAAAAATCCTAAAGACTTTAATATACAAACTTATCCCTTAACAGTTTTGTCCAGCTTATGGTCCATAAAGTGCGCTCTTTAGTTTGATCATTTCCCAGATCATTTATCAGATTGCAGGGGGCTTAAATTCACTGGAATCTAGCTTGCTGTAATAGTTAAAATATTTGGCTGGCAATAACCAACATTCAGAATGGCAAAAAAACACCCGAAGGGCTATGTAGTCTACAATACTATTGTTTTAAAATGTTCCGAGCTTTGGCAAACCTGGCAGATACACGTGTCGGCCTGCACTTTTGGGCACAATCTGTTGCCGGCTTTTGAGATTAAAGTCGAAAGCCGCAGCCAGACGGGGGACCCACCATCCACACTTGGCTTTCCGGAGGCACAGACGCCATTTTAAACGTTGCACAGGCAAAAAAACACTTTCAGCAATTTGCTGGCAAATGCATAATTAAGTTATTAGGACAACAACGAAAACACTGCAGGCTAACGGAATTATCTAAGCGTGGATCCCGGGGGAGAGGGGAAGTGTTCGCCTGCAGGGGTTGAAGGTTGAGCTCGGGGTGGAAATGCACTCCGGGATCACAGGACCAACCAGTGGCAGCCCGTGCGGGGCATCCTGTCTGGCCAACCACCAGCAGGCAGAGAGCGGAATATGCTGAGCGGTGCGTGCAGAAAATTTGTTAACCGTTTGCCAGCCTGTCTCCTGCCTCTTGCCACCCATACCGCCTCCCAAAAAAAACACCGCCGGCGGCATTATCAAATCACACTCAAAAAAAAAGAATGCTACAAAATTGATTTGAATCCTACAACGTGGTCTATTATATGTTTCAAAGAAGAAAATGTATAGTAAGGTAAAATGTATTAGCTTGTAAAAATTTTAATTAATTTAAAATCACATTAAATTTGGCATATAGTTTTTTATATTGGAACTTTCATGTGATTTTAAATTTATAAATTATGAAGAATTTTCTGAAATCAGGGCTACGATCTTAAAGTTTTTGCTGTGGCATTATAATTAGTATCTCAAAAAAAGCGTTAATTTTTTAAATTAAAACTATTTCAAATGTAAGAAGCTTTTCATGATCATAACGTCTGTGTTTGCTTCCGTACTCTGCCGCTCCTAGTTGTTAATTTGCCATGTCACCAGGATCTATTAAATGTTTTTCCATGTAGCTCACTTCCCTCCCAGGAAGGCTGGCAAATATTGTGGATTTATATTTCCTATGGGCGGCAACCGGCTCCGCCCCTTTTTGGCCCAAACACTCATACATTTCGAGTTAGAAAACTGGCGGCGATTGCTCAGACGTTATAATTTGCAATCATGCTGAGTGCAGCGGCGGCCCGAAAGCCAGGAGGGGATGGATGCCATAGACTCTCGACCAGGAGACGGAACGGTATAGGACTGAGCTCGAGGCTGGGCCGCAGGATGAGCCGGGATTCAGGATCCAGCAAGTGGTTGTTGACTGCCGGATGCTTAGCCAGGACTTAGCTGTTATTACGCTCATGTGTCACTGTGGCCAGGACCACTGGCCAAATGCGTGTGCCTGCTCTCTCTGTCCTTTTTTGCAGGGAGTATCTGTATGGAGCTCATATTTTATTCAACATCTGGCGACTATCCCCTGTTGTCCTTTCGCTCGCACTCGCTTGCCACTCCGGTTTTTTTGACGTCTGCAGACATTTTGCCAAGTTAATCTCCGGTTTGTTTTCCTGATAATGGGTTTGTCAGCGGTACTTTGTGAAGCTCTCTCTCTCTTTCCCTCTCTCTCTCTCTCTATCTGTTTCCTTTCGTCCTGTGTCCTGTACGGGTGTATATCTATATTAATATTTGCATGCATAAATGCAGTTGTAGTTGTAGTCCCTTTTTGACTGTCTGTCTGCTTTTCTTCCTTTGACGGACTCGTTGCTGTTGGTCCTTGTTACTCAAGCTCACATTCACCCTGTCAGACGGGGAATCAAGCGAGAGCGGAACAAAGTTTAATTGCAAGAGGCAATCGTATAATTAATACAAAAATTATGCAACTTATTGAAATTTTTAGATGATACTATACCATTTCCTCTATATATTTATATACCGAATATATTTTTAAGTAGCGTCCTTTTAAATATAACATATGAGAATATTATCTAACCAGTTTCCGAATCGTATTATCAGTATTATCTATACCAACTTTCACAATCATTGGAAACATAAAAATGCACCAAACGTATACCCTCGCCTAAATCACCTTTCTTTCGCGCCATACCCTCGACACACCCATCATTCGGGGACATGAAAATGGTGTTGCGTGCCTGCCACGCCCACAAATTTTATCTTGTACCCGCCCCCAAATTAATCAAGCGGCTGTTGCAATTTTCCCGCCACACCCGTGCACTGTGTGCGGTTCAATCTGCTTCGTCAGGATCAGCATCAGCATTGGACACCAACGGACACCGCCTGCCGGTGACACGGTCGGAGTCCTGATGCAGCTCCGAAGGTGGATCCTTCACACAGCTGTCCTGCAATGGCTGGCTGGCTGGCTGATTTTGACAAGCTCAATTAGGGCAGCAGCACTCTAACCGGATTGAAATCCGGATTGGGATCGGGATTGGGAAGCCGGAGCTAGGTGGGTGAGACCTTGTGAGAGCTGTTATTCTTGCACTGTTTTCGGTCATAATGGGTCCCACAGCGCACACCAAAAAGAAATCGTTTAAATTAATTGCAGTTTTAAGCAGATTGAAACTTGTTAAACAGCGAGCCAACGAGCTTACAATCCGCAGCTGTCGGTGAAGTTTTCCCCGCCCGCTTTTCCGTTTTTCCAGCGGCCACGCGCACTGCACCGCCCGCAAGCACACACGCACTCGCAAACTGCACTTAAGATGATAATCATGTTTACGTGGCGCAAGTTAAATTGCTAACGTAATGGACTAACAGCAGGTGAGGAGGTGCTCTGCTCGCAGGGTACTCGAAACGGAGCGGTAGCCCAGCTCCAAGGCTGCCAGTGCAGTGAGGAAAAACAGATCTATAAAGAGTGTTTCTTTTTTTCCTGCTTCAAAAATTGAAAGTTGATACCCACAAGAAGCCCACTAAGAAAAGATAGAAAAGATAACTATAGAGCATTGCAAAATTGTTAAGTTCTAAGTCAACCTTAAAACCTTAACTCAACCTTAAAATATGAGTATTTTATACACTTTTCGAAATTAAAATACTATTTTTAAAATCTTTTCTAAATATTTGCGAATCCTGTGCCATAAAATATGAATCCAGAATTTTCTATGATGTATTCAATAAAGTAGTGCATGAGTGCATGAAATTTAGCAGCAAACCCATTAACTAACCAATTATTGATGGAAATTTCGCAATCTTCTTTATCTATGGATATTAAAACTTCCAATAGCATATCAACATATTGTATATACAATAGTAACACCAATTATAGAATTAAATGCTAGGAACTATAGTTTTTCAGGAAATCGATAGAGTTATTCCTTCGATACTTGATATTTATCTGAACATTTTTGACTCGATGTTATTTGATTTTGGCGAGTGCATGAACTCAAGCGGTTCATGCAGCTCATGCGTGCAGCTCCTGTCAGCGGCACATTTCGGCTGCTTGCAAGTGGCTGGCCACCTGGATGGTATGCCTTGAAAGAAAAAACATTTGCTTGGACGGGCTCCGGAGCTGCAAGCGGAGGGGCATCACAGGATTGGATCGCTCTGCCGGCTCTGCGCTGCTCCCGTGTGGTGTGCGCTTCATTGGACAACTGAATATGCAAATTGAATTGAGCGTATTATCGAAAGCAGGGAGGATGGGAAGGGCATGGCCGGTGGGCGTGGTCCTGGCTGCAGGTAAGCATCCTCGGCCTGGCCATCAACATAATCGCTCAAGCCAAGGGCTTTGGACGGGATTGCTATGGCAATGACGATGGCGATGGCGATGACGATGGCGATGGGATCGGTGGTGCTTCTTCTGTTGCCATTGGTGCCCAGTGGGCCAAGATGGTGGCAAATGGTGCACAAAATTAAAATTTTAATGGCCAGCAGCTGATGCTTGTTTGGTTTTGCCTTCGGGGTTTGCCATGGCTTTTCAGCGGATGGGTTTTTGAGCCAAACAAAAGCACGATTAAGGCCAAGACTACGGACGGAAAGCTGCTCTAAAATCATTGTGGCCCGCATATGAATACGAAAAGTTGCCTGCATATTTTGGGGCACCTCCGAGAAAAACAAGCAAAGTTGTTCCAGATGTTTTGCCTGCCTTTAGGATGCTCGGCGCGAAATCTCTTCGAGCATCTTTAATGGACACCGATAAATTGATGAATGCCCTTAATTTATTTTAATGAGCATTGAATTAAAGAGCAAGGAAAATAATATATAAGATCACAATACTCTCTTAATATTTTTATATTCGGTTCTTATAAAGAACAAGGGAATATTGAATTCTTACGTATGTATGTATGTATATCTCTCGATTCCCGTGGCGTCTACAATTTTAAGTCTAGAATCAGAAAATTCTGATATTATATTGGTAAAGCCAATATTTATCGGTTGCTCTGGTGGAAACTGAGACAACAATCTTTCCTGCTTTTTATTCTATAAATATATATTATTTCATAAAAAGTAATTTAGAGACAAATTGACTTCTAATTAGGTTTTCCCGGAAGAACATTTTCATACAAACTAATATTATTGCTGCAAATGATCGATTTTTTAAAAATTTTCTGAATATGCCCAGATCTCGTACTCCAGAATACCGGGAATTAAACCTTTTCCTTAAAGATGACAAGATCTTGTACTCCTAAGTAAAACCTCTTACCGCACACTAGTAGGTACACTCTTTCCATTCTTAAGTCATCCCCCCAAACGACATTCTGAGTACCGAGAGTGGAAATGATCTGATATTTACAAATTTAATAAAGATCACAACAAGCTGTTGTACTCTAACCGCAAACTAATACACTGATTCGGCTCTTTAGTCTTCCCCTCAAACGACATTCTGAGTGGGTTCCAAGAGGGGGTAACTTTTGAAAAATGATCTGGAATTTAAAAATTTAATGAAGATCACAACAAGCTTTGATACTGCCGGAGTACCGGGTATAAAGCCTCTAACCGTAAACTAGTACACTCTTTCGGTGCTGTAGTCTTTCCCTCAAACGACATTCTAAGTGGGGCTCCGAGAGAACACACAAGTATCTGGTTGATTGACGCGTGTAAACAACGCTTTTTTTGTCGAAAGCAGAAGAGGCCTCCAGTCAGTCAACGGCGAGCGCTGTTCGAGAGCGGGTGCCTCGAAAAAAACCAAAATATATAGAATTATATATAACAAAGAACCGTAGCCGCAGCCGAAGCCGCAGCCGCCGCTGCGACAAACCGAAAGCGGGCAAATACATGGCGAAAGAGCTCACACAAATTAGCGCTATGTAAAAGTCCGAAAAACCTAACCAGAAAATTGGACAAGTGTCGCCGGTGGTTGGGCAATAAAATAGTTGTTGCCGCATCCCGCGCTAACCCCGACGTTTGACGTCACAAATGCCGCGATGACGTCGCCAATTAGTGCGGCGGTGCAGCGGCGGAGGCAGCTTCTGTGCAGTGTTGAAAGTTTGCGCGGTCGGGCCCGTCAAGTGCTAAAATGTGTTATTAATTTGCATATTGAGTTTTTGGTAATTGAACGAACAAAGCTGCTTCATCCGACCACCTGCCACCCCGCCTTCTGCGTCAAAATCGTTTTAACCAAAGCTACCACAAAGTGCCACTTGTGCTGCATCCACACCCACAAAGCCTGGCACTCTTTTTGTTTTTAACCCGCTTATCTGGCCTCTGTCCCACTTCGCTTATCTGCCCGTGGAAATGTGTACAATATTGTTATCAGTCGTTTACCAAACATTTTTTGTAACCTGTGTGCCGGCTTTATTTCCAGTACAGTTCCTTAAAAAAGTGACATTTATTGTCAGTATTTTTTCGGAAATATTTCATTGTGTGCCTTGAGTTTCAGTAAATCCATAAGTAACTCTTTTTTAGTCATGAAAGAACTAAATAATAGAACTGCCATTAACCCCATTCGCCTCTTTGCTCACTCTTTTCAACTTTGCAACTTTTATTTTTGTTGGCCAAACGCAGCCCGCCCGGCATCTCTCTCCAAAGTTGCGGTGCGCGATTTGGAACATGTTAATGCAATTATAGCCTGTTATTGGGAACGAAATGTTTGAATTTCTACCTGGAAGGGGCCAAGGGGGTGACAGGCAGGCGATGCGGTGGTTGCAGTGATTACTTGCGCCGCTAATTAGACAATGTCGGCGGTGCCACAGGTCAACAATGTGCGACAGTCAGAGGTAGTCGAATAGATACTGTGCAAGTAAATGCAAGAAAATATACAAATTTGGAATATTTTGGATATCAGCTTAGTCAGTTTATTTGGGCGTATATTTTCACATGCAAACGGCTGTGGTTAAGGATTCCCCAACTGAAACATGCCTCGAACATGAGTTTTGGCGGTCGTGTTGCGGGGCTTTTGCTAAATGGGCCCTACATCTACGCCAGGCAAAGATATTGTAGCTGAAATTCGAGCCGACATCATCGGATGAATGGCACGATTGTTGAAGAGGTGGTGGTCGGCATGCGCAGGGAAATCCAGCCCCTCGACTGGGAAGGCTATCAATGACCGTAACGCTGTCACTGTCGCTGTCAGTGTCATTGGACACACACACCGTTTTTCCAGCTCGATGCAAATCGAGCAAAATAAGCGGTTTCCAGCTAATCCAATTTCAATGCATTGCAGGTGCTGGACTCCGATGTGGCCGCCCTGCTGGACGAGGTGCGTGAGTTCAACGAGGATCTCGAGGAGATGCGACGCCTGGACGCAATGATCGAGGCTCTGAGGGACTACGGCGGGCCCACGATCTGTCACGAGTGGCCGTATCCCCTGATCTTCAAGGGCACAATCGACGAGGCACACCTAGCACAAATCCTGAACGCCAGCGAGCGGAAGCTGGACCAGGAAGTGACCTTGGAGAAAATAACCCAAGGCAAGGAGCCAACACATAAACGCTCCCGCTTGTTGAGATTTGCGAGGAAGAAAAGACAACCCGAACGATCGAACGATCTCCAATCACCGGATTGATAGACTCTCTACAAGAGCTCGCCAAAAGCCAGACCACAATCGTGCCTTCGATTTCTTAATAAAAGTCCAACAATTCCATCGAACAACTGAAAAACCCGCATACAATACGTTACAAAGACTGTATAACCTAATTCCCTTTAATCACAAACCCTAAGCTATCAGTTTTTATTTAATGTTTAAGCTGAGTATTCGAATTTTGTGTGAAAACCCATTGAAAAGTAAAATTAAAAGACAATTTTATTGAATTCTTTAAAGCGAGTTCATTGCCGTGTTATTCCGTGCTTCACAGATGTTTTTACTAGAGCGCCGGCTGAAAATCCAAATAATATGCCAACATCATTTAATTATTTTTAACAAGATAATTAGTATCCCAGATGGTTTTCCCAGAGTGCTGTTGAAGTTGAAACTGCGGCATGGTCTGCTGTTGCTTCCGATTGTTAAATTTGCTGCGGTTGCTCACATCGGCAACATTTCGATATTAGCCCCCACCGCAAATATCTTGATGAATTGACTATATTTGCGGTGGCGGTACGCATTGATTCCAGCTGGCAACCAAACGCGCCAGCAAAACCTGGAATTGGTTGTGCCCCTTCAGCAAATAATTGATCCCTAGGCCGTGGGCCGCAACAAGTTACCGCACCTAATTAAAACGACTTCACACGCAGCATCTTGGAGCGACATGAACTGCCAAGTGGCCACAACAAGTGCCCTCTTATGTGACGTTTTTTGTGCAACACCAGAAGCAATAATAAAGCTCATTTCTGTAGGTCTTTGTGCAGCAAGGGTGTGCGTATGGATAAATTATTCATAACAGTATTATCAGCTTTTCTGCGCTCCGCCAGGCTGATTAAATTGCTTGCCCATCGAAAATGAAAAGGCCAAGGGAATGAATCCGCCGGGCGGTGGCCACTTGGAGGGCCAAAGGGCGCCAAAAGCTTGTAATGAGACACTTGGTGCTCGGCACAGCAGGGGTCATCGCAATGGAACCGAGGCAAAAACAAACAAAGCTTCAACATTACCTAGGATATACTTGAGTTCTATTTTTTGACTGCTATGAAATTATATTATATTTGCGCGACAAATATTCAAAAACATTGAATTCCACATCATTTTTGGTACAACTTATGAACCATGAAAGCTGTCATGCATTTTACCTTATATAATATAACATTATTCTTCTCTAGATACCAATGTGGTAAACATAAGGTGTTCAAACTCACTTTGGAATTCTACGAATCAATGTTGCAAAAACTTAACCATATCTAATACACGTATTGTCATCAAAGTTTTAGCAACTGCTAACATATACCATAACTCCGTTTGCGTGGCGACATAAAATTACTTTACAACTGAAAGATCTTTTAATTTTAAATAAGATCTATAGAACTTTGCAAGATCTATATCTATAGAACTTGGACTTCACTAAAAAACTATAGATAGAAATAAAATTACCAAAATAATCTTAGAAATTTCCATAATACGGTGTACTTATAAATAGTACTATGTTATAAGTTAGCTTAAATTTATTAATGTTTTCGATATCCACACTGAGGCTCTTATTTTCACCATAATTGTACCTAATAATCGAGGTGTCCGACTCGGTGTGGGCGCTTGTGAGTTCTTTGTCTCTGCGTTCCGCTTGCAATTTATCAACTTGTCCGGCTTTTGGTCCCTTCCCCAATCTCTTTCTCTGGACTTGCAACCTGCCGCTGCCCCTGCCCCCTGACACCCATTCAGTGTGTGGTCAGGGACAATTGCAATGGAGCACTGTAATTATTAAAAAGTAAATAACAACAACCGCCACAGCAGAGCGACAGCAGCAACAATCGCGATAATGAGCACAAGAGCAATAATGCACTGAAAACAAACGAAAGACGATGTAAGAGATTTATTCGGATTAAATACTTGAAGATTTACTATATGAAAAGCTGCAAAACTATACATTTTTAATGATCCTTCTCTTGGTTTTGCACAGCTGAAATATAGCTCATTAATGTTTCAAGTGTGCGGCCATGAAAGCGAAAGTGAAATTGTTGCAAAGAGCGACAAAGGGAAGGCCAAAGGTTGAACGTTGAACGTTGAGGCTGCCGAGCTGTCCGCCCGATTCCGGTAGCACACTTTTATCTAGAGCAGCGGCGGCGGGACAGTAGCATGGACATTTTCCATTTTGGCCAGCGCAAAAGCCTGCAAAATTAATGGCCAACAAGGATGTCAACGGCAACTGCAACAGCAAAAGCAACAACAGCAACGGTGGAAGCCACCGCAACGCAGGGTCGGTAAACAGGGATCGGGGTTAAGGGCTAACAGTCAGCGCAGCGCAGCGGGTTGGACGGACAAACCGTCAATGTAAACAATGCCCAAGTGCGGCAGCCAATATCAACGGGCGCAGCTGCATATGCAACAACAGAATCGCAGCATGCAACAGCTTTGATAAACCTGGGGCAAAAATAACTGAGATTGGAAGTCAGCGCTAGCTTAAATGTATTTTAAAGAGAGCTCTCATAAAAGTTGTTCATAAAAGTTTGCATGTCGATAAAGTGTTAGTTTTTATATTAATAAACTTAAAACTCATAAAGCTAAAATTTAATGAATACAGACAATTTCTTCAATGCTTAAGAGCACCCCCTACGAGTATTGGGAGTTATCCCATGTCGTATGAGTAATATTTAGCTGTGAGTATTCAGGGAGGATCACAAATCGTAGTGAAATTTGTATGCATAATGTTTTTTTAATAAACTCTTGAGTAGTGGTATAAGTTATACCAGGTTCCCATAAATAAAAAAGTATATTGGATTCTTTCGAATTTGTCCGTCTGTCCGTATGAACCACACCACTTTCGCTGGGAAAACCATCCCGATATTCCAGAGACCAATGCCCAATCTCAAGAAATAAATAATTATTAAGTTTAAATTTATTTAAATTCTCAAATGGTTCTGACGCCTTATTTTTAAGGGTTTTTGGTCTGCGTTCCCAAACAGTGCAGAGATGATTAGGTTGTAGTGGAACATTCTAGTTTTCCATCTTGTTATTTAGGCGCACGTCCCCGCGGAAATCATAGAGGACGTCGATGCCCCTATACGATGCTGATGACAATGATGATTGCACGAAAGGCACCGAAGAATACGTGGATCAGGATCATCACGCTGAGGCAACATACTATCTAACTGCACCTATGATCGCATATTCAAATAGCTGTTCCATGATTTCGCATATTACGAGGGCGGTTTGATAAGTCCGTGACTTTTAGTGGTCAGTTGCCCACTAAAAGATTACACTTGACGGCAGCACTGTTGCATTTGGAATAACTACTCGGGAAATTCAAAAAGTCACGGACCTATCAAACCGCCCTCGTATATTGATTTTGTATTACTCCCAACCTTTTCTATCAGTTTTAACATCGTT
Organism: Drosophila ironensis; assembly: GCA_021223825.1. Taxonomy (NCBI): domain Eukaryota; kingdom Metazoa; phylum Arthropoda; class Insecta; order Diptera; family Drosophilidae; genus Drosophila; species Drosophila ironensis. The sequence goes on from JAJJHQ010011965.1 coordinate 4,063,708, forward strand.
TTAATTATGCGATGCCCAAGTAAATATATCCTAAAATACGAGTACATCTTAATTACACAAATTTTTCCGTAATTTAACAATCAAATGTTCTCTTTTGAGTTGATATTTAACACCGCAATTATAGGCAATCCTTGACACTTTGGGCCCTGTTGCGTTCGAAAGTTCAATGCACGGCAACGTGGCTAATAATGGGAATCAAACAAGATTGCTGGCAAGGGGCGTGGTACTGGGGTCCTTGGCAGGATCTCTCGCACCTGCCTGGGCTGCCAATCAACGGCTCAGTTCTTGTCCGGGGGCCAGACGTCTGCTGGCTTTCTTTTCCGGCGGGAAACAGCCGGCCGAGGAGTGGAAGCTTTGACTCATAAATGCCAACGCACGCACCTCCTGCTGCTGGCATTTTCGATTTTTGTTCTTGACGCCGCCAACTGGCATCAATTAAACTCAAATTGTTGCAGTGTCTTCGATTGATGCGTCCGACTCCCACAGTCGAAAGGCACTTGAAGAAATACGAGAAGTCAAAACCAACAGAAAAAGTTCCTAAAGCATAAAATCTAACAAGTACGAACGATAATAGTCGAGTGTATCGTCTATAAATACCCGGATCTCAGCACACACCTGATTTTTAAAACATTATAATAGCATTTAAATTGTAATGTTTTGTCATTTGTGTTTTTAGGGGTGTGTGTGCGATATGTTTCTATGGAACAGCTTGTGAACGCAACATATTTTTGAAATTTTCGCGGATGAAAGTAGGTGTAACCGGTTGATTTTCACAACATTGATAGATATTGGCTCTACCAATGTACTATCCAAATTTATCAAAATTTAGTATCACTAGAGTTAAAATTGTGAGCGCCACCGAATTTTGCGGTTCGCGGGATTGCGTTTAAAACAAACTTGTACTGAACTGGTATCACACAATTATGAATATGGAATTAGTTTTTCTCTATCTATTATAGTTTTCAAAATCAAGGTGTTCATACGGATAGACGGGCGGACGGACGGACAGACGCACATGGCTAGATCTAGTCGGCTGTGGATGCTGATCAAAGTCGGAAAAGCTTTCTTCTCCCTATTACCTACATTCGTAAGAATTCAATTTACCCTTGTTCCTTTTAATAACCGGTTATAAAAAATATACTTGATACATTAAAATAGTCCTTTCAAGTGACAAAAAGTATCAATTAGGTACAATTTTTTCGATTTTGATTGATATTTTCAACTCCCAAAACCAGTCTGACCTTAAGCATAAGCAGAAGATTCCGAAAAAAATAATCGTTAATACCCATATCATTCTCGAACCTTATACAATAATAGTTGTAAAATATGTTTTGAATTGATTGCTTCTCTCAGTGTTTTGAACAATTTGCCAGGCGACGAAAATCTTTGCTCCCGTCTCTTTCTGTTCTTTAATTGCTTAGGTGTGCCGGTGTCCTGTCTCTATACTTCCCTTGAAGCTTTCTCCTTCTCGCCTGCGGTTGTCTCGCTTAACTTTTGCATATTTTTGCAACAACAGAGTCACAACAACAGCAATGGCAGGCACGTGAATCCATTACGATGGCAGGCAATTATGTGCGTGCTCCTCTGCTCGGTCCCTCTGTCTGTCCCTATCTCCTTCGCGCTCACATCCTCGAATCAAAGCAAAACTGTTACCACCAGCAACAACAAGTCCACAGCCACAACAACAACAATGGCAACCCAAGCCAGCGGCAAAAACAAGAGCTACAACAATAGCAACAATAGCCATGAAAAGCCACGAAATGGGTTTTTAATGCAAACGACTTTTCCCTTCAATTGCACACGGCCAAGGTGAAAACTGAGGGCGCTAACCCGACTTCACCCGGTTGCACGAGGAAAACTGTTGAGGAAAACTGTTGAGGAAAACCCACAAGACAAAGAAAGATGAGGGCAGAAAAATCCTTTCAGCAACAGTTTGGAAATTGCCCAAATATTAAACTTGTTTTTTAATGAGTAACTCTATAACTATAATACATCACAATCCGTGTATACCTAATATCTATATATAATAAAAACAAATCCAAATATTCATAAAGCAACCTGACGCGGTATGATTGATACTTCTGTGCGAATAACATCTAAAATTAAAAACTCTTTTAAAGGAACTTCACAGGTGATAGATTACATCATAAAGTTATACCTTAAATTCAAGATAGCTTTTAGGGTAACTTGTCTAATGACTTTATTCAGGATTTCGAAAAAGTACGAATTTAGCTTACTGATCAACATTGCTCTCCTCCGAAAGCTCCACAGTTGCCATGGACTCTAGAACATGTTGTGTACCGCTGGGATAGCTGAAATCAAATGTTTTGGTATGTTTAGAAGCGAAAGCACTGGCAGCAACAAGCCAATGTGAAAGCGGACCGCTGGTTGTCTGTCTACCTGTCGTTCCGCCTGTCCTCCCGCCCGTCCGCTTGTCCAAAGTCAGTCACTCAGCCATTCCGTCAGCTGAGTCGACAGTCGTCGGCCTGGCTGCCTGGGCCTCGAATCGCCCCAAAAGAGCTTTAAATAAACAAACTAATAACAGAAATCACGAAGCAATAGCCTGAACCCTGCACTGCTATATTTTACAAACAAAAGTATTATTTTTCTAGAATAAATTGTAAGGATGTAAGTAGGACTTGGTCTTTCAGAGGTTCTCTCCATTTGTTAGTAGTACGTTTTAACACTCATAAAACTATAAGACATAAAAATATAGCTTAAGATTTCCCAACAAAAATTTGTCAGTTTTTGTGGGTCAGAAGATTTTTGCGACAACCTTTACATCAAGAAAAAAGGATATTGAAAATAAAAGTTCACAAATAATTTCTTTAGATGTACAAAAGTAGAGAGAGCGAGCAGAACAAGGACAGCAACTGTCTCCCAAATGCACCGCAGTCTATGGCAACCGCGCCAAGCCAAAAATCGTGAATGTATAACCCGAATAAACAAACTAATAAAACAGGCCCACGGCATGCCAGAGCCCACGAATCCGAATCCGAGAATCCTGGCTCAGAGCTGCCACAGAGGCGACCAACAACACTCGAGTAGCACACAGAAACCCAATTTACCCAAATATATACAAATTTATATACTAGCATGGTCTATACCTTTACCCCAAAAGACTGAACACCAAACAAACCAAAAAAAAAACGAAATCACCAAAAATCGACGAGAAGCAGCGGCTCAAGTGGAGCAGTCGTTCCCATTTTTCAAACCCGAACGCCCACTGTAACTATTTGTGTGTCCCCAAAAAGAAAGGAACCCAAACTAATCCATAATCCGTCGAGACCGGAGCTGAATGCAACTGCAAATTAGATAACCGTGGCTGGATTTTCGTACTCCCTGCCTTTTGCCATACAGAGGTGGGTGCTGATAATTAACAAAAATATATTTACCCCTAATTAGGGAGAGTGCTTTCGCAAATAGTTTTGTGTTGAAGATAAATCATGCAGTAACAAACTTATTGAAGAGCTTGTGTGAATAATACCCACCAAAACTAATAATTGCAGCCTCTAGCGGATCAAATATTATGCAAGGGATATAGAGACTGATTAGGAGAACATCTGTATCCCATTAACCATGTCCGAAGCCCTCCAGGAGTCGCTTGGCCGCATCGAACTATTATGAAACTCGACGAAGGTGGAAGGTGGCACACGCACGGCAACGGGCCAGGGCCAGGTGCAGAGGCAGGTGTCAGTCCAGGGGCAAGGACAGTTGCCAGTCCAGGTGCAGGTGCAGGTGCAAGGGCAGGTGCCACCAAGGACGACCACGGCGACGGCGGCGGCAACACATGCCAGGCGGCGCCAGCTGATGTCCATGGCCAAGTGCCGCAGTCGCTCGATTCTAAATGATGAGGCATCCGCGCCCGAGGCATCCTGTCCCGTTCCAGCCACAGTCCCAGCCACCGTCCCAGCTCCAGCTCCTGCACCAGCCCCTGCTCCTGCTTTGTCTCCTTCGCCTCAACCCCAACCCCAACCACAACAACAACAGAACTACTTACCTCAAACATCTTTGCTGAAAATCGAACCGTTCGTTCCTAGTTTTAATCAAAGACTACGCCGGCGTCCTATTGGTCGCTCCCATAGCACTTTAAGCCACAACGCCATCCCCAAGCGACCAGTCCAGCAGCAACTGCAGCAGCCCCAGCCTCCGCCTCCACAATCGGAGTTCCAGGTGGGCCAACAGCAGCCGCTGAAGAGGAACTATGTCCAACTGCGGCAGCAACAGCAGCATCCGCAGCAGCCGCAGCAGCAAAGGAACCTGTCTCGCCCCGTTGGCATCCAACGCCAGAGATCCAAGTCCACCTCCTCGTCGGCCGCCTCCAACAATTGTCGCCCGGCCACGGCCGCCATCACGCCCACCACCCTGGTGGGCAGCACGGGAGGCACCCTGGTCAGTGGTGCCATTGTGACACCGCAGGCAAATGGTATTTGCCGCATCCAGCGACTGGCCAAGGAGCGCGAGGAGCTGCCCGATCGCATCAACTACGACCGCCGAGGTCTGACTGCCATCCCAATTTTCGAGCAGGAATCGAATCTCCGGCTGCTGTCGCTGCAGCACAACCTGATCAACACCTTCCACATACCCAAGGAGCAGCCGCCGCCTCCGCCTCCTCCTCCGCCAGTGGTGCCCCCTCCGCCGGCCATCTCCACGCCCCGAGAGGCCAATGGTTTGTAGCCACCAAGATCCGAAATTTATCCGACAGTAATGTCTGAAAATCTCCCCCAGAATACAACAACAACAACATCAAGTCGGAGGGAGGAAGGTCCGGTCTTCGGGGTCACCAACCGGCCAGACTCACCCGCGCCATGACCAATGCCGGTGGAAACTCGTTCAACAACCGGTTGTCACCGAAATCGGGAGGCAGTCCCTCCTCAGGCAGTCCCCTCACCACCCAAGCCCTGGCCATCAATGGAGGCGGGGCAGCCGGTCGCTCCAAGCTAGCCAAGCGGGGCTACAACTACGGACAGGCCCAGCTGACGCCGCCGCCGGCGCTGAGGATGCGCTACGGATTGGAGAAGTCCAAGAGCTTCGTGAGCAGCAGCCTGCAGGCGATGAAACACCAGCAGCAGCTCATCCAGAGGCGTGCCCTGCTGAAGGCCTCCAAGGGCGGAGGCGTGGGTCTCGGCGGCGGAGCCAGCAATCTGCTCCAGAGCTGCGACGAAGGCAGTACCCTGCATAGCAGCAATTTATCGATCTGTGGAGCCTGCGGCGAGGAGGAGGATCCGCACAGTGTCCTCAGCTCCTTTGCCGCCCTCGAGCAGTTGAGCATCAAGAACAAGCAGCTGAGCCTGAGCGCCAGCTACGGCAACATCTTCCAGCAACTGGTGTTCCTGGATCTGTACGACAACCAAATAGAAAGGATTGCCAACCTTGATGGGCTGCCTTCGCTGTCAGTGCTACTGCTAGGCAAGAACCGAATCACGGACATCGGAGGTCTGTCCTCTCTGAAGGATTCCCTGAGGGTGCTTGACCTTCATGGGAACAAGCTGACCACCCTGGGCAGTCGCATCAACTGCCTACAGCAGCTCAAGTCGCTGAATCTGGCGGGGAATCAAATACGACAGATCAACCAGCAGGACTTTCTGGGCCTGCGCTGTTTGCGGGAGCTGAATCTCAAGCGGAACAAGTTACGCCGGATCAATGGCTTCCAGCACTTGGTGGCTCTGGAGCGGTTGTGGCTGTGCCATAACGAGCTGCACAAGGTGGACGACATGGCCAGTATTGCGCGGGCTACACGCCTGCTGGAGGTCACCATCGAGAACAATCCCGTGTCCCTGGCCGGGGACTGTGTGTCGTTCCTGGTGTCGTATCTGCCGCTGCTGCAGTCACTCAGCCAGATGCCCATCACGGAACAAGTGCGTCGCGCTGCCCTGGCCTGGCGCCAGCACAAGGAGCAGGCCCAGGCGGCCACCGGGTGCTCGGAGGCGTATCAGAACATACGGCGCGAGGAGGTGATCTCGAACGCGCGGACCAACTGGGAGCTGTTGCGGTCCCAGCAAACGGTGGTGGGACGCCCCAAGAGTCGGCTCACCAGCGAGCTGGCAAAGATAAACGAGTCCAACGAGGGACCCGGGGCCGAGGAGCCAGAAGCGGAGGAGTCCGAGGAGTCGCAGCAGCAGCCCAAGGAGCTTATGATGGACGAGTTGCAGGCGCTGATCAAGCTGCCGCCGATAGCAAAGAGCCAGGCCAAGAAGGAGGACGATGCCTCCTCGGAGGCGTCCAGCCTGGGACCCAATGTGGACTCCTGCTCCAGCTGCTACAGCACGGACAACGAGGAGGGCAACGCCAATGGCAAGCAGACCAAGAACCAAGCGCCGCAAATTGATGAAAACTGCAACAAGGTGGAGAAGTTGCCTTCATCTCCGGTGCCACAGCCGCCACCTGCTGCTCCGCCACCCACAACATCCGATGGCAGCTCCAAGCCGACTTCTTCCCCATCTCCGCCGGCTGTAACTCTAACTCCGCCCGCGGCGCCGGGAACCCCAGTGCCAGGAGCCACGTCCACACCCCCTCCGCAGCCCGCAGCCCCCGCAAACACTCTTCCCGTTCCCGTCAATGGAAGTTCCTCCAGTTCGAGTCGTCCCGCCAGCAGCAAACACAGATCCCGGCATGCACCGATTACGCAGCTGGGACTACAGCTCAACCAAAGGGGCGGGACCTCCTCCAGGAGGTACATGCCCGGCAGCCTGGTGAGAGCCCAGACGGTGAGCAGCAGTACCAGCAACAGCAGCAGCTCCAACAGCGGGGGCCGAGGCAAGACAACCGCCAGCACGACCAACAATGGGCTCTCCTTGGTGGCCACGCAAACCAAAACGAGTGCTGCATCCTCACAGGCCTCGACGGCAGCACCGGGAGGGGGAGGATCCTCGGCGGGAACGGGAGGAGCAGCCGCCACGCCCACGGCCGCCATCACGGTGTCCAAGCCGAGTGCCGCCGAAAGGGAACGCGAGCAGGGCGGCGATTACCTGATCGAGATTTGTGGACGCTACTTGAACATCTACGGGCAGGGGGCCTTGCGCTTTATCGACAAGCAGTGGAATCCGGCCAAGGCCAACGATGTGCACACCCTCAACTTCAGCTACATCAACTTCAACAGTATCGTCTGCGTTCTGGGCAGGATTAAGCTGCGTTTTCCGCATGCCGAGCACTTTGTCTTCCGGGAGACCAACATCGCCTGCCTGGGCCAACTCAACGGATTGGCGGAACTGCAGGGCTTGAGTAGCCTCATCATCGACTCGGAAGGCAATGGCATTACCACGAAAGAATCATGGCGCGCCTATGCCATCTACCGGCTGTCTCATTGGGGTCTCAAGCAACTGAACGGTCAAGAGGTAACCGAATCGGAAGTTGAGGCAGCCAATGCCATGTACACCGGTCTGTCCGACCTCGTTTTATGGTCCATGCCCGAGGTGATGCTGCATCCGCTGCTGGCCAGGCTCAGGCTGGACGAGTCCTGCACGGCCAGCAAGCTGTCGCCCAAGGAGTGGCTCCTCCGAGCCGACAACAAATCACTGCGTCTGGTGGTGGGTAAAGAGGCGCTGCAGTGGAAAAAGAATGCGGCTGGCACGGGAACAGGAACTGCATCCACTAGCTCCATGGCCCTAAGCGGCAACCAGGAGGCAGGGGGCACAGCCATAGCGCCCAGTGCCCGCGATCGGGGGCGACAGCACTTCGCGCTGCTACTGGAGAACACCTGCAATGCCGTGGAGAAGCTGCACAAGCTGGAGACCCTGTGGCCCAGCATGCTGCTGGACATTGTGAGGAACACGCTGCTGGACTACGCCCAGTTGGACGTCTACCTGCGCAACCTGATGTGCGAGCTGATGAAGTGACAGATGAGATACAAAGAGGGTGTTATTAGTTATACTGGCTTTTCTTTAGATAGAGGCGCACCAAATAGAGCAACCATTATATTCCTACGATCCCTAGGCATTTACATGTGTCCCTCGCGCGACCAATTCTGTAAAGCAGCTGCTTACAACTAGTCCAATTTTTATAAATATTTAACATTAAACTTGATTAAAGAGTACCATCTAGGATAGCGCCTAGAAAATGCATTCTGGGCGGGTTCAACCCACATTCGAAAATCCTCTTTGTTGCTTATCATAGACACATTCCCCAAACTTTAAGCCGATTCTTATTAGATAAAATCCTACGCCTGCGGCACCACCTCAGCATCATCAGTTTTGGCCGACTTTTGTGTCTTCTGCACCTTGTCCACGTAGATGTTCAGTATGGCCTCGATGCCCGGGTAGAGCACAAAGTTGGTCGTTCGTATCTTCTTGTCAATGAGGTAAGACGTCACCGATTCCGTGTTGAAGGCAATGTCCAAGGCATCGCTGTGCGTCACCTTGTCGAGATGGGTGCGCTGCACTTTGATCACGCAATTCTCGAAGCCGTTCACCTTTATGCTCAGATCCAGCTTGTAGGAAGCATCGATATCCGGCCACCGCTGGGCCAGGACATCCTCGCTCCACTGCAGCTCCTGGCTGGTGGGATTCAGTCGACCAGGCACCGCAACAAACTTGGACCACAGCTCGGAGGCGAAATGCGGGGCCATGGGCGCCAGCATTATAATTTGGGCGGCCAGTGCCCGCTCAAACTGCTTTCCATTCCGCAGAACATGCTTTGGCGTGCGCTATCATAAGGATTGGTTAGGTCAACAGTTGCTCAAGGATTTGAGGGAGTTTGCTTACCCTCAGCGAGTTGGTTAGACCCTGCATCTTGGAGATGGCTACGCTGAGCTGATGGGCATGGCGGTAGTTAAAGGTGGCTCCCTTGACGTAAAAGTTTCTGGCGTCAAAGAGCTTGGCATCTTCGGCCAGGAAGTCCTCGCTGCTGGAGTCCACTTGCGCGGGTGAGGGGTCCTCTCTGGCAGCTTGAAAGTCCTTCAAAGTCAACCACAAACGGTTTTGCCAGTTCAGGATGCCAGGAAAGGCTGTGGAAAAAAATACTTAGTACAAACTCTTTCTGGAAACCAATGAAACTTACTCGCACTCGACCAATTGCGATGCGAGGTGGGCGCCACATCGGCCAGAATGATCAGTCGAGTGGTGTCCGTGCCGTACTCGTCGAACATGTCGCTCGGTTCTACGCCGTTCAGCTTCGACTTGGACATCTTCTCCCAGCTCATCACCACGGGCTCTTTGGTCTCTTTCAGCACTGCCTGGTTCTTCTTGGCGTTCACCACCTCCACCTCCGACTCGGGCACATAGCGTCCGCTGCCCTTGACCCGGAACGAGCGGCCCATGACCATGCCCTGGACGAGCAGGCGGGAGAAGGGTTCCGTCGTGGGCGAGAGGCCGCAGCTGTGCAGGAAGTGGTTCATAAAGCGGGCATAGTACAGGTGCAACACTGCGTGCTCCTTGCCCCCAATGTACAGATCCACGGGCATGAACCGGTTGGCCAGCTCGGGGTCGAAAATGCGCTCGTCGTTCTGCGCGTCCAAGTAGCGCAGATAGTACCAGGAACTGTCCACGAACGTGTCCATGGTATCGGTTTCCCTGTGCGCATTCTTCTCCCCGCATTTGGGGCACTCGCACTGGAAGGCCTCCTTGGGCGAGTCCTTGGGCGGCAGCGAAACCGGCAGATCCTCCTCTGGAACTGGCACTGCGCCGCACCTTGCGCAGTGCACAATGGGTATGGGAGTGCCCCAGTAGCGTTGTCGCGAGATCAACCAGTCCTGCAGCTTGGAGGACACTCGATAGCCGCCCACGTTCAGGCGTGTGGCAGCCTGCAGCACCTCCTTGCGCAGCAGCTCCCAGTTGCCGGGATTCAGGCTGGCCTCGTCCTGGCCGTTGCAGCAAAAGGCCAGGCCGTAGCTGTCCCACAGCTCCTTGTCCTCGTTGCGGAAGCTGGGGGCCGCCAGGTACACATCGCAGTGGGCAGCAAAGGCCACATCGTCGCCAAAGACCACGGGCATCGTGGTGCCCGCGAAGGGGTTCTCGACGCTCAGGTGGCTGGCTCCCTCCAGCTGGGACAAGTGGTGCTTGCTCCGCAGGACGAGGAAGGCGTGGGGATCTTTGAGGTGCTCCGGGTGGGCGGTCCACACGCGCAGCAGCCCCGAGGCGGAGGTAAGCAGGGTGAAGGCGTGGCCGTCGCATTCGCCGATCCAGTGCCGCTGCAGGTTGATAATGTCCCGCCAATCCCTCAGCGTGGGATCCTCCAGGCCGTCCAGCAGCTGTTGGGCATAGGCGCTCGTCCTGATGAACCACTGCCGCAACAGCTTCTTCTCTACCTTGGCCCCGGAACGCCAGGAGCAGCCGTTGGCGTCCACCTGCTCGTCGGCGAGGACCGTTTTGTCCACCGGGTCCCAGTTGACCAGAGCCTCGTTCTGGTAGGCCAGCCCGTGGCGGTGCAGCATGAGGAACAGATGCTGGGTCCACCTGTAGTACCGCGGACTGCACGTGGACACCTCGTGCTGCCAGTCGAAGGAGCAGCCGAGTCTCTTCAGCTGATTCCGCATCTGCTCGATGTTCTGCTCCGTCCAGGCGGCGGGTTCCACGCCGCGCTGGTTGGCCGCATTCTCGGCGGGCAGGCCAAACGAGTCCCAGCCCATCGGCTGGAAGACATTCTTGCCGCACATCCGCTGGAAGCGGGCCACGGCATCGGCGATGGTGTAGACGCGCACATGGCCCATGTGCAGGTTTCCCGAGGGATACGGGAACATGGAGAGCACGTAGTACTTGTCTTTGGCCTCCCGGACATTGAACTGCCCGCCGCTGAGCTGCTCCCTCCAGTGGGCCTCAATCCGGTGCTTCACTTGGCTGGACAGCTCCAAGTTCTTCAAAAAGAAATGCAAGAGTTTGCACAGTGTTTCTGTATTAATTCAAGGCACTTACCTCGTTGCCCGTGCAGCTTTGGCTGATTAGGCGGCGCCAGGTAGTCCAGGGCAGACTCCTGCAGGCTCTCGTGCGTCTCAGGGCTTGCATTCTCTGGCTTTTAATTGATTAACTTGCACATTTGTGCGCTGGTTAAGTAACAAAAACGAAAGGAAACCAGAAATGCATTCCACAGCGAAACATCTGTTGCCAGAAGGTTGCCACATCGTTGGGAGAACTAAGTTTAGCTCCGAGAATTTTTGGCGGGAAGCCTTTTGAACGCACTGGCAACCCGCTACCCAGAGTTATGTTTTCGATTTCGCAGCGGGGTGGCAACCCCAACATTGCATTTCGCGAAAAAAACGCGTAATCTTAACCTGGGCGTGACTAAAAATCAACTGCTTAGAACTATTTGATTCTAATTGAGAAAAGACAACCAACTGGGATCATGGGTGACTCCCTGGAGAACACCGACACTTCGGTGGATCCGGGCGTAAATGTGTCGATCGCCAACTACGATTCATTTGCCAATTATCTGCGAAAAGTGGTGACCATTCTGCTGCCCGAGGAGGATGTGGTTTCCGTCGCCTTAAATGCCGCTCTGGACGATCCCGTCAACCAGGAGACCGTCCGGAAGTTCCTCTCGGATCCGCAGGTCCCGGCACTCTACGTTCAACGCAACTGCATCAAAGGTAGGCCTAGCATTTTCAACTTTCCTGCCGCGCTGGCGAAAACTTTTCTTGCAAAAAGTCTCCAACAAAATGGCGAATTTCCGGCAAGAAACGGCTTGAAAATAGTTGCAAACTTATTTAGTCCTGAAATGGGTTGGAATATTTGTTTGCTATTGGGAAAGTGAGTCACTATGAAAAGTTGTATGCCAGCCGCATACGCAATGAGTTTGTTAAAAATCAATGCGGCAGATGTTTGCAGTTGGATTCCACTTGGGAGCACTATTTGTTTAAAAGGTCGAATTTGCAATGCTCTACAAGTCTAAAAAAAATATATAACAGTTTAGTATCCTTTTATGGGATTGAATTAATTATTTATATGAGTATTAAAATGCAAGTACTTTCCTTGCTTTTTATATGTTTTAAACAAGTTTTAGGATTGTTTTTCTAAAGTAAAAAATTTTATATAGGCCTAAAATTATACGAAATTGTATTAAATGAGCAAAACTGGTAAATTTGATGAACTGTAGCGTTTAGGAAAATATCTTAAAATGAAACCTGCTATTTTAAAATGTTTCAATATGTCTGAAGTAATTTTAAATTGGCGACTAAATTCATAAGTAATTGTATTAATATATCAAACAAAGCACCCCTAAAAATATTCAAAATATATTATTACCCTATGGAGTTGGTTGCAAATAGGTTTCTAAAGTAATCACAGCTCTTTGTAGGGTATATAACCAGTTTTTTGCGCATGACGTCAGACAAATGACTAATAAAAACTTGTTACTTTAATCTAAATTTGTTATCTCCAGCTGAAAAGTAGGCAGGATAAGAAATGCAAATTAGAAAAAAACATATGGTATCCACATTGTGGATTTGTTTTCCTTTTAAAGGCATCTTGTTGGATTCCATAAAATATCTTCAAATAAGAAGATTTAATCGATAACCGATGAAACAACTGTTGTATTGCCCTCTCTGTCTGGACCATGTATGCAAGCAACAGCTGTTGCATCAGCTGTTTTCGGCACGCCGGCTGCCGGCACTTGTTTGTATACAAACATTGAAGCATTCCGATTATTTGTTTGCGGAAGCGACCTTGGAGGCTGCGCGCACACGGCAAGCGGCCGAGTAACGAACTGCCTGGCATTGGCATTGGCAGTGACATTGACATTGACCGACGCAGTGGTGACATTGAGCGCGAGGCCACCTGACCGGGAGCAATGACAGCGTCAAGGTCCAGCCTTGAGCGCACGAATTTCGAAGGCTCGCCCTTGGCCGCTGCTTGTCCGAGGCCGACGCCTTGACAACGAAAATGTGTCAGTGCCGCGCCATTGAACTCAATGCCGAATGGGCCGGGGCCCTGGGAAATATGGGTTAAACCAAGAGACAGATAAGGCGGGTTGGGCCGATAATTGCCTTGGTATCTAATCGTATTAACCACCGTGTATCCACCCTTCCCCCCCAGAGGACGACACCGAGCAGCCGGCCGAGGGAGAGGAGGATAAGGAGCAGGTCTCCTACCAGATCAGCAACGATGTCCACTTCACCAACAGCCGCATGGCCTCGCTGGCCTGCATCAAGCGCGGCGTGGTCGTCGAGGCCGACAAGTCGATCCACTCGCAGCTGCGGCTGATCAACTTCTCCGACGGCTCGCCGTACGAGACGCTGCACGCCTTCATCAGCAAGTCCCTGGCCCCGTACTTCAAGTCGTACGTGAAGGAGTCGGGCCGCGCGGACCGCGACGGCGACAAGATGGCCCCGTCGGTGGAGAAGAAGCTGGCCGAGCTGGAGATGGGCCTGCTGCATCTGCAGCAGAACATCGACATACCGGAGATCACGCTGACGGCCCACCAAACGGTCAACAACATTATCCGCAAGTGTGCCGACGACGGGCGCAAGGCCAAGGTGGTGGACTTCGGGGACAGGGTGGAGGATTCCTCGTTCCTCAACCAGCTGCAGACCGGCGTCAATCGCTGGATCACCGAGATCAAGAAGGTGACCAAGCTCAACAGGGATCCGGGATCGGGCACCGCCCTGCAGGTGAGTTGCCAAGGGTGTTCCCTTAAAGCGTTGAGTAACGAAGACTATTGCTTGCTTTAGGAAATCTCCTTCTGGCTGAACCTGGAGCGGGCGCTCTACCGCATTCAGGAGAAGCGTGAGTCCCCGGAGGTGGCCCTGACCTTGGATATTCTGAAGCATGGCAAGCGCTTCCACGCCACTGTTTCGTTCGACACGGACACCGGCCTGAAGCAGGCTCTGGCCACGGTGGCCGATTACAACCCGCTGATGAAGGACTTCCCCATCAACGACCTGCTGTCTGCCACGGAGCTGGAGAAGATCCGCCCGGCCGTGCAGCAGATCTTCCTGCACCTGCGCAAGGTGCGCAACACCAAGTACCCCATCCAGCGGTGCCTGAAGCTCATCGAGGCCATCTCGCGGGATCTGTCGCAGCAGCTGCTGAAGGTGCTGGGCACCCGCCGCCTGATGCACATCCCCTTCGACGAGTTCGAGCGCGTGATGAACCAGTGCTTCGAAATCTTCAGCTGCTGGGACGACGAGTACGACAAGCTGCAGGGCCTGCTGCGCGACATTGTGAAGAAGAAGCGCGACGAGCACCTGAAGATGGTCTGGCGCGTGTCGCCGGCGCACAAGAAGCTCCAGACTCGCATGGAGCACATGCGCAAGTTCCGTCGCCAGCACGAGCAGCTGCGCACTGTCATCTTGCGTGTCCTGCGGCCCAACAAGCCGGCAATCAGCGAGGACGGGAGCACCACGGAAACCAAGCAGCCGTACAGCCTGGATGCCGCCGATGCCAATGCCATCGAGGAGGTGAACTTGGCCTACGAGAACGTCAAAGAGGTGGACTGCCTGGACATCACCAAGGAAGGCTCCGAGGCCTGGGAGGCAGCCGTGAAGCGCTACGAGGAAAAGATAGGTGGGTTGCAAAGCTCGTAAACCATTGCTGGTATTCATTTTATTAATTACTCTGTCAGACCGCGTGGAAACCCGCATCACGGCCCATCTGCGCGACCAGCTGGGCACAGCGAAGAACGCCAACGAGATGTTCCGCATCTTCTCGCGCTTCAACGCTCTGTTTGTGCGTCCCCACATTCGGGGTGCAATTCGCGAGTACCAGACGCAGTTGATCCAGCGCGTAAAGGATGACATCGAGGCCCTGCACGAGAAGTTCAAGGTGCAGTACCCGCTGAGCAAGAGCTGCCGCCTGTCCTCGGTCCGAGATCTGCCCCCGGTGGCGGGATCCATCATCTGGGCCCGCCAGATCGACAACCAGCTGACCATGTACTTGAAGCGCGTCGAGGACGTGCTGGGCAAGGGCTGGGAAACGCACATTGAGGGCCAGAAGCTGAAGGCCGATGGCGATAGCTTCCGCGCCAAGCTGTCCATCTCGGACGTCTTTCACGAGTGGGCGCGCAAGGTGCAGGAGCGCAACTTCGGCAGCACTGGTCGCATCTTCACCATTGAATCGACTCGTTCGAGGACTGGACGCGGCAATGTCCTGCGTTTGAGGGTTAACTTTTTGCCGGAAATCATCACGTTGGCCAAGGAAGTGCGCAACATAAAAAATTTGGGCTTCCGGTAAGGTTTTCATTGCAACAACTTAGATGGTTACTAAAACATTGTCTTTCTTTAACAGAGTCCCCTTGACGATTGTGAACAAGGCGCACCAGGCCAACCAGATTTATCCTTATGCTATTTCCCTGATTGAGAGCGTTCGTACCTATGAACGCACCCTGGAGAAGGTAAGATTTGCACATTGACTAGGGGATTCGTACAATGGGTTACACCCTGCTTTTCTTGGATCAACTTTGCCCCGTTTTGAACACTTTACAAAGCTACACTCACTTGTCACCCAAACACTCCACCGGATGCCACTCCACAGGAGCCATTGCTCTGTTCTCTTGCATTGCTTTGTCCTGGCGTGCAGCTTAGTTTTTCCACTTTGAACACTCAACACCACACCCAAAGCCCTTTAGTCTTAGTCACGTGAACCGCTGTTGAACTAAACCAACCGAACAACCAACAACCTTTCTTTCATGCAGCTTAATAATAGGAGTCTAGCACAAAATTCTGTATTCAAGGTAGTGTCGTTTGCCCCCGAAAATGTTGTGTTCTGCAACCATTCTTGATTTTCTAGTTTAGTTTCCGTTCACTCCTGCATGCCAACAAAGACCCCCCAAATGATTGTGCTTTTCAAAGCCCAAACTAATACACAAATGTATCCGAAACAGATCGAAGATCGGGCCAGCATTGTGCCGCTGGTGGCTGGACTGCGCAAGGATGTCCTGAGCTTGGTGTCCGAGGGCGTCGGCCTCATCTGGGAGTCGTACAAGCTGGACCCGTATGTGCTGCGTCTTTCAGAGTGCGTCACCCAGTTCCAGGAGAAGGTAATGATTTAATATATTTCAAAAGGTCATGTTTAAATTCCCTTTTTTACATTAACAAACTCCTGATAGGTTGACGATTTGTTGGTGGTGGAGGAGCAGCTGGACGTCGATGTCCGTTCGCTGGAGACCTGTCCGTACAGCGCCGCCACCTTTGTGGAGATTCTCTCGAAGATCCAGCATGCCGTGGATGATCTTTCGCTGCGTCAGTACTCGAATCTGAGTGTCTGGGTTACCCGTTTAGATGAGGAGGTTGAGAAGAAACTGGCTCTGCGACTGCAGGCTGGCATTCAAGCTTGGACCGAAGCTCTCACTGGCAACAAGAAGGAGGTGGACACCTCCATGGACACGGATGCACCGACACAACCCACGCACAAGCTGGGCGGCGAGCCGCAGATCCAGAATGCTGTGCACGAGATCAGGATCACCAATCAGCAGATGTATCTGTATCCCTCCATCGAGGAGGCTCGCTTCCAGATCATGCAGCAGTTCTTCGCCTGGCAGGCGATTGTTACGTCCCAGGTGCGTCTTCAGTCCACGCGCTACCAAGTGGGCTTGGAAAAGCCCGTCTCGCAGACGTATCGCAATCTGCTGACCAAGTTGCCGGAGGGCAAGATCCTGGAGAACGCATACGGAGCCATAGAGAACAAGGTGAGCGAGGTGCGCAACTATGTGGAGGAGTGGCTGCGCTACCAGAGTCTGTGGGACTTGCAGGCTGACACCTTGTACGGTCGATTGGGCGAGGATGTTAACTTGTGGATCAAGTGTCTGAACGACATCAAGCAGTCTCGCACCACCTTTGATACGTCGGACACCCGTCGTGCCTACGGCCCCATCATCATCGATTACGCCAAGGTGCAGGCAAAGGTCACTCTGAAGTACGACTCGTGGCACAAGGAGGCGTTGGGCAAGTTCGGAACCCTGCTGGGCACCGAAATGAGCACCTTCCACACCAAAGTTTCCAAGTCGCGCACGGACCTGGAGATGCAGAGCATCGAGGCCGCCAGCACTTCGGATGCCGTCAGCTTTATCACGTACGTGCAGTCGCTGAAGAAGGACATGATTGCCTGGGATAAGCAGGTGGAGGTGTTCAGGGAGGCGCAACGCATCCTCGAGCGTCAGCGCTTCCAGTTCCCCAACAACTGGTTGCATGTGGACAACATCGAGGGCGAGTGGTCTGCCTTCAATGAGATTATCAAGCGCAAGGACACGGCCATTCAGACCCAGGTGGCCAGCCTGCAGGCCAAGATTGTGGCGGAGGACAAGGCTGTGGAGACGCGCACCGTGGACTTCTTGAACGACTGGGAGAAAACCAAGCCCACCGGTGGCAAGATTCGCCCGGATGATGCGCTGCAGCAGCTGCAGATCTTCGAGAGCAAGTACTCGCGCCTGAAGGAGGAGCGCGACAATGTGGCTAAGGCCAAGGAGGCGCTGGAACTGCAGGAGTCTGCGGTGCCCAACAACAGTGCCGAGCGCATGAATGTGGCCCTCGAGGAGCTCCAGGATCTGCGCGGTGTTTGGAGCGAGCTGTCCAAGGTCTGGACCCAAATCGATGAGACTCGCGAGAAGCCGTGGCTCTCGGTGCAGCCCAGGAAGCTGCGCCAGCAATTGGAGGCCATGATGGCCCAGCTGAAGGAGCTGCCTGCTCGCCTGCGCATGTACGAGTCGTACGAGTACGTGAAGAAGCTCATCCAGAGCTACATAAAGGTGAACATGCTGATTGTGGAGCTGAAATCGGATGCCCTGAAGGAGCGTCACTGGAAGCAGCTGACCAAACAGTTGCGCGTAAATTGGGTCATCTCGGACCTCACGCTCGGCCAAGTTTGGGATGTCAATCTGCAGAAGAACGAGGGCATTGTCAAAGACATTATCCTAGTGGCCCAAGGAGAGATGGCTCTGGAGGAGTTCCTGAAGCAGGTGCGCGAATCCTGGCAGAACTACGAACTGGATCTGATCAACTACCAGAACAAATGCCGCATCATTCGCGGCTGGGACGATCTGTTCAACAAGGTTAAGGAGCACATCAATTCGGTGGCCGCCATGAAGCTGTCGCCGTACTACAAGGTCTTCGAGGAGGAGGCCCTGACCTGGGAGGAGAAGCTAAACAGGATTAACGCTCTGTTCGATGTGTGGATCGATGTGCAGCGTCGTTGGGTGTATCTCGAGGGCATCTTCTCCGGCAGCGCCGATATCAAGACCCTGCTGCCGGTGGAAACTTCGCGTTTCCAGAGCATTAGCTCCGAGTTCCTTGGCCTTATGAAGAAGGTGACCAAGTCGCCAAAGGTCATGGACGTGCTGAACATCCCTGCAGTGCAGCGATCTCTTGAACGTCTGGCCGATCTGCTGGGCAAGATCCAAAAGGCCTTGGGCGAATATCTGGAGCGGGAGAGAACCTCGTTTCCGCGTTTCTACTTTGTGGGAGATGAGGATCTGCTGGAAATCATCGGCAACAGCAAGAACATCGCGCGTCTGCAGAAGCACTTCAAGAAGATGTTTGCCGGTGTGGCTGCCATTCTGCTGAACGAGGAGAACAACGTAATTTTGGGTATTTCTTCTCGCGAGGGTGAGGAGGTGCACTTCATCAACCCTGTGTCCACGGTGGAGCATCCCAAGATTAATGAATGGCTGTCGCTGGTGGAGAAGCAGATGCGCTTCACATTGGCCTCACTATTGGCTCAGGCCGTGCAGGATATTAAACAGTTCCGTGATGGAAAGATCGATCCGCAGGCCTACATGGAGTGGTGCGACAAGTACCAGGCCCAGATTGTTGTTCTGGCCGCCCAGATCCTCTGGTCAGAGGACGTGGAGGCAGCGCTGCAGCAGGCTTCCGAAAGCAACAACCCCAAGCCCATGCAACGCGTTCTCGGCAACGTGGAGAGCACTTTAAATGTCCTCGCAGACTCAGTTTTGCAGGAGCAACCGGCGCTGCGACGTCGCAAGCTCGAACACTTAATCAACGAGTTTGTGCACAAGCGTACGGTGACACGGCGTCTGATCACCAACGGCGTGACCTCGCCCAAGTCCTTCCAGTGGCTGTGCGAGATGCGCTTCTACTTCGATCCCCGCCAGACGGAGGTGCTGCAGCAGCTGACCATTCACATGGCGAACGCTCGCTTCTTCTACGGCTTCGAGTATCTGGGAGTGCAGGATCGATTGGTGCAGACACCGCTCACAGATCGTTGTTATCTAACAATGACACAGGCCCTCGAATCCCGGCTGGGTGGCTCACCATTCGGCCCAGCGGGCACAGGAAAGACGGAGTCTGTGAAAGCTCTGGGAAACCAGCTGGGTCGCTTCGTTCTGGTGTTCAACTGCGACGAAACCTTCGACTTCCAGGCCATGGGACGCATCTTTGTCGGTCTGTGCCAGGTGGGTGCCTGGGGCTGCTTCGACGAGTTCAATCGGCTGGAGGAGCGCATGCTCTCCGCCTGCTCGCAGCAGATCCAAACGATCCAGGAGGCACTCAAGTATGAGATGGACAGCAACAAGGAGAGCATCACCGTGGAGTTGGTGGGCAAACAGGTTCGCGTTTCCCCCGACATGGCAATCTTTATCACCATGAATCCGGGCTATGCCGGCCGCTCCAATCTGCCGGATAACTTGAAGAAGCTGTTCCGCTCGCTGGCTATGACAACGCCCGATCGCCAGCTCATTGCCGAGGTGATGCTGTTCTCCCAGGGATTCCGTTCCGCGGAGAAGCTGGCATGCAAGATAGTGCCCTTCTTCAAGCTCTGCGACGAGCAGCTCTCCAACCAAAGTCACTACGATTTCGGTTTGCGTGCCCTGAAGTCCGTGCTGATCTCGGCCGGAAACGTAAAGCGCGACCGCATCATGAAGATCAAGGAGCAGATGAGGCAGCGTGGCGACGAGAACATCGACGAGGCTTCGGTGGCCGAAAATTTGCCCGAGCAGGAGATCCTCATCCAGTCGGTGTGCGAGACTATGGTGCCCAAGCTGGTGGCTGAAGATATCCCACTACTCTTCTCGCTCCTGAGCGATGTCTTCCCGAATGTGGGCTACACGCGCGCGGAAATGAAGGGTCTGAAGGAGGAGATCCGCAAGGTGTGCCAGGAGGACTACCTCGTTTGCGGCGAGGGCGACGAGCAGGGCGCTGCCTGGATGGAGAAGGTAAGCGGGGTTCTGTCAGGGGACTACCTTTATTCAATCACTTGTAACCCACTTCATAACCATTCACTTCGAACACATGCTTACTAACCACAAAAGGGACTCGGCTCCACCTGGGTGGACAAAGTAACTAAGCCCGCATCCGAGAACTTCTTAACACTACTAACCTCTCGTTCTACTCCTCCACTTAGGTACTGCAACTGTACCAGATCTCTAACTTGAACCATGGCCTCATGATGGTGGGTCCTTCGGGCTCCGGCAAATCCACCGCCTGGCGCACGCTCCTCAAGGCTTTGGAACGCTTCGAGGGTGTTGAGGGTGTCGCCCATGTCATCGATCCGAAGGCCATCTCCAAGGAGGCCCTATACGGTGTTCTGGATCCCAACACTCGCGAGTGGACCGACGGTCTGTTCACCCACATTCTGCGAAAGATCATCGACAATGTGCGCGGCGAGATTAACAAGCGGCAATGGATCATCTTCGATGGCGACGTGGATCCCGAATGGGTTGAGAACTTGAACTCAGTGCTGGACGACAACAAACTGTTAACGCTACCCAATGGAGAGCGTTTGTCCTTGCCTCCCAATGTGCGGGTAATGTTTGAGGTTCAGGATCTGAAGTTTGCCACTTTGGCCACGGTCTCGCGTTGTGGTATGGTCTGGTTCTCTGAGGATGTGCTCTCCACGGAGATGATATTCGAGAACTATTTGTCGCGTTTGCGAAGCATTCCGCTGGAGGATGGCGACGAGGACTTTGTGGGCGTCATCAAGCCCGCCAAGGACAAGGAGGAGGAGGTGTCGCCGTCGTTGCAAGTGCAGCGCGACATTGCCCTGCTGCTGCAGCCCTTCTTCTCGGCCGACGGCATTGTGGTGCGCACTTTGGAGTACGCCATGGACCAGGAACACATCATGGACTTCACCCGCTTGCGTGCACTCAGTTCTCTGTTCTCCATGTTGAACCAGGCGGCTAGGAATGTGCTCAACTTCAATTCTCAGCATCCGGACTTCCCCTGCTCGGCCGACCAGTTGGACCACTACATCCCGAAGGCTTTGGTGTATTCGGTTCTCTGGTCTTTCGCCGGCGATGCCAAGCTCAAAGTGCGCACGGATCTGGGCGACTTTGTGCGCAGTGTGACCACTGTTCCGCTGCCAGGAGCCGCCGGTGCTCCGATTATCGATTTCGAGGTTAGCATGAACGGAGAGTGGGTGCCGTGGAGCAACAAGGTGCCCGTCATTGAGGTAGAGACCCACAAGGTGGCCTCTCCGGATATTGTGGTGCCCACCCTGGACACCGTGCGCCATGAGTCGCTGCTGTACACTTGGCTGGCCGAGCACAAGCCATTGGGTGAGTCGCCAGCTTAAACTTGATATAAATCATGGAGATTGAAATATAATCTTATTTTTTTAGTGCTCTGTGGACCTCCTGGTTCTGGCAAGACCATGACACTATTCTCAGCCCTGCGTGCCCTTCCCGACATGGAAGTGGTTGGCCTTAACTTCTCGTCGGCCACCACCCCAGAGCTGCTGCTGAAGACCTTCGACCACTACTGTGAGTATCGCAAGACCCCCAACGGTGTGGTGCTTTCGCCGGTTCAGATCGGCAAGTGGTTGGTGCTCTTCTGCGACGAAATCAACTTGCCGGACATGGACAGCTATGGCACACAGCGCGTCATCTCGTTCCTGCGCCAGCTCGTGGAGCACAAAGGCTTCTACAGGGCCAGCGATCAGGCTTGGGTGTCGTTGGAGCGCATTCAGTTCGTGGGCGCCTGTAACCCTCCCACCGATCCCGGTCGGAAGCCGCTGTCGCATCGTTTCCTGCGGCACGTGCCCATCATTTATGTGGACTACCCCGGAGAGACGTCGCTCAAGCAGATCTATGGCACCTTCTCGCGCGCCATGCTCAGGCTGATGCCAGCCCTGCGCGGCTATGCCGAGCCCCTGACCAACGCCATGGTGGAGTTCTATCTGGCTTCGCAGGATCGCTTCACCCAGGACATGCAGCCGCATTATGTGTACTCGCCGCGTGAGATGACCCGCTGGGTGCGTGGCATTTGCGAAGCCATTCGCCCGTTGGACTCGCTGCCCGTGGAGGGTCTGGTGCGTCTGTGGGCCCACGAGGCACTGCGCCTCTTCCAGGACCGTCTGGTGGACGACTCCGAGCGTAGATGGACCAACGAGAACATTGATTTGGTGGGCCACAAGCACTTCCCCGGAATTAACCAGGAGGAGGCTCTACAGCGTCCCATTCTCTACAGCAATTGGCTAAGCAAGGACTATATGCCTGTGAATCGCGAGGAGTTGCGTGACTATGTGCGCGCCCGTCTCAAGGTCTTCTACGAGGAGGAACTGGATGTTCCGCTCGTCCTCTTCGACGAGGTTCTGGACCATGTGCTGCGCATTGATCGTATCTTCCGCCAGCCGCAGGGTCACCTCCTGCTCATCGGTGTTTCCGGAGCCGGCAAGACGACGCTGTCGCGGTTTGTGGCCTGGATGAACGGCCTTTCCATCTTCCAGATTAAGGTGCACAACAAGTACACCAGCGAGGACTTTGACGAGGATCTGCGTTGCGTGCTCCGGCGCTCCGGTTGCAAGGACGAGAAGATCGCCTTCATATTGGACGAGTCGAATGTGCTGGATTCTGGGTTCCTTGAGCGCATGAACACGCTTTTGGCCAACGGCGAGGTTCCCGGTTTGTTCGAGGGCGACGAGTACACCACCCTTATGACTCAGTGCAAGGAGGGAGCTCAGCGCGAAGGCCTGATGCTGGACTCCAGCGACGAGCTGTACAAGTGGTTCACTCAGCAGGTTATGCGCAATCTGCATGTGGTCTTCACCATGAACCCGTCGACAGATGGCCTGAAGGACCGTGCTGCCACCTCGCCGGCTCTCTTCAATCGTTGTGTGCTCAATTGGTTTGGCGATTGGTCGGACTCAGCACTCTTCCAGGTGGGCAAGGAGTTCACGACGCGCGTGGATCTCGAGAAGCCCAACTGGCATGCCCCCGACTTCTTCCCGTCCGTGTGCCCGCTGGTGCCGGCGAATCCCACGCATCGCGATGCGGTGATCAACTCGTGCGTGTACGTCCATCAGACGCTGCACCAGGCCAACGCCCGTTTGGCCAAGCGGGGCGGTCGCACCATGGCGGTCACTCCGCGCCACTACCTCGACTTTATCCATCACTTTGTCAAGCTGTACAATGAGAAGCGCAGCGATCTGGAGGAGCAGCAGCTGCATTTGAACGTGGGTCTCAACAAGATCGCCGAGACGGTGGAGCAGGTGGAGGAGATGCAGAAGTCGCTGGCGGTGAAGAAGCAGGAACTGCAGGCCAAGAACGAGGCGGCCAATGCCAAGCTTAAGCAGATGTTCCAGGACCAACAGGAGGCCGAGAAGAAGAAGATTCAGTCGCAGGAGATCCAGATCCGATTGGCCGACCAGACGGTGAAGATTGAGGAGAAGCGCAAGTATGTGATGGCAGACTTGGCTCAAGTGGAACCGGCCGTGATTGAAGCACAACAAGGTGAGTCCTTCGGGCGGAGACCCATAAAATGGGCGGGATTTTAGGTTAAATTCCCTAGAACTTGAGTGCAGGTTACTGCTGTTAATCCCAGTGATGCTGGCGATATATAATAATGTTAATACGTGTGTTTTTTTCTGACCTACGAAACGTATTCATTTCACAATTGCAATCCACACTTCACTCTTCAGCCGTTAGCTCGATCAAAAAGAAACACTTGGCGGAAGTGCGCTCCATGGCCAACCCACCGGCCGTGGTCAAGTTGGCACTGGAGTCGGTCTGCGAGCTTCTGAACGAGAGCGCCACCGACTGGAAGGCCATTAGGGGCATCCTTGTTAAAGACAGCTTCATCTCCTCGATCGTTAACTTGGAGACTGACAAGATCACGTACGCAACTATCTCTCTAGCCTCTCACACGATCATCATCGCTCCACAGCACTTCATTATCCCCCAAATTGTTAAAACGCGATTAATTCGATCATAAATAATTACATTCATTGCGACAACATATTGTATACTATATACTCGATACATGAACATAAACACCAACGCATACGCAATGCACTGGCCAAAACTCAACTTACCCCTAACCCCTAACTATCAAAAACGTCTGAGATATTCCTGAACTGTGCAGGATATCTGATATCTTAAAACTGTGTACAAATTGTCGGCTCTGTGTGTGTCTAAAACGGAAGACTGAAGGATGTTTATAGTTTAAGAAACTGATGTTTTCGTATGGCCGAATTATTTGTACTCTTGCTAAATGTTTAGTTCAAATAATGTAACCAGTGCCTTAAAATTACACCCTCTGGACCACCGCTGTTGTATTGAAAGCTACTCAGGCAAGAGTACGAAATAATAGGTTACTAGCAGTGATAATAACCTTGATCAGTAAGGAGGTGCCAGATGGCAGGGGCTCCTAGTAATTAACTATAGATGGTAACCACTTAGACTAAACTTTAACAAACAGCAGACAAGTTGTGCTCAATCCGTATATTAATTCTGATCCTCCATGTTAACCCAACCAACCCCAATCAACTGATGACGCGCAGCTGTCAAGTCGATCCGCAAACAACAGCTCGTTGAGGTGCGAACGATGGCTAATCCGCCCTCGGTGGTTAAGTTGGCCCTCGAGTCGATCTGCCTGCTGCTGGGGGAGAATGCGACCGATTGGAAATCGATTCGTGCGGTGATCATGCGCGAAAATTTCATAAATTCAATTGTATCTAACTTCGGTACCGAGAACATAACGTAAGCATGAACAAATTATTACCACAACTCCACACCCAATTCTCGTTTTGGGCCTTCAAATCGTTTTTTACACTGTTTAGTTTTGTTTTTCGTATGTTGTTTGTGTATGCCTTTAGTTTTGAGTGTAGAAAGTTGTTTTACATTTGACTTGATATTTGTATTGTTGTTAAGCGAGCTGCTGTTTCCAATGGTTTGTAAATATTTTCGTTTATTAATTCTAAACTAAACCTATCTTATCAATCTATTTCGGTTATTGGCTGTAACTTGTTTGGTTTTGGTAAAAATTTCTTGCTGGTTCATAGTAATCCGACTGCCTTGCTTGCTTAATTCATTTCAATTAATCGCTCATAAAGGTTTGCGATTTAATACTAATAATTATCTCTGTTTTCCAAAGCGATGAGGTGCGTGAGAAGATGAAGTCCAAGTATCTAAGCAATCCGGACTACAACTTTGAGAAGGTCAACCGTGCGAGTATGGCCTGTGGTCCTATGGTTAAATGGGCCATTGCCCAGGTAGGTTTATATCTATTTTTCAAATCATGCACTTGGTTAAATTAAAACCCTGTTTCCCAACTAGATTGAGTATGCTGATATGTTGAAGCGCGTGGAACCTCTGCGCGAGGAGTTGCGCTCGCTGGAGGAGCAGGCCGATGTTAACCTGGCCAGCGCCAAGGAGACCAAGGATCTGGTGGAGCAGCTAGAGCGCAGCATTGCTGCCTACAAGGAGGAGTACGCCCAGTTGATCTCCCAGGCCCAAGCCATCAAGACGGATCTGGAGAATGTGCAGGCCAAGGTGGACCGCTCGATTGCCCTGCTTAAGAGCTTGAACATCGAACGCGAGCGCTGGGAGTCCACCAGCGAGACCTTCAAGTCTCAGATGTCCACCATTGTGGGCGACGTGCTGCTTTCCGCTGCTTTCATAGCCTACGGCGGATACTTCGACCAGCACTACCGCTTGAACCTGTTTACCACCTGGTCGCAGCACCTGCAGTCGGCCAGCATTCAGTATCGCGCGGACATCGCTCGCACAGAGTATCTCTCGAATCCTGATGAGCGACTAAGGTGGCAGGCGAATGCCCTGCCCACGGATGACCTGTGCACGGAGAACGCCATCATGTTGAAGCGCTTCAACCGCTACCCCTTGATTATCGATCCCTCGGGCCAGGCCACCACTTTCCTGCTGAATGAGTACGCAGGCAAGAAGATCACCAAGACATCCTTCCTGGACGATTCGTTCCGCAAGAACCTGGAGTCCGCTCTGCGGTTCGGTAATCCTCTGCTCGTCCAGGACGTGGAGAACTACGACCCTATCTTGAATCCCGTGCTCAATCGGGAGTTGCGTCGCACTGGCGGCCGAGTGTTGATCACGCTCGGCGACCAGGATATTGACTTGTCGCCCTCGTTCGTCATCTTCTTGTCCACCCGCGATCCCACCGTGGAATTCCCGCCGGACATCTGCTCGAGAGTTACGTTCGTGAACTTCACAGTCACGCGCAGCTCGCTGCAGTCTCAGTGCTTGAACCAAGTCCTGAAGGCAGAGCGTCCCGACATCGACGAGAAGCGCTCCGATCTGCTGAAGCTGCAGGGTGAGTTCCGCCTGCGCCTCCGTCAGCTGGAGAAGAGCTTGTTGCAGGCCTTAAACGACGCCAAGGGCAAGATCCTGGACGACGATTCGGTTATCACCACTCTGGAGACACTGAAGAAGGAGGCTTACGACATCAACCAGAAGGTGGATGAAACAGACAAGGTTATCGCTGAAATTGAGACGGTATCCCAGCAGTATCTACCGCTTTCGGTGGCCTGCAGCAACATCTACTTCACCATGGACAGCCTGAACCAGGTGCACTTCCTGTACCAGTACTCGCTGAAGATGTTCCTCGACATCTTCTCCACGGTTTTGTACAACAATCCCCGGCTGGAGGGCAAGACCGATTACTCGGAGCGTCTGGGCATTGTGACCAAGGATCTGTTCCAAGTGTGCTACGAACGGGTGGCTCGTGGAATGCTCCACAACGACCGCCTGACATTTGCGCTGCTCATGTGCAAGATCCACTTGAAGGGCACCTCGGAGTCCAACCTGGATGCCGAGTTCAACTTCTTCCTGCGCAGTCGCGAGGGACTGCTGGCCAATCCCACCACCGTTGACGGGCTCTCCGGCGAGCAGGTGGAGGGTGTCAACCGGCTGGCCACCCGGCTGCCCATCTTCCGCAAGTTGCTGGAGAAGGTGCGCGCCATGCCCGAGCTGGGCGCCTGGCTGCAGCAGAGCTCGCCCGAGCAGGTGGTGCCCCAACTGTGGGACGAGTCCAAGGCGCTCAGTGCGATCGCCAGCTCCGTACATCAGTTGCTGCTGATCCAGGCCTTCCGCCCGGATCGCGTCATCGCCGCCGCCCACAACGTGGTCAACACCGTGCTGGGCGAGGACTTTATGCCCAACGCCGAGCAGGAACTGGACTTCGCCAGTGTGGTCGATAAGCAGCTGAACTGCAATACTCCGGCG
The DNA here is from genome assembly GCA_021223825.1 of Drosophila ironensis. Lineage (NCBI taxonomy): Eukaryota > Metazoa > Arthropoda > Insecta > Diptera > Drosophilidae > Drosophila > Drosophila ironensis. Next base: position 4,090,990 of record JAJJHQ010011965.1, read on the forward strand.
CTGCTGTGCTCGGTGCCCGGATTCGATGCCTCCGGACGTGTGGACGACCTGGCCGCAGAGCAGAACAAGCAGATCTCCAGCATTGCCATTGGCTCTGCCGAGGGCTTCAACCAAGCGGAGCGAGCCATTAACATGGCCTGCAAGAGCGGACGCTGGGTGCTCCTTAAGAACGTGCACCTGGCGCCGCAGTGGCTGGTGCAGCTGGAGAAGAAGATGCACTCGCTGCAGCCGCACTCCGGCTTCCGGCTGTTCCTCACCATGGAGATCAATCCGAAGGTGCCGGTGAATCTGCTGCGTGCCGGTCGCATCTTTGTGTTCGAACCGCCGCCAGGCATTCGTGCCAACTTGCTGCGCACCTTCTCCACTGTTCCGGCGGCCCGGATGATGAAGGCTCCCAGCGAGCGGGCCCGCTTGTACTTCCTGCTGGCCTGGTTCCACGCCATCGTGCAGGAGCGTCTGCGCTACGTGCCCCTCGGCTGGGCCAAGAAGTACGAGTTCAACGAGTCGGATCTGCGAGTGGCCTGCGACACGCTGGACACCTGGATCGATACCACAGCCATGGGACGCACTAATCTGCCGCCGGAGAAGGTGCCGTGGGACGCACTGGTCACGCTGCTGTCGCAATCGATTTACGGCGGCAAGATCGACAACGATTTCGACCAGCGCCTGCTCACCTCGTTCCTCAAGAAGCTCTTCACCGCCCGCAGCTTTGAGGCTGACTTTGCCTTGGTCGCAAATGTGGACGGGGCTTCCGGTGGCCTGCGACACATTACCATGCCGGATGGTACGCGTCGCGATCATTTCCTGAAGTGGATCGAGAACCTGACCGATCGCCAGACGCCTTCCTGGCTGGGCCTTCCCAACAACGCCGAGAAGGTGCTGCTCACCACCCGGGGAACGGACCTGGTGAGCAAGCTGCTGAAGATGCAGCAGCTGGAGGACGACGACGAGCTGGCCTACAGCGTGGAGGATCAATCGGAGCAATCGGCGGCCAACGCGGTGGCCCGCAGCGAGGATGGCCGCCCGTCGTGGATGAAGACGCTGCACAACTCGGCCACCGCCTGGCTGGAGCTGTTGCCGAAGAACCTGCAAGTGCTCAAGCGCACCGTGGAGAACATCAAGGATCCGCTGTACCGGTACTTCGAGCGCGAGGTGACCAGCGGCGCCCGGCTGCTGCAGACGGTGATCCTCGATCTCCAGGACGTGGTGCTGATCTGCCAGGGCGAGAAGAAGCAGACGAACCACCATCGCTCCATGCTCTCCGAGCTGGTGCGCGGCATCATCCCGAAGGGCTGGAAGCGGTACACCGTTCCCGCCGGCTGCACGGTGATCCAGTGGATCACGGACTTCAGCAACCGGGTGCAGCAGCTGCAGAAGGTCTCGCAGCTGGTCTCCCAGGCGGGCGCCAAGGAGCTACAGGGCTTCCCCGTCTGGCTAGGCGGTCTGCTCAATCCGGAGGCCTACATCACCGCCACCAGGCAGTGCGTGGCCCAGGCCAATAGCTGGTCGTTGGAGGAGCTGGCCTTGGATGTGACCATCACTGATGCGGGTCTGAAAACGGATCAAAAGGACTGCTGCTTCGGTGTTACGGGTCTGAAGCTCCAGGGCGCTCAGTGCAAGAACAACGAGCTGCTCTTGGTCTCCACCATTATGATGGACCTCCCGCTGACCATCCTCAAGTGGGTCAAGTGAGTATAACTCGGGTATAATGTGGAATTTCTTACTCACGCTTTGATTTGTTGAACAGGATTTCCTCGGAGCCGCGCATTAGCAAGCTTACTCTGCCCGTTTACTTGAACTCGACGCGCACGGAACTGCTGTTCACTGTGGACTTGGCCGTGGCCGCAGGACAAGATTCGCACAGCTTCTACGAGCGCGGTGTGGCCGTTTTGACCTCCACCGCTTTGAACTAAGTGCTTGGCACGCATTATATATTACACGTATACTCATATTAACCGAAAATCCCTCTCGCCTTGAGATGTAACCTAAGTAATCAAAGTGAAAGTATTCAAAAGTTATCAATGAAGTTCTATAGCACACATATTGAAATATTAAATATTATAAATTGCATGAAGAAACGGCATGTTTAATTTTTTGCGTTGGGAAGTGTTCCAATGTTTACTTGTTTTACATTCAGGAGATATATGGAGCAGAGATGCTCCACCAGGGCCCTAGTGGTTCGCAAACTAAGTTTGGATAAGTTTCTTGAAGTGGGAGAGGTTACTATTTGGACATCGCTGATGAATATATGTATTTAGAACAAAAGGGATCGATGGTTCGACTCTAAAAGCAAGTGTTCGCATATACCTTGTAATGCTTTTGCTTAACTCAATCTGTTCCATAAATAGCGATGGTAATCGTAAAAGGATTTATTTGTAAATCTATGAATTCCCTCTGTAAAGGTTTCATAGTTTTGAAACCATTAGATCTTTCAATCTTTATACACCCCTTATATACATAACACACCATCCGATGATCGTATTTCATGATTTAAATTCACTATTTTAAACATTTCCCAGGTTACTTCCAAGTACCCTTAGGTTACTTGTAAAACCCCTTCTCTGTACACTCTACAATACAGACTGTACAACCATAGCCACATCCTTCAAATCGATTTGTGCCTGCAATGTTGGGGCTCCTCCGACCGGTGCAATGTCTCAGAAGACCGCATGCCAGCTACCCGGTGGCCCAGCGACCCGTCACCCTCCCGATGCAGCGGGGCGAGACCTCGCTGGTGCTGGTGGACGAGGCGCGCCGCTTCATCCAGGATTGCCTGCTGCGGATGAGCGTGCCGGCAAGCAAGGTGCGCAGCATCAGCGAGTTCCTGGTGGTGGCCGACTACCGCGGCAACTTTGGTCACGGCCTCAATCGCCTGGACATGTATTTGGGGGACCTGCGCTCCGGCCACGCCCGCGCCGACACCGATCCAAGGATCATTAGCGAGACGGTGGCCACCGCCCATGTCGACGGCAACTCGGCCCTGGGCGTCCTCGTGGGTGACTTCTGCATAGACCTGGCGGTGCAGAAGGCCCAGAAAGCGGGCATCGGCTTCGTGGTGGCCAAGAAGTCGCATCACTTCGGCATGGCCAGCTGGTACGCCTTCCGAGCGGCCGTTCGTGGCCTGGCCGGCCTAGTGATGTCCAACGCCGTGCCCACCATGACGTCGCCCGACTCCCAGGAGACGAGCATCGGTGCCAATTGCTTGTCCTTCTGCGTAAGGGGCAACAGGTCGAACTTTGTGCTCGATATGTCGGCCAGTGTGCGGGACTTGGGCGCCGTCGAGTGGGCATGGTCGGCGGGCGAGTACATCCCGCACGGCTGGGCGGCGGACGAGTCCGGATTCTCCACCTGCTTCCCCAACCTCGCCCTGCGCTCGCTCCGCCTCTATCCCGCCGGTGGCCACAAGGGCTATGTGCTGTCCTCCCTGATCGACCTTTTCTGCGGGGTGCTGTCCAACGCCCAGTATGCGGGGCGCATAGCCCAGGGCATGGACGAGAGCTCCAACCTGGGCCAGGTGTTCATTGCCATCAACCCGGAGTTCTTTGTGCCGGATTTCAAGGAGCGACTGGACGACTTCTGCGGGCGCATCAAGGGCAGCGAGCCGGCGCAGGAGGATCGGCCGGTGAAGCTGCCGGGCGAGCCGGAGCGGGAGCACATGAACTACGTGGAGAAGCTCCGGGCCTTGCCCTACTCCAACGCCGTCCTGGCCAAGTACAAGCGGGTGGCGGAGCGGCTCTGTGTGCGGCCCATTGACCTGGCCTTCGAGCGGTGCCAGGTCAAGAGGAGTTTCTAGCTCCCGGACCTTTCCTAAACAACAAGACACATCAAATAAATCAAGGCAATTTACTTTGCAGATCCTGTCTTCGTTATTCATGTGTATGTATGTAGGTGGTATGCTGCCTATTCTAGGGGGTTATTAAGATTCGTTTATCGAAATCTTAAAAAAAGTGTGTTCACCATTTTAGAGGGTAAAATACCAGAAAAATAACTGAACTCTAACATTGCTTTAAGAGTATTTGAATTCTTAGAGTGATACCCGATAGCAATAATATTGTACCAAATAGTTTGTAAATTAAGATACAAGATTTCCCCATGAAAAATGTAGATACTTAAAATCCACAACAAACTTGGGATTCATGTTAGGAATTGTTAATTTGTTAGGATTTTGTTAATTTGTATTAATAAAATTACTGTGACTTTGAAAGCTTAGGCTTTGTGGAACAGTTGGCTTTTTGAACCATATAAGAACTTAAATTGATTTCAAGATTGCCAATTATCCAGGCCAGGAATAAAATATCGCCACTTTTAATATTTACGTAATTTAAGGATTTAATTGTATTTAAAAATTTAAAAAACACTATATTTACAAACCGTTCAAATTTAGCCTTTAATGAGGAAAGAAACATGGGTAACGTCTGTCACAGTGCCATCTATAACAAAGTTCCATCCCTAAGGCGGTTAAGTTATTCGATTTTCGATATATTTGGAACATTATGATGTGCAGCACTTGCGGATAAATTTGTTTAGTACATTTTTTTTTGATTTTAGCTTTTAACATTTCAAAAAGATTTAAATAGTGCTTGCAAAGACATATATGTACATGTATTATAGGAGCCACTGATACAAAATGGAAAATTCTTACTTAGTATCATTTCAAAATTGAATTCATTTCGTACATATTACTGGCTTCGCTAAGCGTGTGAAGGAGTGACATTAATGTGGTGAAATGAATAAATTGATTGCCTTGAAACTCAAAACAACCACGTCCCCTTTTATTAATTCCACCACTGTTTGGCCTGTTTGACAATGAAAAAGTTCCATCTTTGAACTAAGTGTCATCTGCGGAACTAAAATTTTCCCAGCCAAAATGGCATCTCTGTTGTCCTTAGGGCGCCACCTTTTTTTGGAGTTATCAAAAAATTGAAAACATCCGCCAGGTGTCGCTCTTAAAAAAGGACTTTCGTTAAGATTTTTCTAAAGGCAAATGAAAATATTTCACAACTTTTACCCATTTGCGTTTGCAAAAACCCGAAAATTTATTGTAAATTAAATAATAACACATAATTTTTGATGAATTTTTACTTACATGTTTGTTATTTAAATTTAAAGAATATATATA